>CAWUFW010000429.1:1797368-3103580 GCA_963921515.1 Calotriton arnoldi
GAGATGAAGTTGGCGGCATCTGATTGGGCAGTTCATTCTCTCCCAGAAGCAGATGAGAGACGACTTGCTGTCACGGGTTGACTGCAACCCTCAGCCTAGCGCTTAAAAGACCCTCACTGTGGTGCTATGTGAAAGACTAATGAGAACTGTGATCAACTTAGTGTACTAAATGTACTAGAGGGGAATAATCTGCACTTGAAACTTGTTTCATGCTAATACAGACATTCTTACGCAGAGGGGAGAACTTCCTAGCTTTGTAGGGGAGTGGAACCAGGGGGAGATGAGTGGCTAGCAGATTGAGGTGCAGTAGACCCAGCACCCAGTTCAATAAATTGTGCCTGTTCATTATTACTTGTGTAATATCTAGTTTTTGTGTTCCACACAGTACTTTTATTTTATAAAGTAAGGCACTGGGTTGGACAATCAGTTATTGTGCTTCTGGATGATTCTTGAGTTCCGGGCTTGAACGCCCCAACACCACCATCCTGCTAAAGATATGACTATTTGCCATGGCTACCACTGAGAGTCAAATGCTAAAGGGGTTGTCCTTGACTCAGTTTGTAGAGCAATAATAGGTCAGTCCCTGGGACATCAGAGGCAAATAACACAAACCCCTACTGTTGAGTCCTAGTAGCTCCTGCTTGCCCATGGCCCCGGAACGAGGTCTTATACCTGTGGATTTCCAATATTTTACAACTACATTGTACACATGTACACAAAATGATGAGTCAGAAAAAATCAATGTTGAGACTGAATCATAAAACTTGCTTTCTGTAGTGCTAAGAGAAGTGCATTAAATTCAGCTTTCTGTGCAGTTGAATCACACAAGGGCTTCAGATGTATATGCCTTATTTTAATTTCAGAATCATGGAATACTCCTACAACTGCTCCGCAGGCAGAGAATTACCTCTGTTCTGTTCTTTCTGCAGTCTGTGCTGATCTACCTATATGGAAGATGGTAAGTAATGCTTCAGTGATTTTACCAAAGGGGTGCATAGAGTTGCTTCTTGATACTGGGAGAATTTCTGTGTTTTCAATGTTGGATCGTATTCATATTGACATCCGAACTGGCTTGGCCTGTGGCCCAGTGCACCCAGCACACTTGAAAAGCTAAAGAAATTGATATGCTTACTTTAGGTTCTGTCCCCATTGATGGTGTAGATGTCACTGTAATCAACTCCTAGCCTTGTATTGTGGGCCTTTCTCTAATGATGGCTGTTTGCAATACTGTGTGAATTCTCTATATCCACGTGAAACACTTGGATAGAGAGAATTATAAGAGTGAAACACTTGGATAAATAGAATATAAATATGATTTATATGCAATAGGTGTAGCCTTGCCCTCATTGTGTATTATGTAGGTAAACCCTCCCATTGTAGCAAATGTTCTTTATTACTTAAGTTATATTTGCCTGACATGTATTAGTACACTGGTCTCTGTGCTTTTGGAAATCCTGAACTGAAAAAAAGTCCGTCTGGATGTGCAGACGAATCCACAGGAGTGCAGAGCTGTAGAGGAGTGAGACTGTGGCTTGACTGTACTGAAAAACAGGGTGGAGAAATTGAGGAGCAGCTGCTCTGCACTGGAAGAGAAACAAGATGGCAGCTGGCTGGCTCCAGCACCAGTGGGACTGCTCAGCTAAGACCTCAGGACCCGGGGCAGAGCAGATTGTCTCCATGAGCAAGGGAGGACCAATGGAGGAACCTCCATCAACTAGGCAGCAACAGCAGGTGAGAGCGAGCATTAGTGGAACGCTGATGAGAGGGGCCACCCGGAGAAGGTGCTGGAGGGAGCAGAGATGCCTGCTGGAGGGACCAGGCAGGCAGGGCCCCAAAGAAGGTGAATACCAGCGCCTGCCACCTGTCGCGGCCCGTCGTGACCAGAGAGAATCAATCACTGCAAAAGTAGCAGGCAGGGGCTAAAGTGCCTGTGTCAAAGAGGTTGTGAATGTAGGTGAGAGGGGCCAGAGAAGGTGGCCCGGGACAGTGGAGGTGCCCGTGACAGAGACCCAGACTCACACCTAAGGTGATTGCTTGGGCCCTCCTCTTATCACCCCTTGTAGAAACCAATCACAGAAAAATGCATCTGAGAAAAGCCACTGCCTTTACTGCTGCCACCCTGACAGACTGGTTATAGACACGTCATGTCTGCACATTGAAAGGAACCGTCATTATGGCTGTCAATGTATAAAAAGTTAGATGAACAGCTGCTGTTGGCCGTTTTGGCAGCCATTCACCAAACTTTTCCAGGAGTCTGTTTCTGAGGCTATGATTATAAGGATAACTTAGCAAGAGTGCACATGAACAAGATAAAGCGAGAAGACTTATAGCCTGACTGGCGAGTCCTGAGGGATAAACATGATGAGAGGTGTTCTAGTGCACTAACAGCGTGAGATAATCAATGCCTTTGCAAAATATTATGAAGTTTGATAGGCATCCCCATCTGTGGCCAAAGATCAGCTGGTTCAAAATTAAAAATATGAGAGGCAGGCATGAGACTGCTACTGCTAGAGGAGGAAGTAACCACAGGGGATGAGACCACGGTATAATAGGTGAAGGCCACCACAAAGAGCACAGTGAGAGGGAAAAACACTCCGCTTTAACAACTTACTCATCAAGTTCTATGCAGTGTACATAGACCGATTAGCACATAGGTAGAAGAAAGACACAATGCAGCAAGAAATGAATATGTTCTTCCTCCCACCGCGAGAAAGACCATAATGGTATCCCTTCCAACGCAAGGCAGGGACAGTAAGAACTAACATCATACCGACCACTCTTATGCTTAACAAAGACTACTGAGCACAGTCCTAACTACCAGGCTCTTACTATGCATGAAGAGACTAATGCTCTCAGATCAAACCGAATTCCTTCAAGGATGCAACACAGCACTGAACACAAGAAGGTTAATTCAAATGCTTGATAACCCCACACACTCACATCCGAATGTGTTCATTCTTTCTACTGATGTCAAGAAAGTCTTCAAGACACTGTGATGGGAATATTTGTATTCGGTGAAGGAAAAAATGGGGTTGGAGCAATGTTTAGAGCATGGGCAGAACTGCTATTTATGAACCCCACTAAAGTATACAAAGAATGATGGATGGAATGCTCACATTAATCTAAGCCACTGATAATTACTATGGGCTGCATGCCAGTCTATCATTTTTTTGCACACCATGCCACCTCAGTTTGGACCCAGCCATATGCAAATCGGTCTTGACCCTGCTCCTCCCGTAATTAGGAGTGCTTTAAGCTTCAGGTCGACTTTTGGCCAGTTCCTAGTCTTCAGAAGGAACTCTTTTTGTAAGGTATCCTGCCCTCTAGTGCCAGCTACTTTCTCTTTTTGAAGTGCTGCTTCCATCAGTTTCATATAATTTTCGATTTGATCTTCTTAAAGATACTTGGGATGGTTATATTTATCAAAGAACTCTACCTAAAAGGATGGGGTACTAATAAGTGACTTCATTACATCTGCCTGGGGCTAGCACATATTGCAGGGTTTCTGCCCAGAAATATCACTTAAAATAGTGGTCGGGACATGTTAGCTGTCTCTAGTCTACTAGATACATGTTTTCACCATTTGGGGCTTATTGTTAGCCCATGAGAAAAAATCAATTCTTGGTTCAAGTTTGTTAAAAGGTGTCAGGGATATAGAATGATAAAAACTGAAACAGAAATAATGCAGGCGCGATCGCCATCTTAATATAATTTAAACAGCCTATCGATGTCAATGGTAAATTTTGTTGTGCATCAAGTATTTCCTTAATCACTGACACTGGCAATTTTGTTAAGAAATTTAATTTTATAATATAATTTAGGTCTTTAGCAATTATCAGTCCAAGATCTAACCTCCTGTGTAAGATGGTGAGAAAAGGCTTAATTTTTCCGGAGGGATACACCAAGTAACTACGTCTGTTTTGTTTGGTTCATTTGACCTGAAAGAGATCCAAAATGTTGTAATGTAGCTATAAATTGATTATATATATTTAGACTATTGGTGAGAATTATTAACTCATCAGATTCAAACTGGTGGACAAGAGGAAGTTGTCTTAACTGGAAGGAAGGGGTTTCTAAGCTATCTCATTGAGATATAGCCAGGTGTTGTATGAACAATGAAAATAATAATGGAGGCAATGATCACCTGTGATTGGTATCTTGTTTTATGATGAATGGGTGGCTTAAGGCCCATTAATTAATACTAGTAATTTGGGATCTTTATAAAAAGCTTCGATTGCATAGATATATTTTCTAGGGAATCCAGTCTTCTGACGCCTAAACCAAAGATGGTCCCATCTTGACAAATCAAAAGCTTTTTACGCATAAACTTATATTGCCTTCGATGGAGAAGAAAATGCTGCAGACAAGTCAATGCAAGATATAAGAGCAGTAATATTTTGCTCTAATTGTCTATTTCGTAAAGCCTCTTGATATTGCTTTATCAAGCTCTAGATTATTTTTCCAAGCTGGGTATTACAACTCACTATAAAGAGAAGGACTAAATAAAAGAAAACGTGAGCTCAGAGCAGAATCATGGAATCTATTATTGCTCCCTATTCTCACTATGAGCTGTTTATAACTCATGCAACAAGAGGCAGAACAAAAGGGAAAAGAGTTAATTTTCTTTATACTGCCGTCACACACTTTGCAGTGTCATGCTTCATCATAGGGCCGCATCTGACGTCCAGGTGCAGACCAACACACTGGACGGAGCGCAAAAAAACGTTTTTTATATATATAGTGGTGAGGGAAGAAAGTGTACGAAAAAAGAGAGAAGAGGAAAGATGCTCCCTCAAGAAGGGATCATAAAGTGCAGACAAGTGAAAGTAAAACTATCTAAGGGGATACCAAAAGTTACCTTTATTCTTGGTTCCCCTCGACAGGGTTAAAAAAATCAGAATTAGGATATACAGGGGAGATCAGTGCCCCTATATCCCAGCTGCAGGAACCAACATGTTTCGGCCTTTATCAAATGCCCCCAAGGGTCAAGACGGCCTTTGTCAGGGTATAGAGCCCTTAAATTATCGTGGTCTTAACCCTCACTGGGGTGTCGCAAACATGAGAACAGGAAAATCTCCGATTCGCCTTCTACGCATTACATAGAGGAAGCCATTTACTGTAAAGAGAAACAGAAACGGCAATATTGTACTCATATGCCTCATTTTCCCCTCCCCCTTAAGTTTAGCCCCTTCCATCATCATCCTTGTGTCATCAGTGTTGACAGAATCTTGCTATTGATAATCAATAATAATATTGCTCAAAAAAATGAGCATTTATGGGGGTCTTTCCCTAATTTACAAATGAATACAATGTTGGCATCTTACCACAATTACATCTTGTATTTTGGAATGGAATCTGCATTTGTTTAGCAAGTTTCTTTCAGAATTCTGCTGCAAGTCCATCCGGACCTGGTAGATTTCCATTTGAGAGATTATTCCTAATTAGGGCTCCCGGTTTTATGGTATTCATTTTTTTGCCATTTCCGTCTGTATTTATCCATATTTATTTTTTGCTAATTTTATCTGTATTTATCCATATTTATTTTAGGTTTTGTGGAATAATTAAGGGGAAATTAGTATATTTCCACATTTATTTAACCGATAAATATGCACTCATACTTGAATATCTGCCAGGTTTCAGCGCTATGAAGACCCGCAGAAGATAAATCAGTGCACTTACATGAAAATATGCAAATTTAAGTATCAACTTTGTGCATATCTACTGCTTTTAAAGCCTCTTTACTAAAATTCCTTTCTTTTTTAACCCCATTTTCTATCAACCCACACATCTATTGGCCTGGCGGTCATGGCAGACAGTGTTTAGAATTCCTCAAAAAGCAACCCAATTTCCGTATTTATCCACATTTAAAAATAAATACAAACAAGAAAATGAATGTTTTCTGTCTGTATTTATCTGTAATAATCAGTAAAAACGCAAAACAGGGAGCCTTATTCATAATCCATTATATTTCTTTGATGGAAATATTATTGTCTAGTGATTCATGTTTCTCTGAAGTAAACAATCATTTTGCATCTCTGTACTTTGAACTTCTCCAAGGGAAAGTAGGTAGCTGACACATGACCAACAAGTTTCTGGTGATTATGATCTTCATACTTAATTTCCACCCTATTTAATCTTAATTTATCAACAACTATCAGACTTTCTTTTACTCTTGTTTGCTGGACTGATGTCTTCTCCATTTCTTTCTCCAAAGCCATAAAGTTGTTCTATATAATATGATAACATCTGGATTAATCCATTTCTTTAAATGTGTTGTACATTTCTTCTTATAATCCTTTTCGACTTACTTCATAGTTGCTTTCTTAAGATACTCCTGTGCTTAACCAATAGTCTTTAATAATCTGAGTTATTTTTTCTTGCTCATCTTGTTTCTGTTTAAGCCTAAACCTAGTTATATCCCCCCTGATCACTGATTTATAGGTGTCCCATATAACAAAAGGATGTTCTGAGCCAGTGTTATTGTCAAAAACACCCTTTATTAATGTCTTAATTAAATAAATTGACTGTCATTTAGTATTCTCCAGTCAAAAGTCCAGTGTTTCTGAGCCTGCTGTTTTTCTACAAAGTCAAAGAGGTTCAAGGTTATTTTGAAGTTATCTGTGATGTGTATGGGCTCGATATTAAGCTCAATCATCTATTTTTAATGGTTTTAGAGATAAGAACAAAAGCTATCATTGAGAAAGATGTATATCTAATAGAGAAGAAGGTAAACCTGTTTCCTGTTTATTTTCGTGTTTCCATATATTTTACAAATAACAATTATGGATGATCTACTGCATAGTAGTCATAGTCTTTGGTTTCTGAGGTTAAGCCTGTTACTTGATAGATTCATGGCCATCAGGGCAATATTCCAGGCCCCGTAAACTAGCAGGAAATCCATCAGCACAATCTAGCTCAGACTTTTGATAGGGTCATCCTGCTTCGAATCATAAATTCTCACCACTGTTAATATTCTTGAACCAACGTTTAGTCCCACTATGACATACATTCCTTTTTTTTTTGTCAGCAAGAGTAAGGACAACTATAATTTCTGATTCATAATTGTGGTCCCTCTAGATGTATGCACATGACCAGTAGAAAGTGCCAGCTCAGTCCATTTTGTATTTAAAAGGTAAAATGTGTCCCCTGGATATTTGTCTCTTGTTGTAGAAACACTTTAGCCTTTAAGTGTTCTAATAATTGAAATACAGCTCTATGCTTATTCTGATTATGTGAGAATCAATTTACATTCAATAATACAATATTAAGGCCCTGATCAGGCTGCCAGGCGGACACCGTATCAGTCTGGAACCGCCTGACCATAGGTCGGCGGTTCCGACCTCTGTATTAGGATGCGACCACCCATAGGGCGGTTGGAAACATCCATTCTACAATGGAAGCTTGTGCGGTGGACAGAAAAGGCCCGCAGCACAAGCTTCCATTGTAAAATGGATGTTTTTTAGACATCCCTGCACGGTGTGGCAGGCCCCCATGGTGCCTGTCAAGCAGTGTAGGGATGTTTAGGGGGCACCATAGGTGCACCCCAGGCCCAAAAGCGGCGGGCCAGGGGGAAGGGGGCCATGCCAGAGGCCCCCAAAAACACTTTTCAACAGCCTTTCCATGTCGAAAAGGCCGACATGAAAGCGCTGTCGGAAACTGTCATCATAATCCTGACGGCAGAGCCGAGTTTTTCTCCGCCATCATTAGGGGATGGATGGCTTCCGACGCACCGACGGGCTCCTTGAGTCCGTTGGAAGCACTGCAGTTGGTCCCTCCGCCCGCTGCTTCATAATGCGGTGGGCAGACCACAATGTCAGATGTCGGGCGGACTGCAACCAACGGTCGGTCCGTTGTTGTCCACCTGACATTGTAATCGGTCCCTTAGTTGTTTTGTCATCTTGTGTGAAAGTGAAGGTGAAGGCAGTTGTACAATCCGCCTTAATTAAAATGAACCTAGCCCAAATTCTTGACAAGCAGGTCTATTTACAAACATAAATATCAGGTGTATATTTACTTATGTGCATATTTACTACTACACATAGGTGTAACTCTACACTTTTTCGAAATTCACCATTTCTGAGTCTAGAGTCACACCTAAGTGTAGACTTACAAGTCTGCACACCCTCTAATCAGAGGGTTGAGCCTCCAACAACAGTCTTTACGAGTATAGAGCTACTACTAGTAACTTTGCACATGTAGATGGAGAGCTTCACCACAGTGACAGAGCTCTCCCTATAGGAAAATATAGGGCAAATTATTGAAGGTTATTATTCTTTAAAAAAATGCATCAACAATATTTTAATGTAAAATATAAATGTAAATCTTTTAAGAATGTATTTTTAACCTAGAACCCAAAAAAACATTCAAGAACACTAACTTACTAAATTAAATGTGTATTAAATAATTACTTAATTAAAGTATATTAATTTATAAATAATATTAAAATAATTTAAAAAGTCCAACTCTCAGTAACATATTAATTTCTTTTTTTAATGTTGACTAAACTGTGTTAAAAATGTATTGAATTAATTTGATTTCTTTGCATTTTTCAATAAAAATGTAAACATTCCTTTTTTAATTGTTTATTACTACATTTTAAAATAACAAAACAACTGATAATTACATACATAATGTTCTAACACTACAAATATATAAATATAATTTAAATGTCAAAATAATTGAATTCTTCATCCTATGGGGTGTTATTTTATTTCCATGGTTCCATTAATTTCTATGTATTAATTTGTGTTGCAGCACCAGTGGTTCGCCATTTGTGGTGTTAGACTGGGCTGGAGTACATTTGCACCTGTTTTGACACCTTTAGGGCTGTAGTAACTTTAGAAATGCAGTCTGTGAATGGCAATGGCCTTATTGTTTTTGGGGGCATGTATTAGCATGTCTCTCCCTAAACACCTCCTTAAATTTCTCTAAATCCCTCCAATTTAGAAGTATTACCCATTTTCCAGCCACTCTTCTTGTCCTTCTGATATTTACTACTAAAACATATGGCTACATACGTAGAGATCTCCACACAAAAAAGATGATAAAGGCGGAGGTCTCCGGCCGTAGGTTTGTGAATACCATTTTGTGGGACGTGAGTAGTGCTACTGTAGTACTAGTTTCTGTACTAAAAAATGCAATTTGTGAATAGGCCACAGGATTTATTTCTCTTTTTATTTTACTTGGCTACCCTTAGTGCTCCCTTCAACTCCCCTTCCGTTCTAATATTTATTTGTGATCCCCAAGCTCATTCCCTTAATAATCTGTCAAGTTTGTTTATGTTCCTCTAGGTTCTGGCCCCTTGCTGGAAACTAGGGGATTTCTAGGGGTACACATGATCAAGATTTTCAGTTTTTTACGAATACAGCAATGAAGCCTTACCTCCTTTACTCTAAATTTAAAGATTGCTGTAACTCCAATTGCGTCTGGTGTATTTTTCTAGGCAGATCTGTATGTCTGAGCATGTCACGGTATCTGAAAGAGACACGTTAGTGACAGATTCCTTACCTTAGAATATCCCCAGGCGTCATGCTGGATCCGGAAAGTTTTTGCGTAGCAGTACCCTTGCGCGTCGGTAGGCGGCGTCGTGCGGCTCCGCGTCCATCGTCGGCGTCGGGACCGCCGGGATGACGTCGCGGGCAGTACTTAGACGCCGCCCCTGCGCGCTGACGTCAGTTCTTCTTTTTCCGCGTCAGTAAGCGCAGATCCGGGAAGAGCAGTGCCCTAGTCATCTTTTTTGACTAACTTTTTGGTGATTTTTCACTGTTTTTCTACACGAGTCTCTCGACTCCGAAGGTGTCGGTAGGGATGCCCGGCTTCAAGCCCTGCGACGTCTGTGGTCGCATGATGTCGATCACAGACCCGCACTTAGAGTGTCTCTACTGCCTCGGCCGCGACCACGACACAAAGTCGTGCCCCGACTGCCGGGCCTTGCACCCGAAGGCTTTGCGAGAGCGGTCTCGAAAGCTCCTCGAGGTCCGGCAGTCGGCTCCGCGCCACACCAAGCCCCGGTCACGTGAGAGGTCGAGGGGCCGGTCGCGGAGTCCTCATCGGTCGTCGGGGTCCAAGTCTTCGCACTCCTCCGGTAAGTCGAAGCATAAAAAGTCTAAGAAGCGTCATCGCTCGATGGCTTCGCCTCGCCGGTCTCGCGACTCGGCTGAGGCTCCTATCGGCACCGTCCCCGCCCCCGCGGCTCCAGGAGTGCCTGTGGAGCCGCCCCCGTATTACCCGTCCTTTCCGGGTTCGGGGGCGACTCCGGCCGAGATACAGGAATTCCTGTTGGCCATGGCCCGTCTCTTCGGGCCTCAAGGTCCCCCCGGTGCGCCTTCGGGCCCCGCGGGCCCTGATGGGGTTTCCCCGGCGCCGCCGGCGACTCCGGTCCCGGCGCCGCCTGTAACACCAGCCTCGGTCCCGGCCCCGGCTTCGGCCCCGGCCTCGATCCCGGCTCCGGTGCTGCCGCAACCCCCATTGACGCCGGTTGACCCTAACTACACCTCCGCCGGTGCCAATGTCTCCGGTGCTGTTCCCGACGCCGCCCGTGGCTCCGGGCGGCATCGTCCCCTGGTTCTCTCCGGATCCGGACATGGTGCCGGACCGGCGTCACTCGACGCCGGCTCCGACGCCGCTGGGACTTTGGGTCCCACATGTCCCTCCTCCTCCTTATTTTGAACCTGAATTGGAGGACGGAGATAACTGGGAGGGGTCGGATGACCCTCTCACACTGCAGTGTGAGTTTGATCAGGACTGGACTGAGGAACTTGGGGATGCCAGTGGGCTGGACACCTCCCCTGACTCTGGCATGCTGTCTCCTCCATCCGTGGCAACGGAGGAGGGAGCCAATTTTGCAACGGTGTTGCGTAGAGCAGCTGGGGCCTTAAACCTCCAGTTGCCTACAGTGGCTGTCAGGACTAACATCCTGACGGAAGTGCTTCAGCCGGCGGCTACCTCCTCGGAGCCACTGCTGCCATTCAACGAGGCGCTTTCAGACGTTCTTTTGGGCACCTGGTCCAAGCCCACCACAGGGGCTCCTGTGGATAGGAACGTGGCCCGACGCCATCGCCCTGCTCCGGGAGACCCCCGTTCCTCTCTCTACACCCCACCCCTGAGAGCTTGGTGGTCCAAGCCTCTGCTTCCCAAAGCGCCTTCCCTACCGCTCCCCCGGATAGGGAATCCAAACGCCTGGATCAATTTGGGAAGAAGGTCTTTTCTTCCGCCAGTGCTGGCTTGTGGTCAGTCAACACCACTTGCCTCTTGGGCCGATATTCCCACTCCTTGTGGGACTCGGTGGCGCAAGTTCTGCCCCAGTGTCCTGAGGAGGTCCAGACACTGCTTTCCCGCACCATTGCGGAGGGAAGAGATGCGGCAAAGTACACCATCAGATGTGGCCTTGATACCGCCGACTCGCTAGGCAGATCGCTTGCGACGACAGTGGCGCTGCGCCGTCACGCCTGGCTGAGGACCACTGGTTTCTCGGGTGATGTCCAAAACTCTCTTATGGACATGCCCTTTGATGGAGTCGGTCTTTTTGGAACAAAGGCAGACCATGCGCTGGAACGCTTTAAGGACTCGCGGGCTACAGCCAAGTCCCTGGGCCTGCTGTGCGCCCTCAGCAACAGTCTGCTTTTTGCCCCTTTCGTGGCCACGGAAGGGGCGCCCAGTCACGTCCGCTGCCCAGCCACCGGCCCGCGCAGTAAGCATCTTCGCGTGGCCGAGGACGTGGCTCCCGCCGTGGCGAGTCAGGCAAAGAGCGTGCGGGTCAGGCCACCAACCCCGCCCCGTCCGCGGCCTCCGAGCCCTCCTAGTCCTTCCTTTCAGGTGCACAGCAAGCCAGTAGGGGACAGGGTCCGCCATCACCTTCACCACTGGCGTGCCATCACCTCGGACAGGTGGGTCTTGGACATTGTCCGAAGGGGCTACTCCCTCCCCTTCGTGACCATCCCCCCAGCCATACATGCCACCTCAATTCCACCGCATGTCAGGGGATCACTTGGTGCTTCCCCTGAAGTTGCGGCCGTCTTGGCCAAGAGGGCCATCGAGCATGTTCCGATCCCAGAAGTAGGATGTGGTTGCTACTCCCACTACTTTCTGGTGCCCAAAAAGGACAAGGAGGACATGCGTCCTATCTTGGACCTCCGGAACGTCAATCGCTTCCTCCGGAAGGAGAAGTTCAAGATGCTCACCCTAGCTCAGGTCTTGACTGCTCTCGACCCTGGAGACTGGATGGTAGCGTTGGACTTGCAGGACGCATATTTCCACATCCCAGTCCTGCCGGCCCACCGGCGTTACCTGCGGTTCACGGTAGGCCTCGAGCATTTTCAGTTCACCGTGCTCCCTTTTGGCCTTACCAGCGCCCCTCGGGTGTTCACGAAAGTGATGGCGGTGGTTGCAGCCCATCTGCGCCGGGCAGGGGTTCCAGTCTTCCCCTACCTCGACGACTGGCTGCTGAAGGCGGGCTCGTCCCAGGCAGTCGTCTCCCACCTCCAGACAACGGCCGAACTCCTGCACTCGCTGGGGTTCTCCATCAACGTGCCGAAGTCTCACCTGATTCCTTCTCCACAGCTCCTTTTCATCGGAGCAGTTCTGGACACGACGCAGTTTCGGGTTTATCCTCCCGAACGGCGAGTCCGGGATATTCCGATCTTTCGGCCTTTATCCTGGGTTTCGGTACGGATGACCCTGAGGCTGCTGGGCCTCATGGCCTCCTGCATCCTGCTGGTCGATCATGCCAGATGGCATATGCGGGCTCTGCAGTGGGACCTGAAGTTCCAGTGGGCGCAGCACCAGGGCAACCTGTCCGATCACGTCCAGATCTCGGAGGGGACTGCAAAACAGTTGCAGTGGTGGCTCTCAAACCGGCAATGGGTCATGGGCAGATCCCTCTCCCTTCCCCAGCCAGAGCACACAGTTGTGACGGACGCGTCCCTTCTGGGATGGGGCGGTCACATGGGAGAGGCGGAGATCAGAGGCCTCTGGTCTCCGGCGGAGTCCCGGCTCCATATCAACCTTCTGGAGCTCTGGGCGATCCGACTTGCACTCAAGGCATTCCTTCCCTCTGTCAAAGGGAAGGTAGTGCAGGTGTTCACAGACAACACCACCGCCATGTGGTATTGCAACAAACAGGGCGGGGTGGGGTCGTGGACCCTATGTCAGGAGGCTCTGCGCCTTTGGACATGGCTGGAACATCAGGGCATATTCCTGATGGTTCAACACCTGGCAGGTTCCCTGAACGCCAGGGCGGACGAACTCAGCCGCAGGTGCATGATGGATCACGAATGGCGTCTTCACTCGGAGGTGGCGCAAGGTCTCTTTCAGCAGTGGGGAGAGCCTAGGTTAGATCTGTTCGCCACCGAAGAGAACGCGCAATGTCAGCAGTTCTGCGTGTTGGAATTTCCTAGGCGACACTCGCTCGGCGACGCTTTTCGTCGCGAGTGGAGTTGCGGTCTGTTGTACGCCTTTCCGCCTATACCACTTCTACCCAGAGTGTTGAAGAAGATTCGGCGCGACCGGGCCCAAGTCATTCTTGTGGCTCCGGACTGGGCTCGAAGAGTTTGGTATCCCGAGCTACTCAGTATGAGCGTCGATCCCCCGATCCGTCTGCCTCTTCGGGAGGATCTTCTGTCGCAGCAGCAGGGGACGGTCCTCCACCCGAACCTGTCCAGTCTACACCTGCTTGCGTGGAGATTGAGCGGCGGCAGTTGATTCCTTTCGACCTGCCTCCCAAAGTTTGTGATGTGATTCTGGCAGCCAGGCGTCCCTCCACTAAGGTGGTATACGCCTGCAGGTGGAACAAGTTTGTGGCATGGTGCACAGCAAAGGCTGTGAATCCCCTTTCTGCCCCTCTTTCTGAGGTTCTTCTGTTCCTTCTTTCTCTGGCCCAACAGGGTTCTGCCCTGGGTACCATCAAGGGCTATCTTTGTGCGATATCAGCCTTCCTCAGGCTTCCTGATCAGCCCTCCCTTTTCAAGTCCCCTGTGGTTAACAGGTTTCTTAAAGGCATTACACACCTCTTTCCTCCTGTTCCGTTTGTAATGCCTCAGTGGGACTTGAACTTGGTTCTTACCTTCTTAATGTGCACCCCCTTTGAGCCTCTACATAATTGTCCTCTTCGTCTTCTTACTCTGAAGACAGCATTCCTGGTGGCCATCACCTCTGCTCGGCGGGTGAGTGAGCTCCAGGCTCTTTCATGCAAACCTCCCTTTCTGTCTGTTCATCCAGACAAGGTTGTTCTTAGGACGCGTCCGTCCTTCTTGCCAAAGGTGGTTACTGCCTTCCATATTGGGCAGACCATCACTTTTCCCACCTTCTTTCCGCCTCCGCATCCTTCCAGAGAGGAAGAGAGGCTCCACCGTCTGGACCCAAAACGTGCGCTTTCTTTTTACATCAACCGCACACACCAGTTCCGGGTGGATGACCAGCTCTTTGTTGGCTACGTGGGCGCCAAAAAGGTCGGGCGGTACACAAAAGGACCATCTCCCGCTGGGTCACTATGTGTATCAAAGCCTGCTATTCTTTGGCTAAGAAGGAGCCTCCTGTTGGGCTGCGTGCCCATTCCACCAGGGCAACGGCGGCTACCACGGCTTTAGGCCGCGGGGTTCCGTTACAGGATATATGTCAGGCAGCTACGTGGGCCTCGCTGCACACATTTACCAAACATTACTGCCTTGACAGCCAAGTCCGGAGGGACGGCTTCTTTCGCCGTTCTGTTCTCCGGGACTTCCTTGTCTGATCTTTGTTCGCAGACCCACCACCGGGGTTGGTATTGCTGGGGTATCTATTCTAAGGTAAGGAATCTGTCACTAACGTGTCTCTTTCAGACGCACAAGTTACTAACTTGTGTAACGATATATCTGTATGAGACAGTAGTTAGTGACAGATTCCTTACCGCCCCACCCATCCTCCCCATTCTGCGAACTGATTTCTAGGGTTAAGGACATCCCTTTCAGGGCCCTAGTATTTTTCAGACACCTATGTCTGCTTCTTGCATGGCTCTGCGTTCCTGGCGCGGAAAGTCGTGTACAGAACTGACGTCAGCGCGCAGGGGCGGCGTCTAAGTACTGCCCGCGACGTCATCCCGGCGGTCCCGACGCCGACGACGGACGCGGAGCCGCACGACGCCGCCTACCGACGCGCAAGGGTACTGCTACGCAAAAACTTTCCGGATCCAGCCTGACGCCTGGGGATATTCTAAGGTAAGGAATCTGTCACTAACTACTGTCTCTTACAGATATATCGTTACACAAGTTAGTAACTTGTGCTTTGCGTTTTCTAGGCTTTCTAGAAGCTGACAATATTGTTTCAGGCAAGGTTTAGGTTTTAAAGTTCAGGAGTACTTTACCTGACCTAGCCACCTCCATTTTCTTCACAGATGCCGTTTATGGATGAATCCATTGTACCGCACCTCATTCTCAGGTTCACGTTGGAAGTCTCTCAGTTAATATTTCAATTATGACTTTTTCAGATTCTGATTAATACAATTTTCCTCGGGGTACCTAGCACACGTTTGTGATTTCTCCCAACTTGATTTTCTAAACATTCCAAAGAGTATTCTAGAATTTAATTTACCTCACGAGGATAGAATTACCTTTCATTTGAGCTTGCATCTAGTCATACAGCTAAGCACCTTGGTCCCTATTTTCTCAGTTGCCTCTTGTATTCAGGTAATAACTGTATTATGCTGTTGTAGAAGGGTTTTAATATCTGCCTGCTGTGAAATCATCTCAGTTTGTCTGCTTTCTGCATTTCTTAAACTTAAATTGACCACCTTCCGAATATCCACAATGACATTCATTATGTTCAGCAATGCACATGCTTCTCCTCATTTCCGGCTGCGCTCTTCTTAGATAGATGGAAGATGATTAGCTACCAAATGCTGTGGACAACAACTGCTGTCAGAGACTAGCTAAGAGACCAGCTAAAGGATAAACAATGGCACGGTGGGTTATTTGGATCTCCTTTACTTGCACAACAATGCGTCCTGATTCGCTGCCAACCACCCTGCTAGCCCAGGTCCTGTCCATCTTGGCCAGTGTCTGTAGTCCATGTCCAGTGCCATTATTCTCCCTAGATGGTGGTAATTGTGCAAAGAGATCAGTTGAGCGCTGGACCCTAGTCTTCCCCAAGTCCTACCTCCCACTCCACAACTTCTACTTATGTTAAATGATGATGGACCTTGATACATGTTTTCATTGAGTTGCTATAATCTTTGTCAGCCACGACTTGAACGCTGCAATTCTGAAGGTGCTTTGGCAATAGGCACCTCATCTTTACCCTGCCTTGGAGGCTTATGCCTTGTTGCTCATTGGGAGGCATTAGGTCTTGCTTTGCGCCTTCCACCTCTTTTTCCTTGAGGCCAAGTTGTGTGAATGGTTTGAAGTGCAAGACATTCTGGGTTATATTTGTGACAGGTCTGATGTCCACGACCATGTTTCCCTTCCTCTCAGAGATAATTAGAGGTTCACACTTGTATTGTACTGTATTGCAACATTTATAAAGCACTTATTACCACTATGTGAAGCACTGAAGCACTTGCCTACATGAGTAGCATGCTATACTGTGTAGAGTATGGGTTGGAAGTGTGTTGTCTTTGTTTTGATCGTATGTGGGAAGGTTTTCCATGTCGGGCCTGATGATCACTGAGGTGCAGTTATTATGTGATAGGACACAGTGCTTAGCAGTGTGATGGATGGAGAAATGTGAGAGAAGTGCCAAGTTTATTCTTTTCAGTAAGCTTGCAGCTTTGAGCAGCTCCACAGTTCCAGCGATGGACATGTGGATGGGGCGTTCCTAGATGTCCTTTAGGTGCAGAATCCAACTTCCACCTTGCAACCTCCAGTCCTAAAAATAAACAAATGCTTGAATAGCTATGAGTAATCCCAGTGATGGATGCCCCTTTAGTGTTTCTCTGAGCTTAATGTTGGCAAACATCTTAAATACAAGAAGAGATAAACACAGTGGGGCTCTCTGTTAGAGCCAAGCCTCTTTTCTTGGTGAGACTATTATATGTTGCCATCAGCCAAGGCAGGATGTGTGGGGGGGGTGTGTTGGTTGGGTGGTTGGGAGGCAGCTACCCTCTTGAAACTGTAGGGTGGGGGGACTGACCAATTGGGGGGGGACCCTTTCTTTCAAGCGCCTCATACGAATGCCAATTTGAAGTTTGGAGGGTTCAATGGGATCAGAAGCACCACAAGCTTGCCAAAGCAAAAAAACAGTGGAACCAAGAGGGACAATGTTACAATGGGTAAGATGGCACAACTGGAGAAGTTGTCAGCGATTTTTGTTCTTACACATAATGAGCCTGCCATAAAATGGGCCTGGATTTAAGTGGCAGAGACAGCAGCTCTGTAATTGGAACCACGGTGAGAGATTCTCAAAAAAATGTGAAGTGTCCAGACCCGGAGGAGAGAGCCTCAGCTGTGTTACAGATAGAGAGCCAGAACTTTTCTTCTGCTATTGCTGGGCCAGTACATAGTCACCTCCACATAGACTGTCTTCTTTTATGTGTCTCTGGAAGTCCACATTTGCTTTCATATTCCTCTTTCTTTCAGCATCCTTGATGCATATGAAGCTCTGCCAGGAGGTGTTCACTGTGGTAGTTTGGTGAGAACTTGGTGTCCAAACTTGAGGGTGGCATAAAATTCTTCTGTGGTCAAGTGTGGGGTGGTTCAATAGCCTCTCAGTACTTGACACAGCACCGTACTCAGAGGTACGTTTTCAGCTCTGCTCACTGAATGGTTTTCTTTAGAGTATCCTGGGAAAATCTTTCAACCACACCATTGGCTTGTAGCAATATAGGTATTATCTTCAGGTGTTAGATTGCAAGACCACTGAGAAATTCATGAAACTCATGACTGTTAAACCATAGCTTATTGTATAACTTTATTACATGGAGAAGACCCCAGGCTGCAAGTATGTTATCCAACGCTGTTATTACTTTAGATGTTCCTGTGGATGATGTGATCTTTATCAGTGGAAACCGTGAAAACTCATCCATGACCACAATCACATGTTTTCTTGATGACGTGGGGCCAAAGATATCAACTGCTGCCAGGTGCCAAACCATTTGGATAGTTCTGAAATTTTTACTGGTGCTGGCTTGCTTGAGTCTGTGATGCGTTGGCATGGTTGGCATTCTCAAAGCATATCTTCTACCATTTTGTCCAACAGGGGAAATCATACTTTCTCACATGACTCTTTTTCTTCTGATGATCCCTCTGTGTCCTTCTTGTGCTCGATCTACCACTTATTGTCTTACACTTTTGAGAAGCACTATTTGTCCCTCGTTGTATCACATCATTCCTGTGACTGACAGTTCATCCGGTACATTGTGGAATGCTGTGGTTTCTTCATTTCTGAGTGTCTTGGTCTGTGTTCTTTCCCCTATCTCCACTTCTGCAATAGTATCAGCAGCTGCACCCGTGACAGGTTGTCATCTTCATTGGTAATTTCAATAACTTGCTGAATCAATAGGGCTTTACACATTTTAGCTTATATCAAGAAGACTGGGTACTCTTCTGTATTTGAGGGAATGTGTTTGTGGAGGTCACTGGAATGCGGGAAAGGTAGTTGGTTGGGTTTTGATCTTTTCCCTGTTGGTGTAGTGTAGCTACACTCTTATTCCAATATTTCTACATTGGAGGGGGGCATCTTTGCTTTTGGATTTCCAGCGTTTGGAAGTAGAGCCTGGTGATACATAACAGTGGTACATCCTTTACCATACAGAATGATGTGAGTATGTTTGCTTGCCCACAACACAGCTAGACTTTCTCTTTTTGTTTTTGAGAATGCTTTTTCAATGCAATGTCTGTGATACTCCTGCTGATGTGTGTATTACTCGCCATGGGGAGTCCCACCTTTCCCCATATTGTGCAACTACTGCCCAAAGCCCTATGGGCCTGGCACGAATGTTTAGGTCCATGTGTAGCCTTCGGTCAAAAGATGCTATGAAGGTTGTCTTGTTTACAGTCTTTGACTTTTGTAAATGCCTCTTCACACTAGGCAAATGATTTGTTTTTGATGTATCGTGCACAGCAACTGGCCATTCCTAACAGTGTGCAGAGAGAACAGACCTCTTTTGGTGAGAGTGTGTTGGCTAGAGCTTGCAAGAAAATATATTTGAAAAATTCCAGTTTTGGCTTGTGAAACTGTCATTTGACAGTATTGAGGGTAAGAGTTGCTTCTTCCAGGGTGCAGTATGCTTGCTTTAGGGCTTTTTCATGTTCTAGTTGTGAGGATCCAAAAACGAGGGTGTCATTGTTCTAGCTAAATGCATTGACATTGCAAGTTAGTATTTAGATTGCTTCATGGAAGATTTCCCCTGATGACTATTCCAAAGCTGAAATGTTTGTTTCCGAATAAACCTAAGTGTGTGGAGAATGTTGTTATGTATCTGTAATTTTCTTCTGTTTCTAGTTAGTACCCCTCCCATGTTGAGAACAGTTTTTGAGGAAATCACTGGATATCATGTCTGATAAGGGGGTCAAGGACGTCTTTCTCTTTCAATGGCCTTGTTTGGTTTGTGCATGTTAACATTTATTTGTATTTTGGTCACGTTCCCCTTTTTGGGTACCACAACAATGGGAGAATACATGGTGTTGAGATGTTGCAGTCTTCTATGTTGTCAAGAGCAAGAGCTTGAATTTCACTGCTTCCTATACCTGGAAGACAGTTTTCCGATAATATTGTGCAGAGGTCATGTATGTGTTATGAGACATGTGCACATATAAATTATCATCCTGTACCACTTTATTGTCATGGCGCATATATGTGCATGCGTTATGATGCATGCATGCAATTACACACTTTGTTTTCTGATGCTGACCAGCATCAACCAAAAAAAGCATTGGCAAAACCCATAGATTGGCATTAGCAGCCAAAAAGGCACAACATATTGGCTCTGCAAGTGCTTGTTTGTGATGCTAATGGCACTCAAAGCTTGCACCATTAGATACAATCAGAACATGAGAAAGTTATGCAATGGTGGTTCCAGATAGTGTTATATGGTTCCTACGAATCTAGGAGGACTGTGTATGTGGATCAACAAAACTACATAATACAGAGACTGAGTCTTCTTATATAATCAGTAAATGTTGGTTTGGTTGGCTAGCTCACAGTACCACATCTAAACCCCTAATCTTACAGAGTTATAGATGATTTTGGTAACCTCAAACATGACTCTAAAATTCCCAAGGAATTCATGGAAACAGATCTAACCCTTTGTTTGTTGCTTTTGCATGCCCAAGGTGTTCGCAAAGAAAAGAAACAATATGGCATTTTTAAATGTTTATTGAAAAGCTCTAATATTTGTAAATAAAACATGAACTGCGATTATTAGAAAAATGAGACACATCATTGTTATAAGCATTATTAGAATGGTGAAAAACACAAACAATTCAACACTGTTAATTGTTCATAATATTACTAAGGTTAACTATCTTACTAGTTCCTCTATGCTAAAGAGAGCATGTTGGGAGTACCCATCTGCCAGGCCTATTGGAATGACCTAACCCCATACGTTAGTACTGTATGTCAGGACGCCGGCCTCAGTGCATTAACAAATGCACTCCTGTCTCAGTATGCAAGCCTGCACACACCTCTTGCACAGCTATCTTCCTTCTCAGGATGAAGGTCAGGGATTGTGTAACTGCATCTCAATCACAGCTTGCAGCAGCTTCAATGATAACGCCAGTGGGAAGTGAACCTTTCACCTACTTCAGCATGGATGCTGTTTAATAATAAAATGGTAAATTGGTAAAGGACCCTGTACCAGTCAAAGCATGGGGACCTTTTTGAAAGTTGGATGGAGATACAAAAACACAGATTATCCTTAACAACAATCCATCTTGAGTATCAGAGTCCAACATACAAAGTGCAGGGGAAGAGGTTAATTGTGCCAGAGATGCAGAACCACGTCTTTAATTAGTCTAGAAGAAATAGTTGTCTCCTACAAACAAAAAGAAAACAAAACATCATGTCCTAAATTGTACGACCCTGGAACTAAATGTGCAGACTACAGGGTGACAGACAATACCTATCAGGAATAAATGCATGCATAGCACATTCTTGCATTAAAGAAAATATGTATAAATCATCATGAGAAAAAGATGCTGAGTGAAAACAAGTATCTAAAATGAAGGCTCTTTGTAAACCCTACCACAATAGTTTCTAAAAGTGAAAGGCCTTTTATTTTAGAAGATTCATCTGGATAAACAAATGCTATAAAATAGTATGAAGGGTTTTATGTTTGCCATGAGACCATGAGAGGGGACTGCATGATACAAGAGAGCTCCGTTTTATGCCCGCAGATTTCTACAAGAAAATTCTAAGTAACAATTGAAATTAATTTAATTATTTTGTAGGAGAATATAGATTTAAAGATCTGCTCTAGGCACTTACACAGGAATTCCAGAAAATGATTTGGGACCATGCATCACTTAAAATATTATCACAGAGACAGACTGCCTGAAATAATTCGTTTTTACTTTATCATTCCTCCTTAGCCCCTATGGTTTTAATAATCAAGTTATTGGTGGACATAGGAACTGAGAGAGCAGGTGAAATCTTCTGGATAAAATACATTACACAAATAGAACAGCAATGTGTATGCTCCTGTCATTGTTTAATTAACCCATACTAAAAGGTCAGGAAGATTCCTACAATCATGCTTCATGCAATGCTACTGCCCGCAAAGTGGAAGAAGTAGGTTCTACCCTGTAGGAGAAAATGGGTGCATAGGAAAAAGGATACATGTGCCATGGAGAAACTAAGGGGCTGATTACGATGTCAGTGGGACCGACACTGATGGCACGTCGATGTCAGTCGCACTGACATCTTTAACTGCGGTCAGACCGCCGCATTACGATGCGGTCGATCTGACCGCAATGCCCCAAGGATCAACCGTCGGTCGGATCGCATTCCCCATAATGGGGGCAGTGCCTTCTCAGGCACCGCCATGGGGATTACGATCCACCTTTCTGCCAGCTATTTCACTTTGGTTCTTCCGACGTGAAAAGGCTGGCGGGAAGGTTTTTTTGGGGCCCCTAGCAGGGCCCCTGTACACTGTGGTCCTCTGCTATGGGCCCTTGGATGCACTTGTGATGCCCCCCTAAACATCCCTGCATCGTGTGGCAGGCACCGCATGGTGCCTGCTACAGGGTGCAGGGATGCTTGTAAGCATGCCTTTCTGCATTGGAGCTTGTGCTGCAGCCCTTTTCCGGGCTGCAGCACAAGCCTCAATGCAAAGAGGCATGTGTCCGACTGCCTCCACGGCAGTCGGATCCTAATTTGGTGGACGGGACCACCAACTACCTGTTGGTCAGTCCTGTTCCCACAACGATGGAGGTCAGACACGCGTCCATCCGCTATCGTAATCGGCCCCTCAGTGCCATTGACATGAGCAGACCTTCTTAGCCCTGCAATTCTGGGATCAAATCAGAGAAAAATAATGTGATAATCTGGGCAGCTTGCTGAAGCCAGCAATCTTGATGGAAGTGAAATATGTTTGGGGCATTTAGAACACTTAGAGACACTTCATTCACTTTTTGTTTTGGACTAACTTCACTGGGGAAATGCATCCAGATGTCTCCAAATAGAAACATATATGGCTGAATAATGGAAATGTCTCCCACATCCCCACTTCCTATGCGATAACATACACATAGGGCCTGACTTAGATCTTGGCAGGACTACTGCTGTCCCACTTCGGCGGTGTTCCCAAGTATTTCTTGAAGCTGACAGCGGTCCGCCCACTCTAATTAGATGTTATGGCAATAGACAGGAGACCGCGGCGGTCTTCTCTGCTGGCTAACAGTACTCCATCGCCGCAATGTCGTCGGGTTGGCATCAAGCAGATTTAGATGCTCCCGTTGTGCTGGCACTGTCCTGACGGCGGTGTCCTGATGGAATGAGGCCATGGTGGTGTGGAGACAGGTAAGTGGTACTCATCATTATCTTACTACATATATATGTTGTGAATGTGTCATAATGTATGTGTAGGTAATGTGTTATGCCCCTTTCTAGTACATACTGCATGCCACACAAACAACATACACACACTATTGAATGCACACCCACAGACACCACAAGAACAACACCCACAAGCACCACAACAACAATATTTTTTGTAAGTGTCAATACAGGTGTATTCATTTTACCTTGATGAGTAGGAAAATGAACACTACTGCATTACACCTAAGAAAAATGTTGCATGCAAGAGCAATGCAGAAGTACACAAGGCTACAGCAATTGTCAATACACAATGCTATGGACAATTGTACAAGTAGCTCACCGTAGATCATGTGACAACTGAGTCCTTTGGCTGGGAGGCTGGATGGCCAGGAGGTATGCCTGATAAACGTGTATGCCCCCACCGTGGACGTATCCGCCTATTTTTATGACATAATGAGGGTAGCGACCCCATACTTGGGAGGAGACGTGATATTCCTAGGGGACGTGAACTGCGTCCTGGAGGTAACGTACCTTCCGAGGCATAGCTCGGACCACTCCCCGTTGCTGGCGACGCTGAGTATGGCTCAACCCAGAGCATTAACTCCCACATGGCGGCTCCAGGCAGAGGCGCTTACGGATCCGCCCTTCGCTAGGAAGCTGGAGGAGGAACTTACGTCTTATTTTAGGGCTAATTGGGGCTCGGCATCGTCAAGGGGTATGGAATGGGAAGCGATGAAGGTGGTGGTGCGGGGGGTTTGCCTCAGCACGACTTATGGCGCTCGGAAGCAATTGGAGAGGGATGTGCAGACCGCCGAGCGACGGCTGGCGGATTTGGAGGGGGTGTTGCCATCAGAACCGCATCGCTGGAATGAATGGCGGGAGAAGCGGGAGGAATTTCTGGCAACAGTGTGCCGCCTGGAGAAGTTTCACTATACCGCATACCGGCAATGTCTGCATGCGGAGGGAGATCGCTCCGGTGCGCTGTTGGCGAGGTTGATCCGTGCTGAGGCGCAGCCCTCGGCTATAGTGCAGATGAGGACTGCGGAGGGGCATATGGTATATAGCCAGCAAGGCATTCTGGACACTCTGGCGGATCATATGGCTGGAGTCTATGCGAGGCTCCGGGACCCCACACGAGAGGACCTGGGGGATTTCCTAAATACGTTAGGGCTTCCCTGCTTGGAGGATGAGTTCCGGGAGTTGCTGGATGCGCCACTCTCAAAGGAAGAAATTCTGGGTGGGATTAAGTCTCTGAACCCAGCCAAAAGTCCCGGTAGAGACGGCCTACCGGCCGAATTTTATAAGAAATTTGCGCATGTTTTGGCGGATTATCGCCTCGAGGTATATAACGAAGCCTTTGGGTTGCGGGCACTCCCACCGTCCATGAATGAGGCGGTGGTGGTGATGCTTCTTAAGGCGGATAGGGACGATCAAGTTACAGGGTCATATAGGCCCATTTCCCTTCTTAACCTCGACATGAAGATCCTTAGCGGGGTCATGGCCGCATGTTTGCAACCATATTTGCGAAGGCTTGTTCACTCCGATCAGGCGGGGTTTATTCCTCAGCGCAGTACGGCCATGAACCTCAGACGCCTATCTCATGTTTGGCATTCGTCCGTACTCCAACAGGAGGACTGTGCGTTAGTACTACTTGACATCGAACAAGCGTTCGATTCTGTGGGGTGGTCCTATCTCTGGGAGGTTCTGCAGGCTGTGGGTGTGGGAGACCGGTATTTACAATGGGTACAGTTGCTGTACTCGGCTCCGTGTGCTAGGATCAGAGTGGGGCGGTTGGTATCTCGGGCCCTCCGATTACACAGGGGCTCCAGGCAGGGATGCCCGCTATCGCCACTGCTGGTTGCGGTGGTGATGGAGCCCCTAGCGGTGGACCTCCGAACGAGGATGGCAACATTTGGGATCAGGGTTGGCGAGTCTAATCACGTGGTGTCCATGTACGCGGACGACACCCTGGTATATGTCAAGGACCCCGGAATGGCAGTGCCGGTGCTTTTGCGTGTTCTGGACAGGTTCGGGATTGTGTCGGGTTTGCGGATTAACCAGGGAAAATCTAAGTTGGTTCCGTTGGGACGATTGGCCCTACGAATGGACGAGGACTTTCCTGAGGTGGGTCTCCCATGGGTTCGGTCCGCAACGCGATATTTGGGGGTGCTGCTAGTGGGCACAGCGGAACACTTTCTGGCACATAATATAGGCAGGGTGGTGGAGGGTCTAAGAGGCTCAGTACGTTTTTGGCGGGAGCTGCCATTATCCCTGATGGGGAGGATAGCGTTGACAAAAATGGTGGTCCTACCCCGATGCCTATATGCGATGCAGCACTCCTTCTATTGGATCCCCCGTTCCTTCTTTGTTGAACGAGACAAGCTTCTTGTAGACCTGTTATGGGGGTCCAAACGCAAACGAGTCAGTTTGGCCACTCTGCAGCGTACATGGCAGGCTGGGGGTTGGAGGTCCCATGCCTGGAGTATTATTATATCGCCACGCAGCTTCAGCACGCAGTGCACTGGTTAGAGGGGGACGACAATTGGGAAAAGACCCTGCTGGCGGGGTCTTTCGGAGAGAGAGGGAGCTACCCAAGTTACTGATGATGGGGAAGGGGGTGCCTCCGACATGCCCCTATATAGTGTGACATGTGGCGGAGCTGTGGGACGTGATGGTCAGGAAAGTACTGAAGAGGGCTCCGTATGCACCAGACATGCCCCTGTGGGTGGTCCGACCGTTCCGGCAGATTGCCGCATCAATCTCGGTGCGGAAAAGGCAGGAGGGGGGCTGTCGGACCATGGGCGACTTGTATGATAACGCGCGATACATTACACGTGAACAGGCTCGGAAGATGTTTGAATTGGGTCCAGGTCAATTCTTACAATACGAAAAGATTGCACAGGTGGCAAGAGATCTTTGGCTCTTGTTCCCGGATGAACCTGCGGTCTCCCAGACGCTACAGACTCTACTAATAATGGCTAAAGGCAGGAGGTTGATATCGCATTTATACCGGGCGATCCGAGATGATTGCGTACATGGGGAGTTACCGATCCAGGGGAAGTGGGAGGCGCTGACAGGGGATAGTTTTAGCGACGGGGACTGGGCCAAGATTCATGAGGGGGTCAAACAAGTGAGTGCAAACACGCAATTTAAATTAATCCAATTTAATTATGTACACCAAACATACTGGACCCCAAGGGTGTTACACAGGATTTACCCGGAGCGATCGGGGCAGTGTCCCTGGTGTGGAGAAACAGATGCTGAGTTCATTCACATGGCCTGGTCGTGACCTGAGCTGCAGGGGTACTGGGCGACAGTTCTTGAGGCACTGAGGGGAGCGACAGGTTGGGAGATAGCCGGGGAGATATGGGTGGTACTGCTGGGGTTGCTACCGTGACCCAAGAAGAAGAATCTCAGTCGGAAGCTGGTCCTTTTAGGGTTGGCACTCGCAAAGAGACGGATTGCCATATCATGGATGGGCCACCGTCCGCCCAGTGTGCGACAGTGGGTGCGGGATGTGTAGGATTGGGCGACAGCTGAGGTGATTCGAATGCAGCAGACCAGACGGGATGAAAGGTTAGAAGAAGACGTCCAGGCCTGGAGGGCTATGGTGGCAGAGCTGATAAATACAGATATGGACGGAACAGTTGGCGACATGACCGAGGGAAGTGTACATTCAGGGCTGGAGGCGGAAGGTAGCGAAGAGATGAGAGAGGCAGAGTAGCATGGGTATACCAGCAGGGGCAACAGACATAGAGAGACAAGGCCCGTCAGGGAGTGTTATACGGATTATCCATCAGACATGGATGGGGGTGTGGGGGTTAGTTTTGTTGAGGGAAGGGAGTTGGGAGGGAAGACAGGGTAAATGTTTCTTTGAGTTGAAGCCCGGGGGTGTGGGCCATGACAGGGGTTCTCAGGGGTGTTCATGACTGAGGCATTATATAGAAGATGTATACAAGAGAAGTAGGAGGAAGGGACACCTGGGGAAAAGTTTGTATAGCATTGTTGTTGTACATGGTGCATGCCCTACGAGATTTGAAAGGTGCCCACTCGATGTGATATACCCCTGGCATGGTAAATGCTGATATTTGTACAACCTGTATGTTCAAAAAAGGTTAATAAAGATATATAAAAAAAAACTGAGTCCTTTGGCGTCGTGGTGAAGTTGGTGCACCAAAGGAGGGACCTGGACGATGGGGTACAAGACGGGAACAGAAGCAGGAAGCAGGAAAAAAGGTAAAATATTACCTCATTTCCTTCGATTCCGCCAACTCGAAGTAGGAGGGATTCCAGCCACAGGTGCTATGGTGGAAAGGCACATCATAATCGGGATGACGGGAATCTTGGCTGGAGTCCCGCCGACATCCGCTTCTGCCTATACCGCCGTCGACGCCGTTGAGAATTTCTGGCGGAAGTCTACGGGACTCTGGAGGTCTTTCATCTATGGAACAGCCAACATCTAAATACGGCGGGCAGACGGGAAGACCATAAAAAAAGCGACGGTGGGACCTGATCCGCCAAGATCTTAATCAGGCCCATAGTCAGATAGAGGTATAACAACAGAAATTACTAGAAGTCTAAGACGCAGAACAATAATTTCCTATGACATTCTCAGCCCCATTTTGCTTCAAGTGCTTCTTTTTGCTCTCTTGTTTTCAAATGCAGCTTTTAGGTCTGGCTTGACAGCTTGCTGTCCTCCAGAGCTCATATCAGCACAACACATAATGCACAACATACAGGGTACACAGAGGTACTTTGTATCAGCTCCTTTCAGCCATTGGCTTGTTTTTGTCTGCGTCTGGTTTGGGCCTGTGAGCAAGTGAGGTGAACATCGACAATATGGAAAGAAAGAAGGCATAAAAGACAATCTCAAATCTGATAAGTGTTGTCATGTTGCACTCATGTTGGAAATCTAGTCCACAGTTAATCGATTTTGGATTCAAGTTTGGAGAAAGATCAATGCTATTCTTAAATCCAGTGTTCACCTTTCCCTGGGGAATATCCTTTTGGAGAGTCTAATTCAAGACTGGCATACTGTTGTAAACCCCACTCCTTGCACTTTCCTTTTCATAGTCAGCCACTTTCAAAAACCAAAAAAATAATAATATTAATCTGTGAAGTTTTTTTCTATTTCGGAATAACAAATTTCAAGACTAGAAAATAATTAAAACTACATAACAAATAAGTTAATCTTTTGATCAACAGCAAGACAGGAAAACATCAATCCCAAAATCCGTTTTAAAAAAAGTTAACTATGGTACTTTAATAAACAAAGTTTTTTCATCTTAGAACAGCTAAGAAAAAAAAAATAGGCGCTTATTCAATACATTAAAAGAGGATAGTCATTTGTACATAAATTAAAAGAACAAAAATAAACATTTTCTTTTTCACCCGACAGAATAAAATCCAGGAGAAGGCAAAAAACACAACACTACAGCAGCAAACAGACACCTTCACCATGTCCAATTTGTAAAGAAGTAGCCTCATTCCAATCAACAACCCAAATAAAAGGTAAACATTGAGAAAACACTGCAAAACCAAATGTTCTTATTTTTATGAATAAAACATTAAAATGTCTATATATGGAGAACATGAGTATGGCATCTTATATTTTGTCAGAAAGAGGAAACATATTATTAAATTATCAAGGGTACCTGTATTGTAAGGAACGACACACTGAACTATGGGTACCTTGGAGGTATGCAAACTATTTTTCAACTCGAAATAGAGGTCCATTGGTTACTATGTGGAATTTTCTTGAAGATATTTCAGAACATAACCACTCTGCAACCGCATAAGAGAAAATGAGCAAAATATAAAATCCCTTGCTTCCAACTCCAATGAGCCCTGTGGTTTCAGAGCGGCGTCCAAAAACATACTTATACATGTAGCTGCAGATATGCCTCCCATCCCAAATTTAAAAGTTTAATTAGCCGTAAAAGAACGGCAAGTACAGTTGGCCCTCTCAACATAAAAATTGTTCTGATATAAAGAATCTAACCAAACTAACGGAAACATTCTACGGTAACAAACATCTTACTAAAAAACCATATAATGCTACATAATAGCCATCTTTTAAAAAATAGTAGTATTTGGATACTGGATGGTATCTTTAAATTAACACCATGTCCATTCACCCAAATATATACAATTCACTCTAACATAAATAACAACGCTGTGCAATTAGTGTATGCTTTACTTCCGGACAAGCAAGCAGCCATTTATAGTGAAATGTTATATGTAATTAAAGACACAAATAGAAACAAAAGCCCTGAGAAAATAATTTTGAATTTTGAAGTAGCCATGATCTCCCTTATTAGAAAAGTTTACCATTGGACTCAAATTCAGGAGTGTTTTTATCATTTTCCCAAGCAATCTGGAAAAAGATTTTAAAAAACATTCCTTGTAGCTGATTACATGTCCAACAGCATACTCCAATTTGAAATTAAAAAATTAAGTGTATTAGATTTGTCCCTCCTGCACAAGTAGATGATCAATGCACAGCCAATATCAATCCACATATGTTTCACAACACAAAGAAATATTACCACTTCTTTTAAATTATTTTGAGGAAACATGGATTGGGCATCTAAACAGGTTAGGTTGTAGAAGAGTATCCAAATTTCCACTTAAGTGCTTGAACTGCTACCTGACCTGGTTAGAGGGAGGAGCAAGAACTAATAATGCTGTTGAGGGCTGGCATAACTCTTTCAACAGCGCAATTGAAAAAGCCCACCCTAACTTGTATCATTTTGGGGAAATTTTAAGAAAGGAGCAACTTTTTCAAAATATGCGATCTTTTGCAAATCACAAGTAACTAGAAAAACAAAGGAAATGAATAAAAGGCTCATAGGTAAAGTAGATTTTGACATGATTAGTGGCACAGACTATTTGGAAAATATTGCACACATTTTACAGAATTAAAACTGCCTAAACTACAAAACAACTTTACTTTCTTGTCTTGCAACTTTTTAAACATTTTTAATTGGCAGAGATGATATAATAAAACAAAACCTTACCTGGAGAAGTCTTCGTTCTTCAAATAAAACTAGTTTATTATGAACCATCTATTGTCATTAAATAGTACTCCATAGCATAAAAAGATCCATGTGAGATCCCATTAAAAAACTATTTTTTATTCAAAAATAGATTCAAAAGAAGAAATCTCCAGGAAAATATTTTTTACCGCCCCCTCCCCAAAAAACATAAGCAGCGTTCAACAAAGCATAAATGTTCAATGCTGCTTGCAGTCCATTTAAAAAAAATGCTAAAACATCAGATGCAAAAAATAAACCAGGACAGCAAATCTTCTTCAACCTACATAGGAAAAATGGGTTAAAACCACAATCCATTTAAGAATACATTTAACATCCATACTCACCATGCCTTAGACTATCCCTACAATTAATGTACCTTCACATTTAAAGTAATATTTTTAAAAAAGTCTTTCTTATCTCTCTGATGCAGCAGCACCTGTCCGTCCATGTCCGTAGTGCTCCGCCAACTAATAAAATCGACGTGCAACGTGGAAAGCGTAAAATAAAATGGCTGCGGGTTAAAAAATAAAAAAAATAAAACAAAAGGACTAACACTTCCATTAAAACTAATGGAGAAGCAAGGGAATGTTTATTTTTTGAATGTTTCTTAACTGATTAACAAATACATTTCAAAAGTTTGAAACTAATAACTAATTTTTAAACATGTTAACTTTTTACTCCATTTTTTTAAATAATAAAAAATTATCTTATATGAACAAAAATAATTATATGTATTTTAATAAAATAATGTTTATCTTTATTGTGTTTTACAATTTAAAAACATTTAGGGCCTAATTACAAGTACGGTTGTCCTGGGACCGCTGTACTTGAGGTGGCGGTCCAACGGCCACCACCCCAGCAGTCTGACCGCCGAATTACGATGGTGGTGGTGGGACCATCACAAGACCGCCGCCTCTGCCAGGATCCAGGATTCCGCTGCGGCGGCAGTGCTAAAAGGGGCAGAAAATGGTGGCGGTGCTGATGCCAACACCACCGAGCAGATTACAACCTGCATTTCCACCACCCATTTCATGGCGGGGATCTGCCATGAAAAAGGTGGCGGAAATGCAGGTAAGGGGGCCCTAACAGAGCCCCCTGGTTGAATCTGCCCATAGAGGTGAGTGCTATAGGGCAGATGTTGTGCCCCTCTAGAATTGCACCTTCATGCATGCACTGTGTGACATGCACGATATGATGCATGCCACACAGTGCACCCAACTTGGCAGCGATCCCACAGCAGCAGTATGACTGCTGTCTGTAATTCTCAGCCAAAGCATGCCGCCGCCGTGGGACCACCACCGCAGCCCTGCCAGCCCAGCTAAATCATCGCAATTGGGCGAGCGTGAGTGCCGACGGCTTGGCGGTCTTCCTGGGGCAGTCCAACAGGAAGACCGCCAAACTCATAATCGGGCCCTAACTATTTATTATGTAGACATTTAATATTTGTATGTTTTAACAGGTGTTTTATGTTTTGTTATTTTTTTATGAGTTATAATTTAGTAATTGCTATTTAATTCAAAATATACCTCTTAATAATACTGATAGCTTATATTTATTTACTCTCCGCCCGGAGTTCCTATACCCTTTGGGTCCCATTTTTTACAACACTTTCTTTTTAAAAAACTAGAGTATGAATAGCTAACTACCAATAAAATTGTATTTGACATGAAATAAAAATCACCATGATTATATTTCTCCCCACCATGGGTCTCTATACCTTTTGCACCATGTCCATGAAGATTAAGGGCCTGATTACGAGTTTGGCGAATGGGATACTTCGTCACAAAAGTGACGGATATCCCGTCGCCAAATTACAAGTGCCATAGGATATAATCAAATTGTAATTTGGCAGATGGGATATCCGTCACGTATGTGACGGAGTGACCTTGTCCGCCGAACTCACAATCAGGCCCTAAATGTCTAATTTTTAGCTCGCTGCGCTGCTCTGCATGACAGGGAAAGGGCAGAAATGCGCCGTATTTAAGGCAATACAGCGCATCCCTGTCCTTTCCCTTCTGCTGGCTCCCTTTTGGCTGCCTAGCACCAACGCAGATGCAACACCATAGTGCAAGGGTGCCTGTGTTGCATACTGGATTGTTTTTGTGCAGGAAGGGGCACCTTCCTGCACATAAACAATCCTGGGAGGCATAATACTCTTTCTATGTATGTTGCAGGATGCAGCACACTAAAGAAAGAGGAAGAAACGAGGAGAAATAGAGATATTTTACCTTGTAATGCCTCCCCTGGGAAAGATGTAAGATTTTGGCGCTTTCCCAGGTTTACAAGTTCTTGTAAATCTGGAAATGCTTCAAAAACCATGGGAGTTGTGTGGGAACACCCATGCAATGCCCATGGAACTCCTTTCCAGGGCAGAGTAGTGCAATGCAGCAATTTGTGCTGCGTTAAGTTACTCCAGATTTTTGGAGTCACTCAGAGTCACACAAAGCATAAAAAATCTGACTTAGATGTTTGCGATAAGCATGTACCACATTACATGGTGCAAACACAACTCAAGCCTCTCATAAATATGCCCCATAGTTTAAAAAAATATTAGAGTATTACTTCTTTTAAATTAATTATAAAAAGTTATTAGAAGTAAATCATCATTACTAAATTACACCTCACCCTGGTTCCTATACCCTTTGCATCCCGCCCCTAAAGATTGAGGGCCCGATTCACAAAGGTAAACTTAGACATTTGGGGGTCGATTCCGATTTGGGCCGGAAAAAGCACCGACCGACTCGGAGCCGGAAATTATACCGACCGACACGTACCTGTGGCGCCCGACACGCCAAGTACGATGCAAGGCGTGCAAAATCCGACCGACACGTACCGAACCCAAGTCGAACGACCGAGCCGCACGGAAAACAGCAATCCGGTCGGAAAAACACGCGAATCCAACCGACCGACACGCACCCGGAAGAAATCCGACCGAAACGTACACGCGAACTCCAAACCGCAAAGTACGATGCAAGGCGCGAAAACCACGAGCGAGTCGGACGGAGGACAAGCCGTACGACCGACACGCATACAAAACCGAGCCGAAGCAACACAAAACACCGCGACCGACGCGTACGCAGCATAGAAAACTGCACAAACACAGCGTGAACGAAACGGAGAACACCGTACGAGACAAATGCAGGGTCCGACTCGGTCACAAGAACGTTTCCAACATGCACAGACAGTACAAAGGAAAAATCACACAAAAAAAGGCCAAACAAGCAATTACAAAGCCAATAAATACTGGGGGGTGGGGACAGAGAACAAAGACACACCCACAACTCCACCCATATAAAGGACACAAATCACAACCATGATCCTTTGCAAATGCCATTCCACTGCCAGCACCCAAGAGACAGCAACCACACACCCACAGCTCATCCCTCACACAAGCCACACACCATCAGCACACCAACAAATACCTACCTCACATACACCCAGCAAAACACACACTAACACACCCTCACCTGCACACCAACACACACATCACTCACCATCACCACCCATCACCATGCCCCCCAAGAAGAATCACAAGTTCCTAGATTGTGAATTGGAAGTCATGGTAGACGAGATCCTCAGGGTAGAGCCACAGCTGTTTGGCACACTGGTCCAACAGACCCCCATCTCCCAGAAAACCAAGATGTGGGAGAGGATCATCAACAGGGTGAACGCACAATCACCATGTCTGCGCACAAAGAGCGACATCCAGAACAGGTGGTATGACGTGCGCAGGAGGGTACGGGACCTGCTCAAGAAAGAGTACATCATCAGCCAATACACCGGCAGTGGCCCTCCTGCCAAGCCAATATACCTCAGGCCCTGGGAGGAGAAGGTGCGGGCCATCCTTCCGCCAGTGAGCGTATATGGACTAGAGAACATCCCAGAGCCTGGTGAGTACACAACAAATGTACACAATATACTGCCACAAAACACACACACATCACTGTCAAGGGGAGAGTCAAACCATGCACTCATAGCAATTACACAGCAACCAGAACAGAATCATCCCAAAATGTGTATGTCAGTCAGATAAACACAACACATGCCATCAAAAAAGTCACATCCAACTGTGCCATCACATGTACAAACACAACTACAACTACAGCTAGGCAGTGGCACAAATAGAACTAACAAACACATCCAGACATGTAGCCACCACAACAACACCAACACACAGTGAAGACGACTCAAAGGAAGGAATTCGGTGTATGCTGGCCAAGTCAGTGTAGCCAATAGCATCATGGGAGTCGCAGTCACACATATTGCCCCCCCCACAACAGTCCCATCAACACCACCATGAACCATGCGCACATCACAGGGAGTGGAGAAGGACTCACAAGATGGCTGACACTGGCAACTGCTGTGGGGAGCACAAGGCCCTGCTGGGAACTGCACACCAACCAACAGCAGGACACCACTGTCAGCCACAGAACCCACCTGGTAGAATGCAATGCCTCCCATCCTAACTCAAGATCCCACAAAGAACCACCACCCTGGGTTATGTTGTGTGAAGCACAGGGACACTCTTGGGACTTTTAGCCAAACAACTGCCAGGACAACACTCCCAGCCATCCTGTCAGCACAGCCAGCCCACCCCACAGGGAAGCAGAGTCAAAAGGAAGGAAGCATGGGCATGCTGGGAAGGGGGTGGAGGCAATAGCATGATGGGAGTGGTAGTCACAGACATTGCTCAGCCTCACAACTGGCCCATCAACACCACCCTGAACCAGGCTCACATCACAGGGAGTGGATAAGGACACACAAGATGGCTGACACTGGCTACTGCTGTGGGGAGCACAAGGCCCTGCTGGCAACTGTGCACCAACAAACAGCAGGACACCACTGACTGACATCCTGAGAGACAACTTCCACTCCCTGCAATGCAAGCACGTTCCATGGTGGGATATCTGGCTGGCTGGGTGGGAAGGAGGACTTGCAGCACTGACCATAGTCACAAGCACCTCCCCTCACACCCCCTCAACACAAACTCCACAGAACCCACCTGGTAGAATGCAATGCCTCCCATCCTAACTCAAGATCCCACAAAGAACCACCACCCTGGGTTATGTTGTGTGAAGCACAGGGACACTCTTGGGACTTGTAGCCAAACAACTGCCAGGACAACACTCCCAGCCACCCTGTCAGCACAGCCAGCCCACCCCACAGGGAAGCAGAGTCAAAAGGAAGGAAGCATGGGTATGCTGGGAAGGGGGGTGGAGGCAATAGCATGATGGGAGTCGTAGTCACAGCTCTACATCCCCCACCACATGGCCCAGCAAGCTCACACTCACGCATGCACATCCCACAGAGAGTGGAAAGGCCCATCAAAGATGTCTGACACTGTTGCTGTGTCGTAGGGAGCACAAGGCCCTGCTGGGAACTGCACACCAACCAACAGCAGGACACCACTGTCAGCCATCTTGCCATTGCCCTCACACTCACACACACTGAACTCCCCACAAAAGCAAGTAAGTATGGGAATGCTGGCAAGTGGGGTGGAGGCAATAGCATGATGGGAGTGGCAGTCACTGATATTGGTCACCCCCACAACTGTCCCATCAACACCACCCTGAACCATGCTCACATCACAGGGAGTGGAGAAGGACTCACAAGATGGCTGACACTGGCTACTGCTGTGGGGAGCACAAGGCCCTGCTGGCAACTGTGCACCAACAAACAGCAGGACACCACTGACTGACATCCTGAGAGACAACTTCCACTCCCTGCAATGCAAGCACAGTCCATGGTGGGATAACTGACTGGCTGGGTGGGTGGGAAGGAGGGCCGGCTGTCAACCAAACACAACCAATGCAGACCATGTTCACACCCCAACAAATACATAGAAATGCCCAAATAATGCAGGACAATGTGCCACACCAATATCAACCCCTGACTGTGACGACTTAGGACAATGCAATGTACAGGCCCGCACCCAGAGGCACAGTCACAACTGTCATGTGTGTCAACCATTGATGCCTGCAGAAACATAACATACATTGTGTGTGTCTCCCAAAAACAGGTGATGATGGGGACACAGCAGCAGACGCTGAGGAGTCCCAGTCCCAGGCTCAAGAGGATGCGGAGCTCACTGGTGTTGTACAGCCTCTGCCCTCCTCGGACGAAGAAGACCAACCTGGCACATCCGGTGCAAGTCTACATGCAGCACCAGCAGGACCACCAGCTGCAGCACCAGCAGGACCACCAGCTGCACCCCTGCACCCACCCCTCCAACGACTGTCAACACAAATACCATCCCTGCCGACATGGACAGAACAAGGAGCAACACCAGCACAGGGACCCTGGACCAACCTGGGGCCATGGACACCACCACCACCACCAACCCCCAAGGTGGACCAGGGTCATCTGTGCTTGCCACTGCACGCACTGCACATGTCAGCAGGGGTGGTGGGAGGGGTGGGAGACAGAGGTCGCTGCTTGCAGAGGTTGCTGGTGTGCATGATGACCCACAACTGGTACGCATAGCTGATGCGTACCAGTCCAGCACCGGAGACCTCAGCCAGGTAGTGGGGCTCCTCAGACATGAAACAGCAGCAGGCTGCCCATCATGCCCGCTTGGACTCTCACATGTCCCACGTGGAGTCACACATGTCCCGCGTGGACTCACACATGTCCCGCGTGGAGTCCAAGTGGGATGCACTGCATGAGATGACGGCGGTGCACAGGGACATTTTACAATGCCTCCGCCAGATGAACAGCAACGAGTCCACACCTCCCTGTGTGCCAACAACATCTGGTGCTGCCCAAACTGCAACTGCCACAGGGAGGGAGGATGACTCTGGCGGAGAGTCCCCTGCACCGCAGCAGCCTGTACTTGAGGGCCCCCCCCAAGAAGAGGGGTCGTCTGAAGAGGGGAAAGTGAGAGGCCGATGGCCAAGCGCAACTCCCAGGAAGCCTGAACCTGTTCTGGATGTTCACCTTTGTGCACAGACTGTTCACCCTGTTCACGGCAACACTACTCCCACACATTGCATGGGGAGTACAAGTTGGACCAATGTGTCAGACAACTGTGGCCCCGATACTGGGGATTCTGTCTACCAGGACTTTCAATTCACCTAGGAACTTCTGATTGCAAGATTTATGTACAGCACTACCCATCCTATGCACTATTCACACAAATGTATCACAATAAACACACTAATACACCATACTTGCCTCTGTTGTGATTCCAACGTGGGTGCTGTTATGGGGATGATGAACTGCAAAATTACACTGTGTATGCGAACTGCAACAGCAAGTACAACACAGGCATGTGAGTAAAGGCAACGTGACACATATGAGGGAGACACACCACCAGGGCTACACAACACATACACACCTAGGCCATCTGACTCATTGCCTACACTGATGTTGCCAGGGAAGATGGTGCAATGCACAGACACCACACCCATTCCCAGTTGTAGTCAAGTAGCCCACAGGTGCAGTAAGCAAATTGCAGTCAAATGTGTGACCACAGACAACGCACATCACAAAGTGAAGCACAGGTTTATTACACAGTTGCAACATGTCGTAACCACTACAGATGCAAGGTAATCCCACCTGGCAGCGGGCACACAGTCAACAACTGTAGACGGAAGGAAGTCCATGGGTGTGGCGCACATCACCTGTAGGGACACAACAGCTACCACCCTGGAAGTGCAATCACGTCGTCGGTGGACACAGTTGACCAAACGAATCTGAAAGTACCCTGTGAAGGACAGAAATGACACACAGTCAAAAGCAATGGAGTACAGGACAGAACAGCAAAACTCATGCACAATACATGTTACAAGATACCCACCCAGAACCAAGTTAGCATGTCAACACTGTTGGGGAGTACAGCCCACCTGTAAGCACACATCGCAACACACATCCAGTCAAGTAGCCCATGGACACACTCCAACAGCACCAGAGCACCACCTACACATATCATGCCAACTCACATCATTGACATGACACCTCAGGATACTCACATTCAGCTAAAGAAGTTGGTGATGAGCTGTGTGCGGACATCACCTTCATCATCATCATCATCATCGTCACTGGCATCGTGGTCCAGGCCAGGATCCTCCACAGGTGGCGGATGTTGGTCATTGTCATCCTGGATGAGAGGCAACTCCTTCCGCACTGCCAGGTTGTGGAGCATGCAGCAGACGATGATAATCTTGCACACTTTCGCTGGGGCATATGGGAGGGACCCTCCGGTCTTGTCCAGGCAGCGGAAGCGGCTCTTCAGGAGACCAAATGTCCGCTCAATAACTCTCCTGGTCCGACCATGTGCCTCATTGTAGCGCATCTGGGCTGGTGTCACAGGGTTCCTGAGGGGTGTCAGCAACCACGGCATGTTGGGGTATCCCGAGTCACCTACGGACAGACAAGTGCACATTAGCTGACTTGGAAAAGTGGGCGGAATACTACAGATCAGATCACACACAATGGCACAAAGTCAGTACACACCGACAAGCCAGGCACGCTGGTTCTGCATCTGTGCCATCATCCTGGGGATGCGACTACTCCTCATCACAAAGGCATGGTGTGCTGAACCAGGGAAACGGGCACACACGTGTGTGATGGTCATGTTTGCAAGACACACCACCAGTGCATTGACCGAGTGGTAGTGCTTGCGGTTCCTGTAGGCCTGCTCCTGGGCCTGTGGTGGTACCAAAGCCACATGTGTCCCATCAATGGAGCCAATGACATGCAGCATCCTCCCCAGGGCATAAAAGTCACTCTTCACGTCAGTGAGTCGTCGCAGTCTAGGGAAATAGATGTACCGGTTCAGGAATAGCAACATTGCCGCCAAAACATCGCGGAGCACACGGCTCAACATGGTCTGTGACATCCCACCAGCAGTCGCCACAGTATGTTGGAAGGTACCAGTGGCAAAGAAGTGTAGGGCTGCCATCACCTTCACCTTGGGGGTCAGCGCTGTAGGATACGGCCGGCCAGGCTGCAAATGTGGGGCCAACTGCACTGCCAAATCCTCAATCAGCTGCCTGGTGAAGCGGTACCGTCGGATGCTGTCTCGTTCCACCATCGTTGCCAGGTCTGGGAATGGCCGATGGACAGCAGGAGCCCTGCAGTGCAGAGGAGAAGTAAGCAAGATTGTCAGTCAGCCCACATATGTGGCTTTGAACACACTCAATATCCCAACATACATCATTATGAGGCACAACTACATGAAGTGTGCAGTTCCGTAAGGACATGTATGGTACATACATGGCCAACATCTGTCAACACGGTCCAACAAGTGGCATCAATTAGTCCCAGGTTGGCCCATTGGATATCATGAGGCCGTGTCACAGTTCCCATCTCCTGCTGCCGTGTCACAATCACCCCCCACAGTGACATGTGAGGACAGATGTGCCCCAGGCACCACAGCTCAACGACAGGTACATTCCCAGGGACCCTGTATTGCCACATGGACACTGGCATTACATGGAGTATCATGTATACACCACAGCAAAACAACCATGACCCGCACAGGTAGTGGTCCCACTTGCCACGGCAGGACAGACATGGACGTCTGTGACACACACACGCACAACATCAAAGTCCATGCACACACAACGTGGATGTGGAGACTGTCTCCCATTGTGCACATGAAATCAGAGACATTGTAAACACTACATGCACAAAGACTGTGGAGGACCATCACTATTGTGCCACCGGGACACTCTGGCTCAAACATACCGTCCCACATGGGACTCACGGGGTATGTGACATGACATACACATACACCACCGTGAAATGTGACCATGGCACATGCACAGATATGAACAGTTGCACATCACAGTGGTCATGTACACGTAACACCCAGGATCCTGTCCCCATGAACACGTGCACAGCCTGGGGGTGGCTGCCCACAGGTGACACCCACAGGACAACATGTACACCAACATACACACAATAGGAAATGCAGCCTTACATGCCTTATGATACAGCTTGGACAGGCTGTCGTGATGTAGGTGTGCCCCTCACTCCCTGGGAGCTATCTGTGGCTGGCATATGTCCATCTGAGACAGGCATGCTGACATATGCCAGTCACATGTACAGTGATGCGTTGAACAGCAATGGACCGATCGGTGCCCCCGGCCGGCCCGTTGCATTCAATGTGTGCGGGTACGCGTTGTACCCCTGTACGCGTTGTACTGCAATGGACCGATCGGTGCCCCCGGCCGGCCCATTGCATTCAATGTGTGCGGGTACGCGTTGTACCCCTGTACGCGTTGTATTGCAATGGACCGATCGGTGCCCCCGGCCGGCCCATTGCATTCAATGTGTGCGGGCACGCGTTGTACCCCTGTACGCGTTGTACTGCAATGGACCGATCGGTGCCCCCGGCCGGCCCATTGCATTCAATGTGTGCGGGTACGCGTTGTACCCCTGTACGCGTTGAACTGCAATGGACCGATCGGTGCCCCCGGCCGGCCCATTGCATTCAATGTGTGCGGGTACGCGTTGTACCCCTGTACGCGTTGTACTGCAATGGACCGATCGGTGCCCCCGGCCGGCCCATTGCATTCAATGTGTGCGGGTACGCGTTGTACCCTTGTACGCGTTGTACTGCAATGGACCGATCGGTGCCCCCGGCCGTCCCATTGCATTCAATGTGTGCGGGTACGCGTTGTACCCTTGTACGCGTTGTACTGCAATGGACCAATCGGTGCCCCCGGCCGTCCCATTGCATTCAATGTGTGCGGGTACGCGTTGTACCCCTGTACGCGTTGTACTGCAATGGACCGATCGGTGCCCCGGCCGGCCCATTGCATTCAATGTGTGCGGGCACGCGTTGTACCCCTGTACGCGTTGAACTGCAATGGACCGATCGGTGCCCCCGGCCGGCCCATTGCATTCAATGTGTGCGGGTACGCGTTGTACCCCTGTACGCGTTGAACTGCAATGGACCCATCGGTGCCCCGGCCGGCCCATTGCATTCAATGTGTGCGGGTACGCGTTGTACCCCTGTACGCGTTGAACTGCAATGGACCGATCGGTGCCCCCGGCCGGCCCATTGCATTCAATGTGTGCGGGTACGCGTTGTACCCCTGTACGCGTTGTACCGCAATGGACCGATCGGTGCGCACCCATTGACAATGGCCTTGCCTGGCAACGGACGCGTTTTCGAATTTCGAACGAGTCGGTTGCTGGAAATTCAGTTGGTCACCCACAACAATGTTGCAAAATCATGTATGTCATGAAGTTGAAGATTTGAAGGATGCTGTGGGCGTGTTTTGGTGCTGCTATTCCATGGATTGGCCAGATTCAGAAGATGCAAACGACTTGGACCTATCACTTTGGACACAAGGGACAGTATCTGCCTCTCCAGCACTTATATATATTGCTGGCTGTTCCCCTGAGAGCTCACTTGCCTGCACTACATGCTCCAGGACGACATCTGCCACTGCACTGCTGCTGTCTCTGCCCCTCTGGATCCTGCAATGGCACGTACTGTGGAGAGAGCCCCAGCCTTCAGCCTTGAGGAGAACCAGGCCCTGCTGGACAGCCTACTTCCACAGTACAGCAAGCTGTATGGGACACCAGGGGAGCAGGTGAGTGTTCTATGCACTGCCTTTCTGAATGTGCATATTGTCTGACTAGCAAGGCTGAAAGTCTGCACGCCACTGGCTAGCAGGCTCACTGAGTAGTTGTCACCCCCATAGTGTGTAGTGACATGCACTGGACAGGTATGGTGCAGTGACAGTGCATTTGAACAAGGTTTTACTTCCCATGCAATGATACCATGTAGTGACGTCTGGCAAACTGTCCATGGGCAGCTTTGCACTGCCTGTGTACATCATGTGCCCCTGTGATTGAGACATGTATATACAACTGTGTCATGCACGGATATGTTGCATGTGTAGTAATGGCCTTTTCACTTTGTCATCCTGACAGGTTAATGCCCATCGGAAGCAGGAGATCTGGAAGGACATCGTCCGGGCTGTCCGGTCCGTGGGGGCCTACAAGCGCCGGATCCGCAACTGCCAGAAGAGGTGGCAGGACCTTCGGGGCTGGACCCGGAGGATTGCACGGGTCCAGCTGAAGCTGTCGCCTCCTCGCAGGAGGGGCGGAACACGGACCCTGACCCCCCACATGCTCCAGATCCTGGCGGTGGTGTTTCCAGACCTGGATGGGCAGCTGAAGGCCAGACAGCAGCAAGGAGGGGGTGAGTCAAAGACTGCACTGTGAACTCTGTATTACATGCTTTGTGCCCTCCTCTGGCCTGGTTCAACTGCCACAGTGCAGCAGTCATGTTGTCCAGGAGCCATGTCCCTCTATTGTGCACTGCCCACTGCTCATCTGATACCCATGTGTGGCCCTTACATTCAGGGAATTGTGTCACTTGGGACTGTGTCCTTGCAGTTTGCTTCACTAAAGGTGGGGGACAGCATCTGTTTCCCTAACTCTGTTGTAGGCATCATGGGTGGGTCCATTGTTCACACAACGCCTGTGTTCGGACATGTAATCTGCGTGTTGCTTTGATATGCGGTCCACTTGCTGAGCTGAGCCACCACATGTGCCTGGGGTATGTGGCACACGCCCATGCAGCGGGTGGGAACAATGTTTGGGCCCCAGGAGTGTGCAGATTACGTGTGTCACACATACATAGCCAGCTATCCACTGTCCAGGGCTCATCCCTCATTCATGTGGGGCAGGACAGTCATGCCTACTCCAGGCCATGCAATGCACTCTGTACTCCCACTCCCGTGTATCAGCTGACACATTGTGCGCAGTGATTTGACCCCTCAGGTGTCTGCCTCTGTGTCAGTGTGCTGTGGATTAGTTGCCAGGACTGCTGGGGTGTTTCTTGGTAGGGGCTCAGCATGCCCCTGGAGATGTGACCATAGGAGACGATACTTGTGGGTCACATAGGTGTTTGATCAGCTGCCCGTGCAGACTGGGGTATGCGAATGTGAAGTTCAGGCAGCTGTTCCCCATTCACAGCAGATTGTGAGGGGCTCAGGTTCAGAGGGTAGTGTCACAGGTCTCCCATATGTCCAATCGGTATGACCTGGACAGATGAGGGTTAAGATGATGTGTTGTGTGGGGGATGTACATGTGCACTTGTGCAGCTCCAGGACTTGCATTCCCCATGACCTACTATTGTGACACAGTGCAGAGTGTTGTTGTCTGGCTGCCAAGTCATACATCACTGAGACAGTGATGTATGACTTAGCAGTCATGCCTCCGCCATGGCATGTGTCTACTTATTGGTGATCCTGCAGGGGAGTGACATGTGCTACATGCACACCATTGTGGCGATGGCTATCAGGACATGGGTGCATCATGGTGTCTGTCGCTGGTATGCATCACATGCATTTCCTATTTGACTCTGGGCATCCCTTTCATCCGGAAACCTGTACTGACTCAGTGGCAAGAGCTGTGATGTGTGCATGTCCACATGCCACACCGTGTCCTCTGCACTGTCCAACTACTGTGTAGTTGGTGCATGTGTCCACACTGGGGTGTTGCAATCAAACAGACACCAGACAGATGGGTGCAAGGCCATGTGGGATGTGAGTGCCATGGTTGGCATCAGACTGACAATTGGCTTCTCCTGTTCAGTTAGGGCACTTTTAGCAATGTACAACTAATGATGCCAGGGCTTGCTCTGTAATGTGCTGTGCTCACAGTGGTGTGTGCGTTTGGTGCAGGTGACTGATGTCTGTCTGTTTCCCCGTTGTTTGCAGATACATCCACGGCCACGGAAGGGGACAGCTCCACGGACCAGGAGGAGCCGGAGAGCCAGACTGGGTCAGCAGTCGAGGAGTGGTCGGAGGGACCCAGTGGCACGGAGGGCGAGGGGAGCCACACCGAGGAGTCCTCAGCACCATCCACCTCAGCTGAGGACCAGAGCAACTCGGAGGATGACTCCCTTATGGAGGTGGGTGTCAGCAGCCACCACACCCCAGCTAGTGTTGCTGTCCCCGCCACCACCAGCACCACCACCGCCCTCCCATCGCCTCCCATTCCCCAGGTCCGTGGAGGCTCCCATGTTCGGGAGCGTGTCTCCTTTGGGCCAGGCACCGCACCCCATGCCCCTGTGTCCCCTGCTGCCCTGAGTGAGGAGTCTGTGTACCTCCTTCGCCAGCTCCATGTAGGGCAGACAGCCATGCTGAGTGTCCTCCATGCGCACACCGCTCTGTTGACTCAGCTGGTGTCGTTCATGGAGGGCATCTCATCGGGCATGTCTGACCTACAGAGGGGCAATAGGTCCATGGACTCCTCCCTGACGGCAGCAGTGTCCCTCCTCAGACAGTCCCTCACCCCTCCTGCCTCTGCTCCATCCACACTCCCCAGCACCTTACCCGTCCCAAGCACACACACACCGGCACAGGCACACACCAGCACACACACATCCAGCACACAGACACACACGCCACAAACAAAACGCACACGCACGCACATTCAGGGGACTGAAACCAGACTCACAGGGGATGGGGCCCTGGTACACACACACGCATCCACGAGCACTGCGCAGTCCTCAGTTGCCTCTCCCTCCAAAACACCCTCCCTTGCCTCACCTGCAACCCCAAAGACCCAGCGCCTCTTCCTCAGTGACCTCGGCCTCTTCCCCTCCGATCCAGCTGCTCCAGCATCCAGGGGGAAGAGGAAGCCCCCCACACGGAGCAGAGTGCCCCTCGCCCCCGGACACCCTCCCCCAGGCGCAGACAGACTGAGGCCCCCAACCGCAAGTCCCCCGGAGTCGTAAGAGCAAGACCCCGCCACCGCCCTGCAGCTCAGGCACCAGGTCTCCTTCCTCCATCCCTCAGGCCCCCACTCCACAGGTGCCCCCACCACACCCTGCCCCAGGTTCCCCCACCCACAGATATACCATCCCCAAGAGGATCCGGCCTTCTCCCCCTGCCACTTGCTCTCCCGGCACCACACCCCCGCTGCGCTTGTCTGTGCCACTGATGTGGTGAGGGTGTCCTCCCCCTCTGTCCAGCCCACCTTGCCTGTTCCCCATTCTCCTCCCCTGGTGGTAGGCACTGCAGTGGAGTCCACTACCACCCTGTCTGACTTGGGCACTGCAGTGGCGGACCTGTCCACTCCATCTGCAGGGTCCACTGCAGTCGTGCCGGCACCCACAACATCTGAGTCATGCCCCCAGTTGTGCCGGCACACACCATGTCAGACACCTCCACTGCAGTTGTCAGTGGCTCTCCAGCACCCACCACCCCTTCCCTGCTTCCTCCTGGTGAGCCCTGATCCTGTCCCTGCGGTGCCTGGCCTACCCCCCGGTTGCCCCTCCTAGTGGATTGTCCCTGGTTTTGTGCAGGCATGCGTAGGGTGACATCTGCCACTGTCACCCTGTTTGGACTTTTACAATGGACTGGCCATTGGCCTTTGTGTTTTTTCTGGACTTTGTTTTCATTCCACACATATGCTGAATAAAGCAACTTTCTGTTCTCTAGTGCTTATGCTTCTGATGTACATGTTGTTGATGATGCTAACCATGCCCTTGCTGCAGTGATGGTGATATTTGGTCTCATGATAATGAAGTGTTACTGTGCAGGAAGCCATGTGGTCCAGGGGGAATGTGTCCTATCCTGTGGTGTATCCATGTCATCCATAGCAGCATCTGAGGGTGTCATGTGTTCAGTATTTGGCAATGGGATTTCCTACTTAGATTAGCTATTTCACATCTGTGGCTTCCACCCCTGCACATCTGTTGTGCCTGCCATTGTTCAATTCGTCTACTCCCCTGACCGTGTGGCCATCTCCAGTGGACATGCAGGTTTGGGCATCAATGGGGAAGGACTCATCTGTGTTGTCAGTGCAACATTGCTATACAAGTGTGTTGGATCTGTGCTGATGATTCCGTTGGCACTTCCATGACCAGGCTGATGTGACGGGAGCCCTCATTTGGTGCTAATTGTTGATTGTGTGACCAAGTGCTCAGCTGACATGATGGGGCCCTACTGAGGCAACATATGGCACAGCTTTCCTCACACAGGAGTGGAGTCCCCTCATGGCAGTGTGTACTCCTGTGACATTGCCTGCGCCCAAGGTGTGTGTTGTATGTGCATGTCTGTGTGTTCACTTCCGTTTTGCTGTGCATGCTGTGATCCCTAGTGTTGTACCTGTTTGTGATGCTAGCTGAGTTGACCTATGTTCCCCCAAAGTCTTCTCCCTGGGTTCTCTGTGATGTGGGTGCGTGGCACATTACTGGTCATCAGGGTGTCACCCATAGGTGTGTTTGCTGTCAGGGCTGAGTTTGTGTGCAGACGCAGATGGGTCACAGTCAGGTTTCCCCTTGGCACTTGCTGTTTGCCCCTGTCATGTGATTTCCAGTTTGTGTTATCTTTCAGTGATTGTGACACGTTGTGTGTGTGACTGCTGGCACTCCTCAGGGTCCGGGCTGCAATGTTGGTTGTTGTCTATGTGTGTTCTTTGTGGGTGACCTTGGCTTCTTCATTGGTGTGTGACTGTGGCTGGGATCCCATTGGTTGGTGTGGTATTGCCGTCATGTCCATGTACAGCGTAGTGTGCAGTGTGTCAGACATTCAGGAGTGTTGTGGAGTGGCCATGTGTGATGTGTTTCTGTACCTTGGTTCCCACCCACCACCCTGGAATAGTCATGGGTGCATGTGCAATGTCACCAGTGCATGTGTACTTCACTGCTGCACATTGTTGGAGGTCGAGGGGTGTGGTGTTGAGTGTGTGCAGATGAGAGTTGTTGCCCGACTAGGCCCCTGCCTCCATGTTGGCCTTGGCTTACTGGCCATGCTGATTGATTTGTGCTTGTGTAGGTGTGATGGTAGTTAGTTGCTCAGGACACATGACTGTGGTTCACAGTGTGAACCACATTTAGCTTTGTCATCACAGTGGGATTGTAATGCAGCCCAGGGTCACCACATTGTGGGGGCCCTGGGGGTGGTGCTGTGGTGTGTCTGTGTCTTGCTGTGTCAGTTGCTGTCCCTACGTGCCTGTGTGACATGTGTGATTTGTGCTCCCTCTCATCTGACAATGCCTGCTTGCCCACATAGGGGATTTGGATCCATGAGTTACCTTTGTGTGGCACTGTATGCACATATGTATGATTGGTATTCAGGTCTCCTCATGTGTTGTGTGGTTGCCTGGGGACACTGGCACCCCCCTCACCTGTTGTGTATGATGTGCAGTGTGGGTCTGCCTGTTTGTGTTTGTGCATCTGCACCACTGCATTGGCATATCTTGGGTGTGCCATTGGCTGTATGTAGTTTGGTGGGTTTCCCCTGCTGTCCCTGAGACTCCTAGGTCATCGGTCAGCACAATGATCATGGTTTGTGTGTCCCATTGCTGCCATGGTATGGTATCTGTTCACCTCACATCTGCAGTCTCCACAGGGTATCTGCATTTGTGTGCCCATTGGTGCAAATATGTGGGTCTGCATTCTGATGGTCACTTCTGTCATTGTGTCATTGATGAATGTTGACGGTGTCAGCCCCCATGGGTGTTGTTTGTCTGCACATGGCCAAAGGTATGTCTTATTTGCACTGCAGTATTTGGCTCATCCAATTTATGTTGCAATGGGACACATACACTACTTTGCCACTGATGTGTTTTTTGTTCTGTGACCAGGAATCATCCATGCAGTTTGGCAGTTGCACCTCTTTCTTTGTCAACACTTACCTTTTGGTCACTGTGATGATGGGGTTTAGACCCCATTGCCACAATGTTCAAAATGTGCTTCAGCTATGGACCCCACACTTACATTTTGGTCACTGTGATGATGGGGGTTTAGACCCCATTGCCACAATGTTCAAAATGTGCTTCAGCTATGGACCCCACACTTACATTTTGGTCACTGTGATGATGGGGGTTTGGACCCCATTGCCACAATGTTCAAAATGTGCTTCAGCTATGGACCCCACACTTACATTTTGGTCACTGTGGTGATGGGGGTTTGGACCCCATTGCCACAATGTTCAAAATGTGCTTCAGCTATGGACCCCACACTTACATTTTGGTCACTGTGATGATGGGGGTTTGGACCCCATTGCCACAATGTTCAAAATGTGCTTCAGCTATGGACCCCACACTTACATTTTGGTCACTGTGGTGATGGGGGTTTAGACCCCATTGCCACAATGTTCAAAATGTGCTTCAGCTATGGACCCCACACTTACATTTTGGTCACTGTGATGATGGGGGTTTGGACCCCATTGCCACAATGTTCAAAATGTGCTTCAGCTATGGACCCCACACTTACATTTTGGTCACTGTGATGATGGGGGTTTAGACCCCATTGCCACAATGTTCAAAATGTGCTTCAGCTATGGACCCCACACTTACATTTTGGTCACTGTGATGATGGGGGTTTGGACCCCATTGCCACAATGTTCAAAATGTGCTTCAGCTATGGACCCCACACTTACATTTTGGTCACTGTGGTGATGGGGGTTTGGACCCCATTGCCACAATGTTCAAAATGTGCTTCAGCTATGGACCCCACACTTACATTTTGGTCACTGTGATGATGGGGGTTTGGACCCCATTGCCACAATGTTCAAAATGTGCTTCAGCTATGGACCCCACACTTACATTTTGGTCACTGTGGTGATGGGGGTTTAGACCCCATTGCCACAATGTTCAAAATGTGCTTCAGCTATGGACCCCACACTTACATTTTGGTCACTGTGATGATGGGGGTTTGGACCCCATTGCCACAATGTTCAAAATGTGCTTCAGCTATGGACCCCACACTTACATTTTGGTCACTGTGATGATGGGGGTTTGGACCCCATTGCCACAATGGTCATGGCCTGCTTGCATTGTGGGTGCCACACACATATATGTGTGGCACATGTGCTAGGGGGTCACATTGTATGTTCAAAGTCATGTTCGGTGTTGTAGGCATTTGACACAGTCTACACACGCTTGTCATGGTGTTGGGGGATGTCTTTTTCTTGCATTCCCTAGGTTGTGGTGTGCTGGTTGTGTCATGCATTGTCCATCCTATGAGTGGGGGTGGTAGTAGTGGTAGGCATCCAGCCCCCCCTGGCTAAGGGTGGTAGTAGTGGTAGGCATCCAGCCCCCCTGGCTAAGGGTGGTAGTAGTGGTGGCATCCAGCTCCCCTGGGTGAGGGTGGTAGTAGTGGTAGGCATCCAGCCCCCCTGGGTGAGGGTGGTAGTAGTGGTAGGCATCCAGCCCCCTGGCTAAGGGTGGTAGTAGTGGTAGGCATCCAGCCCCCTGGGTGAGGGTGGTAGTAGTGGTAGGCATCCAGCCCCCCTGGCTAAGGGTGGTGGTAGGCATCCAGCCCCCTGGCTAAGGGTGGTAGTAGTGGTAGGCATACAGCCCCCTGGCTAAGGGTGGTAGTAGTGGTAGGCATCCAGCCCCCCTGGCTAAGGGTGGTAGTAGTGGTGGGCATCCAGCCCCCCTGGCTAAGGGTGGTAGTAGTGGTAGGCATCCAGCCCCCCTGGCTAAGGGTGGTAGTAGTGGTGGGCATCCAGCCCCCCTGGGTGAGGGTGGTAGTAGTGGTAGGCATCCAGCCCCCCTGGCTAAGGGTGGTAGTAGTGGTAGGCATCCAGCCCCCCTGGCTAAGGGTGGTAGTAGTGGTAGGCATCCAGCCCCCTGGCTAAGGGTGGTAGTAGTGGTGGGCATCCAGCCCCCCTGGGTGAGGGTGGTAGTAGTGGTAGGCATCCAGCCCCCCTGGCTCAGGGTGGTAGTAGTGGTGGGCATCCAGCCCCCCTGGGTGAGGGTGGTAGTAGTGGTAGGCATCCAGCCCCCTGGGTGAGGGTGGTAGTATTGGTAGGCATCCAGCCCCCTGGATCAGGGTGGTAGTAGTGGTAGGCATCCAGCCCCCTGGCTAAGGGTGGTGGTAGTGGTGGGCATCCAGCCCCCCTGGGTGAGGGTGGTAGTAGTGGTAGGCATCCATCCCCCTGGCTAAGGGTGGTAGTAGTGGTAGGCATCCAGCCCCCTCTGGGTGAGGGTGGTAGTAGTGGTAGGCATCCAGCCCCCCTGGCTAAGGGTGGTAGTAGTGGTAGGCATCCAGCCCCCCTGGGTGAGGGTGGTAGTAGTGGTAGGCATCCAGCCCCCCTGGCTAAGGGTGGTAGTAGTGGTAGGCATCCAGCCCCCTCTGGGTGAGGGTGGTAGTAGTGGTAGGCATCCAGCCCCCCTGGGTGAGGGTGGTAGTAGTCGTAGGCATCCAGCCCCCCTGGGTGAGGTGGTAGTAGTGGTAGGCATCCAGCCCCCCTGGGTGAGGGTGGTAGTAGTGGTAGGCATCCAGCCCCCCTGGCTAAGGGTGGTGGTAGGCATCCAGCCCCCCTGGGTAAGGGTGGTAGTAGTGGTGGGCATCTGGCACCCCCCTGGCTAAGGGTGGTAGTAGTGGTAGGCATCCAGCCCCCCCTGGGTAGGGGTGGTGGTGCGCATCCAGGCCCCTGTGTGCATATGTGGCATTGGTGATGGGCATCCCGCCCCTATGGTGCTGCTGTTGCTGGTGTAAGTATATTCTGCATCCCTCTGTGTGTGTGTGATGTGTCGTGTACGTGTTGTATGTGTTTTGTGGTTGGTGTCTGACTTACCTTCTGCGCCGTACGCGTCCGTGCCTGTTCCGGTAGTAAATGTAGAATATTGGTATGATCGGGACGAAGGGATTCATGGTTGGTTCGTGTCGTTCGTCCTTCTCGTTGCTTCGAGTCGTCCTCGTTGCTTCGCGTCGTCCTCGTCGCTTCGCTTCGTCCTCGTCGCTGGCGTGTTCGTCTCGTAGCCGTGGATCGTGTTGTGGCGCGAATCGGAGCTTATGTGCGCCTCTCCCGGATGCTTTGACGTGCCGTGCGTAGCGACGGGTTCGGCGCGTACGGAAAGCGCATCGTACTTGTTCGGCCGGACGGGGCTGCATTTTCCCTTCCGTGCGACTCGATTCAGCGTTTCCGGATTCGCCTCGGTCGGGGAACAGGACCTGGTTTGGGTGAGTACGGCTCGGCCGGATTCTGTGCTGTTGTGCGCATCGTACTTACTCGTTCGGTGTGCTGTACGGATCGGTCGGGAAACAGGCTTTCGCATGGCTTTTTTCCCGACCGAATGGTATTGGGTGCGCCTCCGACCGAGATCGGAATCGGCCCCAGAGTCTAAACTTTGACCAAACCTCTAAGTTTACAACTTTAGGAATTCATAGGGGCATTTACGAGTACTATCTTTATGTCTGCCCTCGGGGAGGATTTCCCATAAAGATAATACTCATAAATGCCCTTTCTGCATTCCAAAAGTAGTAAAATTAGACATTTGGCCTAAGTTTACACAAAACATCTACGTTTACCTTTGTGAATCGGGCCCTGAGTGTCTGTCATTTCTTATATTTTGTGTGCAAAAAAAATAACATAGAATTATATTAGTATTGATCATCTATACTTCTGGATTTTTTAGAAAAAAATCTGACCCTTAGTTTTTTTATTAATCATATCCCATTATTATTTATATAATTGCAATATATATTTTTATGACAGGTAACACCCCAACCCTCTTCTTAAATTTTACATCTTTTCCTTTCCCAAATAACCCCACACTTACCAACTATCTATCCCCAATAACCCCAGACTTACACACTACATACTTACCTTATACTAACCTCATTCGTAGTAAAGTCTTGTATAGTAAATGACATAGTGTGGTAAAGACTGCATGTTAATTGTACCACATGGTATTTACCGTGCTGTAAAAGGTAATATACCTACCACCACAACAAGTCATTCTTATAAGGATAAAGAGTGTTAGGAATCAGACAATCCTTTCAGAGTAACTCTGATCTCCAGGAAGAGGACTGTATTTGGGTACGGAACCCCACCCAGGCCCCTAGACATAGTAAACACTCAGGGCCCGATTACGACTTTGGCAGTTAAATGGCCTGGCCGCCGCTGCAGCAATTCTGAAAACGCTGCAGAGGCGGCGGCATTTCACCCGCCGTATCAAGAGTTTCCCGCAGACTTGCGGTTGCAGGGCGGCGGAGTCAAGCAGGATTACACTGTTGACTGCTGGATACAACCAGAACGTCATCCCAGCCAGTCTAGGGTATGTGTGTACTTTATTAATTTTATACATTTTATGATAACACTAACCCGACCTGAAGATATTGGACTGCTTTGTATGTGCACCAGTGACATACCCTAAGTGCACAATCACCCTAGGGTAATATTTTCAGCAATTTACATGTCTTTCTGCTGACTCGTGCATGGCGTTCTCCCCACCAGGAAAAGGTCGGCAGAAAGGCAAGTTGTAATTTGGCTGGCTGTCCACATGCCTGCACTGCCTCCATTGAACGCCTCTGCCTCTCTGGCCGTGGTAGTGGCAAATGTCGGTGGTGGCGGCGGTCAGACCATCAAGGAAGCGGGCGGTCGGACTGCCTGAAAAGCGGCGGCGGTTCCCTAACTGTCAAAGTCGTAATCGGGCCCTTATTTGTTGATATTTTTCAATAGAAGGTTATTTATCATGCACTCCTTGTACATAAATCACATGTATCAGAATTATGGTAATTATTACGGTAACGTCGGCAGCTGTAATATAAAACATTGTGAATATCAGAAATATCTCAAACCTTTGACATCACACACTCTTACTCTCTCCATTAGATTAGTCTAGTCCAGTGATACTCAAAGTACGGCCCGGGGGCCGCTTGAGGCACTTTTGACCTTTCCATGCGGCCCCCCTGGTGAACAGCAGCATGAGCTACTGTTTAGTTGTTGAACACTAATAATCAGAAAACAAGTGTTAAATAAACAGGCAAGCATTTATTAACCTGCAAATAAATGCTTGCCCGTATATTAACATTTTTTTAGCCCTCCGTACACAATACCTGACCCACCTAGACTCCCTACCACCACCCTGCTGGCATCAGTGCGGCCCTTTGACACACCATAGACCGTACTTTGTGGCCCCTGCGCAAATGTTTGCGAGCACCCATGGTCTAGTCCCTACCTAATTTCTCCATATATGTTATCACCCTCGGGTTATTGTACTAGGTGAATGGTTATTAGAATTCCATAATTATTTTTATGCCCTGTATACCAGTGCTGCTGTAACAGAAGCAAATAGAAGGCAGGAAATTTTGGCCTTTTTTATTTACTTCCAAGCCCGATTTGTGTGATGTAGCATGACCATGGAGCTCAAATCATTGCACAACTTTTCGAAGAACAGAACATTTCAGTTCTCAATTTTGTTAGCACAACTAATGTCACCTTTCAGCATGACCCCTGCGCAAGGATGACACGCAAATTCGTGAAGCGTTCCATATTTTTTTTTACAACACTATTTAATTGGACTAACAGCCAGATGGGTTCAACCCGGGTTACTTCATATCTTTGAGACTGTGGGGCCTACTATTATGGTCCGGAAATTCAAATTTTAAGTTCACTTTTGCTCGTGTATGATCGGTAAGGATGGGTGTTAGCCACCCTTGCGGAAGTGATCAAGCCGCCTCAATATTGGGTGGATATAAAGTTGTTTTAACTACAAGTGGATGGCCTGCTTTGCGTAACCGAGTACCTATACAGTATCGCATATTGCCTGGAGACTCAACTAGGCGTAACAATTAACGTGCACTATGGATATCTCTCTTGAGGACATATAAGGCTCTGGCCTTTCCAACATGGCGCAAGCTTCTGCTCCTCGCCTTCAGACACTTACTATTTTGAGCTTTCCAGCTTTGATTTGGTCACATGACCATGACGCACTATATACGCGTATGATGACGAGCGTTCTACTATATAAGAATCAGTTTGCGAATCGACTTGAACTTTGGTAATTTTATATCACTTATTTCTGGGTTGTATCGACGCTGAAAGAAAAACTTGCAATTTGCATTTTTTCACCGTCCCTTTTAACTTTGATCATTTCGTTTTTGAAACAAAAACGACCACCAAGTGACTATTGGTCTATATTTAGCGCATATAAAGGTTGGGTCAACACTAGAGTTGGGTGATAAATTGCTTGTGCGGTTTGAGCACATGGCACTTTCACGCGGTATGGTTTGACTATTGGGGTTAACTCTCGTATGACACTGATTTATGGTGTGACAAGCGGGCGTCACGGTGTGAATTTGGTGTACCCGTTGCTATTCTCTAAACTAGACATAATTTTGATTTTACGTTTCTAGACAACAGCTCTTTGAATTGAATACATATTCTTGGACTTTATCATTCATTGGCATCAGGAATCTCATGTCTAATCTGAAGTAAGTGTAACCCAAACATAACATTTTCGTGCGCTATAACGGGGGAACTACTTATTATAATTATTGGATATTGCCTTTCCTCATTGTTGCAGATACGTTGGAGAGCAGTTCAGTTCTGAATTTTAATTTTGGACATTTGCGACCTTTGGAAATTTACACATAAAAACCAGTGTGCAACAATTTCTGTAAAGGAATATATTACACAAGGATCAGGAATAATTATCTGGTGAGTTGTATATTAATACTACTACACCTATCACATTTGGGTGACAGTGACTGTATATGGTATCACATATAGGTGACAAATAAGATACGGACAGTATTCTTGGTGAAGGCTTGGTTTTACTCAATCACAGACTTTTTGAATACGCTTTGGTCACTTGAATACTTCTTCATCTCCCATTCTTCTGCATATTCTCTCTACCATCTATTTAATCCTTTTTTGCACCAAAATGGTAGAAATTTCGGGGATTATCTCCACGTATATTTGAAACATTATATTCAACAACAGTGATTTGTATTTTAGTTACAATTTGTTTACAAGCACCTACATTATGAATTATATCTGTATTTCCAGCCTTGAAAAAGTCTAAAGAGACGAAACACGTGTTGGCTGATGTCTTACTAGAAGTGTTGTGGCACAGAATAAATCAACATTGAAAATTTGGAATAGTATCTGGACTCTATTACTGTTATTTGTGAAGAATCCTTTACAAGGACACAGAGGGGCCGATTCCGATCTCGGTCGGAGGCGCACCCAATACCATTCGGTCGGGAAAAAAGCCATGCGAAAGCCTGTTTCCCGACCGATCCGTACAGCACACCGAACGAGCAAGTACGATGCGCACAACAGCAAAGAATCCGGCCGAGCCGTACTCACCCAAACCAGGTCCTGTTCTCCGACCGAGGCGAATCCGGAAACGCCGAATCGAGTCGCACGGAAGGAAAAATGCAGCCCCGTCCGGCCGGACAAGTACGATGCGCTTTCCGTACGCGCCGAACCCGTCGCTACGCACGGCACGTCAAAGCATCCGGGAGAGGCGCACATAAGCTCCGATTCGCGCCACAACACGATCCACGGCTCCGAGACGAACACGGCAGCGACGAGGACGACGCGAAGTGACGAGGACGAGGCGAAGCGACGAGGACAAGGCGAAGCGACGAGGACGAGGCGAAGCGACGAGGACGACGCGAAGCAACGAGAAGGACGAACGACACGAACCAACCATGAATCCCTTCGTCCCGATCATACCAATATTCTACATTTACTACCGGAACAGGCACGGACGCGTACGGCGCAGAAGGTAAGCCAGACACCAACCACAAAACACATACAACACGTACACGACACATCACACACACACAGAGGGATGCAGAATATACTTACACCAGCAACAGCAGCACCATAGGGGCGGGATGCCCATCACCAATGCCACATATGCACACAGGGGCCTGAATGCGCACCACCACCCCTACCCAGGGGTGGCATGATGCCTACCACCACTACCACCCTTACCCAGGGGGGGCAGGATGCCTACCACTACTACCACCCTAAGCCAGGGGGGCAGGATGCTTACCACTACTACCACCCTCAGCCAGGGGGGGCAGGATGCCTACCACTACTACCACCCTCACCCAGGAGGGGCAGGATGCCCACCACTACTACCACCCTCAGCCAGGGGGGGCAGGATGCCCACCACTACTATCACCCTCACCCAGGGGGGGCAGGATGCCTACCACTACTACCACCCTTAGCCAGGGGGGCAGGATGCTTACCACTACTACCACCCTCAGCCAGGGGGGGTAGGATGCCTACCACTACTACCACCCTCACCCAGGGGGGCAGGATGCCCACCACTACTACCACCCTCAGCCAGGGGGCAGGATGCCCACCACTACTACCACCCTCACCCAGGGGGGCAGGATGCCTACCACTAGTACCACCCTCACCCAGGGGGGCAGGATGCCTACCACTACTACCACCCTTAGCCAGGGGGCAGGATGCTTACCACTACTACCACCCTCACCCAGGGGGGCAGGATGCCTACCACTAGTACCACACTCACCCAGGGGGGCAGGATGCCTACCACTACTACCACCCTCACCCAGGGGGCAGGATGCTTACCACTACTACCCCCTCAGCCAGGGGGGCAGGATGCCCACCACTACTACCACCCTCACCCAAGGGGGCAGGATGCATACCACTAGTACCACCCTCACCCAGGGGGGCAGGATGCCTACCACTACTACCACCCTTAGCCAGGGGGCAGGATGCCTACCACTACTACCACCCTCAGCCAGGGGGGCAGGATGCCCACCACTACTACCACCCTCACCCAGGGGGGGCAGGATGCCTACCACTAGTACCACCCTCACCCAGGGGGGGCAGCTTGCCTACCACTACTACCACCCTTAGCCAGGGGGCAGGATGCTTACCACTACTACCACCCTTAGCCAGGGGGCAGGATGCTTACCACTACTACCACCCTCACCCAGGGGGGCAGGATGCCTACCACTAGTACCACCCTCACCCAGGGGGGCAGGATGCCTACCACTACTACCACCCTCACCCAGGGGGGCAGGATGCTTACCACTACTACCACCCTCAGCCAGGGGGGCAGGATGCCCACCACTACTACCACCCTCACCCAGGGGGCAGGATGCCTACCACTAGTACCACCCTCACCCAGGGGGGCAGGATGCCTACCACTACTACCACCCTTAGCCAGGGGGCAGGATGCCTACCACTACTACCACCCTCAGCCAGGGGGGCAGGATGCCCACCACTACTACCACCCTCACCCTGGGGGGCAGGAGGCCTCACCACTAGTACCACCCTCACCCAGGGGGGCAGGATGCCTACCACTACTACCACCCTTAGCCAGGGGGCAGGATGCTTACCACTACTACCACCCTCACCCAGGGGGCTGGATGCCTACCACCACTACCACCCCCACCCATAGGATGGACAATGCATGACACAACCAGCACACCACAACCTAGGGAATGCAAGAAGAAGACATCCCCCAACACCATGACAAGCGTGTGTAGACTGTGTCAAATGCCTACAACACCGAACATGACTTCTAACATACAATGTGACCCCCTAGCACATGTGCCACACAAATATGTGTGTGGCACACACAACGCAAGCAGGCCATGACCATTGTGGCAATGGGGTCCAAACCCCATCATCACAGTGACCAAAAGGCAAGTGTGGGGTCCATAGCTGCAGCACATTTTGAACATTGTGGCAATGGGGTCCAAACCCCCATCATCACAGTGACCAAAAGGCAAGTGTGGGGTCCATAGCTGCAGCACATCTTGAACATTGTGGCAATGGGGTCCAAACCCCCATCATCACAGTGACCAAAAGGCAAGTGTGGGGTCCATAGCTGCAGCACATTTTGAACATTGTGGCAATGGGGTCCAAACCCCCATCATCACAGTGACCAAAAGGCAAGTGTTGACAAAGTAAGAGGTGCAACTGCCAAACTGCATGGATGATTCCTGGTCACAGAACAACAAACACATCAGTGGCAAAGTAGTGTATGTGTCCCATTGCAACATAAATTGGGGGAGCCAAATCCTGCAGTGCAAATAAGACATAACTTTGGCCATGTGCAGACAAACAACACCCATGGGGGCTGACACCGTCAACAATCATCAATGACACAATGACAGAAGTGACCATCCGAATGCAGACCCACATATTTGCACCAATGGGCACACACATGCAGATACCCTGTGGAGACTGCAGATGTGAGGCGAACAGATACCATACCATGGCAGCAATGGGACACACAATCAACAATTAGCACCAAATGAGGGCTCCCGTCCCATCAGCCTGGTCATGGAAGTGCCAACGGAATCATCAGCACAGATCCAACACACTTGTATAGCAATGTTGCACTGACAACACAGATGAGTCCTTCCCCATTGATGCCCAAACCTGCATGTTCACTGGAGATGGCCACACGGTCAGGGAAGTAGACGAATAGAACAATGGCAGGCACAACAGATGTGCAGGGGTGGAAGCCACAGATGTGAAGTTGCCAATCTAAGTAGGAAATCTCATTGCCAAATACTGAACACATGACACCCTCAGATGCTGCTATGGATGACATGGATACACCACAGGATAGGACACATAACCCCTGGACCACATGGGTTCCTGCACAGTAACACTTCATTATCATGAGACCAAATATCACCATCACTGCAGCAAGGGCATTGTTAGCATCATCAACATCATGTACATCAGAAGCAAAAGCACTAGAGAACAGAAAGTTGCTTTATTCAGCATATGTGGCATTAAAAGTAGAAGTCCGGTAGAACATAAACAAAGGCCAATGGCCAGTCCATCAACAAAGTCACAAGTGGGTGACAGTGGCAGATGCCACCCTACACATGCCTGCACAAAACCAGGGACAATCCACTAGGAGGGGCAACCGGGGGGTAGGCCAGGCACCGCAGGGACAGGATCAGGGCTCACCAGGAGGAAGCAGGGAAGGGGTGGTGGGTGCTGGAGAGCCACTGACAACTGCAGTGGAGGTGTCTGACATGGTGTGTGCCGGCACAACTGGGGGGCATGGCTCAGATGTTGTGGGTGCCGGCACGACTGCAGTGGACCCTGCAGATGGAGTGGACAGGTCCGCCACTGCAGTGCCCAAGTCAGACAGGGTGGTAGTGGACTCCACTGCAGTGCCTACCACCAGGGGAGGAGAATGGGGAACAGGCAAGGTGGGCTGGACAGAGGGGGAGGACACCCTCACCACATCAGTGGCACAGACAAGCGCAGCGGGGGGTGTGGTGCCGGGAGAGCAAGTGGCAGGGGGAGAAGGCCGGAGCCTCTTGGGGATGGTATATCTGTGGGTGGGGGAACCTGGGCCAGGGTGTGGTGGGGGCACCTGTGGAGTGGGGGCCTGAGGGATGGAGGAAGGTGACCTGGTGCTTGAGCTGCAGGGCGGCGGCGGGGTCTTGCTCTTACCACTCCGGGGGACTTGCGGGTGGGGGCCTCAGTCTGTCTGCGCCTGGGGGAGGGTGTCCGGGGGCGAGGGGCACTCTGCTCCGTGTGGGGGGCTTCCTCTTCCCCCTGGATGCTGGGGCAGCTGGATCGGAGGGGAAGAGGCCGAGGTCACTGAGGAAGAGGCGCTGGGTCTTTGGGGTTGCAGGTGAGGCAAGGGAGGGTGCTTTGGAGGGAGAGGCAACTGAGGACTGTGCAGTGCCCGTGGATGCGTGTGTGTGTACCAGGGCCCCATCCCCTGTGAGTCTGGTTTCAGTCCCCTGACTGTGCGTGCGTGTGCGTTTAGTTTGTGGCGTGTGTGTCTGTGTGCTGGATGTGTGTGTGCTGGTGTGTGCCTGTGCCGGTGTGTGTGTGCTTGGGACGGGCAAGGTGCTGGGGAGTGTGGATGGAGCAGAGGCAGGAGGGGTGAGGGACTGTCTGAGGAGGGACACTGCTGCCATCAGGGAGGAGTCCATGGACCTGTTGCCCCTCTGTAGGTCAGACATGCCCGATGAGATGCCCTCCATGAACGACACCAGCTGAGTCAACAGTGCGGTGTGCGCATGGAGGACACTCAGCATGGCTGTCTGCCCTACATGGAGCTGGCGAAGGAGGTACACAGACTCCTCACTCAGGGCAGCAGGGGACACAGGGGCAGGGGGTGCGGTGCCTGGGCCAAAGGAGACACGCTCCCGAACATGGGAGCCTCCACGGACCTTGGGAATGGGAGCCGATGGGAGGGCGGTGGTGGTGCTGGTGGTGGCGGGGACAGCAACACTAGTTGGGGTGTGGTGGCTGCTGACACCCGCCTCCACAAGGGAGTCATCCTCCGAGTTGCTCTGGTCCTCAGCTGAGGTGGATGGTGCTGAGGATTCCTCGGTGTGGCTCCCCTCGCCCTCCGTGCCACTGGGTCCCTCCGACCACTCCTCGGCTGCTGACCCAGTCTGGCTCTCTGGCTCCTCCTGGTCCGTGGAGCTGTCCCCTTCCGTGGCCATGGATGTATCTGCAAACAATGGGGAAACAGACAGACATCAGTCACCTGCACCAAACGCACACACCACTGTGAGCACAGCACATCACAGAGCAAGCCCTAGCATCATTAGTTGTACATTGCTAAAAGTGCCCTAACTGAACAGGAGAAGCCAATTGTCAGTCTGATGCCAAGCATGGCACTCACATCCCACATGGCCTTGCACCCATCTGTCTGGTGTCTGTTGGATTGCAACACCCCAGTGTGGACACATGCACCAAGTACACAGTAGTTGGACAGTGCAGAGGACACGGTGTGGACACATCACAGTTCTTGCCACTGAGTGAGTACAGGTTTCCGGATGAAAGGGATGCCCAGAGTCAAATAGGAAATGCATGTGATGCATACCAGCGACAGACACCATGATGCACCCATGTCCTGATAGCCAGCGCCACTATGGTGTGCATGTAGCACATGTCACTCCCCTGCAGGACCACAAATAAGTTGACACATGCCATGGCAGAGGCATGACTGCTAAGTCATACATCACTGTCTCAGTGATGTATGACTTGGCAGCCAGACAACAACACTATGCACTGTGTCACAATAGTAGGTCATGGGGAATGCAAGTCCTGGAGCTGCACAAGTGCACATGTACATCCCCCACACAACACATCATCTCAACCCTCATCTGTCCAGGTCACACCTATTGGACATATGGGAGACCTGTGACACTACCCTCTGAACCTGAGCCCCTCACAATTTGCTGTGAATGGGGAACAGCTGCCTGAACATCACATTCGCATACCCCAGTCTGCACGGGCAGCTGATCAAACACCTATGTGACACACAAGTATCGTCTCCTATGGTCACATCTCCAGGGGCATGCTGAGCCCCTACCAAGAAACACCCCAGCAGTCCTGGCAACTAATCCACAGCACACTGACACAGAGGCAGACACCGGAGGGGTCAAATCACTGTGCACAATGTGTCAGCTGATACACGGGAGTGGGAGTACAGAGTGCATTTCATGGCCTGGAGTAGGCATGACTGTCCTGCTCCACATGAATGAGGGATGTGCCCTGGACAGTGGATAGCTGGCTATGTATGTGTGACACACGTAATCTGCACACTCCTGGGGCACAAACATTTTTCCCACCCGCTGCATGGGCGTGTGCCACATACCCCAGGCACATGTGGTGGCTCAGCTCAGCAAGTGGACCGCATATCAAAGCAACACGCAGATCACATGTCCAAACCCAGGCGTTGTGTCAACAATGGACCCACCCATGATGCCCACAACAGAGTTAGGGAAACAGATGCTGTCCCCCACCTTTAGTGAAGCAAACTGCAAGGACACAGTCCCAAGTGACACAATTCCCTGAATGTAAGGGCCACACCTGGGTATCAGATGAGCAGTGGGCAGTGCACAATAGAGGGACATGGCTCCTGGACAACATGACTGCTGCACTGTGGCAGTTGAACCAGGCCAGAGGAGGGCACAAAGCATGTAATACAGAGTTCACAGTGCAGTCTTTGACTCACCCCTCCTTGCTGCTGTCTGGCCTTCAGCTGCCCATCCAGGTCTGGAAAGACCACCGCCAGGATCTGGAGCATGTGGGGGTCAGGGTCCGTGTTCCGCCCCTCATGCGAGGAGGCGACAGCTTCAGCTGGACCCGTGCAATCCTCCGGGTCCAGCCCCGAAGGTCCTGCCACCTCTTCTGGCAGTTGCGGATCCGGCGCTTGTAGACCCCCACGGACCGGACAGCCCGGACGATGTCCTTCCAGATTTCCTGCTTCCGATGGGCATTAACCTGTCAGGATGACAAAGTGAAAAGGCCATTACCACACATGCAACATATCCGTGCATGACACAGTTGTATATACATGTCTCAATCACAGGGGCACATAATGTACACAGGCAGGGCAAAGCTGACCATGGACAGTTTGCCAGACGTCACTACATGGTATCATTGCATGGGAAGTAAAACCATGTTCAAATGCACTGTCACTGCACCATACCTGTCCAGTGCAAGTCACTACACACTATGGGGGGTGACAACTACTCAGTGAGCCTGCTAGCCAGTGGCGTGCAGACTCTCAGCCTTGCTAGTCACACAAAATGCACATTCAGAAAGGCAGTGCACAGAACACTCACCTGCTCCCCTGGTGTCCCATACAGCTTGCTGTACTGTGGAAGTAGGCTGTCCAGCAGGGCCTGGTTCTCTTCAAGGCTGAAGGCTGGGGCTCTCTCCACAGTACGTGCCATTGCAGGGTCCAGAGGGGCAGAGACAGCAGCAGTGCAGTGGCAGATGTCGTCCTGGAGCATGTAGTGCAGGCAAGTGGGCTCTCAGGGGAACAGCCAGCAATATATATGTGCTGGAGAGGCAGATACTGTCCCTTGTGTCCAAAGTGATAGGTCCAAGTCGTTTGCATCTTCTGAATCTGGCCAATCCATGGAATAGCAGCACCAAAACACGCCCACAGCATCCTTCATATCTTCAACTTCATGACATACATGATTTTGCAACATTGTTGTGGGTGACCAACTGATTTTCCAGCAACCGACTCGTTCGAAATTCGAAAACGCGTCCGTTGCCAGGCAAGCCCATTGTCAATGGGTGCGCACCGATCGGTCCATTGCGGTACAACGCGTACAGGGGTACAACGCGTACCCGCACACATTGAAAGCAATGGGCCGGCCGGAGGCACCGATCGGTCCATTGCAGTTCAACGCGCACAGGGGTACAACGCGTACCCGCACACATTGAAAGCAATGGGCCGGCCGGAGGCACCGATCGGTCCATTGCAGTTCAACGCGCACAGGGGTACAACGCGTACCCGCACACATTGAAAGCAATGGGCCGGCCGGAGGCACCGATCGGTCCATTGCAGTTCAACGCGCACAGGGGTACAACGCGTACCCGCACACATTGAAAGCAATGGGCCGGCCGGAGGCACCGATCGGTCCATTGCAGTTCAACGCGCACAGGGGTACAACGCGTACCCGCACACATTGAAAGCAATGGGCCGGCCGGAGGCACCGATCGGTCCATTGCGGTACAACGCATCACTGTACATGTGACTGGCATATGTCAGCATGCCTGTCTCAGATGGACATATGCCAGCCACAGATAGCTCCCAGGGAGTGAGGGGCACACCTACATCACGACAGCCTGTCCAAACCTTATCATAAGGCATGTAAGGCTGCATTTCCTATTGTGTGTATGTTGGTGTACATGTTGTCCTGTGGGTGTCACCTGTGGGCAGCCACCCCCAGGCTGTGCACGTGTTCATGGGGACAGGATCCTGGGTGTTACGTGTACGTGACCACTGTGATGTGCAACTGTTCATATCTGTGCATGTGCCATGGTCACATTTCACAGTGGTGTATGTGTATGTCATGTCACATACCCCGTGAGTCCCATGTGGGATGGTATGTTTGAGCCAGGGTGTCCCAGTGGCACAATAGTGATGGTCCTCCACAGTCTTTGTGCATGTAGTGTTTACAATGTCTCTGATTTCATGTGCACAATGGGAGACAGTCTCCACATCCACGTTGTGTGTGCATGGACTCTGATGTTGTGCGTGTGTGTCACAGACGTCCATGTCTGTCCTGCCGTGGCAAGTGGGGCCACTACCTGTGGGTGTCATGGTTGTTTTGCTGTGGTGTATACATGATACTCCATGTAATGCCAGTGTCCATGTGGCATTACAGGGTCCCTGGGAATGTACCTGTCGTTGAGCTGTGGTGCCTGGGGCACATCTGTCCTCACATGTCACTGTGGGGGGTTATTGTGACACGGCAGCAGGAGATGGGAACTGTGACACGGCCTCATGATATCCAATGGGCCAACCTGGGACAAATTGATGCCACCTGTTGGACCGTGTTGACAGATGTTGGCCATGTATGTACCATACATGTCCTTCCGGTACTGCACACTTCATGTAGTTGTGCCTCATAATGATGTATGTTGGGATCTTGAGTGTGTTCAATGCCGCATATGTGGGGTGACTGACAATCTTGCTTACTTCTCCTCTGCACTGCAGGGCTCCTGCTGTCCATCGGCCATTCCCAGACCTGGCAACGATGGTGGAACGGGACAGCATCCGACGGTACCGCTTCACCAGGCAGCTGATTGAGGATTTGGCAGTGCAGTTGTCCCCACATTTGCAGCCTGGCCGGCCGTATCCTACAGCACTGACCCCCAAGGTGAAGGTGATGGCAGCCCTACACTTCTTTGCCACTGGTACCTTCCAACATACTGTGGCGACTGCTGGTGGGATGTCACAGACCATGTTCAGCCGTGTGCTCCGCGATGTTTTGGCGGCAATGTTGCTCTTCCTGAACCGGTACATCTATTTCCCTAGACTGCGACGACTCACTGACGTGAAGAGTGACTTTTATGCCCTGGGGAGGATGCCGCATGTAATTGGCTCCATTGATGGGACACATGTGGCTTTGGTGCCACCACAGGCCCAGGAGCAGGCCTACAGGAACCGCAAGCACTACCACTCGGTCAATGCACTGGTGGTGTGTCTTGCAGACATGACCATCACACACGTGTGTGCCCGTTTCCCTGGTTCAGCACACGATGCCTTTGTGATGAGGAGTAGTCGCATCCCCAGGATGATGGCACAGATGCAGAACCAGCGTGCCTGGCTTGTCGGTGTGTACTGACTTTGTGCCATTGTGTGTGATCTGATCTGTAGTATTCCGCCCACTTTTCCAAGTCAGCTAATGTGCACTTGTCTGTCCGTAGGTGACTCGGGATACCCCAACATGCCGTGGTTGCTGACACCCCTCAGGAACCCTGTGACACGTGCCCAGATGCGCTACAATGAGGCACATGGTCGGACCAGGAGAGTGATTGAGCGGACCTTTGGTCTCCTGAAGAGCCGCTTCCGCTGCCTGGACAAGACCGGAGGGTCCCTCCCATATGCCCCTGCGAAAGTGTGCAAGATTATCATCGTCTGCTGCATGCTCCACAACCTGGCAGTGCGGAAGGAGTTGCCTCTCATCCAGGATGACAATGACCAACATCCGCCACCTGTGGAGGATCCTGGCCTGGACCACGATGCCAGTGACGATGATGATGATGATGGTGATGGTGATGTCCGCACACAGCTCATCACCAACTTCTTTAGCTGAATGTGAGTATCCTGAGGTGTCATGTCAATGATGTGAGTTGGCATGATGTGTGGGTGGTGCTCTGGTGCTGTTGGAGTGTGTCCATGGGCCACTTGACTGGATGTGTGTTGCGATGTGTGGTGACAGGTGGGCTGTACTCCCCAACAGTGTTGACATGCTAACTTGGTTCTGGGTGGGTATCTTGTAACATGTATTGTGCATGAGGTTTGCTGTTCTGTCCTGTACTCCATTGCTTTTGACTGTGTGTCATTTCTTTCCTTCACAGGGTACTTTCAGATTCGTTTGGTCAACTGTGTCCACCGACGACGTGATTGCACATCCAGGCTGGTAGCTGTTGTGTCCCTACAGGTGATGTGCGCCACACCCATGGACTTCCTTCCGTCTACAGTTGTTGACTGTGTGCCCGCTGCCAGGTGGGGTTACCTTGCATCTGTAGTGGTTACGGCATGTTGCAACTGTGTAATAAACCTGTGCTTCACTTTGTGATGTGCGTTGTCTGTGGTCACACATTTGACTGCAATTTGCTTACTGCACCTGTGGGCTACTTGACTACAACTGGGAATGGGTGTGGTGTCTGTGCATTGCACCGTCTTCCCTGGCAACATCAGTGTAGGCAATGAGTCAGATGGCCTAGGTGTGTATGTGTCGTGTAGCCCTGGTGGTGTGTCTCCCTCATGTGTGTCACGTTGCCTGTACTCACATGCCTGTGTTGTCCTTGCTGTTGCAGTTCGCATACACAGTGTAATTTTGCAGTTCATCATCCCCATAACAGCACCCACGTTGGAATCACGACAGAGGCAAGTATGGTGTATTAGTGTGTTTATTGTGATACATTTGTGTTAATAGTGCATAGGATGGGTTGTGCTGTACATGAATCTTGCAATCCCAAGTTCCTAGGTGAATTGAAAGTCCGGGTAGACAGGATCCCCAGTATCGGGGCCACAGTTGTCTGACACATTGGTCCAACTTGTACTCCCCATGCTATGTGTGGGAGTAGTGTTGCCGTCAACAGGGTGAACAGTCTGTGCACAAAGGCGAACATCCAGAACAGGTTCAGGCTTCCTGGGAGTTGCGCTTGGCCATCGGCCTCTCACATTTCCCTCCTCGGACGACCCCTCTTCTTGGGGGGGGGCCCTCAAGTGCAGGCTGCTGCGGTGCAGGGGACTCTCCGCCAGAGTCCTCCTCCCTCCCTGTGGCAGTTGCAGTTTGTTCGGCACCAGATGTTGTTGGCACACAGAGAGGTGTGGACTCGTTGCTGTTCATCTGGCGGAGGCATTGTAAAATGTCCCTGTGCACCGCCGTCATCTCATGCAGTGCATCCCACTTGGACTCCACGCGGGACATGTGTGAGTCCACATGGGACATGTGTGACTCCACGTGGGACATGTGGGAGTCCAAGCGGGCATGATGGGCAGCCTGCTGCTGTTTAATGTCTCTGAGGAGCCCCACTACCTGGCTGAGCTCTCCGGTGCTGGACTGGTACGCATCAGCTATGCGTACCAGTTGTGGGTCATCATGCACACCAGCAACGTCTGCAAGCAGCGACCTCTGTCTCCCACCCCTCCCACCACCCCTGCTGACATGTGCAGTGTGTGCAGTGGCACGCACAGATAACCCTGGTCCACCTTGGGGGTTGGTGGTGGTGGTGTCCATGGCCCCAGGTTGGTCCAGGGTCACTGTGCTGGTGTTGCTCCTTATTCTGTCCATGTCGGCAGGGATGGTATTCGTGGTGACAGTCGTTGTAGGGGTGGGTGCAGGGGGTGCAGCTGGTGGTCCTGCTGGTGCTGCAGCTGGTGGTCATGCTGGTGCTGCATGTTGACTTGCACCGGATGTGCCAGGTTGTTCTTCATCGTCCGAGGAGGACAGAGGCTGTACGACGCCAGTGAGCTCGGCATGCTCTTGAGCCTGGGACTGGGACTCCTAAGCGTCTGCTGCTGTGTCCCCAACATCACCTGTTTTTGGGAGACACAAACAATGTATGTCATGTTTCTGCAGGCATCAATGGTTGACACACATGACAGTTGTGACTGTGCCTCTGGGTGCGGGCCTGTACATTGCATTGTCCTAAGTCGTCACAGTCAGGGGTTGATATTGGTGTGGCACATTGTCCTGCATTATTTGGGCATTTCTATGTATTTTCTGGGGTGTGAACATGGTCTGCATTGGTTGTGTTTGGTTGACAGCCGGACCTCCTTCCCACCCACCCAGCCAGTCAGTTATCCCACCATGGAACGTGCTTGCGTTGCAGGGAGTGTAAGTTGTCTCTCAGGATGTCAGTCAGTGGTGTCCTGCTGTTTGTTGGTGCACAGTTGCCAGCAGGGCCTTGTGCTCCCCACAGCAGTAGCCAGTGTCAGCCATCTTGTGAGTCCTTCTCCACTCCCTGTGATGTGCGCATGGTTCATGGTGGTGTTGATGGGACAGTTGTGGGGGGGCAATATGTGTGACTGCGACTCCCATGATGCTATTGGCTACACTGACTTGGCCAGCATACACAGAATTCCTTCCTTTGAGTGGTCTTCACTGTGTGTTGGTGTTGTTGTGGTGGCTACATGTGTGGATGTGTTTGTTAGTTCTATTTGTGCCACTGCCTAGCTGTAGTTGTGGTTGTGTTTGTACATGTGTTGGCACAGTTGGATGTGACTTTTTTGATGGCATGTGTTGTGTTTATCTGACTGACATACACATTTTGGGATGATTCTGTTCTGGTTGCTGTGTAATTGCTATGAGTGCATGGTTTGACTCTCCCCTTGACAGTGATGTGTGTGTTTTGTGGCAGTATATTGTGTACATTTGTTGTGTACTCACCAGGCTCTGGGATGTCCTCTAGTCCATATACGCTCACTGGCGGAAGGATGGCCCGCACCTTCTCCTCCCAGGGCCTGAGGTATATTGGCTTGGCAGGAGGGCCACTGCCGGTGTGTTGGCTGTTGATGTAGTCTTTCTTCAGCATGTCCCGTACCCTCCTGCGCACGTCATACCACCTGTTCTGGATGTCCGTCTTTGTGCGCCGACATGGTGATTGGGCGTTCACCCTGTTGATGATCCTCTCCCACATCTTGGTTTTCTGCGACATGGGGGTCTGTTGGACCAGTGTGCCAAACAGCTGTGGCTCCACCCTGAGGATCTCGTCTACCATGACTTCCAATTCACTATCTAGGAACTTGGGATTCTTCTTGGGGGGCATGGTGATGGGTGGTGATGGTGGGTGATGTGTGTGTTGGTGTGCAGGTGAGGGTGTGTGAGTGTGTGTTTTGCTGGGTGTATGTGAGGTAGGTATTTGTTGGTGTGCTGATGGTGTGTGGCTTGTGTGAGGGATGAGCTGTGGGTGTGTGGTTGCTTTCTCTTGGGTGCTGGCAGTGGAATGGCATTTGCAAAGGCTCATGGTAGTGATTTGTGTCCTTTATATAGGTGGAGTTGTGGGTGTGTCTTTGTTCTCTGTCCCCACCCCCCCAGTATTTATTGGCTTGATAATTGCTTGTTTGGCCTTTTTTTGGGTGATTTTTCTTTTGTGCTGTTTGTGTATGTTGGAAACGTTCTTGTGACCGAGTCGGACCCTGCATTGGTCTCGTACGGTGTTCTCCGTTTCGTTCGCGCTGCGTTTGTGCAGTTTTCTATGCTGCGTACGCGTCGGTCGCGGTGTATTGTGTTGCTTCGGCTCGGTTTGTATGCGTGTCGGTCGTACGGCTTGTCCTCCGTCCGACTCGCTCGTGGTTTCGCGCCTTGCATCGTACTTTGCGGTTTGGAGTTCGCGTGTACGTTTCGGTCGGATTTGTTCCGGGTGCGTGTCGGTCGGTTGGATTCGCGTGTTTTTCCGGCCGGATTGCTGCTTTCCGTGCGGCTCGGTCGGTCGACTTTGTTTCGGTACGTGTCGGTCGGATTTTTCGCGCCTTGCATCGTACTTGGCGTGTCGTGCGCCACGGGTACGTGTCGGTCGGTATTTTTTCCGGATCCGAGTCGGTCGGTGCTTTTTCCGGCCCGAATCGGAATCGACCCCATAATCTATATTGGATATATGTTTGTGTTTATCAATATCCATTACTGCTTTGGTTAAAATAACTGCTTAGGAGGGTTTTGGGTGCAGTTCGATTAAATGCAGCTCTGAAAACAATGTCTGAAAATATTATGCAGATCACGCGCTCACTGTTAACATTACCATTCAAAATATTTTATCTAGGCCCTAAGCCCGACGCACACCCATGCACAAAGAATTAGTGCTCTCATGTTTGCATACAATCTGGCCTGGTTTGTATGTAACATGTATTTATTACCAGGAAAGCCCTGCCACACATGACAATACCATATAATCAAAAGGCAAAGTAGTTGATATATTTGGTGCTGTTGCTGTTCAGTAAATACATCTAAACTGGAAGGATAAGGCTATTTGCATGGTAGTATGGTATTTGCTTTAATCATAAAATAGCTAGATTCAATAATTTCTCCCTACAATTAACAATTAAAATAGATATGTTATAGTCTCCCGTAACAAATTATCTTTCCCACTCCCCAACATAAATTAATCAAGAGTTGATCCGAAGCTTGTCAAAACCCTCCTGACTGTTGGATATTTATTGTTGCTCTTTTTTAATATCTCCAAGCCTATTAGACAAGGTGTTATTTGAGTTATTTATCAACAAATACATTTTATCGCTCTTAAGCAGTATCTATTAGGAACGCACATGTTAATTAGTAGTTGTATTGTATTATGACTCAATTTATCCCCTTTCCACATCGTTATTTCTCCTATTTTCTTATTTTGTTTTTATACAAACTTTTCTGATTCCTACTGCTATTGGTTGCCTTTTTTCAGTTATTATGTATAGGAGTAATGTGGTTCTATATTTACTGTTTTTCCTATTTATATTAACTATTGCTCTAAAATGGAAAACCTATATTATTTACTTACCTAACAAAATCTTTTAAACAAAAAAGGTATCTCGGGCACCTGCACGTCTCATTTGCATCATTAAAAATGAATGATGGAGGCGTTTGCCTTCTTTCACTCTGTGGAGATGTTAGGTATGAGAGCTTTCCCTAGAGCACAGAAGATAACACCTGCACTGCTACAAGGCATGCAGAAGAAACTGGTACATCTGTGATTGTCTATTATTTTTGCTTCAAAGAATTGGTTACATGCTAAAATATTTATGTGGTTGATGTTGTTACATATATATTTAAAAAAATTAACTGTACAAGAAAGAAAAGTAATCATTTGTGCCAAAGACAACTAAGAGAAGAGATACTGCCGCAGTCTGCCGCTATGAGCAAAACTTCTGAAATGATGTTAAAGGTAAATATTCAAACATTTCACACATTTTTAGATATTGTTTTGTTTTCGTGTGATTAATGGTTGAGTAATGGGTAGTGATGCGAAAAATATGGCTAAATATACCTTTCGAAAATTAAATACTGTTTTCTGGTTAGAAGTTACACATACCAGTCTCCGACTAAGGGCAGTGACTAGAAATGATTCAGATCATAGTATGATTGTTCAAACCAGCACACCATAACATGATATGGTATAGCACAACATAGCATAGTATAGCATAGAATAACTTAACAGAAGAGAACAGAAAATATAGTTACTCACAACCCGGTACACAAATCCAAACATTAGAAATTAAACACCTGTTGAAATGGCGATTGCATTACTCCAAATTCAATCTATATTTGTCAGCATTGCCACTCCATCTGTTTTTGAAAGCTCATAAAAAGCTGAGTAAGAAGTGTTTTTTTTATTCGTTTTTATTATTTGAAGAAGACAGTATAATTACATCTGTACAATCAATTTACACACAGAATCCATATAACAATCTCCAAGGTATAGCCACTGTCTAATGAACCCTCACTGTGTTATATTACATCTGGTTCCATCTTTCTAAAGCTCCCCATGTTACATGAGAAACTGTTCCCTTGCCTTCTTGCCCCTATTTTTATTGATGGTAGCTTCCAGTTTAAAATAATGCAATAGTCGTTGCCACCATTGTTCAACCGAAGGTGGATTTTTTCCCCGCCATTATCGACCAATACAGAGTCTAGAAATAACAAGAGCAATAAATATGAAATCACCGAATCTTTTTGAAATACTAGCATCAGTAACAAGCATAACAAATTGGTTTGTCAGCATAATTTCAACTTCTATCATTTCGGATAATGCATTTACAATTTGTGTCCAGAAATTAGACAGACGGGGACATTCCATGAACATGTGCAAGTCATCAGCAGAATTCATCAAACCCCAGCAACGTGTGCACGGGCCCTAATACACATAGGGCACACTGTTCCTGTTTGTGCCACAGCACACCTTTAAATCAGTACTCCATGTGCAAACAGGGATAATACGCCCTATTACAGTAAATGCAATGCCCCAGGGCAGCCGCAAACTTAGGCTGCACTGGGGGCAGGGCATTCAAGAGAAATACGAAGCGGCTGCTTCAAAGCCACTCCATGTTTCACTTTGCAGGTGGCAACCAACCTGCACTGTAAAGAGGGATTAGAGATCCCTTTGCAGCACGGTGCAGTGAGTGACTGCACTCACCTGCAAGGGGATGCCTAGGGAGTCCAAAGGATCCCCTCCTACCCCTCCAGAGGGCTGCCATCAGGGGGCGCAATGACAGTGCGCAGCCTTTTTGTGGTGCAGTTTCAATGCCCCTCCTGATAGCTTCTTTGCCTTTGCACCCACATCCATAGTACGGCGGAAGTGCAGAGGTAAAGAATTCCCTCTTGTAGATGGGAGGAAACCCTCCTAAGACACCACTGGCGTTACATGTGCGCCAGCGCTATCTGTATTACAGATGGGGCCGCACAAGCGTCTGTGGCCCCTTCTGCAATACCAAACAGCCCCAAGAGTGCACAAAGCATGTGTACATGCACCTTGCACCTCACCCCCCCAGGGCACTATCTGTAATATGGCCCCTAGAGTGTTACAGTATTTTACATTTATATAGTTTATCAGATGTCTAGTATAGTCGATTCATCACCTTATATTGCTGAACTTTCAGATTTGCTCATCTTAATATGGATAGAACCAGTGCTTAATTTGTAGAAAAATAAGTGACAGGGCCCTTGTCAGAAGGCCCTGCAGCTGGCACCATCCATTTCCCCTGACAGCACTGCCAAACTCAGTACCAACACAACTCCTACCCATCACACTCCTACAAGAGTGACAACTGAGACTATTGCACGCCCCAAAGCTATAAGAAAGGCTAGTGCAGCAGGTATTAGTCATTTTCAAAGTATATTGAATCAATAAACAACTGTGATTGTGCTCATCCCTATATTAGAGAAACAGTGCCACCATGTGGCAGACTTTCATAAGAGGCGGTGTTGACAATTAACTGTCTGTGCCGAACACCAGAAACCACTGGCTCAAATTAAACACTAGATAGAACCATTCTTATTGCAATCTGAATATTCGGTATACCTAAAGAGCCTCCCAGTTTATTTGTCCATTTTTCAGCATTATTTTGTATTTAATCTTCAAACGAATCAGAAGAAAATGAATAAATACGTCTTTTCATCAACCCATTTGTTCACTCAATAATTCTATTAAAGATAATGTGGCAGTGACTGTATTAGATATTCCTGCTTTGTTAAAATAGTCCCAAATTTGCATGTATTTGGAAAAAATATTTTTATGGAGTGAGAAGTCTTTCTACCAGTCTGAAAAAGATAGAAATATACCAGATTCAACCATATGGCCCACTCTATCCCATGTCGAACCCATATTTGTCATTGGATATCTAAAATTGATAAATTGTCTATATATATATATATATATTATCTACTGGCGGTCGCCAGTAGATAGTTATAGTTAGGACCTATTTTCCATAGGAAATCCGCAACATTCTATTCCCAATAACTTTGGCGCCGGTTGACAAATCTTCACGAAATTTTCAAAACTCGTGGGGCGTTCCGGTCCGCTCCTATTCTGAAAGTCTCGGGGTGATTCGTCAAATGGGGGCCGAGAAAAAAGGGGGGTCCCAAAACATGTTTTCCCCATGCAATTTTCCATAGGAACCTTTAGTCGCAGCTACAGCCCGAACTGCTGAACGGAATTACACCAAATTTGGCAAAAAGGTAGCCCTTGGTTCAGAGTCGTGCCTTTTGGTAAAATGGTGTAAATCCGTTCAGTAGTTCCTGAGAAAATCAAAAGTAAAATCACATATATATCTATGGCCGCGTAGGGTCCGCGCACCCTCCCGATCATGAGCTGCATGCTAATTGGCTGTCAACTGGCTGTCAACACTCCAAATCAGGAAGTGTTGGCAGCCATTTTGTGCCTCAGTAGAACCGAGGCACAGAAACAAGTGCGCAAAACGCAAAAAGGGGGTAGGGTAGAAACACCCTGACCCCCTAGGCCTGCTCAGGGGGTCCCACAAGGACCCCCAGGGCCAAAAAAAGAATTAATTTTTTTTTAAAAATCGGCGCAATGCGCTTAGGGTACGAGGATCCTGCCGGGAAAAAAAAAAAACAAAGCGCGGGCTCCCGCGCTTTGTTGTTATTTGGCCCCCGGGTGGGCCAAGTCCCGGGGGCATGCGGGGGTTTGTAAAATTTATGTATGGGGGGCCTCTAAGGCCCCCCCAAGCCACAGGGACCGCCACCCCCGGGCTTCAACTAAATAAGGGTGGCGGGGGGCACATGGCCCCCCGTAGCCCCGGGGACCGCCACCCCCCGGGGCTTCTTTTTAAAAAAAAAAAAATAACCTGTGTGGGGGGGCTCCAGCCCCCCCACACGCCCCGGGGACTGCCACCTCCCCGGGGCACTAACAAAAGAAATGTGGGGGTCCGTTTCGGACCCCTGGGCCCGGGGACCACCACCTCCCCGGGGCATTACTAATGAAGGGAGGGGGCCGCGCGGCCCCCTCCTGGAGCCCTCCATGGCCCTGGGGACCGCCACCCCCCAGGGCCGGCTCCTGCAGTGTCCCGGGGTGCCTACCCCCGGGACACTGCTGTTTGCAATGGCAGGGCGGGAGCCTCGCGGCTCCCGCCCTGTCATTGCAAACTTGCTTTGCTTCATTGAAGCGAGAGCAGGGAAACCTGCTCTCGCTTCAATGAAGCAAAGCAGATTGCTTTTCCATAAGGGGAGCTGCATGTCAGCAGCTCCCCTTATGGAAAAGCAATGCCGGCTCCCGCAGGACGCGGGGAGCCGGCGGGACCGTGCGGTGATTGGGGACCCCCCCACGGTCCCCAACGAGAGGCCAGGCCCTGGGGGATGGGGTCCCCGGGGCCATTAGTGGCCCAGGAGGGGGGCCACGCAGCCCCCCTCCCAAAAAATGATTTTATTTTTTTTAAAAAGGACAGAAAGGCCGGCCCCGGGGGATGGGGTCCCCGGGGCCTTAAATGGCCTGAGGAGGGGGGCCACGCAGCCCCCCTCCAAATAAATTTAATTAAAAAAAACAGTGGGCATGCCCCGGGGGATGGGGTCTCCGGGGCCAATAGGGGCCCAGGGAAGGGGGGCCACGCGGCCCCCTTCCCGTTTAAAAAAAAAAAGAAAATGCTCAGGCACCGGGGGATGAGGTCCCCGGGGCCAAAAGTGGCCGAGGGAAGGGGGCCATGCAGCCCCCCTCCCATAAAAAAACAAAAAAGGAAGAAAAAAAAGAAGACCGGCATCGTGCCGGAGGCCCCGCCCCCTCCCTGCAGCACTCTGCAAACGCGCCCCCTGGCGCGTTGTAAGACGGGGAAGTAATTCCCCTTCAATACTGGGGGTCCCTGGGGGCTAACTAGCCCACCAGGAACCTCCAATATGCACCAGGGAGCTGCGTTGCAGAGAGGTGTTCTGAGGCCACGCCCCTTTTTACACCTCTCTGCAACGCAGCTCTGTGGGGCTTACTGGAGGTACCTGGTAGGCTAGTTGGACCACAGGGACCCTCATGATTCAAGGGGACTTAATCCCCCAACTTAAAACGCACCACGGGGCGCGTTTGCACAGTGGTGAAGGGAGGGGGCGGGCCTGAGGTGATATGTGTGCAAACATGCCCTGTGGTCGGTTTGAAGTTGGGGGATTAAGTCCCCTTGAATCATGAGGGTCCCTGTGAGCTCAACTATAAGACTTGTAATTGTGCATTGTAAAAAGGACTACACAAATATGTCAATTTGTTTTTAAATTCAGTTTTTTTAGCACATTTCCACGTTGTATAGAGGGCACTTTTAGGAATTTTAAGGCACTACAAATTAATTTTCAGGACATGATATGATTTGTTCAATTTTAAGCATTTATGCGCATATTAAATAATGGATATTAGAAACAAATGTATAGAATTTATATTTATAAAAGTAATTGTTGTTACATTGTTCTATTATTCAAATTAAGGCATTCATGCAATGATATGAAGTATTTTGTTTATGTCCATGAAAATGTTTGAGCACTAGCACTTTAAAAATGGGGGCTTCAGTTAAGCAGTGTCATGTGATCAAGGCCGCTTGGACGGCAGAAACGCGTCATGGCTGACATCTGTGTTTACTGGAAATAAATCTGCACTATAGCACAAATTCTGGGTCTGCGCTCGTTATTCTTGGAGTAATTATTGCGAGGTGATTGATATATATATATATATATATATATATATATATATATATATATATATATATATATACATCACTGCTCCAAGGTTGTCCACCTGTAAGTAGCACTCGAGCAACAGCTTGATTCATGTGTAGGTAAGGACGGGGAACCGCCCGTAGGAGCCGCTCCATAGTGGTATTGCCTGACGCGTTTCGAAGCACCATATGCTTCTCTTCAGAGGCTTTAATGGAACGGTGTGCGCAACCGCTGACCCACTTCTGACACACACCCCCGATGGGAGGTTCGAATGAAACTGTGCCTTTTGGGAAGTGTAGTGCGGGTAGCACATAATCAAGTCCTGTATGGACCCCACAGGTGGGCCCGTCCACGATCCTATGTACAGCTGCTGTTCCACTTTCGTGGCCCCCAATCTTACGGGGTGGTGCACACTCCGCGGCTGGACTGCCGCGTTATAAATCACTGCTCCAAGGTTGTCCACCTGTAAGTAGCACTCGAGCAACAGCTTGATTCCATATAAAGTGGTTTATAGCAGCTTCCAGTTTTTTAAAGATAGTGGGGCACATGCATCAAACTCAAAAATACTGATTCCTAATTTGCGATAAATAAGGAATCGCAAATTAGAAATCGCTATCCGCTATGCATGAAGCAATTCGCGCTAATCTACCGATTCGCTAAACATCGCTAAAACTATTTGCGAGTAGCGAAAAGCGAGGCGCAAATTCAGAAAACCCACCATTTGCGAAATCTCTATTAGCGAGCTCGCAATTAGCGAGTTCGCAATTAGCGATTTCGCAAATAGCGCGTCGCTCTGGGAACATGCTGATGACATCACAACCAGGAAGTCAGCCAGCCCATGCTTCAGTCAATGCCCAGAGGAGGAGACAGGAGGAAGGAGAGTACTGGAGCTGAGCTGAGACAACACCCAAGATTGTTTCCTGCAACTCACTGTGCACCAGGATGGGGAAAGCAACAACAGGGGACAGTGCCACGCCCAGGAAGAGGAAGCTGAAATTCAGTGAGAGGGAACTTGAAAATCTCATTGAGGGGGTGTCCAGAAACCATGACAAGCTCTTTGGGAAATTGTCCCTGAAAGTGCCTGAGGCTGACAAAAGGAGGATCTGGCTGCGCATCAAGAGCACGGTCAATGCAGTGGGAGTCACACACCGCAGCATTGATGACCTAAAAAGGTGGTATGACCTCAGAAGCCGGGCCAAGGAACGTATCGCAGAAAGGCTGAAGGAGGCAAGGGCCACAGGAGGGGGCACATCTACAGTACCCAACAACACAGCCCTGGAGGACCTGGTGGAGGCGACAATTCAGCCTGAGGCAGTGGTGGGAGTAACCCAGCTGGACACATCCGGCGCGGCAAGTACCTCACAAGGTAAGATGCATGCAACCATACAGTCCTACGTAATGTCCAGTGGTGCACATACCCCCAGGCCAACCCCAGTGTACAGCTCAGAATCCAGTCCACGTTTTCCCTCTTACCCCCAATGCATCATGGGAGTCGTAGTCATGTCAGTCAAGTGGGTATCCAACACAACACTAGCAAGCAAAACACGCCAACACTGCATGGCAGTCAGTGATTCAATGTGAGCCAAGTATGCATGATGTCACACAATGGGAAGGCGTACACATATTAACATTTCACTGTTTCACATCACAGACGCAGCTGAGATGGACTCGGAAGACAGTGACTGCCTACATATCTCTGAGACTCCTGCTGAGACAGATGTGGAGCCACCAGATGCCCCAGCATGCACACCACCCGCACCTACCAAACGCAGGGCCCAGATTCCTTCACTGCAGCCCATGGAATCTGAGGTGGCCCCTGAACCCACCCCAGCAACCAGCCAGCCTCCTGTGACCACGCCACCTACACCACAGGCACAGGTCCAACGTGGGCGGAGGCGAATTTCAAGGGCCCGCATTGCTGTGCAGGAAGACTAGGGTCCAAACGTGTTTGCTGGTGTGGAGTCACAGATGTTACGCGTGCAGCGCATGCAAGCAAGACACATGGGCGCAATACAGCTACAAATAACCAAACTGGCAAAGAACATCAGCCTAATGACAGACAGTGTGCATGCACAGACAACTGCGTTTGTGGAGGGGAATAGGCAGACCAACGCAAGCATTCAGGAGCTCACCAAGGCAATGCTTGCGGGCCAAAGCACAAAGAGGAGATGTGCATGTCAGCCTATACCAGCCTATACCAGGGCCAATAACAAGCTCTGCAACACCACTGCGCAGCTGGCACGTCGCTCTGTGGCAATGCAAATAGATCTGGGCCATTACTGTGGGGATGTTGCTAGGGCCCTAGGACAAGTGACCACCACCGTGGAACAACTCCAGGCTGGTACTGTTGGCGGCAGCAACTTGACAGGGGAGGAGGGGAGTGAGGAGGCCTCCAGTCTTAGCAGCCTGTCGATGCCAGTGACCACTGCCAGGAGGCGCAGTTCGCGCAGCTCAAACCCTTCAGTTGCGCATCATGGTGATGTGGCAGATGCAGGCGAAAGACGTATGGGTGTGCGTGGCAGGAAGCGCTAGCCACGCATATTCTCCTCAGTTTGGCCATGGTGACTTAACCATGGTCAATTGCAGCCTAATGATTGCTAACCAGCACATGGTATTGTTTATTTAACGTTATTCACCTATGCAATCATAGTTATGATTAGCACACATCTCTGTGTGGCTACCCATTGATACATGGGCTCATGTTAATAAATACTTTCATGTTCAGCATCTAGGTGTCATGGCTCATTATTGCCTGCCTCAGTAATAATGTTGGGTGATGTCTGCACGTCTCCTCTGCCCTTCTCCTGTGTTTGCCACGTGCGCCTGTCGGAGTTGTGCGGGTGGTTGGTTGTCGCCATCTGACTTACTGTCGGACACCTCGATGTTTATGCCTCTGCTGGTGGCAATATTGTGCAGAATGGCACATGCAGCCACGATCCGGCAGCATCTCTCTGGACGGTACTGCAGGGCTCCACCAGTATTGTGCAGGATGCGGAAGCGGCTTCTAAGTATTCCAAATGTGCGTTCTATCACATTCTGTGTGCTGATGTGTGCAGCATAGTACATCCGCTCATGTGGGGTTGATGGGTTGAGGATTGGCGTCAGGATATAGTTACGCACGGCGTATGCGCTGTTACCTACAGGGTGGAAAGCAAAGGGTTAGCCACAGTGATGCATTTTCATTTGTTTGATTAATGTAGCGGATAGTTATATGTGTGTACCCAGCAGATGTCCTTCTCAGAATTCACCCCTGAGCAGACGCGTGTGGATGCCACTGTGTCGGAAGATGTAGGAGTCATGGCTGCTCCCAGGTAATTGCGCCACACTGCCCGTAATGATGTGCTTAGCATTGCACACTACTTGCACATTGATAGAGTGATATGATTTCCTGTTCCTGAAGATGTATTCATTCACTGCTGGTGAACAAGTAGGAACATGCGTACAGTCTATGCAGCCAATCACATGGGGGAATTGTGCTACCTGGTAGATGTCCAGTTATGTCTTATTCAACTCCGGGGGGGTTGTGGGGAAGCTGATGTGGGTGTGGATCCTTGTCATCATGGCGTCATGGAAGGTTTTGAAGAAACGTGAAAGGGAGCTTTGTGATTCCCTCCAGCTACAGCTACTACCCCCTGGAAACTGCCTGACGCAAGTAGGTGCAGACAACATTGGACCTGTACATATGCGGGGATGGCATGGGTCCTACGGGTCTGACGCTGCATTAGGGGTTCCAATTCTGCTATTAGGTGCATGATCATTGCACCGTCCAGCCTGTACTTATCGTATTTCTCATCCTCAGTTTGGACCAGCACTGTGATGCGCACTCTGAGGGTCCTCTCCTGTATCCACCTTCTTCGCTGCCCTGCTGCATGGGTCCTCCTCCTCCTCGCCATCACGTAGTGTGCAGTCATTGTGGAATGCTTCATGGGCCTTCTGAGTCTGTTTAAATAGGTTTCCGATAGGTTGCACCTGAATTTTTAATGTTTTCAAACTTTACCACCTGATTGTGATTCCCCTTAATCTGCACTTGCAAAATAGCGAATTCATGGATATTCGCTATTTGCGAATTTACATGCATTGGCTTGCGAGTCCTTAGGGACTAATCGCTATTAGCGGTGGCTGTTGTGGGACTCGCTATTAGGGATTCGCTTTTGGAGTTCTCGCATTGATTGCGAGTCCCTATTTTTGCGAATGTGTTGGGTTTTGCGTAAATGGGTTGATGCATTGGGAAGTGTTGGTTTGCGTTCGCAAACGGTCTTTTTTAGCGATTCGCTGTTTTTGCGAGTCCGTTTTTGCTTGATGCATGTGCCAGAGTGTGAGGTCTAAAAAGTGGGATAAAGCAAAATAAATATAAAAATGTTGGCAATATCACCATTATGGTGGTATTACATCTGTCGACCATTGTTAGTGATAACCTCTTCCAGCTGTGGAATTTCTGCACACATTCCTTTAATAAGTATTCATAATTAATGTTTATTATCTTATCAATTTGATGACTTGTTATGATATTTAAATAAGTTACTACACTTAAAATGTTTCTATCATTCTTGTGTTTAGTATAATTGATAAGTATTTGAGTTTTAGCCTCATTTAGCTTGTATCCTGATCCTTTACCAAATTGTCCTGTTAGAACTTCCACTGCTTTCATGGCGTGCATAGCCTTTGTGGAATAGACCGCAACATCATCTATGTATGCAGTAACCCTGTTCCGTACCCAATTCAACGCCACTGGATTATTTTATTTGATTGTCCATTAACCGCAGAATATATGGCTCAAAATATGGCGAGTGGCAACTGTGAGATGGGACACCCTTCGCGTAAGCCTCATGTTATTTCAATATACTACGAGGTCGAGCCCCTGGTTACCATTCTAGCCCTTGGTGCAGCATACAATATCTGTATACATTTCATAAGGTTTTTAGGGAAATGCATGTGATCAAGGACAGTCCAGAGATATTTCCATGAGACATGATTAAATGCTTTGTAAGGATCAAGTAATGACATACTGGCTGGTTGTTGGAGAGTATATTAGCGTCATCCAACATAGCAATAGCCTTATTGATAAGCTCCGATGTGTCTGCGCTGGGGAAAAAGCCATGTTTTTCCTGACTAACCAGATTGATAATTACTTTAGATAATCACGCTGCTAAGACTTTAAAATATATCATTGCATCAACATTGGTCAAAAATATTGGTCCACACACGTTTGCTGGCTTATGGTTTTTGTGGGGATGTATTGGTATATTAACTGAGTTCCATGTACGTTGTATTCCCTTATCCTCAACAACTCCAGCTGCAATCTTTACCATTAATGGGGTAAGGATATGAGCAAATATGGATATACCATCTTCCCCCACAGCTTTCCCCGATGACAGCTATTTTATTGCTTGCAAGAGTTCTCCCATATTCAATTCCTTATATAATTATTTTCAAACGTCCAGATGTAGCACCAGTAAATTACTATCTCAGACATATTTTTCCAGAACAGTCGGTGTTATTTGAATATCTTCCTTATATAGTTTCTCATAAAACTACCTACATTTCCCAAGTATCTGATCTGGTTCCTTAATTCCCTTCCTCATCCTGTATTTCCAGTATTATATTCAGATAACTTTTAGAACTTGTTTTATGGGCTAGAAGCTGCCTATTGCCTCCACATATTCAAGCTCTTTTCCCTTTTGCACCATGCACCGAGCCGCAGTCTTTCTTCTTAGTACACTACTCAATTCTGCTCTTTAAGCAACTAATGATGAAAGATCTTTGCTTCCATGTACTCATGAGTGGCAATTGCATGTGCATGTTCCATTTCTAAACTGCTCAGTCTATATAACTTATCCTTTTCTGTCTCTATATTCTTATATCCTGCTGCCTTATAAATACAATGCATTGAATACTGCACCCTCTGATGTAACTTTTAAGGGTATCTCACACTATATTCAGGACAGCGGTTCCTAAATATTTTCCCAAAAATGTAAATATGGACTTTCTCATAAATTCTTGATACTCTAAATCTATCTAGAGTGATCTAGCAAATGTTCACCTAGAAAAGCTTGCAGTCTGTATCTCTTTATCTAGTTTAATCTTGATAAGCAATAGATTATGATCAGAAATTATCTTTGGACCAAGTTGAATTGTCACATTAGTTAACGGATTAAGAGTAACTATTATCAAATCAATTCTCGAATACTGCTTGCATATAATTGAAAAGTATGTAAAACCAGATTCTTTAGGGTTTAAATCACCAAACATTGGTCAGTCAAAAATGTACGCATATCTTTTTATTTTTTCCCTAACTCTAATCATTTACAATGGTACTTTATTATTAGTGATGTCAATTTTAGGATCCATATACAGTTAAAATCACCAATGAAATCTTTCCTTGATTCCAATCTGCCAGGTCCGCTTCTAGAATATCCCATGTACTTACATGATCGTTGTTAGCTCCATTGGCTGCACAAATATTTAGCATGCTATTCTCCATTCATATAGCCGCAAGTGCCCACCTTCCCTGTGCATCCGTTTAGACCTAGTTGTTTGAATCTTCGCAGATATCTTCCCTAGTATCACCACCCCTTCTTATGATATTTGTTGTGTTGTAAATGCAATAACTGAATATCCAAGTTGCTCGACTCATGCCCTCTCCTTGTATGCTATGTGTGTTGCATTTAACCATGCAATGTCAGCTTTGTATGCCTGCCGGCTTTGTTGTATAGATCGGTCCTTCTGGGAACTATTCATACCTCTGATATTCCAGTTAATAATACTCAAATCCCCCATGATCGTTATTTACAATATCCCTCAACTTCCCTCTCAGTTGTCACCCTTGGTTTCTTTTAACTACTTTGTGTTTCTTTCTGTGCGTTATTGCATCTTGTGCATGTCTCTTCTCCACTTCTGGCTCATTTATCCCATCTAACCAATACACCATCCCCTATGTATGACTTGAATATCCTTTTCCCCATTTCCCTTTACTTTGTGGAAAACCAATCCCATACCTGCTGTTACCATTCAGAACGGCCATCAAGCCTGTCCCACGCTGCACATCAAAAGAGAAAGAACACTAAACAAAAAAGACCACCTTCATTCTTCTCAGTTCTCCAACCAATTGTGAGTTTCTTGAGACTATATTGCGGATGTGAGACCAAACAATCCCTAATATTGAGTTTTAAAAGCACATTGTATACTAATCTACCTGCCAAACATCAGGTTTTGTACACCATTGCTCCTTATCCAGCACTCTACTTATACATCGATACCAATTGTGATCAATAAAATCAAAACCAAACAGATTCCTCACGTCATTAATAATTTGTCCTCTATAACTCCAACCAACTCAACAACACTCAGCCTACAATGTATACGATTTTTCTACTTTTTTATATCTTCACATTTCTTAAGTAGCTCTTTACCTGTAACAAAATATGTCGGGTCTCTCATAATTAACTTTAGTCTGCAAGGTTCTTGCATGTATATTGTTGCAGCCAACTCTTGGAAGTGCCTAATGTATTTACGCACCTGCCATCATAGCTCCACCTTTGAGTCGCTAAAGTTAGATCTTACAAAAAAAGTTATGTCCCTGACTGTAATTAGAGAGGCTGATTTTGCTTTAAAAAATATATTGCTTTAAAAAATATTTCCTGGCTCAGGATACAGTTTCCAATGTTGATCAAAATTAACAACAGCAAATTTACGAATCTCTTTCTCCACAAAGCCTTCTTTAATGCCAAGATTGTGTAGGCTATTTTGTCGCTGTCGATTCGCCAAATACTCTATTTTAGACTCTTGGGGCCATATGTAGGTAGCTAAATACCGGTCGGTAACGGCCGAAATTCGGTAAATCTCCCGTTACCGACCGGTATTTAGGCGATTGAGATGTAGGAGGCCAAAAAGAAGGAATCGGTAATTATGAATCGGTAAATACCGATTCATCATTACCGAATTCAAATCTACCCATTCGGAAATCACCGATTCCTTATTTACCGAATCGGTAAATAAGAATCGGTAAAAACAAAAAAGAGATGTAGGTAAATTCGGTAATACCGAATTACATGAAATTCGGTATTTAAGAGTCGGTAATTAACACTGACTGAAAGCAGGTGGTAATCATCTACAGCGAATATAAGCAATCCCAAAATGCAACAGTGTGATCACTATGGCGGCTTTCTATGTGATTGCAAGGCGGCTACGTCTACAGGCAGCAGGAGTGAGGATCTGGAGAAGGGAGGAGCGCATTTACAGACAGCGCATCACAATCTTCCAACAGACTGAGGCTGAGATCCATGAAAGGTACAGGCTACACCCCCACACCATCCTGGACTTGATAAGGGACTTGCACCCACTCCTGGAGCACCCAACACCAAGGGCGCACACCATACCACCACATGTGCAGGTGCTCTGTAGCCTACATCTACTCGCATCTGGCAGTTACCAGGGGGTGATAGCTGCGGTAGGCGGGGTGTCTCAGAGTTGCCTGTCCCGTTTCTTCAGAAAGTTCCTGGATGCCATGATGCAGAGAATGCACCACTACATTAGCTTCCCAAACACACAGGCGGAACTGCTGAAAACCAAGACAGACTTTTACCAGATGGCACAGTTCCCGCATGTCATAGGCTGTATTGATGGCACACACATTCCAATCTGCCCACCAGCAGCCACTGAGCACATCTACAGGAACAGAAAGTCCACCCACTCCATAAATGTGCAGGTAATCTGCGATGCTGCCAACATCATCACTGACATCGTGGCCAAATTTCCTGGGAGCACCCACGACTCATACATCTTCCAGAACAGTGGGATCTACACACGCCTGGCTGCGGGAGAATTTGGAGAAGGATACCTGCTAGGTAAATCACTGTGACACTCACTCATACTTACTGCAGATGAATGTGTATTGGTGTATGTGACTAATGGCACTCTCATCCTCACCTAGGCGATAGTGCATATGCCGTGCGGTCATTTATCCTCACTCCCTACCTAAACCCATCAACCCTGAGTGAGAGACGATACAATGTGGCACACAAATCAACACGCAACGTTGTGGAGCGCACGTTTGGACTATTGAAAAGCAGGTTCCGCTGCCTCCACAAAAGCGGAGGCGCACGTCAGTACACACCCATCATCTGCTGCAAAATCATTGCAACTTGTGCAATGCTGCACAACCTTGCCACAAAGAAAGGTACAGAAGTGGAATTAACAGATTTTGAGGACAATGATGATGAATTAGCACAGCCAGAGCCCAACGCAGCAGGAGTGCCACCAGCAACAGATGGGAGACAGAGACGGGCAGAGATCACATGCAACTATTTTTAAGTAAGTAAGGAGACACAGCCAGTAGTTGTATGTAATGACGTAGTTTTAATTTCTGGGCACTACGCCACAACACAAACGGCCAAACATGGCATTCCAATTTCTGACATCCATAGTAGGAAGTCATGGGTTACTTCACCCAATTCTGTCCTGTTAGTGTGGGCTGCATCAGCGTCTGCGGCCACGCACAACAGTACTGGATGCCAGTACGTGACTGTCCTCACTGGCTGTGGAACCAGTGGCAGCCCCATGCCGTCTGCTGCTCCTCCGGGTGTCTGTTACAGGGGGGTAATGCTGCTCCGACTGGTCGTGTCCTCGCTGTCCCCAACTTCCACAGCACCAGTAGTGGCAGACTGACTTGTCAGCAGCACCTCAAGAGCAGTGGTCACCTTTACCAGCCCCCTAGTGACATCAGTGCTGCAGTGCGCCAGGCCCTCCTGCATGGCCACGGAGCGCCTGCAGAGCAGAGAAGTGGCAGTTGCTAGGCGGTTCACTGCCCTTGTATGGTGCTCCATTTTCTGCCTCTCCCTGCGCCGTGTAACTCTGTCCTCATCCATTTTGCTGCACAGCAGCATCACAGACTGGGACATGTCCCGCATGCCTGCAGCCATCTCCTTCATGCCCTCAGCCATTGTGCCTATGCCCTTGTCAATGTTGCTCATGTTGTCATTGAGGCGCCTCATTTGTCGCTGGACTGACTGTATTGCCTTTCCTTGTAGGCGCTGCACCTTCACCATGCTTGCCTCCAGCCCTCCGAAGACACCATGGCTCCCACCCTGTGGAGGTGGACTGCTCACACGAGCCCTGCGGCGGCGTCTGGCACCTGTGTGTGCTCCCTCAGTGGTAGACAGCACACCAGCATTGCTACCATCCACTGGCACAGTGGATGTTTCCCCCCCCCTCGAGTCTTCTGAGGAGGACTCAAACTCCATCAGTCTGGCAACAGCACGCCTCCTAGGTCTCAGCACTGCAGGTGGTGTTGATGCTGGTGAGGCTAGCAGTAGTGGCGAGGCTAGCTGTGGTGGTGAGGCTAGCAGTAGTGGTGAGGCTAGCTGTGGTGGTGAGGCTGACTGTGGTGGTGTTGTGTGCCCTGCACTCGTACTGGCCTTCTCAGTGATGTCCTTCCGGGTGCCCTCTCTCCCTTGTCCTGAGCAGTCCTGCGCGATGTCTCGCCTGTGGACAGAAATTGTACATTAGCTCAGTGTACCTGCAGCCCTGCATAGCAAGAATAAATATACATTTCTGCCACACTATCTCATTGTCTTCTGCCTGCTTATCGCTGATGTGTGTCACATGCCTTGTTGTTCAGTGCGATTCCTGTCATGATAGGGGTTTCACTGACTACATCTCCCATAATGCATTGCTGGTTTGCACTAAAATCGGTTCTGGAGTGGGATTCACAGAGCCCAATTGGGGATTTGGGATAGGGGAGGGGGGCACAATGCTGTGCATGCTTCTTACCTCGTTTAGATGCAGCCCTGGCAGAGCTGTCTGCATCCCCGATCCCACAGACACTTTCTGGCTCTATCGTGGTCTCCACGAGCCGCTCGAGTTCAGTCAGGGCAGGTGCCCTGTTCCTTCCTCCTCCTGTCAGCCTGGCTTGTTTCTTGAGATCTGCCATCTTCTTCTTGGTGATGCTCCTGATGTCATACCACCGCTTCTTGAGCACATCAATGTCCCGGGGGTCACTCCAATGGCATTCACCTGTGACTGGATTTCAAGCCAGATTCTCCTTTTCACTGACTCTGCAACTTGCAGGGACTGCTTTCCAAACAGCTTTGCGTTTTGCTTCACCACCTCCTCCACAAGGACCTGCAGTTCCCTCTGACTGAATTTCAGTTTCCTCTTCCTTTCCCCTCCTTCTCTTTCTGTGTCCTGGGTGTCCATTGTGCAAGATTTGCAGGCGAGGTTCAGGCAGTGGCTCTGTTGCTCTCCTCTGCACTCCCAGCCTCTCCAGAAGGTTCTGATTGTGTGCACCTGCCTGGGTGTGGCCACTTCCTGGTTGGGAGGGGTGGTGGTTGCACAGGATTGGCTGATTCCTCAATTGATGTTTTTTGAATTACCGATTCGGTATTTACCGATTCGGTATTTACCGATTCGGTAAAACCGATCGGTATTGTGGATTCGGTAAATATTTACCGAATTTTACCGATTCGGTATTGTTTACCGAATATTTACGTACATCGGGAATACCGATTCATAAATACCGATTCGGTAAAATTCGGTAATTAAGAATCGGTATTTCCAGATTACCTACATATGGCCCATGGTCTTGTAGAATACTTTCCTGTTCATTAACCATGCCCTGCACTCTAGCATTTGTCTCTTCAGTTTCCGCTGTTCGCTGCTCTAAGTTTGTGATAGGTCTTGTATATCCACTATTAGTTTGTACATAACTCGGACACAAGTTTGTCGCCATGAAAACCGTGGCTGAGAGCAAACTCATAATGTGCTTGGCAGGACTGCTTCAACACCGCCAGGGAACAGCAGGTCCCTGGCGGCTGCGACGTGGCAATGGCGGTCTGACCGCCCTAATTGTAATACCCACCCCGCGACTGTGGACTGCAGACTCTTAATAGAGCCCTTAGCCTGTTCTTCTTCACTTCTACATACTGGGTCATGATTTCCTCCCGATGTTTCTGTATTAACAGATACATTTTAGTTTTGGTAGATTTGCACTGATTCTTGTTATTACGCTCAGTCAGATCAGTAGAATACTGTGCACTAGCATCTGCAGCCATTTTTGATGTAGTCCTATATTGCATACTCTGTGCAGTGCGCTGCCTGTGCAGAACTAGCTTCAACTTGACCTGGGGTAGGGCTTCTGATTGTGTATTTATTTTTACTCATACATGCCCATTTTTTTCTCTTTAGCTAGTACAGATTCATAATCGGTTTCCATGTACAGACTGCTGGTCTTTGTTATCTGGGTTTCTTTGGCATTTTTTGTGGTTGGCAAATATGTAGGTATACTTGTACCGATACATTTATTATCACCTTTTTCTAGTTGTGGCTGTTCTTAACCGCACTCATCTCAGAACATTTCTTTCTTTTTTCTCTTTTCTTAGGGTGCCTTAGCTCCTGTCCGAATTCTTGACATATCTCTTGACCACTAGTTTTATATCTTATTCCTTGCATTTCTACCTTGGCTATCTTTGTCCACTGCTGTCTTCTACACCCCAAATCTGATTTTCAAGCATCGGCTGAGAGCGTATTGCTGAGTACGCTTGTCTAGTTCTAGTAATGGGTCCTGTATTCATCATATTAGTCATACAGTCATCTTTTGTTATACATACCTCCGTTTAGTTCATATGACCTACAATTTGCTAGGCACTGCAGAGACAGCAAGGATTTCTTAGAGTCAATGACAGCATGGCTTTTATCACTTTCATACTCTTGGTCTGTCTTGTGCTTCATTCCTATTTCCTAAATACGCAGCCCTGTAGTAGTTGGTTTATTTGGGTTACTTGTCACTGTCGCAGCCTCGAATCCATTGGTGGAGGGCTTCCCATAGGCAGGCTGCTGCTGCTGTCTTTCTCCATCCATTTCATCTGTACAGGTGCTAGCTCTGCCGGCAGTGACAGTGGTGCAAAGTGAGGGCAAAGACTTGCTACGCCCTTTGGAAGTTTCCTTAGTGTCCTGCACAAGCCTCTTGAACCCCTGATGGAATCTCAGTAGCCTCTGCCCGTGCCTCCACAACAACTGAGGCACCTGTTAATTCTTGCATACAATCCCTGTGAGCCGGCGAGATCCTGCCCGGCTCTATTCCCGCCACCATGCTTGTCGACTCCTGGTCCAGCAGCAACCAAGTGTCCAGCCACTGCTCGCGAGGAAACTGTGACAGCCACAGTAATAGCAGGACCAGTAGTGGCTGGAGAGCACTGGAGACACGCCAAGATCACAACCCTCCTTCCCGCCAATATTTGTGCAATTTTTCTCTCATCCAATACTAGGTTTTAGCTGGATCTTGACGTGTTGAGAGTTTTATAACATTTTCTCCCTGAAATCAAATTTCTTTCTCCCCCGGTAAGATGGGTGAAGAGTAGGCTCTGGTGGTCGCCCTTAGCCAGTCGCCATCTTTTCCCCTATCATCCCTGAGCAAGAAGTGTTAAACCTCTGTTTGTTATTTTGACCAAATCAACTTTCAGTTACTCACCTTTATAGCACGTTTTAAAGGCAAACACGTTTTTGTTACAAATTTTGAAACGACTCAGCAGATAAAAACAAGCTGTAGGTAGCACTACCATCTTATCGTGCATAAACTGTTGTAAAATGTCAACTCCTGCCTCTTTCTTACATTAACATACTCTCCCTGCCCCTTCTATCTCACTCTTGCAGGTTCTTTTGCATCACTCCTTACTCTCTTCGTCGCTGTTTTTTGGTCTTTCTCTTCCTCCTCCTCCAACCCTCTTTTTCTGTTGTTCTGAGTCAAAGTCTAATGATTAATATTAAGTTCTGGTCCCCCAAAAAGAGTGGCACTTTCAACGACCAGCTCAGTTGAAGCACTGTGGTCCAGACTCCTTTAGAACGAGCATAGGAATATACACCTTTTTGTCATACTGCAACAATGCAGCATATCAGGATATTAGGCTTTTATGCAACAATAATTGTTTTTTATTTAATAATAGCAATACACGATATATTTAACCTAGCGTCTAAAGCAACAGTTTTGGACAACCCAGAAATATCAGGGCTGTATAAAAATCCTGTAAAAAAGCTCCACCTTTTCTTGAAAAAAATCTAGATTGCTGAAGTCAGGTAGTTAGGAGCACTTATTCTGAAATATCTACCCCTCGCTTTTTCTTGGACAACGGTCAGGTTTATTTCGGCATGTGGACATAGGTGAGTCTGAGAGCCTGTCATTCCAACACATTCCTAAGATAACTTTCTGCTCTGAATACATTTGCTTGTGGAACTCTGAACATTCCCTTTCATCTGACCCTCGAACAAACACACACAGATAAGGCGAGTGGCCATAACTCACCATTGTAATGACTACTGCTTGGACAACGGGGCAAACTCCCTTTGGACAAACATTGCCTTATCTTTTCCAATCTCCTAAGTGCTGAGATTGTTTTATTAAACTATTGTTCTCCACTGATTAGCAAGCTGCCGTTTGCTGACAGGACACCTGCCAGTGCAGATGTGATTTTTCAATCCTAAACACAGTAACATTCAGTCGTCAATAGCCTTGTTGTTGTCATTCTGTGTGGTATCGTCTCAAAACGAATCACTCAAAATAACTTATTTAAAGTGAGTCTTTAGAATCATGCCATTTTGGGACGAGCTCTTTTAATGCTGATGAATTATTAATTACTTGTATAATTCTTTTGTCAGTATATTTGACTTGAACCCTATTACCAATTTCATTCACCAGATTGAGAGCACTGAAAACATATGAGGTGGCCCTGGTTAGATTCATTCGCTTCTGACTGTGTATTGCATCCATTGACATGCTACTGATCATTGAAACTGATTACTAGATTGCTTTACTTGGCACCAATTAAAACACCAATTACCGGATCTTGAATAATGAATTTATAATAGTGACCTTGCACACCGAATTAAACATATCCTCCAAATGACATCAGCCCCCACTGACTCAGCCTACTGAACTACTTATCCAACAATGAACACTGACTAGCTGGACTCCAACACCTCCTGATGTAATTACCTGTCTCAGACTCATTAGACCATGATTAATTAAGATAATATTAGACCAGGACTGCCACGACAATGTATCTGATATGCATAGCCCTATTGAGTTGGGTAGCAATAAACATTTGAAATTCAGAGCCATAATACCCTTCTGGGCAGGGGTGGCTCCTCCGCTATGGTGTAGGAGCATCGCCCCACTGTTTTAAGGAAGAAAATGAAAAATAACATTATAATAAAACACTTTAATTTTTCATTGACTCGGCCAAATTCGCTGAGTTTGCCGGGTCTAGGGCATAGCATCACCAGCAGGAGGAGAAGGAGTAGTGGGCACGGAAAGTGCGCTTGTTGGTTTGGCCGGCCGTCCACGGCCAGCCAAATCAACATGCGCACTTGAATATCTCACAGTCCCTGCTGGAGCATAAAACCGGCCGACTCCGCCCAATCCAAGCGCATCTCTGATGCTGGGAGTAATAACATGAGAGAAGAGCTGGGATTGCATGGTGAGCTGGGAGCCTGTGCTCATGGGAACTGCAGTGGGGGTGTAGCACTGGAGCAGAAGGTAAGTATATATTGATTTATTTTTTATTTATTTTTCCCCACGTTGCCCCCACACTGCCCCACCACATAGAATGGGCACTAGCCGCGACTGCTTCTACTACAGTACAGTTGTTGGAGCATCAGCAATTTTAACCAAACTATTTATCCCATTTCCTAGTCAAGCCACAAACCACAAACAAGTACCTTAGATAGACACCATAAATCTAAAAAAAACAAGACCCTTTCCCAGTGAGAGACTGTATAAAAATGTCCACACTATTGCAGAAGATGCATTTAATTGATTAAATCAAAGTACAAGTGGTCAAATTGAATAAACAAATAAAACCAGCAACTATTGGAGGACAGCAAGTCTAACACTGGAAAACAACACAAGGAAGCCTTAATAACCACAAGCTTTGCATATTGAATACACAGCCATCAGCAGTTGAAAACATAAAGAGTGCTGCTATAAATCTGTATCCTCAACCAATGCCACAAAAAACGACAATATAGCTGGCTATTTTGTTCAGTTTTTGTGCAACAGGAAACTCCCTAGGTGTTTTCAAGGTTGGGTGTTCCAGAAGTACCGATGGACTGCCACACCAGTGATCCGACCGCCGTAATATGATTACGGCAGTCGGACCGCCATAGGACCTTCGCTACTGCTAGGGATCCGCGATCCCTGGTGGAGGGTCGGCGGTCAGAGGCTCGCAATATGCTGCCAGTGCCTCTGCGCCACCGCCAAGCATATAATGAGTTTCTACATCGCCACACTTTTCATGGCGGTGGGCCCGCTATGAAAAATTGTGTGTCAGTGAGGAAGCAAAGGGGGCTGGGGATGCATGCAGGGGGCCATATAGTGTGCCCCCATGTCTGCATGCACCCCCTGTTCCAGCACGGCATGGACTTTATAGTCCATGCCGTGCTGGAAGGACTGTGGCTGTCTCCCAGCACTGCCTTTCTAAGGCTCTCCTATAAGCCTTAGAAAGGCAGTGCTGTGGGCCAGCCGCTATTACAACTTTTAATCCGACGGGTGGGCGGCGGTGGAGTTTGGTGGTGTTGGAGCAGGGCAGTGGCGTGCCTCCACGCTTCCACACTGCCAAACTCATAATCAGGCTCTAAGTCTTATTCGCACATGGCCGAGCCTTGTCTAAAGTGGCAAAGATGACCCAAAAAAATACAATGGACAGGAATGAAGCCTGAACGATTGACAGTGATTGAAAATTATGTGAACATGCCACCTATTACATTTGTGTTTCACAAAAAACAGCCACCACAAATCAGAGGAAATATAGATGTAAGCAATTCGTCCATCCAGGGACTCCTGTGCTTGTTCTTTGTGGAGGTCAAATGGCTGTGAGGTTATAAGCACATAGCAATATTTAATCTTTTACAGCCAGTAGCCAATCAGTGCATGCACAATGGTGAATACTTTGAGGCATATGTGGAGTACTAACCACTTAGGAACACAGGAGTCTGCATTTCATAGAGGTTTAAGCAATTCTATGAACCCTCAAGGTACATCAAGGGACAAACTCCCTAGGAATATGGAAACCAATGCAGCCAAGCAGATTACAATCTTAAATTAAACTTTACCAGGGATCACCCATCTTGACACCAAACTACCCTTCCAACTAACTACCCACCGGCTATTTAATCAACCTTTTTAATCAGCCTTATTTAATCAAACTTGAACTTCAGTGTCACCAAGCAAACATGCTATAAAACAAAGAAAGCAAAGAAATCATTACAGAACATGCATACATCCAGAAATAAAGAATACAATATATCCTAGAGATGTATTTACCTAGTTATTATCACACTGGAGGAAACCGAAAGAAACACAGAGAAAAAGGAATGTAACCCAACCTTGAAAAGGTATCAAACAAAACAGAAACACCCTGGACAAGCAGAAGAAATATAGATAACATGTACGGAAGCTGGCCAAGGTTGCGCCTTGCCTTGCAATTGGAATTTAAAACTCAAAAAATAAGCAAACCATAGGGAAAAGTAAGCTCATTTCTAAAACATGCAATACAGCTCGAAAACTCGATCCGAATAGACCCACAAATGAGGAAAAGTTACTAAATGTCTGCATCTCTGTCCAAGTAGAAATAGTTGTGGTGAAAAACAAGCATTGGCAAAGAAAGCCAATAGGTTTCACCTTTGGGACCTGTTGGCTTTGACAATGTCTTTTGGCGATGCTGTGCAGCACTGCCAAGATGCTGCACAACTGTTGCAGGGATTCTGTTTGGAGACAGAGCTATGCCTAGGATCACAGGACGTCAGAATGTAGGGACTCAGTCACCATCCACATCAGTACTTATGGGCCCAAATCCGACTAGCTCATAGTGCCTTACTTGCCCTCCTAACCTTCCCAGAGTAACAGGTAAACTGGCACCCTAGAACACAACTCTCTAGTCCCCAGGGGAACCATGGGAACAGATCGTCACCTTTCGTTTTCTCACTCATGCATGTCCATAAAAAACAAAAGAAAGACACGAGGAAAGTTTACAACATTTATTGAAACTATTGTGCTCTAACATAAAGCAATTGTGCTTCAATTAGAAAACATATACAACTGAGCAAAGTAATCAGCATTACGAGCAAACTGTATACAATGAAAAGCTCTAACATGGTGAATGATATATCTGCCTCAGCCTATCCTCACAACATGAGCACAGTGATATATCAGCGATCTCTAGGATTAGAACCAAATCCCATATCTGGCATTTTTAGTTAGGTGGTCTTCATCTCAGGTTGTGCAAAGCTGGTGCGTCTGTTCCAGAACCTTTCCCTCTGCTAAAAACTCTGTTTTCAAAAAGGCAAATCTTCGTTTATATGATAAGAAGTGCCACGTTGGAAAACAGCAGCTGCACCTCTGTGTTGTGTCTAAATGTTAAAATATGTTGCTGGCCGAGCACAGAAAAACAGGGCACATTGTTGTTGGACCTTGTACGAAATATTCATACTGAATCCCAGGAAGAAGTATTGAATAATAAAAACATGTGCAGCATATTTCTAATATAATGTCATGGCTCAAAAACAAACGTGTTATGTGTAACTGTGCAAAGCAAAGTGACCTACAACATGCAGTTAGGCTAAAATCGGGTAGAACCAATTGCGCCCTAAAGAGAACTTACTACACAACATGGGCAAAAGAAAAAAAATCTAAAGAAAAAGGTGCAATGACGCAGGCACAGAACCTGTGTCATTTTGTAGGCGCATGCATGCGTGATGACGAAGGTTCTCCTACAAAATTACCTGGGTGGCAGTTTTTTTAAATTTACCAATCCAAGATGGATCTGTAAATATACAAATGAAATAGAAGTAGCACGAAAGCATTTCTTAAAGGTGGAGATGTTGGCAATAATTTGCTTCCTGGGTCCTCGAAAAAAGAATAATAATAAAAAATAAGACAGAGGTGTGGCAATGGAGAAATGTTTCGGGGGTGAAACAACGGGGAGTGGGACCGCAGCGCTGGCGGTGTATGGCAGAGAGTAGCACACAAGAAAGCTTGCAACAATAGGAAGACAGCAACATGGAGTGAGAGGGGGAGAAGCATACAAGAGAGTGAGCTGGAAACCCATGCCCTCTCATGGAATGCTTAAACAAAAAGAAAAAAAAGTTGTTGTGTAAAAGTGAGCAGTGCAAGGATACTAGGCAGCAAAGCCAAATGATGGTGAAGAGGAAATGCTCCAGGGGAGGGACAAAGACAAGATGGACAAAGAAGCCTATTGATTAGGAACCAAGCAAATGAGAGTGACAGTAACGCTAACTAATGGTAAGAAATGGGCGGGCTGTAAGCTCACTGTAAGTTCTTGGCGAGCCCACAAAAGTTATTTTCCAGCTTGCACTGTCTTGTATGTGAGACCTAAAAGTGCACAAACTGGCAAAGAGGAGTAGCAGGAGTGTGAAAGTACAAGTACAGCTAAAGACCAAAGAGAAACTGAGGAGTCAGAGTGAGCAGAGGCCATGGGCCTGTGAGCCATCACCTAGCGTGGGATCGCAGGTTGCGATGGACGTCCCTGACACGCAGGTGACCTGGCTGTCAGAGGGTGTTAAATCATCCCTTTCAGCTAATACACTACGGAAGCCTGGGCATACTTGAAATACTTTTCAGCATTCCGCTTTTGAAATTCATTATTCAGTGGTTAAAGTAAAATGGTTAAGACACGTGAGCAGCACAGACATTCACTGCTATTCTATCTTGTGGTGTTGTAGGAGCCTGTGTAAAACGCGCTCACTTAAAATAATTCTTACTTGGGTCACTGCTTGCGTACTTGGCAGGACATGGTTACTTAAACTGGTCATTATGGGCAGACTGGCATTTTGTGTAATCTTTGTCGAGTGACCTGTATGTTGGACAGTTACGTGGGTGCCTAATTTGCTGAATTAAAGTTGCTTGTCACTCGGTTTCTTAATGTATATATCTTTGATTTGCATACCAACACATATTATCACTTGTCAGGATAAATTACACAGGAAAGGAATGTTTTTGAAATCCCAAAGTAGGGGAGATTATTTGGTTATCTGATTTCGTCATTACATAATTACCAGTCAATCGAAGCTCATCTTCCTGCAGAAAATGTAACTCTAGGCAAAGTGGGCTCGACATGTGCTGGCGCAAGGTGACCCTAAAGAAGCCGGTACAGGGAGGCCCTACAGATGCTGTTACAAAGTGTCCCTACACCTGCTGGGACAGGTGAGCCCTAAACATCCTGGTATGGACTGGTCTGTATTTGCTTATATAGACTTGCACTACACATGCTGGTACAGAACGGCCCTATACGTGTCAGTACAGAGCGTCTATGCACATGCTGGTGCTGAGTGGTCCTGCGTGCTGGTGTGGAGGTGCCCTTGAGATAGTGGTACAGATTGACTCTCGCGTGCTGCTAACAAGTGTCCATGCCATGCAGGTACAGACCGGCCCCTCACATGTTGCTACAGAATGGCCCCCACATCCTATTGCAGAATGACCGTGCTTGTGCTGAAAGTGGGCGCCCATCTATTGGTGCAGAGTGGTCCTATTCACGCTGCTACTTAATATGCGTGCACAGAATGATGCCACACGTGCTAGCACAGAATGGCCATAGCAGTTATGTTATGATATGCTATGTTATGCTATGTTCTTATGTTATGCTATGCTATGCTATGTTATGCTATGCTATGTTATGTTATGCTGCTATGTTATGTTATGTTCTTATGTTATGCTATGCTATGGTATGTTATGCTATGCTATGTTATGTTATGCTATGCTATGTTATGTTATGCTATGTTATGCTGTGCTATGCTATGTTATGTTGTATGGTATGCAATTTAAGGTATTGTTATGGTTCGGTAATGTTTTAGTTGTAGTGTTGGGTTGATTACCTGATATCTACACCTGGATGTTGGTTACGTTTTTTGTTATGGTTATGTTACACTGAAGATTCTGGAAAGCTCCAATAATTAGCATTGGCTTACAACATCGACCCCCCCTGAGCTCGTATAATAAAGGGTGCAATGAAGGAGCCCCCAAGGGGGTCTTGCAATCCCAGCGGGCAGTGCTGCAACAATGGCCGCATTGTGAGGGGGGTGGGAATGCGGTGGGAGCTCGGCAGAGTGTGCTAGGCTGCTCCTGAGGTATGCGGTGAAGGTGAAGGGAGGTGCGGAGGAAAGCTGGCTGGTGGTGTGTGAAAGACGAGGCGGCACGGGGGGCGTGAGGCGGAGGCAGAGCGCGGACAGGTGGGAGGCCGTCCGCGAATCACAGAAGTAGCTGTAATTATAATATAGAAAAATCATATCTGCTTAGCATCTTAACAATCTATCCAGATGTTTTACGGGCACCGTATAATCCACATTATTTTTAAAGTACAAGCCGCGAGCAGTACGGAATTATGAGCACGTGGTGCACACAAAGGTGCATACCATCGTGTGGAATGTCTGCTTATGCGGATTTTTTTTTATAGCAATATAGGTTATTAGACCGAGGACCGTAGGTTCCTTTTATTACTGTTGTTATATGTGTGTCTTAAATGTGCACACGCCTTTAGCAGAAGCGTTGATTTGCAGAACAGAAAATGTAAGTTCTGTATTGTAATTCCATTTATTTAGCGCTTGCTGTCCCTGACGAGGTATGTATGCGTGCACTAAAATGTACACAGATGTTTGTGCGTGCACCAGTGCATGACATCATCTTTTCTCATTAGTAATAAAGAAGGATTTATAGAGGAATATAGTACGCGATATCCCCCGCCAGCCTGCTCCCCTTCACACATAAATTATTGCCCATAAATGAAATATTGCACCACGTAAGTTTACATATGTATCGATTATGTTATTTATTTAATCATGTCGATAATGAAACCCGGGAACCATAGCAGAAAAGAATCATTTATTTTAAGAAAAGGTATTTTGAAACTTTTTTTGCCGGAGGTTTGTGTGCCATGAAGCGGCAGACATTTGAACTGTGGCACGCTTCTGCCCCTACTCTCAAAACTGCCATCGCGATACTTTACTGCTACTATCTAGGTCATAGACTTCAATATACAGTCCACTATACAGTCCACTCCACTGGGGTTGTATGACGGAACCACGCATGCGATGATATCAACTCAGGGGCATATTCTCAAGCAGTTATCGATGCGTTAGCGGCACTTTTCTGCCGCTAATGCGGCAATATTTTTATTGCCCTATTCTCAAGCTGTCGCTAACAGCCGTTAGCGACAGCTTTCTGGCGTTATCGGCCGCTATTAACATCGCCAACGATGTTAGCGACAACTAACGCTAATCATATGCAATGTAGGCGTTCCCATGTTAAAACGCACGCTGACCCCACTTATTCTCAACTTTCGTCCGGACCGGCGATGCGATCAAAAAACAGCCGCTAAGGCCCGTTAGCTGCTGCAACTTAAGACCAGAAAATAGCTGGTCTTAAAAATAGGGCTAACACTTGGGGCCACATCTCAGCAGGTTTTGGTGCTGGACAGCGCTGCAAACAATGTAGCGGCGCTGCCCTGCGACAAAACTACAGCGCAGGAATGCACACCATCAATAAGATAGTGCGCATTCCTGGGCCCCAGTCATGAAAAGTGTTGCAGTGCTGCGACAAGACAGCGTTGCAACACTTCTCACAACACCCTTCTTGCGACAGCATGGATGCGCTGTATTCACTGGACAGCGCTCCATGACACAAGTATTGACAGATACGTCAGGAATCCTGACGTATCTGTCTGCGCTAAAGTCACGCATTGCTGCAGTTGTGTCACAACCATAACGCAACTCCATCAATGCAGGGGGCCAGCCTATCCCTGTGGCACTGCGTCACCCTCACGCCTGCCATCAGGCATGCGGAAGGTACTGACGCAGTGCCGTTCATGCGCGGGTGCCCGAATGTCGGCATTGTTGGATATCCATCGGTGGCGGTTGCGCGCTGCAGTGTCATCGTTTGGAAGCAATGGTGGAGTGTTGGTGCGGAGGGAGTTGACAAGATGTTCTTTGGTGGCCTTGATCCAGCTGCAAGGGGGTGCGATGATGGCGGTGGCGTTGGATGGGCAAGGTGAAGACGTGATGTTACCAATGATGGTCGGTCCAGGAGAGCCGGGTCGTGGCTGCAGTAGAAGTTCCCGCTGGCGGAGGTGACGTACTCGACCGTGTGTCCTGCTATGTGGCTTGTTGCGGTGGCTTGCTGCTTGCGTCTGATGTAGGGGACCTTCCCCAGGAGGGGGTGGTGTCCTGGTCACTGGGGTTGTCCAGGTGGAACTTGAGTTCACCGAGTAGGATGTCGTAGGTGGATGGGAGACCCGGGGGTGCAATGAGGTCTACAATGGTATTGGAGAATGGGGGGCCATGGCCCGGGGGGCCTGCACATGACGGTGCCGCAGAGGATGTGCTTGGGCTTGGTCCGGATCGGGGATTTGAGGTGGTCCATGGTTACCCTTGGGTCATTAGAGTGCGTGGTCAGTCGGAGTGTGCTTCTGTAGGTGATGGCAAGGCCTCCTCCTTGACGGTCGGGGTGCTCCTTGCGGGTGAATTGCAGCAGTCAGTGATGGTGATGTCCGGTTCGGAGCAGAGGTTGGTCCTGGCAGGCGAGGTGGCGTCCAGGGTTGATGGCGAGGAGGCTGCTGGCGTCGTAGCGGTGGAGTGTCCAAGAGGAAGGCTCCTTGGTGCAGAGTGCGGTCCAGGGGCAGACGGACGCAAACGGCGTAGCCCATGGGTTGCCTTTGGCACGGGAGGTGACCATTCCAATGCAGGCAGTACATCGTCAACAACGAAACTCCGACAACACAGGTGCCTTTACATCGCATTTGATTACAACGCATTGTGAGGTCAGTAATGGGGTAATTTAAAGTTTTTCGGGTGGGTATGGGTTTCGGATGTAAAATATGGAAATTGGGGTGTGTTTTGGGATAATAATGGAATTTGGGGTGTGTTTTGGGGTAAAATATGGAATCTGAGGTGTGTTTTGGGGTAAAATATGGAATTTGGGGTGTGCATTTGGGTCAAATTTGAATTTTTTGGTGTGTTATGGGGGCTCAAAAAGGAATTCCAGGTTTCACGGGTGGGTTTGGGGTGCAAAGGTAAGTTTTGGGTTGCACTCACTGATGTGGGAATAGTGATATTGATGTCTCCACTATGCAACACCTACTCTACTGTTGCAATGTGCCTAGTATTAGTATGCATGGGAATGGAATGGAATGCAATGTTATGGCATGCTTCGCAACCACGTATGTGCTGCGGGGGGGCCTGGACAGCTGTGAGGTGGTAAACGCTGGAAAGAACACTGGATGGGGCGTGGACGTGTGTGTGAGCGGGAGTTGTAAAAAGTTTGATACGGGAAGTCTTACCTCGAAGCCGGGTCCTGTGTCTTCGTTGCTCCTGCTCTCCTGCGTCTGCTTCCAGGAACAGGAAGTAGGCAGCCAGGCTCCCTCCCCTGAGCCAATCACAACTCTGCGAGGCGGCGGTGGGATTGGTAATTGACTAACGGGACAAGGCATGCAGCCAGGGGCTGGAGGGTGGGCATGTTCTCCATGCAGGCTGTAATGCAGCCTGCATTACGAACAGGGAAGTGAGCATGACTGCTTTGGGCGGCCTGAGTGGGCCGACCAAACAGTCATTGCGCACTTGAGTGGGCATGCCAATCCGCCCATGCCTTGCCCCGTGCTTGGAGCAGTCCTACCCACCCTCCCACCCGCAAGGAAACATAGCACGGTTACATCAGTGAGTTATCATGTGATGACTGTTCCTCCTCTGCACTGCTTGAAAGCAGTGGGGCGACGCTCTTCCGCCATAGCGGATGAGCCGACACTGGGGGTGCGTCATCTAAGTGTGCTAGGCCTGGGGGACTCGACCCCCAGGCGTCCTGCGCTAGGCGTCCCACCTTCTCCTTACCTGGACATTAACACCGTGGCGCAATCCGCTGTACTCTCTCCAAATATGTGACTCAGCCAGCAGGAGCCTCAGCCAGGAGGGATTTCACAAGCCTGGGTACAGCAGTCGCCGCCAAGTCCGCTGGTGGACCTCCTGATGCAGTTGATGCAGCAGGGCCCCCTTAGGCGTGAAGTTGCCTCGCTTACGCCACACAAGTTCTGTGTAGCTCAGGGGCCTCACCCTCCACAGCGTCCGGCCAGCCCAACATCATCCGGCCTGTGATGCAGAGAGGCGGCACCCACCGTTGGTAATCCCCTCCGTGCACCCCGGTGTAGTGGTGGATCGTAGTATGCGATGCAGACCTCCCTACGTTGGGGTGCAGGAGCTCCTCTACTATTGACAGCTCCAAGGTGCGCAAGGCGGCCTTCTCACACAGGTCAGCAACGTGTCTCCATGCGACCTGCCAGACTTCACCACCAGGTACGGGCGATCGTTGCGCCTCAATGTCTACCGCCACGGCTCATCGACTCCACAGCTCCTGCGCGTCCCACTCCAGGCTCCAGAAGCAGGTCCAGCGAGGCATCCAGACTCCAGACGCAGGTCCAGCGAGGGATCCAGGCTCCAGACGCAGGTCCAGCGAGGCATCCGGGCTCCAGACGCAGGTCCAGCGAGGCATCTGGGCTCCAGACGCAGGTCCAGCGAGGCATCCAGGCTCCAGACGCAGGTCCAGCGAGGCATCCAGGCTCCAGACGCAGGTCCAGCGAGGCATCCAGGCTCCAGACGCTGGTCCAGCGAGGCATCCTGGCTCTCATCCTGGTCATCCTGAATGTTGGGTGGCTTGCAGGGGTTGTTGATGTGTGCTGCACTTGGCCCAGGCTGCTCCATTCTGCATTTATTTGTTTTTTATACCCATTTTCTATTGGATGTTGACTGATAGGCTATTTTTTGCATGAGAGACAAAAAAAACTCACGTTGGGCTGGCTAACGTGAGTTTTTTTGCCGCTAATGGGCCTATCGGTAGTTTTCGCCCGCTAACGCCGGATTTCCTATCGCCTTCGCGCTGATGTTAGTGGCAGTTTTCACCACGTTCCCTGAAACTATCGCCTGTTAGCGGCATGTTGTGAATACGGCGATAATTTCACGCGGTACACGGCGATGAGAAAACGCACGCTAACTGAGGTTAGCGATAGTTTTCGCCGATTGTTGAGAATATCCCCTTCAGTCTTTACTACAACCACGTCTTTACCATGCATGCCTTTACCCAGGGCTTTAAGTGGGATAAAAAAACTGGGGGGTCGATGTAATTAAGGATGTGGCTTAAAAACACCTAAGCTAAAAATCAGTGCTGAGCATAGTGTGCCGCCCGTCTAGCAATTTGCTGTTTCTATCATTGCATCCAGGTATATAATACAACAAGTAACATTACACATACAACAAACCAGGACTATTGACTTTGCCAATGGTCCTCAGTTGCATAAGATAAATTAGCAAAAACTATGGCTTCATTGTACATAGTATTGAAAATGCTTCAGTTGTGAAATGATGCGACTGTGAAAGAATTATAAAGAGGCTCTTTGAAGTTACATCAAAGGCAGTGAAGGGCGGTACTGCTGCAGAGGTAAGATTTTTTTTTTCAGCCTGAGCATAAGGGCAAAACTGGAGAGCCCGATGGGGACCCTTCTCGGCACCTGTTTTTTAGCACTGCCGGTGCTCAGGACCTGGCCCACTTAAAGCCCTGCCTTTACCACGCAGGCTTTAACAACACATTTTGTTGTGAAGGTGTGATTGGTAAAGGCATACGAGTGGTAAAGATCACACCCCGGCCCCCCTGCCCTGAGCCCTAAAACCCAGCCCTCAGACCTGCAAACCACCCTGCCCCTAAAAATTACCCCAGCCCCCCACCCTGAACTCTAAACCCCAGCTCCGAGCCCTAAAAACTACCCCGACTCCAGCCCCCCCTACCCTGAGCGCTAAAACCGGCCCCAGCCCTAAAAACTGCCCCCTGACCCTCCAGCCCTGAGCCCTAAAACCTGGCCCTAAAAACGACCCCGATCCCAGCCCCCCACCCTGAGCCCTAAATCTGCCCCCCAGCCCTGAAAACTACCCCGACCACCCACCTGCCCTGAGTCCTAAAACCCAGCCCCTAGCCCTACTTACCAAGCCACGTCCCAGTCCTTCCTGTCCCGTTCCTTTCTGATCCTCCTTCCAATCTCCCCGCCCATTCGCTTCTAATCTAGAGCGCTGACTGTCTTTACCATGCATATGCGTGGTAAAGGCATATGCATGGTTAAGGCATGCGTGGTAACTCTTGCGGGGTAACGGAACACATGGTTCCGCCCGCATTTTTAATGTTGTTTCCCCTCTGCTGGTGGCATTACTGGCATACATAGCAGGTGTTCCAAAGTAAGTTAGATTAACCATAATAATGATGCTTAGGGGCCCAGTCTGGTGACTGTAGTCTGGCCAGTGGCGGCTGGTGACATTTGAAAGTGGTGTGCCGTAAAAGTTTGTTATGACTTTGATTTAGTGAGCGACACAAGGAAGCTTAATGAACAAACGTGGGCTCCAAGCTGGGTCCTCCTCCAGAGAAAAAATTGAAAAAAAGATTGGCAAATGGTGCATTTTAAAGCAAATTAATTTAGTGATAAAGCAAGGCTTCTAAAGCAGTGGGAACTTATAGTCTTGAAATATTGAACACATTAAAAACTGCCTTATATCTTACTGCATTAATGTGTTCAACAATTACTGTAATGTGCAAATTGTACAACGCAACAACTTCAGCCTTTTTAAAGTGTGTGCTTGCCCAGTGAAGACAGGTCTTTAAGTGGGATGAAAAATGTGGGGCTCTCTGAAAGGGTCTCGTCAAAGTAGGGGAAAAAAGGAAGGGCTTTTGAGTAATGAATCACTCAGGTCCGGCATACATGCCCATATACATGAAAACAAAAATTAGTAGGCCGTTCCTAACATATAATGCAGGATGATAAATGATCACAGGGTTGGAACAAAAGGTGAATGAATAAGGAGAGCAGGAGAGAATTTCCTCCTTTCGGAAAAAGACCCTCACACACCCAGCGTGCTAGGTGTCATGCTTCATCATCGGGTCTGCTCCTTATCGGGTCGGCGCTGCAATACCCGATCGGCACCCGTGATGGGGCCTTCCTGGCGGAGATCTTTATTCCTATGCCGTTGGGTGTTTAATGCGTAAGGGTCCTAAAAAAGATATAGTGTAGGTGATAGTGATGTGTAAGGACGTGAAAGTAAAACAGGAAATAGTGAACCACTCAAAACAATTTTAATGAGTCGTGGTCGCTAACCTGATTAAAAACTGGAAAGGCGCATACTCTCAATCTCAAGGTTGTGGGGAGATATGCTAAAAATAGGTCAACATGTTTCTTGCCTGTTATCTATTCAATGGCAATTACGTCAGGACCAAAGGTAGATCTACCTACACTTTTGGTGGTGATCGGGAAACTCAGTAAAGTGCATAAATGATCACCAATACAGCACCCTAAAAGTGGTACCTGTAGATCTATATCAAACCTGCAATGGGAACAAAAAAAACAATATGACGACGTTGTCAATTCATATTAAAGTTATACCTAAAATGCACCACTAAACATCCATGGTGCCTCACACGCATGCAGAAAACAGGTGAGCTAAAACATGCATCAACTGTGATCTGGGTGTAGTGAAAATTAAAAAGCAGTAGCAATTACGAAGAACACAACAGGATCTACTGAAAGGGAACATGTGAAAATAAATTTCTGTGATTCCCATAGTGAGCTACCCGGCCAGTATTTTGGTTTCTCTCTGAGATGTAATTGCATCCAGATATATAACATGCTAACTGATCTACTCCTAAAACCTGTCAGTATGATTGGCTTTGTCAATGGTTGTTAGCTTTTTAAGATAAATGAGTAACAACACGGATTTGTTATAAATAATTAACCTTCAATATGTTTCAATTCTGAAATTTCAATATTGTATTGAGGCCTATGGAAGGAGTTTTGGCCTTCAGTTATGTAGGCTTTATGTTAGATATGTATGTCCTTTTTCTCTGCACAACTCGTCCATCTGCACAACTTCAACCACCTCTCTTTCCTCTTCAGCACCCTCTTTTCACTCTTCCCTGAATGCACTTCCTCGCATCTACCTCACTTCACCAATTCCAAGCATACACTGCACTCACTCACATTTAAGCAATTTATTTTGTTTTGCTTTTGCCCTGTAAATATTTTGCTGTCTGTGCACCCCCTTCACACATATTTTCACAGAATTGCAATTACAACTGGAATACATGACCATTGTTCTGTGTGCTCTGCAGAGAGGCCAACCCACTGACAGGCACTTTGCTTTGGCTTCAGCGTCAGTATCAGAGCTCTCAATCAAAGTCCCTCATAAACACCTGGCATGGAACAAAGTATGCACGGAAAACAAATACAGAAACACAACATGATTAAATAGCTATCATTGAGGAAGGCAAGATTACATAAACTTGAAATAAGAGAGGAACGAAATCGCTCACATGCATTGCCTTAACGTTTTTAACATTCATTGTTCATGAATCAATCCATGTTTTTGGCATTAATGTTGTTAAGGGCATGAAGATAGGGCCAGTTTTAATGGTATACAGCAGATAACTGTCTATTGTAAGCCCATATCTCTCGCTATGCGCTTAACTTGGATATCTGAATCAACTTCACAAAGGAACAAGAACTCTGGCATGCTTGTCTTTTGGATCAATTTTGTGGGGGAACAAATTCAGCAGTTTCACATTTAACGGATCCAGCAACGTGCAGCCAGGGCCTGGGGTGTCACAGGAGGGGAGGTTAGCATGGCGAGGGGTCTCGGCACAATATACGTAACAGAAGATTAGCATTCTAACACTTACCATTACCGAGAACAAGGCTACCAAAACACACATGCTTGCATCCACTTCTACGTGTGATGAATGGGAAAGGGTGGAATCAATGCCTGTGAATGACAGACACCTACTCTCACGCAGGGACTGAGACTCCGACCCCCAAAATCATGATGCTGAAAGCGTCACTGGCCTATAGTAGATACTGCAAACACAAGGAGACGATGGACGAAGCGCTGAAACTTTTCAGACACTCAGTCTTGATTCAAGATAGCCTGGCTGATGAGGGGTGTTAGCCCAAAACCGGTCCCATGATGCTTGTTTCCGGTCCAGGGAAGACCTGGCTTGGCAGTTCGGGCTGGACTGTTCCCATGAGGCACACGGTCAAGACTGATTTGCATATAGCAGGGTCTGAACTGGGGTGGCGAAGTGAGCTAAAGAACGATGATGGATTCAACGAAGATCTGTGACTGGGGGTAAGTGTCTGAAAAGTTTCAGTGCTCCATCCATCATCTCCTTGTGTTTGCTTTGTTCGCCCTAAGTTGGCAGGGTATGCCAAGATGTGGATCCCTTGCTCACTTTGCCACTGGATTCAAGCTAGCCTTGCTGATGAGGGTGTTACCCCGAAACCGATCCCAGGATGCTTGTTTCCGGTCCAGGGAAGACCTGGCTTGTCAGTTCAGGCTGGACTTTTCCCATGAGGCACAGGGGCAAGACTGATTTGCATATAGTTGGGTCTGAACTGGGGTGGCGAAGTGAGCTAAAGAACGATGATGGATTCAACCCAGATCTGTGACTGGGGGTGAGTGTCCGAAAAGTTTCAGCACTCCGTCCATCATCTCCTTGTGTTTGCTTTGTTCACCCTAAGTTGTCAGGGTATGCCCAGATGTGGGTCCCTTGCTCACTTTGCCACTGGATTCAAGCTAGCGTGGCTGATGAGGGGTGTTACCCTTAAACCGGTCCCCGGATTCTTGGTTCCGGTCCAGGGAAGACCTGGCTTGGCAGTTCGGCTGGACTGTTCCCATGTGGCACAGGGTCAAGACTGATTTGCATATAGCTGGGTCTGAACTGGGGTGGCGAAGTGAGCTAAAGAGCGATGATGGATTCAACCCAGATCTGTGACTGGCAGTGATTGTCTGAAAAGTTTCAGCGCTCTGTCCATCATCTCCTTGTCTTTGCTATAGTGGATACAGCCATAGACTAAAATGGCAATGAAGGGCATTAGAATAGTAAGCTTTGCGTCGGTCGTCGCAGTTCAGAAAGTTATTTACTGCCTGGCTTTCGTCTCCTGCTTCAGAGCGAGGCAGTGGTAGGCAACCTGGGACAGACAGCCCAGACTTAAAAACATCAATTTGTTTAGAGATACGATCGTATCTCTGAATAAATCGATCTATTTAATATTTGTACAGGCATGTGAAGGAATTTCAGGGGGGCACAGCCCCAGAGCCCTAATGGAGAATCAGCCCCCGAGTCTGGCTGAAGGTGTGACATGGTGTGCCCTCGATGCTGAGACATACGCTGCCCTGCTAATAGAGGTAGCTCGATGACGTGACATATTGCCCGATTTTGGGGGTTTCTACAAGATAGGGACTAAGCAGCACCATGGATTATGGAAAATCCTCTCCTCAGAGGCCTCAGGGGGTTGACAGCTGGGATGGTGAAATCTCCTGTATGTAGATGGGTGTCCAATTATTATACATTTTGAAAACTGCACCAAAAACATAATTTTACTCGAGTTGAAGAAAATTTAGTTTTATATTATATATTAATGACTGAATTAGTAAAAAGAGTCTGTTGTTTAATACTTCATTAGAAGATTGTACTAGAATGCAAACAATGTAAACAGCAAGGTAAGGAGTACTGATTTGCTTTATTGCAGTTTTTTGGGTACAAGTACAGACAAAAGACACAGCAAAGTAATTAAAATTGGATATTTTCGAATTACAAAAATGCACGTAGAATAGTACAAACAAAAACCATAAAACTGTATAAAAAAGTAGTCTGTCTGTCCAAGTGGTTAGAATGTAATCTGCAACCCAGGCCCTTTTCTAACTTCATTCCCGTCCCCTGATAATGCCACTTTAGGTCTAAGGCCCAGCCTCAGCCCCTCTAAAATTAGACCACACTTTGACAATATAATTTTGAAGGAGTCTAATCCCCTCACCAAAGGTAGATGCTACTTGGGGAAAGGGGCAAACCAGGCTATCGTGAAGGTCAGGAAGAGGAAACTGAAGTAAAACAACAAGCATTGGCAAAGCCATTAGGTCTTGCCTATGCAAGAACTATTGGCTTTCCCAATGTGTTTTAGTCGTTGCAGTGCAGCTGCTGTTCAGCATTGCTAAAAGTTAATGGTGTAGAGAAGTGTGGCTTGGAGTGTAGTGTACTGGAGAGATGTAGAGTGGAGTGTCATGGAGTTGTGTGGCGTAGAGTGTCTTGAAGTGTTGTGGAGCAGCATAAAGTGGAGTGTCATAGAGTAGAATGTCATAGAGTGGAGTGTCATGGAGCAGAGTGGAGTGTGGTGGAGTGTCATGGAGCAGAGTGGTGTGAAGTAGAGGGGAGTAGTGTGGAGGAGCATAGAGTGGGGTAGAGTGTCATAGAGTGGAGTGGAATCGCGTGTTATGGAGGGAAGTTGCATAAAGTGGAGTAAAGTGGCATAGAGGGAGATGTGTAGAGTGGAGTAGAGTTTTGGAGGGTGGCATAGCATAGAGTGCAGTAGAGTGGAGTTGCGAGGAGTAGACTGGATGGGCATAGAGTAGAGGGGCATGGAGTAGAGTGGAGTAAAGTGTTTTAGAGTGGAGTGTCATAGAGTAGAGAATGAGCAGAGTATTGTAGACTATCGTGGAGAGGTACACTGTGGGGTAGAGTGTTGTAGGGTGGAGTACAGTGGAATAGAGTGGCTTAGAGTTGAGTGGCATAGGGTGGAATGGAGTGAAGTGTCATAGAGTGGAATAGAGTGGAATAGAGTAGCCTAGAGTTAAGTGGCATGGTGTAGCGTGGAGTGGCCTAGAGTGTCGTAGAGTGGAGTACAGTGCCATAGAGTGGAGTGATATAGAGTGGAGGGGCATAGAGTGGAGGGGCATAGAGTGGAGTGTCGTAAAGTGGCATAGAGCAGAGTGGAGTAAAGAGTCGTAGTGTGGAATAAAGTTTCGCCGAGTGGAGTGGTGTAGCTTAGAGTGGAGTAGTGTAATAGAATGAAGTTGCATAAGAAGTGGAGTAAAGTGGATTGGGGTGTGGGAGAGTGGCATAGAGTGGACTGTTGTAGAGGGTCATAGAAGGGTGTAGAGAGTAGTAGAGTTGAGTGTCATAGAGTGAAGTGGCGTAGAGTGTCATAGAGTGAAGTGGAGTAGAGTGTCATAGATTGGAGTAGAATGGAGTGTCAGAGCGGAGTGTCATAGAGCGGAGTGTCGTAGAGCGAAGTGTGGCAGAGCGGAGTGTCATAGAGTGTACTGTCATAGAGTGTAGTGTCATTGAGTGGAGTATCATGGAGTGTTGTAGAGTGGAGTGGAGTAGAGTGGCGTAGACTGGAATAGTGCAGTAGTGTGTCAGAGTGTAGTAAAGTGGCATGGAGTGTCGTACAGTGGTGTAGAGTGGCATAGAGTGTATGGGAGTAGATTAGAGAGGTGTAGAGTGGAGTTGACTGTTGTAGAGTGGAGCAGAGTGTCATGGAGTGGTAGAGAGTGGATTAGAGTATTGTAGGGTGGAGTAGAGTGTTGTAGAGTGGCCTAGAGTGGCGTGGAGTGTCGTAGAGTGAAGTAGAGAGACAGAGTGGAGTGACTTAGAGTGCAGGGGCATAGAGTGGAGTGGCTTAGAGTGGCTTAGCGTAGAGTGGAGTGGCATAGCATAGTGTGGAGTAAAGTGTCATAGAGTGAAGTTGCATAGTGTGGAGTTTCATAGAGTGGAGGAAAGTGGCCTGGAGTGTAGTACAGTGGAGTGGCATATAGTGTCTTAGAGTAGAGTGAAGTGGTGTAGAGTGGAGTAGAGTGTCATGGAGTAGAGTGATGTAGAATGGAGGGCCTAAAGTGGAGGGGTGTAGAGTGGAGTAGAGTGTCAGAGTGGAGTGGCGTAGAGTGGGGTAGAATGTTGCAGAGTGGAGTAGAGTGTGTTGAGTGGCGTGGAGTGGGACACATTGCCATAGAGTGGCCTAGAGTTAAGGGGCATAGAGTGGCGTAGAGTGGAGTGCAGTGGCATTTAGTGCAGTAGAGTGCCATAGAGTAGAGTGACATAGAGTGAAGGGGTGTAGAGTGGAGTGGCATAGCAGAAAGTGGTTTAAAGTGTCATAAAGTGGAATAAAGTATCGTAGAGTGAAGTATAGTGGAGTGGTGGAGTGTAGATTGGAGTAAAGTGTCATCGAGTGAAGTTTCATAGTGTGGAGTGTCGTAGAGTGGACTAAAGTGGCATGGAGTGTAGTAGAATGCAGTGGCATAGAGTAGCATAGAGTGGCATAGAGAGGAGTGTCATAGAGTGGCTTAGAGTGGAGTGGCGTAGAGTGTAATGAAGTGGAGTACAGAGGAGTGACTTAGAAAGGAGTGAAGTGGCGTAGAGTGTCGTAGATTGGAGTGTCAAAGAGTAGAGTGGCGTGTCATAGAGTATAGTGGAGTGAAATAGAGTGGAGTAGAATGTTGTAGACTGGAGTAGTGTCACAGAGTGGAATGTCGCAGAGCGGAGTGTGGTAGAGTGGACTGTCGTGGAGTAAAGTGAACAGAGTGAAGTTGTGCAACATGGAGTGTCGTAGAATGGAGAAAAGTGGCATGGAGTTTAGTACAGCAGAGTGGCGTAGAGTGGCATAGATTGTCATAGAGTGGAGTGTCGTAGAGTGACTTAGAGTGGGGTGGCGTAGAGTGTCATGGAGTGGTATAGAGAGTAGTGGTGTAGAAAGATGTAGAGTGGAGTGGCATAGAATGGAGTGCCATAGAGTGGCGTAGAGTGTCATAGAGTATCATAGAGTGGAATGTCGTAGAGTGGAGTGGCGTAGGTTGTTGTATAGTGGAGTGGCATAGAGTGGAGTAATGTGTCATGGAGTAGAGTGGAATGGAGTAGAGTCTTGTCGAGTGGATTACAGTGTCATAGAGTGGAGGGTCATGGAGTGAAGTGGAGTGTTGTAGAGTGGAATGTCATAGAGTGGAGTATGGTGGAGTGTCACACAGTGGAGTGTCATAGAGGGGATTAAAGTGGAGTAGAGTAGGGTAGAGTGGCATAGAGTAGAGTAGTGTAGAGTGAAGTGGAGTAGAGTAGAGTGGGGTAGAGTGGTGTAGAGTGGTGTAGAGTGGGGGCATAGAGTGGAGTAGTATGTCATAGGGTGGAGTGGCGTAGAGTGGAGTATGCATGGTGATGTAGCGCTCTGCCATTACAGACAACACATTTTCAATTGAAATGACCATTACATTTTCATAGACATATAGTTTTACTGATAAAATTATACAGCACACAAATGATAATGCTGCCATACAGACTACACATTTTCTATTGAAATGACCATTACATTTGCACAGACATATAGTTTTACTGATAAAATTATACAGCGCACAAACAATAATGTGTGGAAATGGTATCACCTAGTGTATTCATTTGTTTCTGATCGAACTAAAATATTTGTTCCCACCACACTTCAGAAGTACAAAAAATGTGCTTCATTTGTGCTTTCCTAATTCTGATATATTCTGAAATATTTGCCCAATTCTTTTACAGACATTTACATTTTGTTATGAGCTAGAAAAGAAACCTTTCTTTTCACATCCAAAGATTGTCAGATAAATCTTCTCACTTTGAAGTCAGAGAAAGAAAATTAAACACCAGGCTCCCTCGGAAGACAGAGCCTGACATTTGGTCTCTGTCTTTAAATGCACAGGAACTGTGACAAGATAAGAACAACATTTAAAGGGCTTTTTACAGTAAGTGAGCACTCATGGAAGAACATAGTAAACAGGCTATGCTTCATGGGAGGCACAAAATCATGCTGGGCAGCCTAAAACAAATAGCAAATAAAAAACAAACAAATGTGAGTTACAAACCACAAATCCAATGGCAAGGAAAAGGCGGAATGCATTCCCAGGGAAGCTTTCAGAATGTCCCCAAGAAGTATTTTCACACCCAGACAGCTGTGCTGTCTGGTAGACTTTGACCTAAAAACAAAATGGACAAAGTGAATACATTAGAGCTGCAGGAGTGGACTGTTATACCTAAAATACAGACTGTTAGAGTTAGTGTTCTGTAGCCTGGAAATGCAAACTGGAAGCTGACCGAGGAGGAGGTGAGGCCATGACTTCCCCCTTTTGGACCGTCGTGCTAGAAGGTTACTGCATTTGGGCCATGAATATAAAATAGGAACTGCCGAAAAATACCATAAAACAAAACAGCAGGCCTACAGAAAGGGGTTCCATCAGACTCTTTTGAACCGGGTAGTGGGACTTAACAGGGCTGCCCGATATCACAATTATTATTTGACCTTACACTGGTGTCCTTGGCATGCCAGATTAGAAACGATCTTCTTGTCAGATGCCTCAGGTGGCATGATGAGTGGGACAATAAAAAGTCCCCATACGTGGGTGACTGCCTTTTATACGAGGCCAAACCAGAACAATCCATGAATAGGCTTCTGTGTACCTTTAAAACCTATGGAAAGTACTTGGATCCATTTTTCCCACTTACTCACAGGCCCCTTTACCCCCAATTGTGCCTGTCCTTTACAGATAGCTAAACAAGATTTTGTATATTTCGGATGCAAATATCAGTGACAAGGATGTTTTTTTTGTTATTCAAAACTTGACAAAAGCACTGCTAAAGTTTAGGAATTGGCAGAAGCCCACACTCCATAGTGGAGAAGTGTGGCTCAATGGTTAGAGCGGCAGACCCTGATGCAGAGATCTGGCCCGGGACCAGGGTTCAATTCCCGCCTCGGCGGGTCTTGGGCTCAATTTCCTCGGACCTGATAATTCTCGCCTCGGTGCCTATTCTAATCATGGGTCCCACTCTGCAACTCTGGGCAATAGCTTGCTTAATCTCCACAACGGCCCCAACAGCGCTGGGATGCCTGGCTTCACCCTGGGGGTGCCCAGGAGTGGACATTTCACAGGGAAAAGCCAGGAAGGGTTCCACAGCGGTATGCGTACAGCGCCTGGACACCCCTTTGGGGGTATGGGTGCGCTTTACAAGTACAAATTTCATTTCATTTCATTTCATAGTAGGGCGAGTGCTATGTGAAATGATCACGGTTCCGATGTGCTGGGTCCCAGGAGAGTTATTTTCAAAACTTGATGCATTTCTTTGTACTCTGTCTTGGGACGTAACCTAGGATTTAGCGATCTTCTGTAGAGGACTCAGTGATGGTGGCATAGCTTTATCAAACATGCATCAACTCTCAGTAGTGAATGAATGAGCATTATCACCGCTACTCGACCCCCTCACTTACTATTGACTGATCTGCAATGGGCAACATCCTCATGCAATTTAAGGGAGAAAATACTGATCGCACCGCTACATTACTAGAACCCACGGAATAAGTGGTATGTGCCTGGAAGACAGTCACAACTAAGCTGGGATGGGGCGAGACACGGACCCAGAAAACTAATCTATTGGCACTAGCTCATCTGCACTTCAAGGGTTTTAAAAACTGGGACCAAATTGGTATTTCAGAATTAGGCGATGTTTGAGGTCAAAAGATATTAAGATCATTTAATTATATGCACAAAGACTTTACATTTGTGGACAGGGAGACCATACAATATCATGCACTAAAGATATCTGTTGATTGTGACAATGATACACAGGGTGTTGGCTGAACCAGCCAGCAAGAAAATGGTCGCTCTAATGTATAAAATGCTTTTGAAATAAAAATCCCCAAACATGTTAGAGTGACTGTCTGAGATCTAAAGGGAGGTAGCTTGGCGCACAGGATTTACTACACACACCCACAAATGTTAATGTTTGGAAGAACAGTCAATTTAAATGTTTAAAGGGCTATGTTCAAACAGGTACCTTTTCCCACCTACAATGGCTCTGCCTGAAATTTCAGAGGTTCTGAGCAGAGGTGAAACAGTAGTTGCATCTGGTTTCGGGAATTCCTCTCAATCTATCTGTAAATAGGCCTGGGCTGAATTTCAATTAAGCTAGAGTAATAGGAGTAATTATGGTAATTCCATGATTATGCCCGCCAGCTCTCTTAATTAAGAGTAATTTGAGGGGGGGTGAAATCCTATTTCAAGTGCACATCTACGAGCATGAATGGCTGCTCACACTATTCATATTCTGTTGCATTTAGTGCTTTTTCTTACCGCAAAATGCATCCTCACATTATTTTGAACGTGAGGAGGCTTAAATAACACTAAATGCAGAATTACTCTTCTTGTGTAATTCTGTGTAATGCCAAAGAATCTTTGGATAATACTCCATGATTACCCTACAAGGAATTACACATGTTACACCCACCCCTAACTGTAAAGTTGCACTTGTATGAATCAAGCCCATATAAAACATGTCAAATTGTTCTGTGATGTGAGGGTAAGTTTTTCTCAAAAGTAGTCATCATGAGGTCAGTTGCTTCACATTAAGGCAACATACAATTCGCTAATATCCGACAAACCAGAACCAGCATACAGTATATAAATGATTAACATTTTAACATTGGTCTCACTGAAGCGAGCAGTGCCTATCACAACAAAGAGGTCCCCTGCAATACTCATTTGAACATGTTACTGTAAGGACCAAGAGGAAACTCATGTCATCGACAACAGGACTTTGTCCACAGCTCCAAAGCAAAAGAGGGATACTTTGTCCCTGTGGCAACAGACTTTGAACTGCGTGATCGAGCCTCATCCTTGGCTAAAACTCAGCACTCCATTTTAGAGGGAAGCTTGAAGCACTCAGACTCCCCTGGACTTGTGGCACTAGTCCCCTGCAAACTGCAGGTAAAACAAGGCTCCGGACCTGAAGAATCATTGGCCATCGGGCCCTCCGAGTGATCACCCAAATTTAGATGGTCTACTGCATTGTGGGAACCATAGTCCTGCCTTCCACAAAGTTACAGGCAGCTACCATGTTCCCCCAGAGCACCGGGCATCGAAGTTACTTTCTGCTACATTTACCGCTGCCAAGTCTTTTTGGTCACCAGTCCAGTACCGGAAGCCCTTTACTCAATGCTGCATTAAGAAGGAATTCCATCCAACCTTCTACCGATGTCAGCAACCACTCTGTTGTCTTTTTGCATCATTTTCCCCCGCAGCATCATTACAGTGGTAAATGCAGCTTTCCTGCAGCTCCCGTTCAGCACCAGGGATAGCCAGGACAACTCTGCACCTGGGCTTTACAGGCCAGGTAAAATTGAACTCACTGTCGTGGCTTGGCCCTGGGACCCCCATCACCTTTACCCTGCAATGGTACAACGCAACTAGAACTGCAAATGACCGATTGACCGCAATGTTACATTTTCACTGCATTACTTTGCATTGGTTTTCGATTGTATGTGTGCAATTCCATTCATTTTGGTGTGTAAATTAAGATAAAAATACACTTTCTTTTTATAAATTGGTGTCGGATTTCTCGTGAGTCCTGTCAATTACTTTAACGTCCATGTTGGTACTCTGAAATGCTTAACACATGTTCTTCTAGTAAAGCCTGACTACTCTTTGCAACGCTACCAGGTCTGAGGTAAGGATATATTACTGTGAATCCAAGGACCATCTTTGCAGTATCGTGACAGTATTACATGGTGAAGAATAACCCCCACACCAACTAATACCCCACTTTCCTACTCTACTGTTTCTGATTGCGGGTCCCCTATCTCTACACCAACTGGTATTTGTTCATTCTTGGGCACTGAAATGGTGGTGTATACCTTACTTATTCCGAACTCCCTCCATCTGCTGCCTGAGGTCACTTTTGCACAACACACCACTAACAGATGCTGGTCCATGCTGGGTATTCCTGACAATGCAGCACCACAGCAAGGGCTCCAATGTCATTTCTTTCCCCAGTTTTTCTTTTCTTTTACTGGTAAGGTATTCAAGCTCTCAATACCTTCAGAGACACTCATAGAGGGCTTAAATTCTCAGCAGATCTCTATCCTCGGCCCAAATCTCACAACAAATATGTCATGTATCAACATCAGGTCTTGAAAGTTGCTGTTCTGCTCCCTATTCATTCATGGGTGCAGCAAGGAACCTACAATTAGTCACATGACCACCACTGAATTGACATGAGCATTGATACTTTTGGTAATAGCATGGGAAAGGGGCTCAGGAGAAACGATAAATAAACACAAAAAATGGGCAAAATGAGAAAGAAATACGAAAGATATGTTAAGTCTCCTGTTAGTGAAACATAGGGTGAATTACTGGTTGTATCTACTGAACCTCCCTCCCAGCAGTACCCTCCATGCCATGCACCTACTGTAATGCGTGCAGATAGATTTCACAGAGCTAATAAAGGAATGAGGTTTGTGGCTTATCTAACCAGGATATACCTACGGGTGAAAACAAGTAGTCATACAATAATTAATAAGTAACACATAAATACACTTATAGCCCACATGTTTTAAAAGAGGACAAGGTCACATACCTTGCCCATTTCAGCTTTCAATCTTATGTACACCATGGTTACAATAGTACAATGGACTGTTCACATTGTTGAATGAATCTGCAGTATTTCATCAATGCTTTGTTTTGATCAAGCTTTTATTAATTTAGACCAGTGCTTCCAACACTTTTTAGAACCATGACCCACTTTTTAGTAGGACAAACGTTTGTGGCCCAACTAACATTAAAGAACTTGAGGCAGGACATTTTTAATGTAACTAAATCATAGTGTGGTAGTGTACTGCTATGTACAGACAGCACATTTTCCATTGAACTGATCACTAAATTTGCACAGATATATAGTTTTACTGATAAAACTATATTGATGTGAGGAAATCGGGGTTCAGTGACTATTTATTCTTTGTGGATCACCAAGTGAAGTGTTTTGATTTGTTCTGATCCTTTTAAAATCTTTGTTTCAATCATACTTCAAAATTACAAAAACATTTGCTGCATTTTTGGCTTTCCTAACTGCTAAATTGGTACAGTTAATTTACAGGTATCTACATGTTGTTGTGTGTTATGTAAAAATTGCATCCGCTGCCTTTCCTTTCACACTTCATGTACCCCAGCAAGATTGTAACATAATATTTTTCTTTTTCTAACAGCAAAGTGAGAGGAGTTTGTAAACACCATTCCCCATGGTAAATAAATAATCAGCAGAAGATATAGCCTGACATCTGACCTCTGTCTTTGAAGTGCAGCAAATGCAACAAGATAAATACATAATTTAAAAGCATTTTTATTTATTGCTTGGACTTTTGCAACCCACCAAAAATCGGCTGGAGACCCACCAGTGGATCGAGACCCACAGTGTGGGAAACACTGATTTACACAGTTGCAGAGTTCCAGTTTAATTCCCCTGGGTGTCTTTGTTAACCCAGTGGCACTGAAAACTGTTCTCTGTAAATGTGCTAACCTAGCTATCAAGCTGTTTGTTTTAAAATATTTTAACACTTACAGAGCTCTATTCCTACATGTAACTTGGAGTGGGTGACAGTGGTATCTAAATATTATTTCTCCATTTATAGCTGTGAAAGTATTTATAAATTGTTTCCTTACATAGCATCGAAGGAGTGAGGGGTCTGTTTTGGACAACTGATAGAATAAATGGCATGTCATACACATTTTTCATGCATCTCTAACGTCAAGTTGGAGTTTGTATTGTAGATGATAACAACCAATTTAACTTTATTAATACACTCAACGTGGCACAGGAGGTTACACAACTAACACACTCCAAAGGGCAATTCCTCAACCTTGTCTTCTCAACATCACCAACAATCCAATGCAAATAACCCATACCCCTGGACTTGGCCAACCACTTTACCATCCTTATCTTCATGCTCAGAGTCCTACCAACAGACCTAGTTCAACGCAAGAGAGAAGAGAGCAAACCCTCAGATCCTTCAAATACTTCTCCATAGACAACATAATGCCTGAGCTCATCTCTCTCCCTATCAACTACAACATCAAAACCCTTCTGAACAACTTCAACACTTTGTTGGAAAATTATGCAAACTTTCACACCCCAATTAAAACATGCAAGTCAAAGCCTCAACACCCTGGTACTCTAAAGACCTTGCTGACAATAAACTATTCATCCACTGACAGGAAACAAAATGGAAGAAAAATAGAACTACTGACAGCCTCATAATACTAAAGTCTCTCTGAACAATGCGCAGAGAACTTATCACATCAGCCAAAGCCAAGTACTATACCAACCCTATCAATGAAGCCACCGACAGAAGCAAAATGCTTTAAAGACAATAAAGTACTGTATCAACACCCTGCAAAAATCCACCTATTCCTCAGTCTACAGTAAAGTGCAAATTCCTTATCCTCTCCTTCAGTGAAAAAATACAGAATTTCTGACAGCACAGAGACAAGACCACGCCTGCTTTATCTCTTACACCCACCACTTCCCATAGAATCCCACACTGGTCAGCATTCAAAGCCCTATCTGACACAGAGCTTGCTGACATACTCAACTCCCCCACTTCTTATGAAGATGATGTCTTACCCACGTCCTTCATCAAAGCTCTCTTTGGGGATGCTCTCTCATCCCTATTCACTACTGTGAATTCTACCCTCACTCAAGGCATCTTTCAGAAGCAGAAACCAACACAGGCCAGATCCTCCCACTCCTACAAATACCTACACTAGATCCTGATGACCTTGCCAACTACCGGCCCGTCACTCACCTACCATTCATTGGCAAGATCATTGAAAAAGCAGTCAATGTTCAACTCCAAGATCATATCAATTCTAAGCATTTCCTTCATGACTATTGACTACTAGTCTGGCTTCAGATCACACTGCAGCACAGAGGCTACTATCTTACGCACTGTAGACGATGCCCTCTTGACCACAGATGACGATGACCCCGCCTCCTGATACTGCTGGACCCTCATGGGCACCCTGGAGTCTGGAATGTGATTCACCAGCAATGCCCTTCACTGGTTCTCCTCCTACTATTCCAACTGACACCAGTTTGTTTACATGGGCACCTCCAGATCCCAAAAGTTCCCTATCACCTGCAGAGTCCCCCAGGGTTCCATACTGTCTTCCGTGATCTTAAACCTTTACATGGAGCCACTTGCTGCCGGTCCCTGTGAGCTTCCATGCTTAATCCCAAGGCTATTAGGGGAGCAGGAGGGGGCTTACTAATTGTCACCTTGTGTATGTGCAGAAAGCCTGTCTTCCATGGGCAGTTTAATATTTCACCTCCTATAACCCAGCACAGACACACAGGCAATGGACTCCCTGATCTGCATGATGTAACACTCTTGTGACAAGAGAGACACTCACTTTAAACATGTCTGCACAATGTTTTTAGGTCGAGCCTAGAGCCAGCGCGCATGTGCTGCTCTGCAAGGCTTATTGTAAAGGAGTACGGAGTAGAAGCTCCGCCCACTCTCTGCCCATATTTGCCATTAGCTTGTGTCATTGTCCGTCCTAAATGCTGGCTTCTGATTCATCGATAGGCTTGTTAGTCCCTCCTTAGTACCACCTCCTCTCCATTTGTCACCTCCCATGGCGACTGGCCTCTTTACTTCGAGTGTTACACGATAGGTGTTATTTTAGACTGTGAGCACTATTTTTGTTAATGATGTTCTCCTACTGCCCGTAGGACGCGCTTTGCTGCATTCTTTCCCCTGCTCGGACCCGCCCTCCCTCCCGTTGTCCGTGCTTTTCACTCCCCCCTTCCCTCCCGTTGTCTATGCGTTGTCCATGCCTTTTACTCCCCCCCACCCTCCCTCCTGTTGTCCGTGCACATTGTGTATATACTGTGAAATTCCTAGGGCAACTTCAAACTGTATTCAATATCAAAATATCAATCATAACATAAACAAGAAGAGAAGCTGACACTTAAGTAGAAAAATACAAATATATTGTTTTATTTAGTTATTTTGTTATATGATTGATAAAAATAGATAAAGATCATAATTCGAAATAAGCCACATACATGCCACATTCATCCATCTACTCATATACTAAATACGTTCACAACAGCAGAATTTTGAATATCAAATTATACTGGACATATTGATATACATAAATTTTCAATAATTTTTAGTGGATGTCTCAGTATTGTACAGAAAAATCAATATTCCAATATGGCTTCAAAGAACAAAAAACAGCAGAACATTATTTCTGTGTCATGTAGCGATTCCAGTTCTCGGGTGGTTTCATATCATCAGTTCAGTTCTACGCGCGTTTCGGCAGTACAACTGCCTTCTTCAGGAAAGCCACCTCTATATGGGTTCTCTGTAAATTTAAACATTACAGCTGGATAAAGTGTCGCTACTCTCAATTACCAATTATTAACCATTAAACCTACAATTTAAAAATTCTTATAACAGAAAAAACTCCACATTTACAAACCTTTCATATAGTTAAGCCATGCCAAGGTGGAAACCAATCACCGAAAAGAGTGAAAAGTATGAATGGAAATTGTGACTCTGAAACCTTAGAAATGTGATTTGGCGCTACAGGTGCTCACTCACCTGTAGTTGTCTAAGGTCTATTACATGCTAAAAACCATATGCCCAATAGTCAAGAGCCAAAAGAATAGAAAACCTAAAAACCTAACGTGCTTTTTCTAAAATGACATGCTATTAAAAATGTATGGTTTGGTAATGCATAAATCCAAAATTAAATAGGATAAAAATCCTTAAGAAGTTCCCAAACAACAATGCACCGGATATGTCTTTGCAAAACTCGTGCATGTGATGGCAGAAAGACTTACCTAAGGAAAGTAATAGGTCACTATTAGCTGTAAATAGTGAACTGGATTTATTCACAGTTAAAGTGCGCCAAAATTTAGACAGCGATACTTCTTATTTTGGAAACTGTATCCTATAAGCCAAAAAAGTGAAACACTATGTCAAGAAATATTGCCCGTTAAAAACTAGGGGGCATATTCACAAGGTGCCATTGCCGAATTAACGGCACTTTATCGCAGCCAAAGTCGTGATAAATTTACCCCCCCATTCACAAGCCGGTGTTAACAGCCCACAGCACCAGTTTACCCGCGATAGCAGCCGCAAAAAACATCGCCACAGAGGACCCTCGCAAATATCGCTAATGAGATGCAGAGTAGGCGTTCCCGTGTGAAAAGTCGAGACAACATCACACCTCAACATTCACAACGACCAGCCACATTGGCGATAAGAACACAAAACCGGCGATGAGGTGCGGTAGCCGCAGGTATTTAACACCTGCCTCAAGCAGGTGTAAAGAAGGACGTCCACCTGCAGTAGGCAACGGAGTCCCGCACACAGCCATACCCGAAGAACAAACGACGCCATGGAGCTACTCTACATGCAGCTCGGAGCCCCAACAGGGCCACAACACCCCCGCCACCACCCCCTGGACCGCCACCCCCCCAGGACCCGGACCCGCTCCCCCCTGGACCACCACAGAGGCAGCGTAGAGCAAGACAGCGGACCTACTGTAAACGCACTGTAGTGTAGCTCCTATTTCCCTAATAGGCTCTGCGCATTGGAATAATATATCCTATAGGTTTGACATAGGACTAAGGTCAGTATGTCCCTATCGAGTATATTAAACTTAATTACTTGTGCCAGCTAGCTCAGAGGCCACTAGAAACTCCTTGACGACAAGAAGGGAGTAGTTTCTGACAGCCGCAAAACATGACCACTTTGTTTCCCTTTAGAATCAGAACGTGTCCCAGAGTCGTGGAAACAATAGATAACTATTTCACTCAGCTCAATCGTGCATGCTTAGTTTTCTCCAAGTTACACAGAAAGAACAGACGGGCGTTTCAATAAAAGATTTATTGAACAGTCTTGTTTCTGGTGTAAGTAAAATGTGCTGTTACGATCACAAGACAGTATGCGAGATAAATAATGTACAGTGTGAGCAGTAGAAATAAATAATACTGCGATAGCATTATCTTTTAGTATATATGCATTTACATAAATGACACAGACTAAAAATGCGAGTACTCATACGATGCGTTTCTAATCTAGTTCTACCCCAATGTACCTAACCTAACCTAGGTGTAGGGAGAGGTATGAAGTAGGTGAAGTATTCCTTACTATGGTATACTAAGAGTATGTTAAGCCTAGTATGCCTAGTATGCCAAGAGTCCCTCTAGGTTCTAGCCAGCTCCATACCTGAAGAATGAGAGAGGTAGGAATCTCTTTGCCAGACTCGAACTCCAACACCCCGCAAGGGAAGTCAGATCACTGGAAGCTGGACTCTCTGCGTGCAGGGATGACAGCGTCTTCTCAGTGCGTCAGGCCGGGAAACGGGCTCCTCTGAAGTAGAGGTCTCCTCTGATTTACAGGGGCTAGGGAAGGTATATTTATACCTGAGAAGTACCTAAGAATGTTAGTATTGACGTGAGTCGGACAGCGGAAGACGTCATGAATGAACCCCTAAGGAATAATGGTTCATGCATAATATATGAGTCCTTGAAGAAATCAATAGTCCTGTGCTAGGGAAACTCCCGCAGCCTAAGGTGTGTTCTTCATGAACTCGTTGTGACGTTAGGGTGGACGGATGTCAGAGACCATGCCTGTATTTGGAGTGCATGGTTTAATGCCTAAATAAGGGCTGGGATTTTATGCCTATATAAGGGCAGGGCGAATTGTGCCTATATAAGGACATGATACTGGAAAGCCCGTTTATGGACACCCTAAGAGGAATACAACAGCACCACTCTCCCAGACCTAACGCCCGCGGAAGTCATTGCCCACTACAGGCTCAAAAGGACAACCAGCCTCTGCATCCTGACCCACATTGCCCACAGGCTGATGGTCCCAACACAGCGGACAACCAACATCCCTCCGCAGACAAAGCTGCTGGCAGTGCTGCACCTGTTGGCCTCTGGGACCTTCCAACCAACAACTGCCAGAGTTGGAGGGGTCTCACAGCCAGCCCTATCAAAGTTCATCACACCCGTCCTGGATGCCATCCTCAGCTTCATACCCCAGTACCTTCACTTCCCCAACACTGCGCAGGAACATCTGGAGACTAAGCAAGGCTTCTACCCCATAGCCGGATTCCCGGCCGTGTTGGGGGCAATCGACTGCACACATGTCCCACTTGTGCCCCCTGCGGATACTGCACACCACTACCGCAACAGGAAGCACACTCATTCCATCAATGTGCAGGCAATAGTGGACCACTGGGGAATGTTCACCAATGTCGTCGCCAACTACCCAGGCAGTGTGCATGATTCCTTCATCTTCCGACAGTCCATCATCAACCAGCGCTTCCAGGATGGCACATATGGAACGGGACTGCTCGTTGGTAAGTACCAACTCAACACACCACACATCCCACAGCCACCAACGCACAAGGCACAACTGTGGGGATGCACACGTGACCTAACCACATCCGACATGTTAAACTACACGACCCCCTACCAGACACGACTACACCACTCCATGGTCATCCTGGGCTACCCCTGCACCCAATACAGACTCCACATGGCACCACAGCCACACAACAGCTGAACGTGTGGCGATGCAGAATGCGGCCATGACACATGTGAGGCACTGCTCTGCCCCCATGAACCTACCCCGGTCTCCCGCAGGTCAGCGTCCCGTGGTGGTGGGCCCGTGTCGGCCGCTGTGCATCCGGGGCGACTAGCCCTGTGCGACTCGAGTCATCCCCCCTTGTAGTTCAGACATTGCATGTCTGTGTGCCTGATGACTGTTGGTGTAGTTGCCAGCACATGCTACTCCCTGAGGGCTGGCTTACACTCACCCCCAACACAGCCAGCACAGGCGTCACTGAATTGGTGGGCCTGCCATCACGTCCTGCCGAACCAAGTATTGACTCTTTTCTCCCTGCTCTGTCCCAGGTGATCAAGGATATGCACTCTGCCCTTGGATGATGACACCCCTCTGAGACCCGAACACACCCGCCCAGAGGCAGTACAATGCGGCCCACATACGCACCAGGGGCATCGTTGAACGCACATTTGGCGTGTTGAAGTCACGTTTCAGGTGCCTGGACGGCACTGGTGGGAAGCTCCTGTACAGCCCGGACGTCGTGTGCAAGATGATCATTGCATGTTGTGTGTTGCACAACATCTGTGTTCGCACCAGGGCCCCATGGATCCCAGTTCCAGAGGTACCGGATGATGATGGTGGTGATGGGGCAGGTGGCTCACATCCCACTGCAGCTGCGGCAGGAATGGCCCGTAGGGACTCCATCATTGCCACTTACTTCTCATGAGCACGTCACATTGTGACCCTCCGTGGCATTCATGGGACAGTAGTAGATGTCCAATTGCACTGCATTTGTGAATAAAACATGTTTGCAGGTCACAGGTTGGAATTGTACATTGTCATGTTACATGTCCCTGGGGTTTCAGGTGTGATTTGCCAGGTTGTGCGCATTTTCCGATCCAGTTGTGTCCTGTGTTCAGTTGTGGAGGTGTTGCTGTTTGTACCGGGATGTTGTCACTGTCCGGGTGCACTTCTGCTTATGTGCGTATGCTGCACGGTGGGTGTGTCACTCCTGCGGCTCTGATTTGTCTGCCACTGGTCTCTTTCAAGTGGTGTGCCTGTGGGTTCTGTTCTTCCACGGTGCGTGGATGTTGTGGTGTGCATGTTGCCCTCTGCAGTTGGCCAGGGTGCATCCGTGGTACTCCGCTGTTGATGTATTTTGTTCTGTGGCATTTTCCGTATACTGTTCTTGTGCTTTTTCCCGCATTGAGCGTGCGTATTGCTGCCCTCGCGCTGGTTGTCACGGTTTTCTTATTGCTATTTGGCCCATCGCGTGTTTTTTGGTGTTGTGGTTTGTGTTTTTATCTCCATCGTGGTGGTTGTATTGCGGACTTTGTCCGCGGTTTCGGCAGGCTATCGCATGCTACCGCCTTGTTGGGAATTCCACGTTGACGCTGGGTTATTTTCCAGTGATAGGTAGGCTACGTTATTGAAAGTTGCGTTACGCTACTCTTGCGGTAGTTATCGCACATTCTTGTGAATATACCCCTAGGTCGTAATAGTTGACAGGCACAAGAAGAGGAAATAATTACCATATCAGTAATGCCAAAACACTCGTGGCATACTCGCCTCAGATGGACATATATCGTAATTTCAGTTGTCAGGATTAATCTGGAATATTAATGGTGTGTGTTAATTCAAAAAAGAGAGAGCCCTCGCATAAACAATAAAGGTGGGTATTTGAAAAATATAACATGTCAGAGTCAATCTAAAATATTGGCGCTATGTATTTCTAAAGAGTACCCTCGACTAAGCAATGAAAGCAGATATATGAATAGTATAACATGTCAGGGTTAATCTAGAATATTAACGTTGTGTACTAATACACAAGATGATCTAACCGGAAGCAATGGTAGTAGGTGCATTTATTGATCAGATTGAACAATATCAGATAGGGTTATGAAAAAGCTATCTTAGTAAAATTATAAAGAAAGTCGACATTCTAGAGATATACTCTCTGGAGTTACTGTCACACGGCGGATATGAATAGTAGCATAAAAATAATGGCTACGATTGAACCATAAGTATGTTTAACAGACTGTTACGAACAGAACGTAAACATAACGTGTCATGGAAATATTCCTAAATGGTGTTTGAGAAAATAACAACTGACAAACAAGCCATGGGCAGGCTGGATGAACTGTTTCAGTCGGAAGGCCACCGTTACATGTCAGGAAAACTTACCTGAATAGTACTAATCGGCATATCCGATTCACTGCGGCACAGTTTTCAATAGGGCCGCTCCTGCATGGTGTCGGCGTCTCTGATAGCCAGGGATAAAAAGAGCGGCCGGTAAAGGTTATGCACTTTATAAGGGCAAACAAAGTTCACTTGAAGGATCACGTGACCGTGCCGAAGCTAACCCTGACGTTTAAATCTCATAGAACACAGAGGCGGCCATCTTTATAGAGTGAAATATAAAGGTCAAAAGCTTCCAAAAGTGTATGGGATAAATTGAAAAACAACGTATTTAATTCATAAGAAGATAATCCTCATTAATGGTGTGAATGTAAAAATTCAACACTTAATTGTGAAAGAAAGCCTGCATATTATATAATGTAGACGTTAATAAAAAACGCTGATAATATGAACAAGCATTTGCAATGCAATAGGTCTCGCATTTGGGAGAGTTAGAGCTATTGGAATTGTAAATGATAATGTATTTTATCTATGTGTTTGCCTTTGGGATCTTAAGTGTTTAGTCATGCAGCACATTATCCATAACTTCTGTACACACCCACAGATCGGGAGGAGCACTGCAGACAGAGTATTGCCTAACATACTGGAGTTTTTTTTGTCCTTGCAGTGTTCGCAACTTGTTCCTGCGTGCTCTAATGCTTGTTTGTTATAGCTTTTTTGGGGGGGTTATTGGGAAGGGGTGGGGATATAAACAATGGGAGGGTGGAGGTTGGGAAATAATACCTGAATTACAACACGAGCAGCAGACTGACAGTAGGGGAGAATCAACAGATGCCAGAGTCTGAGGGCAGACTGCACTTATGGCAATGGGGCACATAAGAAAGTGTGTGGATATATTCTGAAATCTGTATAAAATAATATATAGAGAAGTGTTGAGGCCAGAGATAGAGAAGGAAACACTGAGGTAAAAGGTGAGTGTAGGGGGGAATAAATAAATAGGTGAGAAAGACAGACTGAGTTAGTATGAGAAGAGAGCAAGAGAACAGAAAGAATGATACCCACAGGAAGGAAAAGGGTGACAGAGAAAGAGAATTAAGAGAGAGAGCAATACATTGTGTGTGTGCTTGAGAGAGAGATAAAGGTGGTGCTGCGCTGGGGCTGATTGATGCTGAGATGGTGCTGTATTGGTATTGTGGTGGTGCTCAGGTGCTGCTGAGTGATGGTCAGGTGGTGCTGCTGAAGCGGTGCTGAGTGATGCTGAAGTGGTGTTGCACTGATGCTGAGGTGGTGCTGCGCTTATGCTTTTGTGGTGCTCAGGTGGTGCTAAAGTGGTGCTGTTGCTGAGTAATATTGAGGTGGTGCTGAGTTGCTGTTGCACTGGTGCTCAGGCGGTGCTGCGGAGGTGCTCAGGGGGTGCTAGAGTGGTGTTGTGCTGGTGCTGAGTGATGCTGAGGTGGTGTTACCAACCCCTGAACATGCATACAGGTCATTGACGAAGTTACTTTGTAACGAGCATATAAACATGTCCCTTTTGATGAGGATGTGCCTCTGAGTCTGAGTTAGGCACCTCAACTCAGTTGGCCACACCAGCACAGACATTCTGTGACAAAAAAAGAAATTATGCCACACACCTTATGCCTCCCCTGCGACAAGCACTGTAGTGGACGCCAGACGTGAGCAATGATGTCAACATGCACAGTACACTCAAAGCATCTGAATGCAGATATTCGCTGGTTAATCAGGGGCCATTCTATCCAGTTTAACAAAGGCAGCACTATGCATTCATAATCTTGCTCAAGTTAAATTTAGAGTCTGAACTCCACAGATTAAACAGGGTGGCAGTTGTGAAAAACTGGTGTGACTGCTATTCAGTATGGCTAAAATGTATTGGTGTAAAGGGGCATGGAGTGAAGTGTTCTTAAGCTGAGTGGAGTGACATTGCATTGAGTGGCGTTGCATAGAGTGCAGTTGCGCAAAGTGGCGTAGCATAGAGTGGCATAGCATAGAGTGGCGTTGCATAGAATGGCGTTGCATAGAGTGGCGTTGCATAGAGTGGCGGCGTGGCGTAGAGTGGCGTGGCATAGAGTGGCGGCGTGGCGTAGAGTGGCGTGGCATAGAGTGGTGTGAAGTTGCATAGAGTGGAGTGGTGTGGAGTGGTGTTTTGTGGAGTGGCGTAGAACAGTATTGTGTGGTATGGAGTGGTGTGCAGTTGTGGGGAGTGGCATTACATAGAGTGGAGTGGCGTTGAGTGGAGTGCAGTTGAATCGAGTGCTATGGAGTAGAGTGGAGTGCAGCTGCATGGAGTAGCATTGCATAAAGTAGAGTGGTATTGTGTAGAGTGGAGTGGCATTGTGTGGATTGGAGTGGCATTGAGTGGAGTGCAGTTGTATGGAGAAGCATGGCGTAGAGTAGAGTGCATATGCCTAGAGTAGCATTGCATAAAGCAAAGTGGCATTGCGTGGAGTGGCATTGCGTGGAGTGGGTTGGCTTTGTGTGGAGCGGAGTGGCATTGAGTGGAGTGGTGTGGTGCATCATTGCGTAGAGTGGAGTGGCATGGCGTAGAATGGAGTGCAGTTATGTGGAGTGGTATGGTGTTGTATAAGATGGAGTTGCTTTGCATAGAGCGGAGTGGCGTTGCATACAGCGTGTGCATTGGTGGCTGTTTCTACACTATATTAACGATAATATTGCACCAAAAACCCTAAGCTGAATTTCCAAGATTCTATGTAATCTCTACGGGATATATGCACTCCACAGTCTGCTATGCAAAGAAATTAGTACACATGGAAAAGAATGTCTCATGCCCAAGACCACAACATTTTAAAAGGTGAGAAGCTGTGAGCAGAAACCACGAAGTGGAAACAAGACTTTGCATTCCAGATTTTTGTCAACCCCAGCATTCTATAGTGTCAGCGGCCGGCTCCTAAGGAAAACGTTTTGTCCCTACAATTTTTTAATAAGAAATTAGGGATTGGGTAAATCTATAAATCAAAATATTATCACGTGGCGAAAATTGGATTACATTGTTTAAATGTCCCCACTTCATCGTTGCCACAACACACAAGAAAAAACTAAACTCAGCAGAACATTTATTAAAATGCAGAGCTAACAATTTGCTTCAAACCATAGTCTGCACTTATTGCACCAATTACTTGCAAACAGTAGTTAGGAAAGTGAAAGAAGCATGCTAATGAAATTTAATGAAATATTTAGCAGCGCCCGATCTTAAACCATTTGTGAGCAATACTTCTGTTAATTAATCCGACGTCAGACACCCACTGTAGGCTAGAGAAGAAAAGAAACGTTCTGCAGTAAAGGACTGTAAAATACTCTATAAATGCACGTAACTGTAACTGAAAGAACCCAAATACAATTTTATTTAGCATCAAATGCTCACCGCCACCTGAACCGGAGTGTACTTTAGCAAGAGAGCTGGTGTGCCTTGGCTACTACACCACACCTTTTTTTATATACATGTATGTTTGATCTTTTCTTGCATATTGCATAGGTTTGCAAGAAAAAATTCGCTTGCCAAAGCCAGACTTATTAGCTTTTTCCAAGGCTTATAATATATTTGATTTAAGTCTCGTTTCAGAGCATTTCTAAAAGGAGTATTTTATATTTGCAATACAAGCATTATTCTGTGTTTTTGGAAAAGTTGACACTGTCTGATCATCTGGAATACGAGTGAAGTTTGAGTGTAACTCATTGTTCATTTCCCTGGAATAAGGGTTGCAATGGCATGCTGGTGTTAATTGCAGGCATATGGCGGGCAGCCGCAATGGTACCACTACCCTCCACAGTGTAATGCACACCCTGGTATAATTATTACTCTAGGCATACTTTAGGCATCCACGGTGTGACAATGGTTAAGCCTGGTATAGTGCTGGTCATTGCATAATACTGGTAGATGAAAGTAATAGAAGTATAGATGGGTAGATAGACATGTTATACAAATGACTAGTCATGTACAATTGTATTTTGTTTGCTCCCTTCATTGCCTATGTTTTTTTATTTTATTTTTTTACATAAAAGGCTTGTACCGCCACAAGTAAGATTTAACACCGTCAATACATAATGCCAACTGCTCAGGTACTAACGTTTTTGGGTCCAAAGGAGCAATTGAGCAAATGCTTTAAAGTGGGTCTGATTAGCGGTATAGCGTGGGTCCATGACTTTTACTTTAATGACGAGTGAATGGGGGATGGATCGGCGGAGTGGATAGACAGTAAAAATAAAGAGGAGAGTACAGCGACTGGAAAGATGGGATCAAGAGGCAGGTAATTTAGACAAATGTGAAATGTAAAGAGCGCTGCAAAGAGTGAAGCCATTGATACAGGAAAGGGGAGAACGGACGAAGAGGGGCGGAGGGGGGTGAACGGGTGAGCTGCAGGACAGAAAGGAGAAATGACAAAGTAGTGTGAAGAGTGAACTGGGTGACAGAACGGAGCAACATCAGGAGTTGGTAAGAATAGTACACCGAAGAGGGGGTGCACAAAATTATACATTTGCTTGCAAAGTTGGAAACTTTGTTCACAAAAGTGGGTGAAGTTTCTGACTTCGTCTGGCTTTTCCTTGGTGATGGCCTGGCCACTAAGCCTCTGCAGCCAGCGGAAGTATTTCCTTTTTAAATATGATCCGGTTAGCTGTCCTTACCAGTGACCAGCAGAGGGTCAAACAAGAAATAGAATACTTCTGCTACTGCGCAGTGAATATGAATGACCTGACGTCGTCTAGCCATATTGAGATAACTATGGAACACATCAGCCCCTACCTACACTTTCTCACCTTTTGCCGCCATGCTTGTTTGCCTGCAGGGTGCCTGTCACACACCTCCGGTTCAAAAGGCAGCTGATAAGGAGGGCGTGGCTTAAGGTTGACTGAATGCGAGCTTAGCACAAAGAAATGTAAAACGCATCCCAGGAGATTGTACCCAGTAAATACAAGGATCAGGTGTTAGGGCAGAGATGGCATATGAGGTTTTGTTTAGAGTATTTCTGGAAGCACAGGTGTCACCAAGCCGATTCCGGGAAACAACAGGAGGGAGGTGGTAACAAAGGGGGTAATTAACAGCAGGGGAGGGAACGGCCGCATCAGCCTTAATGTAAAGCTGCTTCCTACTAAAGGCCGGGCCACCCATATGAAACATAGCCAGAGGCTAAAGGGGCAGGTTGTAGCCCTGGGCTGTGCGATGACTACAGCTATGTGCATACAGTAAAAATGCCGTTCCTTCCTGGCCAGCCGTGGGGACACAGAGTATCGCACTGCATTCTTGTGCCCAGAAAGTCTAACAATGGTGGAAGGCTTACTTACACACTCCACCGTTTACTTGGCCTCAGTTTACTTCTGTACTCCACTACCCTCGCAGCCCCTTGACTCCCCACGTCCCCTACCCGAGAGCGAAGGGCCAGCTGCCGCGCACCATGTTATTGTGCAACGTTTGAACTCAGCTTTTTGGACACTTTGCACGTTCACTCTGAAAATCAGACACATTTATAATGAAAAAAAACGAAAGGTCAATGCAAGCTGTAGCCATCCTGCCCTCATTCCACTGATGGAAGACAACTCAAAACAGAGCGATGCGCACAACATATTTTGATAGAGGACAGAGGTTTTGTTGGACAAGGCACAGCGTGCAAACAGTGGGTGTACAGCCAAGGCAGTCTGGGGCGTGGAAGGACAGGACGACTGCACTGCTTGTGGTGGGATGGTGGCAGCACCGTTCTAATCTATGTTTGTCTGGCGCCTTGTGGTTTAAAGGGGGCATGCTAAGTGAATCATGTCACATTAGGGCCACTTAACTGAAGGATACCACAGAAGGTCAGAGGCGCAAATAGAGCCAAATTTCGGGGGGGGCTACCAAAAATTTCGGGGAGGGCTTATTCTTCCAGCAATAGGTGGAGATGCAGGGGCTGCTAGAGGAGGTGGTAAACAAGAAAGCCTTGTTAGCAAGTAAATGGTCTTTTAAAGACCTGTGAAGTACTTGGGTGCGGCTGTGTGTGTGTCCGGGAAGCTGTCTCAGCCCGGGCTGACACACACAACAGGGGGGGTTTCGGGGCTGAAGCCCTTTGAGCCCAATGCGCGTTGCTCGCCTGCAGAAGGTGCCATCCTTATAATGTCGCTGTAAGCCCGGCGCCTGCCCCAAACATGAGCGGATGCGGAGAGAGGCAGCTCGGGAGAAGCTGGTACGGCACTTTCTTTCCCCTCAAGTTAGACTATACCTGAAAAAATCCTGCTCGTACAGGGAAACCACCACTGCTGCATGCGCACACAACAAAACAAAGCAAATGAAAAGCGCAACGCTGTGAGCGCACCATCCTTATCCATACAGGGCTTCAAAAATGCGCTGCTCTGTGCCTTCTACTCAAAGGAAGAAATAGCCCCATCGAAGGTGGCCGCCATTGCGTGTCTGGCATCCCTAGCAAGAATAGCAAACATGGCAACCGCTGCACTGTCGTAACCCCATTTACCCCAACGTAGGCTGAGGTCGTTCAGTAAATGCCATTAAGATTTGCCCATGGTCTAACATGTTCCCACACGTGGAGCTGTATGCCTGGCTCCTCCTAGGTAAAATAACCGATGAGCGAGAAAGCATCTGACAAACTCGGAAACAAGGCAGGGGGAGGCGGATAGGGTTAAAGAGTGTGAAGTGCCTGCTCGACGGCTGGCTGGGACCGACCTGGGCGGTGCGGGGCTTATCAAGCAGCGGGGATGCGATTATCTTTCGCTCGCCCCTTCTAAGCCCCGCCCACCCCTCGTTGTTTACAATTGGGTGCAAAAAGATCCGATTAATTCGGAAAACGAAGAGATTTTTCAACGGCGCTGCATGAAAGTGAAGGGTTGTTCCTGCATCGCTTTATTTTCTTCCACGAGACTCAGTCCCAGGTGACTGCTCCATCTACACAAACACACAACTTATTGAGAGTGACCCGAGGAAGGCTTTCCCATCTCTATGACGACGAAGCGTCGTATTACTTCCGCAGCAGCTGCAATGGCACCCGCAGCTTAAAGTGGAAAGGTAACAAACAGCTGATAGTTGTCATGAAAGATAGGAATGCGTTTTCGGTACAACGCAGAGACCTGTTAAAGGAGTTGAGTGGGGAGGAGGGCTCTTAATGCGAAGCGGGAGGGAGGGGGGGAGAAAAAGAGCTTGAAGGAGCACACCACAACACTGCAATACAGAACCAGTGGTGCGCACGCACCACAGAGGAGCGGGGAGGCGAGGGAGCCTGTAGTCTGTGCCGCGCGCTGATGCGCGTCCTAGACACGGACGGGAATGGGCGGAGCAAAGGCGGGACATGCGCCTGCCTTTGCCCAATTGTGTGCTGTTTTTTTTTTTTAAAAGCACGCTACAGCCAATGCCAGCCTGCGAAAGCAAAACCACACGCACGAGCGTGTGGTTAGCTTTCTGAAGCCCATACAAGAGGTCTCGCGCTGTGCGAGCAGTGCTGCGCACTGCAACGCAAGGCGCGAGACCTAAAAACTCCATACGGACCGTACGCTATGACACATAGACCCAAGTGATCTGATGTAATGACATAATATGACGAATATAAGTTTAAAGTCTGCGTGACGGAAAAAACTGTAACGGCCGTCATGGAGGAATAAAAATATGTTAATCTGAAACTAATTATATGAAGCAACTGACACAGAGGAGTAAATAAGGCTAATTCTGTAGATGTAAACGGTGTACATGTATATCTAACCTTTTTTTGTGCTAAATGTATAACCCAAATATCTATGAGTCACAAGTTGGAAAAACAGACTCTAAAATTACAATGAGGGAACTAACGGAAAGATCAGAATTAAAATAAACATTGTCAATAGATACTGGAATGTATCATGTAGAGTGGTAGGAAACACTGCCGTCCTGAAACATCTTCATGGTATGGGGTATTTAAAAGAAAAATGCAATAAAGAATTGGAATTAGCCATTGTTATAACGTATGGCTTGGTCCCACGGTATTGCCAGATTTAGTCCCTGGATATGTGTGTCAAGCATGAAGATCCAATACACTTCTCTGCGTTTTCTTATCTCTTCAGTATCAAGGCCTGTTTTGTTCTCAATTTTTTCTAAGATCAACCATCTAATATCATCAGATGTATGGCCATTCTCTATGAAATGTTTGACCAACGGTGCCACAGTTTTGTTAGTTCTGATGGCAGAGCGGTGTTCTGTCAAACGTGTGGAGAATTGTCGTGACGTCTCTCCTACATAACCTTTTTCACAAGGACAGAGAAGTAAATATACGGCATTGTTAGTCTTGCAGTTGGTGAAAGTCTTTAATTTTATTTGTTTACTTTGATATGTGTATGTATCTGCAATGATCGCCCCATTACAGGCTTTACATTGGGAACATTTGTGATTACCTGTAATGACATTATGCCCCCCGATAGTTTTTTGTACAAATGGCGCATCAGTCTTCATCCTAGAGTGTACCACTAGATCTCTCAGATTCTTATTACGTCTATGTGCATACATGGGACGCGATAAAGTGGTATTCAACTCATTGTTTGTATTGAGTATATGCCATTGGGCATTGATAATCTGACGAATTTTTTCATTGAAGACCGAGTGTCTGGTGACACACACTAACTTGGGTGCTTCATTTCTTTCCACAGTATGTAGTAAGTGGTCACGGTCATAAAACCTGGCTCTTTTATATGCCTCTCTGACTAATCTTCTGGGCTAGCCTCGATTGATAAATTTCGATTTCATGGTTTCAGCTCTGAGGTCGTAATTATGTAAATTTGTACAGTTACTCCTCAGGTGCAAAAATTGACCCATGGGTATACTTTCTTTCTGGCTTTTGGGGTGGTAACTGGTAAAGTGTAAAAGAGTGTTTCTTGCTGTTGGCTTTACATATAGGTCTACTTCCAGTTTTGAATCCACCGCTTTGATTTCAATGTCCAGAAATTCTATGCTTTGAGTGCCAGTGTTGGCTGTGAAGCGCAGATTGGTGTCGCATAAATTGATCCATTCTAGAAAGTCTTTGAGGATCTCCGGATCATCCCCCCAGATGAAACAAATGTCATCAATATATCGCGACCAATGTTTTATTGACTCATAAAGGGGGCACCCTCATTATAAATAAAGAGGTGTTCAAAATAAGCCATATAGATATTCGCGACAGTAGGAGCACAGGAAGCCCCCATGCTTACCCCTTTGACTTGTTTGTAGAGGTTTCCGTTAAATTCAAAAGTGTTTTCCTCTAGGACGATCTGTAGGATATCTATCATGAACGACACATCACAATCAATTTGATAGGTTAAAATGAACCATTCTACCGCTGTGAGAGCTTCCTGTTGTGGAATATTACTGTAGAGGGACTCAATGTCCAAAGAGACCAAAGTGTCTCTATTGATGATGAATGTTAGTCCTTCTACTTTATTAATCATTTCTTTCGTGTCTTTGACATGTGACAAAGTTTTTGGTATGTGAGGACGTAAAATACTGTCAATATATTTGTAGATTGGCTCAGTGACCGACCCTATAGTTGTTACAATAGGGCGGTATGGGGGATTCATACTGTCTTTATAAATTTTTGGAACCTCATAGACACTGGCCATCCGAGGGTGGGTCACATTCAGAAAATCAAATTCTTGTTGGCATAAGATACCTTGTTCCACTGCTCTTTTAGTAAGGACTTGTATTTTTCGTTGGACTCTGGTAGTAGGGTCTAAATTGACTGCACGATAATTAACTGGATTGTTAAGTAGACAGTGCATGTTGTCAATATATACCTCAGTGTCTATAACTACAATCCCTCCCCCTTTATCATAATTTTTCACAGTGATGTCTTTTGTCGTGCACATTGTCCATGCCTTTCACTCCCCCCGCCCTTCCTCCCGTTGTCCGTGCTTTTCACTCCCCCCTCCCTCCCGTTGTCCGTGCGTTGTCCATGCCTTTTACTCCCCCCGCCCTCCCTCCTGTTGTCCGTGCGCGTTGTCCATGCCTTTCACTCCCCCCGCCCTCCCTCCCGTTGTCCGTGCCTTTCACTCCCTCCGCACCCCCTCCCATTGTCTGTGCCTTTCACTCCCCCTCCCTCCCGTTGTCCGTGCCTTTCACTCCCCACCCCCTCCCGTTGTCCGTGCCTTTCACTCCCCCCGCCCCCTCCCGTTGTCCATGATGCCTCCACCCCTCCCGTTGTCTGTGATGCCTCTCTTCCCCTCCCCCTCCCGTTGTCCGTGATGCCTCCCCCCCTGCCGTTGTCCAATATGCCTCCCATTTGTAATGCAATAGGTCTCACGTAAATGCGAGACCTATTGCATTACAAATGCTTATATTAAAGAGTTTTCGCCCTGTTTACAAGTGGCTATGACCTGCTCACAGCGGCAGACACACAACCAGAGGGCTATGAAGCACGTTACATGGTCACCAGTTACTTTATTTAAAGGCATATTTCTTTGTAACAAAGACACGTGGGCATTAAATGGTTTCAAGGTCGTTTGATTTTTTGTTTATGAGCTTAAAATTAACTCTTATTAAGGAGTGTATACTGCCGTAAACTTCAATGACAACCCTTTTTGAGAAATTGTGTGTAGCTGTGGAAGCACAACTTTATATTTAACTTGGAGCACATTAGAACACAAATTCAGTTCGATAAGAAATTTTCTTTTTTTCCCACTGACCGCGGCGATTTCAAAGTACAAAACAACCATTTGAGTCTTGGCGTCACTTTCACATATGGTGATCTTGGGCAGTTTACAGTGCTTAGGGTCTATTAACTTTGTCGACTTCAGAATTCTTTATTGTGCAAGATAACATCTTTGAGATTAAAGCGCCAAGCAGCCTGGCTGCTACATTCTTGCAACAGAGTTTTGTTTCCGTCTTCTCACCTTGAGGTGGTAACTCTGTGATGTATTAAAACACGAAAGCACTGTGTGATCTTGTGTAAAGATGAAAGAAATGAACATTTTAAATACTTTTTAAAAGAAGTACATTTATTTGTTCGTTTTCAGTATCTGCTTAGCGTTTTGGGATCCTAGTATGTTTGTGGTCTGCACACATTCTTGGGAGGGCTTTAAACAAGCATTTGCAATGCAATAGGTCTCGCATTTGCGAGACTTTGAGTACTGGCATTGTAAATGACAAACCTTTTATCTATGTGTTGATTTTGAAAACAGATAAATAAAAGGCATTGTCATTTACAATGACAATAGCTTAAAATTTCGCAAATGTGAGACCTATTGCATTGCAAATGCTTGTTTACAGAAGAGGTCGCACGCATACTTCTTGCCCCATTTGCGATACGAAAGTGCCCAGGATTGCTAATCAAAAAGGCGCCACTGCCCTCTACCCTTCCATGGCAATGCAGAGTTACACGTGTCTGAGCCAATGTCACACGTTTATAAAAGAGTGTTTTCAATGCAGTGACCTAAGGGTCGTGTGCAGTAGAAAGGTATGCAATCAGAATTTGAAAATTACTTCTGTTGCCCAAGGGTCCTCTGCAAAATGAGAACATGAAGGGTTTGAAGGGCCGTGATCTGCCGTGGGAGTTCGAGTTGCTTTAGATGTGACTAGCTAGTAATTGCCCTTGCTGTCAGGGAAGGCATGGCAATCATTAGGTGATTTTATGCGCAATTCTTTACATTCCTGAAATGTTTTCGGACATTCTTCTTTTGAAATGCTTTGGTCTGTAATAAAAGCTGAACGGCATAGGCATATGAACAATATCTTGTGATCTCGTGTTTCTATTGTCTTGTCCTGGCATATTAGCCCTTTGAAAGTATAAGCAATCGAGTTTCGTAAAAGAGGTGTTGTCACAAAATACTTCTGTGTGACATTACGTCTTCAGGGAGTAGACGTGAAAATCTAAGATGAGCCATCCTGGGCGGGCTGTAATTTGTCTGTAATGTTTAGATAGACACCTCATAGCATGCCTTTGCATAAGAATCGGCATATCACTAGACAAGTGCCAATTAGGAAATGTACTGGCTGTCGGCTGGTTTTCTGAATTCAGAATGACAGAGCTAAGAAAAATGAACTCTCGCAAGTCAGGTACCTGATTAAAAATAAGGACATTGTGCAGAAAGGCACAACGTGCAATAATGTTGCTTGGAATTCATGTTTATGCTTATTTTTAGAATCTCTGATAAAATGACTCAACCACCAATTCATTTTCTGAGGTACACCCTTTCCTAACCAGTAACATGAATTCTGTACACAGGTACCCGGTCAGGAACAGAACTGTGTTCAAGACAAAGGGCCTTATTTAGAGTTGGAGAGATGATGTATAGCCACTAAAAAGGGGCATATGTTCTGGTTGCAATATTAACTTGCATTGGCAAAGCCAATAGATCTTGCTTATGCGAATGCTATTGGCTTTGACAATGTGTTTTAGCCATGTTGCACATCCGTGTGGCTGCTGTTCAGCATGGGAAAGGTGAGTGGGGTGGGGTAGATTGGAATGGGGTAGATTGGAGTGTGGTACATTGGGGTGGGTAGACTGGAGCAGATTGTGGTGGGGTAGGTTGGGGTCGATTGGGTTGGGTAAGATTGGGTTGGGATAGATTGGGGTGAGCAGATGGGGTGGGGTAGATTGGGGCTGATTGGGGTAGATTTGGGGGTGTTAGATTTGAGTGAGGTAGATTCAGGCAGATTGGGGTACACTGGGTGGGGTACATTGGGGTGGGGTACATTGTGGTGTGTAGATTGTAGTTGGGTAGATTGGGTTAGGTTGGGTAGGGTAGATTGTGGTAGATAGGAGTGAGGTAGAGTTGGGTAGGCTATAAAGGGGTAGATTGGAGTGGGGTAGTGTTGGAAAACGAGGCAGTATCTGTGAGGCCTGCTCAAATAACATGACTACATTTGTCCTTCACTGGGAACCAAACACCCCATTGTAGCGCTTGACTCTCAGAGGGTAGCGTTGCAGAGCAGTCTAAAGCTTACTCAAGGGAGGTGGTGTGGGCTAGTAATCGCCATTTACCAGTACGCAGAAATAACACTCAATAATTGATTGTCCAGTCTGTACTTTGCTTTATAAAAGGAAGAGTACATTTATTAAACACACACACTACTCAATACTATGCAACAATTTACGAATATACATAAGCTGTTGGAATTACTTTGTGACATTGCATAACATTCCCACCCCTCCCACATGGGGGTGGGGTCTAGTACCACCACTCCCATGTATGCACATCATCTTGCCCCCAATGCAGTAGGTTGACCATAACCTGGAGTGAGGGCCTTGCCCACTGGCACCATCCCAGTGGCGACTCACCCCCTTTATCTCAACAAGCATTTAAAATGGACACACCTGCCATGGTGACACATAACCCTGACTGAGCATCTCATACTGACCATACAGTATACACCTCTACATCTTAGTGGCTAACAGTCTGGGTTGTTCTTCACCTAAGGCAGCAGCAAGAATACATGTTCAGGCATCACTTAAAATGACAGTACTTATTATAGCTGATAATAACGCATTGCAATTAAAGCCCCTAAAAGGCATCATAGTTATAATCACAGGATTAAGCATATACAGACAGACACCCTAGCAGGAATGTCCAGCAACATAACCCCACTTTGCTTATGACTTCTGTTAGAACTGGGGGTCTCTAGTTGGCAGAGGTAGGTACCTTTGTCCAAATAGGGACCCTTGCTTCTAGTCAGGGTAAGGGGGTACACTCCTGAAATAACCCGTGCTCACCCCCTTGGTAGCTTGGCACGAGCAGACAGGCTTAGTTCAGAGGCAGTGTGTAAAGCATTTGTGAACACATACAGTAATCCAGTGACAACACTACAAATGGACACCACACAGGTTGTATTATAAAAATAAGTATCTTTTATATAGATTTACTACAAGACCATAAACGACAAAAATAATCCACAATACTGTACTTTAAAGAAGGTAGAATTAGCTTGAGTCTCTTAAAATCGAAAAGCGACACTTTGAGTTTAATGTACCTGAGATGCGTAACGCAAGGCAACGAAAGTGTTGCAGGGAAGGTGATGCGGTAGTCCCTTACACGCAAGGACGGTGATGCGTTGAAGAACTGGTGCAAAGAAACAAAGTGGCGTCTTCTTGAGGTTGCGACAACGAAGGGGTGATGCGTGCACGCGACAGGACCTGCGACACGCTTCCCTGGCGATGCGACGGCGTCTGATGCGAGGTCGACGATCTTCTCCTGGGATGCAGGGCGCCTCGTGTTGCGATGCGTCGGCGTCTGATGCGAGGTCGATGCTCTGCCCCGGGGATGCGATGGCGTCTGATGCGACGGCGACACTTTTCTCCGGTGCTGCGAGGCGCTTCGAAGGATGCGAGGGTGTCAGCGGCGCGCTTCTTCGGGAAGCGCCGGCGTCTGATGCGACGTCGACACTCTTCTCCGGCAATGCGAGAATCTGCGGATGCGGCGACACGCTTCTTCGTCTTGAGTCACGCTTCCAGCTCCCAGAGACACGCAAGTGTGTCAGAAGGTCCAAATTCCCAGCAAGGGAATACAGGGGGAGCTGGTGGGTGAAGTCTGTTGTCCCTGAGACTTCAACAGGAGGCAAGCTCTGAAATCAAGCCCTTGGAGATCCTTCACAAGTTGATGAAAGTACACACAAAGTTCCCTTCTCCTTTCTTTGGCAGTCAGGCAACCACTGCAGGCAGATCCCTCTAGCTTAGGGATAGTCTTCTCCTCAGTTTCATCTTGGTTCCGCTCCTCAGCAAAGGTTTCTTCTTGTTTCCCAAAAGTGATCTAATTTCCTAGGGGTCTGGGTCCCCTTTTTATACACCTTTTCTCTTTGTTCTCTGAAAGCAGAGAGGCCTTGGCCTAGTCCAAAACCAGTTCTGGTCAGTCCTGGAGCACTTTGTTTACAGGACTCCTTCTTTCCTTTCAGAATGTGGGGCAGAGTGCTCAGCCGCCCGGCAGGAGGTGGAGCCAGCATTGTGGAAGGCAGGCACAGCCCTATTCAGACCCAGGTGCAACTCCTCCCTCCACTCTGGATGCAGATCTCCCTATTCAGCCCTGTGCTGACTCACCCTGTCTCCTGGAGTCCCCCAGCCCCTGTCACTCACAAACCCAGACAAGGAATACACAACCTAGCAGAGGCAGGCTTGGATAGTTAGGCAAGAAAATTTCTAAAAGTGGTATTTTCAAACACAGAATGTTAAAACCAACTTCACTAAAAGATGTATTTTATCATCCTGAGTTCAGGAATACTACATTAGTTTTTCTACCATGTTCCCTGGGTCAGTTAGGATTATAAGGTGTAATAATCAAACTGCCCAGTCTGGCCTATGGGGAACAGGTAGCCTTACAATAGTGAAAAACGAAAATGGCTGTAATTCACTATTAGGACATGCCACACACACCAGGGCATGTCCTACCTTATACTTACACTGCACCCTGCCCTAGGGCCTACTTTAGGGGTGACCAACATGCAGTAAAGGGAAGGTTTAGGGACTGGTAAGTGGGTGTACTCACCAAGTCGACATGGCAGCCCTAGGCTGCACACAGGCTCTGCAATGGCAGGCCTGAGACACATTTTACAAGCTGCTTCTGTGGGTGGCACAACCAGTGCTGCAAGCCCACCAGCAGTATTGGATTTACAAGCCCTGGGCACACTCAGTGCACTGTACTAGGGACTGACAAGTAAACCAGTCATCCAATCATGGAGTCACTAATACATAACACAATTTATCATAGGGAGCACTTGCACTGTGGCACTGAATAGCAGTGGCACAGTGCCCAAAGCATCTAAACCAGCAAAAACAGATCAATAACATTGGAGGCATCATCAAAAAATGGAAGGGAGACCCACGCCAAGGATGCCAGGTCTAACAACTTCACATTACACATGTGAATTTCAGTCCCTCAGGAGAAATAACAATGGTAAATACACTTCTCGTGCAATTGCACCTCTTCACCTCCAGGAGATGCCCTTCTCCAGACATTCCCAGCTCAGCCCTCCATACTGTGGTGCAGTCCCTAACACACCCCCAGCTGTAGAACAAAAGTTCCAGCCACAGGATGCTAAGGACCGCTGGCTGAGCCCTTGAGGGGTTATTTCTATGGAGTCCCCAGAGACTTAGGGAGGGACTTTCCATTTTCGTGCTGGGGGAGACTGCATTGCTCCTGCAGCTCCCCCTGCACCTTGGCACTCATTTCGCAGTGACCCCATCCTCCTGGGGCCACCACAAGCAGAGAAAAAGCTGCTTTCCCTTGCAGGCCGGTCCGGGTATGCAAGGCATTATGGGGCGCTCTTCCCCCATCGCGTGCATTCTTGATGAGCGGCTCTCCCGCTGCTCCGGGAAGAGCCACACTGCCCGTGATGGCGGCCCTGTGCCGCATTAGCCCCTCGTATGGGGGCCCGGTCCCACCCAGACCCCTCCTGTGCCAGGTGAGTGTTGCGCGGCTCGGGTAACCCACCCCCAGCCGCTCTTCTCCTCTATTCGGGGGCCCGGTCCCACCTGGGCACCCCGCCTTGCCTCCTCGTTGGAGAGCCGCTCAGGGACCCCACCCCCGGCGGCTCCCACCGGATCCCTGACTGGCCAGCACCCTTGTGTGCTGCCGCAGGAGCCGGCACCTCTGTTCTGGTCTGCCCGCTCCTGCGGGCTGACACGGAGACTCCTGCCGGTCCGGCTGGACCTCGGGGGAGTGCAACAGCACTCCCCCTGCCTTCCTCCTGCCATGGGGGAGTGCGGCGGCACTCCCCCTCCTGCGCGGGGCACACCAGGGGCCCGGAGTTGGGGTCCCGGGCCCTCCCCTGGGAGGTCTTCATGGGGAGCGCGACGGCGCTCCCCGGCTTCGGGCCCGGAGTTGGGATCCCGGGCCCCATGGCAATCTTCACGGGGAGCGTGCCGGCGCTCCCCGGCTTCAGTTGTCACCGGGGGCCAGGGTAGGCTCCTGGCATCCCCTTTGGGCCACTTCACGGGGAGCGCGACGGCACACCCCAACTTTGCCTCGTGTGGGGGCAGCCCCCGGGACCTGATCCACCCCGGGGGCACATCTTGGACCGGCAGCGGAGCCCCACGCGCTTCGTCGTCGGTCCCCTCTGAGGTCAAAGGTCGCCTACCTTCTGGGGGGCGCATCTCGGCACCCAGGCAGCCGATTTGCTATATTGTGGCCTCTTCTGGCTCCTGGTGGCGCGCCCCAGCCACTGGGAGCACTTTCTTTTGCCCTCCTGGTCCCAAGGAGGGTGAACTCAGCAGGGAGCTGTCTTCCGGAGACTGACCTGTTGATCACAAACTTGAGCACTCTTGGACTTGTTCAGCTGATCACAGGTCCTACCCATATCGCTGGCCATACACTTGATCTTCTTTTCACAAATTTCTCAGGAATCACAGTCGACGCCCCGGCGCCACTATTATGGTCCGACCACCATTTATTAAAATTTGTTGTTCCTGCTAAAATTACCAATAATGATCATCAAAACACATTAATATCATGAAGGTCATGGCGTAAAGTCACCCTGCCCCTTTTTTCAAAATATTTCACCCTAGACCATTCAGGACCAGAAACTAGTGTTGATCAAGCAGCACACGACCTTGACAATGACATCTTGACTACGCTAGACAAGATTGCCCCCCTCACCCAGGTTAAAATCAAGTCCAGGACTGCTCCCTGGTTCACAGACCAACTAAAAGCCACTAAGCTCCGGTGTAGAACTGCGGAGCGAAAATGGCGCAAAAGTAAAAAATCGGCGGATCGCAAGGCATATACAAATATCCACTGTGGCTATATGACTGATATTAAATCAACAAAAAAACTATTTCTCCTAAATAGGATAAATCAGGCAGAAAATTCCGGTAGAGAACTCTATCAAATTTGAAAAGAATTCACAATTCCCGCCAGCCAGTCATCGATCCCTAATTCCCAAACCTGGACAGAATCCCTTTCCGAATTCTTTGATGAGAAAATCATGGCCATCTACCGCTCTTTTCCATCACCAGGTAAAAATACCAACCCTGAAGATGTGTCCAGCCCGTCCCCTGATCCTCCTCACATCCTGGACAAATTTGTCAAGCTCGACATTAAGATAGTCTCCAATGTTATGCTGAAGATAAAATCTGACTCGCCAACCGACGCTATTCCCCCAAACATTTTGCCCATAATTGCCCCAGCAATACTGGAAAGACTCACAGGCCTATTCAATAAGTCACTCTCGGAAGCAGTATTTCCGAAAAGGTGGAAGGCAGCCAGGATAAGGCCTATTTTGAAAAAACCCACTGCCGACCCAAAACTGCTCCTAAATTACCGTCCCATCTCCTTGCTCCCATACTTTGGGAAAATTTTAGAAACTCTGATTAATCAACAGCTTGTTAACCACCTTGAGAGCCAGGGACTGTTGGATCCTTCCCAGTCTGGTTTCCGGGCAGCGCATAGCACCGAGACGGCTCTAGTCGAGGTAGCAGATAACATCAGGCTAACCCTGGACAAACATCAGTCGGCCATCCTCGTTCTACTTGACCTGTCCGCTGCTTTTGACACCATCTCCCATAGCATCTTAGAACATCGCCTTGGGGAGATAGGTGTCAGAGGCAATGCCCTCGAGTGGTTCAAGAGCTACCTTACCGACCGAGCTACAACAGTCCAGATGGGAAACAACATCTCATGTGAGAGACCAGTTAGGATGGGAGTGCCACAGGGCTCTATTTTGAGCCCGACACTCTTTAACCTGTACATGACTCCTCTGGCCAAAGTGATCAGATCCTACGGTTTTGATGTCATATCCTACGCAGATGACACTCAGATCCTGATCACCATTGGTCCAGACCCCGCTGAAACTAAGCAGCGTTTCAACAAATGCCTGTCCCACATTGACAGGTGGATGAGCTCCAACCACCTACAACTGAATGGAGGCAAGTCGGAGATCATACTTTTCGGCAATGCGTCTGAGTACTGGTCCAATGAATGGTGGCCTTCCCACCCTGGACCTTGTCCAACACCCAAACAGACGGTACGAAACCTAGGCTTCCACATGGACAATCAACTGTCCATGAAAAACCAGATCAACCACATTATTGGTTCCTGTTTCGGAGTAATTTGCAGCCTACGGAAGGTTTTCAAATGGATCCCAACTGAGGCTAGAAAACCATTGGTCCAAGGATTAATAATAAACCGAATGGACTATGGAAACGCTCTATTGCTCTCAATTAATGAAGGCCTATTAGATAGACTGCAGATTTTGCAGAATACCGCGGCTAGGCTGGTCCTGGATCTCCCATCCAGATCCCCCTCCGCACCCTGTTTGAGATCTCTACACTGGCTCCCTGTGAGACAGCGAATCCTCTTCAAGGTTCTTTGCCTGACCCACAAACAGATGTACGGTAAAGGCCCTAGATACTGGTCTCAGAAATTATGTTGATACCAACCACACAGGACGCTTAGATCCAGTAATACATTTTTGCTTACCCCTCTTAAAGTTCATATGGCCAGAAAAGGAGGCAGGTCTTTCTCCTTCCTCGCCCCAGCATCATGGAACAAAATCCCTTTTCACCTGCGCACCACGCCGGATCACAACTCCTTTCGTAAGGGATTGAAAACATGGCTATTTGACATCTGAGCTATCTCTTCCATCAGAGCCGTCTGCGAGCGCCATGAGACTTTCCAGTGATGTGAGCGCGATACAAATGTCCCTGATTTGATTTGATTCACTGGCTCCCTGCGCCAGCCTTTCGCTCAGCTCTCCTCCTGGGCCTCTCTTCTCCTTGCGCAGAGTCCCAGGCTTCGGCTCCCTTGTCCTGGGCTCCCCTCCTTGCGCAATTCAGGGTCTTGGGACAGTTAGGTGGTTCCTCCTTCCAACTGCCCATGGCGCCAGGCTCCAGCACCAGTCTTCCTCAGCAGACCACACCCCAGAGAGAGCTCCTTTTCCTGTGCAAGACCTTTTTAAAAGAATTTGGAGGGGGCAGGCAGGAAGGCTCTGCTTGCCGTATCAGGCAGCGACACATCACCTCTCTGCCCCTGCTCCCTCCTTCCTGCCCAGGCCTCTGGGATAGTTCAAAATGGCGTCGTCCAGGGGTCTCATGCCACATGGTCTCTGAAAAGCCCCTTCCCCCCATGCTGCCTTCTCTCCAGAGCAGATTGGTGCCTGGCACCAGGTGACAGCTGCTGATGGATAACCTGTAGCTCCACCCACCTTCTCTCCCTTTTGGAGAGGAGACCTTCACCCTTGGAATGCTTGCCGTGAAGGGCTAGGCCTCTGATGCTTCAGTTTGGGGAGGAAGGTCATTAATCCAGGTTGGTAGGGTCACACCCAGCCAGACTCTGGTTATGAGCTGAGTCAGAGGAATATGCCATTTCTGGATGACTCAAAAGCAGTACAGATATGGCTTTGGACTCAGCAGAATACTTCTTCTCACCTAAGTTACAGTGGACTTTAGTGCATGTCTGGAATTTGTAGGCCCTAGGGAAGTGAAACTATCCCATGTGATCCCCATAGGAGAATAATGGAGTGGTCCTTCAGTGAAAACAGTAAAGCACACTGACTTTCCCTTACATGTTTCTTCCCATTGTATAAAGCCCATTCCATGGCACCACCCAGCTCTGCATAATTCCTGCCACACCATTCTATCTGTACCTGCTCCTGGGCTGCACACGCCAGGAATCTCCCCCACGCAGCCCCTACACGTGTGCACACGCATTTACACAGGTGTCTGCATTTAACCAGCCTGGTGTCCCTTACTCCGGCTGCCACGCAGCATCCTACTCTCACCCGGGGGACACCGGTAAAATCCACATGCAGTCTCTTGCATCATGAGTTCACTGTGGGTGAGTCCCAACTTATGAGGCTCTCCCACAGTAAAAGCTCCACAATTAGGTGTTCAAAAAGCGAAAAACCCGGGCGGCTAAAATGGTCAGAACCACCTTCTAACAGGTAGGTTGAGGTAGATTAAGGGGGGTAGATGGGAGTAGGAGGAGTGGACTAAATTGGGGTAGACAGGAGTAGATTGGAGTGGGGTAGATTGGGGTAGCCCGAGTCAAATAGATTGGGGTAAATTGGAGTGAGGGAGATTGGGGTAGATTGGAGTGGGTTAGATTGGACTGGGGCAGATTTTTGTGGTGTAGAGTAAGGTAGATTGGGGTAGATTGGAGTGTGGTGGATTGGAGTGGGATAGGTTGGAGTAAATTGGAGTGTGGTAGATTATGGTAGATTGGAGTGGGGTAGCTAGGGTGAGGTAGATTGGAGTGAGGTGAATTGGGGTAGATTGGGGTGGGGTAGATTGGGTTAAATTAGAGTAGTATAGATTGGAGTGGGATAGATTGTGGTAAATATGAGTGGGGTAGATTGAAGAGGGGTAGATTAAGATAAATTGGAGTGGATTAGATTGGAGTGGAGTACATGGGGAGACTGGAGTGGGGTAGATTGAGGTAGGTTGGGTGTAGTAGATTGGGGCAGGGTAGAATGGGTAGATTGGGGCAAGGTAGATTGGGGTGGGCTGGACTGGTAGATTGGAGTGGGGTAGGTTGTGGTAGATTGGGGTGGGGTAGGCTGGGGTAAATTGGGGTAGATTGAGGTTGGGTAGATTGGAGTGTGGCAGGTTGGAGTGGGGTAGGTTGGGTTGGGGTAGGTCGGGGTGTGATAGATTGGAGTAAAGGGAGGTGAGGTAGATTGGGGTAGCCTGGAGTGGAGTAGAGTAGGGCGGGGTAGATTAGAGTGGGCAGATTAGGGTGGTGTAGTTTGGGGTGGGCAGATTGAGGTAGATTGGGGTGGGGTAGATAGAGGTGGTATAGATTGGGGCAAATTGGAATAGATTAGGGTACATTGGGGTGGGGTATATTGGGGTGGGGTAGACAGGTAGGATGGGTGGGGTAGATTAGAGTGGGGTAGATTGGAGTGGGGTAGATTATGGTAAATTGGAGTGGGTGGATTGGCGTAGATTGGAGTGGGGTATGTAGGAGTAGGATAGATTGGAGTAGATTGGAGTGGGTAGATTGGGGTACATTAGTATTTGGTGTATTGGAGTGGGGTAGATTGGAATGGGGGAGATTGGGATGGTGTAGTTTGGAATGGGGTATATTTATTTAACTTATTTGAGGAGTTTTATATAGCGCGAACATGACCCGTCAGGGTATCAGAGCGCTGTACATATAGAAGTCAAGTCATAAATACAGGGAAAAGGAAGGAGTAAATAACAGTCAAGAAGGAAAAAGCAAGGAGCAAAACAAATACAGCATGTCTGATCTAAGATCCGGGGAGTCCATTAGAAAATAGACAAGCTGAGAAACTTCAGGGCTATAGTGACGGAATCTATGCATTAGAAGCTTTTTTGCTTCTTTTTTAAAGGAGTTAGTCAAGGGGGGTTGTCCTAGTTTCAGAAGGTAAAGCATTCCAAATAGGGAAAGGTCTGAAAAGGAGCGGTTGTAAGGTTTTCTTTTTTGAACTTCGGTGGTTTCAACAGTAGGGATTTAGCGCTTCTTAAGAAACGACTACCCCCAGATCGTTTGAGTTTCTTAGCCAGGTAGACAGGAGAGACATGCAGGCAATCTTCAGTTGGATTCGTGCTTCAAACAGGAGCCATTTTAGCAGTGGCATAGCTAGACCTTTTTGCCGCCCATGGCGGTGCCTTCGTTTGCCGCCCCGCAGCGGCCGCATGTAAGAGTGATGGGGGGTGCTGGAAATTCCTGTGTTTGCTGCCACACAACGGCCGCTGGTAAGAGCGGGGGGAGGGATGCGGCCACCCCCTTGCTATGTGTAGTATCCTAGTTTACTGTTCATGTTTATGTATGCCATTTTCCACCACATGCTCAGCCAGTGGAATGTTATTGTGATGATGTATTACGGAATGTTGGGAGTCTGTGAAGAAAAGCCACAGTTGAGAATGGGCTGAGCACCATGCTGGCTGCTCCTGGTGGGGCTAGTTCAGGACCTGTACTGGACACATCTATCTGATCTACATATCCTGTAACCTACTACCAATAAATCATCCTGAACTACATCAACCTGTCTGGACTTGATTACTACATATTTTGGCGACGATCCTGAAAAGAACCTATGTTTGCCACCTTATCTCTACTGGAATTTGATGCCTCAAGAAACTCCAAGGTAAAGAACCTTTTCTGGTAACTTATAGCTGTTCACCTAAAGCATACTGGCACCCCTGAGCCCCACCAGTGACCTTGACATCGTCGCCCCAACCTTAGTGTGCCAGTTCCTGCTCTTCATCCCTTCTCCCTCTCCTGCTCCTTTGGGACAGTGGTCCCTGTCCTGTCACTTTGGGAGAGTGTTTCCAGAAAGTGCAGTTTCCCAGAAGAGTGACCAGTTCCTGCCTCCTTCTGCTTTTCCAGTGATCTACTTTACCCCGCTACCGTCGTAACGGAGAAGACCCGCTGTTCCTGCTTCTGGCTACAGATCTAACCCAGCTGCGTGCCCTCAGCTTGTAATTGCCTTCGTGCCAGCCTGACGTGCCACTACATTGGAGCAACATACCAGCCCTACCGACTCTGTTTTGCCGCTTCAATTCACTGGCACCCCAGAGTCATCAAAGATCAACACACTCGGGGATCTAGTACTTTTATTTATTATAGGCAGGACTGATGCCGATGTTCTGCACGTTTGCTGTGAGTACTTTTTTTTTTTTAAATTTACACTTTTGCGCATTGCCTCTGTGTGTGGGTCTTCTTTGTGGCAGTTGAACTGCTGCCACATATTTAAAAATGCCTCGAACACACACAGAACCCGCGCACCCTTACCTTCCTCCTGCTGCCCTCCGATTCCTCCTTTCACTTCACTGTGACATCTGCAATGCTTGCGTCATGCTGTTAGGCGTGTTTAGTGCACGATGATGCCGGGAGCCATCCGGCGCGGCATCACTGGTGTGTGCCGCCATCTTGTGTTTGGCGCGTTCCATCATGTCATGTGCAGCTCCCAGCATACTACGCGCCCTGCCAACCGCGTTGTTCGTTCAATAAAGTTCAGTCAGAACTTGCTTTAGACCGAGAACGTCGCAGTGTTCTTTTCGTGTCATCGTGGAGATTTACGCCGTACTTGGGACCTTTTCTTTTCATGGTAATGTAGAGCGCTCCCATGTGGTTGTTTGCATACAATGTTGTTTTTAAAGACATAAGACTTTGTACTATTTAGACTGTATGATGAAAGAATGTTCTTTTTCCTTACAGCACATTTCTTGCCTACGTGTGTTTGTGTTTGTGGTGACATTTGGTGCATATTCGTTTTGTGATGTTTGTGTGCCTTACTCTTTATTGCGCACGTCATGTTGCATGGGTAGTGTACATTTTAGTGCAAGCTTCAAAGCCATTTGTTTGAGGGTGTGTTTTCTTCAGTCTGTCTTTATTCTGCCACTTTGAATACCTTCTATTTTGCAACACTCCACTTTCAGTCCTTTTGGTCTCATATCGCTGTCGCTGATGTAGCAGTGACTATTGTACTACTAGTCCAGTACAGACCAGTATTCATATGGACTAGTTCAGTACAACTCGGGTGAGTGGTCGCTCACCGGCGTAGATCACATCTCAAACACTAAAATGTTACATGGACGTGGGGTGATTTGTGTGAGTTCATCACAAACTCTAGTCATGCAGCTTTAACCTGGGTATCTATAGTTCCAACACTGGTTTGTCACATGTTTACGGTGACATGTTCTCATAGCTGTAAATGTAATTTGATGAAATGTTAATGTGAAATTGTATTTTCATACATGTTTGGACTTGTAGTTCATCTCATTACGTCACTGTTTTCTCCATGTTTATCCTTTATAGGATTGTATGATGGGTTTTGTACGTACTCATATGGACTCTAGGTACACACCGTTAAGAGTTCATTATTTTAGTTTACATGCGCATTCTACATTTGATTCTTTTCTACATAAGTATAGCAATGGGTTCTAGTCCCATTTGTTTACGTACGTACATGGACCCTAGGTACACACCGTCAAGAGTCCATTATTTCTGTTACATGCATGCCATCTGTTTTTTTTTTAGTCTTCCCTACACTGGGATCGCAATGGGTTTCAGTCCCATTTGCTAGCAATGGGTCCTAGTCCCATCTGCTCACTATACACTTGCCTTCATGGGCTACTTACGGTTCCCAGGGCATCTATGCGTAGGTGTTAGTCCTATTGCATTAGTTAACCTTCTCTATTCTTAGGGACTGGTAATGGGTTCCTACCCATTTACATTTTTTTATCTATATCTTACTTATTTTTCGTTTTAGAATAGGTCAGTGGTTTTTGCCCCATAGTTCTCACTTGGGTCGTATGGGTTTTAGTCCCATTACTACACTGCTCTGTGTTTCTAAATGAAGTTGTTTTTACAAGGACTATCATTTATTGGGTTTTAGTCCCGTCCGTATTGTTTTGACCACTTTTCCTCTTGGTAGGGGTTGGTCTTGGGTTATAGTCCTCCCATTTACACATACGTTGGCTACATCTTTACTCTTATTTAGAGTGTGTCTCATGGGTTCCAGTCCCATTTGACCCAACGTTATGTATTTTATTCTTATTACATTGTCAATTTTGCATTGCAATGTTATGTTTATATTATATTACAATGTTAATTTTATAACAGGGAAGTATGAGTGATCTTATTGTATTTTCATCTCATCTTCTCTGTTTTCTCGCTTTTTCTGTTCTCCTCGTGATGTCTTTTCTCTTTGTCATCCGTGGATTCTTGTTTCTTGTTGTTAGTTTTTCTTTCTTCTTTGTCTTTCTCTTATCGTAGTGCGTCTTTTGGGTTCTTTCTCCTCTTCTGGTTGCTTGTCCTTCATCACTTTGTGTCTGTCTCGATGTAGTCCAGTGTTTTGTTGTGTTGTGCTATGCTTTGCCTCCTCGCATGTCTGCCTGGCCAGTAGGTTTGTTTTGGGGGTAGTGATTGGTGCTTTCGTCTATTCTTTTTCTCGTTGTTTTCTTTCGCTGTGTCTTTTCATCCTTTTCTGTTTTATTTATAGAAGGGAGGATGGGTTGCATTTACCTGTTTCTTCATTTGTCGCTTCCTCTTTTTCTACTCCCACCTATTCTTTCTGTTCTCTCCTTGCTGTTCTTGTCTTTGCATCGTTAATTCCTATTTTCCTTTTCTCATTTATGGTTTTCCCTTTCCGGTTTTCATCTTATTTGTTTTTGTTATAGAAGAAAGGGGGATATGCAGTATCCTAGTTTACTGTTCATGTTTATGTGTGCCAATTTCCACCACATGCTCAGCCAGTGGAATGTTACTGTGATGATGTATTACGGAATGTTGGGAGTCTATGAAGAAAAGCCACAGGTGAGAATGGGCTGAGCAGCATGCTGGCTGCTCCTGGTGGGGCTAGTTCAGAACCTGTACTGGACACATCTATCTGATCTACATATCCTGTAACCTACTACCAATAAATCATCCTGAACTACATCAACCTGTCTGGACCTGATTACTACACTATGCTTATATGTTTTAGGTCTGGTGTAATGTGATTGATTCTTCTGAATCCTGTTATGAGCCTAGCAGCTGAGTTCAATGTGGCCTTTAATGGAACCAGCTTTATTTTGGGTAAGCCAGCAAGAGTAGCACTCCCGTAATCTATTCGGGAGATGACTAGGGATTGTACTGCTAAATGAAAGTCATCAGGGGGCAGGAAGGGTTTGATTTTCCTTATTGTGTTCATTTGGTAATTGGCTCCCCTGGTGGATGCACTGATATTATCTTGCATATTCAGGTATTTGTCCAATGTTATCCCTAAAGATCGAGTAAAGTCAATAATGTGGGGGGAGCAGTTGAGAGCTGTGAGAGTTTGAGCCATTCTTCTATGGGTTCAGAGTGATTGTGAGCAGCGATCAAAAAGAATTCCGCTTTGAGGGTGTCAAGCATGAGGTGATTACGAGTCAGCCATTTTTGGAAATTGTGTTGGATTCGAGTGGGTTAGATGGGAGAAGACTGGAGTGGGTTAGACTGGGTGGGGTAGATTGGGCTAGGTTAGGTGGTGTAGATTGGGTGGGGTACATTGGAGTGCGGTACATTGGAGTGGGGTACATTGGAGATGGTTGATTGGGGTAGATTGGAGTGGGGTAGTTTGAGGTACATTAGAGTAGGGTAAATTGGGGTAGATTGGAGTGGGGTGTATTGGAGTGGGGTACATTGGAATTCGGTATATTGGATTGGGGTAGAATGGAGTGGGAAAGAGAGGGGTAGATTGGAATGGGGTAGAGAGAAGTAGATTGGGGTAGATTGGACTGAGGTAAATTGTACTGGAATGGAATGGGGTAAATTGGGGTAGATTGGGATAGGTTGGGTGGGGTTGATTGGGTGGGGTATATTGGGTTGGTAGATTGGGTGGGGTAGATTGGGGTGGATTGGAGTGGGGAAGATTGGGTTAGGTAGGGTGGGGTAGATTGGAGTGGGCTACATTGGGGTACATTGGAGTGGGGAAGGTTGAGGTAGATTGGAGTGGGGCATATTGGGTAGATTGGAGTAAATTGGAGTGGTGTTGATTGAAGAGGTGTGGAGTTTAGTAGGGTAGATTGTAGTGGGGTAGTTTGGGTTAGATTGGAGTGGGTTAGATTGGAGTGGAGTAGATGGGGTAGACTGGGAGTGGGGTAGATTGAGGTTGGTTGGGTGGGGTAGATTGGAGTTGGGCCGTTTGAGTTTGGAATAGGTTGGGTGGGGTATATTGAGTGGCGTAGATTGAAGTGGGGTAGATTGGGGCAGATTTGAGTGAGGTGGAGTATGATGCGATGAAGAAGAGGAGCAGTAGCACAGGGGAGAAGCAGTGCCACGAAGATGGAGGAGCAGTAGTGCGACAAATAGGGAGAGGCAGCAGTGCCATTAGGAAGTAGGAGCATTATTAGAATGAAGTGCACGTTCCTCTCTATTATCAATAGCTGAATAGGCAATTTGTTTTGAAAAGTGAAAAGTAGACTTTTCTCATCCAGGACACATTCATCCCACTGCAGGTACACAAAGAAAATCCCAACTATCCAGTATCAAATGCTTGACAGCTGTATTAAATGTAGGCATTTTGTTAATAAAACATATTTGTTTTGTGTAATTTGTCTCTGCATAAAATTTGTGTTGCTCCAGGCGAACAACAACAAAATCTGTATCACTGCATATTAGTTTAATTTCTTACTAGCCCGTAACTGTTATGTCAAGAAAGCCGTTCCAAGGTTCATTAGCATATCCATAATGCCATGGGCTCTAAGTGGCGATTTAAGCTTCTTCCACCTTTTTAATTGTTTTTAGCCACATCAGCAATATGTTTGAAAGTTGCAAGTAGACAGCGCATACTGCATGAGCAGTGGGTCCTAGTTTTCACTCTCGCTTTCAAATCTTTTCAGATTAAGGCTTTATATATTGTTCTGTTCAATTGTGCTATAGCTCACGTTGTGTCTGCAAAACCTTTCAGCTTCTCCTGCTTTGAAGTGCGAAAGGGAAGCAACAACAGCTATTGAGAAGGAGGATGTGGTGGTTGGGGGAAGCAACATGGAATACCAAGTCAGTGGCATTTGCAAATAAATAAATAAATAAATTTGCTTATTTGTTATTGTAAAAGAAATAGGATGGAACCTAACAAGCAAGCACTCGTATGGAGTGCTTAAACACAATTAAATGGTGGCTGGGGTGGGGGAAGTAGAGAAAAAAACAGACGGAGCAGGGGCAGTGGGGGTTGAGACAGAAAAGAAGCAACACGAATGGGGAAAGGAGTGAGTGAAAACACAAGTTCTCGTATGGAGTGCGTAAACAATTTAAAAAGTAGCTCCAAAAAATGGGAGCATTGAATAGACACAAGTACCTGGTCCATGCTCTAGGGGAAGGCAAAACACAAGAAGAGGCATGACGCATGTGATCCAGCGCGGCTAATATAAATTTTTCCTTAAGACACTAACCCAGAAAAACACCTACGCAACCTGGATCACTTGAAACTTATTTTGGTGGGGTCCATAACACCGCATACATACATTCATTCAATTTTCTGGATCAAACGCTAAGGAAAAAATGAGTTGCTGGACAAACGGGATACCTTATTAAAATGACAGAATTATAACCTATACATTATATACATTAACTACGGATGATGTCGGTTCTAAACATCAAGGTACTCCGCTATTCAGTAGATGGACCAACTAGTAGAATCAGTTGATGGCGATTAAGACCAGCTCAATCACAATTAAAACCTTTAGAATTTATAAATCACAATTTTATTTAAAGAACCACAGACTCATTTAGAGTTAGCATATAGTTTTATCAAATTTCTTTAAGCGAAAAGTAAAGTTCATGTTTAAGCAAATACATTTATTATATCAGTAAGCATTTAAGTAAAAGGTTAAGAAATAAAAATGGGAAATACTCATTACCCTTGGCCATAGGGCGATGTCAAGAATGGTTCATCAGGAAAGAAAGATGAACCGCAGATCACAGGATGGACTCCCAAAACTGACTGACTGTCCCGCTAACCTCCTCGGACGCAATCTCCTCCCGGGCAACTCCCGCAACAGTCTCGTTCCTTCCCCAGTCAAAGTTCGTTAGTCCAAAATGACAGAGTCTCTCGCAGCATCAGGATAGAATAAACGAAGAAGTTTTTTTTCACAACGTCAGAGCAGACTCTCTTATACCCTATTTTCTGGCTCTCTACACTTAAAAGTTGCAATCTTTAGGGGCAAGAATCATGCTAATTGGTCCGTTGGAGGGGTGGTGATGGTCACCTCATCGCCCTCCTTGTTCGAACTGGTTTGGGGACAATAATGCACACATTAAGTCTCATGATCACGATGTCCAAAAGTAGTCCAATTTGTTAATCCATTTTGTAACAAACTCTGATGGTCACATATTAGTTCATCCCCTGTCGCTCGATTTTCCCATCCGTTCCCATGCATATATGCTGAACTCTTGGCACAATCCTCGTTGCAGGTCAGATTGGCTTTGACATCTCTCACTCCGGGCACAGGCCGCATACACGTGACTGGAGCCTTTACACTGGCCATGCGCGGGGGCCATTTTATTCAGCGCACACCATCTCGTCCTTTCCAGCGGCCATTTTCGAAGCATGGCCTAGCAGGCCCGAACGAAACTAATGTGAGAACAAACACAACAGAAATTAAAACATGGAAAATAAGCTTTTCTGTTTACCACCCGCCATTCTAAAGACCCGTGTTAGGTCTCACCTAGCAGAAGCAACATTTAAAGCCATTTTACTTACCACCTGCATTCTTTGCCACGGTGCAATTTTACTTCGCAACACAAATCATGCAATTTACTTTATTTACTACGCAAATCACAATACTCAGGTTATTTTGCTTCACATTTGTAAATAAATTAGATTTTGTAATATTAGCAAGTTACCCACGTGTAATGTTTAATAAAAAGGTGCATTTGTTGATTAATTCATGCGTTTCAATACGGTTAGTATCATTAATCGTTATGGGGTCAATAATTTCCAAGGGGTACAAAAATATCTTGTTTCCCCTGCTCCATCAATTCCCCCTTTGGTGATTTTTAACATCACCACTAAAGCCTATCCCTACAAAATTTTATCAGATAAATGTTTCTTGTCCACTTGCATTTGTTAATTTAGACAATCGTGTTCTTTTCATCTTGTCTTTTAGACCTTTTGTACATGTTCTCTTTAAACTCTTCCAATTCGATCTCTCCCATCTCCCGTTCTCTTTCTTTATTTTTCTCATTTTCTCTTTTTGCTTTAGTTTGTCTTTTTCTTCTTTTAACACACACATATGCTAATCTCAATATTGATATTATCACTATTACTAAGGACACTGGAATTAGTATTTTTCCAATAAGAGAACTACCTATTTCGGTGAACCATTTCTTCATTGAGGAAAAACTCTTGCCAAGTCTCTCCCAAGCACCTTCAACCTGCAGTGGGGCAATTTCTTTATGCAAATCAGTAATGTTCTTTATATACTTCTGTATATTCTGACTTTTGTCTGGAATGTAAGTGCAACAATGTTGTACCTTCAGCATTCCACAGACTCCACCCTCTTTTGCCAAAAGAATGTCAAGGGCAAGTCGATTTTGCATTACCATAGCTCTCATGGCAACCATTTCAGTATTTACCATCAATAACCCTCCAGCACTATTCGTTGATAAACGATCTACTACTGTGGACAATTTCCGAATTTTGTATGCATTCAAAGATATACCCACTGCTGGTATCAATGCTCCTAAAATGTCACCTATTATCTCTGAGAAGCTTTCTCTTCTCCTACGGGTTAATGGTTTACCTATCTCGTGAATTCCTTTCGTTCCTCTTTCCACGTGAAAAATCTTTGGAAAGACCAGGCCTAGATAGCATGTTCCGTACCAATGGTCCGGCAACCTATAATAGGCTCTATTTCCGCAAATATAATAGATCCCTGGAAATACTGGATCTTTTCCTCCTTTGAATCCCCATCCCCCTAAAATATTTTATGTATCTCTGCACTCACTAGAACCCACGAAATAGTTATCATACAGAGTGTTATCTCTACTAATACACAATTTTCCCTGTTGGGGCCAATCTAGAACCATAGCTGCATTTGTTTCGCCTTTGTCATAACTTCCCTCTTCAAACGCCCAAGGTGGGGTTTTTGTCTTTTCTCCTGTGGCCTTTCTTTGAAACTTAACCCTTCTGTCTTCTGCCATGTCTAAGAAAACCTTTTCTTCCTTTCTTAACCCACAAGTAAGATTATGTCTAAATGCATATTCTAATGTTAATTCTTTTGATTCTAAGATAAATTCTCCAAAAATCTTTGCAAACTTCACCTTATTTAGTTCAGGGACTACGGGAACTTTAGCAAAAACAGCATCTGTGTCAGTGTAGTAATACTCTAATTTACCTGTTTTGTAAAATAAGCTAGCTAAAACACTACAAGTTATTCCATACGTCAAAGGAAGGTGATGATACGTCACACCTTCTGTTACAGACGCAGGTAACTGCATACATATATAACAATCTCTCACATCCATTGTCTCCACATATTCATACAAGAGTTTCGTGAAGACATTCTTGGAGAAATCAGTTATTGACTTGTCCCTATGAAATTCAGTACTATCTATTAGTGTTGCAGTGTTCTTTATGTTAGATTTCTTGTCACTATTCGTGTCATTCATGATTGCAGATGTATTTTCTACAACTAATCTTAGTGGAATTATTATTGCTAAAATGAACCAAATAAGCATTAGAAAGCCTGTACAATAGAAACACATCTTACACCATCTACGGAAAAACCCACATCTAGATCTTCTATTCTCAGTGTCTACCATGTTGAAATATTATCTAACTATATATACAGAAATGTGTTTCCACACCTCAAATGACTTAGTCGCCGATTCCGATTCGGGCCGGAAAAAATACCGACCGACTCGGTATGGGAATTTAATCCGACCGACTCTGACCGCCGCCGTACGACCCGGGTAGTACGATGAAATGCATGTGAAATCCGACCGACTCGGACGGAATACAAAACGACCGACCGAGCCGGACGAACCAACCGACACGCCGGGAAATCACGCGAAACGAACCAACCGACACGCACCCGGATTGAACCCGAACGAAACGTACCCGCGAACTCCGACCCGCGTAGTATGATGCTGTGCGTGCAAAACACGACCGAATCGCCCGGAGCACAAGCCGTACGACCGACACGTATACAAAACCCAGCCGAAGCAACCCAATACTCCGCGACCGACTCGTACGCCGCATATGAAACCTAGCTGACACACAGCGGGAACGAGTCGGACAAGATCGCACCAGACAACTGCAGCGTCCTACTCGGACACAAGAACGACTCCTACATGCACCAAAAACACCAAGGAATTTTTTTTTTTTAAAAGGGCCAAACAAGCAACCACAAAGCCAATAAATACAGGGAGGAAAAAAAATGGAACAAGGACACACCTCCAACTCCACCTACATAAAGGCCACAAATCCCTACCATGATCCTTTGCAAATTCCACTGACCTGCCAGCACAGAACACCATCACACAGCAACCACAGACACACTCACAGCTCATACATCACACAAGCCACACACCATTACCACACCTACAAATAGCACCCTCACACACACCCAGCTAAACCTATACTCACACCCCCCACTTGCACACACACATCAATCACCACCACCACCCATCACCATGCCCCCAAAGAAGAATCATAAGTTCCTAGACAGTGAATTGGAAGTCATGGTAGATGAGATCCTCAGGGTAGAGCCACAGTTGTTTGGTACATTGGTACAACAGACCCCCATGTCGCAGAAAACCAAGATGTGGGCGAGGATTGTCGACAGGGTGAACGCACAATCACCATGTTTGCGCACAAAGGAAGACATCCAGAACAGGTGGTATGATGTGCGCAGGAGGGTCCGGGACCTACTCAAAAGGACTACCTCCTCAGCCAGCACACCGGCAGTGGCCCTCCTGCAAAACCAGTATACCTCAGGCCCTGGGAGGAGAAGGTGCGGGCCATCCTACCACCAGTGAGCGTATACGGACTAACAGACATCCCAGAGCCTGGTGAGTACACAACTAATATACACAATATGGTGTGACAACACACACACATCACAGTCAAGGGGATAGGCAAACCATGCACCCTTAGCAAATACACAGCAACCAAAAGATATTCATCCCAAGATGTGAATGCTAGTCAGACAAACACAATACCTGCCATCTCATAGTGATATGTAACTGTGTCATGACATGTACAAACCTAACAACAAATACAGCAAGGCAGTGGCACAAATAGAACCAACAAACACTCCCAGATATTTACCCACCACTAGAACACCACCTCACAGGGAAGCTCACTGAAAGGAAGGAATTCTGTGTATGCTGGTGAAGTCAGTGTAGCCAATAACATGATGGGAGTGGTAGTCACAGATATTGGTCACACCCACAATTGGCCCATCAACACCACTCTGAACCATGCTCACATCACAGGGAGTGGAAAACAACTGACAAGATGGCTGACACTGGGTACTGCTGTGGGGAGCACAAGGCCCTGATGGGAACTGGGCACCAACAAACAACAGGACCACACTGTCAGCCATCTTGCCATTGCTGTCACACTCACACACAGTGAAGTCCACTCAAAAGGAAGGAAGTATGGGCATGCTGGGAAGGGGGGTGTAGGCAATAGCATGATGGGAGTTGTAGGCACAGATATTGGTCAGCCTCACAATTGGCCCATCAACACCACTCTGAACCATGCTCACATCACAGGGAGTGGAAAACAACTGACAAGATGGCTGACACTGGTTACTGCTGGGGGAGCACAAGGCCCTGCTGGGAACTGTGCAACAACCAACAGCAGGACACCACTGACTGACATCCTGAAAGACAACTTGCACTCCCTGCAATGGAAGCACGCTTCATGGTGGGATAACTGGGCTGGGTGGTAAGGAGAACTCACAGCACTGACCATAGTTACAAGCACCTCCCCTCACACACCCCCTCAACACTAACTCCACATAACCCACTTGGGAGAATGCAATGCCTCACATCCTAACTGAAGATCCCACAAAGAACCACCACCCTGGGTTATGCTGTGTGAAGCACAGGGACACTCTTGGGACTTGTAGCCAAACAACTGCCAGGACAACACTCCCAGCCATCCTGTCAGCAAAGGCACCCCACCCCACAGGGAAGCAGAGTCAAAAGGAAGGAAGGATGGGCATGCTGGGAAGGGGGTGGAGGCAATAGCATGATGGGAGTGGTAGTCACAGATATTGGTCAGCCTCACAATTGGCCCATCAACACCACCCTGAACCATGCTCACATCACAGGGAGTGGAAAAGGACTCACAAGATGGCTGACACTGGGTACTGCTGGGGGAGCACAAGGCCCTGCTGGGAACTGTGCAACAACCAACAGCAGGACACCACTGACTGACATCCTGAAAGACAACTTGCACTCCCTGCAATGGAAGCACGCTTCATGGTGGGATAACTGGGCTGGGGGGAGAAGGAGGCCCGGATGCCAAGCAAATACCACCAATGCTGGTCATGCACACACCTCAACATTCACATTGACATGCCACAGGTTGGCAGGACAATGTGCTACACCAATATCACTCTCTGACTGTCACAATTTAGGAGAATGCAATGTCCAGGCCCACATCCAGAGGTACAGTCACAACTGTCAGGTGTTTGAACAATTGATGCCAGTAGAAAAATAACATACAATCTGTGTCTCTCCCCAAAACAGGTGATGATGGGGACACAGCAGCAGACAAGGAGGAGTCCCTGTCCCAGGCTCCGGTGAACACTGAGCTCACTGGTGTGGATCAGCCTCTGCACTCCTAGGATGGCGAAGAACCAGCTGGACCCTCCGGTGTGAGTCATCATGCAGCACCAGCAGGACCAACATCTGCACCCCCTGCACCCACCCCTCCAACAACTGCCAACACACAGGCCACCCCTGCCAACACGGACAGACCAAGGAACACAGATGACAACAGCGCAGGGACCCAGACCCAAACTGGAGCTGGTGACAACGAGCCCAGGAACAACACCCAAGTGGGCCCACGGTCACCTGTGCGTGCCACCGCAGGTCCTGCACGTGTCGCCAGGGGTGGTGGGAGGGGTGGTAGACATAGGTCGCTCTTTGCAGAGGGGTCTGGACTGCATGATGACCCACAACTGGCACGCATCACGGATGTGTACCAGACTAGCACCGGAGAGGTCAGCCAGGTAGTGGGGATCCTCAAGGACATACAACAGCAGCAGGCTGCCCATCATGCCCGCTTGGACTCCCACATGTCCCGTGTCGAGACACACATGTCACATGTCGAGACACACATGTCTGGCATGGAGTCCAATTGGGACACATTGGAACAACTGACAGCGGTGCATAGGGACATACTGACATGCCTCCGCCAGATCAGCATCAACATGGCCTCACCTCCCTGTGTGCCCACAACATCTGCTGCTGAAACAACTGCAAATGCCACAGGGAGGGAGGAGGACTCTGGCAGAGAGTCCCCTGCACTGCCGCAGCCTGCACCTGAGGGTCCCCCCCCCAAGAAGAGGGGCCATCCGAGGAGGCCAAACTGAGAGGCCGATGGCCATCTACATCCCCCAGGAAGCCAACACCTGTTCTGGAACTTTTCCTCTGTGTGCAAAAGCACGCCCTGTCGAAGCCAACCCAACTCTCCACATGACATGGGGAGCTATAGTTGGCCAAATTCATCAGATGACTGTGGGCTTTACTCTGGACATTTCAGCTACCAAGACTTCCGAATCACATGGGAACTTTGGATTCCAATTTCTATGTACAGAACCCACCATCCTGTGCACCATCCTCACACCTGTATGTAAATAAACTCACAAATACACCATATCTGCCTCTGTTGTGATTCCAACATGCTCTCTGTCATTGAGATGGTGATCAGAAAAATGACACTGTGCATGCTAACTGCTACAGCAAGTCCAACACCGTCATGTCAGTCATGGCGACGTGACACATATGAGGGAGACACACCACTAGGGCCACACAACACATACACACCAGGGCCATCAGACTCATCACCTATACTGATGTTGCAACTAAATACAGTGGAATGCACAGACACGCCACCTATTCACAGTCTGTGTCAACTAGACTACAGGTGCAGTAAGCAAATGTCAGTCAGATGTGTGACTACAGACAACGCACATCCCAAAGTGAAGCACAGGTTTATTACACATTTGCAACATGTTGTTTCCACTACAAATGCTAGCTAATCCAACCTGGCTGTGGCCACAAAGTCAAAAAGTGCAGAAGATAGAAAGTCCAGGGGTGTGTGGCACATCACCTGTAGGGAAACGACTGCTTCCACCTTGGAAGTTGAATCATGGATTTGTGGGATCCAAGTTGATCAAACAACTCCGGCAGCACCCTGTGAAGGACAGACATGACACACAGTCAAAACCACTGAAGAACAGCACAGAACGGCAATACTCATGTCTAATACATGTCACGAGATAACTACACAAAACCAAGTTAGCATGTCAACACTGTTGGGCAGTACAGACCACCTGCAAGGACACATCGCTGCACGCATCCAGCACATGGCCACACTCAAACAGCACCAGAGCACCACACACACATATCATGCAAACTCAAATCATTGACATTACAACCCTCTGGAGACTCACATTCAGCTGAAGAAGTTGGTGATGAGCTGTGTGCGGACATCACCATCATCATCATCATCATCTTCACTGGCATCGTGACCCAGGCCAGGATCTTCCACAGGTGGCGGACGTTGGTCATCGTCATCCAGGATGAGAGGCAACTCCTTCCGCACTGCCAGGTTGTGTAGCATGCAGCAGACGATGACAATCTTGCACACCTTTGCTGGGGCATATGGGAGGGCCCCTCCTGTCTTGTCCAGGCAGCGGAAGCGGCTCTTCAGGAGACCAAAGGTCCGCTCAATCGCCCTCCTCGTCCGACCATGTGCCTCATTGTAGCGCATCTGGGCTGGTGTCACAGGGTTCCTGAGGGGTGTCAGCAACCACGGCATGTTGGGGTATCCCGAGTCACCTACAGACAGACAATTGCACATTAGCCGATTTGAAAATGTGTGCGGAAAACAACATAGCAGAACACACACAATGGTACAAAGTCAGTACACACCAACAAGCCAGGCACGCTGGTTTGGCATCTGTGACATCATCCTCGGGATGCGACTACTCCTCATCACGTAGGCATCGTGTGCCGAACCGGGGAAACGGGCACACACATGTGTGATGGTCATATCTGCAAGACATACCACCAGAGCATTGATCGAATGGTAATGTTTACGGTTCCGGTATGCCTGCTCATGTGCCTGTGGTGGTATCAAAGCCACATGTGTCCCATCAATGGAGCCAATTACATGTGGCATCCTCCCCAGGACATAGAAGTCACTCTTGACGTCAGTGAGTCGTTGAAGTGTTGGAATTTAGATGTACTGGTTCAGGTATCTCAACATTGCCCCCAAAACATCGCGTAGCACACGGCTGAACATAGTCTGTGACATCCCACCGGCAGTCGCCACAGTGTGTTGAAAGGTACCGGTGGCAAAGAACTGTAGGGCTGCCATCACCTTCACCTTGGGGGTCAGCGCTGTAGGATACGGATGGCCAGGCTGCAAATGTGGGTCCAACTGCACTGCCAAATCCTCAATCAGCTGCCTGGTGAAGCGGTACCGTCGGATGCTGTCACGTTCCACCATCGTTGCCAGGTCTGGGAATGGTCGATGGACAGCAGGAGCCCTGCAGTGCATAGGTGAAGAAAGCAAGATTGTCAGTCACCCCACCTATGTGCCGTTCACCATACTCAATATCACATGATACATCATTAACAAACACAAGTACTTGATGTGTGTGTCGTTCTGTTTGGACATATATGGCACCTACATGGACATCATCTAACATCTCTGTTCAACAAGTGTTGACAACAGGTTCCAGGGTGTGCTATGGGAAACCATTAGGCTGTGTCACAGTACCCATTTACTGCTCTCACGTTCCACACACATACCACAGTGACATGTCTGGACAGATGCTCCACAGGCATCACAGCTCATTGACAGGTAGATTTCCAGGAACCCTGACTTGCCACATGGACACTGGCATGACATGGCGTATCATGTACACATCAGAAAAACAAACATGACACCCACAGGTAGTGGCCCCTGTAGCCTCTGCAGGACAGACATGGACGTCTGTGACACACACACACACAACATCAAAGTTCATGCACAAACCACATGGATGTGGAGACTGTCTCCCATTGTGCACATGGAGTCAGAGACATGTGAAACACAACATGCACACAGACTGCGGAGGGACATCACTATTGTGGCAATGGGCCACCCTGTGACGTACATGCCTTCCCACATGTGAGCCTGGGGGTATGTGACATGTCATACACATACACAACCTGGAAATGTGGCCATGACACATGCTCCAAAATGAACAGTTGCACACCACAGTGGTCAGGTGCACAACACACAAAAGACCCTATCCCCATGAACACGTGCACAGCCTGGGTGTGTCTGCCCCCAAGTGCCACCCCAAAAACCACATGTTCACCCACATACACAGATAAGGTTATGCTGCCACACATGCCTTAGATACAGTGTGGACTGGGTGTGGTGTTGTAGGTGTGCCCCTGAGTCCCTGGAAAGTATATGTGGCTGGCATAGGTTCACCAGTGACCAGCATGGTGACATATGCGTGTGACCTGTCCAGGGATGCGTTGAAGAGCAATGGACCGATCGGTGTGCCCGCACGGTCCATTGCATTGGATGTGAGCGGGTACGCGTTGTATCCCGGGTATGCGTTGTAGAGCAATGGAGCGATCGGTGGGCCCGGCCAGCCCATTGCATATGATGTGAGCGGGTACGCGTTGTATCCCGGGTACGCGTTGTACAGCAATGGACTGATCGGTGTGCCCGCACGGCCCATTGCATTGGATGTGAGCGGGGACGCGTTGTAGAGCAATGGACCGATCGGTGTGCCCGGCCGGCCCATTGCATATGATGTGAGCGGGTACGCGTTGAATCCCGGGTACGGGTTGTGCAGCAATGGACCGATCGGTGTGCCCGGCCGGCCCATTGCATATGATGTGAGCGGGTACGCGTTGTATCCCGGGTACGCGTTGTAGAGCAATGGACCGATCGGTGTGCCCGGCCGGTCCATTGCATATGATGTGAGCGGGTACGCGTTGTATCCCGGGTACGCGTTGTGCAGCAATGGACCGATCGGTGTGCCCGGCCGGCCCATTGCATATGATGTGAGCGGGTACGCGTTGTATCCCGGGTACGCGTTGAACAGCAATGGACCGATCGGTGTGCCCGGCCGCCCCATTGCATATGATGTGAGTGGGTACGCGTTGTATCCCGGGTACGCGTTGAGCAGCAATGGACCGATCGGTGTGCCCGGCCGGCCCATTGCATATGATGTGAGCGGGTACGCGTTGTATCCCGGGTACGCGTTGTGCAGCAATGGACCGATCGGTGTGCCCGGCCGGCCCATTGCATATGATGTGAGCGGGTACGTGTTGTATCCCGGGTACGCGTTGTGCAGCAATGGACCGATCGGTGTGCCCGGCCGGCCCATTGCATATGATGTGAGCGGGTACGTGTTGTATCCCGGGTACGCGTTGAACAGCAATGGACCGATCGGTGTGACCGGCCGGCCCATTGCATATGATGTGAGCGGGTACGCGTTGTATCCCGGGTACGCGTTGAACAGCAATGGACCGATCGGTGTGCCCGGCCGGCCCATTGCATATGATGTGAGCGGGTACGCGTTGTATCCCGGGTACGCGTTGAACAGCAATGGACCGATCGGTGTGCCCGGCCGGCACATTGCATATGATGTGAGCGGGTACGCGTTGTATCCCGGGTACGCGTTGAACAGCAATGGACCGATCGGTGTGCCCGGCCGGCCCATTGCATATGACGTGAGCGGGTACGCGTTGTATCCCGGGTACGCGTTGAACAGCAATGGACCGATCGGTGTGCCCGGCCGGCCCATTGCATATGATGTGTGCGGGTACGCGTTGTATCCCGAAATACGCGTTGTACAGCAGTGGACAGAATGGTGCGCACACATTGGCTGGGGCCTGGCATGGCAAAGGACGCGTTTTCGAAGCTCCGAGTCTGATGCAGTGAATTCAGTTGGCCAGCCACAACAATGTTGCAAAATCATGGGTGTCATGAAGTTGAAGATTTGAAGGATGCTGTGGGCGTGTATTAGTGCTGCTATTCCATGGATTGGTCAGATTCAGAAGATGCAAACAACTTGGACCTATCACTTTGGACACATGGGACAGTATCTGCCTCTGCAGCACACATATAATGCTGGCTGTTCCCCTGAGAGCTCACTTGCCTGCACTACATGCTCCAGGACGACATCTGCCACCAACACTGCTGTTTATGCATCCTCTGGCTCCTGCAATGGCACGTACTGTGGAGAGAGCCCCAGCCTTCAGCCTTGAGGAGAACCAGGCCCTGCTGGACAGCCTCCTTCCACAGTACAGCAAGCTGTATGGGAAACCAGGGGAGCAGGTGAGTGTGCTGTCCACTGCCTCACTAATTGTGCATGTTGTCTGACTAGCAGGACTTTCAGTGTGCACAGCACTGGCTAGCATGCCCACTGAGTAGTTGTCACACCCCAAAGTGTGTAGTTACATGCACTGAACTGGTACAGTGCAGTAACAGTGCATTCCAACTAGGTTTACTTCCCATGCAATGATACCATGTAGTGACTGCTGGCAAACTGTTCATAGCCATTGTTGGACTGCCTGTGTACATCATATGCCCCTGTGATTGAGACATGTATATCCAACTGTGTGATGCACGTATATGTTGCATGTGTAGTAATTGCCTTTTAACTTTGTCATCCTCACAGGTTGATGCCCACCAGAAGCAGGAAATTTGGCTGACCTTTGCCCAGAAAGTAAGATCCGTGGGGGTCTACAGGCGCAGGATCCGCAACTGCCAGAAGAGGTGGCAGGACCTTCGTGGCTGGACCCGGAGGATCGCAAGGGTCCAGCTGAAGCTGTCGCCTCCTCGAAGGAGGGGCGGACACCGGACCCTGACCCCCCACATGCTCCGGATCCTGGCGGTGGTCTTCCCTGACCTGGATGGGCAGCTGAAGGACAGACAACAGCAAGGAGGGGGTGAGTCCATGACTGCACTGTGCACTTTGTCTGACATGCTATGTGCCCTCCTCTGGCCTGGTTAAACTTCCACAGTACATCAGTCATGTGGTCCAGGACCCATGTCCCTCATTTGTGACATGCCCACTTCTCCTCTGATACGCATATGTGTGGCCCTTATAGTCAGGAAATTGTGTCATTTGGGGACTGTGTCATTGCATTTTGCTTTGCTCAAGGTGGGGGGCAGCATTTGTTCCCGTGACTATGTTGTGCGATTCATGGGTGGCTCAATTGCTTACACAATGCCTAAGTTCTGACATGTAATCTGGGTGTAACTTTGATATGTGGTCCGCTTGCTGCTCTGACTCACCACATGTCCCTGGGGAATTTGGCACACACCCATGCTGCTGGTGGGAACAATGTTTGGGCCTCAGGAGTATGTGTATCCAGTGTGTCACACATGCTTAGCCACCTGCCTACTGTCCAGGACTCATCCCTCTTACAGGTGGAGCTGGACAGTCATGCCTACTCCAGGGCATGCAATACACTCTGTACTTCCACTCCCGTGTATCATCTGGCATGTTGTGATCAGTGAAATGTACCCTCAGGTGTCTGCCTCTGTCTCATTGTGCTGTGTCTTCGTTGTCAGGACTACTGGTATGTTTATCGGTTAGGGCTCAGCATGCCATCTGAGATGTGACCATGATAGACGATACTTCTGTGACTTATAGGTGTCTGATCACTTGACTGTGCACACAGGTGTTTGCAACTGTGACTTTCAGGCAGCTGTATTGTCATTCACAGCACACTGTGAGGTGCTCATGTTCAGAGAGTTGTGTTTCATGTCCCCCATGTGTCCAGTTGGTATGACGTGGACAAATAGTAGTACAGATGATGTGGTATTTGGGGGATGGACATGTGCACTTATCAGTCACATAACTTGCATTCCCCATGCCCTCGGATTGTGACACAGTGCAGACTGTTGTTGGCTGGCTGCCATGGCCATGTGACTTGAGACAGTAATGTATGACTTTGCACGCATTCCTGTGTCATGGCATTAAACTTCCTGAGACTGATCCTGCAGGGGAGTGACATGTGCAACATGCACCCCATTGTGGCATTGACTATCCGGACATGGGTGCATCATGGTGTCTGGTGCTGGTATGCATCACATGCATTTCTATTTAGACTCTGGCCATCCCTTTATCCGGACACCTGCACTGACTCAGTGGCAAGAGATGTGATGTGTGCATGTTCACATACTTCACCGTGTTCCCTGCAATGTCCAACAACTGTGTAGGTGGTGCATGTGTCCGCACTGGGGTCTTACCATCAGACAGGCACCAGACAGATGGGTGCAAGGGCAGGAGGGGTGTGAGTCCCATGGTTGACCATCAGACTGACAATTGGCTTCCCCGAATCCGTGTGGGGACTTTAGCCAATGTTCAACTAAAGATGCCAGGGCTTGCTCTGTAATGTGCTGTACTTACTGTGGTGTGTGCGGTCAGTGCAGGTGACTGATGTTTGTCTGTTTCCCTAATTGTTTGCAGATACACCACGGCCACAGGAGGGGACAGCTCCACGGACCAGGAGGAGCAGCGGAGCCAGACTGGGTCAGCATCGGACGAGTGGTCAGAGGGACCCAGTGGCACGGAGGGCGAGGGGAGCCACACCGAGGAGTCCTCAGCACCATCCACCTCAGCTGAGGACCACAGCAGCTCGGAGGATGACTCCCTTGTGGAGGCGTGTCTCAGCAGCCACCAAAGGCCAGCTAGTCTGTCTGGCCCTGCCACCACCACCACCACCGCCCTCCCATTGGCTCCCATTCCTGAGGTCCGTGGAGGCTCCCGTACTCGGGAGCGTGTCTCCTTCGTGCCAGGCACCGCACCCGCTGCCCCTATGTCCCCTGCTGCCCTGAGTGAGGAGTCTGTGTACCTCCTTCGGCAGCTCCATGTAGGGCAGACAGCAATGCTGAGTGTCCTCCATGCACACACCACTCTGTTGACACAGCTGGTGTCGTTCATGGAGGGCATCTCGACGGGTATGTCTGCCCTACAGAGGAGCAATAAGTCCATGGACTCCTCCCTGACGGCAGCAGTGTCCCTCCTCCAACAGTCCCTCACCCCTCCCACCTCTGCCCCATCCACACTTCCTGCCCCCTACCTGTCCAAAGCACATGCAACACCTGCACAGTCACCCAAACACACAGACACGAGCAGCACAGACACACCCAAGAGAAAGGCAAGACGTGCACACAAGCATCCTCAGGGGACTGATACCACAGACACAGGGGATGGGGAACACACACACACACAGGCAACCACAGTCACTCCGCAATCCTCAAGATCCTCTCCCTCCAAGACCCCTTCCCTTGCCTCACCTGCAACCCCACCTGATCAGCAGCTCTTCCTCAGTGACCTCGGCCTCTTCCCCTCCAATCCCGCTGATCCAGCATACCGGGGGAAGAGGAAGTCCACCCACACAGAGGGGAGTGCCCCTCGCCCCCGGACACCCTCCCCCAGGCGCAGGCAGAGTGATCCCCCCACCCGCAAGTCCCCCCGGTCCCGGAAGAGCAAGACCCCGCCCTGCAAGTCAACCACCCAGTCTCTCACCTCCATCCCCCAGGCCACCACTCCACAGGTTCCACCGCCACACCCTGCCCCAGGTTCCCCCACACACCGATACCGCATCCCCAAACTGCTTAGGCCCTCCCCCTGCCACTTGCTCTTCCACCCCCAAACCAGACGCTCTGCCTGTTTGTGCCACTGGTGTGGAGACCGTGTCCCCCTCTCTGTCCTGCCCAGCTCTTCTGCCCCCCTTCCACTACCTTGGAGTCATGCACTGCGGTGGAGTCCACAACCACCCCGTCTGACTCGGGCACTGCATTGGGGACCCAGTCCACTCCATCTGACCAGCCCACTGCAGTGGTTGCAGCACCAACACCATCTGACTTGAGCCCTGCGGTGGTGCCAGCCCCCCTGAGTCAGACACCTCCACTGCAGTTGCCGGTGACACTCCTGCACCCACCTCCCCTTCACTGCCTCCTTCTGGCATCCTCCCATCCTGTCCCTGCGGTGCCTGGCCTGCCCCTCGTATGCCCCTCCAAGGGGGATGTCCCCTGTCCGTACCTGTGCAGGCAAGCAATTGTTGACAAGTTGTCACACATCACCCTGTTGGGACTGTATATTTGGACTGGCCATTCGCCTTAGTTTATTTTGGACTTTTGATTTGAGTTGCACCCTTGCTGAATAAAGCCTCTTTTTGTTTACTTGTGGTTAATCTTTGGAGGTACATGATGTAGATGTGTAGAATCATGCATTTGCTGTTGTAATAGTGTTCAGATCAGGTAAATGAAGTTTTGCTGTGATGGGCTCCATGTGGTCCATGGGATATGTATCCTAATCTAGTCTGGATCTATAGCATCCTTTGCTGCAGTCTGAGGGTGTAATGTTCAGCATTTGACACAGGGATGTACGTTTAGCATTTGTAGATTACCATCTTTGTCCTACACTGATGCACATCTGGTGGGCTTACCACTGTCCAATGTTCCTAGTACCCTGACTGTGTGCCCGTCTCCAATGGACATGCAGTTTAGCACATCAAATTTGTAGGACTCATCTGTGTACACAGTGCAAGTTGCTTGACACGTGTCTTGGGTGTATGCAGATGACTGACGTGACACTCCCGTGCCCAGGCTGATATGAGCAGAGCCTTCAGTGTGTTGTAGTTGTTGACTCACTGACTGAGTGTTCTGCTGACATGTTTGAGTCGTGCACAGACAAGGTTTGGCACAGCTGACCTTCCACAGGAGTGGAGTGCCCTCATGGCAGTGTGTGATTCCGTGATATAGGCTGTGCCCGTGTTGTGTGTTGTGTAGGCATGTCTGTGCGTGTTCCCTTCTCCTTTTCCGACACAGGCTGTGTCCCTACGGATGTTCCTGTTTGTGATGCTTGCTGAGTTGTTCTGTGTTCATCCAGCATCTTGGACCTGGTTTCTCCGGGATGTGGGTGCTTGGCAAACTAATGTTCATGAGGTTGTCATCCCTAGTTGTCTTTGTTGTCAGGGCTGGGGATGTGGGCAAACGCAGATGGGACACAGTCAGGATTCCTCTTGGCACTTGTTGGTTACACGAGTAATGTGATTTTCTGATTGTGTATGCTTTCAGTGATTGTGACACGTTGTGTGTGTGACTGCTGCCACTCCTCAGGGTCAGAGCTGCAATGTTGGGAGTTGTCTATGTGTGTCCTTTGTGGGTCATCTTGGCTTCTTCATTGGTGTGTGACTATGGCCAGGATCCCATTGTTTGGGGTGGATTTCACGTCATGCCCATGTACGGCATACTGTGCAGTGTGTCAGACATTCACAAGTATTGTTGACTGGCCATGTGTGATGTGTTTCTGCACCTTATTTCCCCCCACCACCCCTGGGATTGTCCTGGGTGCATGTGCAATGTCAGCAGTCCATGTGAGCTTCACTGCTGCACATTGGTGGAGTTCAAGGTGTGTGGCGTTGAGTGTGTGCAAATGTGAGTTGTTGCACGGCTGGGGCACTACCTCCATATTTTCCTTGGCTGGCAGGCCATGCTGAGTGCTTTGTGCTTGTATAGGTGTGATGGTAGTTTGTTGCTCAGGACACATGGCTGTGGTTCACAGTGTGGATGACATCTACCTTTGTCATCACAGTGTGATTGTCATGCAGGCTAGTGTCACCACAATGTGGGATCCCTGGGGGAGTGCTGTGGTGGTTCTGTCTCTTGCTGTGTTTGTTGCTGTTCCTACAAGCTTGTGTGACATGTGTAATTTGGGCTCCCTCTCATCTCACAATGCCTGTTTGCCCACATAGGGGAATCCAATCCATGAGTTACTTTTGTATGTGACTGTGTTGACATCTGTGTAGTAGTGAATCTGGCCTCCTCATGTGTTGTGTGTTTGCCTGGGGACACTGGCACACAACCCCCCTCACCTGTTGTGTATTATATGCAGTGTGAGTCTGCCTGTTTGTGTTTGTGCATTTGCACCACTGCATTGGCATATCTTTAGTTTGCCATTGGCTGTATGTTGTTTGTTGGCTTTCCCCTGCTGGCCCTGGGACTGCTAGGTCATCAGTCAGCACATTGATCATGGTTAGTATGTCCCATTGCTGCCATGGTATGGTATTTGTTCACCTGACATCTACAGTCTCCACAGGATATCTACATCTGTGTGTCCATTGGTGCAGATATGTGGGTCTGCATTATGATGCTCACTTCTGTCATTGTGTTATTTGTGAATGTAGACAATGTGGGCCCCCATGGCTGATGTTTGTGTGCACATGGCCTGAACGATGTGTCATTGGCACTGCACTGCTTGCCTCACACAATCTATGTTGCTATGGGACACAAGCACTACAATGCCACTGTAGTGTTTGGTGTTGTGTGGCCAGGAATAATCCCTGCAGTTTTGTTTTTGCAGCTTTTACCAGGACTACACTTACCTTTTGGGCACTGTGGTGATGGGGCTTTGGGCCCCATTGCCACACTGTTCAAAATGTGCTTCAGCTATGGAGCACACACTTACCTTTTGGGCACTGTGGTGATGGGGCTTTGGGCCCCATTGCCACACTGTTCAAAATGTGCTTCAGCTATGGAGCACACACTTACCTTTTGGGCACTGTGGTGATGGGGCTTTGGGCCACATTGCCACAGTGGTCATGGTCTGCTTGCATTGTGTAGGCCACACACACAATTATGTGTGACACATGTGTTAGGGGGTCACATTGTATGTTCAATGTCATGTTCAGTGTTGTATGCATTTGACACAGACCACACACGCTTGTCATGGTGTTGGGGGTGGGATGTAATTTACACACAGTCCTTATGTGGGAGTATGCTAGTTGTGTCATGCATTACCCGTCCTATGAGTAGGGGTGGTTGTGGTGACAGGCATCCAGCCCCCCATGAGTGGGGATGGTAGTAGTGGTAGGCATCCAGCCCCCCATGAGTGGGGATGGTAGTAGTGGTAGGCATCCAGCCCCCCATGAGTGGGGATGGTAGTAGTGGTAGGCATCCAGCCCCCCATGAGTGGGGATGGTAGTAGTGGTAGGCATCCAGCCCCCCATGAGTGGGGATGGTAGTAGTGGTAGGCATCCCGACCCCCATGAGTGGGGATGGTAGTAGTGACAGCCATCCAGCCCCCTATGGGTGGGGATGGCAGTAGTGACAGGCATCCAGCCCCCCATGAGTGGGGATGGTAGTAGTGGTAGGCATCCCGACCCCCATGAGTGGGGATGGTAGTAGTGACAGCCATCCAGCCCCCTATGGGTGGGGATGGCAGTAGTGACAGGCACCCAGCCCCCCATGAGTGAGGATGGTAGTAGTGGTAGGCATCCAGACCCCCATGAGTGGGGATGGTAGTAATGGTAGGCATCCAGACCCCCATGAGTGGGGATGGTAGTAGTGATAGCCATTCAGCCCCCTATGGGTGGGGATGGCAGTAGTGACAGGCATCCAGCCCACCCTGAGTGGGGGTGGTGTTAGTGGTAGGCATCCAGCCCCCCATGAGTAGGGATGGCAGTAGTGACAGGCATCCAGCCCCCCATGAGTGGGGATGGTAGTAGTGGTAGGCATCCAGCTCCCCATGAGTGGGAATGGTAGTAGTGGTAGGCATCCAGACCCCCATGAGTGGGGATGGTAGTAGTGGTAGGCATCCAGCCCCCCATGAGTGGGGATGGTAGTAGTGGTAGGCATCCAGCCCCCCATGAGTGGGGATGGTAGTAGTGGTAGGCATCCAGCCCCCCATGAGTGGGGATGGTAGTAGTCGTAGGCATCCAGACCCCCATGAGTGGGGATGGTAGTAGTGGTAGGCATCCAGCCCCCCATGAGTGGGGATGGTAGTAGTGATAGGCATCCAGCCCTCCATGAGTGGATATGGTAGTAGTGGTAGGCATCCATCCCCCCATGAGTGGGGATGGTAGTAGTGGTAGGCATCCAGACCCCCATGAGTGGGGATGGTAGTAGTGACAGCCATCCAGCCCCCTATGGGTGGGGATGGCAGTAGTGACAGGCATCCAGCCCCCCATGAGTGGGGATGGTAGTAGTGGTAGGCATCCAGACCCCCATGAGTGGGGATGGTAGTAGTGGTAGGCATCCAGACCCCCATGAGTGGGGATGGTAGTAGTGACAGCCATCCAGCCCCCTATGGGTGGGGATGGCAGTAGTGACAGGCATCCAGCCCACCCTGAGTGGGGGTGGTGTTAGTGGTAGGCATCCAGCCCCCCATGAGTGGGGATGGCAGTAGTGACAGGCATCCAGCCCCCCATGAGTGGGGATGGTAGTAGTGGTAGGCATCCAGCCCCCCATGAGTGGCGATGGTAGTAGTGGTAGGCATCCAGCCCCCCATGAGTGGGGATGGTAGTAGTGGTAGGCATCCAGCCCCCCATGAGTGGGGATGGTAGTAGTGATAGCCATTCAGCCCCCTATGGGTGGGGATGGCAGTAGTGACAGGCATCCAGCCCACCCTGAGTGGGGGTGGTGTTAGTGGTAGGCATCCAGCCCCCCATGAGTAGGGATGGCAGTAGTGACAGGCATCCAGCCCCCCATGAGTGGGGATGGTAGTAGTGGTAGGCATCCAGCTCCCCATGAGTGGGAATGGTAGTAGTGGTAGGCATCCAGACCCCCATGAGTGGGGATGGTAGTAGTGGTAGGCATCCAGCCCCCCATGAGTGGGGATGGTAGTAGTGGTAGGCATCCAGCCCCCCATGAGTGGGGATGGTAGTAGTGGTAGGCATCCAGACCCCCATGAGTGGGGATGGTAGTAGTGGTAGGCATCCAGACCCCCATGAGTGGGGATGGTAGTAGTGACAGCGTTCCAGCCCCCTAAGGGTGGGGATGGCAGTAGTGACAGGCATCCAGCCCCCCATGAGTGGAGATGGTAGTAGTGGTAGGCATCCAGCCCCCCATGAGTGGGGATGGTAGTAGTGACAGCCATCCAGCCCCTTATGGGTGGGGATGGCTGTAGTGACAGGCATCCAGCCCCCCATGATTGGGGATGGTAGTAGTGGTAGGCATCCAGCCCCCCATGAGTGTGGATGGTAGTAGTGGTAGGCATCCAGACCCCCATGAGTGGGGATGGTAGTAGTGACAGCCATCCAGCCCCCTAAGGGGGTGGATGGCAGTAGTGAGAGGCACCCAGCCCCCCATGAGTGGGGATGGTAGTAGTGGTAGGCATCCAGCCCCCCATGAGTGAGGATGGTAGTAGTGGTAGGCATCCAGCCCCCCATGAGTGGATATGGTAGTAGTGGTAGGCATCCATCCCCCCATGAGTGGGGATGGTAGTAGTGGTAGGCATCCCGACCCCCATGAGTGGGGATGGTAGTAGTGACAGCCATCCAGCCCCCTATGGGTGGGGATGGCAGTAGTGACAGGCATCCAGCCCCCCATGAGTGGGGATGGTAGTAGTGGTAGGCATCCAGACCCCCGTGAGTGGGGATGGTAGTAGTGGTAGGCATCCAGACCCCCATGAGTGGGGATGGTAGTAGTGACAGCCATCCAGCCCCCTATGGGTGGGGATGGCAGTAGTGACAGGCATCCAGCCCACCCTGAGTGGGGGTGGTGTTAGTGGTAGGCATCCAGCCCCCCATGAGTGGGGATGGCAGTAGTGACAGGCATCCAGCCCCCCATGAGTGGGGATGGTAGTAGTGGTAGGCATCCAGCGCCCCATGAGTGGGGATGGTAGTAGTGGTAGGCATCCAGCCCCCCATGAGTGGGGATGGCAGTAGTGGCAGGCATCCATCCCCCTATGGGTGTGTATGGCATTGGTGATGGCCATCCCGCCCCTATGGTTCTGCTGTTGCTAGTGTACGTCATTTGTGCATCCCTATGTGTGTGTGACATATTTCGGGTACGTGTCGTTTGTTTGTGTTGTGGGTGTTTGACTTACCGTCTGCGCCGTACGCGTCCGTACCGGTCCCGGTAATAGATGTAGAGTATTGGTAGGACCTGCGCGATGGGATTCATGGTTGGGTCGTCTCGTTCGGGTTTCTCGTGGCTTCGACTCGTACTCGTCGCTGGCTTGTTCGTCTCGTCGCCGTGGATCGTCTTGTGGCGCGAATCGGAGCTTATGTGCAGCTCTCCCGGATGCTCAAACGTGCCAGACGTAGAGCCGAGTTCGGCGTTTACAGAAGACGCATCGTACTAGTCCGGCCGGAAGGTGCTGTGTATTTGGTTCCGTGCGACTCGATTCGGCGTTTACAGATCCGGCTCGGGCGGGGAACAGGAGCTGGAATGGGTAAGTACGGCTCGCTCGGAATCTGGGCTGTTATGCGCATCGTACTTGTTCGTTGGGTAGAGTGTTCGAGTCGGTCGGAAAACACGCGTTCGGCTGGTATTTTTTCCGGACGAATACTGTTAGGTGCGCTTCCGGCCGACATCGGAATCGACCCCTTAGTGTTGACTGGGATCAACTGTTTTTGGCGCACCTTTCGGTCTCTCAGAAATTTTCTTTGTCTTTATCAGTTTTTGTGTCTAGTCCGGTTTTCTTTCTTTGACTTTATCAGTTTGTGTGTCTAGTCCGGTTTTCTTTCTTTGACTTTCAGGATTGGCGCAGTTCACTCTCACCCACTTGTTCACAGACTTTGTCTGGGTTCTCGTGACTGCTATCCACTTCTTTAATGTCAGACAGTGCTACGTATACCCATTCAGGTGACTTGTATTTCAAGTTAGGTCTTTTCACTCTTTTGGGTCTCTGCAATTGTCTTTTATCTGTTTTTCTTTGTCTTTCCTGACTTGTTATTTCATTTACTTGTTCTGCATTGTCTTTGTTCAAATTTATTAGCTTATATCTTAGTCTTTTAATTTCGTTGGGCCAATTGTCTCCTTTTCTCGGCCTTTTCAGTTCACTTTCCTTTTCTCCTCGTTCCAGTCTCCAGGTTCTCTTTCTTGGTCCTATTCTTTGCCTTCTTTCTTCTTCACTTTCTTCAGATTCTGTCTCAGATCTCACTTCACTTTCTCTAAATTTGAACTTTATGATCTCAGTCTCTTTATCTGAATCTGAACCTCCTCTTGTTTCTTCCGCTTGTAATTCTGAGTCTAATCCTCCTCGTGTTTCTTCCGCTTGTAATTTTGAGTCTAATCCTCCTCGTGTTTCTTCCACAATTTCCTCAATCTTTCTATCTGAATCTGAATTTTCTTGAGTTACCTCTACAATTTCCGGAGGAATTTCCCCAAAGCTTGTACTTGGTTGTTCACCGTCACTGTCTATTGGTTCAGTTTCTCCTGTTTCAATATCAGTTCTTTTGTTTTCGGATTCTTTTGTTTGTCTTTCACTGCATTCAGGTTGGTCTGTTTCAGATGCCGAACTGGTATCTGATATTTCCAGATGTCGACTTACATGTCGATCTTCAGGATCTGGAACTCTGATCGTTTCAGTTTCTGCTTCAGATGCCGAACTGGTACCTGATTCTTCCAGATGTCGACTTACAGGTCGAGCTTCAGGATCTGGAACTCTGATTGTTTCAGTCTCTGCTTCAGATGCCGAGCTGGTATCTGATATTTCCAGATGTCGACTTACAGGTCGAGCTTCAGGATCTGGAACTCTGATAGTATGGCTGGCATGAATCCAATTTTTCACACCTGCACACTTTACTGCAGTCGTTGTCACCAGAATCACTTGACGTGGCTTGTCCCAGCGTGGAACCAAGCAATTTCTTCTTCTGTGGACTTTTATGCGGACCCAGTCTCCTGGACTCAGATCATGAGCTGGTTTTCTTTCAAGAGTGGTCGCATCCGGCCCAACCTGATGAAACACAGAATGTACCACATCAGCCAATCCTTTGTAATAGTCCAGTATGAGATCATCAGTTATAGTCAGCAGTTTGTTGACAGGTACATATGCTTGTCTCATTGCTCGTCCCATGATTATTTCATGAGGACTCAGACCTGTTTTTCTGTCAGGTATGCTTCTTATGCTCATCAGCACCAATGGTAAGGCATTGGGCCATTTGAGTCCTGTGGCTTGACACATTTTCCCCCAACCTATTCTTTATGGTGCCATTTACTTGCTCTACCACTCCAGAAGCCTCTGGTCTGTAGGCACAATGCAGCTTTTGTTGAATGTCTAGTGCTTCACATATCAGTTGGATAATTTAGTTCTGGACATGCTTTCCTCTATCTGTTTCTATCGTTACTGGAAAGCCATATCTAGGAATGAATTCTCTCAGCAGGAGCTTAGCTACAGTAACTCCATCATTCCTTCTTGTCGGATAGGCTTCCACCCAACGAGAAAACAAACAGACGACCACCAGGACATACATCAATCTGTTACTCGGGGGCATTTCAATAAAATCTAATTGCATTCTGGTAAAAGGACCTCCTTCACGTCCTATTGTTCCCAAACTCACTAATGTCTTCCTTCCAGGATTTATCTGTTGGCATATAAGGCATTTTTGGCAAAGACTTTCAGCTATAGCCCTTAATTTGTGTTGTACCAGGTCTGTTTGTAAAGTCTGGTCATGGCATCTCTACCTATGTATTGTATTGTAATTGCATTTGTATAGCGCTTACTACCCCTGACGAGGCGTCGAAGCACTTTTTCGGCGAGTAGCACGCTACTCCGGGACCCATAGAGGATTAGTGTTGAATTAGTATAGTGAAACATGCAAGTAAATTTTAAGTGGTGGATATGTTAGTCAGTTATTTGGATTCGGAAGGATAGCAGAAGGATAGAAGAGGAAAGAAGGTTTGTATTTATATAGCGCTTCTAACCCCTGATGGGGTGTTGAATTGCTTTTTTTGGCGAGTAGCACGCTACTCCGGAAACCCATAAAGGATTAGTGGTGAATTAGTATGGTGAAATATGAAAGTAGTTTGAGTGGTGGATATTAGTCAGTTATTTGGAGTGAGAAGGTACATCCATAACATGTTAGAGATCATGCTATCAGGCATAACTGGTCTTTCATCCCTGTAAACCCAAACTTCATCTTCTTCTCTCCGTCTGCAACCTGATTTTATCCAAACGTCTTTTTCCTCATCACTTGCCTCTTCCTGCAATTGTTTTACCTCATCCCATGTTTCAACTGGGTTAGTAAACAGCAAGGGACATGAAACATTTTCTTTTTCCCTTCTCCGATTCATTGAGGTCATATTTCTGGCACAATATTGAGCTACTTCATCAGCAAATTTGTTACCTACTGCAATGTAATCAGTTCCATTTTTGTGAGCAGTGCATTTTACCACCGCAATCTGTTTAGGCAGCTGTATCGCCTCAAGCAACTTCTTCACAAACTAACACTTCCTAATAGGAGACCCCGAGGAAGTCAGGAATCCCCTCTGGGACCAGATCTGTCCAAAATCATGGACCACTCCGAAGCCATACTGGTTATCCGTGATCACAGTATTTCGGAAATTCTTTCCCAGTTTGCACGCTCGAATCAGAGCAATCAGCTCAGCAACTTGGGCTGAACGTATTCCTCTCAAACAGGATGCTTCCATTATGGTTGCCACCGTACATACAGCATACGCAGCACTTAAAACTCCTTCATTTGTCCTCAGGCATGACCCGTCCACAAACATTACATAATCTGACTCCTTTAAAGGTTCATCCCTGATATCAGGGTGGGGCTTTGTGCAAAACTCAAGCACATCCAAACAGTTATGATCAACGTCATCTTTGACCTCTGGATTTACTGCATCTGGCAGTGAGGTGGAAGGATTCACACTCGTGCATCTTACAATGGTTACATTGTTTGCACCCAAGATCACTTTTTCATACCTAGTCAGCCGACTATGTGTCATGAATTGGGTTTTTGTTCGGGTCAGAAGGATTTCAACTGAATGTGGGACATATACTCTCAAAGGATATCCCATCACAATGCCTTCACTCTGTTCCAGACTCACACAAGTAGCAGCTACTGCTTTCAGACATCCAGGCAACGCTTTTGCTACCGGATCTAGAACAGCTGAAAAATAAGCTATTGGTCGTTTCATTCTTCCATGCCTCTGTACCAATACTGAGAGTGCACATCCGTCTCTCTCACTACAATAGAGCTCAAATTCTTTCTCATAATCAGGCATTCCCAATGCTGGTGCCTCACACAAACTTGTTCTCAGTTCCTCAAAAGCCTTCATTTCCTCCTCATCCAGTGCAATCGGATCTTTGACATCCCTCTTTGTCAATCGCTGTAAAGGTTTTGCAATCAATGAAAATCCACTTATCCTCTGTCGACAATAACCAACCATTCCAAGGAACATTCTCACCTCTCTTTGTGTCATTGGGGTTCTCATTCCTTTAATAATCCTTATTCTTTCTGTTGTCACTTTTCGCATCCCTTTCTCAATCTTATGACCTAGGTACTGTACTTCCTGTTGACAGAATTGCAGTTTTGATGGGGACACCTTGTGTCCTCCTTCTGCCAAATGCTTCAGTAAAGCAATGGTGTCCGTAACACATGCTTCTCTGGTCTTTGATGCCATCAATAGGTCATCAATATACTGGACCATCACAGATTTTTCAGGCATTATTAAACTTTCTAATGATTTCTTCAGAATCTGATTAAAAATAGAAGGACTTTCAGTATACCCTTGAGGAATTCAGCACCATGCCAAAATACGCTCTCCGAACCGGAACGCAAATAATGGCTGGCTGTCAGGGTGCAATGGAATAGAAAAGAATGCATGGCACAAATCAATAACTGTGTACCATTCTGCATCATGTGGGATTTGATACAGTATTACAGCAGGGTTTGTCACAATCGGGCAGCAAGGAATAACAATTTTGTTTACTTTTCTCAAATCTTGTACTATTCTATATGTTCCATTTGGCTTTTTCAATCCCATTATAGGAGAATTACATGGGCTGCTCATTATTTCTCTCAAAATCCCTTGTTCAATCATCTTATTAATTACAGGTGTTATTCCTTCAATAATTTCTGGCGTCAGTTTGTCCTGTGGGGTGTTTGGGTAATTCGTTCCTTCTTTCACAGTAATTTTTACAGGATCAACTTCTCTCATTAGTCCAATATCTTCACCTGTGAAATCCCATACATCGGACCTGACTGTTTCTTTCAATTCAGCATGGATTTTCTCTGCATCGAACACAGGAAACGTATCATACATTCCTGGTTCTAGTTCTGTCATTGTCAATTTATACAGAACATCATCATCTGGTGTCTGGAAAGCAATACCATCTGGAGTACAGTAGATGGTACAATTCATTTTACAAAGCACATATCGTCCTAATAAATGTACAGGACTACAATCACACACCACAAAACGGTGCATGTCTTTGAATGGACCAATTTCCACCTCTATTGGCTTTGTAAGAGGGGTTTTAATTTGCCTGTTTGAAACACCTACAACTTGGATGGATTCTCCTAAGAGAGGAAGGTTTGGAATTTCCACTGACCTGACAGTAGAACGGGTAGCGCCAGTGTCCACAAGGAAAGTAACATATACACCATTCACTTTTCCATCCACAAATGGACCTGACTGATCAACCTCTAGAGTTGCGCCAAGCACGCACTCTTCTTCCTCTTCTAGGCACCGTCATAAGCTTTCATCCGATTCATCTCCATCCTGCCGTAACCAATACTGCAAAACTGCAGCTGCGCGCGTCAATTTTGTTACCTGCTCTCCTCCGTAGAATCCTGCCTCTGTACTGTATCTTTGAGGATTTACACTCTTTGGAAGAGGTGGTTGCGGCACCTGACACTATTGAGTAACTACCTGCGGCTGTTGTGGCTGTTGGCAACTCACCTCATTCTGCACCTGTGGATTCAATGATTGATTCTCTGTATTAACTTTCGGAGGAAATTTACACCCGTTTCTCTAGTGCCCTAATTTTCCGCAATTATGACATGGCCATTTCTTTTTAGCTTCTTCTATACTCATCTGACCCTTTCCCTTACCAATATTCGGTTTGGACTTGGTCTGTCCTGCATCACTAGACTGACTATTCATCTGAGCTTCTTGCTTTTCTGCAACCTTTACTTGTGCCCACATTGCCTTTTCCTTGAGTTTACGCTGTCTACACTCAATATCGTCACTGCAATATTTTGCATACCGTAGTACCTCATCTACTGTGCTATTCTGCCAACATAACATATGCTGCTTAATCATTTCACTTATCTCAGGTCTCAAGCCATACATAAATCTATACACAAAATGACTCATGTCTTTTTCACTCAAATTCTCGTATCCACTATACTGTTTAAAGACCAAAAGCAATCTCTCGTAATAAGCATGTACAGATTCCTTACTCTCCTGAGTTGTTCTATCAATTTTTACCCAGTCCGTTTCTTTTGGTGGGATTTTATTTTTCAGAAATGTGATTGCCTGTTCATATTTTCTCATTACTTCTGAACCTGGGGCTCCTGTTTTTGCATCTCTAGGATATTCTTCCTTCGGCCAGTCAATTGTAATTTTACACTCTGTCCATAAATCTGCAGGAACGACAATCTCAAACAATCCATCCAGATCTTCCCATAATACCTTTGAAACTTTTACAAACCTTTCTACCTGTCTATACCATTCTACAGGTTTTTCTCTCAATCTTGGAAAATCATTTGTAAATGACAATATATCTTGTCTGGACCATGGGACATGTACATAACTTCCTCCTGGAGTCTCTGTCATTGGACATTCTATTACCGTTGGTTCTTTCTGTTTTACTGGAAAAGCCAATGATGCTTTATCAGTTGTTCCCTCCTTTCTTCTTATCCACCTACTTCTCCACTTGTCTACATCTCCCCATTTTCTCAGTAAAACAATCAGTTCTTTTATCTGTGTTAGTCGTCCTGAAGTGTTCAGATTTTCTATGTCCTTTTCACTAAAATCTACCCTGTACAGTTTCTGCAATCCTCAAATGTTTCCAACATCTACTCCTAGTTCGTTCGCTGTTTCTTCCAATTTTTCATGCAAGTTGCTAGCTCTCCAAGTGACGCTTTTACACATAAACATTAATTCATCATCTTGATAGGACTTCAATCGATCTGTACCAATAGTTCCTAGAATTAATTCTTCCATATCTATCTTTAATCTGACCACATCCAAAAGTTGTGGTTCAGCATCTTTTTTCTGCAGGCTCCTCATCATTTAATTCCTCTGCAGTCGGACCCACAGGGGTTTTATTTAATTCTATCCAATTTGCACTTCTCTCTGGGGTTTCAGTTGCTGACTCGGCTCCCATAGGAGTCTTATTTATCTGACTCTCATTAATTGTCAAATTTACAGGTGGACTTGACCTAAATGGACCAACAGAATCTTCTTTCTCTCTATTTTCTGGAATTATCCCTTCTCTTACCTTTTGCATACTGGAATTTAATGGAATTATTAAGGAGTGTTCATCTATCTTTTGATTTTCAAATACTGGGATTACTGGCCCTATAGTTACTGGCACAGTCACAGCTTCCATATTCTTTGTCAGTTCTCTTATCTTTTCAGTCAACTCTCTTGTGGTTCTGGCTAATTCAGCTGTATTACCATTATCATGTTTCACAGTCTGTGGTGTTTCTAGTTTATTAAATGGACTATTTATTTCAGACATTTGTTCAGGACTTTGATTTATTACAGTTCTCATTGGCGGTGCATTTGGTGTCACCACCACAGAATCCTGTTGATATGGAGGGGGTCTTTTATGTAAAATGTCCTCCAGCAACTCATCCTCTGTGTCGCTAACTCCATACCCATATCTCTCTGTTACTGCATGCTTCTTTTTCTCCGTACACTTTTTCCCTGTAAATTCTTCAACTGTTCTGACAGGAAACATACCATCCGTCATGTTAGCATACCGCCATCGTCTCATCTTGTCTTCATGATTCAAACCCCATACTCTTCCATGAACTAAACTATAATTTTTTGCACCTCTGTGTCTTTCCCTTTCATACATCTTATCTTCCCATTCACCTAAGGCTTCGAACTGTGTCAGTCTAGGTCTCGGTTCAAGTTTCATCATCTTTTCTCTCAAATTTCGAAGTACCGCTGTACTAAGCGATCCATTTTCTGGAAATGCCAATACTCCATCGTCTTTGGTATACTTTGCCCAATTTTCCAACCAAATGCAAGTATGATAGCCATATTTCAACATCATATAAGATGCTGGTGTTTTTGGCGGAGGAAGTACTTCTCCTTCCCTAGTCACAACTTTCTTATCTTTCTTAAAACGTTTTTAAGCTTCGCAAACCATGACGGTTTCTCTCTATCATATTCATTATAATAAGGCATTTTCACTGTTGTTTTGCCGAAGCAATTTACACAATCCTTCACCAATCGGTTCTTTCTACTGCTTGGCTATTCGGACCTATCCCAGCGCGTCTCACACCAACGCACCAATCAGAAAGCTTTTACGTCACTCTCACACTAACCTATCCCAGCGCGTCTCACACCAACACACCAATCAGGAAACTCTTCGTTCTTCCACAACTGGCCAATCCCAGCGCGGTTCTTGTTGATGTCAGTTCTACTCCTGCTTCTACTGACCCCTCCTTTACAAAAAGTATCGGCAGTTTTCTTAGCTTTTCTTTTCAACTAAAATCGATTAGTTACAACGTAAAACACATTACCATTGTCTGTTTCTCTAAACAAAAGAGATAGTTTATTCCCACTTACAAGAATACTGTTTCGTTCGATAAGTGTAGCACTTCTCTCTACCTTACCCTTCTCTCAAGCAAGAGGTAAACCCGTTTCTCTGGGGATAAAACACATGTGGAGACTACACTGCTCCTGAGAAGGCCAAAGTTTCACAAGAAAACCTGTTGCTATTTCACTCAAATGCAATTCATATGGGAAATTTCCCTAACATAACACAGTCCTGTGTTATCACCAAATTTGAAATCAGACAATGCACAATTCCGTGTGACTTCTCCTGCCACACGTGTCCACTTCCTACTTCCCGGAAGCTTCAAAATTTCGACTTACACATAACGTAATACAAACTCAACATAGAGTGTTAGACACTGAAAAATCAATAATCAATAATCACCAAACTAATCTATAGTAACCATAACTCTGCTACCAAGAAATCTGATCCAGCGCGGCTAATATACATTTTTCCTTAAGACACTAATCCAGAAAAACACCTACGCAACCTGGATCACTTGAAACGTATGTCGGTGGGGCCCATAACACCGCATACATACATTCATTCAATTTTCTGGATCAAACGCTAAGGAAAAAATGAGTTGCTGGACAAGCGGGATACCTTATTAAAATGACAGAATTATAACCTATTAGAAAACAACAAAAGAGTGACAACCAATTCCGAAGAAAAGGTACTTGATCTTAAAGAAACTGTGCAAGGAAAGACTTTATTTCTTAAAAGAACCCTCACTCACCAACCTAGTTGGTGACATGCTTCATCATTGGGTTCCCACCAGGGAGACCGAATGTCTCCCTAGTGTGCTTCGACGCCTGAATTACAGCGGAGCAGGATATTGTTGTTCAAGGGTGACAGTGCTAGGGGTAGTGCTATTTAAAAGAATGAAGGTTTTGCCAGAAATCAATTTTAATAGTGGCAAAATCCCCAATCGTTAAAATGAAAGTGAAATGGACGTACGCTGGTTGATTAGGTGCACCAGCCCATCCGATTTAACTAGCTATGTGTAAAAATGTGGTCGACATGTTTCAGCTTATTAATGGCAAGTTAGCTAAGCTTTCTTCAGGACCATAACTCCCCGGCGGTATACACACACTAAGGCTTTACCGGTTTTACCGCTGGGGGATCTGGGATTTCCAAGAGGCCCCTTTTATTGTGAAGTACAGAGTGCTATTCGGGCCACGGTGATCGCATGGATAGGTCGTGAGAGGGACAACTCTAAATCGGAAAGTTTCTGTGGCAAAAAATCCCCCGCCGTGGACTCATGACGTGAAGCCACTCTGTACTTCACAATAAAAGGGGCCTCTTGGAAATCCCAGATCCCCCAGCGGTAAAACTGTGAGTTTTACTGTACACACTAATTCCCCTGGTTAGGGTACGCCTTAGTGTGCGTATACCGCCGGGGAGTTATGGTCCTGAAGAAAGCTTAGCTAACTTGCCCTTAATAAGCTGAAACATGTCGACCACATTTTTACACATAGCTAGTTAAATCGGATGGGCTGGTGCACCTAATCAACCAGCGTACGTCCATTTCACTTTCATTTTAACGATTGGGGATTTTGCCACTATTAAAATTGATTTCTGGCAAAACCTTCATTCTTTTAAATAGCACTACCCCTAGCACTGTCACCCTTGCACAACAATATCCTGCTCCGCTGTAATTCAGGCGTCGAAGCACACTAGGGAGACATTCGGTCTCCTGGTGGGAACCCAATGATGAAGCATGTCACCAACTAGGTTGGTGAGTGAGGGTTCTTTTAAGAAATAAAGTCTTTTCCTTGCACAGTTTCTTTAAGATCAAGTACCTTTTCTTCGGAATTGGTTGTCACTCTTTTGTTGTTTTCTAATATTATTATTCAGGGGAAGAAGAGTGGCTACTCCTCCCTCCCTCTCTTGTTGATTGATATAGAATTATAACCTATACATTATATACATTAACTTCGGATCATGTCGGTTCTAAACATCAAGGTACTCCGCTATTCGGTCGATGGACCAACTAGTAGAATCAGTTGATGGCGATTAAGACCAGCTCAATCACAATTAAAACCTTTAGCATTTATAAATCACAATTTTATTTAAAGAACCACAGACTCATTTAGAGTTGTAGGAGAGTAGGATCTGCTTCTTATAGTTACCCCCACTTTTTGCTGATGTTTCACTGTTTTTCGACTTAGCCAGACTGAGGCCCTGCTAATCAGGACCCCAGTCTATCTGCTTTCTACTCTAAATTGACTGTATGTACTTTAGGTACACTCCAGATTGGATTCTGGGGTACCCTTGTGAGACCCTAGTATATGGTATACTATGTACCCAGGGCATAGGTACCCCAGAGGCCTACGAGGGGCTGCAGCATGTATTGTGCCACCCCTGGGAAACCTTTTAAAATGACACCACAGGTCTGCTACAGCAGCCTGTGTAAGGTGGTATATGCACCCCTTACTGAGATATAGGTTCCCTATATCTCTCCATATCACTGCACATGTAAACCTATCAGTCACCCCTATGGCAGGCCTTAACAATCCTGAAGGCAGGGTGCTGGGTTTCATGTGAGAGGGTGCCCATGCATGAGCAGAGCCCCTCTGCAGCTTTCGGAATCTTCATTCCGTGGTTGTTTGTGATGCAGCCAGACCATATACTCTTAAGTGCATTATAACCAAACGGTAAATGCTAACTTTGGAGTGGCTGCATGGAAAACTGTTGTGTTTGGTGTCAAACACCTTGGAATCATACCCCCACACCAGTAACTGGTGTGGGAGTATGATCCCACCCTTCTAGAGGGAGAGACATGACAGCACCGGTATACCCGGTACCAGCTAACAGAGCCCTGGCATCACAAAATGGATGCTGCAGCCACAGACACGAGTCTGCCCTCCTGCTGCTGGACGAAACTCCGGCAGGGGAGGCCTGGACAATAGGTTTCCTGTCACAGGGAGGTGTGACCACCTCCCAGACAGGCTTCAGTGTATTGGGGCTGGGTGGGTGCACTCTCAGAGTGCTTTGAAGTCTGCACTGGGGGCACATTTGGTGTCCCTGTGCATAGTCCAGCTCAAACCGGTTGCAGGGGCACACAGCCCCTGCTCTGGTGTGAAACTGGACAAAGGAAATGGGTGTAGCCACGTCTCTTTCCTGACCCTCCAATAGGTGGGTCCCCAGAGTTTGTCCAACCCCTTCCTTGGGTATAAAGTAGGAAACCCTGACTACAGGACTTTAGATTACACCTGGACTAAACTCTGATACCAGAAACCAAGTACCTTGATGATCTGCATGACGCTGGACGACTGAAGAATCTCCCTTGGAGTAAAGGAGTTACTCCCCTGCAAGGCAGGCACCTTTAACGCAACTGACCGGTTGGCATCTCCGAGCTCCGACGGACTCCGAAGAATATTGCCACACAGGAGGTGGGTTTTCTTAGGTCTCTGAGGTTGATCTGTGCCCACAGCAAGTCTGAGGCCCGTATCCCTCGTGGAAGACCATGCAACCCGAACCCCTGGACACCACAACTATTTGCAAAAGCATGGACACAATCCTGTGCACACGTAATTGGGATAATAAATCAAAGCAAAGTCTCAAAGGTTGCCCAATGTAAGATCGACATCAGTAGAGTATATCAGGAAGATTTAATGATGCAACAAAGAAAAAAATGACCAGCCGACACGTGTTTCGTCACATAGGGAATGTTCCCGTGACTCTTCAGGGCTGGGAAAGATACAAAGTATGTACAAATGAGGAGGAGCAATCATACATACAATGTGCATCTGCGTGACTCATAAAAGTGACACGCGCTATCACCAGAAAAAGTGGAGGGAAACCCCAGGGTACATGAAGTGAAAAGGTGCATGAGGGAACTTTTAGAATAAAAAACATAAGTATGTGACAAGAAACTAAGGCTGTGCATCAGAACACAGTGACAAGGATCATTTAGGTGTATCTAGTGAAAGAAGGGACCGGTGAAGAAACTACTGAAGCCGGTGCATGAACTCATCTAAAATAATCAACAAAGTGACATGGGTGTCCATTGTAATTGTAGTGCAATGGACAAATACGAATCAAAGTGTAGTGCTATCCACATGGCGTGTGGAAGACATAGTGATAACACAGACATGTGTCGATTACACCAATGTATCATAAAACAAAGGGGGTGTCAAGATGGTATCTAAAGGTGACAGAATTGCAAAAACATATCAAAAACATCATCAGGGATAGTAGAACGTAGTAAACACCGATAAAATCCATCACGTAGCGAATTTACAAAGAAATTGCAGTGATAACAAAGCATGAGTGAAAAACACTGTGATCGTAATGCACAGTCAGCTAAAAAACATGAATAGTAAACAGCGAATGTAACCAACCGAGATAAATGAGCTGGACGGAGATAACGGGGTGCGTGTGAATGGTTGACAACACGAGTAGTAAGTGAATAATAAAGAAGTGGTGAGAAACAGGGAAGAAAAGAAAGGGAAACAAAGGGAAAAGTTAAAACGGAGAGATAGTACGAGTGAAAGGAAGTGAGGTAGCAAGGATAGAAGGGAGAGCAAATTGGACAACCGTGAACGCAGAAAAACAACCGACCAACGAATGACAGAGGTCCGGAGTGAAGTGAGGAAGGTGAGAGGAGAGAGTGGCGTACAGACCGGACTAAGGGTAACGTAACCGGAGAGGAAAACAAAGGAGCTTACCCGAGCGGGTGGTGAAAACCTGGACGTAAGGAAAGTAATGGACGTCTAGAGAGAAGGATTGGAGTCTGGGGAAACTGTCCAGACGCGTATGACCAGGGGAAAAGGATCCCGGTGCTGCCAGGGGGCAGGACCCGTAAAAGAAAGCTGTAAAGGAAGGAGAAGGGGTGAACCTGGGGAACAGTGACGTGAGGAGGCACAAGGCAGGACCGAAATAAACTCACCTAGAAGAACGCTAGGGAAAACGGCAAAGCCGGAAGGCAAAGTGACAGGCGGGTGCGCCTGGAACCTGCATAGAAATAGTAAGGAAATTAAAATTAGACGGGGATTAGTGCAAATGGGCCGGTGGGGACACGTCAACCGCCCGGGGAGAAAAACCGAGGACTTACTTGGAGGATGAAGGACGTCCGTCTCTCGCATGACTGCCGGATACGGAAGTCACGGTCTAGGGGGGAGGAGTGAATTTAAAGAGGAAAGAACAGGGGGCGGGGTCTCAGCAGGAGGGTGTGGTCAAGAAGGGTAGAGCTAGATCCAGAGGATGAAAAGGGAGAAAACGGAAAAGGTAGAAAGACTAAGTGTGTGAGCACAATGCAGCAACAGAAACAGAAGCAGAGTGAAAGCATAGACGTATAAAAGAGGTGAAAATATCAGTTAATAGAAAGACAGCTACACACTGAGTGACATGATAAAAATTATTAGCAAAATGAACATAAGCACAAACGGCAAATAACATGGCACAAGGGAGAAGCTGAAAATAGAGATACTGCACTCTATGTGTGTAGGGCAGCACATTGTAGTGGATGCTGGAAATATCGCCAGCGGAAACCACAATACCACATGTCAAAATATGTAAGGCCAAACAAAACGTAAAATATCCAGACCTAATTAGGTGGGACTAAACAGAAAAATAAAACGTGGAAGGAATAGAAACCGCAGTCAATCTGAGGACAGCTGAACTGTGAGTGACATGAATATAATAATAATGAAATGACAAAACAAACATAAGCACCAAAAGGGAACAGCATGGTATAGAGAGTGAAGCTGGAAATAGAAATATCAAACCCTATGTATAAAGGGCAGCACATTACTATAAAGTCTGGAACAGTGGCTGAAAAAACCACAGTATCACATGTCAAATGATATTGATAAAGTCACACCGTAGAACATCAGAATCCTTAATATGTGGGAATGAACATTACAACATGACACAGTTATGTTAAATTCACTCCTCCCCCCTAGACCGTGACTTCCGTATCCGGCAGTCATGCGAGAGACGGACGTCCTTCATCCTCCAAGTAAGTCCTCGGTTTTTCTCCCCGGGCGGTTGACGTGTCCCCACCGGCCCATTTGCACTAATCCCCGTCTAATTTTAATTTCCTTACTATTTCTATGCAGGTTCCAGGCGCACCCGCCTGTCACTTTGCCTTCCGGCTTTGCCGTTTTCCTAGCGTTCTTCTAGGTGAGTTTATTTCGGTCCTGCCTTGTGCCTCCTCACGTCACTGTTCCCCAGGTTCACCCCTTCTCCTTCCTTTACAGCTTTCTTTACGGGTCCTGCCCCCTGGCAGCACCGGGATCCTTTTCCCTGGTCATACGCGTCTGGACAGTTTCCCCAGACTCCAATCCTTCTCTCTAGACGTCCATTACTTTCCTTACGTCCAGGTTTTCACCACCCGCTCGGGTAAGCTCCTTTGTTTTCCTCTCCGGTTACGTTACCCTTAGTCCGGTCTGTACGCCACTCTCTCCTCTCACCTTCCTCACTTCACTCCGGACCTCTGTCATTCGTTGGTCGGTTGTTTTTCTGCGTTCACGGTTGTCCAATTTGCTCTCCCTTCTATCCTTGCTACCTCACTTCCTTTCACTCGTACTATCTCTCCGTTTTAACTTTTCCCTTTGTTTCCCTTTCTTTTCTTCCCTGTTTCTCACCACTTCTTTATTATTCACTTACTACTCGTGTTGTCAACCATTCACACGCACCCCGTTATCTCCGTCCAGCTCATTTATCTCGGTTGGTTACATTCGCTGTTTACTATTCATGTTTTTTAGCTGACTGTGCATTACGATCACGGTGTTTTTCACTCATGCTTTGTTATCACTGCAATTTCTTTGTAAATTCGCTACGTGATGGATTTTATTGGTGTTTACTACGTTCTACTATCCCTGATGATGTTTTTGATATGTTTTTGCAATTCTGTCACCTTTAGATACCATCTTGACACCCCCTTTGTTTTATGATACATTGGTGTAATCGACACATGTCTGTGTTATCACTATGTCTTCCACACGCCATGTGGATAGCACTACACTTTGATTCGTATTTGTCCATTGCACTACAATTACAATGGACACCCATGTCACTTTGTTGATTATTTTAGATCAGTTCATGCACCGGCTTCAGTAGTTTCTTCACCGGTCCCTTCTTTCACTAGATACACCTAAATGATCCTTGTCACTGTGTTCTGATGCACAGCCTTAGTTTCTTGTCACATACTTATGTTTTTTATTCTAAAAGTTCCCTCATGCACCTTTTCACTTCATGTACCCTGGGGTTTCCCTCCACTTTTTCTGGTGATAGCGCGTGTCACTTTTATGAGTCACGCAGATGCACATTGTATGTATGATTGCTCCTCCTCATTTGTACATACTTTGTATCTTTCCCAGCCCTGAAGAGTCACGGGAACATTCCCTATGTGACGAAACACGTGTCGGCTGGTCATTTTTTTCTTTGTTGCATCATTAAATCTTCCTGATATACTCTACTGATGTCGATCTTACATTGGGCAACCTTTGAGACTTTGCTTTGATTTATTATCCCAATTACGTGTGCACAGGATTGTGTCCATATTACTAGTGTGGGTTGTTGACTCACACAAATTACGGGGGTTATTGGGTATTTCCCCCGACCTGGCAGCACCGTTCACATACTCCGGCTATTGTTACATAAACGCGTACGAGTCTGAGCGCCTACTCCCTGTTGTACGAAAAACCCTACACAACTTAGCTTATTTGCAAAAGCATCAGCTTTCCGGCAACCCCTGAGGCTGAGCTTTGGGTTACTTGTAGCCCTGACCCCGAGCAGTAATTGCACTGAAGATTGCAGGCCTATACTCAATGAGTGTTCTGTGGGCCACCATTTTGTGATTCCTCTTGAAGTCCATTTGCGATCCCTGGTCCATTGACCTGTGGGTCCCCAAGAAGGCAACTCTAACTTTTATTGGGCTTCCCTGGTTGCTCCAGATGTGCCCTGACTCTCCATTGCTTGGTGAGTCCCCAGAACCTTGCTGGTCCGCAGAGAAGCATCTTTTCTCTTCCTGCGTAGGTTGCTGTTGCCAAGGCTTGTTGTGGTCAATCCGATCACCGACACCCCAGCACTCGACATCCTTTGCGGGACAGCTCGAATCCGGCTCCTGGTTGTCGTTGACGTCTCCAGGACCCCGTGGCTGCAGAGTCAAGCTTCACCTCTTTGCACCTGAAGCACCCGACATCGGTGGGCATTCGATTGCTCCGCTCCTGGTCACTGGCTAGTGACCCAGACTCTGTTCCCTCTGCTTTCAGGTTCTTCACATCTTCGATCCAGGCTTGGATCACCCCGGACACTTTTCTTCTTCACGGCAGCAGCACTTTGCAGCAGATCGCCATTGAAAACGACGACGATTCCTGACACCCTTTGACACCTATGCACCCGGCTTCCCTGGGTGAGGTAACCCGAGTACTCCGGTGCTCCCGTGGGTATTGGCCCTAGAACCCCTTAAGTCTAAAGGGTTTTGCTCAAAGTCCTCTCCTAAGTGTCCTTTTGCTTTAAAATTCCAACCGCGACTTTCCGCATTGAATCCTACGGCGCTCGCGGCTGTGTTCTCACACTGCACACGTCCCCCGTGGGTCCCCTGTGTCACTACCTTGGGTGGTTCCTTGGGGTCCCAGCGATTCTACGTGCTCTAGGCACTGTGTCTAGTCAAGTCGTGGTTCTTATACCACTTTCTTAGTATATGGTTGGGTCTCCCCCTGGAGCCCACTGTGTATTGTGCTATTTACTGAAGTTTTAATACTGTGATACTGTGTATCTTGAACTCTAATCTCATAAAGGGATTAATAGTTAGCGTTTAGAAATAAATACATATATTTTATATATATCTTGTGTGGTTCTCCTTTCATTTAGTCATTCAAGAGGTTATAATCTGGTAAACCAAGCTGCTTTACACTCCTTCAAGACTTAGCCTGAAGGCTGCTCTCCATAGCTACCACTAGGATAGCTTTCAATAAAGGTTGTCTTTAAACCTATCATCAATAAGGGTCGTTTGGACTGGTGCAAGGTGCCCACTATAACTAGTGGACAGCATATGCCAGGCCAACTTCTCACAAGAGTTAGCATATAGTTTTATCAAATTTTTAAGCGAAAAGTAAAGTTCATTTTTAAGCAAATACATTTATTATATCAGTAAGCATTTAAGTAAAAGGTTAAGAAATAAAAATGGGAAATACTCATTACCCTTGGCCATAGGGCGCTGTCAAGAATGGTTCATCAGGAAAGAAAGATGAACCGTAGATCACAGGATGGACTCCCAAAACTGACTGACTGTCCCGCTAACCTCCTCGGACGCAATATCCTCCCGGGCAACTCCCGCAACGGTCTCGTTCCTTCCCCAGTCAAAGTTCGTTAGTCCAAAATGACAGAGTCTCTCGCAGCATCAGGATAGAATAAACGAAGAAGTTTTTTTTCACAACGTCAGAGCAGACTCTCTTATACCCTATTTTCTAGCTCTCTACACTTAAAAGTTGCAATCTTTAGGGGCAAGAATCATGCTAATTGGTCCATTGGAGGGGTGGTGATGGTCACCTCATCGCCCTCCTTGTTCGAACTGGTTTGGGGACAATAATGCACACATTAAGTCTCATGATCACGATGTCCAAAAGTAGTCCAATTTGTTAATCCATTTTGTAACAAACTCTGATGGTCACATATTAGTTCATCCCCTGTCGCTCGATTTTCCCATCCGTTCCCATGCATATATGCTGAACTCTTGGCACAATCCTCGTTGCAGGTCAGATTGGCCTTGACATCTCTCACTCCGGGCACAGGCCGCATACACATGACTGGAGCCTTTACACTGCCCATGCGCGGGGGCCATTTTAATCAGCGCACACCATCTCGTCCTTTCCAGCGGCCATTTTCGAAGCATGGCCTAGCAGGCCCGAACGAAACTAATATGAGAACAAACACAACAGAAATTAAAACATGGAAAATAAGCCTTTCTGTTTACCACCCGCCATTCTAAAGACCCGTGTTAGGTATTACCTAGCAGAAGCAACATTTAAAGCCATTTTACTTACCACCTGCATTCTTTGCCACGGTGCAATTTTACTACGCAACACAAATCATGCAATTTACTTTATTTACTACGCAAAACACAATACTCAGGTTATTTTGCTTCACATTTGTAAATAAATTAGATTTTGTAATATTAGCAAGTTGCCCACGTGTAATGTTTAATAAAAAGGTTCATTTGTTGATTAGTTCATGTGTTTCAATACGGTTAGTATCATTAATCGTTATGGGGTCATTAATTTCAAAGGGGAACAAAAAATATTTCGTTTCCCCTGCTCCATCACATGCATGCTATGGCACACTGCAACGTAGGATATCAGAGTGATGTTGCAGCTAACTAAAGCTAAGCCTGTGGGCGGGTTGTAGCCCACTAACTGTAAACAACATGTCTCGAATAGAGACAACGCATGCGCTATCTAGCCAAGACCTGAAAATGCATTGATGTCAATGGCACTCTAAGTACTCTGGTGGATGTCCTCTCTGCCGAAGCTAAATAAGACATAAAGGGCCTGAGTTAGAGTTTGGCGGATGTGTATTCTGTAACAAATGTGACAGATATCCCATCCTGCTTATTATAAGTGCATTATATTCTAAGGTATACAAGTGCATAATATCCTATGTCACTTGGATATCCCTCCTGCCTTATTACATCATGTTTGTGATGGAGTACCTGTCCGACAAACTCTAAATCAGACCCATAATCCCTTAAGCAAAATTTTTTAATCGTACAGGGAACTGTAATGGTTTCTTCAGTTCAAGCATTCACCACTGAAGTATGCATCCTGTATCCCTCCACCTAAAGTCCAGTCACCACTCACTCAAAAAACAAACGTTTTTTTTCTGGGATATTTTTTATTTCAGATCTTGACATTGCAATCATGCTGGCTTATTTTGTAGGTTTGTGTAGTGCCGAAACATGGAAAGACTCGGTCAATCATACATACCAGTTTATTTCAAGGTACGAAAGGTACTCACTTCATTGGCAGCTTAGACAATATTCAGTTCTTCATCCTTGAGTTACCTTTCCAATGCTGCCTTTTACTCATAAACCTAGGCTCAAGTCGCAAATATACCTTGCCATGTAATGCAGTCTTTACTTTTGCACAAAATGATGTTTATCCCAGCTATCCCTCTAACTCTCATAACAGTTGTATGTCATAAAATCGAGCACAAAATATCATGTTACAAAAATATGATAAATCAACAAAATAATGGAAGGTCACTGGTAATGACTCTGGCCATATTCCAGATCATAATGTTTTGCCCACTGTGCCATTCTATACAGGGACACACCATATGCAAATCAGGCTTGGTCCTGCTCCATAGCAATTGTCCTCTCTGTTGTGTTCATTGCTATTTAGGAACTATAGGCCAGATGTACTACCGTTTTTAATGGTCGCAAACAGAAAATCGGGTTGTTTGCCCGATTTTCGTAGCATGTATAAACCTTATTTTGCGAGTCGGTAACCTATTACCGACTAGCAAAATAGGGTTTGCGAGTCGATATTAGGAAGGGGCGTGCCAAGGGCGTCCCTTCCTAATAGCGAGTCGCAGGGGGATGCACAATTGTTTTGCGACCGCAAATGCAGTTGCAAAACAATTACAGTTACCACCAATTTCAAATCGGTAGTAAGCCAGTTGCAAACAGGACCCCTTTGTGCTTGGCAGCGAAAATATTGAAAAGAAAACTTCAAATTGGTGGCAAGCCAGTCGAAAAAGGAACCCTTTGTGTTTGGCAGTGAAAAACTTGAAAAGAAAACTTTCATTTTTTAAATTTAAACGCATCCTGTTTCCCAGCAGGCCACCATCCCTGTGATTGTCGCCCATTCCGAATGGGTCGCAATTTGCAACCTGCCTCCTGAATATTGATGAAGCAGATCATTTGCGACCCCATTGGAATCGCTAATTGTGTCTGAGACACGTTAGTACATTCCATTTTACGAGCCGCAAATTGCGAGTCACGCAAAATCACAATTTGCGACCCGCAAAACGGAATGGTCAAATTTCTGGCCCTCAGAGCCTTAGAGTGGGGTCGGGGAGGGGAACAATATAAATGCTTCTGTGAGAGGCTTCAAAGAGTGAAGATGCTTGATCAGTTTATGCATCCTACTAAGAAGTAAATAATAATAGCTAACAGCATACTATCTGCTTTGTCACATGCATTAATGGTGTAATGGATTCTATGGTATTTTGTGCTAGATCAGCTTTCCCATCTCCGCAGAATAAAAGTAACATTTATGAAGGATCTGCAGGAGCAGCCGTGTAAAAAATCCTCGCATTTAGTTGCTCAGAGAGAACTTTTCGGGATCCTGTGGAGACTGTGTTAGCCTACCACACACACTATACTTAAGCTCTGGACAATGCTTCATCTGAAGCAGTACTGGATGACCTAAAGAGAGGTGCAGAGAGATTTGGTGTATATATACCTGGAATCTAACCACACATTAGATGCAGGCTCTTAGATTAAAACCTTAGAATGTTCTGTTTGTTCCTATTACTGATGATTGTCTGTGCTAGCGTTTTCGAATCTTACTTATGTCAATTGAACTTTTTTTTCTGACTAAGTTTAAAATAAGAAGTTGTAAGCATAACTGAGTTGTGACTGTCACTTCTCAAAACAGGATGGGGGGATTTACGTTATATGAAATACCCTGCAAGAGTCTCTGGCTGGATTTAATCTAATGTAATCTAGTATGATTTATAGATAACGACACTACCCGAGGGAATGGGTTTCTAGGTGCTAGGACATAGAACCGCCAGTTGAAAGTAATGTCCATACTGGGCTATCCTAGTGAACAAATCACACAAGGTGATTAGAAAGAATACCTGTATGTTTTCCCCTCTTTTCACATCTCTAGGCTAGATACAAGGTCCAGGACAGTGCTCAATTTGAGCCAGTGGTTTCCGGTGCTAAACACCGGCGCTTAATCATCAACACCGGCGGCTGAGCACCAGTTCAGGACACATTCATTTTGGTAGGCACAGGGAGATTAAGTGATTCGCCCAGAATCACAGGATGTTGAGTCGACGTCGAGGCTCGAGCCTGGCTCCCCAGCTCTGGCCATTACGCCACATCCTCTCCTCACTTGTTTAGGTGGCGCTAACAGGAGAAATGGGCTGATGGAAGCTGCCTCCTGATGAGAGCCCCGGCACTTAAGTTTTTTAAAAATTAACCACTGATCCAGGGGAGATCTACCTGTGGAGGTCTGCAATTATTATACTCCATTCATCCCCAAATAAATTAAGACCAGGGGCTTGGCGCTGACAGTGGCCTCTCTGTGTTCTTTATCTTATTAATGTCTAGACTGTAATAATTGCAAAACTTATGTGCAGTAGTGACCACGGTCACAGGAACATTCACAAAGAGTAAATGTTTCACACACACTCTTGATCTCATGCCATACTGGATAACTTCAGCTGATGATGAACATTTATTTCCATAGAAATGCTGCCTGTCACAAAGAATAACACAATCCAGTACCTCTTCCACCTCTTCTTGTCCTTGCGTCCATGGTCGTCTGCAGGAATACACACGATTCCCATGAGAACAGAACACTGGATGCAGTAGCGGCTGGTTGAATTTGAAAGTGATGAGGCGCAAGACCAATTCATAATTTTTTGCAAGCAAGCAATCAAAGTGAGCGAGCCATATTGTTCTGAGGGGGGTTTGGGAGAGGTTTCCCTCTAGAGCATTTTTAAAAATGGTGTATATTGGTGCAATATTCTGCACTATATATGTTTGAGTATGTGTGTGTTGTCGAGAGTGGGTGTGCAAGTGTTTGCAAAAAAAGTGTGACTTTTTGTGCTTATGGATGTGTACATGTGTAGGGGAAACACCTTCGTGTGCAAGCCTATGTGCACAAACAAGTGCATGTACATATGAACAGATGCTTGTGTGCATGGCAGTTTGTGTAGGTATGTAAGTGTGTGACCAGTACTGTTACACAAATGTAAGCGTCTGTGACTATGTGTGAACGAATGCGTATATTTATAGCAAGTGTGTCACAGCGTGAGATTCCAAGAGCGTGTTTGCTCGAACGTTTGTGTGTGCGTTCAGAGAGTGAATCTTCATGAAATAAATGACAGATTGATTTGACACGACTGTGGCGGAGGGAGCTGTTTTCAAAAAGTGCAAAGTGCACTCTCTGTGAATAAATTAGGCTGGATTCACACGACCAATTCTAAATCATTAGCCAATGCTATTGCCATCTCCATTTTTAGGTCGAGCCTCGAGTAGCGCGCAAGCGCTGCTAGGCGAAGACTTTAAGTAAGGGGGTTTCAGAAGCAGTCCAAACCCTCGTGCGTCGTGGCTGGCCTTTTTCGGATGGTTACGCGCGGCAGACATGTGTTTCCAATTATCGTGCCCATACGCGTGCGCGATAATTGGAAAAACATGCCGGCAAAAGGCCATGACGCACGAGCGTCTGGTCAGCTGAGCAGGCTGCCGCGCTCGCTCGCCCTCGCCCCCGCTCCTCTCGTCCCCGCTCCTCTCTTGTTCTATGTCCATGTGCCTACGTTACACTGCTGAATAACATCTGTTTGTCATTTCTATTTCCGTGTGTGTGTGTGTGTGTGTGTGTGTGCGCGCGCGTGTGGAGCAGGCTGCCGCGCTCGCTCGCCCTCGCCCCCGCTCCTCTCGTCCCCGCTCCTCTCTTGTTCTGACTTGGAACTTCAAACCTCCACTTCGTGTGCATGAACCCACTAGGCAATTCTCGGTGTGAAATAAAGTACTTTCAAGCACATTTACATTAAAACAATGAGCGATACTGAGCACGCTCCTACCGTGCGGGTCACTCGGGCTCCAGGGCTTTCTTCCATCCCCAGGTCACGGCTCTTAGCCAGGGTGCGGCGTGTGCACGTGGACGCCCTGTGAACGTGCACGCATGTCAGCACTGCAGGTGACGTAAGGGGGCGGCACTGCATTACAGACAGAGGTGCGGACTATGTCACAACTGTGTGCTCGTCTGGACGGGCCAAACAGTACGCATGGCCTTCAATCTAGGCGCTGCGTTGCTGCATTTTATGGACTGCAGGGCCTCGGTATAGCGCTCCGGTGCCCACATCTGGCTTCTGAGGGCTGTGTGCATGAGACAGAAATATAAAAGCAGAGCTGTGCCTTCCAGAGGTGAAGGCCGTGGGCCGCTGGGTCTTACGTAGAGCCGGTTTTACCCCTACGTGGCAGGTTGTACCCGCAGGGGCATTTCGCGCATAGCTCACTGCGCAGCTTCCGGACGAAGCTTTGGATACGCGACTCTCCCGATGAAGCGCCAAGCATATTTATTCACTGATCAGGCGCTAAAAGGAGAAGCTTAGGGCCCGACACAAGGCAGCAGGCTCCCAGAATACTTTCAGCGCCTCTAGACGCCTCAATTTGTATTTTGTTTTGGATTTTCATCGTTTACACGTGTTTTGTGGTCGATGTTATTTTCTGGTGCTGTTTCTCTTTCGTTCTCGCATCTAGAAACCGTTTTAATTGCATTGTTTGTCCTCGATAAGCATCAAACCAGGCAATATTCACAATAGTCATAATTCCCGTTATTAACAATTCATTCACTAATTGGGCGATCGGCGCTGTCTCGAATGCACCAGTATGTTTTGCTTTCTCTGATGATCTATTTTTAATTCTTCCCTCACGGTGCAGCTCTTCGCTCTCGCCCTTGTATTTGTCGTTCCCTCCACTCTCCCCCTCACTTCTCTCATTCTTTTTCTTCTCCAAGCTGTTTCTTCTCATGTGCCTTGTGCCCTCCTTTCCTTCTCTCCCGCTTCATCACCCAGCTCTTTCTACCAACACTTCCTCCCATTTACTTTCATCCACCACAGCATCACTCAGCACCACCCCAGCATCACTCAGCACCAACACAGCACCACCACAGCATCACTCAGCAACACCACAGCATCACTCAGCAAGACCACAGCATCACTCAGCACCACCACAGCACCACTACGCACCACCACAGCATCACTCAGCATCTCCACAGCATCACTCAGCACCACCCCAGCATCACTCAGCACCAGCACAGCACCACCACAACACCACTCAGCAACACCACAGCATCACTCAGCACCACCACAGCACCACCCCAGCATCACTGAGCACCACCACAGCACCACTACGCACCACAACAGCATCACTCAGCATCTCCACAGCATCACTCAGCACCACCACAGCACCACCCCAGCATCACTCAGCACCAGCACAGTACCACCACAGCATCACTCAGCTCCACCACAGCACCACCACAGCATCACTCAGCAATACCACAGCACCACCACAGCATCACTCAGCACCACCACAGCATCAGTAAGCACAACAACAGCATCACCAAGCACCACCACACCACTCAGCACCACCACAGCATCACTCAGCACCACCACAGCACCACCCCAGCAACACTCAGCACCAACACAGCACCACCACAGCATCACTCTGCAACACCACAGCATCACTCTGCAACACCACAGCATCACTCTGCAACACCACAGCATCACTCAGCACCACCACAGCACCACTCAGCACCACCACAGCATCACTAAGCATCTCCACAGCATCACTCAGCACCACCACAGTATCAGTAATCACCACCACAGCATCACTAAGCACCACCACAGCACCACAACAGCATCACTCAGCACCACCACAGCACCACTCGGCAGCACCACAGCACCACCCCAGCACCACCCCAACATCACTCAGCACCACCACAGCACCACCACAGCATCACTCAGCACCACTACAGCACCACAACAGCATCACTCTGCACCACCACAGCACCACTCAGCACCACCACAGCATCACTCAGCACCACCACACCACCACTTAGCACCACCACAGCACCACCCCAGCATCACTCAGCACCAGCACAGTACCACCACAGCATCACTCAGCACCAGCACAGCACCACCGCAGCACCACTCAGCACCACCACAGCATCACTCAGCACCACCACACCACCACTCAGCTCCACCACACCACCACTCAGCTCCACCACAGCACCACCACAGCATCACTCAGCACTACCACAGCACCACCACAGCATCACTCAGCACCACCACAGCATCAGTAAGCACAACAACAGCATCACCAAGCACCACCACACCACTCAGCACCACCACAGCATCACTCAGCACCACCACAGCATCACTCAGCACCACCACAGCATCACTCAGCACCACCACAGCATCACTCAGCACCACCACAGCACCACAACAGCATCACTCTGCACCACCACAGCACCACTCAGCACCACCACAGCATCACTCAGCACCACCACTCAGTACCAGCAGGCATTGGCATAGCCAATAGGTCTCGCTTTTGGGACCTTATAAGTATTTAGTTATGCAGCACAATATCCTTGGTGCAATAACATCAACTGTTGCATGGCTAAAAACTTATAAGGTCCCAAAGGCGAGACCTATTGGCTATGCCAATGCTTGTTTACAAAGGAATTGGAGTAAACATTAAACACCTGGACTCAAAAGGCAATTCTGTAGGTGTCCTCTTCAGTTCTTCTTCACTGACAGGCTGTGTCCTTATAAATATGGCAGGCAGGAAGACTCATCACGTTTGTTCAATTAAATGGCAGCCCCCACCCTCAATTCAGCTCTTGGTAAGTTGAAAAACAAACCTGCTGTCAGTGGCGGCTCGCATAGGGTGTGCTGCGGGGCAGTGGGGCAGGGAGGGGCAGGGTGGGGTAGTAACTCGGACATACGACGGAACAGAGGAAAGTAATTATTACGTTCCTCCGTTCCGTCGTATGTCCGAGTTTACTACCCCCCCACCATGCCCCTCCCCCGCCCCACCGCCTTGCAGCACGCCCAATGCGAGCCACCACTGCCTGCTGTGCGCTCGTTTTTAGGTCTCGCCTACGCAGCGCGCATGCGCTGCATAGGCAAAAAGACCTTTTGCAATCGATTCGGCTTTTCAGCCAAAAACGTGCACGCGTTCCATTGCCTTCAATGGCAACGCGTGCACGTTTGGCGATTCACTTGCAGGAGCGAGCAGCTGGTGCCATATGGTAGTAATTATCGCTCCTGGCGCCGCTCGCTCCCGCAAGGGAATCGCACTCCCCCCCACCCCTCCACCCGGAGTACTGTTTCACTTTCGCGGCGCGGGCCGCACTTGTGTTTCAGTGCTTGTTTTTGTTGCCTCCTAGTAAATGTGTCTTCCCTCTGTAGCATCTTCTTGGTCATTGTCTCCTCTCCTCTTCAGGGCTTCCCTTTTAGGCGGCCACTCTATAAGCAGGAGCACAAAAACATCAATGGGCAAGGTCTGAACCCGCGGTCACACTGCACACAATAGATTTTAGGCTATTTTAGTCACGTTGAAGCCTTGGCCAGCAGCTCTATGTGAAACTGAAAGTGAAGATTTTCACACGCAGCGCAGTACTGCTGGCAGCAGAGGGGGAAGGGGCGGAGGGCGGCAGGCTTGCGCTACACGGGCAATTCCCAGAAGAAGCCAAGGATCAGCTAAGGGGAAAAGCAGGCTGATACTGGATTGCTCAGTAGGTTACCGAGGCAGTGTCTTCTGGTGGTAAAGAAGTGTATCAAACAAATTGCTACAGCCAAGAAAAAAGTACAAGGACGTTCCTTGCATAAGACAATGCACGAGGAGTGGGAAGAGTTAATTTGACACCAGAAAGGCTGAAACAAAAAATGTGAGATATAACAGTGGCAGAAAGCAGCAATCTAAGGTTGTTCATTATATATCCACATGCAACAAGGTACACAGACACTTACATTATTTATAAGATTGTATACCTCCGATTCATGGACAAAAACAGTCCAACCGACTTCCTTACTTAGTCAGGATTTACTTAAATCCAAACTGCGTTTGTGTTTGCCCCATTGTTCACTGTACTTTTGTTCTTAAAATCGGCATTTAACCGATTTCCACACAAGTTCCACTGCGGGTCGAGTCATGCACAAGAGTATGCCAGAAGCACCATAGTAGGCAGAGACCTAACCTCAGCTTACATGACGAGAAGCCTTCTTTGCCCCATGCGTGTGTCAAACTCAGATGCAGCCGTTTAAAGTCCCAGGAACACATAGAGCAACTTGAGCACGAAGTGGTTGGCTCCGACCTGGGCAGGAGTGGACATGGGTCCCAATTAAGTATAGACAAGAATATGTGCTCACAGTTGTAGTCCTCGTAACTTATATCATATTTATTATTACATTAAAAGGGTCTCATTTTACAAGCAGTTCAACACCAGGCACCGCCAAACAGAATAGACATGCAACTTTATGTAGACTCTGCCTAGAGGTGCTAACCATCAACCCTTCTTTCTACATCCTCCGATTCCAGGCTATCTCAAAAGCCCCCAATCCTACTACATCCCTAACCCCTACATGAAAACTGACTTTGAATAATCACAACTGTTTCTCTTACCTTCACCTTGTCCTTACCCTCCATCCTCTGCATGCCTTACAGTCCGAGTATAGCCTACTGTATTGCATGCCTGTCCTCCTAACTCTCCACTATATTTCTGCACACTGACCACATCTCTCCTCAAATCACAAACTCACCTGTGTGACCATTCACTGCAATCTAACAATATCTACTGTCTGCTAGCCTACCTACTCTTCCATCTTTACTCTCTGGGAACAGAAGACTAACCCCAATAATCAACAAAAATAATAATCACTGAAAAAAATCACAAACCTTGGGTTTCCGGAGTTGTATGCTACCCACCCTAAAGCACATTAACAACTTTTCAGGTGTAGTAAGTGCTGTATAAATGCAATTACAAAACAACACAGTGGCACTCAATATAACACACACTCAGTGATTCCAACCATTTCTATCACAAGTGCTGAAACATTAGACAAGACCATCTGCCACCCCAAATACACGAAGCCCTCTAAGTGTACAATAAAAAGCATTCAGGGGACAGAAAAGAAATAATGGCTACAACAATGAAATCAAAGATACCTAAAATGTTTGGCACTCAAATGTGTCCAAGCTCAACCCTGAATGTAGCATGTAAAACATTTGTAATCATTGACGCCAGCATTTTTGAGAGGCAAATGGAGAACAACATGTAGAGTAGAACCATGCAATACTTCAGGACCATAAAAAAAATAACATTTCCTTTGGTGCTAAAGCATTGAAAACCTGCAAGCGGTGCGGAAACATGCACTTTGTATCAATAGTCCTTGCTTACCAGAAGCAAGAATGGCAGTAAAAGAGGCGCAGTTACTGCCAGCCTTGCTTCTCGTAAGCAACGACTAGAAGTACAAAGTGCTTGTTTACGCACTGCTTACAGGTTTTCAAAACACATAAATAAAAGGCATTGTCATTTACAATGCCAATAGCTCAAACTCTCGCAAATGCGAGACCTATTGCATTGCAAATGCTTGTTTACCGTGGCTGCAGGCCTCTTTCTTTTTCTGACAATTGGTGCCTGTAGTGTCACTTTAGGTCGGGAGCAGCTCGATGGTGTCCGTCCTGCACAGTAAAGAGCCAACACGTGCATTACAGCACACCTGCTGCATGCTGATAGTCCCGGAAATAGGAACTGCCGAACTCAGCCATAGCCCACTCCCCCACCATTTAAGAAGCCTAATAGTGCGGAGGTCAAAGGAGTGCTTCAGTTGTTGCCACCCACTGCACTGTACTGTCATCAGCCAGCCCTGCCCCTTCTCCTTAATGTGAATGACATTCTGCTGACCGCGCCCTGGGCCACTTCATACGTGCCCCATTTTAAATCTATTTACTGCCGCTTTGTGCAGACACTCCCATCAGGCTGATGTGACTCTCCTCACTTATGCCTTGAGGGTGAGAAATAGCTCACCGCAGTAGGTGCGCAGGAGGACTCCAGTCTGACCTCACAAAAAAACCGATTTAAAATAGTTTCACAGGGGAGCAGTGGAGCACCAAGCAGTGAGCACTTAAAGCTGCTCTATGGTGTTCATTTTCTCCCTTTTGTCTCCTCCTCGACTCTGGGAGGGAAACGCCACCTTCGCCCCTTAATACCAGCCGCTGCTGACTGAAAGGTCTAACGGTGCTTCTGCATGATGGCAAACACACCTGCATTGCATTATCAAGAGAACCCACCCAGACTCCTGAGAAGGAAAAGATTAGGCCTGGGCGGTGTTCGCGGAGTTCTGCGTAAGTGACCAAAAAACTCTTCCATGCTATGTGGAGTTCCACAAGCGGTGGAGTGCATTACGTTGGGCTATTCTCACTGATTATTAGCGCTGGGTGTTTTTCCCGCACTGTAAAATCAGCGCAAACGGAACCAGGCAAAGTGCAAGAGGGTGCTGCTTCTTTCTGCCGCTCGAGTAGATGTTCTACTCAAGCAGCAGCTTCCTCAACACGAATGGAAGGTTTCTCAACGCGAGCGGTAACGACCATCCGTGACCGCACGCGTTGAGAAATCTCACCCAGAGGTGGTCAGGAGTAAGATTTTCCTTGCTTGCGCTCGCCAACTTAATGTTGGCAAGCGCAAGCGTGGAAAAAACTCTGCTCTGCTCCTTGTGGAAAAAACTCTGCAAACTCTGCGTGAGGAGTGGAATTTCACGCCCGGGCCTAGAAAAGAGTGCATCAGCCTGTACTGCTGATTTTTGACGTTTGTGAATGCACTGACTGATTCACAGTGGAGTGTTCCCCAACAACCTGTGTGTCAATATAAGCTTGAGTTGCCCTACTCTCTAAACACCTTTTTGGAACTAGCCTATCTGGACTCTGCTGTTGTTGGGTGATTTGTATTATACATTGCATTGTATCAGTATTTATATAGCACTTTACCCATTCCAAGGCTCAAAGCCCTTTATTGATAATGAAGTAAGTAGCTATTGCTCATTGTATCATTTAATTAGAGCTTTGTAGACTCACACGGTCGTATAGCACTCTGACTTGCATCAGGTTCATGGGCGTCCTTCAAGTTTATATTTGGTAGATTGTGTTTTTGTGACTTGTCGTAAATAGGTACTGTTTGGTGCTGTGCATACCTTTCAGAAGTATGAACAGTGTATGCTTGAGATGTTGTGGAAAGTGTAAGAAATAGACACAGCTGCACATTATTCTTTGGATAGACGTATGTAATCAGTGGAGGTGGTCCCTAAGGTGGTCCCTAAACATTGGCACAGATGATAGGAGTCCTTATCAGTATTCATTTCACCAGGATGCTTAGTGTCTAACCTAACGGTAAGGTGAAGGTCAGCACAAAGCATTGTCATGTTCATTGTGAAGTAGCATTATCAAGACCCACTGACGCTGATTCCTCTGGTCCCTGCAGTCTGATTCAAAAGTGTGTGGATCAATTAATTGACTATAACCTGGTTTTATGTCATATGGTGGTTTGTGAACTTATAGTCATAGGATGAGCTTTTATTACTTTTCTGAATTCAAGATGGTTGCTCATTCTTACCTCAGTCAGTAGGGTATTCCATTGTTTTCAGATTTGAGATTTTGAGAGATAAAATAATACAGCTTTCATGATCACCTTAACAAGAAATGGGCAATACGATACATCGATACATAGATCTGTAGTTTGTTGTGCCCCCATGGATAAGTCCTTTCTTTTTCAGCATTAAATGGATGTACAATGTTTTTAATTCCCTGTGGAATTCCCCAATTAAAAGTCATATATTAATGATAGCGCTGGGCAGTATAGCTGCAGAGGAATCTCATAGGATATTCATTTCTGGTGGGGGACAGAATAATAGGTGAACCATTTCTATTGACCCTTTTGATTGAATCATGGGTTTCCCCACAGAAAGTAGGTTGAACGAAAAGAGATAAGGTTGTGAGCTATCTTGGGTAGAATTTGAAATGATTGGCATTGTTTTGTGCTTATGACCTACTACTGGTAGAAAGTGATACTTGAATTCTTTGGCTTATTTTGCCAGGAGTTCTGCAATGGTGTTGCAGAATTCTTATGATTTCTTTGGGCAATCTGTGATGGTGTTAGGGTGTTGGAATTCTAAAAGAATTTTGAAGATTAATTTAGCTAGATAGGTGTCCTTCATGATGGATTGGACGCAGTGACAATTCTTAGCTTTTTTGATAGTTGTCTAGTAGATTCTGTATTGCTCTTGTACCTCATGCTTCTCTTTCTAGTGATGCTTTTTTCTCCACTACCTTTCCAGGCGTTTGATTTTGTCATGCCCTTATCCATGTGGACCTCAGCCGTGGTTCAGCTACACACGGTCTATAACTCAATACCTGTCTGTGAGAATTACTCTGTCTCCAGCCTTTAGGTGTGGCTCCAGCACTTGGGTGCGATTCAATATAAAAGTCACACTATTCTAGGCCTCATTACTTGCATTTGAAACTTCTTAACAGGAGGCAGCAGCATCTCTTCGGGCTGCAGCTCGTCTGACTCCATGCCAGCAGATCTCAGTGATTCACTATCGAGGCACAAGGACTCATTTGCTCCAGAATTTCAGTTTCAGCACCTACTTCACAGTTCTTTCTTCAGTGCCTGCTGACAGATCATGATCCGAATAAGATAAGTTGGTCGGCTAGGAATTCAGTTTGCATACTTTATGCACATTTTGCATTTTCGCACCCGAAGAGTTTTGGACTAGTGAACTAACTGCAGACTTTTACCTGGTATTATACCAAAATGAACGTGGCTTTATGGCACAGAATTCAAGATTCACCTGGGGAAGAGAGAGCAGCCCAAACTTCTTTAGCAGGTAGATACAAAGATAGGGAGTTCCCTACTTTGGCAGTCCTCCAGTTGGCCCGCCACCGCTACGCTGACAGGAGGACAGCCAAGCCTGTTGTGCGCATGCCGGATTATGAGTGTAATCCAGAGTGGGTGGGCGGTGCTGCGGCGGTCTCACGGCAGCAGCCGTATAAGGCTCATAAGTCGCCATGAAAGCACCTGCAGCACATTCCTGCACAGTGTGGCATTCATGCTACACCATGCAGGAACGGGGGTGAAATTCCAGGGGGCACAACATGTGCCCCCCCACATGCACCCCCAGGCCCACATCCAACCGGGGGCCCTGTTAGGGCCTTCTTTCCTGCATGTCTGCCACCATTTTCATGGCGGGCTCACTGCCACGAAAATGACAGTAGATATGTAGGTCGTATTATTCTCGGCGGAGTCGGCATCGGCACCGCCAGCATAATGAGGCAGGTTACAGACCGCCGGCTCAGCGGGATCCTAGATACTAGTGGAGGCGGCGGTCTCATTGCATTCTGAACACCACACTCAGAATACTGCTGACAGACCTGCACTGGTGGCGGTGGTCGGACCGCCACCACGAGTACGGCTGTCCTGAGGACCGTTGAACTCGTAATAAGGATGTTAGACTGATCTTTATTGAAGTAGTGATTGCTGTATATTCTGTTATGTGGATTTTCCACCCAATATTTCACACCCAATACACAGGACATGACAAGACTGTGGAAAAATGCCAGCACAATGAGTGTTGATCAAGCAGCACAAGAAGCATGTTCTGTCTTTCCCATATCACTGCTCATGATTGTCACTCTGTGGCAGTAGCCACATGTGAGTGACGGAGTGATGGATGTCATTCCTGCAGGACCAACAACAGCACCATGCCGGTTAGTGCATATCTTTCCCTGATGGATTTTAAATTTTTGTTGTTTTATGTCCTGCACCACCTGGTGATTGCTTTGGAGTAAAGATAGTATTTTTTCAAAGGAAGGGGAGCTAGAGTTTGTTGCTCTTACCTACTGTGTTGACTTTAAGAGAAAACAATAGCTTAGCATCAAAATGCCAAGCTGCCTTCCTTCCGGAGAGGTTGAACAGGTGCCAAGGCCTGGGATCGAGTAATAGAGTACAGAACCAGACTCAGTTACTCTCAATAATAGTATCTCAGTTTTAGCTTTGTTCATGGAAATAAAAAGCTTTTTCTTCTATAGGAGCATGTGGATTAAGCATGTGGTGATATTGATTTATTTGGCAGAATTGTGGTTGTTCTGGAAATTAATTTGCCTGTCCTCCAGATGAATGACACAAATATTGGAATAACATATTTGTGTGATATGAATATTGTGTAAAACATATTGTGACTACCAAAATATCATGGAACAGAATATCTAAGCTAAGAATATCTTTTTTGGTATATATGATATCATTTTTAAGAATATATGTTGTATTTAATATTGTTCACTTTAATATAGTTATAATAAATATCTTTATTTATCAATTTAATATATATTAGTATATTTATTGTAGGTGCTAGTATTGGTAGTATGATTGTTAGTATTTTTTTCAAATATAGTTTGTAGTTTTAAATGTAGTAATTTATGATATAGTAGCAGGTGTTTGGGTTTCTAGGTGAATAGCGTGGATTGTTAATTAAATTATAATTTATTTAATGTTAATTATTTTTATTTTTAATTAAATATTTAATGTATTATTAATTATGTAAATTGGTTACGTTTTTAATTATTTACATTTGAATTTTAATTTTTCCATTTATGTTAGTAATTTATATTTTAGTAGCAGGTTGTTATATCTGCAATGGGGCAGCCGAGAAATGTAATTACATTATAATTAATTTATATTTTAATTATTTTTTATAGTAAATTAAATACTTAATTGATTAATAATTTGTTAAAAAGTTTCATTATTTCATTGTTATTTTATGTACTTATGTTCAATACTTTTGTCAGTAATTTATATTGTAGTAGATGGTTGTTGGATTTGTAGAAGAGTAGGGTGGGGAGTTGTGGAATTATGTTTTTTAAAACGAATTGTTAATCTTAATTAATTGTTTATTCATAAATAATTATGCATATTTTTATTTGTTTATCATTCATTTTTCTTTAGAAATTGTTATGTATTTTTTTAAAGTTTATATTGTATGCATTTCTTATAGGGAGTATGATTTAAAAAATATTGTGGTAGGTATTTCAATGTTTTCTTGAAAATAATTATGAGTTACAATGGCATATGTAGTCCTTACCAAGTTCAACACTTCCCCTACTATTGCATACATTGATGTGGGAATAGTAAATGTAAACCATCCAAATTCCACACTTTCCTTACTGTTGCTTAGACTGGATTGGTAATAATAAATCTAACCATTCTGAAGTCCAACACTTTCCCTACTGTTGCTTAGACTGGAGCGGGAATAGTAAATTTAACCCCTCCGAAGTCCAGCACTTTACCTACTGTTGCTTGGACTGGAGTTGGAATAGTAAATCTAACCCCTCCCAAGTCCAACACTTTCCCTTCTGTTGCTTCAACTGGAGTGTGAATAGTAAAATCTAACCCCTCTGAAGTCCAAAACCCTCCCTACTTTTGTGTACATTGGATTGGGAATAGAAAATAAAGGCCCTCTGAACTCCAACAGTTTCCCTAATGTTAGTTACAGTAGATTTATTTTACTTGTAATATATATATATAGGTGATAGCCTATAAAGGTGTGAGCCGGACTATTGTGCCTTCGGTGAACTGCGGCGGAGTGTGGTCCATAGCCAGGATTTGGGACGCCACTGTGTTGTCTGGACTCAGCCCATCACTGTATGGGTTTCCACATTGGACTACATGACCCAGCATGCAGGCTGCCGGGAGGAGTTGCACGAGGAGGTATACACCTCTAAATAGGAGGAGGGGCCGAGAGACTACTTAATTGGAAGTGGTCACATGGATGTTTTTTCAATCCCAGGTGAAATAACCAGCCTGTGAGACCGGCACTGATGAAAGCCGTTCCGGCTAGAAACGCGTCTGCCAAAGCGTTTCACGGACCTTTTGGGATCAACCGTGCTTGAATTGCTCTAATAAATCCTTTGCAAACCCGGAGCATGTGTCTCGCTCTCTTTGATTCTAGAAGAGAGCATTTGGTGGAGATATGTAGCCGGTATTGCTGACACGGGCATGAGACACGCCCTCTCGGTCAGGAGCCCCGTGATTGTCAGTAAAACTTGGTCTGTGCATTCGAAATGCAAACACGGAGCCCCCCAAGCGGAGTCATTGCCACGGAGCAGCTACTTTGTGTATGGGGAGAGAGGAGGCAGAAATGTACTGCCTGATAAGGGTATTGCAAAAGGTGTGAGCCGGACTATTGTGCCTTCGGTGAACTGCGGCGGAGTGTGGTCCATAGCCAGGATTTGGGACGCCACTGTGTTGTCTGGACTCAGCCCATCACTGTATGGGTTTCCACATTGGACTACATGACCCAGCATGCAGGCTGCCGGGAGGAGTTGCACGAGGAGGTATACACCTCTAAATAGGAGGAGGGGCCGAGAGACTACTTAATTGGAAGTGGTCACATGGATGTTTTTTCAATCCCAGGTGAAATAACCAGCCTGTGAGACCGGCACTGATGAAAGCCGTTCCGGCTAGAAACGCGTCTGCCAAAGCGTTTCACGGACCTTTTGGGATCAACCGTGCTTGAATTGCTCTAATAAATCCTTTGCAAACCCGGAGCATGTGTCTCGCTCTCTTTGATTCTAGAAGAGAGCATTTGGTGGAGATATGTAGCCGGTATTGCTGACACGGGCATGAGACACGCCCTCTCGGTCAGGAGCCCCGTGATTGTCAGTAAAACTTGGTCTGTGCATTCGAAATGCAAACACGGAGCCCCCCAAGCGGAGTCATTGCCACGGAGCAGCTACTTTGTGTATGGGGAGAGAGGAGGCAGAAATGTACTGCCTGATAAGGGTATTGCAAAAGGTGTGAGCCGGACTATTGTGCCTTCGGTGAACTGCGGCGGAGTGTGGTCCATAGCCAGGATTTGGGACGCCACTGTGTTGTCTGGACTCAGCCCATCACTGTATGGGTTTCCACATTGGACTACATGACCCAGCATGCAGGCTGCCGGGAGGAGTTGCACGAGGAGGTATACACCTCTAAATAGGAGGAGGGGCCGAGAGACTACTTAATTGGAAGTGGTCACATGGATGTTTTTTCAATCCCAGGTGAAATAACCAGCCTGTGAGACCGGCACTGATGAAAGCCGTTCCGGCTAGAAACGCGTCTGCCAAAGCGTTTCACGGACCTTTTGGGATCAACCGTGCTTGAATTGCTCTAATAAATCCTTTGCAAACCCGGAGCATGTGTCTCGCTCTCTTTGATTCTAGAAGAGAGCATTTGGTGGAGATATGTAGCCGGTATTGCTGACACGGGCATGAGACACGCCCTCTCGGTCAGGAGCCCCGTGATTGTCAGTAAAACTTGGTCTGTGCATTCGAAATGCAAACACGGAGCCCCCCAAGCGGAGTCATTGCCACGGAGCAGCTACTTTGTGTATGGGGAGAGAGGAGGCAGAAATGTACTGCCTGATAAGGGTATTGCAAAAGGTGTGAGCCGGACTATTGTGCCTTCGGTGAACTGCGGCGGAGTGTGGTCCATAGCCAGGATTTGGGACGCCACTGTGTTGTCTGGACTCAGCCCATCACTGTATGGGTTTCCACATTGGACTACATGACCCAGCATGCAGGCTGCCGGGAGGAGTTGCACGAGGAGGTATACACCTCTAAATAGGAGGAGGGGCCGAGAGACTACTTAATTGGAAGTGGTCACATGGATGTTTTTTCAATCCCAGGTGAAATAACCAGCCTGTGAGACCGGCACTGATGAAAGCCGTTCCGGCTAGAAACGCGTCTGCCAAAGCGTTTCACGGACCTTTTGGGATCAACCGTGCTTGAATTGCTCTAATAAATCCTTTGCAAACCCGGAGCATGTGTCTCGCTCTCTTTGATTCTAGAAGAGAGCATTTGGTGGAGATATGTAGCCGGTATTGCTGACACGGGCATGAGACACGCCCTCTCGGTCAGGAGCCCCGTGATTGTCAGTAAAACTTGGTCTGTGCATTCGAAATGCAAACACGGAGCCCCCCAAGCGGAGTCATTGCCACGGAGCAGCTACTTTGTGTATGGGGAGAGAGGAGGCAGAAATGTACTGCCTGATAAGGGTATTGCAAAAGGTGTGAGCCGGACTATTGTGCCTTCGGTGAACTGCGGCGGAGTGTGGTCCATAGCCAGGATTTGGGACGCCACTGTGTTGTCTGGACTCAGCCCATCACTGTATGGGTTTCCACATTGGACTACATGACCCAGCATGCAGGCTGCCGGGAGGAGTTGCACGAGGAGGTATACACCTCTAAATAGGAGGAGGGGCCGAGAGACTACTTAATTGGAAGTGGTCACATGGATGTTTTTTCAATCCCAGGTGAAATAACCAGCCTGTGAGACCGGCACTGATGAAAGCCGTTCCGGCTAGAAACGCGTCTGCCAAAGCGTTTCACGGACCTTTTGGGATCAACCGTGCTTGAATTGCTCTAATAAATCCTTTGCAAACCCGGAGCATGTGTCTCGCTCTCTTTGATTCTAGAAGAGAGCATTTGGTGGAGATATGTAGCCGGTATTGCTGACACGGGCATGAGACACGCCCTCTCGGTCAGGAGGCCCGTGATTGTCAGTAAAACTTGGTCTGTGCATTCGAAATGCAAACACGGAGCCCCCCAAGCGGAGTCATTGCCACGGAGCAGCTACTTTGTGTATGGGGAGAGAGGAGGCAGAAATGTACTGCCTGATAAGGGTATTGCAAAAGGTGTGAGCCGGACTATTGTGCCTTCGGTGAACTGCGGCGGAGTGTGGTCCATAGCCAGGATTTGGGACGCCACTGTGTTGTCTGGACTCAGCCCATCACTGTATGGGTTTCCACATTGGACTACATGACCCAGCATGCAGGCTGCCGGGAGGAGTTGCACGAGGAGGTATACACCTCTAAATAGGAGGAGGGGCCGAGAGACTACTTAATTGGAAGTGGTCACATGGATGTTTTTTCAATCCCAGGTGAAATAACCAGCCTGTGAGACCGGCACTGATGAAAGCCGTTCCGGCTAGAAACGCGTCTGCCAAAGCGTTTCACGGACCTTTGGGATCAACCGTGCTTGAATTGCTCTAATAAATCCTTTGCAAACCCGGAGCATGTGTCTCGCTCTCTTTGATTCTAGAAGAGAGCATTTGGTGGAGATATGTAGCCGGTATTGCTGACACGGGCATGAGACACGCCCTCTCGGTCAGGAGCCCCGTGATTGTCAGTAAAACTTGGTCTGTGCATTCGAAATGCAAACACGGAGCCCCCCAAGCGGAGTCATTGCCACGGAGCAGCTACTTTGTGTATGGGGAGAGAGGAGGCAGAAATGTACTGCCTGATAAGGGTATTGCAAAAGGTGTGAGCCGGACTATTGTGCCTTCGGTGAACTGCGGCGGAGTGTGGTCCATAGCCAGGATTTGGGACGCCACTGTGTTGTCTGGACTCAGCCCATCACTGTATGGGTTTCCACATTGGACTACATGACCCAGCATGCAGGCTGCCGGGAGGAGTTGCACGAGGAGGTATACACCTCTAAATAGGAGGAGGGGCCGAGAGACTACTTAATTGGAAGTGGTCACATGGATGTTTTTTCAATCCCAGGTGAAATAACCAGCCTGTGAGACCGGCACTGATGAAAGCCGTTCCGGCTAGAAACGCGTCTGCCAAAGCGTTTCACGGACCTTTTGGGATCAACCGTGCTTGAATTGCTCTAATAAATCCTTTGCAAACCCGGAGCATGTGTCTCGCTCTCTTTGATTCTAGAAGAGAGCATTTGGTGGAGATATGTAGCCGGTATTGCTGACACGGGCATGAGACACGCCCTCTCGGTCAGGAGGCCCGTGATTGTCAGTACAACTTGGTCTGTGCATTCGAAATGCAAACACGGAGCCCCCCCAAGCGGAGTCATTGCCACGGAGCAGCTACTTTGTGTATGGGGAGAGAGGAGGCAGAAATGTACTGCCTGATAAGGGTATTGCAAAAGGTGTGAGCCGGACTATTGTGCCTTCGGTGAACTGCAGCGGAGTGTGGTCCATAGCCAGGATTTGGGACGCCACTGTGTTGTCTGGACTCAGCCCATCACTGTATGGGTTTCCACATTGGACTACATGACCCAGCATGCAGGCTGCCGGGAGGAGTTGCACGAGGAGGTATACACCTCTAAATAGGAGGAGGGGCCGAGAGACTACTTAATTGGAAGTGGTCACATGGATGTTTTTTCAATCCCAGGTGAAATAACCAGCCTGTGAGACCGGCACTGATGAAAGCCGTTCCGGCTAGAAACGCGTCTGCCAAAGCGTTTCACGGACCTTTTGGGATCAACCGTGCTTGAATTGCTCTAATAAATCCTTTGCAAACCCGGAGCATGTGTCTCGCTCTCTTTGATTCTAGAAGAGAGCATTTGGTGGAGATATATATGCATATATATATATATATACACTTTTTATTTATGTTTTTAACATTTTTGTAAATGTTTTAAATTGTTAAAATGTTATGTTTTTTAAAAATATGTGTATATTATTTGTATATTTACTGTGAAGTATTAAATAAAACAATTTATTTTTTTAAATATTTAAACTATATTTAAATTTAAAATATTTTTGTTGGTTGTATATATGTTCATTTTCACTTTATTTTTTGTTGATACTTAAAGTTAAATGGATTTAAAAATGTTTAGTCAGTTATATTTTTAAAGGAAATATGTATTTATGTAGATATATGTATATATATAGATATATATCTATGCATATAAAAATTAAATAAATGATCACAATTATTTATTTTAATTTAACAATATATTATTTTCACCTAATTAACTATTTTAAATAAATTACCGTAAAGTGGATATTTAATAAAATAATAATATCCCTACATCTTTTTGATTGATATTCTCTTCAACAATGTTTTTGACCTAATATTTTGTTTGTTCCCATTACAAGTATAGGAACATGATATTATGGTAAACAATATTTTTGACATGATATTTGTCTCTTGATGTTTTTGGGCACGATATTCTGCCAGACAACTGTTCTCCGCATATATTTGTACAGTGACCAGGTATTGCTCTAATAGCTCTGCAAAGGGGCTTATGAAAATATTAAAACAGTAGATATTAGAGGGATGGTCATTAGGGCATGCTATAAAAACCAGGCCATGTGAATGGTTCTGCTGACACAAATATGATATTTTGGCTGTAATTTATGAGAAACAATCGTATCCATGATAGAGCAGGCCCAGCTATGGCAGCCCACTGTAACACCCTTTCCAACCACATTGTGAGATTGACAGTATTCTAAGCTGTCAAGAGATCACAAAGTATTAGGGTTTTTGCCCTCATTCATGGAGAGAAGGACCTCCTCTCTGATCTGGGCTAAGGCTGATTCAGTGGCTATCACTGATCTAAATCCTGACAGATGGTCATGGAGGAGGTAGTTGAATTTCATGTATTCTTGGAGTTGTCTCCTACCTTTCCATGATCCTTATGGGGCTCGTAGTTTGCCAAATCTTCTGGCCTGCATTTCAGTTTTTTCAAGGGGGTAATGATGGCATGTTTCTGAGGACATGGAATGACTTGTGAAGGGAAGGAGGAAGTTATCATGTTTGTTTATCTGATGCGATAGCGGGAAGAAGTTGCTTAAAGCCAGAGGCTGAGCACAAATCCATTAGTGGATTGGGTGCTTTTATCTTGTGGACTGGAATCAACTACTCATCGTTCTTTAGAAGTATAAATAAGGTAAAGACACACTATGGTAGTGATGGTGAATGGAAGGGTAAGGAGAGTGGTCCAATGAGTTGTGATTGAAGTCCCAGAAAATGCAATTTGAAGAAGCCAAGGAGGTCTTCACAGGTTTGGGGTGGCACACAACCTTCTCAGAGTTCTTTTGGAGTTATATGTTGGTATGTATCTTTTCTTGTCCTGAATCTTGTTTATACCCTCCTGATGTTCAGAAACGTGTCCGTCTCTTGCTCTCTCTAGGTTTATGTGTTACCCCAGTAGTGTAACACAAAATTATGGGGCTCCCGTGCAGAATGTGAATTGAGGCCACTGAGGGGCCGATTCCGATCTCGGCCAATAGTGCTCCGAATCGGATTCGGATTTACCGGATCCGATTCGGAGCCCTGTTTCCCGACCGAATCGTACGCGGATCCGGCCGAGCGAGTACGATGCAAGCTCCCGCGAAATCGCCGACCGACTCGTACGCGGCTTCAACACGCTCCGACCGACTCGCACGGACACGACTCGCACCGCGCTATGGAGACGTTTCCCGGCCGGGTAAGTACGAGGCGCGCCACGAGCAGTCCGACCGACTCGCGCCGTCCGGCTCAAAAGAGCTGTCGGAGCCGGACTTTGGGGGTCCGCGTCGGACCCCCCTGTACGCGTAGGCGCGCGAGTCGCACACAGGGGGGACCCATGGGTCCCCCCTACCTGTGCATGTACGCCGCGATGCGCATGGACGCGTACCCGCTGTAGGGGGCGCCCTTGTTCACCTCGCACCCATTGAGTCAATGGGAGCCCGCGTACGCGTTGTACGACCGGCTCCCATTGACTTCAATGGGAGTCCGACCGAATCGAGTCCGATAGCATGCGAATGCATCGTACTCGTCCGGTCGGACTGCTAGGGTCCGATTCGGTCGGAATTCTCTCCGGGTCCGGCTCGGTCGGAGAGATTTCCGGCCGGAATCGGAATCGGCCCCTTAGTCTCCAATATCTCACAGATATACATTTGTATTGGGATCAATGGGGCCGCTTTGAAGTGTTGAAGGGCAATGCAGGGTTGGGGCCACCTTTGCACTTCAGGGGTCTATGTCACTGCCCTGTGTTACCTGTCTCCTATCTTGCTTATTCCTGACAATAGTGTAGACAAACAGAGGGTTGAAACTGATGAATAGTAATAATCATGATGATGAAGACTAATAGTCATGTTTAGTTTCAAGAACCCAATTTGGAAAAAGACTTTAAGTGGTATAGATTAGCTTAGTATGTCCTATTTGTTGGCCAACATATAGCTGCACATTTGTGAATCTTAGCTAGCAAAATAAAATTCTGAAGTGGATATGTTAATCAAGATTCAAATGGGGTTTCCTTTCATGCACCTAACGTTTATAATACAGTTACTATTTAATAGATGTAATTAACAGTATGGTTTTAATTCATATTCACATCTTTTGGAATTAAGTTTTTGTAATTTTTGTGAATAACATTGTTCCAACAGCCCTAAGTAAGCGAAACTCAGTCCCAAAAAACGAGTTGGCTGTTTTTTTCTCTTAATGACTGTATGGTTCAAATTGACATAAAAACTAAAGATTTTGGAAACTCATTTAAAAAAATCTCTTCTCGATAAAAGGATCAATTTATTCACATATATTTGGTAAACAGGTGACTCCTATTTCTGAAAATGCAAATACTGTGAAATTTGCTGATTAGGGTATCAGCAAATAGTTTGAGAATAAACCTCTTTGTGCTGGGTCTCTGCACCCTGTAAAAGAACATCTAGCATTGTCCTAACAGGTGCAACCAAGGGATCACAACAGGCACGACTTTAGTCGGTCCACCTAAAAGCAGAGGGCTGATTCCCAGTGAGCACCGAAGGCATCTCTGTAGTGGAGCAAGTGTACCAGAGGATGAGACAGTCAATGGTATTCCTGTGGAAGGAATTTACAATTAGAATTAAGGTACTGGAGGTTAGTCAGGGCGGCACAGGAAAGGAGAGTGAAGTAAAGGGATAAGAATTCTTGCTCTGGACCTTTACAAGCCCTAACAACCCCAAACAGGGATGATTCTACTGGAAGACAACCTTAGTCATTCATCCTTTATCTGGACATTTTGGTTGGCTGCCCAGGGAAGAGAGTGTTGGTGTAGTCAATGCGGGGAAGAAGTGACTGTCTCAAGATGGTGGCTGGGAGGTAGACAGACCATGAGGTAGGTGGGGGAGGAGGAGCCAGGAGTGGTAGGAGTTAGGTAGTCCATATGGCACAGGCCTAATTCATCTACATAGCAAGGAAGTCAGGCAAGCATCAATGCAAACTGCAAATCAGCAGAACGTGATTAAGACCTTTGCTATAGGCAAATTAGTAATCCCTGTCTCAAAAATTCAACTGGAGTTCACTGCTCAAAATTCAGTGCTTTATCTCTTCACAGTAGTGCAATTGGTTTAGCAAAACATAAATGTAACCATTAATGTGCTCAGTTGAAAACAAATACACAACAGTGTCAGGATTAAACAGCCTAAAGAGCAGTCTGTCACTTATATTCAGTGCCTACAAACCAGGTATGACACTGCCAGGAGGAGGGAGGATGAGCAGCCAGTACCTATTCTTCTGTGTGGCCATCCCAAGATGGTGAGTGGGAGCAAGCGAGACAAATGGGTAGTTGGAAGAAAAAGAGCTAGTGGGATTGATAGAGCAGTAAGTAGCTATACACTTGAAGGAAGTCTATGTTGTATCAGGTATATCCGTGCAAGCTTAGTCAACATCATAGGTTAAAGCAAACCCCTTACCCCTTCGTTCTTGATGGTAATGTTTTGTCCATTGGGAAGGAGGTTGCAAAGCAGGTTATAGAGCTGTCTCTAAAGTACGGGACCTATTTACAAACTGCACTAAGTAGTTTGTTTAGTAGCACTACATTAGTACTACTCAGGTACAACAAACTGCAATTAAGAAACCAATGTACGGAGACATCTCCTATCTTTTCTATGCAGAATTCTCCGCCACAGTTGTGGAGGTCGCTGCACATGTAGGTATGCATTTTAGCAGTACATGTGGGAGGAACTTGGGGTTGTGGCTGGAAAATGGGAATACTTACTCTTTAATGAGAGGAGATTAAAAAGGAGTAAGAAGGGGTTTAGGGAGGGGAAGGAGGGATTTAGGGAGGGACATGCAAATACAAACGCCAGCCCACAAAAGAGTAAGCTCATTGCCATTCACAAACTAGATTTTTAAAGTCAGTAAAGCCAACAAGCATTGGCAAAGCCAGGGGTGCAGAAAAGCACAAGGGTGAGAAATAAACATGAGAGAATGGGAAGAAAAACACACAGGTGAAGAAGAGTGTGTGGAGGCGAGAGAAGCACATGGGTGAGAGAGAGATACCAGAGTGCACTGTTGGAGTGAAGCACATTTGAGAGACAGCTGGAAAACATAAGTATGATTGTGGAGTGCATAAGCAAAAAGAAAAAATAGTTTTCTAAAAGTCAGCAGTGAAAGATATAAAAGCCATTAAATCAGACAGATGGTAATGAGGCTATGCTCCAGGGGAGGGACAAGCACAATATTGAAAAGCTACAACAAGTAACGTCATTGAAGAAGCAGCAAGAAAATGAGAGTGGCAATAAAGCAAACCTTTGTTAAGCAATGTGGAATGGGGGGCTATAAGCCTAGGTAAGCTCTTAGTAAGCCCACAATAGGTATTTTGCAACCAAAGAGCTGTGCATTCTGGTAGGCTTGGCCTAGGCCCTAAAATAGTCTCATAAATCTTCTCCAGCACAGACCTGGAGTAAGTCCAGGACCACACATGGCCATTCACTTTGTATTGCAACATACTCTCATACAAAATAATGGAGGCAGGTCCTTGATATAACGCCCCCATAGTTAATAATGTTAAATAAAATAAATTATTTTGTATCTTAAATTACACACACACACACCCGCGTGTATGTAGATGTGTGTGTGTGTGTGTGTGTATGTGTGTATACATATATATATATATATATATATATATATATATATATATATATATATATATATATACAGTTATATATTTATACATATACATCTATATGTAGTGTTAAAAGTTATATTCAATTTAAAATATTTTTAATTAAACAAAATTATTACTTTTTTTGTTAGAATAATTGAATAAAACGTTTAGAATTAAATATGAATACATTCAAATTCATTAAACAAATATGTTTTAATAAAATGTAACAAATAAATATAAAATGATGGTGAGGGTGGGATGTTTTATTATTTGAAATAATAATAAATATAAATTAATTAATATATTTATTAAATTAATTAAGACATTCAATTTGATGAGTTATTGTGCTGTGACATTTATGTATTTTTCCTTTAGTTTTTTTAGGTTAATAATTATTTTGTTTTTTACATTTTTTGTTTACATTCAAATATGGTTAGTCTTTTTTTAGTTATTAAACTTTCATTTTTTTCCTATACTTTGCCATAGGAAAATCTCCGCCTTCGTGGCAGAGACCTCCACAAATCTGTGAAAATGTATTAGTAGTAACTTTACACTTGTAAATTCTCTTCTAGCAGCCTGTGGCATTGCTAAGCCTTTTGCCGCCCGCGCAGGTCTTTGCGCTTGCCGCCCATGGTGGCCGCATTTAAGAGGAGGGAGGCGTGATTCTAGCGCTTGCCGCCCCGTGACAGCTGCAGGTAAGAGGGGTGCCACCCCAGAAACTCGGGCTGCCCAGGGCGGACCGCCCCCCTGCTCACCCCTTGCTACACTACTGCTAGCAGCTCCACTCCCTGTTTAGAGGGGGTGGAGACAGTAAAGTCATGTAGTAGTAAATTCACACCCAGAAATGGTGGATTGCAAAAGGTGTAAAGTTACTACTAAGTGCAGCAGTAATTTTACACATGAGTAAATCTACATGTCTAAATTTGCCTTTGTGAATAGGGTCTTATTTTTCAATCAGAGCAACTATTTGGTTGCTAGAATCAGAAAGAAGGTCATGGGTGTCTAGCATGTGCTTCAAAGCAAATCATGTGTTCATTTGGCTGAGTTTTATTTAAGGGTTCATTGTTTCTGGAAGCTGAGTTTTTGAATAGGGGATAGTAGGGAGAGATTGTGGTTCTGAAAGGATTAGAGTGTCAGGCACAGTTGATAGTGATGTTTTTGGACTGGGATTCAGAAGAAGGTGACTTAGGGTAAGGTGCTGAGCCAATGGTTAACTGAGGTACATAGTTTTGGGTGGAAGAGGTGGGGGTGCTATATACTGATGCACAGAAATGGTGTGGAGAGAAAGTGAGAGGTAGAGGGACTGACATTGATAAGGTGTTGAGTGTGGTGGTATGTAGGTAGAGTTTCTAGAATGTGTTATTTTGTCTTTTTTGGTGCTGTAAGATATCTTCAAAGGCCAGGTGAACACTATCACTTGCCTAAACCATTATAGTATCCCTGTTGTAAATGTTGATTGTGAGATTACTGGTGATTGCATGGGTTGAATTTCAAACATATTTTTGACATGGATTTAACTGAAATCAGGCTACCGCTCATACAGGTTGTATCTGAAAAATGGAGGTCACTCTTTGTGCATGTGGTGTTAGAGTTAGTGTGGATATAGGTGATAAGAGTTTCTGGGTCGATCTAGTGGTGGTGTATTTCAATCTCTTGCATTTTTGCATACTGTAGAAATAGGGTACTGCTGGAGGTTTGAACATCTAATGTTACTGTATAGGGTAGTATTTGTTAGCACTGAATGTCTCTCATGAGCTGCTGGGTGACCAACAAATGGCTCAGAGGTATTAGTGCAGTTCGTTTAAGGCAGCAATCTAGTTGATTGGTGGGAGTATATGCAACACATTTGGAATCCTCCACTGATGCCTGCAGTCCTGGTTTGAAGCTTGCACTCCAGACAAAGGGGTATGGCTAGTGGCACTTGGCTTTGTTCATACCATGAGGAGCCACTGGGCTCACTGATATGTTTTCTGGGGGTACCCCACCCCCCAGAGTTGCAGGGTTAGATTTCTAACCCCCTGGTGCAAGGTCTTAGGACCTGATTTAGATCTTGGCTGTACTCCCACCATCCCTCCATGGCGGCGACTCCAAGTACTCCGTCGAGTTGATGGAGTCCCGGCCGCCATATTTAGATGTGTGTTGGCTCTGCTGGCTCCGTCGCCGTTAGGCCGTCGGTATTCCGCCGAGCCTATTTATATGTTCCGTTGTGCTACCATTGTCCTAGTGGTAGTTTGCTGATGGAGTGAGTCACTGGTGTAGTGGAGACTGGTAAGTACAACTTATTTTCGTGTCAATACACATATATGTTGCGTTTACCTCAAAAACTTATGTAGGCAATGTGTTATGTCCCTTTTTGTTACATATTGCATGCCACACAAACAACATACACATACTATTAAATGCACGCCCACAGGCACCACAAGCACAACACCCCCAGGCACCCCAACAACAATATTTTTTTTCGGTGTCAATGCAGGTGTGTTAATTTTACCTTGATAACTTGGAAAATGAGCACTACTGCATTAGACATAAGAAAATAATGTATGTAAGAGAAATGCAAAAATACACAAGGCTACAGCAATTGTCAACACACGATTTATAGTAAGACAATTGTAAAAGTTGCTTACCTTAGATCCCAGAGACAACTGAGTTGTTTGGCGTCGTGGTGGAGTCAGAGCAACAAAGAAGGGACCTGGACGATGGGGTTCAAAATGGAAACAGAAGTGGGAAAACAGTAAAAAAAAGGTAAGTTCTTACCTCATTTCTTTCAATTCCTCCAAGTCAAAGTAGGAGCTATTCCTGCCACAGTTGCCTCGACGGAAAGCCAAATCATGATTAGCTTGGCGGTCATCTTGACTGGACTCCCACCGACAGTTGCTTCTGCCTTTTGCGTCATCGACGTGGGTGAAAATTCCTGGCAGAGTTGGCAGGACTCTGGCAGTCTTTTATCCATGGACCCGCCAACATCTAAATCAAGGGGGTGGGCTGTCAAGTAGGCGGGCGGTGAATCTGTCGAAAAAGTGACGGCGGGACCAATACCTACAAGATCTAAATTAGGCCCTTTGTCAGTGCGCCAATACAAATTAGAAATCAAGTTTGACTGCAACCCATACACAATCCACTGAGCAATGCTATGTAGTAAGTGTTTCCTGGTAATGATCAGTCCCACAATATGAGTTCAGAAACACAATAAAACTCCAACCCATGTTTCTTTAATGAATGACACACTCAAATATAGCATTAAGAAAAAGGACATAGATTTTAACATGTTTATTTTAAAATCCTAATAGTGCATAAAATGTGAATTGCTTGGACAATGAAAACAACAAGAAAAACTGCAACATTGTTCCATAGGTCTATAATCCTAGCACCCTCAAGCTATTTTTAAGCACAATGCTCACTGTAGCTTAAGCACTAAATAGTAAGCCTGTCCTCAAGTTTCAGAGATGGTACGCACAGCATACCTGTGTTTTCATTATGGGATAGCAAATATTGCAGTTTGAATAAGGCTGAAACACAAACAGTGACCGGCTGAAGGCCCCTTCTCTCTGCTTTCGCCTCCGACGAAAGTTTATGCTGCAAACTGGGTGTGACCTCTGCTTTGCTAGCACTGTCTATAACTTCACAACTTCTATGAAAGAAATTGAAGGCTCTTGAAAAGCCAAAAAATTGAAATAATAGAGGACGAAGGGACTAAGTGATGGAAATGGAAACGTCTGGACAGGAACCATCACAATGTTCACAATACCACAAGTAAGCAGGCCAGGACCAGCTCACCTGGGTCCTCAAAAAGCCATGAGTAGTATTTTGTGGTGTTAGAGCTCAGTGGGGTCGTATGTCTACCAACTGCCGGCAAGTAGTGATGCTTGAGCCAGTGAGTGTTTCCTCCTTGGTGTGGCTAGAGAGCAAAAGGGAGCATGAGGTCAATATGATCAGTTCAAGGGCAAATGTCAGTGTACGTTTAGTGTGAAGACTTATGGATGCGTTGTTCTACTCTGCCATGTCAGTGCACATTCCTCCCACACAGCACTAGGGTCCCTGTGGGAAAGGGCACTTTACAGCAGCCATCCCTTTAGATCCTTCTGAGGCCCACCAATCTGTAGGCAGAATGTCTCTTGATGTACAGGTGCAAAGGGACTGAGCATACAGAGTCTTTGGGCAGGTATGTTCCATGGATGATGTGCTTGGTGCAGCATAGTAGCAGAGCTCTGGAAGTGGTGTGCTGAGGGGAGCACCGAGAATGAACTTCTGTCCCTGTTCCATCTTGTCCCATGATAGGTTTACAGGTTTTATGTTTTGAGGGATAAAGGCTGGCAAGTAGGTGTATTGACGTCAGTCCAGTAGGATAATTAAGAGATAAGGAACAAAGTGGGCAGAGTGATGGTCGGAAGGGTGCAGTGTCTATTTTTTATAATGGAGAATTTGGAGAACAAATGGGATGGAAAATCACCTGCAGTGAGGCTAGATATGGTTTCTGTAGTCCATTGAGGAGTCAGGAGAAAGTTTATGGTGCAGGAAAGAAGGTGATATTTAGGGCAAAGCCTAACAGACAGCGAAGCTGTCTAGTTTGCTAAAGACATCTTGGGGACATTTAGAAAGCTGGCCTAGGAATGCATTCCACCCTTTGCTTACCATTGGCTTTGTGGCTTGTAACTCACATTTTCTGGCTTTCTATTTGCTGGCTTTATTTGCTTTAGGGTGTCCAGTTTGAGTTTGTCCATCCAATTGCCAAAATGTTGTTTACTGTATTCTTACACTAGTTCACTTTCTGTAAACAGGCCTTTAAATCTTGTTCCTATCTTGTCACAATTGCTGTTAATTCAAAGACAGAGGTCAAATGTCAGGCTCTCTCTTCTAGGGAAATTGGTGTTTATTTTTCTTTCTCTGATTTCAAAGTGAGAGAATTTATGTGACACTCCTGCTGAGTACCCATGTAAGAGGAGAGGGTTTATTTTTTTTTCTAGCACACATCAAAAAAATGAACTGTGCTGATGTTTCAGAATATATCAGAATTAGTACAAATGAAGCACACTTGTTTGTAATTCTGAAGTGGGGTGTAAACAAATATTTGAATACGATCAAAACACATCAATACACTACGTGATGACATTTGCACGCATTATCATTTGTTTGCAGTAAAACCGTATTTTGGTGCAAATATAAGGGCCACTCTACTCTGCCCTTTTACTCTATGCCACTCCACTCCATTTTACGACACTCCACTCCACTCCACTCTATGCCACTCCACTCTACGCCCCTCCACTCTAAGACACTCTGTGACACACCAGCCCATGTCACTCCAATCTACGCCACACAGTCCATACCAGTTATTCCCCTCCACTCTACCCCACTCCAATCTACCCCACTCTACTCCAATCTATCCCACTCTACTCCACACCAATGTACCCCAATCTACCCCACCTCACTCCACTTTGCAACAATCTATCCCAATCTACCCCACCCCACTCCAATTTACCCCACTCCAAATTACTCACCCAACTCTACCCCACCCTGATCTACCCCACACCACTCCAATTTACCCCACTCCAAATTACTCACCCAACTCTACCCCACCCTGATCTACCCCACACCACTCCAATCTACCCACTCCACCCAATCTACCACACTCCACTCAAATCTACCCCACTCCACTCCAATATACCCACATGCACCCCACTCCATTTTGTCCCAATCCAACCCACTTTCCACTCCAATCTACCCGACTCAACTCCGATCTACCACATTCCACTCTACTCCTTTGAACTCCAATCTACCCCAGTCCAATGTATCCCTCTCCATTCCAATTTACCCCTCTCCACTTCAAACTCCACTTCAATCTATCCAGCTCTTCCCCACTCTAATGTACTCCAATCTACCCCATTCCACCACAATCTACCCCACTCAAATCTACCACAATCCACCCCACTCCAATCTACCACAATCTACCACACTCCACTCCAATCCACCCAAGCTACCTCCATCTGCTCCACCCCAGTCTACTCCACACCACTCCAATCTACCCCACTCTACACCACTGCACCCCACCCCAGTGCAATCTACCCCACCCCACTCAACCCCATTCCAATCCACCCCATTCCAATCTACCCCACTCCAATCATCCCTCTTCAATCTACCCCATGCTAATCTACCCCACTCCAGTCTGATCTAACCCACTGCACCCCAATTCACCCCACTCAATTCCACTCCGTCTACCCTACCCCACTCCACTCCAAACTTCCCTACTCCAATCTACCCCATCAAATCCGCCCCACTCCAATCTATTCCGCTCCAATCTAACCCACTCCATTCCAATGTACCTTACTCCAAACTACCCCACTCCTACATATATCATTCCAATCTACCCCACTCCACTCCAATCTACCCCACTTCACTCCAATCTACCCTACCATAATCTACCCAATCTATCCCACTCCAATCTACCCCACTCCACTCTTGCCCACTCCACCCTACCCCTCGCAACTCCAATCTACGCCTCTCCAATCCAATCTACCTCACTCCACTCAAGTCTACCCCACTCCACTCCAATCTACCCCAATCAACTGCACTCCACTGTTCCCCAATCTACCCCACTACACTTCAATCTACCCCAGTATATCCCACTCCACTCTACCCCAATCTACCCTACTCCAATCTACCCCACACCACTCAATCTACTCCACCCCTATCTACCCCATTTCAATCTACCTCACTCCCCAAACCAATCTACCCCAAACTACTCCACTCCAATCTATTCAACTCCAATCTACCCCACTCTACCCCCAATTAACCCCTCTCCACCCTATCCCAATCTAACCCACACCACTTTAACCTATCCCACTCCCCTAATCTACCCACTCCAATCTACCCACCCATCCCAATTTACTCCACACTACTAAACACAGCTCCACTCCAACCTGCTCCACTCCAATGTACCCCACTCCATTCTACCCCAATCAATCCCACTCCAAACTACTCCACTCCTTTCTATCTCACTCCAATCTACCCCACTCCACTCCAATCTACCCCACTTCACTCCAATCTACCCTACCATAATCTACCCTATCTATCCCACTCCAATTTACCCCACTTCAACCTACCATACTCCAATCCAATCTACCCAAAGCCACTGCACTCCACTCTTCCCCAATCTACCCCACTCCACTCTATCCAACCCAATATATCTCACTCCAACCTACCCCACTCCAATATATCCCACTCCAATCTATCCCACTCCAATCTACTTCACTCCACCCCAATCTACCTCAATTCAATCCACTGCACTCACCCACTCCTATCTGTCCCAATCTACTCCACTCTGCCCCCAATCTACCCCACCTCACTCTAATCTATCCCACCCATCCCAATCTACCCCACCCAGAGCAACCTATCCCACATCACTCCAATCTACCCCACTCCTCCAATCTACCCTACTCCAATCTACCCCACTCCAAACTACCCCACTATACTCCAATCTACCAAACTCCACTCCAGTCTACCTCACTCCACTCCACTCTACCCCACTCCACTCTACCTCAATCTACCCTACTCCTATCTAACACATTCCAATCTACCCCACTCTAATCTACTCCACTCCACTCAATCTACCCCACTTCACTCCAATCGACCCTACCATAATCTACCCAATCTATCCCACTCCAATCTACCCCATTCCACTCTTCCCCACTCCACCCTAATCTACCCCTCTCAACTCCAATCTACGCCTCTCCAATCCAATCTACCTCACTCCACTCAAGCCTACCCCACTCCAATCTACCCCAATCCACTGCACTCCACTCTTCCCCAATCTACCCCACTACACTTCAATTTACCCCAATTCAGTGCACTCCACTCTTCCCCAATCTACCCCACTACACGTCAATCTACCCCAATATATCCCACTCAACTCTGCCACAATCTACCCTACTCCAATCTACCCCACACCACTCAATCTACTCCGCCCCAATCTACCCCATTTCAATCTACCTCACTCCCCCACTCCAATCTACCCCAAACTACTCCACTCCAATCTATTCAACTCCAACCTACCCCACTTTACCCAAATTAACCCCTCTCTACCCTATCCCAATCTACCCCACACCACTCTAATCTATCCCACTCCCCCAATCTATCCCACTCCAATCTACCCACCCGTCCTAATCTACCCCACGCTACTCAATGCAGCTCCACTCCAACCTGCTCCACTCCAAACTACCCCACTCCATTCTACCCCAATCTATCCCACTCCAAACTACTCCACTCCTTTCTATCTCACTCCAATCTACCCCACTCCACTCTAATCTACCCCACTTCACTCCAATCTACCCTACCATAATCCACCCAATCTATCCCACTCCAATTTACCCCACTTCAACCTACCGTACTCCAATCCAATCTACCCAAAGCCACTGCACTCCACTCTTCCCCAATCTACCCCACTCCACTCTAACCAACCCAATATATCTCACTCCAACCTACCCCACTCCAATCTATCCCACTCCAATCTATCCCACTCCAATATACCCCACTCCACTCCAATCTACTTCACTCCACCCCAATCTACCCCAATTCAATCTACAGCACTCAGCCACTCCTATCTGTCCCAATCTACTCCACTCCGATCTACCCCACTCTGCCCCCAACCTACCCCAGCACACTCCAATCTATCCCACATATCTCAATCTACCCCACCCAGAGCAAACTATCCCACAGCACTCCAATCTACCCCACTCCTCCAATCTACCTCACTCCCATCTACCCCACTCCAAACTACCCCACTATACTCCAATCTACCAAACTCCACTCCAGTCTACCTCACTCCACTCCAAGCTACCCCACTCCACTCTACCTCAATCTACCCTACTCCTATCTATCCCACTCCAATCTACCCCACTCCACTCTTTTCCACTCCACCCTAATCTACCCCTCTCAACTCCAATCTACGCCTCTGCAATCCAATCTACCTCACTCCACTCAAGCCTACCCCACTCCACTCCAATCTACCCCAATCCACTGCATTCCACTCTTCCCCAATCTACCCCACTACACTTCAATCTACCCCAATCCACTGCACTCCACTCTTTCCCAATCTACCCCACTACACTTCAATCTACGCCAATATATCCCATTCCACTCTACCCCAATTTACCCTACTCCAAACTACCCCACACCACTCAATCTACTCCATCCCAATCTACCCCATTTCAATCTACCTCAGTCCCCCACTCCAATCTACCCCAAACTTTCTCCACTCCAATCTACCCTACTCCAATCTACCCCACTCCCATCTACCCCACTCCAAACTACCCCACTATACTCCAATCTACCAAACTCCACTCCAGTCTACCTCACTCCACTCCAATCTACCCCACTCCACTCTACCTCAATCTACCCTACTCCTATCTAACACATTCCAATCTACCCCACTCCACTCCAATCTACCCCACTTCACTCCAATCTACCCTACCATAATCTACCCAATCTATCTCACTCCAATCTACCCCACTCCACTCTTTTCCACTCCACCCTAATCTACCCCTCTCAACTCCAATCTACGCCTCTCCAATCCAATCTACCTCACTCCACTCAAGCCTACCCCACTCCACTCCAATCTACCCCAATCCACTGAATTCCACTCTTCCCCAATCTACCCCACTACACTTCAATCTACCCCAATCCACTGCACTCCACTCTTTCCCAATCTACCCCACTACACTTCAATCTACGCCAATATATCCCATTCCACTCTACCCCAATTTACCCTACTCCAAACTACCCCACACCACTCAATCTACTCCGTCCCAATCTACCCCATTTCAATCTACCTCAGTCCCCCACTCCAATCTACCCCAAACTTTCTCCACTCCAATCTATTCAACTCCAATCTACCCCACTCTACCCCAATTAACCCCTCTCCACCCTATCCCAATCTACCCCACACCACTCTAATCTATCCCACTCCCCCAATCTACCCCACTCCAATCTACCCACCCATCCCAATCTGCCCCATGCGACTCAACACAGCTCCACTCCAACCTGCTCCACTCCAATCTACCCCACTCCATTCTACCCTAACCTATCCCACTCCAAACTACTCCACTCCTTTCTATCTCACTCCAATCTATCCCACTCCACTCCAATCTACCCCACTTCACTCCAATCTACCCTACCATAATCCACCCAATCTATCCCACTCCAATTTACCCCACTTCAACCTACCATACTCCAATCCAATCTTCCCAAAGCCACTGCACTCCACTCTTCCCCAATCTACCCCACTCGACTTTAACCAACCCAATATATCTCACTCCAACCTACCCCACTCCAATCTATCCCACTCCAATCTATCCCACTCCAATCTACCCCACTCCACTCCAATCTACTGCACTCTACCCCAATGTACCCCAATTCAATCTACCGCACTCACCCACTCCTATCTGTCCCAATCTACTCCACTCCAATCTACCCCACCTCACTCCAATCTATCCCACCCATCCCAATCTACCCCACCCAGGGCAAACTATCCCACATCACTCCAATCTACCCCACTCCTTCAATCTACCCTACTCCAATCTACCCCACTCCAAACTACCCCACTATACTCCAAACTACCAAACTGCACTCCAGTCTACCTCACTCCACTCCAGTCTACCCCCCTCCACTCTACCTCAATCTACCCTACTCCTATCTAACACATTCCAATCTACCCCACTCTAATCTACCCCACTCTAATCTATTTCAATCTACTCCACTCCAATCTACTCCACTCCACCTCAATTCAATCGACCCCACTCCAATCTACCATGCTAATCTATACAACTCCTCCACTCCAATCTACCCCACTCAAATCTACCCCACTCCATTCTACCCCACTCTACCCCCACTCTGCTCTACGCCAATCTACCCCCGCTCCACTCTACATCAACCACGCTACTAACCTTTAGCCGTGCTGAATAGCAGCCACACTGGTGTACAACATGGCTAAAACACATTGCCAAAGCCTATAACTCTCGCATAGGCGAGGCCTACTGGCTTTGCCAATGCTTATTTTTTAAGTGGGGATGAGGGAAATATAGTATGCCAATCTTGCTGAGTCAAGGACAGAAGCAGTACGAGCCATAAATTGGTAGGGACGAGGCAATGGATGGGTTCTTAAACTCCTGTAACTTGTCAAGTATTTTGTGGGATAATGTGATGCATCCCTTAGTAGAAGGGAGCATCAGAAATAGAGAAAAATTATGAATGCAGGCCCTTTCCAGTCTTTCATGCAAAAGTGGAAACTCTTCTGTGTTGCGTAGGAACTAGACCAACGTCCTGCAAGCTCTCACAACCAGCAAAATGTTAAACAGGAAGGAAGTTCATAACAGAATAAATATACAATTAAATGAAACTAAATGGTTCGGTTATTGTTCTGTTTTCACATAAACAAAAGACACTGTGTACAAAGCAAACAGGCGCACATAGAACATATAAACTGTCAGAGCAAACACAATCCTGGCTTCCTTTTGCAATAAGCCTCTTTAATTCCAAAACGTGTTCTTTTTAGTTCAAGCTTGATGTATGACCTTGCCAGTCTGCATTCCAGGTGCTTCAGCAGAAACTGAATGTCTTCATCGCTGGAATTCTGCTCTTTCACAAACAATAGAGGAAATGCCGAGGTTAAACATTAATGTTTGGTTTAAATATAGCTATTTATTTTTGGTTTCGGTGCTATGAAAATTTGCTGAAGGTTAATACTTGTGAGAGAGAGACTTAGAACAAAGTATCTGCAGGAGACTGCCAACGGAACACCCTGAAGCAGTCCTTCACTTCTCTCCGAATGCTAAATTTAGGCTCATGGTAAGTAATATGCAGGAAAAGCAAGGCTCCTGCAGTGCATAGAATTGAAATGAGATATTATACACAATCACACAAATGCACCCGGATATATGTGTGGGCGTGGGGGTGTGACAGAGATTCAGTTACCCCAGAAGTTTAAATAATTGTATCATATCGGTCCAGATTTACAAAAACACCAGTCACACACCTGTGATGATCAGCTTCTGTACCGCAGATATGGAACGAACCGTCATATATATATTCACTGAAAAACCCAAAGGTTACAGGGGCGTTATTGTAAGGAAATAGAATTTTTTTAAAACTAAGAAATTCAGTGAAAAAAACAAAGGTTACAGGGACATTATAGTTAGGCTGTCATTTCACTCGTTCAAAACCAGAAAAACTCAGTGGTTATAGTTAACTCGTGCCCCCGTAATGCACTGCTTATGACCTCACATATTACCAGTAGCGGCCGGCATGGCTCGCGGGTGAGGGGGTGGGTGCGAGGCGGTCACAGTGGGGTCGCGGGGGTGTCGTGGGGGAATGGCGGGGGTGTCGCGGGGAAATACCAAAAAAAACAAAAACAAAATTAAACTTACCTTTCCGCCGTTTCCTGTGTCTTCTCTGCTCCTGCTCTCCTGCCTCCAACAGGAACAGGAAGCAGGCAGCCAGGCTCCCTCCCCTAAGCCAATCACAATGCTGCATGCAGCGTTGTGATTGGTTGGGACGGCGCCCAGCCAGGGGCTAGTGGGGTGGACATGTTTTCCATGCAGGCTGCAATGCAGCCTGCATGGAGAAGGGCAGAGTGCACATGACTGGTTTGAGCAGCCCGAAAGGGCCGACCAAACAGTCTTTGCACACTCGGAGTGGGCAAACCACTCCTCCCCTGCCCTGCTCAAAGAGCAGAGCAGCCCCGCCCACCCGCCCACCTGCAATGCGCAAAGCAAACATAAAATGGTAATAACTAAAAGTTATTACCACTTTATGCTTTGGCTTTCTCGCACTGCGAGAAAGCAGTGGGGCGACGCTCCTGCATATTACGTCACTCATGACATGGTCAGTGACATCACTGATGACATCTCAAATGACATCACTGATGACATCATCCAGTGACAGAGTGTTTTTAAAATGTTTATGAGTGTTAAATATATATAACAAGGTGTATTGATGACTAAGTGGCTGTATGAGTTCCTGTATGGATGATTAAGTGGGTGCGTGACTGACTGTATAATTGAGTGATTAGGTGTCTCAGTGAATGTATGGGTGAGTGACTAGATTTTGAGAATATTTGTATCAGTCTGTCAGATGATGTCTAAGTGGCTGTATGGGTTGGGGAGTGGGCACGTGAGTGGCTGTATGGGTGATTGATTGGGTGTCTGATTACCTGTATGGGTGTATGAGTGTCTGTGTTGCTGGGTGAGAGGGTGTGTGACTGCCTACATGGATGAGTGAGTGGGTAAGTCAGTGGCTGTATGGGTTATTGAGTGTGTAAGTGAGGGGCTGTATAGGTGACTGAGTGTGTGTAGGGTGTGTCAGTGAGTGAATGAATGTGTCAGTGGTATATGGGTGAGTAACTGGATATGTGAAAGGCAGTATAGGTGAGTGTTGGAGATATGAGTGACTGTATGTGTGAGTGAGGGACTGTGATAGTGGCTGTATGGGTGAGTGTGTGCTTGTGTCAGTGACTGTATAGGTGAGTGAGTATGTGTTAGTATCTGTATGAATAAGTGAGTGAGTCTGTAGAACTGTAAAGGTGAGTAAATAGCTGTGTGAGTGACTCTCTAGGTGAGTGAGTAGGTGTGTGAGTAGCTCTTTCAGTGACTGACAGTGTGTGAGTGAGTATGGGTGTATGAATGGATATATCAGTGACTATTAGTGAGCGAGTTAGTGTATGAATGGCTGTATGGGTGACTGAGTGGATGTGTGTGTAGACCTATGAATCAGAGCGTGGGTATGTAAGTACTGGTATGGGTGTGTCAAAGGTTTTGAGAATGGTAGTATGGAAGTTGGAGTGGCTGTATGAAAGGTTATATGGGGTGTGAGTGGGTGGGTCAGAGATTCTGTGGATGAGGTCATCAGTGATGTCATTTGAGATGTCATCAGTGATGTCATCAGTGATGTCACTGACCATATCATGAGTGATATCATATGTGAGGTCATAAGCAGTGCATTGTGGAGGCGCGAGTTATAACTGCTGAATTTCTATGGTTTTGTATGAGTGAAATATTAGCCTAACTATAACGCCCCTGTAACCTTTGTTCTTTTCACTGAATTTTTAAGGTTTTTAAAATTCTATTTCTTAACTATAATGCCCCTGTAACCTTTGGTTTTTTTCAGTGAATTTCTATGTTTTTTTAAATGCTAAATCCTCACTATAATGTCCCTGTAACCTTTGTTTTTTCAGTGAATGTCTAAGGTTTTTCAAATTCTATTTCCCAACAATAACATCCATGTAACCTATAATTTATTTATTGAATTTTTAAGGTTTTTAAATTGTATTTTCTATCTAAAATGGCTCTATAAGGGGTATTTTTATAAGCTTGTATTTTCTTCAGTGAATTAATAAGCGTTGTTTTTATTTTCTTTACATATTTTATATTCGCAATGACGTTGCGATCCTCGCGGACACGTCGTGAAAACAGAAAACAAAAGCAGACATTCAATGACCACCAACACATCCAAAAATTATATGTAAAAAAATCGATTCTAAGCATTGCCCTACACATATTATTATATACATTCTTCTTTCAAAGCATGTTTAACTCATATTTTTCTACTAAGTTTCCTTAAAAACCATCTTTCAGACCTATTTTCCATTTTCACAGTTATTTGGGATGTCGCAATGACGTCGTTAACCGTGACAATCGCACCTTTTCCATAACGTGAAAACACATATATGCACACATATCACAATATTTTACACATTAGGGGCTTTTTACTGTACACTTCAAACTCATGTTTTTCTAGTATATTTCCAGAACAACCATCTCTAAAACCTATTTTCCGTTTTTCGCGGTGACTCCGGAGACCGCGATGACGTCGGTAATCGCAATTCCCCCGGACACGTCGCAAATGTTTAAAACAAAAGCAGACATTCAATGGCCATCAACACATCCAAAAACAATATGTACAAAAAAATCCATTCTAAACATTGCACTACACATATTACTATATACATACTTCTTTCAAAGCATGTTTAAACTCATATTTTTGTACTAAGTTTCTTTAAAAACCATCTTTCAGACCTATTTTCCATTTTCGCGGTTATTCGGGATGTCGCGATGACGCAGTTAACTGCGACGTTCGCGCCTTTTCCATAAAGTCTAAAATACATATATACACACAGACTATAGTATTTTACACAATAGGGGCTTCTTACAGTATTCTCTAAACTCATGTTTTTCTAGAGAGTTTTTATAAAAACCATCTCTAAAACCTATTTTATATTTGCATGGTGATGCTGGAGATCACGATGACGTCGGTAATCGCGGTCCCCCGGGCACGTCGTGAAAACAGAAAACAAAAGCAGGAATTCAATAGCCACCACCACATAAAAAAATTATAACTATATAATTAGATCTAACCATCACAGTGAATAACTCACTATCCAAATGTCTCCATAAAAACATTTATCAGAATCTCAATATCTCTATAACAATGCGTATTAATGATTCACTGATATTTTTTTAATATTTCCACCAATATTCACGATGACGTTGATAGTCACGATGTCCCTGCGATGGTACATGGGGGTCCGCGCTAAGCTAACAGTCGCAACATCGTCGCAAATATTGCGGGTGATTAAAAAAATCAATTTTGGACACATAACTTGTGTCACTAACACCCCCATTTCTCAACCATGGGGTCAGAGTATCTCCACCATGACCCCTTATGTGGGCTTTCGTACAAATTTTCAGCCATGGGAACCGTTCCCGATAGATAAAATGGCAGCCGCAACTTTTCGTTCTGGTTGCGTCCAGCCAATCAGATCATTCCCGTTGGCGCATGCATTCTCAATTCATCGCAAAACCTCCACAAAACATCCGCGGACAGAGATATCGCTATAATATGAAATTTCTCAACAACTACTGAACAGATTTACACGAAATAAGCAAAAGGCACTTCTTTGAACCGACATTTACCTCCCTGCCAAATTTGGTTTAAGTCCGTTCAGTGGTTCGGGCAGGAGGTGTGGCTAAACGTTCCTATGGGAATTAATATTACAAACGCAACCTTATTTCGCACCTCAAATTCTCTGTCCCCACTGCACGGATCACCCCAAAACTTTCCATGACAATAGAACCCACCTTGACACTTTTGGGGGAAAATTTCATGGAGATTGGTCAAATGACGCCAAAGTTATAGCCAAGTCAAAAAATGCTTTTTCTATGGAAACATGGTCCTAACCTACCGCCAGTAGGTGATATATATATATATATATTTATGCTAATATATATGTTTGCATTTTTGTCCCAAACAAAGCCACACTCCCCAGCAGGTTGCATATCGTCATCGGAAAAACCAGCAATTACAAAAGCAATACTCTTTCTTGCCCAACGCGTTTCGGACAGCCAATGTCCTTGATCACTGGCTGACTTTGCAGCATCATAATAACTGCAGACCACTCCTTTGTTTCACCAATGCTTTTTTTGCCCTCTGGTGGGCTTCACAAGTGGCACAATGCATGCTGGTATATGAAGTTTCTGCAGTATTGACTTGGACTGGGCAAAGTCATTTTCGGAACGTGAGAGGAAAATTAACTCTTTATTGACAAAACTGACAGCCCACTACACAGCGATGGAAATCTTTTCAGTTTTGGCATCAGCAACTCCCACTAGAGGGAAAGTAAAAATAAACTACCAAAACCATAATGGAATTGGAAATCGGCCCACCTGAGGGTAATAAAAATGCAAATTACTGGTGTTTCACATTGTTGAGGATGTCAATAATGCTGCTTGTGATCAAGGACTCGTGAGAGTCCGAAAGCCTAAGGTATTAATGCATGGATTCCAACTGTAATAGGAAACAACTATATACAGAGGGATTGAGGCTATACAGTACCCCACCTAACAACCAAAAAGTTGGGCAAGTTATTAATCTATATGTGGTGCACCGAACCAGGAGTACAACCCCTCTCTACTCCAATTTGAAAGCAACTTTCAAAACGTTTATCACCAGTGGTCCAGCACTCACAATGTTGTTAGCAATATGTACAGTTAGTAAGAGTTCAGCATATGTTCACCAATAGTTTATACTGAAGGCATATCTGAAAGTATGATACACAACGTAAATCACTGCATCTGACGAGAATATCTCAGTTCAAATATTCTTTATTCATTTTCTTCATTTAAAAAACCCCATTGCATAGTGGATATATTAGCCAATGTGTTTCGTCCTTCCCAGACTTCTTCAGGGCTACAGAAAATACAAAAAAAAAATATTTACAATATATACAACTATATACAGTTTTAAAATAACAGTGTTGTATTTCTACACACTAGTTTTGATATGCTCAAAATTCTATAGGCAAAGAATGCATCATGTGAATTGTCATAAAGTTTATACAGTTCAAACCTATGTACAGTAACATAAGATTATTGACTCTAAATGTTTAATATACCTCCCTACTGTACTTTACATACCTAGATGGTAGCCGAACTCACTGTCATTATTGGACACCTCTTCTCCATATTGTTATTGGAAACTCTAAACAGAAATTATGTAAATTGATCACAACATACAACATTCCAATCTGGTTTCATGCAATAGAACATGTGCTGTCACATGAAAGAGGTGCAGATAGAGAAGTTGCCTTAAGACAGGCAGAGGCAAAATGGATCTGTCGTTTTTGATCAGTACTGTTTGGTCTAAATGTCAAAAAAGAATTCCATCATTTTCTACAATGATCCTTACCTCTGTGTTTGTTATCCTGTCTTACGCGCACATCAATTGTATATGGGGTCTAGTGATTGTAATTGCCGAACTCTTACTAACTGTACATATTGCCTACAACATTGTGAGTGCTGGACCACTGGTGTCCAACTGTAATATGCTTTGTCTTTACCTGGAATGAGTCTCACAAAGAGTGCAGCTTCATTTTGTGGGCAGAAACCGATATATATACGGTTCCCGGGGCTGAAAATTTGTGTGAAAGCCCACATAAGGGGTCAAGGTGGAGATACTCTGAATATTTTACTTATTTAATTAGAGTTTTATATAGCGTGAACAAGACTCTTTCGGGTGACAGAGGCATTTACAGGACAAAGCAAATACAAAGGAAATGTGACACAAATTGAGATAGTATACATAGCATGGTATATATTACGGAGAACAATATTTACATACACAATTGGGGAGAAGAGAGATAAGAACACATAGTCCAACATAATTCCAGGCCTGAGCAAAGTCCGATAGGTGACATAGCATTGTGTAGATGACAGAGCAACGCAAGAGAGAGAGCAGTGTGGATTTCAGGAAGCAGGCAGGGAAGAGTCGCTCATGGGGAGAAGCGGGAATGTCCTCAATGAGTGATGAATATGTTGGATAGTAGAACTTCTCCTTCTTTCCTGAAGATGGATGTGGATGGATTGCATCTAATCTTGAGAGGGAGAGTGTTTCAAATTCTGTGGCCAATTCCAGAGAAGGATCAGTTGTGGGTTTTCTTTTTCTTGAATTTTTGTTGCTCGAGTAGTAAGGAGCTTGTACTTCTGGAAATCTGTTTCCAAACGAAAGGGTCCATTTCTGGGACAGGTAGGAGGGGGTATTGTGATGCAATGCTTTATGAGTATTGCATGACATTTTTAAATGGATCCTAGCATCATAGGGAAGCCATTACAGTGATTGAAGCTCCGGGGTGATATGATCACTTTTTTTTTATCCAATGATGTGCCTAGATGTTGCATTCAGCGTAGTCTTCAGTGGAAAATTGAGATTTTAGGGAGGCCCACAAGGGTAGTATTACTGTAGTCTAATTTCATTAATACTAGAGCTTGAACCGCTGTTTTGAGGTCTGCAGAGGGGAGGAAAATGTTGAGTTTCCTAAGAAGATGCAACTGATGGTTAGCACCTCTGGTGGTGGCACTAATTTGTTTTTGTATGAAGCGCTTTGTCCAAGGTTATACGTAGGGATTTAGTCAATCATGTGTGGGGTACCATTCAAGGAAGTAAGATGTGGGAGCCAGTCTTTGGTATTAGGGGCAATGGTGGGCAGTGAGATCAATAAGAATTCAGTTTTGAGGGCATTGAGTTTGAGGTGATTACGAGTCAGCCAATGTTACATTTTTGTCAAGGTGCTAATGAGGTTATAGATGTCATCGGGCAAGGTGATTTTTCATGTAGAGTTGAGTCTCTTATCTCCCATCTTAGCAAACATCCTCCAGTGAGCGGCCTGCTGGATACTGTAGTCGCAGCTCCGGCCGTGGAAGATTGCACCGCCTGGCTGACTGGAACACAGGTCTGTGGGGCTGCGAGGGAATGGTAGCCTGATTCCAGCACACGAAAAACTGTTATTGGCAAACCGGAGCATTTTCCTGAGGCCCACCGGAGGGCTACAAACATTGTGTTCAACATTTGGGGTGTATAATTTCGGGCAGGAACTCGGACCCCACTGGAGGGGTAACATCTGAGACTACAGTACCCAGCAGGCCGCTCACTGGAGGATGGTTGCTAAGATGGGAGATAAGAGACTGTAGTCTACTCCAGGTTTCTGCTCTTCCCCCGACCCTATGATTAAGATGCAAGGCATCGAAATGCGTCAGGGACTGCTAATTGGTTGGGAAAGTGAGCCGGTTTGGAAATTAAAGTTCAGTTGAACTTCTTTCGTGTGGAGTGCGTCTTTGTGCACAGGGGCAACTTTGGGACATGTTTTACACGGCAGCTCCGGCCGTGGAAGATTGCACCGCCTGGCTGACTGGAACACAGGTCTGTGGGGCTGCGAGGGAATGGCAGCCTGATTCCAGCACAAGAAAAACTGTTATTGGCAAACCGGAGCATTTTCCTGAGGCCCACCGGAGGGCTACAAACATTGTGTTCAACATTTGGGGTGTATAATTTCAGGCAGGAACTCGGACCCCACTGGAGGGGTAACGTCTGAGACTACAGTACCCAGCAGGCCGCTCACTGGAGGATGGTTGCTAAGGTGGGAGATAAGAGACTGTAGTCTACTCCAGGTTTCTGCTCTTCCCCCGACCCTATGATTAAGATGCAAGGCATCGAAACGCGTCAGGGACTGCTAATTGGTTGGGAAAGTGAGCCGGTTTGGAAATTAAAGTTCAGTTGAACTTCTTTCGTGTGGAGTGCGTCTTTGTGCACAGGGGCAACTTTGGGACATGTTTTACACGGCAGCTCCGGCCGTGGAAGATTGCACCGCCTGGCTGACTGGAACACAGGTCTGTGGGGCTGCGAGGGAATGGCAGCCTGATTCCAGCACACGAAAAACTGTTATTGGCAAACCGGAGCATTTTCCTGAGGCCCACCGGAGGGCTACAAACATTGTGTTCAACATTTGGGGTGTATAAATTCGGGCAGGAACTCGGACCCCACTGGAGGGGTAACATCTGAGACCACAGTACCCAGCAGGCCGCTCACTGGAGGATGGTTGCTAAGATGGGAGATAAGAGACTGTAGTCTACTCCAGGTTTCTGCTCTTCCCCCGACCCTATGATTAAGATGCAAGGCATCGAAACGCGTCAGGGACTGCTAATTGGTTGGGAAAGTGAGCCGGTTTGGAAATTAAAGTTCAGTTGATCTTCTTTCGTGTGGAGTGCGTCTTTGTGCACAGGGGCAACTTTGGGACATATATATATATATATATATATATATATGCAACCTCTGTATTCACATATGGAACTTGTGTGCTTGGACAGCCTCATATTCAATGCATTATAAAGGTCAACGACCAACAGTTTTTTATGCATTGACTTGCTTAAGCAATGTGGGTTTAGGAACATCAGCAAGTTTTAGGATCTCCTCCCACCTGGGTGATGGCGCACATTTCCCTGGCATGGTTTAATAGGCCCATCAGGCCAATGTAACTGATGTTAATATCTATCCCTAATGAAAGGGTAAAAATGAATGCATCCCAATGTTCATGCCATGCATGAGCGCTGGTGTACGGGGCCTTTTATGCACCAGGGGTCTATAAGTCCTCTAGGGTGTGTTCATTTGTGCCTTACTATAGTCATTTGTTATATGCTGATGGGCACAGAGGGTAAGTCCATGGAAATTCAATGTCAGGAATGTGCCCGATCTCACGAGGGAGAGCCAGGCTCATGACTTAAAAGATAATCCATGAATCTCCCCTTAAACACTTCACAAGATGTGGGTTGGTTAGAGCTACCTCCCAGCTCAGTCCGGTATAGGGAAAGATGGACATAGGGGTAAGGGAAGGCGAGAGACAGAACACACCATGCCAGCGAGGATACGCCACAGGGAAATCCTTCGGCATGCCCGGAGTTGATTGGCAGTGGAATGGGTGATTTTAGAAGGCCCTTTAATAAGAAGTGGTACAATGAAAATTACCATATATAGGTAACAAGCATGAAAGACACTTTGGTCTCCATGAGTTCTTTAGAAGAGATAGCAATAATAAGCCCTGAAGGTACTGGAAAAAAAAAACAGAGGTCCAGAAGCACCCAGAGGACAGGCAGGCATAAGCAGCTCTAGCAATGGAACCAATTCACTCAAGGTTCAAGGAACACAGGACCGTAACAGAGGAAAGGAGGTAAGGAAACAAGATACCAGGAGCAACACAGACCAAGGAAGGGAACAACACAACTAACGTCCATGGACGTAATGTGTTGACCATCGAAGCAAGTGCTGGAGCCATACAACAAGCAGAAAGTTGCCAGGCACCATCTTGCTAGTTCACAGCCCTTTTATAGGTCCCATGGGGCACTGGACTCCCTCTACTGACTTTGCCCTGGAAATATCTGTCCTTGACCGTCTGTGTCCTTGTGTGAGCCAGCGCCAAGAGCCCGTCCTCCAATCCTTCCCTGTCTTTCTTGTGTTTCTCGGCCAGAATCGAACAGTCTTGCATTTGTGTCTCTTTCCCTGCATGTCCCTGAATTAAATTCTGTCAGACCCTTAGTGGAAGAAGGGATGAGGACAAAGTAAAACCCAGAGGCTTCTGCCTCTCTTTCTGAATCAGGAATGAAGCTGCTTCTGGTCCTGCCACACTGCTGGCCATGCTCCCTTGCACACAGTTGTGAACAAACAGCGTAATTTAGACATAGTGTAATTGAGCGTCGGATACAAAGCCATGCACAAAATAATATTTGGTGCCCGCAAATTGTAACACTCTGATCCAGTGTTTTTTATCTCCCATACAAGTTGTGGTTCCAGAGCCTTCATTCCAGAATAATTAAACTGAGTCTTCTATATCAAACACCACACATCTTTTCTGCAGTTTATTAGAAAGTTTTCAGCTTGGAATTTAGGCAGCAGGAATTAGCAATCAAATATTCCCTACCCTCTCCTTCTTGAAAGTTAATTTAATCACAAGGGAAGGAACTTTAAAACACCTTATTGGAAGTCTGTTAAGCGAAATTCTAGGTGAGGTTGGAGGGTGTCTAATCACTGAAGAGCCTGAAAGCACGGTAGCACGCTACTGTTTTTTGTTCCATGTTTCCAAATAGTTAACTGGACCAGCTTGTACAACACAAAGCAGAAAGTGTACTTTTGCTCTTTGACTACCCTCCTTCCGAGGGTATACGTCATCCAAGATCTTGCAGCACTAACAGGTCACTGTTAAGGAATGCTCTGCACTGCCATCACCAAACACCACTGGGGAGACATAATTTATCCATGAGTCTTTTCTGCCAAACAATGTGGGGTAATGAAGAAGACAGGAGCTAACAGAAAGCACGTTTTGAATGGATCTAAGCTGCTTGAAGGTCTAGCAAGTGATTGCAATGTAAAGTGCATGTTTATACAGTTTTAATGGATATGGTCTGTTGCCAAAATACATCCAGGAATATCAGATTTGTGCACCTTTATGACTATTATGAGCTCTTTAACAGTTTTATGCAGTTCAAGTTCCACCTCGTGCCAGGATAGGAGTCTGTTGGGACGAAGGTGTTGCCAGTGGCGGCCGCCGCACAATGAAAGTTGGGGGGGCGGGAGGGAGGAGGGTGGAGGACAGGGCCGGACTAGCAACCGAAACCGGCCCTGGCAAACTGCTCAGCCGGCCCCCCCTGGGGTGAGGGGGGTGCAGCCCCAGCAGTTTGCGAGCGCGGTTCCGGCCGATTTTGTTACAGGGGGCCGATATTGCCGACCCCCGGTAACAAAGACGGCTCCCCAGGGGCCCAAAACCGGCCCCCACCCTAGCGGCCCACCGGGGAAACGCCCAGTGCCCGCTACGGCCAGTCCGGCCCTGGTGGAGGACGAGGAATTGAGGGTAAAATTAAATTTAGAAAAAACCTTACCTCTCGCTGCCCCGACGACCACTTCGGTGTTTCATTCCCCAGTTTCTGGGAAGGCACAGGCTGGCCAGTCAATCAAGACGCTGCTCTCATGCTGTGAGAGCAGCACCAGGATTGGTCTGAGCGCCCTGGTCTGCCGCTCAGACACTGCCTCAGAGACTTCGGCTTTTCTCCAACCCAGCTGTGAACACAGCTGGGTTGGAGAAATAGAAGCGTGTATGTCTGTTTGGCCGGCCTAAGACGGCTGGCCAAACTTACATGAGCACTTCTAAGTGCCCACCACTCCTGCCTGTCATGGCCCGGCCCCACCTCGCATGCACACACCGTCAGCCAGAGCCTCTCACAGAAAAATAAAATGATATTATTATTTTAATATCATTTTACTTTTCTGTGACGGACTGTGACCAGTGGGACGATGCTCCTCCGCCATTACAGAGGAGCCGCCCCTGGGTATTGCCACTTTGCCCTGTTTTCATGTCCTATGTTTTTTCTGCAGTGAACTGGACAATCAACCAGTTCATTGGAAGTATGGACTGGCGGCTCTGGCTAGTATGGCAGCTCTACTGACAATGATTTACTCAAATTGAATTCCGAATCTGAGTGAGAATGGCTACTGTGCTATCACATAAGGTTATGAGAGGGCTGGCAGTGCGACAGAGTGTGACTATGGTCCAGGGGCACAGGCTTCTTTGCTTTGATTCCTGCAAGTCAAGAGTTTGGCCAGCATTATGCATGGGTCGATTGAAAAGTGTGTTAATGAGGCAGACTAGTTAGATTTCAGGCCCTGAGCATAGGTGTCGAGACCACTAACACCGCACGATAGTTTAAGAGGACAAGCAGTTGTTGACTTATTTAATTTAATACGCCAATCAGTTGGCAAACCAGTGTTTTGTCGAGTGTTAGACTTTGGTAACTGCAAAGGAGTTGGTAGAGCACATTATGCATTGCTTTATGTCATGATGTACTTAAAGTGAAGCTGACTACAGGGCTATAGACTTAAAAAATGAAGACTCAAAATGTATTCTGCACAAATTATAGGACTTGCTAAAATTGTAGGACTATTAAAAATACATATTTTCTTATTTTATTCAAGTTCTAGCATATTTTGGGCCCAGCTCTTCGATGGTGCGATTAGAAGCATCTCAATATTTTGTGTGTGTGTCTTATTCCATGCAGTTCACAGTACTGAATTCATTTGAAGGATATTTAGCTTCCCTAAACAAGTAGAAAAGCTAAACACACATTTGTCTTTCTTTCAGGGTTGGTAAAAAAAATGCTTCCACGATGACAGTGCTGCTCTTAGAACATTAATCAGCACACCTGAAAACTCACCTTGCAGGCCCATCCTTGATGCAAGCATCTACAAATGAATCATCCCCGGTGTGTGAAAATAAATATTGTAAATGCTGAAACCTGTCAGCAAAAATTTACACTGTCCCATATTGCATTTTATTTTCTTTCTTTATATATGTATTGTTAAAACCACTCATTAGTGTAAAAGTACTATAAATGAAAAGCGCGTTTTAGAATGAATGTTTTATTACTATGCACTCTGCATTTGACATTTGATTTATAATAATGCACCTTGTTGCATAAAACACATTTTAAATATTAGCATATTATCCCCACAAAAACACACATTTCTCAAAACATTGACTGACATATTTGCAGTCTCAAGCAAACAATGAATACTAAATGGAAAATGCTCAAATTCTTTAAATCTTTTTAAACAGGACTAAAATCAATTACCAAATCATGTAATATAACAAATACATAACGAGTAACTAGTAAACTGGCTCTCGATATGTTTTCTCTATATACTACATCAAAAAGAGTGTGCAGAGAGTCCAGGAATCCCCAGAGGCTTTACAGAGGCTAAAGTAGATAATACCAATGCTCTCTTTTGTGGTAGTGTGGGCGAGCAGTCAGGCTTATTAGAGGGCAGTGTTAAGCATTTGTTGTACACAAAGTGGCAATAATTGAAACACACACTCAATGAATAAACCCAAGACCAATTTATAAAAATAATACTTGGTTATACTTAGTTATATTTAATTTGTAGAACCGCAGAACTTCGTCTTATAAAATAAGTTTTGCAATAGAAATACTTTTAAATCTCAAAAGTGGACACTGCAATTTTCAGACTTTGCAATGTTAACCTATGGGAGGAAGAAAACTTTCAGCATACATATGGGTAACATCGACTTACAAGACCAATCTTCGAGAGTTAAGGTCAGTACTGGGCAAATTTCAGTTCAGCACTAACAGTACTCCACCAGCAGCACAGGGGCGGGCTAGGTGCAGGGTGCAAATACGGTGTCGGACGCCCAATACAACTCAATGAAGAATGGGGCAATCAAACAGAGGCTGCTTACAGGTAAGTAGCAGCAGCTTGGGGAGCCAGTCTTTGGGGTTTGAAGCAAGTACTGGGCAGGGTCCAAAGCAACACCAACACTGCACCAGCAGCAGCACAGGGGTGGCCGGGTGCAGGGTTCCAACACAGTGTCGGGTGCCCAATGTAAAGCAATGGAGAAAGGCAAAATCAGAAAAGGGCTGCAGGCTCAGGGCAGGAGGCCGGTCAAAGGAAGCCAACAGCTGCAGAGGTAAGTTGCGATGCTCGGGGACGTAGGATCACCTTTCGTCCGCTTCACCAAGGCCCAGGGCCGGTGGGTGCAGGGGTGTCTTTTGATGTCGGAAACAGCTTATCGGAGCAGGTTGCAGTTGAGGGGATCTCCGTGCAGAGGCTGCAGGCAACGTCGAGGAGTCTGGGGAAGTCAACCCATGATGGACTTGGACCTGGAGGGTCACTTGGGTGCAAAGGTGGAACCGGGAGCAGGGTTTTGCGGTTCTTCAGGTTACAGAGGCCTTGCTTGATGTTTGTTGCTGGTTAACAGATCCGCTGTTCTCGGGAGATCTTGATCTTTGTCGAAGGCAGGCAGTCCTCCCAAGGCGAGTGAATCCAACACAGAAAGAACTTGGGCAACGGACTTATAACAAAGCACCTCACAGCTATACTGCAATCCTATTAAATTAAATGGTTCGTGCACACTTCTCAGCACTCGTTGCCCTTTGGTGCCACTGTTCACAGATTCAAAAGCTATATCACATAAAGAGCAGTGCACCGAGAAAAAAAGTATTTTCAGTCTCTGCATTTTCTTTCAATCCTCCCAAGGCTTTGGAGGTTGCTGGTCTGCAGGACGAGTCGTCTTTTGGTGCAGGATCATCTAGGGCTGCAGACAGGCCGGTAGGGCTGGGGCTAAGTCAGTAGTTCTCTGCAGTCTTCTCTGCTGGTGAGACTCTGTAGTGTCCGGCTCTTCTTAGGTCATCAGGAACTGAAGTTCAGGGTCTGGGGGTGCCACCTAAATACTAGATTTAGGGGTATTACAAGGGAGTGACAGGTAGTAGCCAATGGGCCCCTTACCTGGGGTGTCTACACCCTCTATTATGACTACCTCCAGTGGGAGGGGGACATAGTCCTAGCCCTGGTTTGATAAGTCCCACCATTTGCAAGATGGTGGCCACTGAAACGTGTACTTCACCTCACCTCCAGCACCTGAAGGGGGAGTTGGCAAAGGGGGGCACACCTCCTATTCTTTCTAAGTTTGCCACCTGTCCTCTGACCAAAAAAGGGGGTGAGGACAGGAAGGGGGTCTGCTCCCTCTAACAGAAGAGGCTGGGGTCGCATTACAAAGGCGGCAAGGCCTTTGAAGCTCCCCACCACAGATGGCTCTTCCTGACAAGAAGAGGTGTGAATATGGATATTGCAGAGGCATATCTGCTCATGCAGATATGCCTTACCGGAGATATAGTGCACCCTGCCTTAGGGCTAAGGCTTGCGAGAGGGGTGTCTTACCTATATCCCAGGCAGTGTCTGTGGGCATGGCACACAGGGATTGTGCCATGTATTGTATTGTATTGTAATTGCATTTGTCTAGCGCTTACTACCCCTGACGAGGCATCGAAGCGCTTTTTCGGCGAGTAGCACGCTACTCCGGGACCCATAGAGGATTAGTGTTGAATTAGTATAGTGAAACATGCAAGTAAATTTTAAGTGGTGGATATGTTAGTCAGTTATTTGGATTCGGAAGGATAGCAGAAGGATAGAAGAGGAAAGAAGGTTTGTATTTATATAGCGCTCCTAACCCCTGATGGGGTGTTGAATCGCTTTTTTTGGCGAGTAGCACGCTACTCCGGAAACCCATAAAGGATTAGTGGTGAATTAGTATGGTGAAATATGAAAGTAATTTGAGTGGTGGATATTAGTCAGTTATTTGGAGTGAGAAGGATAGCGGAGGGATAGAAGGGAAAGAAAGGTTTGCATTCATATAGCGCCTGTTACCCCTGATGGGGTGTTGAAGCGCTTTTCTGGCGAGTAGTAGGCTACTCCGGAACCCATAAAGGATTAGTGTTGAAAATTAGTATAGTGAAATATGAAGTAATTTGAGTGGTGGATATGTTAGTCAGTTATTTGGATGGAGAAGGGTTAGGGAGGGGCAAACAAGGAAAAAAGGTTTGCATTTATATAGCGCTTGTAACCCTGATGAGGTGTTGAAACGCTTTGTTGGCGAGTAGCACGCTACTCTGGAACCCATAAAGGATTAGTGGTGAATTAGTATAGTGGAATATGGAATTAGAGAAGTGAACATGCTAGTCTGTTATTTTGATTGAAAAGGATAGTGGAGGGATAGAAGAGTGAAGGATTTCTTTTTTAGGTCATAGCAGTAGGAGGAGGCTTTTGGATGAGTAAAAAGGGTTTTTGGAGGGGAAGAGTCAGAGGGAAGAGTTTAGAAAGGTTTGTTTTGGGGGATCGGTACAGTAAAGGAGGTGTCAGAAAATGCAAGGAGGGGTAGAGTAGGAGAGAGTCAAGAAAGGGTTATTTTGGGGAACATAGTAGTGGTATGGCATTTGGGATAAATGAGAGAGTGGGTGTAGAGGATATAATGATAGATGTATAGGGTGAGATAGGGTAGTGAATTGGAAAGAGTAGTAGAAAGAAGTTTGAGATGAGTCAGAAAGTTGGGCTAGAAGATATATTGAGGGAAGTATAGGCTGAGAAATAGGGTAGTGCATTGGAAATGCTAAATTAGAAGAAAGTGATAAATATATAGATCCATAAGTACATTGAAAGTATATAGATGCATAAAGGAGGTAAGTATATGCCGATTAAAGATATTGATAGAGGTAGCGGATGAGAAATAGGGTAGTGCATTGGATATGCTTTTTCAGGAGAAAAGTAACAGACACACAGATCCAAGTACATGGAGATACATAGATGCCCAATGGAAGCAAGTACATGTAGACCAAAGAAGATTTTTTTTTTCTTTTGTTTTTGTTTTTTAACAACATAATTATTGTACATGTTTATACAAAGCAATACACGAAGATAGGCACATATCTATAGTGAAAATCAATGCTTATGTACAGAGGGACAAATACATAGGGTGGGTATTAATGAATGGGAAAATGGGCAGCATTCCTGGCCCTGGTCCCGACCGGTTTCGAACAGGCTCAAACAGGCACTCACCCTTGTCCTCTCCACCCTTAACAGGCTCAAACAGGCACTCATCCTTGTCCTCTCCATCCTTAGCTGAGACGCCCGGGCTGAGACGCCCTAAGCCTTGGCCGTTTATAGCCCTAGTAGTCAGGTGACCCCTTCAGCCAATGGGAACCCTAGCCCTAACAATATCCAATCACAGCACTAGCCCGAAAATCTAGAACCAATAGGAGACGAGGACCTTACAGCCAATCTTAGCCCTAGTCCAAGCACCCAATCAGTTTCAAAAACCCTTGATCTCTACGTCCAATAGAGGCCCTAGCCCTACCAGTAGTCTCAACCCTAGTCCAAGCAACCAATGGCACAGGAAGCCCTAATCGCTACTTCCAATTAAAGGCCTAACCCTAGCCCTAGTCCCACCCTAGTCCCAACAACCAATAACACAGGAAGCCCTAGTCCCTACTTCCAATAGAAATACTAACCCTAGCCCTAGTCCCAACCCTACATTGATTGAATCACAGACTCAGAAACCAATCAGAACCCTCAAATACCCAACCAATGAGGACACTAACCCTAATCCAATAGAAACATCAGATACAACCACCAATCAGTGTACACATGTACCAAACAATATCAGACTATATAAGGTCCCAGCTACCTCAGACAAGGTTTGCTGGCCAGGGAGTTGGAAGCTGCTTCTCTATTCAGAAATCTCCTAGGAGACAGACCGGCTCAATCCACACTTTGGACTTCTGCAGGTAAGGCCCCAACAAACTTGTCCTCTAACAACACTATTTGTATAAAAACTTTACTCCCTCTCCTGGCCAAAAAACGAAGTGCAAAGTCCCTATTAAACACAGTTTAAACAGCTTACAGCACATTACTGCTGTCTCAGGGGGGGAGTGGGGGGCTGGTTTCACTGACTTGTTAACACAAGATGGTCGCTGGGCGGTGCACTGCTTAACATACAGATCTTAGCACAGAGCAAAGGAGACATTTGGAGGGAAAAACTGATAGTCACAGGGAATGAGAGGGAAAAACTACAGAGTTTGGACTGCAAATCCCACAATTCAACAGGTTAAATGGAAGCAGTCACAGGCAGGAAAAAACACAAGTTTAAACACAAAAACATGGGATAAATTATGCAATCACTGGCAGGTTAAAACTACAATTTTAAACTGTAACAACCACAGGCAAAGACAGTTAAAGAAATTTAAAAAGAAAAAAATAAGATGATGCAATCACAGGTAGGGAAAATCGTTTTTTAAACTTTTTTAGGAAAAAGACAGTACTAGTCTGCCTCCACCACTTCCTGGACTCTGCTCACTGCAATCTGGGGCACAGGTAGGCTGCAACTCACAAGACTCTTTAGTTTTGTCTGCACCAAGACACGCAGACTGCAGTGGCAGTGTGCATGTGCTTGGTGAGGGGCCCTTAGGGTGGCACAATTCACTAATTCTGTTTGTGTTCTGGAGAAGCATGCTACCCACGGAAAAGCGCTTCAACACTTCATATGGGGTAGCAAGCGCTATATAAATGCAAACCCTTCCCTCTTCTATAACTCCACTATCCTTTTTCAATACATATAACAAACTCACATGTCCACCACTCAAATTAATTTCATATTCCCCTATGCTAATTCCCCACTAATCCTGTTTGGGTTCCGAAGTAGCATGCTACCCACCAAAAAGCGCTTCATCACCTCATAAGGGGTAGCAAGATATATATAAATGCAAACCCTTCCCTCTTCTATCCCGCCACTATCCTTTTCAATCCAAATAACAGACTAACATGTCCACCGCTCAAATTAATTTCATATTTTCCTATACTAATTCACCACTAATCCTTTTTGGGTGCTACTCGCCAAAAAAGTGCTTTGATGCCTCGTCAGGGGTAGTAAGAGCTATATAAATGCAATTACAATTACAATTTGTGCTACAGACCTTAGAGACCCTCTTTAACCATAAGGCCCTTGGTACCAGGGGTACCTTCTACTAGGGACATATATGTGGGCTAAAGTGGTGCCAATTGTGGAAACAATAGGTACAGTTTAGGGAAGGAGCTCTGGCACAGGGGACGTGGTTGGCAGGGACCCTGTGCACCTCCAGTCGAAATTACATAATGTTCCAGGCAAAAAGTGGGGACTAACCATGTCCAAAAGAGGCACTTACTACAGCAACATGTGTAGTATGATCCAATATTCCCATCTCGGGGCTCAGGTGACCTATATCAAACTCTTGGCCTTCTGCCTCGTGGTTTGTGAATGTTACCAAAACCCCTCGATGGAAATATAGGCCAGTATGACAGAGTTACCCATTATGTGATGTGTGTGTGTGTTTGTGTGTGTGTGTGTATAGATAGATATATTTGTTGCAAAAAAACAACGTTAAAGTAACATTATAGTTAGTTAAGGTACTAAGATTTTAGCTTACGTTAAACAAACTCTAGAAATTCACTGAAAAAAACAAAGGTTAAAGAGACAGTATAGTTAGGTGTTGCAATACTAATGTTTAAAAAACAAAAACACAGAAATTCACCAGTTATAGTTTATCGAGCTAACTATAGCTTGTGCCCCCAACATACACTGCTTATGACCTCACATATTACATCACTCATGACAAGTTAAATTACATCATTGATGACATCACTGATGGAATCTCAAATGGCGTTATTGAAGTTATACTCTGACCTAACTATAAATTCACAGTGGCGACTGACTGAAATCCTTTCATCAACAAGAATACGGCAATACCATGCACAGTGGTATTTTATGAAAGAGATCATCTTAATTCATTTATCAACAGAGAAGTGAAATTATTTGCTAGCTACGTGACAGGTTTCGGTCCTGTTACTCGGATCTCCCTCAAACAAATGTGTATAACATTACTATCCCACAGAAAAAGTGCCCAAAAGTAAACACCCAGTGGAGAAAAGAGAAAATAGACATTCTTACACTTCCTGGTCAAGGGATTAATTCTTAGAAAACAAGCTCCAAATTCCAATCAGATAGTTTGCTTATATACAAACAACAATTAATTTATTCTAAGTGAAGTTAGACATGAAAAAATAGGTACGTATTTCACCAACATTCCACTGAGGGCTGACTCTTATCATGATCAGGAAGTGAAAGAATGCCTGTTTCTCTTTTGTGACAAGATTATCTCAATTGTGAGGGAAAAATGCAAATAAGTAGCACATTCTCTGGCAATATTATTTTCATCAGGTTGAGCTATAAAACGTTGTCGAATTTGCATTATGCATATTATATGGCAAATGCAGTACATCTGGAATTATGTGGAAAACGATGCAGCCACGGAATCACATAAATCCACAAGACCTCACCATTGTCCATTATTTTTATCAACAATTTATTCATGAAAGTTAAAGAACATCTAAAGCTCAAACCAGTGCCAATTGTTAGCTACCTTTTGAATTTTTTTTTTAATGAACTGCAGTAAAGTAAACATAAAATACGTAACAGTTAACATGAGTAATATGTATTTTTCAAACAGTAAAGAAAAAGGCAAATTTCCTGAAACTATACGGCAGACAAAAAAGTCAGACCACAGGAGGAAAAACAGGGACAAGAAAGGACGGAAACATTAGTATTAAACATCGATACCATTATTTAAATACTATACTATGCATACGACTAAGAAGGCACAAAAGTCTAAGTTATATTTTCCAGATTAACTCATTTCAGATGTTGAAAAGTTTGAAGCATTAGCAAGCCTCAAACTTGGTCAGGAACTCAAGGGGTTAGATGACATACAGGGCCTTATACTTGATGCTAGAAGTGGTAGCCCCTTTAATCCAACCTCAGCCTACACTTCACAAATGCCACATGACAATATTGATACATTCCAAGAGTCAGTTGTATCAGATCTAAAGAGGCTTTATGGGAAGACACACAATAGAAGTAACTCTCTCTTCAAAATCCTTGTCTAGGTTAGAGGGGCAAGCTATCAAATAACAGTGCTATGGTGGTTATACAGTCTGACAAAGGTGGTAATGTGGCAAAAGAATATGTATGTTGTGGAAGCCAAAAAGCAACTGAGCAAGATAGATTTTTATGAGCTTAAAACATGGAATATTGTGATAAAATGAAGTTGGAATATCATGATGATTTGAAGAATTGGCTTGACATGGGCTTTTTGCAAAGGGAGGGGAATCGATATAAGAGAAACCCAAAGATTCCCACTTTGTATCTACTATCCAAGATTCATAAGAATTGTGGCAAACCCCCAGGTAGGCCAGTTATCTCCGTCCCAAGTAGCCTTTTTGAACATACTTCGAAATATATTGACTATTTTCTTCAAGTTCCACTTTTCATGCTTTGTTACCTTATGTGAACGATACAAAAGATTTACTAAATAATATCTTTGACATAAGATGGTAACAGGACTGCCTGTTCATTACACTCAGACTTCACATCATTGTATACCAATATTAAACACAATGATAGTATTCAGGACAATCAACATTTCTTAAGGTCTAGACCAATACACTTGCTCCACCACACAAAATGATTTTAAAAACAATGGAGTGGTGCCTCACACAGAACCTATTCCTGTTTGCTGAACAACTTTCTAAGGAGTTACCAGGTACTGTTGTGGGCACCTGCTTCGCTCACAGCTATCCCAACCTATTCATGGGCTGGTGAGAGAAGCAGGTGGTTTGGAGTACTGACTTAGCGGACTTTATATGAAATATAGTTACAATACATCAAAGACCTGTTTCTTATAGAGAAAGGACAGAAGAAGATGAGATACGTGTCATTAATAAATTATTTGACAACTCTTTTCCTATAGCCCCTGAAAGCACAATTAGTATAGACAGGGCTTTCAGTGGGCCGGGTCTCACCGGTGCTCACACCGGTGCTGAGCACCGGCAGTTTTTTAAAGGGGGCCTCGAAACGGGTCTCTATTGTGCTCTGTTTTGTGCCCTGGCACAGGCAGTCCGTGTTTTTTCGGACTGCAGTGACAGCAGCACATTGATGTGGCGTGCTCACTTCTCACTAGTGGAGAAGTTACGGAACGTAGGGAAATCCTTTAAAGAGTCATTATCTCTCTGGATTTCCCTTCTCTTTTTAAAACTCAGGAGCAGCAACATTGTCGTGGTGTCATCAGGGCTTTAAGTGGAAGCTTTTTCAATGTTATATACAAGCCATAGTTGCTGCTTATTTATCTTATGCAACTAACAACTACTGACAAAGCCAATAGAGCTGACTTGTTGTAGGTATGATGTTACTTGTTGTATCCTATATCTGGATGCAATTACAGAAACAGCAAAATACAAGTCGGGTGGCACACTATGCTAAGCGCAAATTTTTAGCTTACGTGTTTTAAGCCACGCCCTTAATTACATTGGCCACGCCCCTTTGGGAGACCCCCCCCAGGTTTTTCATCCCACTTAAAGCCCTGAGTATAGATGAAAACATCGATTTGGATATGACAGTAACAGCTGCAGATAGCCATGCAGCGTCTTTCTCGTATGAGGCTCTGTGGTATTGTGCAGTGTGTCCTGGGAGAGTTTGCTTCCTTGCTGCAGTGTGTCATGAGGTTGTCTGCAGTTTCTCTGTAACGCTGCAGACATGGAAGATTAGGGATTAATAATTTAGTAGTCCATGCCCGATTTTCTTCCTTTTGATTGAGTTCTAAGTCTACAAGTATTTGGTTTTTGAATTGTCCAAAGTAAAATGGCAGCTTATCATTTCCTGTTTCTATCCACAGTTTTACTTCTTGGTTTGGGCTGCAAAAAAGAGACTAGACCAATTCCAACTTGCGTCCCAATTATGCTTGTTTGCCTGTTGCTCATTTGTTGGACTCGCTGGTTCTCTTATGTGTCCTGCTTCTTCCTTCAAACTTCCTCTGCTCATCATGTTGATTGAACTGGATTGGGGGAAGTTTTTTTTTCTCTGCATCCAGTTTTTTTCTCTTCCATTGTGATTCACTACTTGTGTCTCTTGTCAACCAGTGACTAATCTGAAATTTAAGGTTGCTGCAGAAAGTGGGCGGCCCTTTTTTCATCTGAACAAGAGGTTTCAGCCATGGCCTATGAGAACTGCCCTTAGCAGGTTGCAAAGCCAAAGTATTGTGGAAATGGAGCAAGTTCAAGAACCTTTGGTAGCAGTGAATAATTTCACTTCACATGTCCAGACCTTGACTAATGAAAATGCCTTCCTTCATCAATCACTGCCAGTTGTACAAGCAGGGTGCTCTAGATCCACCTTTACCTGGTCTGGTGGAACAGAACGATGATGTAAACCCATGTAAACTGAAGACGTTTCTTGATACATACCAAATACATTTTACCTTCAAGCTGCATGTTTACACTAGTGATTAAGCAAAGGTGGTATTTATTGTTAGCAATATTACCGGAAATGCCTTAGCCTGGATTAGATCATTGATTTGTAAAGCCAGTCCACTCCTTGATAGCATTTCAGTTTTTCTTTCTAAAATTAAGAAATATTTTGTCCTCAGGACAGCAAGTACTCATCACAAAAAACTAATTCTAGAAATTAATCAAAGTAGCTTTGATCTTCATACTTACATTTCCAATATTAAATCTTCTTCCAAGGAAGTTGAGTGGCCAGATTCCACCTAATTTATGCTCTTTTGCAAAAGACTGAGGAATTGAAAGTCTCCAGACTAGGCCTGGGTGAAATTTAAATTCTACCTACGTAATTCGTATAATTTGGGGAGTTTCATGTTACGCTTGTAGTAATGTGTGAAATGCAGACTCCACAACATGACGGTGCCCACCAACATTGACTTTCCAGATATACACAGGAGCCACCCAGATGAATCGGATGCTCTGCCATCATTACAAGTTCCACCTATTATCCCCAATCTGGACTCCACAGATGTCTGTAACAGCACTGTGCACATCATACACACTTCTTTTGTATGGTGGGCACCGTCATGTTGTGGAGTCTGCATTGCACACATTACTACCGTCACCGCCGGTGTACACTATACCACGGTAATCGTGTGTTCATGCACAGTCATGTATAACACTGACGTGTGAGCAATGGTATAGGCAGAGGAATGGTGTCATACATCAGGTGACATGTTCCAACATGTATGTGGTGGCAAAGACGCACCTAGAACACGTTTTATAATGTGTTGCTCTATACTGACATGGTGGAAGCCTAACTTCACCAATGAGACATGCTCATTCGGTGCCCACCAGCAGTTTTAAACCGCCGGTAGATGGATTCATCCATGGCGGTCACAGCCATAGGCTAAAGTTGTACAATGCAACTGTCGCGGTTCAAAGGCTGTGTCCGCCTACAGAGGAGACCACCTATATGGATACCTGAGCTCGTCAATGGAACATGCCCATTCGGCGCCCGCCGGCTGATTTGAACCGCGTGGTAGGCAGATTCTACCATGGTGGTCACAGCCATAGGCTAAAGTTGTAAAATGGGACCACCGTGGTCCAATGTCTGTGGCCGTCTACACAGAAGATTGCCTATGTGGTCACTTGCTTCCAGCCACTGCTGCTTATTACACCTCCTCATCTTCAGCTGCTGATTACCACCTCTGGTAGTTGTCATGTAATGCTGTACAAGGAGCAGGGCCCCTCCCTTTGCTCCAGAGGAGCTTCAGACTCTGGTCGATGGGGTCGTTCCACTGTATTGTCAGTTCTGTGGCTCACCAGAGGAGCAAGTGAGTACTGCTAATACATTATGTACTCTGCAAGATTTATCCTATCCTATCCCATGGGACACAATGTCGCTCAGAGTCCCAGACAGAGTTTTGTAAGTCAGATGGTGTGGCTCAACACAGGACGAACATGTGACACTGGACTTTGTGGATTTCACATCATCATGGTGATGTGCATACAGCCCTGATCCCTACACCAGTTGTATGCACATATCTATGCATGTATAAACCTATTGTTGCCAATGATTACTTTGCAATTCATTTCATGGCAGATGTCCTAACAAATGTGTAGGCTTTACAACCTAACTTGAGTATGTTTCCTGTGAGTAGGAAGAGTGGATAATTTGAGATATATGTACAGTCTCACAAATCACTCAACACACATGAGGCCTCACCAACCTGTTGTCAGGGAGATACCAACATCTCACAGACCCCTTCTGAGTGACCCACAATGCTAATGTGATATATAGGATGGCCACTAGCAGTGCTGTTAGGTATGGAAAATGTGGGCATGTGATGGTCATGTGTAAAGAGTATGCTCAGCATGCTGAGAGCTAACACTGACAATGATTTGTGAACTGTATGCTCTGTGGCTCAGGCTGTAGCAGAGATATTGTGTCTATGGAACTGATGCACAGAGTACTCTCCCTGTAGACCTGCTGATCCGCAGATGTGGCCTGAATTCCTCTCACAGGACCATGAGTTGACCTAAATGCACCTAGTCATACTACATTTGGTATGATGCATGATGATAGCCCCAGACCCGAGACTACTGTCCATGGACCCATATTGTCACTGTGTGTCATTGCCTTAGGGCAGGCTCCTAACTCCCACATGTCTGGGATTTTAATGTCATATGAGTGATGCTACCATTGTACAGGCACATTGCTCATGTGAAACATATTTACATGAGCAAGTTGGTTACATCTGCAGTGCAGTTCTGGAGTGCATCACCTGCTGTGTAATAATGCGCAATCATGCAGTATGCTATGTACAATGGTATGTTGATGTCGTCCCATACACACTGCCACATATAGCATACAGTGTGTCCCTTGATGCCAGGACTTCCCACACAGAAACATGCAGATGTAGCATGATGTCCAAATGAGTAAATTACATGTCCACTGATCCTCAGAGTGGGAGTTCTCAGTTACACACATGGCAGCCCTTTGATTGTGACCCCAAACATTGAATGTACTCAATGCAATGGTAGCAGGGATGTCTTGTACAGTTTGGTTCAAGTCATTTGTCCAGACTGTTCAGGTGTCTGTCCAGTGCTGCACTACTACTGTAACCTTCAGGAGGACACAATGGTGTGCTTTGTTACATGTCAACAACTTTCAGAGCACATATGGTGTGGGCCAGGGCTACGTGATGTCAGTGGTCTGGCATAGTCAGTATAGGCATAATCAGGATTGAGGGTAGTACTCAGAGGACTTTAACAGTGTGCAGTAATGGTTTTGCAAGTGCTTAGCATGTGCGCTTCAACCATGTAATGTGTGCTATGTTGTTAGATGGCTATGCTAGCTGTGTATTACCTCTGTGTCACCCTAGCAGGAGACCTATATCTTGCATGTCCACTCAGCCTCTTTATCTATTGCATCCATACAGGTAAACGTCCATCAGAAGGTGTCCATGTGGAAAGTAATCGCCTGGAAGATGCGGACCTTGGAGGTCTCTCGTTGGCACAATGTTGACTGCGGAAAAATGGTCGGAGGACCTGAGACGCTGGACCCGGAAGATCATGGAAATCCAGCTGGGGCTGTCCTCCCCAGGCACAAGGGACACGCACTGGACCCTGACCCCCCTAATGGCCAGCATACTGGCGGTGGTATACCTGGACCTTGATAAGCAGGTGAGTGTCCAACAGCAGCAAGGAGGGGTGAGTATTGGCCTGATGAAACATTATGCATGACCAACTGTAACAGGCAGCTATTTCCCCTTCAAGCTGGAAGCTTGGGAGCATTGTTGCATATGTAGGTCTGGTAGTAGGTGCATGGTGTTCACCACAGACCATTGTTCATGTGACTAGGAACTAAGCAGAGTCCAGTAAAACAAGTGTTTCCATAGTCAAACAGCCACATGACTGCCTAATATCTCAGATAACTTACATAATCTTACAAAGTCATGTGTGACAGGGGTCCCAAACAGGCCAATTGTCATCCTTGTGTCTGCAGTGATGCTCCCTCACTATTGTGTCTCATGTGATGGTGGACCACCTACTTGTGGCATGGCATACAATGCACCCTGGATGCAAACACTGTGCACTACATCCCATTGGTATGTGGGGAATGTAAAAGTATCATGAGGTGGCTAATACCACTGATGCCATCTGTTTTGAAGCCAACATGCTGGCATGTGTACCTTTACATGTTGTACAGTCACAAGTACAACGGTTCCAACCATGAACTGAGGGTCTAAAAGATTTCCAACCAATACGAAGGGGTACCCCTGGCGACGAATAATAGGCAGGTGACGCAGGGGAGAAAACCACTAACCTACTACTAACGGAGACCACCTGCCTATATCATAGGATATATATAAGCCCAAATTGGGTCAGACAATGTTTAGACAACACAGGGCTGACAAAAGGACATAGTCAAAATAATTACAAAAATAAACTAATTACACGATTTCTATTCTTTTTATTATAGTCATTTTCATGATTCATTAAATTCTATCAAACTTCACATAATACATGAATAAATAAAAGATGCATAATACACTAATACATATCGGTCCCACACACAACGATCAATGTAGTCAATCGAACCAACACTCATTCAAAATTCCAAAATAGCATACACATTCATTCATCACTTACAATCCAAAACATTCTAACAATCATACATATAGCTAAAAAACAATCAAGGATGTTATGCAGCCAAATAATGTAGATATTATGGGCTCTCGTGTGTCCTCCCGGTCGTGGATAGAGGCAGGGTCCACCTACACGAGGTGATTCAGCGCCAACGCGCGTTTCGGTGTCAGGCCCAGGGGGGGCTACACCTTCATCAGGGCGATAAATGTATAAGTAGTGTGGGACACACAGACAGACCTATCAAGGTAGGAGTACAGGAAAATACACAATCAGCATATATTATCAAAAATTCAAAATTCCATAGACAATAGGTATATAATATATATGGATACATGCTAAAGGGTTTATGGGGCAAAATATTCAAAGATAGAACATATGTCAGCCACAGTGAAGTCCAAGCTAGATTGTCAAAAAAGGATATATACAGATAAGTATTCAAATAAATAAGAAGGAGGAGAGTGCACCAAGATGGAGAAAGGCATGAATTTTTATCAATAGAATATACAGAATGAAAATAATTAATCACAGACCAACCACAGTTTGTGTAAGAAAACATAAATACATATAGTGAAGACCATGAGCCCAGACATAAGGGCATGCATACGACCTGTGCATCACAAGACAACAAGGCTGTAAGTATATACCTTCAATTTAACAGCATCCACTTGAAACTTTTTTGAAAGACATACAAAATTGAGACCAGCTCGATAAGAAGATATCTATAAGAGTAAAAGTGGATATGGTTGTCAAACAAATTTAAATAGAACAACCAATAAGGTGACAATGTATCAAAGATCCATATACACATAACGGACATCTTACCCAAGAGACTGTATATTGAGCATGCTACCGAAGTTTCAAAAGATTTAGAACTCGACGACGAGCGAAGAAGTGGAGATATAGTCTGTGATATTGTAGAGGGGTGAGCGCATTAACTGATCCCATAAGACTCTGTAATCTCTGCGAGGCAAGGAAAAAACACAAAACAAAAAGGACGCTTAGGGGAGGTATGTAAAGAAAAAACTTATCAATTCCAGAAAAAAAGGGGAACCCTTTATATCAATAACCATTTTAGCTGGTTTAGGGGTAACTTGACTTCTTATATATTCAAAAATTAAGGCAGACCGACCGTTTATGGCTGTGAGGGCGGTATGGTGATGTTTAATAATAACTGGCAATAGCCCAAGGATATGATAGGTCTATTCGGGGAGGGGTGTTGGCCAAAAGAAAGGTTACATGGCGTAGTTGCCGTCTAAGGACTAAAGTGGCCACGGATATAGTTCCCTTTCTAGACACAGGGGGCTAATCAAAAATGCCCAGTGACGACACCCCTAGACAGAGGGGTCGGCATGCCCTGCGGTTCGTGTTGCAAAAAATATAAACAACAAGATAATTCAGGGGGCAGAAATGGGGGAAATGAAATAAAGACTGCACATGTGTATCTGTGTTGGGTCATTCTGTGGCTGGTGATATGCATCATGGATTGATATGCTGACATGGGGTCATATGTGTGTGTCAGCACTCAGTACTACATAGGTATTTGTGTCAGCAAAACATGGAAGCTACAGTGTATCTCCTTCTCTTGTGGACACAATTAAGACTACTTCATGGACTGGATATTTACCAAGCCTCATGTACTTTCATTGTTCTAATGGCATTGAGATTTGCAATGTGAAAAAGGTGTGCTCACATTTATTGTTCGTCACATATCCGGGCCTGCTCCCCTGAGACGGGGAGAGTCTCCTTCCCACCAGGCACCGCACCCCCTGCCCCTGTCTCCCCTGCTGCCCTAAGCGTGGAGGCCATTGATATATTCAGGCAGATATCTGTGGGTCAAACTGTAGTGATGAATGTCATCCAGGTGCAAACCTCTCAGCTCAATCAGATAGTCTTGTACCTGGAAGGCATTCAGGCTGACATGTCTGTGCTATAGAGATCTTTTCAGGCTCTTGCTTCCACACTCATGGTAGTCTTCCAACATTTCCAACTTTCCACCCCATCTCCTGCCTCTTCTCCATCCACTATCCCAATAAGAAGAAAAAAGACAGCACAACCACTCATTAGGCACTTACCATCCTCACCACCACATCCAGTGATATACACACAAACACCACCCCCATACCCTGCCACAGCCACTACCAACATCACACACACAGACAGTACACCTACGTCACCAGCCAGAGCCACTACTGACATCACCAACCCAGACACCACAGCCACGCGACCAGCCAGAGCCACTACTGACATCATACACCCAGACACCACAGCCACGCCACCAGCCACAGCCACCACTCACATCACACATCCAGACACCACAGCCACACCACCAGCCACAGGCACATCACACATTACCAAGCACCACAAGCATTCTACACCTAAACAGACATCAGACACATGCACGCACATTCACACCTCAGACCTCACATCCCTCTACCTCCAACACCCAACGCACTGCCTTTCCTCCTCCCCAGTCTCCCAAGCAACGTACCCTGTTTGCCCTTGACCTCTTCCCTGCCACAAATTCCGCCCCTCCCAAACCCAAAAGGTCTGGATTCCCACCCCTACCCCCTTCCACTTCCAAGTCAACCCCAAAATCACCTGCCCCCCCCATTAAACCACTCCCTACCTCCAAAGGGAGTAAGAAACGGAAACCCACCCATCCGGATACCGACCCACCCCTTCCAAAACACAAAGGACCTCTTCCCCACCACACCCCAGACCTTCTAAGCAGAAACAAAGTGCTAAACCTGTGCCCCCCTCCCTATACCCATCACTACCCTTAAAGACTACAAAATACCCTGCATGATCCGACCCAGTCCTCCCACACCCCAAACCAGACCTCCTCATCCCGAGCCCAGCACTCCCACAGACCAATCCAACCCTCCCAATCCAGAGCTCAGCCCTCCTAAAGACCAACCCAGCCCCCCAATCCAAAACCCAGTCCACACGAATGACTTCTCAGAGGTGCCTGGACGACCCAATCAATGCCTCTTTCTTGGGGAGGTTTCCCTGGCAGTGATTTGGTTGGCAAGTTGTGTGGCACTGCAGTTTGCTGGACCACAGCCCCTGTTTTGGACTGGCCATTGGCCTTTGTTTTCGGACACTGATATGTTGACTAAAATAAAAACTTTATAATTTATGTAGACCTTTTTCCTGCCTTTGCTACTGATGCTAATTGTTGTTATTGTACATTTTGGGATGTGTGACAACAGTTGTGTTTGTTTGACTATGATAGCTGATCCATTTGCAGTGGTAAGTATAGTCAGACCTTTGAACAAGTTTTGGAGTTACAGAGGACGAGGGTCAATGTTCAATGGCTTTATATGTGGGATGATTTCCATTTGGAGCAGACATTGCTTCGTGTGGTATCTGGCATGGTAAGTATAGCATCTCGCCTTCACCGCGTCTTCAGGCTTGCAGCACTACCTAAGATGTAGGGTGGGTATGTGTATAATGTGTGCAAAAAAAGGTATTTGTTACACCACACATGGGGCGTGTAGTATTTTCATAGCTATTTGTTACTTTGGAGGCACATGTAAGCATTTACATGTGCATTCTTTCAACATACTTTTCATAGATGTCTGACAACTGCTGTTACTGTAGTGTTGTTTTCAGGACTTGCCCTTACACATTAGTCACATGTGCATGTGACTTTGTGACAATATTGGTTCTCCTTAATATACCCCATGCCACAGGTCCTATGCACATGGAGACATTGATGCAGATGCAATTTGGACTGTGGCCTTGGCTTGCTGCCTTCCAGGAGTCACCCTGGTTTGGCTAATCCACATCTGCAGGGAGTCTTTACAGTGTGGCCTTTAAATATTTGAGACCGTGGTTTGAGGGAATCCCATTTATTTGTCTTTCCTTTTTCATGTGGGTGATGTGTGAAGGCTTTAGCAGTGGATGTGTGTTTTATTTTCCTAAGACATCCATACTGATGTATTTGCGATGTCACAACAGGACCCACCTTATGGACAATGTGAGGGTGTCACAGGAGATTATAGCTATGGTATTCATGAGGCTGTGCTGTTTTGTGACACTATTTATTGCACACCTCATTACACAAGCTTCTGAGATGTCCACACATGTTGAATTTGTGAGTGTGTGCCTGTACAATGTCACTGATCTGGACATAGGGGGAACCATTCAGATGTGATGGTAATATACATTCTGTGATGTTGCGTACAGGGACCCACAAGATATGTTTGTACCAGGGATACAACGCCCCTAGCCTTATCCACAGTGTTGTGGTTTCAGGGGGGATGTGTGTAGTGTCTCAAGCCCATTATTGATGTGTACGGTGGGTCAAAGTTGGTTAGGAGTGCTTTCAGTCAGGTGATGTGCAGTGTCTGTAGATTTTCACCAGGGATGTTGGACCTACCCACACTGACACATACACAGGCTCTCTATCTATGTTGTGGTGGACTTGGGGAGTGTTGTGACATTTGTGTTTAACTGTTTTTGTAATTTTCTCCAAAAGAAGACTTTGAATGGGATGAGTTTCTTGGGGGGGTCTCTCACAGGGGCGTGGCAGATGTACATGAGGGCGTGGCTTACAAGCATGTACACTGTACATCTGTGATTGGCATATTGTACCACACAAACCATATATTCTTTCTTTGGACATTGCACAACTTCAAGTTATCAGATACAACGACTTACTTTGCATCTACAAGAAACCAGGCCTGTGGATTTGCCAATGGTTGTTAGTTGCATTTTTCATAGGAGTTACTACTGTGACTCCATTGCATGATTTTATGGTGATGCTTCTGTTCTGACCTGTCAACACTGGGAAATGGAGTATTACGAGTCTCTTTGTTGTTACATCTGCGGCAGTGGAAGGTGGTATATATTTCGCACCCTGAGGGTGAGGGTGAGGGCAAATATGGACAGTACGTTGGGACCCTTCTCAGCATCAGCATTTTCAACTTGCCGGTGTTAACCACCAAAAGACCCCGAAACACTTAAAACCCTGCAACACAACTCTCACTACTTGCTCTTTCCAAGGTCCCTTCAGGCCCCCTCATGTCCAGCTTGACAAGTGATGTGTATTGGTAAGATATCCCAGCGTGATAACTTGGGAACATGTTACTCACACTCCCCCAATCATACAAAGGCACACCCCACCTTTTCCATGGTGGGGCATCGATTTGCTGCGGACTCTATGTAGACGGTAGGTGTGTTACTTATCGGAGGTTGCATCCACGGCGTTGTCGATTTTGTTCGTAATCGAGCAAGTACAGCAGCAGCGGGATGTGTAGGACAGGCTCCATTTTAGCACAGGAAGTGAGCAGCAGTGCAGAGGTGGTTGTCGGCCTTATGTACCTCCCTTTCTGCCAGCTCAGATAAGGTGGTTGGACCACCACAGTTGACTCGTCGGAAAGGCGCATCATAATAGGGCAGGCGGTTCGTAAGGCGGTCCGCTCTCCAACTGGCTCCATTGGTCGTTTCAATGCCACTGCAGCCTAAATTTCCTGTCAGAGTCAGAAGGACCATGGTGGTCGGATTTCTGGCTTTACTCATGCATTGTAATTCGGCGGTCAGAGCGACTGCTTCCGACAACACCGCAGCAGTCCGACCATCTCCGACAGGATGGCGGAAGCCGGTCCGACCAGCATTGTAATCAGCTCCATTGTTTTCTTTAGTATACATGTATAAAATATTGTTTTTAAATTAATGTAATGTATGCTAGTTATATAATTATTTGGTGTTAGTATTATTATACTATATTTTATTTTGCATGTATTTAAATGCTTTTACAAAATTAGGAATTGGAATGGTATATCTAACCCCTTCAACATCCAACACTTTCCCTACTGCTGCTTTAATTGGAGTATCCCTGTCACTGTCCCTGTGTTTGCTTAGGTTGGAGTGGCAATATCAAATTTCAACCCTTCAAAGTCCAACACCTTCCATGATTTTCCTTACGTTGGAGTAGGACTGGTTACTCTTGCCCCTCCAAAGTCCGCTATTTTCCCTGCTTTTCCTTACTTTGAAGGTAAAATAGTACACCTGACTATTCACAGTCCAACACTTTCTCTATTATGGTTTATTTTGGATTGTTCTGCTTTTTTTTTCATTTTTCCCAATTTTTACGTTATTCATAAAATAAATAATTTGTAACTTTCATTAAAACTTTTATTGTTGATTTTGTATTAATTTTATTTGTATTTCTTAATTACATTTGATATAGGCTTCTAATATGTATATGTTTGTTAATTTTAATATTTAAATTATTGTTAAAATTCTTAACATCCTAACTCTGTGTGGGATCAATCCCCGCTGCGCATAGCCTATGAACGTGTGCAGCAGCATTGGTAACAGAGCTCTATGCTCTGTTGCCATGCTGCTAGTAGCCTATTTTTACAGGCTGCTTTAATTTCTGTTTTTTCCCTCTTTATGTATATTGTTTTTCTCTCTCTTAGATCTGTCCTTTCCCCGTCTTTGTTGCTAATCCCTCCCACAGTTCCCTCTGTCCATTCATTCTACACTGTACCCAAAAACACTACTGCTCCTCTCTATCATGTCACTGCTTATCACTTCCAGTGCAGGTCTTCTTTTAGGCCTTCTTTCACTCCTGGCCGCAGCCAGAGGGAAATCCTTTTTGAGTCTCTGCTGAGACCAAAACCATTTGGAAGATTAGGATTACACTGCTCCTGAAACAACTGTCACATGACGGGGTGAAGATATAAGGGTAACAGAGAGCCAGACAATTTGTTCTTGGGCTGTCAAAGCACAACCTGTCAATCGCTTCATCTCTCACCTTCGCATATGCAGGGTGTCGATCTTGCACAGGTCTGAACCATCAATTGATTAGGGCTTGTCGGCCTTTGGGACCATTCAGGAGTATGAGAGGGCCGTGGATCACTAACCCCGGCTCTTAGAGTAGTACCCCGCACAAACTGTTGGCCTTATTTGGCCTAGTATGAGAAGGTTAAATCTAGGCCTTAAAGGATTGTATATAGTGTCTGCCCAATTTGCCAACCTTGATTCCTCTTCCCTAAAACAAGATAAGAGCACCTCTTTGGTCACTGCACATGACACCAAAACGCTTTCCAAATAGGATCACAACAAGTATTAAAGTGCATTGTAATTGCATTTATATAGCCCTAACTATCCCAGAAGAAGCGCTGAAGTGCTTTATGGTGGACAATACTTCAGAACTCAAGTTTAGTGATTATTCCAGTGGTTATTAGTTATCTTTAGTTATTGTAAGTTACTGGGATTAGTCTTGTATTCTCAGGAAATTGTTCCATACAGTTTCTCCATATTAGATATGTTTGATTTAGATAATAAGAGTTAGATGATCTCATTAGTGAGAAACTCATGTAAATGGAAGTTGGGAGCCACTCAATAGGCTAGAAGGAGTTAGACAGTGTTAGAATGCAAGGAACAAGAGTTTGCCATTTGTGAGGACAAGTAAGAGGCGGCAGCTCCTCCGCTAAGGCCGAGGAGCACCGCCCCACTGCATTTTGCACAGTGGAAAAGGGAAAAATAAAATGATGATAACACTATGTTATTAGCATTTTGTTTTTCCGTTGTTGGACAGGTTTGCTGGGCGGGTCAGGCTTGGCTGTCATCACAGCCAGCAAGGGGACGAGGGGTGGGCACTTAAGTGCGCATGAATGTTTGGCCGGCCGTCTTGGGCCAGCCCAACAGTCACGCACTCTTTGCATGTTACCCACCAGGCTGTAATGCACAGCCTGGTGAAGAACATGCACAGGCTCCCTGCCTGTCTGAGCGCCGAACCACAGCGCTCAGCCCAATCACAACGCTGCATTGCAATGTTGTGCTTGGCTTAGGGGAACCTGGGTGCGCTTCCTGCTTCAAGCAGGAACATAAGAGGCCGACGCGAGGCGGCGGTCCTGCAGCAAGGTAAGTAATTTGTTTATTTTTCTATCCCCCCACCCCGCCCCACCCGTGCTACTCTGTGGCAGCCGCTACTGCAGGTAAGACCAGTTTGCAGAAATATGTTAGAGAGCGAGAAATAGGCAGGCATGTGACAGAGTAGGCTAGACTCAGAGACAGTAATGCATGCAGAAGATCATTTGATAGGAAGGAGAGAGAATAATCAATATATATAATTCAATGTATATTTTCATGTAGGGCTTTGTGAATATATTGGGAGCACGTGACTTTTTGAGATGTGAGGATATTGAAAGTGTAGAAAGAAAGGTTGATGGTTGTGACCTGTGGGCCGGTGAATCTTTGGTTGTTCTTTTGGCTGTTGTTGAAATTGAACAGTTTGTCATTTGATAGGTTACATAAATAGTGAAGATTACATACATTCTTTTTAACTATGTATGTCCGGATAGCTCGATCTTTAGGTTAGTAGGGTAAGATTTGGAGGAGTGGACCATCTCTGCGAATGCATCATATGCAAAGGGTTTTCGCTCATTTGGTTCTTCCCTGGACTTAAAGGGTCCTGCAGGGCCAATCTGCAGGCAGAGAGGCCAAAATTTGTGATGACACTAATTGTTGTGAATTATAGTATATCTGTTGTACAACCTTGGCCATAACCAGGTCCTAATCATTCTTCTGAACTGCAAGCGTTTCTCTTCTTTGCAAATAAGGAATTTCATAGATTGGCAGCTAGAACTTAGAAAGTAGTGCCTGTAAGTAGGAATTATTTAACCTGGTCCCAATCTGGAAGGCATGTTCCTCAGTAGGGAGTACTTGGTGATTTTTAGTTGTAGAAAATGTGGAAATATGCGTTGAAGTGTTTTCATTGTGTAGTACGTTGACTGAGAATCTTGTCCACTTCAGCATTCATGGAAAGGGCAGAGTCGAAGGCAATGCAAAGATTTAATAATTCTTAAGATATTTTTGGCAGAGGTTCCAGTTCACCCGGCAGAAAGACAAAGGATATTAAATTTTCCTTTCACTGCATGTCAGTAATGAGATGATTCAACGTCGTCCATTGATCTAGGCTGTGAGGCCGGGGCTGAATTTTGATTGTCCTATGTCCTTAGGGTTTTCTAATTTGGGGATTATCTGTGCGTCATAGTTGAAGCAGCTGTAGTTGTAGCAAGTTTAATAATGTTGATAAGGTCTGGTAGTGGTTTCATGTATATGTTGAAAAGAAGAGATGAGATGATAGATCCTTTTCGTGCCATAAGGCTCTGACGATATAGGAAGTATATGAATCAGGTAGCACCTGTTAGGTAAGAGGACATCCAAGTGAGAGTGATGCTGTCTATCCTAATTTATTTGACTCTAAGAATTAAGGTATCATTTTGTACTGTGTTAAAAGCTGTTGAAATGTCCAGGATTAGCAAAGCAGCCATACCATTTTTCTGTTCAGACCACCCTCTTAACTGGAATCCTGTTTGTCGGTGTGAGAGTAGTTGGTTTTCTTCCATTAATTCCAAGATTTGCCATTTAATCTCTCTCCATAAATTTGCCAATACAATTCCACTATAGATTGGCTTATAACTGTTAGGGTCTTGTGGGTCCAAGCTGTTCATCATAAGTAATGGACATATGTATACCTTCTTCAATATCTCTGGGAACATTTCTGTGATTAATTAATTATTAGTAACATTTTTGACTGGAAAACCTGCAACTGTTGAAACAAAAATATTTTTGAAAATTTGTAGAGGGCAGAATCTGATTGTAAGGTTGTAGTTTCTTTGAAGCATGATAAAGATGGAGATTTTTTCTGCTGTGATTGTTTTTGGTTGTCGCCAGTTTATCACAGAAGTCTTGTGAAGATGGGGTGGAGATTTGACAGCTTTCTGGACAAAGAAACCCTTGACTGGGCATTGGCTATTGTCAATCTTGCTAGTGTAGTGGATATTTTTGGCCTTCTTTATGGATGATTTGTAGACTCTGTTGTGTCTGTGTACACACATTTTGTATTCATGGCTCTTGTATATGAGCCATCTTTGTAGAAATGTTGAAATGTGCCCAGTTAACTTTTCTAACTTTTCATTCATGCAAGGGGCCTTCTTCTTTTTTCTTTGTTTTGAAGTTCTTTTGGGTTTATTATGTCAAAGGGTGCAGTCATTCAATTTTCTTCTGAGTTTATTGTATCGAATTTAACTATTTGTGGTTACAGAAGATTCCAACTCCTACAGGATTAATTTGTTCCATTATCAGTACATTGGTGTGGTGTGTGGGGATATAGTTGATATTTTGTCTGGGATCTTGGTTGAAAAGGTGCAGAACTGTTCATATGATTGGTGAACTTTGTTGAATAGAGATTATTTCCCGTTTGGAGAAGATGATATCCAGTGTATGACCAGCTATGTTAGAGGGACCTGAGACCTGATATGTGGCTGGACCAAGAGGTGGTCTTTTGTAAGTTGTGTGTGTTTAGTCCTCATATGATTGCATTTGCCTGAGGGATATTTGGTTTATCAAACCAGATGCTTAGGTCACCAAGTTTTCGTATTTTCAACAGATTTGTTGCTAGATCTGATACAGAGTCCAATAAAGCATCTGTAAAGGGTCTGTTGTTGGTTGGGGGTCTGTAGCGCACGAGGAAGTTGCATGTTAATGGGGAGGCTTCCATCTTGGTAATTGTTATGGTCTCTTTACAGACAGTAGCCAGCCCACCTCCTTTCTTTCCTTATTGGCTGCGTGTAGTGGCGGGAAACAGCCACTACAAAGCGCCCGTTTCCACGCATACACATAACCACGCATGCATTACAACGCATGCGTGGTTACCACGCATAGCCTTTACCATGCATACCTTCTTTACTACGAGGTACGTAGTAAAGGCATGAGTGTTAAAGGAACAAGCTAATGACCAAAAAATGCAGACTTAACCATTAAAAAGAATTTCCATTAAAAAAACGCACCTCTTTCCGTCGGCTGCACAGACAAAACATTTATTGAGGAAAGATGTGGAGGCTATCGGCGTTGTTAGAGGAAACGGAAAGACACTTCAGCTTCCTCTTTACGACGTGCCACGCACCTCGGAAGAGCTTGGAGAGGAGAGGTCGTGGAGAGGTAAGGGGGATTTTAGTTAAAAAAAATAATAATTTAAGGGATGAGGGGGTTGTATCGCGAAGGGGTCCGTTTTTAGGGTTCAGGGGAGGGGTATTTGTTAGAAGGGTTTGTGTGTGGGAGAATCGCGCAGGGCAACATTTTTAGGCTTCGGGCAGGGGTATTTCTTAGAAGGATTGGGGGCTGGGGGTCGGATTTATTTAAACAATAATACCCTTATTTGATTTCCGCAGGGGGTTGAGTGATCCCAGGACACAGGAAATAAGAAAGAGAGAGTTAAAATTGTAGTGTTCATGCGTAGTGGAGGTTTTTCCGTATAATTTACGTATAGTGCTTCCATTGATATACATTAGACTGGCGGAAATCTGCCTTTACCCCTCCTACAGAAAATTTTCTAAGACAGGGATTATCGCAAGGTGAATTAAAGGCAGCGAACTTCATGTGCAGGGCCGAGATAGGAAGCAGCCAGGGAGCAGCACTTCAGCTGCATCCGAGAAATTCACCTCGAGACTCGATTTCAATTTCGTTTTACAGTCGGACTGCTGAGATTCGAGAGCAGGAAGCCGAATAACTGACTGGCAGTTGTAACGTCATACAACAATTTCTTAGAAGGATTGGGGGCTGGGGGTCGGGGGTCGCGCAGGGGTACAGGGGAGGGGTATTTTAAATAAATAATCAGAGAGCAGGAGGGGGGAGGGAGGAAGGGAGCAGTTATAGGAATTGGGGCAGTGATCTAAGATAACATTTACCATGAATATGCCATTACTAAGCATGGTTTTACAACGAAAATCGTTGTAAAGGTATGCGTGGTAAAGGCATTTTCGTGGTAAAGGTTATGCGTGGTAATGGCATTCGCGTTGTAACGCATGCGTGGTAAAGGCATGCGTTACAACGGAATGCGTTGTAACGTCATACAACCGTAGTGGCTTGACATCCAGCTCAGATAGCTTCATAAAGTACTGGGGCTATATTTTTTCCTAACTACATTCCTGTGACGGTCTAGTTGGTTATGGTGTGAGACGAAGAGGGCAATTGTAAGTGACTTATAGTGTGTGGAGAGTGTGTGGAAGAGTGAGAGTTTGTGTGTTTGGGAGATGAAGGCTTATAAAGAGGTAAGATAGTATTGAATTTCTGATTTGTCACAGGAGATGTGTGTGGTGAGGAGGAGGTTGGGAGAGTTACCAGAAGAAATTGTGAGTTGAGGTGAATTTGGATAGGTAAAAAAGATGTAGGAAGAGTATGATAATGTACAGATGGGGTTAGCATGCTGTATTGGGATGAATATTGGTGCATGAAGCGGGTGGTGATGGAGTGCGATGGTGCTCTTTCATTTGTAGAGGTGCAACATATTCACAAGTAGTTTGCACCTACATTTATTCTCTTGTTGTGTTAACATTTGGTCATTAGAATGTACCCGGTAATAACACGTGGAAGTGAAATTAATAGAATTATTACGTGCCATGTAAAGAAATAGACGCGGTAGTTATGTTTTGAATAATGTAACCTTTAGCATTTGTTTGTAGTCGATTAACGAACTTGCTCATTTATAATGTAATGCATAGATTTAAATTTGCACCAGATTAAAGTTGTACACGGATGTGGCAACCCGAGTTCAAATGTGTAAAAGTTATAGGCTGCTTATAATGATTTGCGCATTCAATGTGTTTATGTAACATGCGGATTTAGAAATGCTTAAGTAAAACTGTTCATTTTTGTGTATTTTGCGTAGGGCTTAGGTGCTTCAAACTTATATTGGCCGATTTCTGTAGGCCTGAAATGTATTCTCCCTGACGGCTCTCGTAGTGGGGTAAAGAGATGAATTTCATGTGTATGTTGGATTTGTTTTGTTCTCACGTTTCTGTTGCAGGTGGAAAAAGGCGTCTTTGTTAGTTAAAATAACGCCTTTTGTTTTAGGAGTTAGGCTCGGGGAGGAGTGGATACTTTTATGCAAAGAATGCTGACAATTGGGAGACAGTGTTCTTTCTCACTGAGGGAGGCCTGGGAATCAAGGTCATCGAGCCAGGAGCTGGGAGTATCGAAACTAAATGGAAAATCACCTATGAGAAGTGCCCAGCAGTATGAGGTGATCGAGATGCAATCAGTGGGTGTGTTTTGTGTTTTGAATTAGGGACAGTGCCCCGGGGGTTGAGTCAGGAGAGGAGGTGAGGAGATCAATGGAGAGGAAAGAAGCATCTTAGAACGAGCTCTGTTGCATTGGATACTTGACCTATACAACGTGAGCGCACTTCTTAGGAAGTCTTCACGTGCTGACACCTTTTCCTGATCTTGCCTGGGGAATGCTAAGTAGGGATGTCACGGTAGTAGTACCATAGGGATAGACTAATGCTTTTCACTTACTCACCCCAAAAGAAGACAGATCTCGACGTGGGGGCAATCATTGCCTGCGTTTTGGTACTGGAATTTGTCATTCTTTTTATGATCCAGCGTTTCCATTTTGCTCGTAGATTCGGATTTGTATTATTTCCAATGTACTTCTACAACCTCATCTTGAGGTGTCTGTATGTCCAGTTATTTTTGGCTTTGTAATAAACCCACTAACTTGGAATTCGGAGTCTGTGATCCTTTAGAGTCATGGTTCTTTAAAGTTGTTGAGTTTGCCTTAATGAGTTATTTCTCCCCTCTACACTTCTCAGCAGGCAACAAAGATTCATTGACCAAGGGTTCCAGAGTAAATTTGTAGAGAGGAAACCGGCTCCATCAGTGGGAAGGGATAGTAGGGGTGGGAGCCAAGTTTTTTGACAGTCTGGCTGTGCCAGGTGGGTCAGGTTGAAAGGAAAAGCTTGTGCGCTGCATTTTTTGGTCCCATCCTGGCCCACAGGACGCAAATAAATAAATAGGCCTGCGCAATGGCCCTGTCAAGCTGGCCTATCTGGCAATGCTCAATTGGCCAAAATTCAAATCCAACACTGATAGAGTGGGGTGGATTGAGCTGGGAGTATGCACATGGGAGGATGCAGAGTGTTTTGTTGCATTAGTTCTGGTAGTGAGTTGTGGGGGTGAACAGAAAGTGAGTGGGGCAGACGACAAAGATTATAGTTATAAAGGTAGAAGAGAACGAGTATGGATGTATGGTGGTGCATGAAAGAGTAGGTGGAAAGATGGAAAGAAATGTAGGATAGGTAAGATGTGGGTATTGATACATGTCTGTTTAAATTGGGGTGAAGTGAAACAGTGAAAGTGTTGTGTTCTGTTAGTAAGGCTGTGTAGTAGTTATGTAGTTTAAAAAACTCACTCTGCCAACAACGCACTCCCCTACAGTGCAGTCAGTTACCCATCCACAAATTAGCTTCAGCCACCCACAAAGGGGAATGAAGGTCTATATAAATGCTACAATACAATCCATCAAGCTATTTTACACATTGCAACCTGCGATAAATAGATTACACTCAGACCACTACAGCAGCCACTCAACCTCCTGAGTTATCTAATTGGGAGTGGAGCCTGTAAGGTAGAGGTTACGCCCTTTCCATAGCCACCTCCTCCCAGCTGTAGCACCTTCTGCCTTAATTTGGTACTCGTGGTGAATGCTGGGAAATTTCAGACACATATCCCTCTTCTCACCCTCCCTCCCTTGTCTCTCACTGAACAAAATACGTTCCTCTGGTTGTTGCCAGAGGCGAGCAGATAAAGCTGTAAACGTTCTCACCTCAGTAATTGAGGTCCCTCACATGTCACTTTGTAAGTGCTTTTTCGCTCATATTTCAAGCAGCTTTGGCGGTATGAGCCGCGTTGCTTCGAAAAAAAGAAGCATTTTTCATCGTGTGCATCGCGGCACTTTCAACCACAGGGGCGTTCCATGGGGTTTGCAATTGCCTTTGCCTTGTCACCCTGAACCTATCAATTAAAGGCCGCTGTGATCTCGCTGCTAATCAGCTGAAGGGCTGGGTTTTGTTAAACCGAGAGGATTCTCTTTCAAAGCCCGCGCATTCTTTACCGAGAGAATGCACATTCCTCGCCAAGAAGAAAGCGTCTTCTTTGTAAAGAATGTGTTTTCTTTGTGAATGAAGAACACTGTTTACCGAGAACAGGCTGCATGCGGATTTCCCCTTAAATTGCGTTTTTTTGCAAGCCAGTGAATACATTTATGAGCGCAGCTTGTCGCACCCATGTTTCCTATTATTTGACATTTCTACACATAAGACAAAAGCAACGCAAGCAAATATTTTTCTGCTACCATTCCAACACTGGTTTATTTAAAGATTATACGGTCCAAGCGCATATAAGTAAGGGCTAAAAGCCTGGTACCAGTGGTGAATACATAATTCCCATCGTTTTCTTTACAAAGGGGAATTAGCTGCATTTGTAAACCATACACTAAACATCAACTAGTTTTTTAAATTTAAAGCTTTCAGCTTCCAAACGTCCTTTGAAATATGGGATATACTTACCCAAAGTGAAAAGCTTAATGTTTGGTGGAGCATCCGAGACGGTGGTGCCTAGAAGGAAGTACATACCATTTTTAAAAGTCTTATTTCCCCTCCCTGAAACGGCAACAAATATGTATTCCCTGATGGTGCATGCATATACATATAACATAATAAAGCAATTATTTCGTGGCAGAGATTTCCCTTTTAAGAACAACTTCCCTTGGTGAAATTAAAGTTGACCTAAAAAAAAAAATTGGCTTTTAATAGATCCTGCTGGCAGCATATAAGTTTTTGGAAATACAACAAAGCGATATGGGGAAGATTCAAGATGATTCTAGTTGCATCTTGGTGCTGTTTTACAAGTCTCACCTACAGACAGACTGTATCTGTCGCTTTGTTGTCGAAGACCTGTGGTGGACAACACCAGTACTTACAGTGGGTTTTGGGCCAGCCCTTACTTACTATCGGTTGGCTTTCTTTGTCGCTCTAATTTGCTTGTTTCCTATTCAATTGTTTATCTTCCTCTTCTTGCTTCCCCTTCCGGAGCAAAGCTTCATTACTATCAGTGATTAGGCGACTTCCTTCCTTCAACTGCTCATGTTCAGGGAACTACTTTTTCTTTTGCATTTAGCATTCCATAAACATGCATAAGTTTCCTAACTTTCTCCCTCGTGCGCTGCTTCGCCCCTTAATCGTCAGCCCCCTGCACTCTCCGAGTTGCCATGCTTTATCCAACCTCATACATTGCTTCCCACACCCTAGTAGTCTGTCTTTTGTTTTTTTTGTTTTGTTCATCCCATTCGAAGCTCTTGCATTGCTTCCCGCTGCCTCTCCCAATCCTCCCCACCACCCACCCAGTTCCTCCATTGCTTGCCTCCCTTGCTCTTGAAACTCGAAGACATTTACATCCCTGTCCCCTACTGTTGCTCCACTGCCCCTACTCGCAGCATCCTTTTGTTCCTTTTTTGGGGGAGAGGTCAGCATGTGCAATTTGCAGTCAGGCTGCTCCTTTCTTAACAAGCATTTACCATGCAATAGGTCTCGCAATAGCGAGATTTTTAGCTATTAGCATTGTAAATGGCAATGCCTTTATAATATTAAAAGGCAAAAGGCATTGTCATTTACAATACCAATAGCTCAAACTTTGGCAAAAGCAAGACCTATTGTATTGTAGAGCGCGGTGTCCATGAAGCAGGTGCCGCGCTCACCAATAAAGTTAAAAAAAAAAGAAACAGCGCGGTGTCACTGTGTTGAAAACAAATATTTTACTAGGATCAAAACAAATCAAGACACTTTAGTTGGTGATGTAAGTTTTCATCAAAACCCAACTGCCACACATAATCATTTGTGCGCTGTACAGTTATATTACCAGTGCACATTACGTGCCAATTGCAATGGAAAATGTGCAGTCTGTAACTGACAGTGCACTACCACACCATGCTTTAGTAACATATTTTCGACATTGTGCTCCAAAATGCACCACCGGCTACATACTACATACACTCTGGTGCACATGGGCTGATGTGCACCCACCTCCTGGTGAATGGGCGTGTTCTTTGTGTGACGGTTGGATTTTTCACAATGCCTATGACTTCGGTACCATAACACTGACTGCAGCACCCCCACTTTGAAAATTGCTCCAGCAACACTGTCAGGGGGTATACGTGCAGTGCACATTATTCGTAATTAAAACCGTTGCCACTGCACAGGTGATTAAGTTTCTGTCACTCACAGTAACTTTTACTAAAGAGCATGTGCCGAGGATCGGGCGCTTGGAGTTAGTTATGCGTCTGTTCAGATTTCCTGCTGGGTTTTCCCTGCACCGGGGTGCGGCCTCTCCCTGCAGTGCCAGTGTACGTACGTTACAGCTTCCCTCCCCGCTACCTTTACCTTCAGCTGGGATTTGGACACCTTGCCGTTCTTCTCCAGGTCCAGTGCCACAAAGGCGTGCCAGATAGACTTGAGCAAACCACCCTGCAGGTCTATTTGAGGGCCCGCCTCGGGGCCTGGTGAGATGCTGGTGCCTGGAGGCTTGAGAGGGAGCGCAACGACTCTTCAAAGGCAGGGTTCTGGTGCGGGGGTAGGGAGACTGATGCTGTGCTGGGCCGCTGCGAGGACTGCGGTGCACACCTGGAAGAATGGATGTGCTGTGGAATGCACGAGGCCTTCACCTGGCCCGTCCCCCACACAGCCACGCTCGAAAACAAGCCGACGGGAGAGTAAATGGGAGGAGACTGACTGCGCGGATCAGTACCTCCAATGTAGATATTGTGGTAAACACGGTGAGGGAGCAGAGACTAACTGCACAAGCCTTTCCGCATTCTCATGAATTTGTTACAAGACGGTTCATCATTCACAAATCTTCGCCAAGTGTGCAACTCAAATTAAAGTGTGCAAATACTTTAGACCCTAACAATCAAGAAAGGCTGTAAATGAGTTACAAATTCACATTTTTTTATTTGAGGAGTTGTGGCTTTCCACGCGATATTTCGTGTGAGTGATTCTATGTCAGTTTTTCAAAAGTATGTCAAATTAACCTGTCCAAGTTCCTGACCAGTTCCCCCTCCACGAGCACAAGGCGCTCCTCCTCCTCTTCGTCAGACAGTGGAACTTCAAGTGCTTTACGTTTTTTGGTCATCACTGGAATAACTAATAGCGCTTCCCATCACTCACTTGGCTTTGCAGCACTCTAAATAAACAAACATTTGCAATGCAATAGGACTCGCATTTACGCGAGACCTATTGCATTGCAAACGATAGTCATCACTGACAACGGGAGTGCGGGCGGGGGGAGAAGGCACGGACAACGGGTGGGCGGGGGCGAGAAGGCACGGACAATGGGAGTGCGGGTGGGGGGGAGGGAGGGAGAAGGCAGGACAATGGGTGGGCGTGGGCTAGAAGGCACGGAGAACGGGAGTGTGGGCGGGGGGAGGGTGGGTGAAGGCACGGACAACGGGAGGGGGGGGAGTAGAGAAAGCAGTAGGAGAACCTCATTAAAGAAGATAGTGCTCACTGTCTAAATAACACGTACCGTGTAACACTAGAGGTAAAGGGGCCAGTCGCCATGGGAGGTGGCAAATGAAGAGGAGGCGGTACTAAGGAGGGACTAACAAGCCTATTGATGAATCAGAAGCCAGCATTTAGGACAGACAATGACACAAGCCAATGGCAAACATGGGTGGAGAGTGGGCGGGGCTTCTATTCGCTACTCATCTACAATAAGTCTCGCAGAGCAGTGCATGCGCGCTAGCTCAGGCTCGACCTAAAAAGCGCTCTTTCTGCACCAATAGTCAGCTTTCTGCCAAATTTGGCGAATGTGTTTATGGGTTTGGGCTGTAGCTGTGTCTAAAGTTCCTATGGAAAAATGAATGGCGAAAATGCATTTTGGGCCCCCCCCCCTTTTTCTTAGCTTCCACTTGACAGATCACCCCAAACCATTCCATGCCCAAACTAGTCAAAAAGTGCAATTTTTTAGAAAGTTTTGTGGAAATTCGTCAAACGACCCAAAATTATTAGCAACACAAAAAAGGCATTTCCTATGGAAACACAATCCTAATTATAACTATCCAGTGGCGACCACCACTGGGTAATTTATAGATATACAGACACACACACACATACATATACATGGAGCGAGGAAGATGATGATCTGTTTGAGAACAACAGCCTGATCATGAAATACTGCGCACCTCAATAAATACAGATTATTTACATTGCTACAAACATAACAAAAACAAACTTGTAACAGTATTATTTATATGTTGTTTTTGGATGTAAAATGTGCAGCCCTATAAGATAATATGGTTCTCCACCATTACTACACATTTCACATCTTCCTTCCTTTGGTCGCTCTACTTTCAACCAACCTTTATTTTGTTCCTAGGCCCCTTTGTGCTACTAGTGTCTCAAACTTTCCAGCTGCTCAGACCTCTTCTCTGGAATGCCCTCTCAAAAGACCTCCTCTTTCTTGATCGTCAAAGGGATCGTAAAGCCCAGACTTATGACAATCCATTCCCTCCACCATAGACCTCCCCGGCTAGTCTCCATGCTGGGCCAGATAGTACCCAAAACCCCAAATCCAGAGGCCACTAAAATATGCATATATAAATCTATGCAAATATATGTTACAGTCCCCATGTCTCATCACATAACAACCATATACCATCAACATATTCATCCACTTATCTTCAGGTAAAGATCTCATTTATCCTAAGAATTGGGAAGAGCAATATACTGCTGTCACTATATGCAAAATAATTGCTACTGTTCATAAAAATACTGGCAGTGAAACTATCTCCTAGTATTATATCCTTCATAAGGATTGGAGATCTATCGGCCCCACCTCAGTTATTCCCACTTAACACCAGCTGTGGGCAGAGTAAAGACACAGTATACATTACAATGGGAAGAAACAGCAGTAAAATACCTCAGAATTCAAATAAACCATGACTCAAGAGTGACTACTTGAAGTAACTATGGAGTACTGAATGACATGTTAACCGTGTTAGTCATTTACTGTATAAAATGGGCATTATCCGCTGTGGGAGGACTAGCACTCATGAAGATGGTGATACCACCTTGCCTGCTACACCTAGACAATAATATCCCGACCCGCCTCCTGCAATGCTTTTTTAAACAGATGAAATCACTACTTAAATGCTTGGTATAGGCAGGTAAACAACCCCAAATCGAATGGGAAACACACAGCATAGCAGTACCAGATGTAGAACAGTGTTACTATTGTGCACAGGCGCAACATGCACACTTGAAGCTGTGCTATGGCAAAACCAACAGGGTCTACCTAGAGAACCAAATGCAATACAATGCACTAAATGGGTGTTTAAAAAACTAGGCGAGCATTGGAAACTTTCTGTTTTATTCACCTGTCGCTCCCTTTCATGAGATTCCATTGTTCCCCATTATCCTTCTAGCCCAAAGCTATAGCACAACTGTCTGAATTAAAAATACACAAAATGGGAGACCTATTTTAAGAAGTCACATTTATATCTCTAAAGGATTTTAAGAGACAATCTACTAGGAACAGCTAGGGAGAAAGACTTCGGCAAATCTATGACCAACAAAGTTCAGTTGCTCCCACATGGGAGAGATTTCACTCAACGGCAGACACCGCCTAACATCTTAAATTCCTTCACAGAATATGTTATACACCACAAAGACTACATCATATGGGCTCATGGATAATTCTGAATGTGGCAGATGCAAAACAAATACAGATTTCTTACACGCAGCAATGTTGTGTGCAACAATTTGAATATATTGGTCAGAAGTGTTCCAAGAGCTATCTAAAATGGTAGACAACCCTCTGAAAACATCACTTTAACAGCTTTGTTGGGATATGTTAAAAAAAAATTCCTTCCAGTATTCACAAATTTACAGCGCTAATGCTGTTGCCAGTAAAAAGAGAAGTAGGAATTGGATAGGGGAGACCTCCCCTCCCCCAACAACAGGCAGATGGGTGAACGATCAAATTCACTGCAACTCAGAACTATGTGCATTACTACACCTACCCACTGGAAGACCGAGATATATTGGGGGACCATTAAATACAGATGTGTTAGATAAGTAAATAGAGATATTGCCCGTTCAGTCAAAATCTATTGACTAAAGACTAATAAAGTGAATATATATAGGTGCTGAGACAAAGCTGAGCCAAGAAATAGTAGCAGATACACAAAAGAGAACAGATTGATAAAAACATGATAAGTACCTAATGTAAACTGCTAAATTGCTAATATGGGCAATGGATCAAAAGGGGGACCGATGGCTAGCTCATTAATGGTTTCATGTCAGACGGGAAGTGGGTGGGAAAAAGAGAGGCGTGGTGGGAGTACTGAGAGTACAAGGTGTTGTACTGTACTTTGTTTTCTCTTTACTTTTTAATTTATGCATAATTTCAGACTGTCCTGTAAGTTTTGTACAAAATGCTAACATAAATAAATATTAAAAAAATACATAACACATATAAAATAAATGTCCCATGTATCCTTACTCTGATCCATTACGCTAAAGTTAAGTACAATACGCCGCTGGTGTGAAAGGCTAGCAAATCTAAAAATACCCCCAAATACTTGCCTTAATCTGAACGATAGAATACAACAGAGTTTTGCATGTTTATCTTGGCGTGATAACATTTTTTAATTGCACAGGGTCCCTGGAAGGAAGCTGTGACATTTTGAAAGTTAATGCACAACACGCCTTTTAGAGCACGGCCACTATTTCAAAACGCCTTATGATGCCGGGGTCCTTGTGTGATATGGAGGCACAGTGCATAAAACATTTTTGCACGCTCTGTAGGATGTAATCATATTCTTATGTGTTGACACTGCATGTTAGTGGATGATAGGTTTTTCTGAAATGTGCCCTCAGGGTATTCTTGAGGCGTTAGGGCCGCTGGTGCAGTATTTAGGGGGTTCATTAATTTATTAATGAACTGACTCCGTGGACATTCCGGAAGGCTCAAATAACGCCAACCTTCAGCACCAGGTGTTCCAATGACTATGAAGATGATATGACCTTGAACATGTAAATTAAGTCCGGTCACTCAGTGACAGTCGGATTTATTGAGCACCAGATTTCACGTGTACTTATTTGTTAAAAGCTGTACAGCACTATTCTGCCAGTGAATGACTTTTCCAAAGTGTAAACAACTCTAACCTCGACAGTCCGTGCGATAGTAAACACAAAATAAACAGATACAGGTGGCAGTCCATTACTGTCTCGGTTGCCTTGGCTGGGAGTCTCGACTCACCCTCCCCAGTGACAGGCATCTTCGGTGGCGGCTCCGTCAGCGACCGCCGCCGTCCTTGTGAAGCATCAAAGGTGGGCAGCGAAAGGGTGAGCAGCCTGCTCCACAGGCATCTGACGTACGAGCACTGACACACACACACCGGCACGAGCTGAGACTTAATGGGCTCGCGCGTTCGGCAGGAGGAGGAGGAGGAGGAGGAAGCGCCTGGAGACACCCGACTGTCCGCGCGCCTCGCTGCACGGTGAAGGTGAAGAGATTGAGGGGGTGGGATAATGGCTGTGATAGGAAGGCTCTGAACAGGCGTCGGATACAACTTAGTAATCATCATGGCAACGCTCTGAAACTGGGACACTGAGCATGAAAGGCAATTCTGCAATATAACCTTGGATAAATATAATGTTTTAGTTGACTTGTACAACTGTTTCGAGACAAGAGATAATGTACACGCCTGGGCCAGATCGTAACTCTTTTGAGATAAGGGTGTAACTTCTGGGTCAGCAGCAGACAGGTCATCTTATTAAAGACCCCCACATTCTGATCTTTCTCAAAGTTAAATTTGAAAGGTGTTGTGCTTCTACTGTACATTGGGGAAGGCAGTGCAGAGGTGAACGCCTTATCACCTCACACAAGGGCGAGACTCTTCTGACTCGTACCTTGCTACTTCACACTATTGGCCTGTGCAATAGAAAATGAAACAAGTGGTGCGCGCACGCGCGCCACAGCTAAGCATGTGATTTCAATTATCACGCCCGTGTCTGGGCACGATAATTGAAACCACATGGCCTATTGGTGTCTATTACGCGCACCAAGCGCGTAATAGACACCAATAGGCCATGGGCGGAGCAATGCGCCCGCCTTTGGCCAATTGTGTGCAGTCTTTTATAAAAAGACGCATGCAAAGGCCAATGGGGGAGCACAAAAGGAATCGCACACGCACGAGCGTGTGCGATTCCTCGTCAGTGCTGAATCCCCGTTTTTCCCCTACAAAATGTCTCGTGCTGCGCGAGCACTGCTACGCAGTGCACCGCTAGGCGCGAGACCTAAAAAGCACTTTCACACACATATTTTAATTATTTTTATTCACCGCAGCTATGTAACGCCGTATGCATGCAAACGCATGTTGACACATACGCATGTAATCATCACAGTGGGCAGCTGTTGCATCATGATCCTAGCCACGCATGTAGGATGAGACATGCATGTGTACACACCATTGAGCTTTTTTTCTTTTTTGTTCAGCATCGGCAAATAAGCCATTTTTGAGGCTTACCAAGAACATAGAGGTGCTTGGAGCCCGCACACTGCTTACCACTGGCTGGCTTTCCTTATCACTCTCATTTGCCACCGTCTTATTTGTTTACTAGCTTGTCAATTTTGTTTATCCTTCCCATGGAGCATTACCCCTTTCAATCTCTTTGATTGGCTGGCTTTACTGCTTCTACTGCTTGCTTTTCAAGCCCTACTTTTTTCGGTTGTGTGAAGCACTTAATTAGAGTGTGTGTGTTCACAGTGGCGGCTGCCATCTACGGGGGGGGCGCGTGCGCGTAAAATATTATAAAAAATAAATAAATAAAACTTACCTAACGCAGCGTCCTCACTCCAGACATCTTTGCAGGAACCGGATGATGGAACTCCCTTGCCCAATCCTGGCACTGCTCACATGCAGCATTTGAGCAGCGCCAATATTGGAGGGAGCAGCCTCACTCGGCGCTCCACAACGCACTGGAGGTCTGCATTTACCCTCAACCAAGCTGTCTTAAGACAGCTGGGTTGAAAGATTTAAAGTGGGCATGTGTGGCTGGCCGTCGCAAGCTGGCTGGCCAAAAAGACATGCGAACTTTAAACAGTGCATTAGACAGCCCACCCTCCTCCCTGCTGCTGTCAGTCAGCAGCGGCCCCGCCCCCGTCCTGACGCTCGGCTCGGGACAGGGGATGAAAAATAAAATGGTAATGAACTACCATTTTATTTTTAATCTTTGGGGCTTTGGGGGGATTTTAAGTGGGTCAACGCTCCTCCGGTCCAACGGAGAAGCCGCCCCTGTGTGTTCGAGCTGTCTTCCTCATGTACGTCTCTCCCTATGCCTTCCGTGTTGCTCTCTGTTGGCTGACTGCTTTTCTTGACCCCTCCCTCCTGCATTCGCCCGAGCGTTCCTCCTCATTGATCTCCCCCAACTGCGCCCTCCATGTTGCTTTCTCCCAATCCCCATGTTGCTTTCACTCCCGCCCTCCCCTGTTATTTTCACATCCTACCGAGGCGTCGCCCTGCTGCTTTCACATCCCCTCCCGTGCTGCCCCTATCATCACCTGTGTTGCTTTACCTTTCCCCCTACCCTCCCTTGTGTTGCATCACCTTTCCTTCGCCTTTCTCCCATGTTGCTTCTGCACCCCACCTGCCACTTTAAAAAAAGAGGTTTTTGCACATTTAGGGGGATATTCACAAGGAAGTGGCGGAGAGAGGCGTTAGCTCTCTTGGCTTAACGCCTCTCTCCGCCATTTCGGAAAAGCAAGGCTGCACCATATTCACAAGGACATGGTGCAGCCTTGCTTTTCCCCCTGCGATGGCGCTAAGTTTCACAAATTAGCGCCAACGCAGGCACCCTTGCACCAGAGTGCAAGGGTGTCTGCAAGCAGGGAGGTTTGTTTATGTACAGGAAGGTGTCCCTTCCTGCACATAAACAAACCTAAAATGCCAGTTTGTAACTTACATGTGTGCTGCTTCATACAGCACACATGTAAGTTACAAAACGGCATTTTTAAAAAAAGGTTTGTTTATGTACAGGAAGGGACACCTTCCTGTACATAAACAAACCATGGCATTTTGCATTTTCCAGCACACATGGAAAATGCAAAAACGAGGAGAAATAAAGCATTTCTCCTCGTATCGCCAACTTAAGACCAGGGTTTTCCTGGTCTTAAGTTTGGCGTTAGCTCCTATTTACGCTGCCCTTGTGAATAGGGGGCAGCGTAAATATCAATGGGTGTTGCGGTGGAACGTCCACCACAACACCCACTGCACGCCCCTTTCACGCTAAACACAGCGTGAAAGGGGGCCTATTCACAAGGCAGAGTTAAGCCACTTGGCTTAACGCTGCCTTGTGAATATGGCGAGGCCCCTATCGCCACCACAACGTCACTGAAAGTGACGTTGTGGTGGCGATAGGGGCTTGTGAATATGCCCCCTAATGTTCTTTTTAGTTAGTGATCAAAAGAAAAAAAACGTGCCTATGTGCTACAAAATTATGCAGTACCCGCGGCAAGTATTTCTTTTTAAAACGTAAGCCACACATGCTGTGCAAAAAAAAAAAAATGGCTAGAAACCATTAGCAAAGCCAATAGGTCACAAAGGCGACATCTATTTGCTTTGGCAATGCTTGTATCTTTTTGCCAATGTGAAACAACGTCGGCAAAAAGCATTAGCAAAGCCAATAGGTCTGCATTCATATAGCCAAAAGGTGAGACCTATTGCCGTTGCCAATGCTTGTTGTGTTCAGAAGTGTCTATTCGTTTCAGTAGATATTTTAGTTCAATCAGCAGAACTTCCTTTTTAGGTCGAGCCTAGAGTAGCGCGCAAGCGCTGCTTCTGGCGAAGACTTTATGTAGTGGGCATTTCAAAGCTGACCAGACGCTCGTGCGCCATGGCCTTTTCCCTGCGGTTACCCGCACGGGCGCCATGTGGTTTCAATTATCGTGCCCTGACACGGGCGCGATAATTAAAACCAGATGTCTCGCTGTGGCGCGCGCGCGAGCACCACTCGCGTCGCCCCCCCTCCTCCCCGCTCGTGCCTTCAAATGCTTGTTTAAAGCGCACTCGTGCCGTGCTTTTCCTTTAATGCCAGCCGCGCACCATTATTAATGACCTGCGGCAAGGAGGGGTCGCAGACTCGGTTAACTGTACAGGAGGGGTTGCAAGGGGCATTGAAAGCTCTAAATAAATATACATAAAATGAAAATCATATTCGGGCGCTTGATTTCGAGATACGAATACATACATAACTGGAAATTTCGTTACAAAGGGTTAGCCTTAGAGTCCCAACCAATCACTTTATTCGAGCTGTGCGATCAGTTTCACAACACACTGCAAGCTTGCTGACATTCCTGCCCAGTGAGCTGCCAGCTTGTGAATTGCTTGCTGGTTAGTGGCTACTGGGTGCAAAGAGAGAAACGCCCTCTGTGCCAGCAGGGTTTTAGTTATGTGCCCCAGTTAAGAGAAGGTTTTTCAAGGAAGACAATAATTTTCAAATCCCAGCCCCCCTTGGTGTGGCTGCGGGGTCTGTCAGAGATGGGGCATGTGACCAGCTGAGGGGCACAGCCCGGCCACGAAGGAAACAGCTGCTCCCTGCACCTGCTCACACTTGGTAGCTGTGTGTGTGGAGGGTGGTGCGAGCGCGTGAGCACCTCGGCGCAGCAGAAGCACAGTGAGTGACCGGAGCATGGCCCTGGCATGCGTTGTATTTTACCGGTACACTGTGAAAGGGTGGCTGGCGGGACACGCATGCTTGAAACAGGAGTCTCTGGTACTAACTGAAGTTGTTAATTTCTTAAGCAGTGTTCGTAGTGAAAATGGTTAATCCTCCTTAGTGACAATCTGTAATCTGAAGTCGCATTAAACTCCTGTGTTATGTTACTATATATTTTGTCTTTTTACTGTATTGTAATTTGTACCCCTTTTGAGGACTTCTTGGATCGTCCGTTTGAATTATTTATGTAGCGCTTCATACATCTAGCTAGGTGGTAAAGCGCTCCGATTTGCATCAAGTTCCTGTGCACCCATGAGAGTGTTATGTCATGTTTTGCCATGCTATGTCACGCAAGGCTGTGTTATGATGGTAATGTATGGCGTTCTATGTTATAGAATATACCAGTGGTTCGATTTGCGCTTGGCAGTTACTGAATCTAGGGGGTTCGGTGGGTGCAGGAGCTTGTGTACGATGTATAGAAGACTAGCCTGCTCATACACGGCCGACTTCTGCAGCTATTATCTATCACTCTAGCTAGGAGAGTGTCGTGCAGTTGCTCCAGCATGCAAGAAGTTAGAGAATTTTTTTAAAATTATTTTTTTTTTTGGGAAGATTTATATAGCGCAAACTCGACCCGAAGGTATTGGAGCGCTTTACATGAGCACCGGTTACGTTACAGAAGGACGCATTCATTTTTGGTAGGCACCAGGAGATTAAGTGATTTGCCCAGAATCACAGGAAGCTGAGCCCACACCCAGGCTCAAACCTGGTTCCCCAGCTCTGACCATAATGCCACAACCTCTCCCCAATTGTTTACCTGCCCTCGCTTATGACCGGCAGATATAGCACCGTACTCACCAACTATGCAGGATAAGCTTTGATGTCGTGTGGGGAAATCCCACATTTCATTTTATTCTCCTCTGATGTGAGGTGAGTTAATATTCCACGGCATTACGTGATATCAGGTAGGGTAGTTCTGTAGTCTAACATTTTATCTCTAATGGCAAGTCGCCTAATCACATAATCTTTTTTTTTTTTTTTAAATCAGATGTGTGCTCTTTAGTATAATCTTTGCATTGCACAAAATGCGATGTGTTTCTGTTATCACGAAAGGCAGATAGGATAGGCCTGTTTTCTCCCCATCGCCTCTAGTCGCAGGTATACAGCTCTGATGCTGATTGTAAATAGGATTTCCTTATGTTATGTTGCATCTCCTTTCAAGGTAGTTAGTTTGGCCCTGTATTCTGCAGTATTCACTTTAATGGGTGGGGGCTAGTTTGCTCTGCTAACGGGTAAAACAGGCCTACATTTTGCAGCATCTCCTGGTATGACGTTATGATAGCCCAACATTCGGTGGTATAGCTTTTCATGAAAGGTAGAAATGTGTTCTTTTATTTCTTATCCTGGCAGATTGGAGGTGCGGCATCACCTTCAGTGGCTGGTAAGCTAGTTCTTTGGTCTACATTCCTGTCTCCATTTGCAGCTGTGACCATGATCCCTTACAGCCATAGCTTCTAGTGAATCTGTCTGCAGGCCTCAGTTACCATACTTAACCACAGACTTTGGTTCTAACACTTGCCTTTGGCCCACTAGATCCCTTACAACTTTCGGTTATGTTCACTATTTCGCCATCCCTGCGCGCGGCAGAGGCAAGCATGTATTCCTGACACACTACATGACCTAGTGTGTAGTAATTTTATAGCTATTCAATCCCTAGCGGCACAATACCCAGGATAATATGTTACATGGATAACCACTTATAAGGTCCCAAAGGCGAGACCAATTGCATTGCAAATGCTTGTTGTTATTCTGGTGGACATGTGCAGTGCAATTTCAAATAACATTATCCAACACAAGCCTCGTGCAAAACGATTGAGCAGAATTTCCACCAGGGCCATTCAAAATAAAAGTAATTGAAATACATGTATTCTTCAGTGCTTTACTCCCAGATATAGTGGGTCCCAGTCCCGCAGGTGATGCTTCGAGCTTGGACTCTTTCTTAAAGCTTCAAGTGTCTGAATGGGTCATTTGGTTTTGCGTTCATGGTCTAATTTGACCACAATCCCCACCCACAGAGGAGAAATGTTTAACAGCTATATATAGGGCATGTGAAACTGTGGGGGACACCAGGAAGCCCCTGTGGAGTCTGATTACCATGCTAATGACACCGCCTTCCTTTCCCAGGCTCCAACAGGTTTAATTAAGCATCTGATGTCATCGTAGAAAGAATTCTGTAATGCAGTTGTGAAAAAGGAACATGGCAACTTTGGAGAAGGAAGCCAAAAGCAGACAAAGCAGAACTCAAGGCCTCATCTACGTGATGTAAAGTAACTACTCTTGATTAGCTAATAGCATAGATACCAACTGCAAATCTTGGGAAGAAGAATTAAGGAAAGATAATAATAATAACAATTTGGTTCTTAAGGAATTTATACTGTTACAGGTTTGCAGCTTTGTAACGCTGAAAGATAAGTCTTACTGCTACCAAACCAAATAGGAGTGTTTTATTATGTAATGGCATGTTGCTATTTTAGGTCGCATCAAATCGCCGAGGGGAGAAATTAGAGATTGGAAGAGTGGAAAGATTAGACAAGACAGCATAAAGGAGGAACAGGAGGAAAGGAAGTAGAAAGCAGCCTTGAAAATTGAATGAACTTCCCTAAAATGCTTGTATTTCACCATTAATTTCACACTTGTTCTTTCCCCCAATATTTGTGTGGAGAACGTTTGTGGGCGCATCATCAGGCCTGGTCAGGTGGGAGAGACACTGAGGGAGCTAGAGATGGAAGGAGAGATCAGAAGAGGCAACAAGGGAGCTAGAGATGGAAGGGGGGAGCAGGAGAGGCATTGAGGGAGCCAGAGATGGAAGGAGGGAGTGGGAGAGGCATTGAGGGAGCTAGAGATGGAAGGAGAGATCAGAAGAGGCAACAAGGGAGCTAGAGATGGAAGGGGGGAGCAGGAGAGGCATTGAGGGAGCTATAGATGGAAGAGAGCAGGAGAGGCATTTAGAGAGCTATTTATGGAAAGAGGGAGCAGGAGAGGCATTGAGAGAGCTATTTTTGGAAAGAGGGAGCATCAAAGGCATTGAGAGAGCTAGGGATGGAAGCAGGGGGTAGGAGAGACATTGAGGGAGCTAAAGATGGAAAGAGGGAGCAGGAGAGGCATTGAGGGAGCTATAGATAGAAGAAGGGAGCACAAGAAGCTTTGAGGGAGCTAGAGATGGAAGGGGATAGGAGAGGCAATGAGGGAGCTAGAGCGTGAAGGAGGGAGCAGGAGAGGCATTGACGAGCTATAGCTGGACGGAGAGAGCAGGAGAAGCTTTGTAGGATCTTGAGATGGAAGGGGTAGTAGAGGCATTGAGGGAACTAGAGCGGCATTGAGGGAGCTATAGATTGAAGGAGGGAGCAGGAGAGGTATTGCGAGAGCTAGAGATGGAAGCAGGGGGTAGGAGAGGCATTGAGGGAGCTAGAGATGGAAGGAGAGAGCAGGAGAAGCTTTGAGGAAGCTACAGATGGAAAGGGGTAGGAGAGGCATTGAGGGAGTTAGAGAGGGAAGGAGGGAGCAGGAGAGGTATTGAGGGAGCTATAGATGGAAGGAGGTAGTCGGGGAAGCATTGTGGGAGCTAGAGATGAAAGAAAGGAGGAGGAGAGGCATTGAGGGAGCTAGAGGTAGAAGGAGAGCATAGGAGAGGCACGGAAAAACCTAGAGGTGGAAGAAGGAAGCAGAAAAGGCATTGAAGGAGCTAACGCTGCAATGAGGAAGCAAGAGAGGCATTGAGAGAGGTAGAGAGGGAAGGGGGGAGCAGGTGTGGCACTGGGGAGAGGATGTGGCGTTACAGACAGAGCTGCTGAAAATGGAACTGGGGAACCAGGTTTGAGTCTTGGCATCAGCTTAAGGAAATATTCTTCCCCCAGCAAGAGGGCCGTTCAGACATTGTTATCATTTTCAAAGCCGTACGCATATGCGCGCATGCGTGCCTATATTTACAATGAAGGGCTAAAACAGTGATACAATAAATTTGCCTGTTACCAACACTGATGCTATTTTATTAACCTATTTCTTCATTCATTAGTGGTACGTATACAACTCTGTACCTGTAAGGGTTTGGGGAGTTGAGACCAAAGTACTTTGCCTTTAGACAATGGAGTCCAGGGCAAGGCGTTTGGGTAGAGAGTCAGTCCGTGATAGTACAGGATTAATGTGATTGGCTGAGGTTAGCAAGTAGAAGAAGTCTTAAATGTGTCCAGTGACTTACTTCATGGTAACATGGCTCAACATAAGATTTACAGTTTCAAGATATGTGAGGATTCAAAACAACAAACCAATACAATTAAAAATATATAAAGCCTCTCATTCTAAGGTGGTCAGTGCCCAATCGCAGTGGATAAAACACGCGGAGGATATGGCATTGCCACATGTCATAGTTTCATTGAGCAATTAGAGAGTTTCACATGTAAGTCTAGAGGACAGCATGAAGTGTCAGCCTTGCTGTCCGGTACAAGTGCTCGTTTTCACCCTTTCGGACATGTTTTTCAAATTGCTCCAAGAAATACCTGGAGAAATTTGCGTGGGTGAAACCACTCAGGTTAAGGTGAAGTTTGTGCTCAACTCAGAATCCGAAATCAGGTGCAGACAGCACTTGCTCCTGAATTTGGATTTACTACAGCAGTAAGAATGAGGCCATAAAACTTTAAAAGCCCAGTCCAAATATAGAAATTGCAATCATTTAGAAATAAAGATGGGTGATAATGTGAGGTGAGCAGAGAGGGTTTAGAGAAACAGGCTACTCAGTGGCATAACTGTCTGCTTTGCAAGAGCTATTGGCTTCGCCAATGTGTTTTTATACATGTTGTATACCAGCATGGCTGCTGTTCAGCATGGCTTAAAGTTAGTGGCAAAGAAGAGACTGGCGTTGAGTGTCATAGAGTGGAATGACGAAGAGTGTGTAGGGTGGAGTGGCATAAAGTGTTGTGTATAGCAGTGGCATAGAGTGGAGTCTCATAGAGTGGCGGACAGTGGAATGGTGCAAAGTGCGTTGGCATAGAGTGTTGCAGAGTTTAGTGGCACAGAGTGCAGCAGCATAGAATTCAGCAGCATAGAGTGCATCGTAGAATGCACTGGCGTAAATTAGAGTGTTGCATGGTAGGGTGCAGTGGCGCAGGGTGAAGCGGTGTAAAGTGAAGTGATGCAGAGTGGAGTGGTGCAGAGCAGAGTAGAGTACAGTAGCAAAGAGTGCAGTGGTGAAGAGTAGAGTGGCAAAGAGCAGAGTAGAGTGGTGCAGAGTAGATTATAGAGTCGTAGAGTGGAGTGGAGTGGAGTAGAGTAGAGTGCTGCAGAGTGCAGTGGCGTAGAGTGCAATGACATAGAGTGCATTGGCATGGAATGCAGTAGTGCAGAGTGAAGTAGCGCACAGTGCAGTGTTGTAGAATAGAGTAACATAGAGTGCAGTGGCATAGAGTAGAGTGGCATAAAGTAGCATAGAGTAGAGTGGCATTGAGTGCAGGGATGCAGAGTAGAGTGTAGTGGTGTAGAATAGAGTGGTGCAAAGTGCAGTGGCATACAGTGAAGAGGAGTGGCATGAAGTGGAATAGTGCAGAGTAAATTGGCGTAGAGTGTTGCAGAGTACAGTGGTGTGGAGGTCAGCGGCATACAATTCAGTGGCATACAATGCAACTTCGTGGAATGCAGTAGCATAGATTAGAGTGGTGCCTAGTAGAGTGAGTAGAGTAGAGTGGCATAGAGTGCAGTGGCATACAGTGGTGCAGAGTATAGTGGCATAGAGTGCAGTGGCATAGAGTGCAGTAGTGCAGGGCAGAGTGGCGGAGAGTTGAGTGGTGGCGAGTGCAGTGTTGCAGAGTAAAGTGTCAGAGAGTGCAGTGGTGTAGAGTGGTGTAGGGAGCAGTGGTACAGAGTAGAGTGCAGTTGCATTGAGTGCAGTGGTTTAGAGTAGAGTGACACAGAGTGCAGTGGCATAGAGTGGAGTGGAGTAGAGTGGCATAGAGTGCAGTGGTACAGAGTGCAATGGCATAGGGTAGATTGTTTCAGAGTAGAGTGAAGTGGTGCGCACTAGAGTGGTGCAGGGTAGCGTGTAGGGGCATTGAGAGGAGTGGTGCAGGACACAGTGCAGTGGCTTATAGTAGAGTGGCATAGAGTAATGGCGTAAAGTGTTGTAGAGTGCAGTGACATAGGAAGCAGTAGTTCAGAGTAAATTAGAGTGGCATACAATGGATTGGCATAGAGTGCAGGGGTGTACAGTGGAGTGGTACACAGTAGAGAGCATTGGCATATAGTGTATTGGCATAGAGCACAGTGTTGCAGAGTGGGGTAGAGTGGAGTGGCACAGAGTGGAGTTGTGCAAAGTAGAGTAAAGTGGCCTAGACTGGATTGGTGTAGAGTGCAGTGGCGAAGAGTGTAGCGGTGTAGGATAGAGTGGCATACAGTGCATTGGTTTAGAGTAGTATGGTACAGAGTAGAGTAGATAGGCATAGAGTGAAGTGGCGTAGGGTGCAGTGGCGTAAAGTGGAGTGGTGCAGAGTAGAGTACAGAGGGCGCAGAGTTCTGTGGCATGGTGTAAAGTGGAGTGGTGCAGAGTAAAGTGCAGTGGCATGGTGCAGAGTAGAGTTGAGAGACGTAGAGTGGGGTAGGAATGGTGTGGTAATACACTGCCATTAATGTAGTAATGAGGTCCACGCAGGTAGGATGTAGGTTATGAAGATTTATTGAAGTAGGTTACATGTAGATAAGTTCTTGTGAAGCAGGTAGTTAAGTTCTGTAAAGCAGGTAGTTAAGTTCAGTAGATCAGCCCCACCAGGAGCAGCCTGCTAGCTGCTCAGCCCTTCCACCAACTGTCACCACTCATACCAGTCACTCAAGCATTCCACTCATGGCCCACACACCAACATTCCACACAGAACACTCACACTGGCTGAGCAGCTAGGAACAAGATAACATAGTACATAATAACACAACATGAAGATACTACAATTAAAGACTAATTTTCAATTGAAATGACCATTCATTTGCACAGGTGTACAGTTTTACTAATAAAACTATACAGTGCATCACCTAGTATTTTGATTTGTTTTGATCATATTAAAGTATTTGTTTCCAACGCATTTAAGAATTAACTAAAAATGTGCATCATTTATGCTTTGTTAATTCTGATATATTCTGAATTGCTTGCACAGTTTATTTAAATGTTGTTGTGTGCTAGGAAAAAACCCTTTCCTCTACCCACAGTATCCAGCTAGATTGTCACATAAATCCTCTCACTTTGAAGTCAGAGAAAGAAAAGTAAACACCAAGCTCCCTCGGAAGACAGAATCTGACATCTGACCTCTGTCTTTGAATGCACAGCAAATGTGACAAGATGAGAATAAGATTTATACACCTGTTTACAGAAAGAAGCACTCGTTGAAGAATACAAGAAGTGGTGTGAAAAGACTTTGCTCCTTGAGTAAGACAAACTAAACCTGGACAGCCTAAAACAAATAAAGCCATCAAATAGAAAGCCAGAAAATATGAGTTACAAACCACAAAGCCAATAATAAGCAATGAGGGGGATACAGTCCAAGGGAAGCTTTCTGAATGTCCCCAAGATGTCTTTAGCAAACCAGCCAGTGCAGCTTTGACTAATGATGGGGCCTCCCTGCAGAATGTGGTGAGGGGCCCCCCAAGTCTCCCATATCTCACAGATATTCATTGACCTTGACCTGAATGGGGCCCCCCTTGAAGGGTTGGGGGCCCTCTGGAGGGTTGTGTTACCCCGCTGGAGACTGCTCTCACCACATAATACATTACCACAATGTCATGTCACAATCAAATATGTCCTTAACATTAGTGTAAAAGAAACCATGCATTTTATGTTTGTTCAAATACTTTTCCATGGCTGCAGTTCGTTCAATAATGCATATAGACGTCAAGAGATGACATCTATTAACTCACCCTTGTTTTACTTCTCTTGTCTATGCTTTCTCTTGTCAATTTTGTATTGTCTGTCTCTCCCTTCTCCCTTCTCACGTCTATCTGTACTGTCTCTCCACTGCCCTGCAGTTGCTCAATCTTTCATCTCACTCATTCCCCACTCTTTCTTTCTTCATTTCTCCTTCCCTTTTTTCTGTTCCCTCCTTTACGCCTGTCTCTTATATCTCGGTTTCTTTCCTGTTACATGTCTCTCTCTTCACCTTTTTATTTTTACTGTCTGTCTTTCTCTCTCTCCCTCTCTTTCTTGCTCTTGCTTTTCTCCTTTTTTTATTTTTTTCGTTCACTTCTCACTCCGCTCTCTCTCAAAGCTGTTCTTTTTCCCTGCACTGTCTACCCACCCTGACTCATTGCTCATAATCCCCTGTCTGCTGCCTGCCACTCTCTCGCCTCTACTAGAATTCCCTCTCAGCCTGGCTACGACCTGTCACAGTGGCAGGTACAGAGGAGCCTTTTCTCAGGACCATTCCTCAGCACTTGCAAAAATAGGATATTGTTGCAACATTTACTTTTTACTTTCAGCTTGGGGAAGCTACAGAGGCTATCCCAAGCAGCTGCATATTGCACTCATTGTGCAGTGGGGGCTCAGGGCCCCCCAGGATGGGTAAGGCTGGGGGCCCCCATGCACTATGGAGTCTGAGGGGGCGTGTGTTAAGCCCCTGAGGAGTCTGTGGGTGGCTAGGTGGTTGCAGTCAGGCACTTTAGAAGTATATAAGGATGGAATACCATTTCACCCACTTTAGAGATTTATAAGGCACATTTTTTGGGTCCGAATTGTTGGGCTGTGCAAATTGGAGCAAACCTTCAATTGCAGAGAATTAGTTTAAAACGGTTATTGAGACTTCCCTCAACACCCCAAATATATCTATGTTCTTGCCTTGGAAAACATAGCTGCTTTGGTTCACTCAAACCGATGTTTACGTACATGAAGACAAAAGCAGGTCAGACTTTGATAATCACTATGTTGGGAAACCCGCCGGCTTGGCGTAGGCAGTCCCTGTAGGTACAAGACAGTTACAGGACAGTTCATGCAAAATAAGAATACTCTCTTTACTCTCACACGATCCCTCCCCTCTTTGGGTTGATGCTGTGTCCTATATTCAGGGTATCGAGATGTCCACTAGTTGTTCTTTCCCTTGTTTATAAGGGAAAAGAAGGAGCGGGTGGGTGGAGTAAGCAGCAGGGGAAGTGGCAAGGCGCCAGGAGGCTAGCTCCCCATGAGTAGGCCAATTACACAGTGAGGGACGATATTAAATAAAAACCTGGAACAAACAAGGCGTTGTATCATATATGGAAGAGACACCACAGTGGCATTGACTTCACCCTGGCACAGCTGTGTCGCCGCTGCCCTCCGTCTCCAGCCACTAACGCACAGGTGTGGGCTCTCTGGACTGGAGGGAAGGTGCAGATGAAAAGCATCACATTCTTCTCCTGGTGATAGGAGAAAGTGAGTTCTCTTTTAGGGATGCTTTCTCGGGCCAATCTGAAGTCCAACAACCAAACCAAGCAGAGAGCCCACCTTAGGTCACCGTGAGGGGTTAGCTGCACAGGATGGTGGGTGCAGGGCCAGACCCTGTGGCCAGCCCCTGCTGTGCGCAGTCCAATTCCATGTGCAGTGCGGTTGCCGAAGTTTATCATAAAAAAAATAACTTCTCTGAAGAAACACAGCTAAAGTGACATTGTGGTTACAAAACAAAACCTAAATAAACCTGAAATTGGGCAGTTATGTTAGCTGATCAAACCATAACTCACACTCAATGCACTCCTCAAGACCTAGCAATGGTTTCACAGATGACATCAGTAATGATGTCAATGGCGAGAATATATGCCATCACCATAGATTGCACAGGGAGTGTGGGCCTATTGCGTATCTGATGCTCGCACAAGACTGAGCTCGTCAGAGGTGCTAGCTGATTTTCATGGTTAATTCCGACCGCAGTCACAAGCCTTTTTCAGCGCTTTGGAGGTGTCTCTGATTGTGGTAGCAAAGCTTTCTTGCTTCAAGTTTTCTATGCACTTTGTAAATGTCTTAATGAAACCGCCAATCAGTTGAGATACTTCAGAAGGCCGGGTTGTCACAGGTCAGAGTTAAATAACAAGGACCCCCTGCAACAAATCAAAATTCCTAGGGCAGGGCAAATACAATTGTAAGGAAAAACCCCTAGGCAACTAAAGGTCTATAACAATTAACAGGCCATATGGACTACAAACATGATGTAAAGTACGCAGTGTACACACAAATACATTTAAAATTTAATTTCTTTAATATAAAATAATTTAAAAACATTTTGGAACATATGTCATCAGTCAACTAATAACATACACAATACAATATCCCCACATAACTCACAAGGGTACACAGTGCAGTGGACAAACATGAATATTAACAGAAAAACAATGAAGACAAAAATTCATACAATATATATCAAAATATGATTTATGATTATGGAACTTCTACGCGCGTTTCGGCGTACACTACGCCTTCATCAGGAAAGCCACAGAAATTCCTAAATGTGAAAACCTTCGTGCTCCAAAAGTGAAAAATAATTTCTTTTCATCTTTTTCACTTTTGGAGCACGAAGGTTTTTAAGAGGCGACTGATGTCGTGACCATTTTAATTGTATATCTTTGAACTCAGTGTACCTTATTTTTAATTTCACATTTAGGAATTTCTGTGGCTTTCCTGATGAAGGCGCAGTGTACGCCGAAACGTGGGTAGAAGATCCTTCATTTAGCCACTTAAGTCACCTGTCTTTATATTTTCCTTGATTTAAATCATATTTTAGGCATCCCAGCAATATGGGGAGAAAATGAACATTAGTTGGAGGTAAATGTTTAGCCAAACTCTAAGAGATAATGGTTTGCTGGTACTATTTGGTCAATGATTGGAGATTAGAGGGTGCAAGTGGGAGAGCTCTGGGGGTGCGAATAGGCCAGTAACATGATCTTACTGTCTCATAACTACAAAGCAGATGGGAACAGCAGTAGGACCAGAGAGGTGACAAGTTCTCATTTCAGTCTTTACTGGGCCTCACTAAGGTCAATTCACAAAACAAGACCTCTCTACTAAAAAGCAAATCATTTTGGAAATCATCACGAAAAAGAGGTTTAAAATGTCTTGTGCTCAGAAGATGAATTACCTCCTTGATGAAGCATTATCTCACATGACTATGGCAAGCATGGATCTGTGGGTTCCATGCCAAGTTCTCATATGTTTATTACTAGTGCCTGGATTTTTGCAGCCTCCTACCTTCTTTTTTATGTATATGTTCTACTGATAATACTTGGCACATAAAGGGTGCCTCACTTAGCTGGATTTAGCACATAGGATGTGGATTTATTCGTCTGAGCCCACCTTGAGGAGGGGATGACAGCTGGCACAAGACCTAAAGGCTTCACTGTACCTGCTGAATCACCTGCCAGGTGTAACACAGGTTTCAATAGGGCTCTTTTAAGTGTTTTAAATCCTGATTGTGTTTCTGGATGCCTACAGTTACCACCGCCACCCTGCGTGCTCCTTTACTTAGGATGTCTTTGTTCCTGGGTTCGTCTCGCGTTCATTAGTTTGATTATAGGTGATCAACTTGTCCTGGATTTCTACTACTTTTTCTGAGTGTTCATTTTATTCACACTGTTTTAAATAATAAGTGCTTCCAAATAGGGGTTCCTTACAAAAAACAACGTATAGAGCAGGAAATATGTAGTGCAGTATAAAAATCTATCAATTGCATTTCCCGCTGAGGAGACAGAAAAAAAATCATGCTGTGTGGCATCTCTTTGGATGATTAGGCAAGCCAGTTCTCAATTAATAAACCGATATACACTTGTGTCTCTGATAAGCAGCTCTGATTGGGCATCATGTTACACCTCTGCCAGGAGACTTGGGCACAGGAGCACAGGCACTGGGAACTTGGAAGAGATGGCACACAGGACGATGGAAAATATGCGCTCACACTCGAAAAACTACATTTCCCAGATTTACCTGCACAGCCCAGCCACTAGACGACCAGCACAATCAGACATACTTTCGTGTCAATAGTGGCAAACCAAGTATTTCAACCCATTTCACCCTTGTCTGGCAACAGCAGTTGTTGTGACATTTCCCTTTTCGCTATAGTTTGCACTCTACTTGTTTAGTTCCATCATCCTTGCTGTTTTCTCCCTTGTTCAGTTCCTTTTGGTCCTCTAGTTTCCTTACCCTCTGTTTGTGGTTGCTGCCTCGTTACCTTCTTATCAGTTTGTCTTCTTGTCCAGGCCTCCTCGCTCCCGGCGCAGCATGGTCATTCCATCTTCTATAAACTTGGAAGACAATCGTCAACTAGCCACAACAAGAATGTATTGTTGCCAACCATATTGTATCAATATTGACTAATGTACACCTCAGATATCATTTGCCTTATATAAATTGTCTTTGATCATATCTGATTGAGTTAGTTTTCAGTGTGTATGTGCTGGTCCTCTGTTTGATTGCTGATGAGACTGGAGTACGAATACAAAGGTTACTGATGGCATGCCTAAGTATGTAACTGCTTTTAACATGTAGTGATATATTGATACATTCATATATAAATAAATCAAAACACTTTATCGTTCAACATATCGGTATCTCTTTTCTCACATACACCTTTTGCCTTGTTTATCTGTTGTCATTACACATTTTTTATCTCTATACTTATATTTTAGTAACTGCTAGAAATTAGTTGCCACAGGTCTTTTCACATTGATATATTTTCTCTCCTCTAAGTGCTCATTTTATTTAGCAGGGGGTCCCTCTTCTTTAAATTACATTCTGCCTTCGATTCCTGTGCATGGTCTGTGGTAGAGCGTCCCCGCCTCTTGCACCGGGTAAGTCCCACACTTTATTACCCTTAGATCTAATTCCTGTCCTATGTTGTCGACGCCCTAGTAATTGTGCTCTATAATCCTTAGGTCGAGAGCTTGATGTTTTTAATTTGGCCCTGAGACGCTGTACCTCCAATATCCATAATGAGTTTTCCGAACACCACCCTGTAGGCAGGTCTCTCTCTCTCTCTCTCATCTCTACATACTCCTACAATGTGAGAGTGAAAGGAGGGGCATGGTCTCACCCTTTTCAACATAAATGAGAATTGAACCAATATTTTATGCAGAGAGCTCCAGTCAGGGTCAGGGTCAGGCACAAATGGCTCACCCAGTCCAAGTTTTTTAGTTGAATTTTGGGACTTGTAGTCCTGATTATTCCATTATAACAACAGGACTACAAGTATCAGAATGAGGTAGTCCTTGTGTTTTGCCTTGAACGATACCCTCATGGCAGCATTTCCCAGCAATACAAAATTACACTTTTACAACCTTTTTGTAATACACTTGGAGAATTGTTTATTTTCCCCAAAATATTCCAGGACTGGGGTTTCGAATAGTAAGTGTGCCATTTTGGGGACAGTTGCACTTTCGCAAATATTCTAGGTTTGGGGTTGAACTAGTATATTTCCCTTTCCAACGGCCAGAAAACTCTCGAGTGTGCCACTGAAGGCAACAGGACACCTTCACTGGTCAGCAACCCACTCTAGACCCTGTGAAACCAGAGAGCTCTGTCAATGCTCTACATTTTTACTCTCCTGTCAGACTAAACAGCCAATACTTCTATTCTGCATTTACAGCATAGGCAAACCATGAGGGCCTAGTTGGACCGCAGAAGACCACATGGAGTGGAGGGAAACAACAGCAGTCAATACACAAAAGAAAGACTCCTGCTGAAGCCTGTCAAGCTTCAAATGTATCAGGTCACGAAGATCAGCCGAGCTACACCCCAGGATCAGCAATATTAGAGATTTGGTGGTGATACTGCTCAGACTCCTTCTTAATAACTTGCTCTTAACAGGAAATATTACTGAGGATTAAAGAAAAGCACATGTAGTTCCACCCCATAAAGCTAGTAGCAAGGAGAAGCCTGGCCTTCCAGCATGGGAACTCTGGCTGTCCAAGTCTCCAAATTGCGGTGCATTGCTCAGTGCCAATTTTAATCAACAATAGAAGATGTACTGAAAAGCCCTGGCAGGATAATTAAAAATACAATCCTTACATCTGGAGCTTATTTGTCAATTCACATTGCTGAAATACTGAGAAACATTTTAATCCCCATTCATAATTCAGTAATTATTAATTTCTGGTGAGACAGGTTCGGTACATTAGGTCACAATTAAAAGTATAAGCAAAGCCAAAATAAGAACATCATGGATGTTTTGTCCTGCTTACCAGACATCTTTGAAGTGTCATAAATCTGACTGGAATAAAAGGTTTTGTAGGTTAACACTATTTCTAAGGTTTTCTTTTAAAAGAAATGTGCAACATGCTTGATGATGGCACAATGCAATTCATGGATCATCTATTGAATAATGACATGAATTGTAAAACATAATCTCTGCAAAAAAAAACAGAAGATCAAACATATAAAACAGACCAAACGCAAAACATGATAGTTGTAAAGATATTTTCCCTCCTCCTTCCCTATTCCAATGTACAGATGGCACTCTGCGGTATGTGAAATGTCAACTAGTGTTGGACTGGTCTGTTGGGCACTCTTACACTTTAGCACTGCCCGATGGGCCATCTTGACCACGACCGGTGTGTGGGTCATTTTTGTGGCCGTGAAGGCTATGAAGGGACCAAAATAATGTCCCACACACTGACCCCTTGAAGCCGACCATCTGACAGTGCAAGAGTGCCTGAGTGTCAGAAAAGCCAGTCCAATGGGCCAGTTCAACACTGTCAGCAACAGATAAAATCGCCCAACGGAGAAGCTCGATCCAATACTGGAATTCAGATGTCCACTTCAAACAAAACCCGACCAAGACAGAATGAGTGCTTATGAGCAACAGTGACCTGATCAGCAGATTCAAACATGGACCAGCAACATCGCACTCAAAGGCTTCTCACCTTCACTCCCAACATGAGCAAACCATTGGGCTTACATTCTGACTCTCCTACATCCTTTAGCACTCACATAAAAATATTTCAACCCATCTATCAGTTTGAAATCCTCATAAAAGGCAAGTCCTTGTTCCCCCCCAACTTCAGCACAGTAGTAGAAACCATGGTTCTTGCTCACATTGACATGGAAAGTTCCACCTCCTTTGTCTTGCATGCGTTACCCTGGCACCACTTAAGGCCTCCATCCTTCCAGCCACTAATACCAACATTGACCCTCAGAAATGCAAACACATCGTACCTGCAATGAAAAAACTACTTTCCTTCCCTCATGCCTCGATTAAGTTCAAAACAATGTCAGAATCGTACCTATTTTCTGCAGGAGCGATAGGAAGTCACGATGATAGCTCCCAACTTCACCCTCAACCAAGGCAACCCAACAATTGTCAAAGTATACCAAAATCAACGAGGAAGAGGGGAAGGGAAGAGACAAACAAATGTCCCACGGAGACCGTTCTGTAGCGCGAAGGCTACCCAGGCCAGGTAAAGGATCTTCCTACATGACATTAGAAGAGAAGTAAGAATAAGACACTGCTGACTTCTGTACGTGTGGCTAAATGTAACTCCAAATTATATAGAACCATGTACCTCAACAAATCCCTCTTCCATTTACTGGCAAGAAGTAGCTACTGTTGAGTGCATTACTCTAAAATCAGAAAAAAATATTGGAGTATGTCATATTACTCAAAGACCTTCAATATATTATTTGTATTCTCACACATACCTTATAATTCTTCTTTGCACATAGAAGGCTCAATGACTCAACTATAAATGCAAACAAATGAGAGATAATAAAGCACATACATTCCAGCATGTATATCTTTCTAGTCCTAAACCGAAGTAAAAAAAAACAAAAGAAAAATATAGAGCATTAAAAGATAGAAAGGAAAGGAAAATCATCAGACTGTAGTGTAATGTGCTTAGCAAGCAGTATCAACACATTGTCTTTTCATTCTTTATCCACAGGTATCGTCAGCACAATGAAGCGAAGAAGATATATATATCTCACCTGCTGCTACACGGCCCCTTTTTTGCAAGGCAAACTTCAGCAATTATTTTAAAAATATCGGATCCAGCTGCCGCACTTACCCGATCAGATGCACGCTGGGAACTGTAGGCTCACATTTGACTGCAGGATCCTTTTGCAGCAGGGTCAGCTGATCTCCCACCAATGGGAGCGCCAGAGGAACTACAAAGGAGGGAGGAGGTGATGGCGTGAGAACAGCGGCATCTGAAGAAGGCTGACAGGTCGAAATGCATTATGCCAAGCTATACCAGTGAATAAAAGAGTCTCCCGACATGTTCCCCGCTGTGTCCTTGTGACTTGCTTTCCAGTAAAGTGGTCTTTCCTTTGATATATATATATATATATATATATATGTATATATATGTGTGTATATATATATATATTTCTTACAAATTTACAATAAGGCGATCACTCAGAGGTCTGCATACACCAGTGGTTGATTTATTCTCGGTTACGCGTTTCGCCTGCACAGCAAGCTTGGTCACACAGTGATTCAGGGGAAAAGACAGTCAATACGTACGAAATGTAAAAATCAAAGAAGGACCAAAAAGTAGTGATCTTCCTACAACCAAAGTGGCATCCATTTTGTAATGTGTTGTTATTGCACATAAATATAAATCAAAATGAACTTAAAGGGTGTATTCTGGCATCAATACAATTCCCAAGTGGGTTATGGGTCCTGCCCGTGCATAAAAGTTAAATCACTTTTATCAACAAAGAGATTAGGTGCGGCAAGAAGTACATATTACATTCAAGACCCAACAAATTGCGGCAGCCATATTATAACGTAGAGTTATCATCATAGTATATACAGTTAGACATTAATATCCTGCAGCTGCAATATTCTCTGTATAAAATTCTACTATTTACCACATGTAACGGCAATGGTGACATCTATTTATAATCCTGGTGATTTCCCTATAAAAATCAAAAGTAAATTGGAATACTTTCACTCGGCACAGTGCCAAATGTTACCCTCTAATAGAGCCGTATTGTATATAGGGGTACCAAAATGTATCTCTACTAATAATGTAGAGTCCAAAGAAAAGAAAACCTACGATAGACTATTTTGGCCGAAAGTATCCATATGAACCATCTACCACCACCTAGCCTTTACATTTCACCATGTATACTGCCTTCCCCATTCCATCAACACTACATCCAGTAGTCCACCAAAGAACAATTAAAAGTTATATATATGTGAAAATTAATAAAGTTATGTAGTTAAACATAAGACTAAAGAGAAAAAGATGAACAAGTCTCTTATCTGTCTAGTCGAGCCCTCCACCATAACGATAGAAGAAAAGGGTAGGGGTGGGTTTCAGTAGATATGTTTCTAGGTTCTGCCCCTTCCTTTCCTCCTGTATAAAAAGGAGAGAAAAGAAACCATTAAAATCCATGAATATTCTCATACTAAAGATTAAAACTTCTTTCAAAATTTGAAACAAAAATTGCCAGGTGTGCAGTATTCACCATAAAGACATATCACAACAGAAAAAATTATACTATTCATTATTCATGTAGATGAATACTTATTTCTTCATCTTGATTCAGCCCTTCCGGATTTTTTGTTTGGAGGTTAATTATATGCCAAGATTCCTTTTTACGCAATTGCAGGACTCTATTGCCCCCTCTCTGTGTGTGTTCAATCTGTTCTATAGCAAAGAACGTAAGAAGGGAACTATTGGAGAGATGGTACTCAGTAAAGTGTCTGGCCACCGGGTAATGGACATCCTTGTTCGTAATTGCCCTCATATGCTCCAGCACCCTTTTCTTTGTGGCTAAGGTGGTACTACCCACATATCTTTTCTTGCATGGGCATTCCAGAATATAGATTGTAAATATTGTGCCACATGTTAGAAATTGTTTTATTGTTCTTTCTCCTGTTGGGGTAGAGTAACTTTTCCTCATGGAGCTATTCCTACAAGCCTTACAATGGCCGCAGGGAAAGAAGCCTTGAAGGTTAATCTGTGTGTTTCTGCTAGTGTTAGTGATATCCCCTTTCACTAAGAGATCTCTGAGATTTCTCCCTTTCCTGTAGGTGATCTGGGGTCTCTCCTGTACGGTATTGCCTATAATAGGGTCACTGGTTAAAATATTCCAGTTACGGGTCAATATTTTAGAAATTGCCTTCGACTCCTTATTATACGTGAGAATCACTCTGGTTGTGGTATCTTCCTCAATGTTGGTTTTGTCTCTCAGTGTGTCCTCCCTTTCAACCTTGTTAATTTTGGTTTTTGCTCTCTTAAGGACCCAATCTGGATACCCTCTTTCTCTAAATCTTGTCATCATGTTTTCCTGTTCGTTTAAGAAACTTTCTTGTGTACTGCAATTCCTTCTCGCTCTCAGTAGTTCACCAAATGGAATACTCCATTTAAGTGTTTCAGGGTGACTGCTGAGAGCGTGCAGGAGGCTATTTCCTGCTGTTGGCTTCCTGTGCAGTCTAGTAGTCATCCTGTTGTCTAAGACCTCTACCACTACATCCAAAAATTCGATCTGTTTATTACTCATGGTGTAAGTCAGCTTAAGGTTAAAGGTATTATTGTTTAATTCTTTGATCATGTCAATGGCACTTTCCTCACTGCCTTTCCATACCACAAAAAGGTCGTCAATAAACCTAAACCATTTTATCACCTTATCGTGGGCGGAGTCTTGCCTGAATTTTCTGAGGACTTCCTCCTCCCATACCCCCAGAAAAAGATTCGCAAAACTGGGGGCAAAGCAAGTACCCATCGCAGTTCCGAGGATTTGCTTAAACATTGTACCATTGAATAGAAACATATTGTTAAGGAGACAAAATTTCATGAGTATTAATAACATTTCAGTATGCTCCAGGTAACAGATTTCTCGTGTGTTAAGAAAGTATTGACAACACCGAACCCCCAGTCAGTGGTCAATAATAGAATACAATGAATTAACATCCAAGGTAATCATCTGGTAATCTTCTTCCCATACAATATCCTTGATTTTATCCAGGAAGTCTTTGGTGTCTCTTATATGTGAGGGAAGTTTTTCTACATAGTCACGAAGAAAATAATCAATGTATTTAGAAATGTTTTCAGTGACACACCCAATGGAAGATACAATGGGTCTGCCAGGCGGTACTCTAGGATCCTTATGTACCTTGGGTAACAGATAAAAAATGGGAGTTCTGGGATAATCACATTTCAAATAACAGTACTCTTCCCACTGCAAGATCCCTTTGTCTTTATACTCAGTGAGTATATTCCATACACTTACTATGCTCGCATTATACTCATGTGTATTAGTAGTGACATAGAATCTAGTATCTGTTAGTTGTTTGGTAGCCTCAGCAATGTAAGCTGACCTATCCCATAGTACAATGTTCCCACCTTTGTTGGCGGGACGGACGATAATGTTATCATCTTCCTTCAGGGAGTTGATAAATTGCCATTGTTTTCTGGTAAAGTTAGTGGAGTCTGTATTCCTATTGTAATTGCGTTTTCTGAATTTTATAAGATCTTTGGTTACAGTCTCATGAAAGGCATCGATGTTATCATGTGGCATGAGTGGTAGGAAGACGGATTTCGGTCTAAACTTAGTACTGGCAGGAGGGTCTGTTCTGGGAATAGTTTGTTCCTCAAAGTCATCGAGACTTGATTCTCGACATAAGTCCTGCATGATTGTAAGTGTTTCCCTGTCTTTAATACTGAGAAACGTATTATGATCAATTTCCGATCTTTCTTCAGGAATAACTGGGGTACATTTTAAACTGTGCCATTTTTTGAGTTTCACCTTCCTCACAAATTTAAACATATCTATTCTTGTCTCAGGATAATTAAAAGAATTAGTCGGACAAAAGGTGAGTCCTAGACAGAGAGTTCGTTTTTCAAACATAGAGAGAGGTCTATATGATAAGTTTATGATAGTTCTATTTACCATATCGTCTTCCATCATTTCCGATTCTTCTGGCCCATTTGTCTTGTTCCCATAAGCCGATTTCCTCGTCCTCTGCCTCTTTTGTTCTCTCCGTCGTTGGAACTTTCTTCTTCTCCAGTTCCTTCCTGGTTTCTTCCTCGTCCCCTGCCTCTTCCACGTCCTCTCCCTCGCGTTTTCGGTGGTTGGACAGTCCGCGGTATTTCCCTCCTTGTCCTCAGGACCCGGAATTCGTCTAAAAAAGTCGTTTAAATTCTTTGTCCGTGCTATATGTATATGTATATATATTTGTCACGAAAGCAAGATGCACCATCAAATAAGTGTCAATACGGTAAAGTTATCAAAGATGAGCTCACAGCACATGTTACCCAAACTTAAGCACTCTGATTCTTTGGATTAGTTCTTTTTTTGTTGTTGCAGGGATCCCTGGAAGTCGGAGGCAGCATGCGGAAAGGAACAGGAGCCACCGAGACTGGATTCACCGAAGAGAGCCATCAACAGGAGACCGCCAGAGAATCCTGACGTGAGCCACCAAGAACACCACAGGGAACGTGGTAGAAACCGGAAGCGAAAGGTGAGTGACCCGATGGCAGAAGCTGCAGGCACTAAACCACTAGAACGCCAAGCAGCTTCCTGTCCATCCCTGCCCCCTTTATTCCTTGTGTGCTCCGTCCCTGCCGCATCCAGAATATGGATTGCGACAGGTGTGACAGTACACCCCCCCAACAGTGCCCCAACCGGTTTTGGTTTGTCAGGAAACTATCTATGGAACAACCAAAGCAGTCAAGAGACATGGATATGGCCAGCAGGTTCCCATATACGGTCTTCAGGACCATACCCTTTCCAATGAATCAGGTAATGTAGCTTACGCCAAATCCTTTTAGAGTCCAGAATTGCCTCCACCTTGAACTCAGGTTCATCATCTACAACCACTGGAAAAGGTTTCTCAGGAATCCGAGCATCAGGTGCAAAAGGTTTCAACAAGGAGACGTGGAACACAGGATGAATCCGTAATGTAGAGGGTAGCAATTTTGTAGCAACAGTGTTGACTTCCTTGATAATTTTATAAGGACCAATGTACCAAGGTTTGAACTTGCATGATCCTTTTAAGGCAATATTCTGAGTGGATAACCATACCATGTCTCATATCTTGCAATCAGGACTAGTTTGTCAATGTAAGTCAGCATATTTTTTGTACGACTCCTTAGCTTTGTCTGAATTCTCCTGTGCTATTTGCTGAATGACATGTATGTTTTTTGTTTTTTTAAATATGTTTTTATTGATTTATAGCCGTTCAAACATAGTACAATACTCAGGGCCAGCATTACATTTCGTGCACAAAATTACCTAAGAGGTATCCTCTCAAGGACATAGTACCATCCTATCATAAAATAAATGTATTTCCTCAACATTTGTATCGATACATACAGTATTGTACTGGAACATATATCAGTCAATCTTATCAAGAAAAACATAACGTCACAACTCTAACTTGCCCGCCCCCTACCCCCTGAGTCACATAAGGAAAAACTCTATCTTGCTACTGCATTACAGGCCAGATACTGAGTGTATGTAGAGATGTCTTACACTGCGCTCAGGGTATGCGAGGCCTGTGGGCGTGCTACCTCGTCAGGGTTAGCCTCTTCATTATTTTGTTCTTCCGGTACTTGTGAGGTAAGGCCCTCCCCCCCGTGGACCTCCGTAATCATGACATACCAGGCCATCGCATCTTCTTCTAGTTTATCATCCTTTCGGACCCGTCTCATCCTAATTAGTTCTGCTGTCGCCCATTCCTGCAAATCCCCAGTCCACTGCTTCACCGTGGGGGGCCTCGGACTCATCCAACTAATCGCATATCCTTCTCTTAGCCAAAACCAACCCCAACTGGATGAATATACGTGTAAGCTTTTTCCCTTTAGGTCTAGGGAGCAATCCCAGCAATATCCCTTTGATAGATTGAGGTAGCGTCCACCCCGTTACTCGGCGTAAAGTCTCCAGTATTGACCCCCAGAAGAGACCCATCTCTGGACAATCCCATATCATATGTAGGAACTGGGCGTCGCCGTGCCCGCACCTGGGACACCCAGCAGGGCGATCCGGGTATATTTTATGTAGTACACTCGGTGTCAGTAGGTTTGGTGCACTATGTTAAATTGTGCGAGTTTAAATCTGGTGTTTGAACTTATATTTTTAACCCCCTCGTGCACTTTTTGCCATTCTGGGTCTGTCAAGGGCTCTCCCAACACCGCGTCCCACTTAGCTTGAATAGGAAGCGGGTGCGCATTCAAGTCCCCCTCAGTGCCCTATAGATGTGTGATACCCATCTACGGCCCCCCGCCAATGTCGCGAGAGCCTGAAGCGTGGCAGTAGTAGGTGGCTCCTCCGGGAACGTCGGCCAGACCTCACGTGCGACTGCTGAGATCTTGGCATACTGAAGATATTGCCCTCTGCCGAGGTCAAACATTGATTCCGCCTCCTCCCTGGTGATGAACTTTCGTCCCAAATATAAATCCCCCATCGTGGAGCAGCCCCCTCCGTCCATCTGAGAATGGACATGGTTTGGCTTATTTGTTTAAACAGCACCCCCGCCCACAGCGGGGCCTCCGGGGCATAGGGTGCTCTTTTCACCGCAGTTTTAATTGCAAGTTCCCAGATTACGGCCACATGTCTTATAATATATGGGAGGTTCTCCGCCACTCGGGATCCCAGCATAAGAAGTTCTGGGAGAGGGGTCCCTCTGTGGGTACCCTCCAGCAACCGCTTCTCCCAGTTGTCATCCTCATCTAGCCAGTGGACGGCGTGTTGCAGCTGTGTCGCCATGTAGTAAAAGCCCAGCCTAGGAACCTCTAATCCTCCCCTTTCCCATGTCCTCTGTAGTGTATCTAGTTTCACCCTTTTTCTTTTGGACCCCCATAAAAGATCCACCAATAGGTGATCCAGCTGATGGAAGCATGTCCATGGAATACGATAGAGGGAGTTCTGCATAGTGTATAAGCAACGTGGGAGAATCACCATTTTTATCAAGGCTACTCGCCCCATCAGGGACAAGGGTAAATCCTTCCAGAATTCGATCGATTTACGAATACCTCTACACAATTCCCCATATTGCGTTCCAGGTAGGTCTCCTGTGTGTGTGATAGCTTAATCCCAAGATAGCGTATCGAGTCTTTAATCCAGGTCATCCCCACCATAGGTAACTCACTCACCTCCTTGCCCACCAGGCTCCCCTTTGGGAAAAGTTTAGACTTCCCTGGGTTAAGGCAAAGCCCTGACAGTTTGCCAAAGTCATTTAGCTCCTGTAGGAGCTTGGGGACCGTTTCTTTTGGACGCCTGAGGAATACCAGGGTATCATCAGCATACATTGACACCACATGAAGTGTCGCCCCCAGCCGAATCCCCTTAGTGCGCCATCCTACCTCTAAGGGAGGCCACCAAGGGCTCCATCGCAAGAGCGAAAAGGAGCGGTGACAGGGGGCAACCCAGTCGAGTACCTCTCTGAAGTTCTAAGCTATCTGACACCTGATTGCGGAGGCGGATCCGGGCCGTTGGCTTATTATATAGCAGTTTTAGCCATCTCAAATAGCTATCTCCCAGCCCCATCTGTCCAAGCACCATCCACATATAATCCCATTCAACAGAGTCAAAGGCCTGTCGAATGTCTAAGAGACACAAAGCCCAGTCCTCCCCCCACAGGTGTGGCGCGTGCCAGACATGTGCAAGTCTGCGCAGATTATGCGTTGCATTGCGACCGGGAACAAACCCAGCCTGGTCTGGGTGGACCAATCGGGTCATATACGGCAAGAGTCGCACCGCTAACACACCACTCAGAATTTTTTCATCAATGTTCAGCAGAGAAATGGGCCTGTAGGAGCCGGGGGAGAGGGGATCCCTATCTGGTTTCAGAATCATGGTCACTAGTGCTTCCATCATGGTGGCAGGAAGGATCCCCGTATCCAGAGCCTCGTTATACACCGCCAGCAAATGGTCTACCAGCTGTGGGGCAAACTTTTTATAAAATTCAGCACGGAGACCGTCCCTTCCTGGGCACTTTTCTGGTTTAAATTTTTTGATCGCTGCTAATATGACTGGAGGAGGAGGAGCTCAGCATCATGGCTGCTCGGAGCTGAAGCTCCGTGGAAGCCCCATGCACGGCAGCCAAGCGCTGTGCTTCAATCACACCAAAACCGCCTGGAAAAGCTCACTCCCGACATCGGAGCTTTGGGAGCGTCTGCCGCTGTAGGCGCCGTTCCCCCAAACCGCTTCGTTGCCGTGAAATCAGCTGAAATCTCGCCAGGCGATCGCGACTCAAAATGGCACAGGAAGCGGAGCGGACTCGACTTTTTGTATAACAGAGCGGGGACCGCGAAATCAGGAGCGGGCCCCCCGGGAGACTGCATCGAGGGAGCGGCGAGACCTGGAGCTGCCTTCTCTGCATCCCCAGTGGGCGCCTGCAGCAGAAGTGGAGCAACCGCTGCCGATGGTTTCATCCCTGATCACACGGAGCGTCGCAGACGCCGCAACCCGCATGAAAACATCCACTAAACCTGAGTCAACCCAATGATCCCCTAGTACCTGGGAAACTCCGTGACAACACGAGAGGCAGCATCATCCGGCGAGCACACCGGGAGCCCGCTTGACTCAGCGCCGGTGCCGTGAGAGTCCCACACGCCTTTGCGGATGCGCTGCAGGGGCGGAGAAGCGGTGAGTGAGGGAGCGGAGTAAGACTCAGGAGACCCAATTTGGGAGTTTTCGAGGTCCGGAGGGTGCCTGAATCTATCCCCCTTAAAATAAAAACTTTGCTAATGTTTTCTTTGAGGGATACGCCTTGCCTGACTCCAAAATGGCGCCCGCCAGGGAAATACCATCAGTGAGGGAGTATCCCAAGGTATTGACTGGACTAAAAGCATTACAGAATAAAGAATCTCAGTACAAGAGACAAGACAAACTGCTGAGTCACGGGGTTAAGCAGTCCCCCGTTAAGCATCACTCCTTACCTGGGACTTGCCTGACTCTAAAATGGCGCCCAGACTCAATTTCTTCAATGTCCCCATGGGTGCCCTATTGAGGACTTATCTCTGTTGAAGTTCAGGCTTCTGTTCTCTACCCCTCTTCAGTCTATGGCTGCCAAACCACATTCCTTCTCCTATCCTGCCATCCTCGCCAGCTCCTACCTCCCGTCTCTGGATTCTAGACTTTTGATCACCTCCTGTTCCTCACTCTATTCTGGCGGAGCCCGAAACGCATACATGGCTGATTCCCGGTGGAGCTGCTCCGACAGTTATAGGGGAGATTGGCTCTGGCACACCGCTATGACCGTCACCTACACAGCCGGACTTCGGACATTTGTCTCGTTTTCTTCCCCGCTGCTGTCTCATTCCTGTGGATTACCAGCTTTCCCTGGTCTTTCTGATCCTGATTTTCGTGTTCGTTAAATTACTCCTGTATTGTATATTTATTCATTCTGTAACTATTGTGAAACTCTTGCAACTTGTAACACGCTGTTTCCTCATGTAAAGCGCTCTGATACCTCCGGGTCTAGCCAGCGCTATATAAAACTCAAATAATTAATATTTCTTCCCTAGTGAGTGGCGCCCCTAGAGCTTCAGCATCGGCATCCTCAAGGATGGGAAATGTGATGTCCCCCAAAAAGTCCTGCAATGTCTGCGGCAGAGTCTGTGCCACAGTCGAACATGTCTGACGTAAATGAGTAGCGAATTCCTGTATAATCGCATCCTGGGTATATACCTCATTTCCCATGTTATTACGAAGCTTCAACACCGGGGTCTGTACCGTCTCTGTGCGGATGAGTCGCGCTAAGAGCGCTCCTGATCTGTCCCCCTCCATGTACAGTCGTTGTCTGTAAGTGGTATAATTGTGTTTCTCCAATCTAGACCAAGCCTCAAGAAGGTCACCACGGAGTCGTGTCCACTCCGTCATGTCAGCGGGAGTCTTATATAGGATATGCTCTAGGGTCTGTAGACGTTTTTCTGAGGTGTCAATATCAGCACTGAGTTGCTGTCGGACTCCATAAGTAGTTCTCATGCAGACCCCTCTAATAACGACCTTCATCGCCTCCCACTCAGTGGATCTAGAGGCTGTGGATCCCCAGTTTTCCCCAAAGTAATGACTAAGTGCCTCTGTCACAGTTTGCACGTATGGGGGGTCCGTAAGGGCCTCAGCTCGAAGTCACCACAGCGGAATAGGTGGACGTCCCGGTCCGCTGGATAGGGTCAGCAGTAATGGCGCATGGTCGGAGAGATATCTCGGTAAGTATGAAATGGCCTGCGTGGCAGCAGACAGGCCCGCAGAAAGACAACAATGGTCAATGCGGGAGAAGGTCCGGGCTGCGGGGGTATAACAAGAAAACTCCCTTTTTTTGGGATTGCGTGCTCTCCATTCGTTTTGGAGTTGCATACCATGAAGGATACCTGTGAGGGATCTCAGCATGCGAGGCTTGGTGGGATCTCTAGGGGGTTCCCTATCCAAATTCCCATCGAATATGCAATTAAAATCCCCAAAAAGAAGGACCTAAGCCCCCAAATATGGAGTAGCCGCCTTTAGGATGGTTGGGAATAAATCGGGGCAATCCAAATTGGGGGCATAGACATTGATTATACATATTTCCCTCACTTCCCACCTCCCAAATAGGATAACATATCGCACTTCCGGGTCTAGAACATTATGAAGGTGTTGGAACGGGAACCCTGGCGCCACCCATATAAGTGCCCCTCGTGCAAAACCAGAATAGGATGTGGCGTAGATCTGTCCCCTCCATCTCTTCCGTAGGCTCTGTAGTGTGTTCCCCCATATATGTGTTTCTTGCAGTCCCGCTATTGCTATCCTATATCTCTTTATGAAGGCGTGTATCCTTCGACGCTTATCTAGGCCTGCCATCCCACGAACATTCCAGTTAAGGACCTTCAATGTTTGTACTGTCATGACAATAGAACAATAAGCACCTACCACCTGTGCCCCCGAGGTCAGTGCCCCCATCCTGATGGTTCTCCAGCCTGTTATCCAAGTGTAATCCTGTGTGACTCTATTGGTTCCCTCGCAACAACAACAGCTTGTAAGAACTGAACAAACCCCTACCCCACCTCCTCCTGTGGCAGTAGTATAAATTGGTACTCGCATCTCCTGTTCCCCTCACCAAGCAATACATACCGCCCCAAACCACCCTCCACCCCCCTCCCTTAAACGTTCCAAGATCAGTATGTTCTGCTTGAGGCATTGACCCAAGCCTTCGTTATCTAGTATGGCAAAAATTGCGTCTGCTAAACGCTGTGCAAGAGAGCTGGTGACGCCGGGGTGCGAGATTCCTCTCAAGCTTCCCCGACGACCCTGGTCTCTCTAGTGGGGGCATCGCCGCTCCTGCAGTCGCCCGCGATCCCATCAGATCAAATGCGCCATCCGACCCCTAACCTATACCCAATAGATATTAAGGATAGGCCACAGAGGAGAAACTTAACGGCGCAGTCAGGGGTATCATACGCCCCCTTAGTCGAGAAATAAAGATCACCCATGAACCCATAATGTAACAGTTTCGATCAGATATATCAGATTGACATCCTATATATAATACAAACAGAACTTATCTCTACAAAACAGCAGGTAGTGTTCAGTGCATGGGGTTCATTCATGTCCACTGCTTGGTCCGTCGCCCCCCCCCCCGCTCAATGTCTGGAGTCGTGTCCGCCGAATCTGGAACCACCTCCGAGTCAGAGGCCTGCAACGTGCCGTCGTGTCTGACCGTGACCCGACCCAGGCTCATCGTTCTTTTTTGGGGTTTCTGACGTGTGGGTTGTCTCCGGCCCCTCGAGGAGGACAGCAAAGATGGTGTCCCGATGGAACTCGTAGAGGGGACCAGGCGTCTCCCATCCGGGGCTCTGGTATCCAGCCAGTCACTCGCCTCTCCTGCTGAGAAGAAGAACAATGCTCGCCCCTCGTTCTCCACCCTGAGCTTCGCCGGGAACATGAGGCTGTATTTTAAGTTCAAGTCCCTCAGTCTCCTTTTCACTATGATGAAGGTTTTCCGCTGTTCCTGAACCCTTTGGGTATAATCCGGAAATATTGCTATGGAATGTCCCTCAAAGAAATATCGTTTGCCGCTGCGTGAAAGTTGAAGCAAAATGTCCCTAGCCCGGAAGTTGAATAGTTTTGCAATTATGGCTCGGAGAGGCGCTCCAGGTCTGGGGGGGGGGGCAGCCAGCGCCCTGTTTGCCCGTTCCACACTGAAGAACTTCGACAAGTGTTTGGGAGCCATTTCACGAGTGATCCAGTCTTCCAAGAACAGGCCCACATCCGGCCCCTCTGCTTTCTCAGGAAACCCCACAAATCGTAGATTTCCTCTTCTGGAGCGACCTTCTGCGTCTTCCGCCCAGTCATCAAGCCTGATCATCTGATGCTTCATCTCCACCACTGTTTCACTAAGGTTCTTTACCTCATTCTTGAGGGCCTCTGTGTTTTTCTCAGTGGTCGTCACTCTGTCAGAAACTTTCCTGAGGTTGCATCTCAATAAATTAACATCTATGGCCACAGCATTGATCTTCTTGATCATATCGTCCCTAGTGGATTGGACAGCCCTGATAACATCCATCAGTGTTGGTGCATCCCCGGCAGCTTCCTCCATTGTTCCTTTTTCCATTATAGGGTCCCCAGTTCTGTTCTCCGGACCATGGGACAAGGGTTGAGCGTAATTGGAGATCTTGTTGGATTGCGATTTAGCTGTTTTATCTTTCCCCATACTGTTCTGCAAGCTGCAGCAAGTTTATCTATAGGGGCCCTCTCTGCGAGGGGCATAGTCAGTCTGTATCTCTCCTCCCTAAAACGTATTCCACGAAAGGGAATGACATGTATGTTATCCACCAATTCCTGTGTCGCAGGAATACCAGATGTAAGAGAGGTAGGAAGGAGTAGAAGGTGAGGATGAAAACCATAATTACAATAGAATTGAAGACAGTTTAGTGGAATTGTGCATGCCATTATTAAAAGCAAATTCTGCTGCCCACAAGTACTCATCCCAACTGATTGCACAAACGAATGACAATCAAATAATCTCTTCAACTCTGTTTTGAAAGCGTTGTAATCATACAACAAAGGATCGTTACGTTCTAAGGGAATGGACCAAGAAGCTGCAGTGCCCCCTAAATATGATAATATGAAAGCTACCTTTGACTGTTCTGTAGGAAAACACGCTGCCTTGCACATAAAATGTAATTGCCATTGATTTATAAAGGCAGCAAATTTTACAGGATCCCCTGTGAACATTTCAGGTACGGCCAAAGGTATATAAGGAGGAGTGGTAATGTGTATGTCTGGCGCCCCGCTCCTAAACTAACCCCTGAGGCAGATGAAATGGGAAAAGTGCGTCTTAAGGCCCCAATACTGGTCCCGGGGGCTGGATTAGCCATCCCTATATTTTGCAATGTATCTACTCTCTGTGTTAGTGCTTGTGTCTCTTTTTGTAGCAAGGTCTGCTAAAGTGATGTCTTGTGCTTTCATAACGCTCAAGCAAAAACTTGACATGGGCTTGGCGTTTTGTCAGAATCTTACCAATTTTCCGCAGGACGATGCTAGCTCCCAACTTCACCCTCAACCAAGGCAACCCAACAATTGTTAAAGTATGCCAAGATCGACGAGGAAGAGGGGAAGGGAAGAGACAAACAAATGTCCCACAGAGACCGTGCTGTAGCGCGAAGGCTACCCAGGCCAGGTGGAGGTTTTTCCTACATGACAATAGAAGAGAAGGAAGAATAAGACACTGCTGACTTCTGTCTGTGTGGCTAAATGTAACTTCAAATTATATAGAACCATGTACCTTAACAAATACCCTCTTCCATTTACTGGCAAGAAGATAGTGTAGCTACTGTTGAGTGTTTAACTCTAAAAGCAGAAAAAAAGATATTGGAGTATGTCATATTATGCAAAGACCTAGAACATATTCTTTGTATTCTCACACATCCCTTATAATCTAACTGTTCTTTACACATAGAAGGCTCAATGATTTAACTAAAAATGCAAACAAATAAAAGATAAGAAAACACATACATTGCAGCATGTATGTCTTTCTAATCCTAAACCTAAGTAAAAAAAAACAAAAATAAATATATAGAGCCTTAAAAGATAGAGGAAAGGAAAATCATCAGACTGTAGTGTGATGTGCTTAGCAAACAATATCTACAAGGAGATGATGGACGGAGCGCGGAAATGTTTCAGACACTCACCCCCAGTCATAGATCTGGGTTGAATTCATCATCGTTCTTCAGCTCACTTCACCACCCCAGCTCAGACCCAGCCATATGCAAATCAGGCTTGACCCTGTTCCTCATAGGAACAGTCCAGCCTGAACTGTCAAGCCAGGTCTTTCCTGGACCAGAAACAAGAATCCTGGGACCGGTTTCAGAGTAACACCCCTCATCAGCCAGTCTAGCTAGAATCCAGTGGCAAAGTGAGCAAGGGTCCCACGTCTGGGCATACCCTGCCGACTTAGGGCAAACAAAGCAAAAATAAGGAGATGATGGACGAAGCGCTGAAACTTTTCAGACACTCAACCCCAGTCATAGATCTGGGTTGAATCTATCCTCGTTCTTTAGCTCACTTTGTTACCCCAGTTCAAACCCAGCCATATGCAAATCAGTCTTGACCCTGTTCCTCATGGGAACAGCCCAGCCTGAACTGCCAAGCCAGGTCTTCCCTGGACCGGAAACAAGCATCCTAGGACCAGTTTCGGGGTAACACCCCTCATCAGCCAGGCTAGCTTGAATCCAGGGGCAAAGGCAGTTCAGGCAGGACTGTTCCCATGCGGAATTGGGTCAAGACTGCTTTGCATATGGCTGAGGCTGAACTGGGGTGGCAAAGTGAGCTAAAGAGCAATGATGTATTCAACCCAGTTCTGTGACTGGGGGTGAGTGTCTGAAAAGTTTCAGCGCTCCATCCATCATCTCCTTGTGTACATGCTGTGACCACAAGTCAGCTGCTGGATAACTTCCTTCATGATGCGCTCTTATTCTGTTCGATTATGTTTTCAATTAGTGTTGTGTGCTTTGATCATTCAAGCCTATGTATAGCCCTTTGTGTGGGTGTGCATCATTGCTATGTGTACACACATTCACCTGTGATTTTAGGCAGTCAGAAAGCTAGAGAGTGTGTCACTGTGTCTACATGTTTGCATGTGTGTGTGTGTGTGTGTGTTCTCTGCTGATTCTTGATGGTGTTCACGAGTCCTTACCAAGGGCATCATCAACCACTCACTTTAGCAGTTTCTGTGGGGGTGAGAGTGGTGTTTGGGCAAAATATTGAGTTTGAAATATCAGAACTCATAAATATCAGAAAAACATATTGTGATGCAAAGATATTGTGGTGTAGAATGTCATTGCCAATATTGTTGTTTTTGTGGTAGGTAATATAGTTTTAAAGCATATTGTTGTTTTTAATATAGTTTTCAGTTATATATCTGTAAAAAATATTGTTTTTAAAATATTTTACCGTGTTTCAGATAATATATTAATCTTAGTTGTTAGTATTTTTAGTATAATTGTTATTAATTTTTCTATAATGTGGTTTACAATTGTAAGTGATTTAGTTTTTAAAAAAAATTGTAGTCATTTCTGGTGTCATAGCAAGTTGTTGGGTTTGTAGTGAGACAGGATGGGAAGTTATTTAAACTAGAAATATGTTTACTTTATTGTTAATTTATTTTTTAATAATAAACTTATTAATTCATTAATCATTATCATGCACTCACTTATTTAATTACAATAACATTTTTTGAATTTAAAATTTCTAGTTTAATTTTTAAGTTAGTTTGACTATTAGTTATCGTAAGTTATAATTTAGCAGTGGGATTTTGGGCCTGTAGAGGTATAAGGTGGGAAGTTAATTAATTTATAAAAATAAAAAAAATTATTAGTAATCATTTTGTGAATGTTAATTAATTATATATTTCATTGTTAATTATGTAAATAGTTTATTACCTATTTATTTAAGTTATACATTAGTAGTTGGTTTTCTAGGCATACAGGGTGGGACTTTTTTAATTTATAAAGTATTGTTAGTTAGTTTTTAATTGTGAATTATTGAATTGATTGTTAACTATGTAAATAGTTTAAATCTCATTTACTTAAGTTATATTTTAGTCGTGGTGTGCTAAGTTTCTAGGGGAGTAGGGTGGTTGGTTGAGTGTTGAATTAAATGCATTTTAATTTAATGCTATTTTTGTGAAAAATATTTTTATTTGATTATTAATTATGTATATTACATAATGTATTAATAATTGTGTAATTCTTGTAATGTATTATTTATTTGAATATGTATTTTAGGTTTTATATGTTTATTAACATGTCGTTTTTCACTACTGTGTTATTTTTGTAGGTGAGTAGGTTGCTAAAAAAATAAAATATATTATATCTTTTATATTATTTTATATGTATATGTAATTTATTAGATGGAAATTAATTATGTATAATGTTTACATATATATAGATATATATATATATTTTAATATTTATTCAAAAGTAAGTGCTTGTGAGAATTTTTTTCTGAGATGATATTTGTTACTTAAAATAAATTAGTTTTTTATGCATTAATTGAAATTAAATAAATAAGCAAGGATTCCATTATTGCGTTTTTGTAGTTAGTAAATTTGATATTATTATATGTAATTTTATTATTTTCTCTCTTTTTTAAGTTATCTGTTAACATTTGTTTATGAATATATATATTATTTCTGTATACTATAATTTAATAAAGGTTTGTAGTAAGTATTACATTTTTTTAACTAATTTAATAGGATTTGTATTCTTGTTTGTAATCCTTTTTACGTCCAACACTTTTCCTACTGTTGCTTAGACTGCAATGGGAATAGTAAATCAAACACCTCTGGAGTCCAACGCTTTCCTTACTGTTGCTTTGACTGGATGGGAATAGTAAATTTTACCCGTCCAAAGTCCAACACTTTCCCTACTGTTGCACTGACTGGAGTAGGAATAATAAATCTAATCCCTTAGAAGTCCAACACTTTTCCTACTGTTGCTTAGACTGCAGTAAGAATACTAAATTGAACCCCTCAGAAGTCCAACTGTTTCCCTACTGTTGCGCTGACTGGAGTAGTAATAGTAAATCTCACCCCACCACAGTCCAATGCTTTCCCTACTGTTGCTTAGACTGTGTAGTGTCTTGTGAGTTAGTGATGACAGAACCCTTTTGGTTCCTTTACGGGCTCAGTAGAACAGTGATGTAAGTGCGCGGGTGTGGGTGTGGGTGATAGAATTCATGATGTAGATGTTCAGTTAACGTTTACACTCTGAGGAATAAAGACGTGTAATACCAAACTACTTGTATGGTGTGATTATTTGCATGTACCCAGGCTGGGGAGGATGAAACAACTGGAGACGAGGGTAGGATTACGCATACCCTGCAACCCGAAGAACTGAGAGTGCTCTCCCGGAGAGTTTGCCTTGTGCGTGCCCTGTGTGCCTCAGTCAAAGTGAAAATCGACGGTTGACGTATGTGGAGTCAAAGCGCCATCTAGCCAGTGCAAGGCCTGTGAAGAAAGTGAAGGCGTTACAAAAAAATGTGTTTATCATCGGCTAGAAATTTACTGGTAAAGTCGAGATAAGAGGTACTGCGCCACAACGTGACACAGAGGCATAAGTCATACAGAATTTTAACGCTAAAGGCAATGAAAGCTTAGTACAAGGAAGAGCTGAAAGCAAAAACATTTCTGACGCAAAGGAACGCTAAATTCAGTGACAACCAGGTACGGAACAAGTGGCAATAGCCAGGTGCAAAAGCACGCTGTGAGCAGAAGCAGAGAAACTAAGAGAAACATTAGAGACAGCGACAACTAGAGGTATCGAGAATACGATTAAACTTACCAGAACCTGAGGAAAAAGAGCCATCCGACCTCAGCACCAGGCAACCATGGAGTTGTGCTTACAAATCTGGTGAATCATGCCGGGCCAACTGAAAGGCTGTGGGCGGTGGTCAGAATAGTGAAACCTTTCAAATGCTTTTGAAAAAAGCGCAAAATATGGCACCTCCGGGTTCTAAAAACCACTGCCTCCATTCGATACTGCCAAAAAGCTGAATATTTGTGAAGGATGGACTGCCTGGATCTAATCCTTTGATGATTTCATTGATGCGCTGGAAGAAGTAAATGACAAAAAGATCACTAAATATCTGAAGAAATTGGCGGGTGAAGGAGTAAAAGAAGAGATAAAGAAAATTCCACGCGGTGGTGAAGTGACGTACTGTCAAATCAAAGAGGTGCTAAACACCAAGTTCAATCCACTGCCAAATGTTGACTATGAAAGGTACATTTTCAACAAAGAAAAGCAGAAAGCTGGTGAAACAATGAATGAGTTTGTAGAAAGACTTGATTCGCTCATCAAGCATTGCAAGTTCAACAAGTTCAATGATGAAGAGGCCATGCGTCTCAGAGTAATAGATGGTTGTCTCTGCGATTCCTTCAAATGACGAATGATGAAAGAGACACTCAGCTTGGAGCGAGTACTCATGGCTGCCAGAGCGGAAGAAGTAGCTGACAGACAAGCAGCTAACATGTAGGCCGGAACAGCCCAAAATGAATCAGCGCTAAGTGTGAAAAGTAAGTCAAATTACAAGGTAGAAGGTCATAAAGTAATGTCTCCAAAGAAAAAGAAACTGTGTTTGGCAATACAAGAATCACCCACCCCACCCGCAACCACCGTACCCAATGGATCCAGTCCCCAGCAGACTTTGACCAACTGGACTACCCTCACCTCCACCAACATCCTCAGGATCATGAAGAGCATCCACTCCAGAGCCCCCTCAGATCCCTTCCCTCACCACATCTTCAACAGAGCCGGCACCTCCATCGCACCCAAACTCTGCAGCACCATCAACTGCTCCATCGAGTCCACAACTTTCCCGGAAGATTGGAAGCACGCTGAGATCAACCTACTGCTGAAGAAACCTTCTGCCGACCCGACGGACCTCAAGAACTACAGACCCATCTCTCTGCTCCCCTTCCCAGCCAAAGTCATCGAGAAAGCCATCAGCGCCCAACTCTCCGAGTTCACCGAAATGAACAACATCCCGGACATCACCTAATCGGGCATCAGAAGCAACCACAGCATTGAGACCGCTCTCCCCGCCGATAGAGATGACATCCATAACCTCCTCGATCAAGGTGAAACTGAAGCCCTCATCCTCCTGGACCACTCAGCCACCTTCAACACCGTCTTCCACCACACCCTCTGCACAAGACTCCATGATGCCGGCATCCGCGACAAAGCCCTCAAATGGATCCGCTCCTTCCTCACTGGCCGAACACAGAGAGTCAGACTTCCACTGTGTAAATCAGAACCCACAGAGATCAGCCGCAGAGTGCCTCAGGGATCCTCCCTGTGTCCCACCCTCGTCAACATCTACATGGCCCTGCTTGCAGCCATCGTCAGAAGCAACGGACTCAACATTGTCTCCTACGCCGATGACACTCAGCTGATTCTCTCCTTCACAGATGAACCCACATCCGCCAAGAACAACTTCCACAAAGGGATGAAGGCAGTCGCTACCTGAATGAAAGACAGCTGCCTCAACCGTAACTCAGACAAGACCAAAGTCTTCATCCTGGGCTCCTCCCCCTCCACCTGGGACGACTCATGGTGGCCCGCAGCAATCGGAATCACCCACACACCCACGGACCATGCACGAAACCTCGGTATCATCCTGGACTCCTCGCTCTCAATGAACCGCCAAATCAACGCCGTCACGTCCGCCTGCTTCCACACCCTCCACCTCCTTCGTAGGATCTTTAAGTGGATACCCACTGAGTCCAGGAAAATGGTCACCCATTCTCTCATCAGCAGCAGACTTGACTACGGCATCACACTCTACACTGGAATCACCCAGAAACTCCCCAAAAAACTGCAGACCATCTAGAACGCCTCCTTCAGACTCATCCTGAACATCCCACCCTGCAACCACATCACCAGCCACCTGAGTGACCTTCACTGGCTACCTGTCAACAAGAGAATCACCTTCAAGCTTCTCACACATGCCTACAAAGCCCTCCACAATGCCAGACCTGCATACCTCAACCACTGCCTCTCCTTCTACACCCCCACCAGACATCTCCGCTCCGCCCAACTGGCCCTGGCCACCGTCGCACGGATCCGCAAGACCACAGCTGGAGGAAAATCCTTCTGCTAGCTTGCTGCAACGACCTGGAACTCCCTGCCTCTACACCTCAGGCAATCACCATCGCTGCCGCAATTCAGGAAGGACCTCAAGACCTGGCTCTTTGTAGTAGGTTAATATATATGTTTAACACTCAAACTCTTATAAACACTTACACTCACTTGATGATGTCATCAGCGATGGCATTTGAGATGTCATCTGTGATATCATCAGTGATGTCACTGACCATGTCATGCGTGATGTAATATGTGAGGTCATAAGCAGTGAATTACGGGGGCGTAAACTATAGTCATCTCAGGTAACTATAACTGCTGAATATCACTGGTTTTGTAAGAGTGAAATCTGAGCCTAACTATGACGTCCCTGTAACCTTTGGCTTGTTCAGTGTATGTTTAAGTTTTTTTAATTCTATTTCCTAACTATAACGTCCATGTAACCTTTGTTTTTTATAAGTGAATTTCTATGTTTTTTTAACTAGTAGTCTCGTTTGCAGAGTGGTGGAGAAAGGGGGCGGGGTACCCGACCAGTGCTCAATAATCCCACTGTATGGGACTTTACGGAGGTAACAGGAGGGGTTCCTGGCCGCCAAGGACCCTCAGCATCCAAGAGGACTTCATCACCCAACCAGTAGTGCACCAACAGGTGCATTTGCAGAGTGGTGGAGAAAGGGGTTGGTGCCTCCGACCAGCCCTCAGCAATTGCACTGTGTGGGACTTACTTGAGGTAACAGGAGAACTTGTTGGCCCCCAAGGACCCTCACCAGCCAAGGGGACTTTATCCCCCACACAGTAGTGCACCAGGAGGCACGTTTGCAGCGTGTTGGAGAAAGGGGGCATGGCCTCCAACGACCTCTCAGCAATCCCACTGTGTGGGACTTACTGGAGGTAATAGGATGGGTAGGTGGCTCCCAAGGACCATCAGGAGTCAAGGGGAGCTCATCCACCAACCAGTAGTGCACTAGGAGGCGTGTTTGCAGAGGGGTGGAGAAAGGGGTGGGGCTTCCAAAGACCTCTCAGCAAATCCCACTGTGTGGGACTTACTGGAGGTAACAGGAGGGGTTCTTGGCCATAGAGACAAACGTCTAAGACATCTTGAGTTGAGTTATATATTGGATCTGCAGACAAATTTCCTTATGGATTAAATAAGGATGATAAATTGGAGGTACATGTCGGATAATAAATGTACATCCTTACCCTGTGGTCTTTTCATGCTGTCTATATGGGTCTCCCCCGACTCTCTAGCCCTCTAATTTAAAGTTATAGACATTCCTCATTGTCTTCCTATCTACTTCTCCTCCTTCCCTTGTCGTATAATCAGGGACACCTTATACAGACTATTACATTTATGGATAATCCATGTCTACTAGGTTAAATGCATCCTCTGATTGGGAGGAAGATTTGTGAGCAATATCGTCCGCTGCCCTTGAACTATTAGTTTCATTTTAATTTCAAATTGGGATTTACCATTAATTTTTATGTGTATTTGTGTTGAGTATATCTTGTCATTCCTTCTGTAGTGCTATATACATTTATAAATACTGTGAGATCCTGTGGTGTCTATTGATTCTATGTCTTTTAATTGACTCCATTTTAAATGCACAACATCATTTTGTGCTCTTGCATGATTTCATTTTGTGCCTTCTTGCAGCCTCAGAGAGGGATTTTTTTCTTTTTCCACAGCACAGAGCAAAACAACCTTGCTGGAATAGAACATGTGGGATGTGCGTTTTAAAGCGTGAGAGAGGATGTACTTCTCTGTCTCAGAGTCAAAAAAAGAGGGTTGGCCAGCTTCCGTCTTGACCTTGACACAGAACGGTACGGTCAGCCTTGGTTCTGCAATAGATGAAGGAAGGGGGAATTTCTAGAAATTTCTCTCAGTGTTACTAAAAGGTATTAAAGACATTAAGCTTTGGCAGATAGACAGACCTGTCCAATGGATGCAATGTCACCGGGACGTTCTTGCCGTCCCCTTGAGACTTCTAAATGACTGAAAAGGGCTTCCCAGTCAAGCTGACCAGAATGATGTGTTTATCACAATAGGTGATATATATGTTTCATTTGTTTCCATGCTGTGTAGACATGCTCTTTATATTTGATTCTTTGATTTGACAGTGCTTATTTCTGTCATTTGACTGTGCTTGTTTCTTGCATTGGACGTCCATTATTATTTGCCTGTGTTTTACTCCCTTGCATCTGACTTGGGAGTGTCCCATTATTATTTGCATGTGTTTTACTCCCTTGCATTTGACTTGTGAGTGTCCCATTATTATTTGCATGTGTTTCACCATTATTATCTGCTTGTGTTTTATCTCATGCTGTTGACAGTTGGATTACTTGTGAGTGTTTTATTATTAATTGCTTCTATATGTATATATATATATATATATATATATATATATATATATATATATATATATATATATTTATATACACATATACATTTGCATGTTGTGTGATTCATTTGACATCTGGGAAAGTCTTTCTGTTAGAGAGTGTTGTATCAATAAAATCTCATGCTTTATTTTGAAACTGCCTTTTGAAGGTTAATTTGCCTCATTTTGTGAGTGCTGAGTCTCCTTTCCAAGTGTAACTTCCTGCTTTACTGAGTGCCTCATCTTGGGAGTGCTGAATTTCTTTTATTTGGGAGTGTAAAGCAAGACAGCTTCTAACAGTGACATTATGGATTTTATGGCTGTTTTCAATTAAATGTCTGGAATCAGACAGATTATACCAGCAGTGAATACTTGCACAATGATTAGTCCAACTTGGTGGAACTGGAATTTAAGTAACTGCCAAGTGGAGTTTCCCCACTAATATTACATCTTTACATGCTTACAGCAATGTATCAATCAATCAATCATGGGTTTGTTGAGTGTGACTACTCACCCGTGAGGGTCTCAAGGCTCTGGGGGCGGGGGAGAGGCGCAGGGTCCTGTCCATCAAGGAGGAGGTCTACCGAAGAGCCATGTCTTGAGGTCCCTCGTGAAGTTGGGGAGTGATGTTGTCTGTCTGAGGTGGAGTAGGAGGGCGTTCCAGGCTCTGGCCACGAGGAAGGAGAAGGAGCGGCCTCCCGATCTGGACTTCCTGGTGCGTGGGACCACAGCGTGGGAGAGCTGGGCTGATCGTAGGGTCCTTTGGGGTGTGTGGAATGTGAGTTGGCTATTCAGGCATGCTGGTCCGGTGTTATGGAGGGCTTTGTGTGCGTGGGTGAGAATCTTGAAGGTGATTCTTGCCTCGATGGGGAGCCAGTGTAGTGTGCGCAGTTGCTGGGTGATGTGGCAGTGTCGTGGCAGGTTGAGGATTGGTCTGGCGGCGGCGTTCTGGATGTTTTGAATTTTGCGGGTGAGGTTTTTGTTGATTACGGCGTAGAGTGCGTTGCCGTAGTCAAGTCTACTGGTGACAAGGGCGTGTGTGACGGTCTTTCTGTGTTCAAGGGGGATCCATTTGAAGGTCTTGCGTAGGAGGCGGAGGGTGTGGAAGCAGGAGGATGCAACAGAGTTGATCTGGTGGTCCATTTTGAGTTCGGAGTCCAGGATGATTCCGAGGTTGCGTGCATGGTCTGTGGGGGTGGGCGGGCTTCCGAGGGCGGAGGGCCACCAGGTGTCGTTCCAGGCGTCGGGGTGTAGGCCCATGATGAGTACTTCTGTTTTGTCCGTGTTGAGTTGTAGCTGCTCTTCATCCATTTGGCGACTGCTTCCATGCCTTCTTGAAAGTTGTGTTTGGCTGCGTTGGGTTCATTGGATAGGAAGAGGATGAGTTCGGTGTCGTCTGTGTATGAAACAATGTTGAGTCCGTGGGTTCTGACGATGTGGGCGAGCGGAGCCATGTAGATGTTGAACAACGTGGGGCTGAGGGAGGATCCTTGGGGGACTTCGCAGGTGGTCGGTGTGGGGTCCGAGAGGAAGGGAGGGAGTCTGACCCGCTGCGTTCTGCCGGAGAGGAATGAGAAGATCCAGTCGAGGGCCTTGTCCCGGATCCCTGCATCGTGAAGTCTGCGTGTTAGGGTGCGGTGAAAGACTGTGTCGAAGGCCGCTGAAAGGTCGAGGAGGATGAGGGCTACTGTCTCTCCTCTGTCCAGGAGGGAGCGGATGTCGTCTGTTGCGGCGAGGAGGGCGGTTTCCGTGCTGTGATTCTTTCTGAAGCCGGTTTGGGAGGAGTCAAGGATGGTGTGCTCTTCGATGAAGGTGGCGAGTTGGTTGTTGATGGCTTTCTCGATGACTTTTGCTGGGAACGGGAGCAGGGAGATGGGTCTGTAGTACTTGAGGTCGGTGGGGTCAGATGAGGGTTTCTTCAGGAGGGGGTTGATCTCAGCATGCTTCCAGTCGTAGGGGAAGGAGGCGTTCGCGAGGGAGCAGTTGATGGTGTGGCGAAGCATGGGGGCGATGGTGTCGGCGGCTCTGTTGAAGATGTGGTGGGGGCAGGGGTCCGTGGGGGCCCCGGAGTGAATTGACTTCATCGTCTTCAGTGTGTCTTCAGTGGTGAGGGCTGTCCAGCTGTCAATTGTTGGCTTCAAGGTGTCGGGGGTGGTTGGTGAGGGTTCTGTGTGTTGGCTGTCTTCGTCGAAATTGTCGTAAATGTTCTTGATTTTGTGGTGGAAGAAGGTGCTGAGTTTGTCGCAGAGGTCTTGTGAGAGAGGGATGTCTGTAGACTCGCTGATGGGTTGGGCGAACTCCTTGATGATGCTGAAGAGTTCTTTGCTGTTGTGCACGTGTGTGGAGATTCTGTCTTGGATCACTTTCTTTCTTGTATTTCTGATGATTTGGTGGTGGGCGTTGGTGGCGGCTCTGAAGTTGTGGGCTTCTGTAGATTTGGCGTTCCTCCAGGCCTTTTCGAGGCGGCAGCATGTGCGTCTGGACTCTCGGAGTCGGTGGTGAACCAGCTGGCTTTCCTGGCGTGTTGTTGTTCTTCTTGAGGGGGGTTCTGGTGTTCGCGCAGTCGGAGATCCATCTGTGCAAGGTTCAGGCTGCGGTGTTGGGGTCGTCGTTGTCCGCGATGGTTGGGGTGGAGTTGCCGAGTGAGTGGGTGAGCTGGTCTTCGGTGATTTTAGTCCAATATCTGCATGGGAGCAGGTGCTAGGTTCTGTGGATGGTGGGTGTTCTGAAGGTGAAATGGATGCAGCGATGGTCTGTCCACGGGAGTTCGTAGTGTGGCTGAAAGTGATGGAGTTTCCTGTGGTGAAGATGGGGTCAAGGGTGTGTCCTGCTGAGTGCGTGGCCTCAGTCACGATCTGGCGGAGTCCTATGTTGTGGAGGTTGTCCAGGAGGGATGTGGTGTTGGGGTCTTGTTGGTTGTCGAGGTGGAAGTTGAGGTCTCCCAGCAAGGTGTAGTTGGTGGACGCGATGGCCTGCGGGGTGATGCTGTCCGTGATGGAGTTGGTGAATGGTCCGCTGGGTCCGGGGGGTGGTGGTAGGGCTGGTCTGTATCTTGAAGTGTAGGTGTTCCATCAGGTCTGTGGGCTCGTTGGAAAGTGTGCTCAGTCGGAGGGTGGATTTGTGGACGATGGCGATTCCCCCCAGGGTGGGTGGGGCGGTCCTTCCGGGAGATCTTGTATCCTTGGGGAATGGCGATGGCGATGTCAGGTCCCGAGGTTGTGTTAGTCCAGGTTTTAGTGAAGAATGCGACGTCTGGGGTGGTGCTGTCGAGGAGGTCCCAGATTTCTGTGGCGTGTTTGTGGAGGGATCGGACGTTGAGGAGGATGTATTGTAGGGTCTTTGGTGCGGTCACGTTGTTGAGGGCAGGTTGTGCTGGATCCGTGGTCCTGGCGGTGCTGCAGGAGTGGCGGCAGAGGTGACAGCTGAAGGGTCCGTGGGTGTCGGCTGGTGATGCTAGCTTGCAGTTGTTGTTGCGACCTGAATTGAGTGCGTAGAGTGCCGCTGGGTTGTAGCATTGGCGGTTCGGATGTCCAGGGTTCCTGGCGCTGGTCGCATTCGGGGCGCGGACGAGCACAGACGGGCTAGCCTTTGGTGCGCCTTCGGCGCGGCCGCCATTAAGTAGGGGTCGGGGACGCTGGACAGCTGGGAGGCGGGGAGGAGAAACTGGCTTGGGCTGGTCACACTGGGGGGGAGGGGCCGCGGGGGCAGCAGCGGCAGGGAAAAGCGGGAGGGAGGTGCACAGAATAAAGAGTAGAGTGAAAACAGAGTAAAAGTGAAAAGAAGGATGGAAAGTGATAGAAAGAGTGACAGTAAAAGGGTGAAAAACGAAGGTGAAAGGAAAGAGGTGAAAGGAAAAGGCAAGCAGAAAAACGGAGTGAGAGAAAGAGTGAGAGGTCCACTGGACCACCAGGGATGAGGCGCAGGTATAGCCTCGAACACCAACACTCGGGAGTGCAGGGGCTCAGGAGGGCCTCACTTGATGGTGGAGCTGCGAGGGTGGGAGAGCAATTTCACTGACAATAAGTCTATGGATCCACGACCCATAGATGTGATTGAGAGGATAGGGGCACTGTCCCAAGATTTTGATTTTGTAGGATGTAATCCATGTATAAATTTAAATTTTTTTAACAAAATGAGAGCCCATTGGATATGAAATGCTATAGTGTATATACGTTTACCTCCATCAATGCCCTGATGCCGAATTTGAGATATGAGTATTTTTCGCTGGAAAATTAGCTGCCTATAGGCTTAATCACTACGGCCTATGTTGTTGAGATTCAGTTAATCTTTTGTATTAATGAGGATTTTTTCTATGTCGATGTTTTCAACCACTATGATTTTAAATTGTAAAAATGCACATATTCACTGGAATTATGTTTAGGGGATGTTTTGATTTTATATAAAGAATATAAAGAATTATCATGATTGATTGGGCGTCGAGCACTGAGGATGACGAAATGATAATGACCCGTGAAACGCAGAGTATTTCTTCAATGCTCATGTCTTGTTTGTATGTAGGGCCTAATTACGAGGTTGGGCGGACTTACCTCCACCCGACACCATTGCGGTCTCGGGACCGACTGACCTCCGGTCAGCGGTCCTGACACCGAAATTACAATGCGACCACACATGGTGCGGTCGCATACTCCCATTTGTCTATGGGAGCTTGTGCTGCGGCCATAAAGTGGCCGTAGCACAACCTCTCATAGACAAATGGGAGAATCTGGTCATCCCTGCATCATGTGGCAGGCACCTCAGGGTGCCTGCCACACGTGCAGGGATCAATTGGTGCCCCCTCAACCCCCAACCGGAGGCCATAGGGTGAAGGGGGCCCTGCTAGGGGCCTCCAAAGTTGTTTTCCAACAGGCTTTCCATGTCGGAAAGCCCGACCTGGAAAGCCTGTTGGAAACCGACATCGTAATCCCTATGCCAGAAACGCCATCCATTATCTCCGACAGGCCGACGGGCTCATTGAGCCAGTCGGAATCCAGCCGCAATGACCAGCCGGTTTCACTTTCAACCGCCTGCATCGTAATGTGGCGGTCGAAACGGAAACCGCGATGAGGCTCGGAAAGCCTCAGACCTGCGGTCGGAGGCTCTCCGACTCTCATTGTAATGAGGGCCTTAGTGTTGAAGGGTTATGGGGCTTTTTAACCTTGATAAAGGCTGTTTACAGCCTAAACGTGTTGGAGGAGTGGATGAGTTCTGTGCTCTCAACAAAGGACGTATTTGTTGCAACCCATCCTGGAGTGCCCACATTTCTTTCGGCAGCCGCAGACTTTTGTGAGAAATATACAGGCCGGGGTCACACTGGCTGCAGAGCACACGTACGCTTGGTGGACACGACCACTGTGGTGACCGATGTCTGTATATATATATATATATATATATATATACATATACATATATATATATATATATGTATTTTTTTTCACTGAAAAAACCAGAGGTTTCAGGGACGTTATATTTAGGAAATAGGAATTTAAAAAACCTTACAAATTCACTGCAAAAACAAAGGTTACAGGGACTTTATAGTTAGGCTCACATTTCACTCGTACAAAACCAGAGAAATTCAGCAGTTATAGTTAACTGAGCTAACTATAACTCATGCCCACGCAATGCACTGCTTATGACCTCACATATTACATCACTCATGATATGGTCAGTGACATCACTGATGACATCTCAAATGACATCACTGATTACATCACTGATGACATCATCCAGAGAATCTCTGATGCACCCACTCACTCCCCAATATAATCTTTCATACACTCACTCCAACTTCCACACTACCATTCTCAAAACCATTGACACACCTATACCTGTACTTACACACCCACTCACTGATTCATAGGACTACACACACATCCACTCAGTTACCCACACAGCTACTCATACACCAACTCACTCACTAATACAGCCACTAATATATCCACTCATACAGCCATACAGCCACTCACACACTGTCAGTCACTCATAGAGCTACTCACACACCTACTCACTCACCTATAGTCAATCAGACAGCCATTTACTCACGTATACAGTTATACACACACCCACTCACTTATTCATACAGATACTAACACATACTCATTCACATATACAGTCACTGACACAAGCACAGACTCACCCATACAGCCACTCTCACAACCAATCAATCACCCATACAGCCACTCATGTACCCACTCACCAACAGATACAGCCACTTAGACACCAACTGACAGACTGATACAGACATTCACACTACCCAGTCATTCATCCATACATTAGCTGAGACACCTAATCACAGAGTTATACAGTCATGCACCCACTGAATCATCCATACAGGCACTCATACACCCACTAATTCATCAGTACACCTTGGTATATATACTTAACACTCATAAACATTTTAAAAACACTCATAGTCACTGGATGATGTAATCAGTGATGTCTTATGAAATGTCATCAGTGATGTCACTGACCATGTCATGAATGATATAATATGTGAGGTCATAAGCAGTGCATTGCGGGGGCACGATTTATAGTTAGCTCACCTAACTGTAACTGTTGAATTTCTCTGGTTTTGTATGGGTGAAATGTCAGCCTAATTATAACGTCCCTGTAACCTTTGTTTTTTTCAGTGAATTTCTAAGGTTTTTTAAATGCTAATTCCTAACTATAACGTCCCTGTAACCTTTGGTTTTTTCAGTGAAATTCTATTTCTTAATTGTAACGTCCATTTATTTTAAGTGAGCCTCTAAGATTTTTGTATTTTCTTTCTGTAATTGGATATTGTATATTATATTTATATTATATACCACTCATTTTTTGATTTGGTATGTGTTTATCAGAAAGTACATTAATAACTGGTTTTATTTTTAAGAATTTTTTGAGTCGCATTGTCGCATTTACTGTGGAGAATCTGTGTTAAACAAATGTATTTCACATACTGAAAAATACACTTAAAGAAATGTTTTAAATCAGAGCCACCCAAGAGGCAAAAATTTTGTTCATTTTCTTGTCAAATGTTTTTATTTTTAATCTTTGAAATCTGCGATGACATTGCGATGATCGCGATCACTTTGCAAAATCACAAAACAAAAGCAGACCTTCAATGACCACCACCACATTCAAAAACTTTAATAAAGAAATGAATACTAACTTTTACAATACACACATTACTAACCACATCACTGCTTTAAAAACCTATTTGTACACATATATTTGTAGTAACTTTTAAAAAAACTGTGTTTGAACCCTACTTCCCGTTTTCACGAGTACACCGAGAGTCACGATGACTCCAGTAACTGCGACGATCGTGCCTTTTTTAGGGAGTGCAAAACACATAAGCACACATTTTACAGTATTTTAGACACCAGGGGTTTATTACTGCTCTGTTTAAAGTCATATTTTTGTAGGGGGTTTGCATAAAAACAACCATTTAAACCAATTTTCTGTTTTTGCGGTGACGCCGGGCGTCACAATAATATTGGTAGCCGCGATCACTGCGAATGCGTCGCGGAATGACAAAACAAATGCAGACATTCAATAGCCACCACCACATTCAAAACTTATAACTGCAAAATGAATTATAACCAACACACTAAACTCATTACTATCTAAATGACTTTATAATAGCATGTACAACTCCCTTAAAATCTCTATAACACAGTGCATAACTTTTTCAGTGTAATCTGTGACTGCATGCATCATTGTATCACTAAGTCTCTCATTCACTGTATAAGTATCTGAGGGGATCTGTGAGCCGATGCATCAGTCTATCAATACTTCTGTAATGTATTGCGTGACTGCCTCAGTACATCTATGTGTGGGTGCATCAGTGTTACAATGGGTCTGTGATTGGTTGCATAAGTCTCTCACTCAATCTGTGAGTAGGTGCATGAGTACCTTTGTTCATTTGTAAGTAAGTATATGACTGTCTGACTGGATCTGTGAGTGGATACATGAGTGTCTAAGTGGGCATCTGAATGGGTGAGTGAGTGGGTGCATGAGTGTCTGACTGGATCTGTGAGTGAGTTCATGAGTCTCTCAGTGGGTCTATGACTGGCAGTGTGAGTGTCTGAGTGGTTCTGTCAGTGGGTGTGTGAGTCTGTGAGTGCAACTGTGTGTGGGTACATGAGTCTCTGAGTATATAACTAACTGGGTGCATAAGTCTCTGAGTAGTCTATGAGTGGCTGTGTGAGTGACTGTATGGGTGTGTGAGTGTCTGAGTGGGTCTGTGAGTGGATGTATGAGTGTCCGAGTGGATCTGTGAGTGGGTGTATGAGTGTCTCAATGGGTCTGTGAGTGAGAGCATAAGTCTCCAAATGGGTGAGTGAATGGGTGCATGCATGAGTGTCTGAGTGGATCTGTGACTCAGATGGCGAGTGTATGGGTGGGTCTGTGGATGGATTCATGAGCCTTGACTGGGTGAGTGTGTGGGTGCATGTATATCTGAGTGAGTTTCTGAGTGGGTGTGTGAGTGTATGAGTAAGTGAGGGACTGAGTCCATAAGTCTCTGAGAGGGTCTGTGGCTGAGTGTGTGAGTGACTGTATGGGTGTGTGAATAGGTGTATGAGTGTCTGAGTGTCTCTGTGAGTGGGTGTATGAGTGTCTCAGTGGGTCTGTGAGGACATACATAAGTGTGTGAGTGGGTCTGTAAGTAGGTGCATGAGTCTCTGAGTGGGTCTGTATATGGGTACAAGACTCTCTGAGTAAGTCTGTAAGTGGGTGCATGAGTATCTGAGTGGGTCTGTGAGTGGGTGCATGAGTGCCCACGTGGGTCTGTGAGTGGGTATAAGAGTCTCTAAGTGGGTATGAGACTGTACGCATGAGTCTATGAGTTAGTCTCTAAGTAGGTGCATGAGTCTCTGAGTGGGTCTGTACATGGGTGCATCACTCTCTGTGAGTCTGTAAGTGGGTGCATGAGCACTGAATGGGTATGTGAGTGGGTGCATGAGTATCTGAGTGCGTATGTGAATGAATGTATAAGTGTGTGAGTGGGTATGTGAATGGGTGTATAAGTGTCTGAGTGAGTTTGTGAGTGCATACATGAGTGTGTGACAGTGACTGGCGAGTGTGTACAAATAATTTTTTTTATATATTTTCACTAATGTTCACGATGTCACTGTGATATTCACGATGTCCCCGTGATGGTACATGGGGGCCACGCTCTAGCTGTCGCGATGTCATCATGAATATTGCAGGCAATTCAAAAAATCAATTTTGGACACATAACTTGTGTCACTAACACACCTATTTCTCAAACATGGGGTCAGAGTATCTCCACCCTGACCCCTTATGTGGGCTTTCACACAAATTTTCAGCCACGAGAACCATTCCTGGATGATAAAATGGCAGCGGCAACTTTCTGTTCAGGTTGCGTCCAGCCAATCAGAGCATTTCTGTTGGCGCGCGCATCCGCAATTAATCGCGAAACCTCCGCAAAATATCCGCAGCCACAGATATATCTATAATTTTCAGCCTAAATTTCTCAAAAACTACTGGACAGATTTGCACCAAAAAGCACAATCTGCGTAACAACATCTACCTTTCTGCCAAATTTGGTGTGATTCCGTCCAGCGGTTCGGGCTGTAGTTTCAACAACGCGTTCCGATGGGAATTAGAAATACAAGCGCACCCTTTTTTGTGCCCCTATTTCTCATTCCCCACTGCACGGATCACCCCCAAACTTTCCATGACAACCAGCACCTACTTTGACACTTTTTTGGGAATATTTCATGAAGATTGGTTAAACGACGCCAAAGTTATAGGCAAGTCAAAAAATGCTTTTCCGATGGAAACTAGGTTCTAACTATAACTACCTACTGGCGACCACCAGTAAGATATATATATATGTACCACAAGATCTCTTCCTCTGTGAAGCAGACAAGGGGACACAGCGGGGTCTCAAAAAATCAATTTATTTCAACAACAGCATAAAGCGTTTCGGCGGGTGTGCCTTTCTCAAATGCCTAACACCGGGGGTTCTCATTGTTCAACATTTTAAATGTGCTTCCTCGCTCCTATTGGTGGGAGCACAGCTGACCAAAGTCCATAGAAAGAGCATTTACAGCACATCATCCCGGACTGCAATTCCCATCATGCAACTTCCTTGAAAACAGGGAAAGTGTCTATTTTTAGCCCCGTTGATTCGTGTCCTTATGGTGAATATGGGCTAATTATTCCTAGACGTGGACATATGCAGTTCTTTTCTTTGCCCCGGCCTGTATTCGTGAACATGAATCCATTTCCTGGCTCCCTGGATGGTTGGAAAAAGGTACAGAAAGAAAGATGGTAAACAGGAGGAATGAAAGAGAAAGAGACAAGACATAAATAAGAATTGAGAGAAGGGCGGAAGGAAAAAGGAAATCAGACTGAAAGAAAGATTGGGGGAAGGAAGGATGTTTCAGAATTACCTCAGGAGAAGCACTCCCCTGAAAGCCTATAGGGCTTGCTAACCTCACTTGCTTATTGTAATTTTGGATATGGTTTAAGTTGGGGGGGCGGGGGTATTTTATTTTTCTGGCCACCGAGAAATCGGAGTCATTTTTTTAATTTTGCATTAGGAGCACACGAACAACAAACTTAGTTGCATTTAGCGCTATTTTACACTAAGTGCTGTGTTACGCTCCTCGTGTAATTCCGCATAATCTTGAGTAATTTTCTTGTAGTTTCACGTAATTACGCTACAGAAAATTACAGAAGTTTCGCCCACCCCTAGTCATTACTCAGGCATCTCAATTGGTAAGATGTTTTTAAAGATGCGTTGTACCTGAAACCTTCAGTGCTGCATTTCTTCCCTCCCAATCACCCCAGTCACCCCTCCAAGACCCTAATGCACAGCTCTTGTTGTCAGTGTGCAGGGCTGTACAAGGCATCCTGCTGAGCCTCTGAATGCTTCCCAGTCCATTCCCCTGTGTATGTGTGTGTATAAGTACTGAGACACTTCCACAGTCCCCTGTTCTTTTTCATCCAGGAGGTAGGGCATCCTTCTGATCAACCAACTGCCATTATATGTTACTATGATTGTAGGGAATTTCACACACATCACTGTCACTTTTGCTTTGTATCACTAATTGGAGACTCACTACATTATCTGTCACCACAACAGAGACACTATGGGGTCAATTCCGATCTCGGTCGGAGACGCACCCAACGCCATTCGGTCGGGAAAAAAGCCATGCGAATGCCTGTTTCCCGACCGATCCGCACATTAATCCGAACGAACAAGTACGATGCGCACAACAGCGCAGATTCCGACCGAGTCGTACTCACCCAATACAGGTCCTGATCCCCGACCGAGCCGGATCCGTAAACGCAGATACGAGTCGCCCGGAAGCCAAAAAGCAGCCCCGTCCGGCCGAACAAGTACGATGCGCTTCCTGTAAGCGCCGAACCCGTCGCTACGCACGGCACGTCAAAGCATCCGGGAGAGGCGCACATAAGCTCCGATTCGCGCCACAACACGATCCACGGCTACGAGACGAACACGCCAGCGACGAGGACGAGGCGAAGCAACGACGAAGACGAACGAGACGAACCAACAATGAATCCCATCGTTCCGATCCTACCAATATTCTACATCTACTACCGGAACAGGCACGGACGCGTACGGCGCAGAAGGTAAGTCAGACACCAACCACAAACACAAACTACACGTACCCGACATATCACACACACACACAGGGATGCAGAAATTACTTACTCCAGAAACAGCAGCACCATAGGGGCGGGATGCCCATCACCAATGCCACATATACACATAGGGGCCCGGATGCCTGTCACCACTGCCACCTCTACCCAGGGGGCTGGATGCCTGTCACTACTGCCACCTCTACCCAGGGGGTGCCAGGTGCCTACCACTACTACCACCTCTACCCAGGGGGTGCCAGGTGCCTACCACTACTACCACCTCTACCCAGGGGTGCCAGGTGCCTACCACTACTACCACCTCTACCCAGGGGTGCCAGGTGCCTACCACTACTACCACCTCTACCCATGGGGGTGCCAGGTGCCTACCACTACTGCCACCTCTACCCAGGGGGTGCCAGGTGCCTCCCACTACTACCACCTCTACCCAGGGGGGCTGGATGCCTGTCACTACTACCACCTCTACCCAGGGGGTGCCAGGTGGCTACCACTACTACCACCCCTACCCATGGGGGCTGGATGCCTGTCACTACTACCACCTCTACCCAGGGGGTGCCAGGTGCCTACCACTACTACCACCTCTACCCAGGGGGTGCCAGGTGCCTTCCACTACTACCACCTCTACCCATGGGGGTGCCAGGTGCCTACCACTACTACCACCTCTACCCAGGGGGTGCCAGGTGCCTCCCACCACTACCACCTGTACCCAGGGGGTGCCAGGTGCCTCCCACTACTACCACCTTTACCCAGGGGGTGCCAGGTGCCTCCCACTACTACCACCTCTACCCAGGGGGTGCCAGGTGCCAACCACTACTACCACCTCTACCCAGGGGGTGCCAGGTGCCTACCACTACTACCACCTCCACCCAGGGGGTGCCAGGTGCCTACCACTACTACCACCTCTACCCATGGGGGTACCAGGTGCCTACCACTACTGCCACCTCTACCCAGGGGGTGCCAGGTGCCTCCCACTACTACCACCTCTACCCATGGGGGCCTGGATGCCTGTCACTACTGCCACCTCTACCCAGGGGAGTGCCAGGTGCCTACCACTACTACCACCTCTACCCAGGGGGTGCCAGGTGCCTACCACTACTACCACCTCCACCCAGGGGGTGCCAGGTGCCTACCACTACTACCACCTCTACCCAGGGGGTGCCAGGTGCCTACCACTACTACCACCTCCACCCAGGGGGTGCCAGGTGCCTACCACTACTACCACCTCTACCCAGGGGGTGCCAGGTGCCTCCCACTACTACCACCTCTACCCAGGGGGGGCTGGATGCCTACTACTACCACCCCCACTCACAGGATGGCAAATACATGCCACAAGAAGCACACACCAGCAGAAAGAATGCAACACAAAGACATCCCCCCAACACCATGACAAGCGTGTGTAGACTGTGTCAAATGCCTACAACACTGAACAGGACTGTGGACATACAATGTGACCCCCTATCACAAGTGCCACACATAAATGTGTGTGGCACCCACAATGCAAGCAGGCCATGACCATTGTGGCAATGGGGTCCAAAGCCCCATCATCACAGTGACCAAAATGTGAGTGTGGGGTCCATAGCTGAAGCACATATTGAACATTGTGGCAATTGGGTCCAAACCCCCATCATCACAGTGACCAAAATGTGAGTGTGGGGTCCATAGCTGAAGCACATATTGAACATTGTGGCAGTGGGGTCCAGACCCCCATCATCACAGTGACCAAAATGTAAGTGTGGGGTCCATAGCTGAAGCACATATTGAACATTGTGGCAATGGGGTCCAAACCCCCATCATCACAGTGACCAAAATGTGAGTGTGGGGTCCATAGCTGAAGCACATATTGAACATTGTGGCAATGGGGTCCAAACCCCCATCATCACAGTGACCAAAATGTGAGTGTGGGGTCCATAGCTGAAGCACATATTGAACATTGTGGCAATGGGGTCCAAACCCCCATCATCACAGTGACCAAAATGTGAGTGTGGGGTCCATAGCTGAAGCACATATTGAACATTGTGGCAGTGGGGTCCAGACCCCCATCATCACAGTGACCAAAATGTATGTGTTGACAAAGAATAAGCTGCAACTGCCAAACTGCATGGATTATTCCTGGTCACAGAACAACAAACACATCAGTGGCAAAGTAGTGCTTGTGTCCCATAGCAACATAGAATGGGGGAGGCAAACAGTGCAGTGCAAACAAGACATACCTTTGGCCATGTGCAGACAAACATCACCCATGGGGGCTGACACTGTCAACACTCATCAATGACTCAATGACAGAAGTGACCATCAGAATGCAGACCCACATATTTGCACCAATGGGCACACAAATTCAGATACCCAGTGGAGACTGTAGAAGGGAGGTGAACAGATACCATACCATGGCAGCAATGGGGGACACACACAATGATCATTGTGCTGACTGATGACCTAGGAGTCCCAGGGACAGCAGGGCAAACACACCAAACAACATACAGCCAATAGCACACTAAAGATATGCCAATGCAGTGGTGCAGATGCACAAACACAAACAGGCAGACCCACACTGCACATCAGGTGAGGGGGTACCAGTGTCCCCAGGTAAACACACAACACATGAGGAGGCCTGAATACCAATTACACAGACGTGCATACAGTGCCACACAAAGGTAACTCATGGATCCAAATCCCCTATGTGGGCAATCAGGCATTGTCAGATGAGTGGGAGCACAAATCACACATGTCACACAAGCATGTAGGAACAGCAACTGACACAGCAAGACACACAGACACCACAGCACCACACCCAGGGCCCCCACAATGTGGAGACCCTGGGCTGCATTACAATCCCACTGTGATGACAAAGCTAGATGTCGTTCACACTGTGAACCACAGTCATGTGTCCTGAGCAACAAACTACCATCACACCTACACAAGCACAAATCAACCAGCACGGCCTGTCAGCCAAGGCCAACATGGAGGCAGGGGTCTAGCCGGGCAACAACTCTCATCTGCACACACTCAACACCACACACCTCGACCTCCAACAATGTGCAGCAGTGAAGCTCACATGCACTGGTGACATTGCACATGCACCCATGACAATCCCAGGGTGGTGGGTGGGAACCAAGGTGCAGAAACACATCACACATGGCCACTCTACCAGACTCCTGAATGTCTGACACACTGCACACTACGCTGTACATGGACATGACGGCAATACCACACCAACCAATGGGATCCCAGCCACAGTCACACACCTATGAAGAAGCCAAGGTCACCCACAAAGGACACACATAGACAACTACCAACATTGCAGCCCTGAGGAGTGCCAGCAGTCACACACACAACGTGTCACAACCAATGAAAGCTAACACAAACCAGAAATCACATGACAGGTGTCAGCAACAAGTGCAAAGGGGAATCCGGACTGTGACACATCAGCGTCTGCCCACAAACTCAGCCCTGACAGCAAACACACCTATGGGTGACACCCTGATGACCAGTAATGTGCCATGCACCCACATCACAGTGAATCCAGGGAGAAGACTTTGGGGGAACATAGCTCAACTCAGCAAGCATCACAAACAGGAACATCACTAGGGATCCCAGCATGCACAGCAACATGGAAGTGAACACACACACATGCTCATACAACACACACCTTGGGCGCACGAGATGTCACAGGAGTACACACTGCCATGAGGGGACTCCACTCCTGTGTGAGGAAAGCTGTGCCATATGTCGCATCAGTAGGGCTCCATCATGTCAGCAGAACACTTGGTCACACAGTCAACAATTAGCACCAAATGAAGGCTCCCGTCACATCAGCCTGGTCATGGGAATGTCAACGAAATCAACAGCACAGATCCAACACACATGTATAGCAAGTTGCACTGACAACACAGAAGAGTCCTTCCCCATTGATGCCCAAACCTGCATGTCCAGTGGAGATGGCCACACGGTCAGGGAACTAGACTAATTGAACAATGGCAAACACAACAGATGTGCATGGGTGGAACCCACAGATGTGACATTGCTAATGTAAGTAGGAAATCCCATTGCCAAATATTGAATACATGACACCCTCAGATGCTGCTAAGGACGACATGGATTCACCACAGGATAGGACACTGTCCCCCTGGAACACATGGGTACATGCACAGTAACACTTCATTTTCATGAGTCCAAAAATCACCATCACTGCAGCAAGGGCACGGTTAGCATCATCAACATCATGTACATCAGATGCAAAACCACTAGAGAACAGAAAGTTGCTTTATTCAGCATGTGGGTTCAAAACTTGGAAGAACTGCAAGGTATCAACAAAGGCCAATGGCCAGTCCATCAAGGAAGTCTATACAGGGTGACAGTGGCAGATGTCACCCTATGCATGCCTGCACTGATCACAACCGGGGACAATCCCCTAGGAGGGGCATACGGGGGGCAGGCCAGGCACCGCAGGGACAGGATCAGGGCTCACCAGGAGGAGGCAGGGAAGGGGTGGTGGGTGCTGGAGAGCCACTGACAACTGCAGTGGAGGTGTCTGAGATGGTGTGTGCCGGCACAACTGGGGGGCATGACTCAGATGTTGTGGGTGCCGGCACAACTGCAGTGGACCCTGCAGATGGAGTGGACAGGTCCGCCACTGCAGCGCCCAAGTCAGGCAGGGTGATAGTGGACTCCACTGCAGTGCCCACCTCCAGGGGAGGAGAATGGGGATCAGGAAAGGTGGGCAGGACAGAGGGGGAGGACACCCTCACCACATCAGTGGTACAGACAAGCGCAGCGGGGGTGTGGGGCCGGAAGAGCAAGTGGCAGGGGAGAAGGCCTTACCCTTCTGGGGATGGTGTATCTGTGGGTGGGGGAACCTGGGGCAGGGTGTGGTGGGGGCACCTGTGGAGTGGGGGCCTGAGGGATGGAGGAAGGAGACTTGGTGCCTGAGCTGCAGGCCGGCGGCGGGGTCTTGCTCTTCCGGGACCGGGGGACTTGCGGGTGGGGGCCTCAGTCGGTCCGCGCCTGGGGGATGGTGTCCGGGGGCCAGGGGCACTCCGCTCTGTGTGGGTGGGCTTCCTCTTCCCCCTGAATGCTGGGTAGTAGGGGGAGAGGCCAAGGTCACAGAGGAAGAGCCGCTGTGTGTATGGGGTTGCAGGTGAGGCAAGGGAGGGGTCTTTGGAGGGAGAGGCAACTGAGGACTGCGCAGTGCTTGTGGATGCGTGTGTTTGTGCCTGTGCCCCATCCCCTGTGAGTGTGGTTGCAGTCCCCTGACGGTGCGTGCGTGTGCGTCTTGTTTCTGGCGTGTGTGTCCGTGTGCTGCATGTGTCTGTGCTGGTGTGTGCCTGTGCCAGTGTGTGTGTGCTTGGGACGGGTAAGGTGCTGGGGAGTGTGGATGGGGCAGAGGCAGGAGGGGTGAGGGACTGTCGGAGGAGGGACACTGCTGCCGTCAGGGAGGAGTCCATGGACCTATTGCCCCTCTGTAGGTCAGACATGCCCGATGAGATGCCCTCCATGAATGACACCAGCTGAGTCAACAGACTGGTGTGTGCATGGAGGACACTCAGCATCGCTGTCTGTCCTACATGGAGCTGGCGGAGGAGGTACACAGACTCCTCACTCAGGGCAGCAGGGGACACAGGTGCAGGGGGTGCAGTGCCTGGCCCGAAGGAGACACACTCCCGAACATGGGAGCCTCCACGGACCTCGGGAATGGGAGCCAACTGGAGGGCAGTGGTGGTGGTGGCGGGGACAGCAACACTAGCTGGGGTGTGGTGGCTGCTGACACCCGCCTCCATAAGGGAGTCATCGTCCGAGTTGCTCTGGTCCTCAGCTGAGGTGGATGGTGCTGAGGACTCCTCGGTGTGGCTCCCCTCGCCCTCCGTGCCACTGGGTCCCTCCGACCACTCCTCGGCTGCTGACCCAGTCTGGCTCTGCGGCTCCTCCTGGTCCGTGGAGCTGTCCCCTCCTGTGGCCGTGGATGTATCTGCAATCAATAGGGAAACAGACAGACATCAGTCACCTGCACCGAACGCACACACCACAGTAAGTACAGCACATTACAGAGCAAGCCCTGGCATCCTTAGTTGAACATTGCTAAAACTGCACAAACAGAACAGGAGAAGTCAATTGTCAGTCTGATGGTCAACCATGGCACTCACATCCCACCTGGCCTTGCACCCATCTGTATGGTGTCTGTGGGATGGCAATACTCCGGTGTGGACACATGCACCACCTACACAGTATTTGGACAGTGCAGAGAACCCGGTGAAGCATGTGGACATGCACACATCACAACTCTTGCCACTGAGTCAGTGCAGGTGTCCGGATGAAAGGGATGCCCAGAGTCAAATAGGAAATGCATGTGATGCATACCAGCGACAGACACCATGATGCACCCATGTCCTGATAGCCATTGCCACAATGGTGTGCATGTAGCAAATGTCACTCCCCTGCAGGATCACTAATAGGAAGTCACATGCCATGGCACAGCCATGCCTGCTAAGTCATACATAACTGTCTCCAGTCACATGGGCAGGGCAGCCAGACAACAACACTCTGCACTGTGTCACAATAGTAGATCATGGGGAATGCAAGTCCTGGAGCTGAACAAGTGCACATGTACATCCCCCACACACCACATCATCTGTACCCTCATCTGTCCAGGTTATACCCATTGTACATATGGGAGACCTGTAACACTACCCTCTGCACCTGAGCACATCACAATCTGCTGTGTATGGGAAACAGCTGCCTGAACCTCATATTCGCATACCCCAGTCTGCACGGTCAGGTGATCAAACACCTATGTGTCACACATGTATCATCTCCTATGGTCACATCTCCGGTGGCATGCGGAGCCCCAACCGAGGAACACCCCAGCAGACCTGACAACGAAGCCACAGCACACTGACACAGAGGCAGACACCTGAGGGGACGAATCACTGAGCAAAACGTGTCAGCTGATACACGGCAGTGGGAGTACAGAGTGTATTGTATGGCCTGGAGTAGGCATGACTGCCCTGTCCCACATGAATGAGGGATGAGCCCTGGACAGTAGGCAGCTGGCTAAGTATGTGTGACACACGTTATATACACACTCCTGGGGCACAAACATTGTTCCCACCCGCAGCATGGGTGTGTGCCAGATACCCCAGGCACATGTGGTGGATCAGCTCAGCAATTGGGCCACATATCAAAATCACACGCAGAACACATGTCAGAACACAGGCAATGTGTAAGCAATGGACCCACCCATGATGCCCACCACAGAGTCAGGGAAACAGATGCTGTCCCCCACCTTGAGTCAAGCAAACTGCAAGGACACAATACCCAAGTGACACAATACCCTGACTGTAAGGGCCACACCTGGGTATCAGATGAGGAGTGGGCAGTGCACAATAGAGGGACATGGGTCCTGGACCACAAGACTGATGTACTGTGGAAGTTTAACCAGGCCAGAGGAGGGCACATAGCATGGCAGACATAGTTCACAATGCAGACATGGACTCACCCCCTCCTTGCTGCTCTCTGGCCTTCAGCTGCCCATCCAGATCAGGGAAGACCACCGCCAGGATCCTCAGCATGTGGGGGTCAGGGTCCGGTGTCCGCCACTCCTGCGAGGAGGCGACAGCTTCAGCTGGACCCATGCGATCCTCCGGGTCCAGCCCCGAAGGTCCTGCCACCTCTTCTGGCAGTTGCGAATCCGGCGCTTGTAGACCCCCACGGATCTCACTGCCCGGACGATGGTCAGCCATATCTTCTGCTTCTGGTGGGCATCAACCTGTGAGGATAACAAAGTGAGAATGCCATTACTACACATGCAACATATCCGTGCATTACACAGTTGGATATACATGTCTCAATCACAGGGGCACATGATGTACACAGGCAGTGCAACGATGGCTATGGACAGTATGCCAGCAGTTACTACATGGTATCATTGCCTGGGAAGTAAAACCTAGTTTAAATGCACTGTCACTGCACTATACCTTTCCAGTGCATGTAACTACACACTATGGGGGGTGACAACTACTCAGTGAGCCTGCTAGCCAGTGGCGTGCAGACTGGTAGCCTTGCTAGTCAGACAACATGCACATTTAGAAAGGCAGTGGACAGAACACTCACCTGCTCCCGCTGTGGAAGGAGGCCATCCAGCAGGGCCTGGTTCTCCTCAGTGCTGAAGGCTGGGGCTCTCTCCACAGTACGTGCCATTGCAGGGTCCAGAGGGTGCAGATACAGCAGCAGTGTAGTGGCAGATGTCGTCCTGGAGCATGTAGTGCAGGCAAGTGAGCTCTCAGGGGAACAGCCAGCATAATATGTGTGCTGCAGAGGCAGATACTGTCCCATGTGTCCAAAGTGATAGGTCCAAGTCGTTTGCATCATCTGAATCTGGCCAATCCATGGAATTGCACCACTTACACACGCCCCCAGCATCCTTCAAATGTTCAACTTCGTGACACCCATGAAATTGCAACATTGTTGTGGGTGACCAACTGAATTTACAGCATCAGACTCGTTCAAATTTTGAAAACGCGTCCGTTGCCAGGCCAGGCCGTAGCCAATGGGTGCGCACCGATCGGACCATTGCTGTTCAACGCGTACATGGGAAACAACGCGTACCCGCACACATTGAATGCAATGGGCCGGCCGGGCACACCGATCGGACCATTGCTGTTCAACGCGTACATGGGATACAACGCGTACCCGCACACATTGAATGCAATGGGCCGGCCGGGCACACCGATCGGACCATTGCTGTTCAACGCGTACATGGGAAACAACGCGTACCCGCACACATTGAATGCAATGGGCCGGCCGGGCACACCGATCGGACCATTGCTGTTCAACGCGTATATAGGATACAACACGTACCCACACACATTGAATGCAATGGGCCGGCCGGGCACACCGATCGGACCATTGCTGTTTAACGCGTACATGGGAAACAACGCGTACCCGCACACATTGAATGCAATGGGCCGGCCGGGCACACCGATCGGACCATTGCTGTTCAACGCGTACATAGGGTACAACGCGTACCCGCACACATTGAATGCAATGGGCCGGCCGGGCACACCGATCGGACCATTGCTGTTCAACACGTACATAGGGTACAACGCGTACCCGCACACATTGAATGCAATGGGCCGGCCGGGCACACCGATCGGACCATTGCTGTTCAACGCGTACATGGGAAACAACGCGTACCCGCACACATTGAATGCAATGGCCAATGTGTGCGCACTGATCGGTCCATTGCTGTCCAAGGCGTATTGCCAATACAACGCGTACCAGCGCACATTGAATGCAATGGCCAATGTGTGCGCACTGATCGGTCCATTGCTGTCCAAGGCGTATTGCCAATACAACGCGTACCAGCGCACATTGAATGCAATGGCCAATGTGTGCGCACTGATCGGTCCCTTGCTGTCCAACGCATCCCTGTACAAGTCACTGGCATATGTCACCATGCCTGTCACAGGTGAACATATGCCAGCCACATATACTTCCCAGGCAGTGAGGGGCACACCTACAACACCACAGCCTGTCCAAACTGTATCCTAGGGCATGTAAGGCTGCATTACCTATTCCGTGTATGGGGGTGAACATGTTGTTCTGTGGGTGTCACTTGGGGGCAGCCACCCCCAGGCTGTGCACGTGTTTATGGGGACAGAATCCTTGGTGTTTCGTGTACATGACCACTGTGATGTGCAACTGTTCATATCTGTGCATGTGGCATGGTCACAGTTCACGGTGGTGTATGTGTATGTCATGTCACATACCCCCTGAGTCCCATGTGGGACGTTATGTTCAACCCAGGGTGACCCATTGGCACAATGTTGATGGTCCTCCACAGTCTGTGTGCATGTTGTGATTACAATGTCTCTGATTTCATGTGCACAATGGGAGGCAGTCTCCACATCCACGTTGTTTGTGCATGGACTTTGATGTTGTGCGTGTGTGTGTCACAGACGTCCATGTCTGTCCTGCCGAGGCAACACGGACCACTACCTGTGGGGCTCATGGTTGTTTTGCTGTGGTGTATACATGATACACCATGTCATGCCAGTGTCCATGTGGCAATACAGGGTCCCTGGGAATCTACCTGTCGTTGAGCTGTGATGCCTGGGGCACATCAGTCCTCACATGTCACTGTGGCGTGTGTTTGTTATTTGGCAGCAGGAGATGGGTACTGGGACACGGCCTCATGGTATCCGATGGCATGACCTGGGACTTCTTGATGCCACTTGTTGGACTGTGATGTTAGATATTGGCCATGTATGTGCCATACATATCCGTACGGAACTGCACACATCATGTACTTGTGCCTCATTATGATGTATCATGTGATGTTGAGTGTGTTCAATGCCACATATGTGGGGTGACTGACAATCTTGCTTTCTTCACCTATGCACTGCAGGGCACCAGCTGTCCATAGACCATTCCCTGACCTGGCAACGATGGTGGAACGGGACAGCATCCGACGGTACCGCTTCACCAGGCAGCTGATTGAGGATTTGGCAGTGCGCTTGGCACCACATTTGCAACCTGGCCGTCCGTACCCTACAGCGCTGACCCCCAAGGTGAAGGTGATGGCAGCCCTACACTTCTTTCCACTGGTACCTTTCAACACACTCTGGCGACTGCTGGTGGGATGTCACAGACCATGTTCAGCCGTGTGCTCCGGGATGTTTTGGAGGCTATGTTGATATACCTGAACCAGTACATCTATTTCCCTAGACTCCAACGACTCACTGGCGTGAAGAGTGACTTCTATGCCCTGGGGAGGATGTCGCATGTCATTGGCTCCATTGATGGGACACATGTGGCGTTGGTACCACCACAGGCCCAAGAGCAGGCCTACCGTAACAGCAAACACTACCACTCGGTCAATGCACTGGTGGTCTGTCTTGCAGATATGAGCATCACACACGTGTGTGCCCGTTTCCCTGGTTCTGCACACGATGCGTACGTGATGAGGAGTAGTCGCATCCCGAGGATGATGGCACAGATGCGGAACCAGCGTGCCTGGCTTGTAGGTGTGTACTGACTTTGTACCATTGTGTGTGTTCTGCTATGTAGTGTTCCACCCTCTTTTCCTACTCTGCTAATGTGCAATTGTCTGTATGTAGGTGACTCCGGATACCCCAACATGCCATGGTTGCTGACGCCCCTCAGGGACCCTGTGACACCAGCCCAGATGCGCTACAATGAGGCACATGGTCGGACCAGGAGAGTGATTGAGCGGACATTTGGTCTCCTGAAGAGCCGCTTCCGCTGCCTCGACAAGACAGGAGGGTCCCTCCCATATGCCCCAGCAAAGGTGTGCAAGATTATCATCGTCTGCTGCATGCTCCACAACCTGGCAGTGCGGAAGGAGTTGCCTCTCATCCTGGATGACGATGACCAACGTCCGCCACCTGTGGAGGATCCTGGCCTGGACCACGATGCCAGTGATGATGATGATGATGTTGAGGGTGATGTCCGCACACAGCTCATCACCAACTTCTTCAGCTGAATGTGAGTATCCAGAGATGGCATGTCAATGATGTGAGTTTGCATGATATGTGTTGGTGGTGCTCTGGTGCTGTTTGAGTGTGTCCATGGGCTACATGTCTGTATGCGTGTAGCGATGTGTCCTTGCAGGTAGTCTGTACTCCCCAACAGTGTTGACATGCTAACTTGGTTCTGGGTGGGTATCTTGTAACATGTATTGTGCATGAGTATTGCAGTTCTGTCCTGTTCTTCAGTACTTTTGACTGTGTGTCATTTCTGTCCTTCACAGGGTACTTTCAGAGTCGTTTGGTCAACTGTGATCCCCAACACCGTGATTCGACTTCCCGGGTGGTAGCTGTTGTGTCCCTACAGGTGTTGTGCACCACACCCATGGACTTCCTTCCTTCTACACTTGTTGACTATGTGCCCGCTGCCAGGTGGGATTACCTTGCATCTGTGGTGGTTTCAACATGTTGCAAATGTGTAATAAACCTGTGCTTCACTATGTGATGTGCGTTGTCTGTGGTCACACATCTGACTGACATTTGCTTACTGCACCAGTGGGCTAGTTAACACAGACTGTGAATAGGTGTTGGGTCTGTGCAATGCAACGTATTTCCTGGCAACACCAGTGTAGGCGATGAGTCAGATGTCCATGGTGTGTATGTGTTGTGTAGCCCTGGTGGTGTGCCTCCCCCATATGTGTGAAGTCGCCATGACTCACATGCCGGTGTTGTACTTGCTGTAGCAGTTAGCATGCACAGTGTCATTTCCCCGATCATCATCGCAACTTCTGAGACAACATTGGAATCACAACAGAGGCAAGTATGGTGTATAAGTGAGTTTATTGACATACATGTGTGAGTATAGTGCACAGGTTGTTGGGTGCTGTACATTGTGATTGTGATCCAAAGTTCCTAGATAATTTGGAAGTCCTGGTAGCAGAAATGTCCAGAGTAAAGTCCACAGTAATCAGAGACATTGGTCCAACTTGAGCTCCCCATGTCATGTGGGAGAGTTGTGTTGCAGTCAACAGGGTGAACAGTTTGCGCACAAAGGTTATTCTCCAGAACAGGTTTTGGCTTCCTGGGGTTGCACATGGCCATCGGCCTCTCACTTGCCCCTCCTCGGACGGCCCCTCTTCTTTGGGGGGATCCTCAAGTGCAGGCTGCTGCGGTGCAGGGGACTCTCCGCCAGAGTCATCCTGCCTCCCTGTGGCAGTTGCAGTTGTTTCAGCAGCAGATGTTGTGGGCACACAGGGAGGTGTTGACTGGTTGCTGCTCATCTGGCGGAGGCATTGTAATATGTCCCTATGCACCGCCGTCATCTCTTGCAGTGTGTCCCACTTGGACTCCACGCGGGACATGTGTGAGTCCAAGCGGGCATGATGGGCAGCCTGCTGCTGTTTGATGTCCCTGAGGAGCCCCACTACCTGGCTGAACTCTCCGGTGCTGGACTGGTACGCATCGGCTATGCGTGCCAGTTGTGGGTCATCATGCAGTCCAGACCCCTCTGTGAGCAGCGACCTATGTCTCCCACCCCTCCCACCACCCCTGGTGACACGTGCAGTACCTGAGGTGGCAGGCACAGGTGTCCATGGCCCCACGTTGGTCCAGGGTCCCTGTGCTGGTGGTGGTGCTGCTCCTTGGTCTGTCCGTGTCGGCAGGGGTGGTATGTGTGTTGACAGTCGTTGGAGGGGTGGGTGCAGGGGGTGCAGCTGGTGGTCCTGCTGGTGCTGCATGATGACTTGCTCCGGAGGTGCCAGGTAAGTCTTCGTCATCCGAGGAGGGCAGAGGCTGTTCCACACCAGTGAGCTCCGTATCCTCTTGAGCCTGGGACGAGGACTCCTCAGCATCTGCTGCTGTGTTCCCATCATCACCTGTTTTTGGGAGACACACACAATGTATGTTATGTTTCTGCAGGCATCAATGGTTGTCACACCTGACAGTTGTGACTGTGCCTCTGGATGCGGGCCTGTACAATGCATTGTCCTAAGTTGTCACAGTCAGGGGTTGATATTAGTGTAGCACATTGTCCTGCATTATTTGGGCATTTCTATGTGAATGTTGGGGTGTGTACATGGTCTGCATTGGTTGTATTTGGTTGTCATCCGCTCCTCCTTCCCACCCAGCCAGATATCCCACCATGGACCGTGCTTCCATTGCAGGGAGTGCAAGTTGTCTTTCAGGATGTCAGTCAGTGGTGTCCTGCTGTTGGTTGTTGCACAGTTGCCAGCAGGGCCTTGTGCTCCCCACAGCAGTAGCCAGTGTCAGCCATCTTGTCAGTTGTTTTCCACTCCCTGTGATGTGCGCATGGTTCAGGGTGGTGTTGATGGGACAGTTGTGGGGGTGACCAATATCTGTGACTACCACTCCCATCATGCTATTGCCTCCACCCCACTTCCCAGCATGCCCATACTTACTTGCTTTTGGGTGGACTTCAGTGTGTGTGAGTGTGAGAGCAATGGCAAGATGGCTGGCAGTGGTGTCCTGCTGTTGGTTGTTGCACAGTTGCCAGCAGGGCCTTGTGCTCCCCACAGCAGTGCCCAGTGTCAGCCATCTTGTCAGTTGTTTTCCACTCCCTGTGATGTGCGCATGGTTCAGGGTGGTGTTGATGGGACAGTTGTGGGGGTGACCAATATCTGTGCCTACCACTCCCATCATGCTATTGCCTCCACCCCACTTCCCAGCATGCCCATACTTCCTTCCTTTTGACTCTGCTTCCCTGTGGGGTGGGCTGCCTGTGCTGACAGGATGGCTGGGAGTGTTGTCCGGGCAGTTGTTTGGCTAAATGTCCCAGGAGTGTCCCTGTGCTTCACACAGCATGACCCAGGGTGGTGGTTCTTTGTGGGACCTTGAGTTAGGATGTGAGGCATTGCATTCCGCCAGGTGGGTTCTGTGGAGTATGTGTTATGGGGGGTGTGAGGGGAGGTGCTTGTGACTATGGTCAGTGCTGTGAGTCCTCCTTCCCACCCAGCCAGATATCCCACCATGGACCGTGCTTCCATTGCAGGGAGTGCAGGTTGTCTTTCAGGATGTCAGTCAGTGGTGTCCTGCTGTTGGTTGTTGCACAGTTGCCAGCAGGGCCTTGTGCTACCCACAGCAGTAGCCAGTGTCAGCCATCTTGTCAGTTGTTTTCCACTCCCTGTGATGTGCGCATGGTTCAGGGTGGTGTTGATGGGACAGTTGTGGGGGTGACCAATATCTGTGACTACCACTCCCATCATGCTATTGCCTCCACCCCACTTCCCAGCATGCCCATACTTACTTGCTTTTGGGTGGACTTCAGTGTGTGTGAGTGTGAGAGCAATGACAAGATGGCTGGCAGTGGTGTCCTGCTGTTGGTTGTTGCACAGTTGCCAGCAGGGCCTTGTGCTCCCCACAACAGAGCACTAGTGTCAGACATCTTTGATGGGGCTTTCCACTCTCTGTGGGGTGTGCATGCTTGAGTATGATCTTGCTGGGCCATGTGGGTGGGGGATGTTGAGCTGTGACTACCACTCCCATCATGCTATTGCCTCCACCCCACTTCCCAGCATGCCCATACTTACTTGCTTTTGGGTGGACTTCACTGTGTGTGAGTGTGAGAGCAATGGCAAGATGGCTGACAGTGGTGTCCTGCTGTTGGTTGGTGGCCAGTTCCCAGCATGGCCTTGTGATCCCCACAACAGAGCACCAGTGTCAGACATCTTTGATGGGACTTTCCACTCTCTGTGGGGTGTCCTTGCTTGAGGGTGAGCTTGCTGGGCCATGTGGGTGGGGGATGTTGAGCTGTGACTACCACTCCCATCATGCTATTGCCTCCACCCCCCCTTCCCAGCATGCCCATGCTTCCTTCCCTTTGACTCTGCTTCCCTGTGGGGTTGTGTGCCTGTGCTGACAAGATGGCTGACAGTGTTATCCTGGGGTTAGTTTTGCTACAAGTCCCATGTGTGTCCCTGTGCTTCACTCAGCATGACCCAGGGTTGTGGTTCTTTGTGGGATATTTGATTGGAGTGTGAGGCAATGCATTCTCCCAGGTGAGTTTTGTGGAGTTTGTGTTAGGGGTGTGTGTGAGAAACGCTGCTGGTAACTATGGTCAGGGCTGTGAGTCCTCCTTCCCACCCAGCCAGATATCCCACCATGGAACGTGCTTCCATTGCAGGGAGTGCAAGTTGTCTTTCAGGATGTCAGTCAGTGGTGTCCTGCTGTTGGTTGGTGCACAGTTGCCAGCAGGGCCTTGTGCTCCCCACAGCAGTAGCCAGTGTCAGCCATCTTGTAAGTTGTTTTCCACTCCCTGTGATGTGCGCATGGTTCAGGGTGGTGTTGATGGGACAGTTGTGGGGGTGAGCAATATCTGTGCCTACAACTCCCATCATGCTATTGGCTACACTGACTTGCCCAGCATACACATATTTCCTTTCTTTCAGTGGGCTTCACTGTGTGCTGGTGTTGTAGTGGTGGCTACTTGTCTGGATGTGTTTGTCAGTTATATTTGTGCCACTGCCTAGCTGTAGTTGTAGTTGTGTTTGTACATGTGATGACACAGTTAAATGTCACTTTGTGATGGCATGTGTTGTGTTTCTCTGAGTGACATACACATTTTGGGATGATTCTGTTCTGGTTGCTGTGTATTTGCTAAGAGTGCATGGTTTGACTCTCCCCTTGACAGTGATGTGTGTGTGTAGTCGCAGAATATTGTGTACATTTGTTGTGTACTCACCAGCCTCTGGGATGTTTTCTAGTCCATAGACGCTCACTGGTGGTAGGATGGCCCGCACCTTCTCCTCCCAGGGCCTGAGGTATACTGGCTTGGCAGGAGGGCCACTGCCGGTGTATTGGCTCAAGATGTAGTCCTTCTTCAGCAGCTCCTTGACCCTCCTGCGCACGTCATACCACCTGTTCTGGATGTCTGTCTTTGTGCGCAAACATGGTGATTGTGCGTTCACCCTGTCGACGATCCTCTCCCACATCTTTGTTTTCTGTGACATGGGTGTCTGTTGGACCAGTGTACCAAAGAGCTGTGGCTCTACCCTGAGGATCTCATCTACCAGGACTTCCAATTCACTATCTAGGAACTTGTGATTCTTCTATGGGGGCATGGTGATGGGTGGTGATGGTGAGTGATGTGTGTGTTGGTGTGCAGGTGAAGGTGTGTGAGTGTGTGTTTTGCTAGGTGTATGTGAGGTTTCTATTTGTTGTGGTGCTGATGGTGTGTGGCTTGTGTGATGGATGAGCTGTGGGTGTGTGGTTGCTGTCTGTTGAGTGCTGGCAGGTAATTTGAATTTGCAAAGGATCATGGTAGGGATTTGTGTCCTTTATATGGGTGGAGTTGTGGGTGTGTCTTTGTTCCCTGCCCCTCCCCCCAGTATTTATTGGCTTTGTAATTGCTTGTTTGGCCTTTTTTTGTGTATTTTCCCTTTGTACTTTTCGTGCATGTAGGAGACGTTCTTGTGACCGAGTCGGACCCTGCAGCTGTCTCGTACGGGCTCGTCCGTTTCGTTCACGCTGTGTTTGTGCTGTTTTCTATGCTGCGTACGCGTCGGTCACGGTGTTTTTGGTTGCTTCGGCTCGCAGTTTTGTATGCGTGTCGGTCGTACGGCTTGTCCTCCGTGCGACTCGGTCGTGTTTTCCACGCCTTGCATCATACTAGGCGGGTGGGAGTCCGCGGGTACGTCTCGTTCGGTATTGTTCCGGGTGCGAGTCGGTCGGTTCGAATCGCGTGTTTTTCCGGCCGGATTGCTGTTTTCCGCGCGGCTCGGTCCTTCGGCTTGTGTTCCGTACGAGTCGGTCGGGTTTTGCTCGCTTCTCATTGTACTTGGCGGGTCGGGCTGCACCGGTACGTGTCGGTCGGAATTAATTCCGGCTCCGAGTCGGTCGGTACGTTTTCCGGCCGGAATCGGAATCGGCCCCTATATCGTTAGACATTACACCGTTTTGGGAGTTATCCCCTTTTTAATATGTGGTTTTCCTTACCCTCATTTAAATAAACCTTACTGATACCCTATTTAACCCTTACATTCACTATATTTTCAATGTTATGTCCCATAGCATAGTGCGTTCAGTATATTAACCATGATGTAAGAGATCCAGTATAATGAATGGAGTGTGCACTGTCACTCTACAGGTGCTCTGTCAGTGCAGGTGATATAACAGGGTATGTGGGTGTGCAACAAGTCATCTGTTGACCTAAGATTATGCATAATTGGTGCAATGGCACATTCGGAGCTCCCTCCTTTCTATTGTGTGAATGTCAATGGGTTGCTTCTCTTCCTATAGCATAATGCAAAAGGTACCAGTGACAGTTGCAGCATGCAGCATGCAGCAGTGATTTCCACCTCATATTGGGTGCCAATTTTTGCAGGGCAAATGTCACTTACACATATGATAGCACTTTGTGCAAACTGGCATTTTCTGGTTGTTGGAAAGTGGATTATTGGTAGGCCTGGGCGGTAAAATCCGCTCCGCTCGCGGAATTTGCGGAATTTGCGGAATTTTGGCAATTCCGCGTTCCGTGGAGAATGCGGAATTGCCGAAAATTCCGCGATCCACGGCGTAGTGGAATTTTTTCCTTGTTCGCGCTTTCAAAGTGCGTGTCCGGGCACGCGGTAGCGACTTACTGGGATCCCTGCGTTCGCCGACGAGTTTTCCTATCCGGCCGCGCGATCCCGCAAGAGTGTGCGATCGCGAACACGTCATTCGGACGCGCCATCGGACATCCGCTTTCGCGAACAGGAAACACGCATCGCGAACAGGCGGGACAAGTGAAACAAGATGGCCGCGCCAATTGGCGACCGCATGGGCAAGTTCGCGAGATATTTCCCCCCGAGCACACAAACAGCGTCCCCGAACAGGAAAAACGCATCGCGAACCTGCGGAACAAGCAATTCCGCGTGCTCGCGGAATTCTGCGTAACTTGCGGAGATTTTTTACATCTTCGCTGAACTTTGCGTAACGCGACTACGCAAATTCCACCCACCCCTAATTATTGGTAGGGGCAAATGTAGGTCTGCCACTGGCAATAAGGCCACTAACCATTGGTAGGACTCAGCATAGGTCTTAGAAAATTATTCCTATGCTCAACCCTTGGTAACGTGGCTGCGAGCAGACAGGCTTAACTTCAAAGACAGGTATGTAAAGCATTTAAAAACACCAATTCAGTAAATAATTAAGACACAACACATAATAAAAATCCAACACCAATTTATAAAAATAGGAAATATTTTTATCTTTAAAATGACACCAAAGCGATAAAAATCCAATATAGGGAACCGGAGATATGAATTTTCAAAGATTTAGCAAAATATAGCACTTAGAAGCTTATAGCACCATATTGGGATACAGGCTCGCGTTAGACCGACCCAAAGTCAAAGTTTCAGGCCGACCGCGATGGAGCCCATAGCGGATACCCCACGCGTAAGGTCCCGGTCACAGTTTTTACCTTCGGACTTAGAAACATTTCTGGAGCTTTTCTCCCCGAGGTCCCTCGAAGCTCTCAGCCAGTCCGGATTCAGTGAGGGTTCGCCGGCTTGCCTTGCGATGAGCTCCCGGTCACCTTCCTACGTTCGGACTTAGAAACTTTTGCGGTTTGACCTCTGGAGCGTTCCAGCGGGGCAAACCCAGGATCCAGGCCGACACGCGGTTGAAGGCAGGCGGCTTGGCTTTTGCGGTTGCTCCTGGTCACCTTTTCTACGAGCGGCCTTAGAAACTTTTCTGGAGCTTTTTCTCGCGGGGTCCCTCGATGCTCTTCACCAGGCCGGATTCGGTGAGGGTTCGCCGGCCTCGGATTTCTTCTACTCCCGGTCAAACTGGAAGTTGGACCAACAGAGCTTTAGCGGGACGAACCTGGATGGCTTGGCCGGCTCGCGGTTGAAGGCAGGCGGCTTGGCTGACCAGGTTGAGTCGGTCCCTCTATGGAGCTTTTTTCAAAGTTCCTCCAAAGTTCTCCAAACTTCTTGAACTTCTTCCTGAAGTTCCTTAAAGGGTCCCAAAGTGTCTCAAACTCACTCCAAGGGTCTGGAAGCTCCAAGATGGTCCTTGAAAGTTGAGGACTTCAGTTCCCACAATCCACTGGGACGTCACCCTTACAAATCCACTGGTAGTTCCCCAGGTTGATGATCCTTGGTGGTGAGGGTCCGGGTGAGCTCTGTTAACCTGTAGCTTGTAGGGAGTCCACTCTTTACTTCTTTTTCAGCAAGGTAGTCCACAGGGCTGTAGTTTCTGATGGTGCAGGCTTCAGAGGTCAGGCCTTAGAATTTGCACAGCAAAACTTCTCAGCTTGGCACAATGTCTTGCTTTCTTCAGTTTCAAGCAGCAGATCTGAAGGGCTCTGCCACTCTCAGATACTTATTCCAAGTTCTCTGGGTCATGCAGGAGGTCACTCCTGACCAATGGGAGCAGGGTAACTCCTCAAAGATATGACCACATCCTGTAGAGTGTGGCATTATTTTGTCCCAGAGTGCATCAAATCTTCCAAATCCATAATGGCTGATTTTCCAGCAAGGAGGTAAGAGCTGGCTAAACACACCCCTAGGATGGCTAATTTACTTAGACTCTCCCCCTGCATCTGCTCATACCTTCCTTAATCCTACCATCTGCCTAAGGTGGAAAGTTCAGAGTTGTAAATGACACTGTTCTCTGCTCTCCTCTTTGAAGAACATAGTTTACGACTCCTACCCCTGGCCTGGCATTCCTATGGAACAGCACACTGCCCTGCCAGCAGAGCTGGTTGACCCCAGGGGCTCTTTATCACCTCTTCAAGGCAGCCTGGCTAATCCACTTAACTCTGACCAATCAGGGCAGACCCCTGGAAGGCTGAATCTGGACTTACAAACAAGAAAGTCTTATAACTTCTTGTATGCACACTTTAGGAGAAATTCAACAATATCATATTGTTGAATTTATTAATACCATTCCGGGAAGTCTTTGAATGGCACTTCTAGCCCTCTCCTATCAAGAGTTATTAGTAAATAACTTCCTACCATGTTAACCTATGTAACAGGGGATTTGCAATGGGAAAAATGACTTGGGCCATTTTTCCAGCACCAGGACTTACAAAAACATATTTTATAAGTACTTTGCTTATATCTACAGGACCCCCACCCCATGGGACAACTAGGGGAGACTTTAGGGGTTCTGAATCTGTAAAAATATTGCAGATCCTCACTTCACAGTGCTCCTAGCATCAAAGTCGAATTTGGGCAGCACTTTATCACAAGGTGGTGTTAAGAACAAAACGACAATCATGAACATTCTGCGCCATCTTGTCTGATGTAAGTTCCTACGTGCACATAAACTACAGTCATTCTGATTGACCACAGCCATTTTGTACTCTATTGGTCACCTTCATTTCACCCTGTCCTCTAGCAGCCTTCTGACTCTCTGACCAAACCTGATATGTGTGCTGGGGGCTATAAACTATTTCCACGACAAACATCAACATCACCTGCTGCCTCAAACTCGTCTTTCCTCTCATCCCTGCACAAACAGGTTACAAATACCAAACAGACTCTTGCAAGCATGGTTTATTGCACTGCACACAGCAAGACTTGTTTTTGCCAAACAATGGGACCTGTTTTTATCAACAGAACGGACTCTTAGATCTGGCCGGTCTCACTTGTGTTTAGACCCTGAAGCAAGGTCCAGCTGCAATTAAATTGTCTGTTTTTGACCTGGGCGGGAGGAGAGTTAATGTTGGGCTTGTGTAACCATGCTGATGAAACAATGTCGGGCTTGTGTGACAACCTGCCCGGGGCGGAGACTCCAAGCTTGTAACCATGATAAATGAAACAAATACATTGTGTAAAACCTGTATAAAAGGAAGAGCCAAAAGCATTGCCAGTAGAACACCTCCCTGAAGACATCCTGGTGTCAGCAGTTGACGTGGTCTCCTCTAAGAGTAATAAACCTTTTTCTTGCCTTCCAGCTTCCAGCGCCTGCCTCGTTATTTTAGATAGCGAATCCAAAGTGGATTAAAGGTGACCTTGCGCCGGGCAGCATTGGGGATCTCAGGAGACTCGCTGCTTTTCACAAATTGGCGACCCAACGGGGGCCCATCAGAGACACGTGGGTCCAGTAGAGAGGTCCTAACGACGGAGTGAACGACTAAATGATTGGAGTGCACCTGCCTGAAAGAGACCCTCGTCTGGCTGCCAATCGACTGAACTTCACCGGTTCCGAACGGACCTCTCTCGAGTGACCTGCGGTCCTGACTGGGGCCTTACAGGAATGCCGCATTGATTGTTGGAGTAAGAGGACAACCAGGCGCTGGAAGGGGAATACGAAGAACTGTCCATACGGTCCGGGTAAGGTCGTGAGAAAACATGACTTAAATTGATTGATTGATAGAAATACTAGTATTCCTTTTTGAGTTATTTGAGACATTCCCTGCTTGCAAACAACGTAGAATAGGAATATTCTCTCTTTGCAGACAGCGAAGGACAGGTAGTGCAGACTTTTGTCTAACATTAATTGAGATATTCATTTTGACCGCTAAATACGTCATGCCTGTTTTCTCTAGACTGTTTGATTGTTTTGGACCAGACCATTTGTTAGAGGTCAGTCATCCGGCACCGCCGGAAGGCACCCCTAACAAGGACATGTACGTGAAATATGGATTAGCCACCGTAGCTTATAGCAAACTATGGCATAAGTACACTAGGAAGGACCGGGTAAATCAGTGGACACTGACGGGATCTTTCGATCCCGCTAAAATAGAAACGTTAGAATTAGCTCTCCACAAAAAGAAAGCTAGACCAGCCATGTTTGATAGTTTTGGTTTATGGCGAAAAGAGGCAGCTCAACGAAAGAAAAGAGACGAAGCTAGACAAGATAAAGAAATGCGAAAATCAGCTTACCAAGCCTGTAAAAAGTTAGAAGAAGAACTAAAAGAAAAGGAAATCGATAAAAAGGAACAGGAATCAAAAATATCAGGTCAATGCCCTGTTAGAACGCTCTTAACTCTTTACCCCGAGTTACCAGCAAAACAGGGGGTAGATGATGATTTATTGTTAGGTTCCCCCAATGATATACATGCCACCCCCTTACGCCCCTACTCATCCCATAGTACAACGCCAGGACCACCAAAGTATAGCCGGAGATGGCACGATCGCCTCAGTCTCCACCGCCTCTGCTCCCACCGAGTCACCCACACCAAATGCCTCATCAAAGGATACAGTAGTAGAGGTAGGATCAAAAGAAAAAGGAGCGCCCAGGGTCCCGCGATTAAGTAAAAATGAGCGAGCAGGCATTGATAAAGTAGTTAAATCCCTCATAGATAGGAAGGAGACAGAAGAGCATGTAACTGACATATGCAACTCCTATGTTGAAAACCGCAAACGATACTTTATTGTACGTCTCTGTTACCACACCCTTACTGCATATGAAGAGAAGTACCAAGACGTAGGGCCCGAGCGATTAGTGGCTCTCTACAGGAAGGTAGACATCGGAGATGAAGGCGACAACGATGTTGCAGAACTATTTTCATCCACACTAGAAGTATTGCGTCACCTCATAGAACAAGGACAGATAGATAGGGACAGGACAACTAAGGTAGCAGGACCCCCAGTGGAAAAAACAGATAGCATGATGCCAATAAAAGAAGCTGCCCCTTACTGGATACCTCCTAGAGGACAAGGGACTAATGACGATATAAACCATCAAGACGCTAGAGGAAGGGTGGTCTACAATTGGGTGTATCAGCCATGGGACAGACAGGACATCCTGACCTTCCGTAAATCTTTGCCGGATTTACGAAAGAACCCCACCGCCTTTTACACCGAGCTAGGTACCGCTCTGGGATCAACAATAATGACACTTGCCGACATAGACTTGTTCTTCGGGTTATGTTTGCCAACAGATGTGTGGAAACAGGTTAGGAAAGTAGACCATACCGAACTGTTTGGTCATACCTGGGAACAACTCGACACACTAGATAAACAGCGGAACCCTGGTCAAAAACCAGTTAAAGCAATATTAGACCTCCCTGACAAAATAGTGCAGAAAGTGAAAACGCTGATCCCAGAGAAAAAGATAGACTGGTCCATAGTAACCGCATGCCGCCAGAAACCACAAGAGGACGTCTCAGAGTACTTCTCCAGATTTGAAACTGTGTTCTCTGATTACAGTGGACAAGACATGTCCACCGCAACCGGACACCACTTATTTGTGCAGAACTATGTCAAAGGATTACTGCCAGATGTATCCCAGAAACTACAAGCCAGCGAAAGTAGTTGGGCAGCATCTAAACCGACGGCCATTCTCCAAATGGCCCAGTACTACGAGCATCAGAGAAACGAAAATGACAGGGCTACAGAAAGGAAAAAGAAGGACTTGAAGGAAAGGGTAATGATAGCACAACTCCAGGGGGCGAATACAGGAAGGGAGCAATATAGGGGAGGAAACCAGCAGAATACCCCTAGAGTACAGCCCCCTAGGAACAATCCATCTACATCATATGTAGGACGCCAAGACCTAGGACAGGATCAATGTTCATTTTGCAAAAATATGGACACTGGAAATCCCAATGCCCGGCTTTGTTAGGAGCTGCTAGGGGCAGAGGGGCGAGGAAATAGCAAGTGGACAGAGAGGAAGAGGACGTGGAAGAGGGTACGCGAGTGAAGCAAGCGAGGAAAGGCCAGGAAGAATGAACGCATTTGACCATCCCAGACAGAATCAGTACCAACAGACAGATTATGACAATACGTACGACTTTGCATAGGACAGCCAGGGGCAAGGAAGGGATCCAGTCGAGCTCTGCGTTGATCAGCAAGGCCCTTATGTTACCGCTGAGGTCCTGGGCACAAGGTCGCCATTTTTGGTAGACACAGGAGCAACACGTAGTGCACTATCCAAACGACTGATTCCAAGGGCACCCTTGTCAGGCTCACATGTGACCTCAATAGGATTTGACGGTACGCCCTCCACCAACCCTTTGTCCCGACCCATCCCTTTTAATCTTGACAGCAATGGCGTCGAAACGACATTCCTCCTCTCATCTAACACCCCAGACGCCATTATGGGCCTCGACCTTTTGAAACACTTCCATGCGACTATCAGATGCTCACCAGACGGAGTGCGTGTCATCCTGTATGACAACCCCCAACGCCATAGAGAGAACCCTTTTCAGCACGTTTTCCATCTCTGAGACTGACACATCCCTACTGGATACTTTGCCATCACACTTATGGGCTAGGGCTGATTCAGACGTAGGACGAATGATGATTGACCCAGTACACGTAACAATACGACAGGACGCAACCCTACCGAAGGTACCGCAGTACAAAATATCGCCAGAGGGTGAGAAAGCACTAACAGAGATCATACACTCTTTGGTAGAGGCAGGGGTGGTAGAGGAAGTAGTGAGCAACATTTGTAACAGTCCCATACTACTGATTGTAAAGAGACAGGGAGAGGGAGATGGGAAAGCCTACCGCTTCATCATTGACCTGCGGGAGGTAAACAAAATCGTAGTACCACAATACCCAGTAGTTTCCGACATCACGACAATTTTGACTATAATCCCCTCCACTGCCACCACCTTCACTGTGATCGACCTCAAGAACGCCTTCTTTTCCATACCTATACACGAGGACAGCCGCTATCTTTTTGGATTTACCCTAAATTCCCGTTCGTATAGATTTTGTAGAGCACCTCAGGGGTACACTGAGAGCCCAAGTATCTATAGCCAGGCGCTTAAAAGACAGTTGGACGCCATACAATTGCCAGATGGAGTGGCACTAATACAATATGTAGACGACATCCTTCTAGCAGCAGACACCATACCAATAGCCGTCACAGCCACCATCAAACTACTCCATTTCCTTGCTGAGAATGGTCACAAGGTCTCCCGAAAGAAACTGCAGTTCTGTAAATCACAAGTGACCTATTTGGGTCACCTTTTATCAAAAGAAGGGAGAAAACTCACGCCTGACAGGATCCAGACAATTCTAGGCACCCCTGTCCCCAAAAATCAGAAGCAAGTCCGCTCTTTGATAGGCCTCACCTCGTTTTGCAGACAGTGGTTACCGAACTTTAGCCTCATTGTCAAACCCCTTCTCTCCCTCCTAGCTAAGGACATCCCCTCACCTCTCCCCTGGACCCCCGAATGCCAGACAGCCTTTAAAGAACTACGCAATACCCTTTGCTCAGCACCAGTCCTAGGAACCCCAGATTACTCCAAACCATTCTTCCTCTACACACACGAAAGGGAGGGATGTGCATTGTCTGTCCTAACACAATCAATTGGTCACAAACAACGCCCTTGTGCATATTTTTCTGCCACCCTCGATCCAGTAGCCAGAGCACTGCCAGCGCGCCTGCGCGCTGTGGCAGCTGCAGCAGTATCAATACGCCAGAGCGAAGGAATAGTGCTCTCCAATCCAGTCACTGTTTTAGTACCCCATGCAGTCGACACACTACTGAACCAGACCAAAACCCAACACTTGACTAGCGCCCGACTGACAGGATATGAGTTGACCCTGCTAGCACCGCACATTACCCTAAAGCGATGCACCACCCTCAATCCAGCCACGCTGTTACCCCTACCCGAGAACGATCCTAACGTGGCTCCACTACACAACTGTGTGACACTAACCGATGAACAAACAAAAAGTAGAGTAGACCTCAGAGACACCGCCTTTCTAGAGCCAGATGGAGGACTATGGGTGGATGGTTCGTGCATCAAACTCCCCGACGGCACCACCTCAGCTGCATACGCTGTCACCACAGCCCGAACCATTCTAGAAACAGCCCGTATTGCCCAACGTTCCACCCAGGCAGCAGAACTCATTGCCCTCACACGAGCATGTATTTTAGCAGCTGGCACGACAGTTAACATATACACCGACAGCCAATACGCCTTCGGGGTGGTACACCATTTCGGGATTCTATGGAAAGAAAGAGGGTTCCTGACTTCACACGGTACACCCATCCTGCATGGAGATTTAGTCTCCGCCTTACGGAAGCAGTCCTCCTCCCCAAAAAGCTAGCAGTGATAAAATGCCAAGCACATAGGAAAGTGACAGATCTCATTGGACAGGGAAATGCGCTAGCAGACGTTACTGCCCGAGCCACGGCAGAAGACAGAACTATGACACGAATGTATGTGACCAGGTCACAAGCTGAACAATGGACTGATGCTAGGACCACTGTAAGGGACATACAGACTACAGGCACACAAGACGAATTGACCGAGTGGGAAAAGGTGGGACTAAAAGACGAGGAAGATTGCTGGAGAACTAAAGACGGAAATAAATGGCTGTTACCCAATGCCTACCTCATCCCCATATTGACCATGGCACATTTGCCAGCACACATAGGCTCCACCCCCATGATTGAACTAATCACAAGAGTATGGCATAATGTCAAGATAACAGAATCTGCAAAGCGCCTAGTACAACAGTGTATAGTATGCCTACAACACAACCCAGGGAAAGGGACAGTAGTACCACGGGGAGGGTTTGGAGTCCCTGATCACCCCTTTGAAGTCCTTCAAATGGATTACATCCAACTAGAGAGATGCCATGGTCTAAAATATGTCCTGGTGGTTGTGTGCGCTTTTAGCAAATGGGTGGAGGCATATCCCACCCGCGACAATATTGACATAGCCACTGCAAAAGTATTGTTGAAAGAATTCTTCCCCCGGTACGGCCTTTGCAGAATTTTATGGAGCGATCAACGGCCCACACTTCGTAGCCGAAGTGATACAGAACATACTGAAAGGGTTGGGGGTAAAACAAAAATTCCATGCCGTCTTCCACCCCCAATCAGCGGGCCTGGTAGAGAGACACAATGCAACATTGAAACTAAAGCTAGCCAAAATAGTTGCCACAACCGGGTTGAAATGGCCCGACGCCCTTCCATTGGCATTGCTATCAATGCGCTCCACCCCGACCAAACACAGACTGACCCCGTATGAACTGGTCTTCGGCAGGCCTATGAACATTTGGGCGGCACCAAGACCCACCTCCATTAACGATGTCCCGAACATATTAATGTCAGACTATCTGCATAAATTGACAAACGAGCTAACAATTATCCACCAACAGGTGCAGCAAGCCTTGCCTGACGTATCCAGGGGCCCAGGACATGTGATAAAGCCTGGGGACTTCATCCTAGTTCGCAACTTCCAAAGAACGAAGAATCTGGAGCCCAGGTGGACGGGCCCCTGGCAAGTCTTGATCACCACTCGAACTGCCCTCCGAGTGGAAGGAAAAAGAAATTGGCTGCACGCCCACCACTACAAGAAAGTCCCTCCAACGCTGGCAACCTGTGAAGAGGTGGAGGTGCAAGAGGAAGTACTCGCAAAAGACCGACCAACTCTGAGTTGCTACCCACAAGAAGACACCCTCCAACTGTCTGAATTTCCCGACCCCACGGTACCATCCAAGGAAGGGTACAACCTAAGATCGACAAAAAGGGGGAGCTCCAACAACCAGGCCACTAACTGAGTCAGAGTCTCAGATCGGTAGCACAGCCAAACAACGCTACCAGGAAAAACACCAGACAAAAGTCTGTGGTCCTAACAGTTAGTGAGCTCCTCGAAGATGATGGAAGAAACGGAACACCTGCAAAGCCACCGCAAAGACACCAAGACTTTTGAACTGCACAGTACAAAGACAATTGCACTTGTAGCTGCATTTCTCACTTGCCTCCTACTAATGGTCACACTCTGGATCATTGAAGAGAATGCACCTGCATACAGAACATTGTCACCAACCATGCAACCAATCACAAAGAAAGAACACTACCTGGTATCACTACCGCCACATCTCCGAGAACGACGCAAAGAATTCTGGAATAATTCTTTCGTACAGATGCTGCACCAGCACAATCTTGCCACCAATGCCACTAACTGTTGGGTCTGTGGGCTGCTACCACATGCCACTGAACATTCCATCCCTTTCATCCCTTCACCCTTTTCTGTTCATGGATCTTGCCTTGCCTGGATGATGCTCCTACAAGAAAGTTACAAAGACAATGCCACTTCCGATGGGACAATCGCTCAGTTCTACAACGAGTTCTGGCTAAACCAAACAGGAAGAACAGCAGCTCCCTTTTGCCCTCACACCTCCAATACGACATTCCCAATGAATGTCCCCTCCAAAGAACGAGTGGAAATACAAGTGTTCAATAATCCTGTCAGAGCCACATTTTCCTACCTGAAGAAAAGAACTGCTGCAACACTGACTGTGGCCCTATCTGTGGTGAACGTCTCTGGCCTTGTATGCATTGAAGGCCGTGGGACTAAGAATGTGGGTCACAGCACTTGTAACATTGTAAGGACTTTGAACACTGCCAACCCTCCAGCATTTGTTGCATCACCCAATATGTACTTTGTCTGTGGAACCAAAGCCTACACCTGGCTCCCAAGAAACTGGGGGGCACGTGCTACATCGCTTTTGTTTTGCCACCGACCTACACAGCCCCTGCAGAGCATCATCGAGAAAAGCGTTCTAAAGACACTGATCAAGCAGACTCTGCCGCATCACAGTTCGTTGTCGCAGCAAAAGGGCTCGTCCTGCTATGGGGTCCGATGGCAAACAGCCGAGCCATCAGACATCTGTCTCAAGCGGTAGAAACCGCCCTGAACGTCACAGCTGGCATCCTCACAAACAACACTGCCGAGCTTCAAGCGGTCCGTCTGGTGGCCCTACAAAACCGCATGGTCCTGGACGTGGTACTAGCGGATCGTGGAGGAGCATGTCGCATCATTGGTGCCAGTTGCTGCATATACATCCCTGATAATTCACCCTCTGTCTATGAAGCAATCGAACATCTCCACAGACTGTCTTCAGAAATTCATCAAGGATCAGAGACTTGGACAATTGGAAGTTGGCTTTGGGGCATCTTGAAGGACTGGGGTTGGAAAATATCAATGTTTCTCTTGGTCCCAGTATTGGCAATATGTGGTTGCTGTTTGGGTGTACACTGTATACCACCTTTGTGTTCTCTTTGCATAAGTGCCTTGCGCCCTAAGAATATGGACACTCAGTTAACAAAAATGAGAGTAATGTATGAACAAGAAATACAGGACATTATGGAGATCGAAATAGACTGACGAGATGGCTAGTTATGTTCAAAGGGGCGACTGTTAAGAACAAAACGACAATCATGAACATTCTGCGCCATCTTGTCTGATGAAAGTTCCTACGTGCACATAAACTACAGTCATTCTGATTGACCACAGCCATTTTGTACTCTGTTGGTCACCTTCATTTCACCCTGTCCTCTAGCAGTCTTCTGACTCTCTGACCAAACCTGATATGTGTGCTGGGGGCTATAAACTATTTCCACGACAAACATCAACATCACCTGCTGCCTCAAACTCGTCTTTCCTCTCATCCCTGCACAAACAGGTTACAAATACCAAACAGACTCTTGCAAGCATGGTTTATTGCACTGCACACAGCAAGACTTGTTTTTGCCAAACAATGGGACCTGTTTTTATCAACAGAACGGACTCTTAGATCTGGCCGGTCTCACTTGTGTTTAGACCCTGAAGCAAGGTCCAGCTGCAATTAAATTGTCTGTTTTTGGCCTGGGCGGGAGGAGAGTTAATGTTGGGCTTGTGTAACCATGCTGATGAAACAATGTCGGGCTTGTGTGACAACCTGCCCGGGGCGGAGACTCCAAGCTTGTAACCATGATAAATGAAACAAATACATTGTGTAAAACCTGTATAAAAGGAAGAGCCAAAAGCATTGCCAGTAGAACACCTCCCTGAAGACATCCTGGTGTCAGCAGTTGACGTGGTCTCCTCTAAGAGTAATAAACCTTTTTCTTGCCTTCCAGCTTCCAGCGCCTGCCTCGTTATTTTAGATAGCGAATCCAAAGTGGATTAAAGGTGACCTTGCGCCGGGCAGCATTGGGGATCTCAGGAGACTCGCTGCTTTTCACAAATGGGAGTGAAAGGTGAAATTTCACCTAACCCAGGGCATATAGAACTCATTTTATAAGGGTCTACCTTATAGATACCTGACCCCCCACCCCTGGGACACCTAGGGGAGACCCTGGGGGTCTCTAATATGCCATAACATTGTAGGTTATCCATTTTTAAGTGCCCCAAACACCAAAGTCGAGTTTGGGCACAATTTACTTGTTAAAAGCCGTCCTGGCACCCAGGGCTGCTTTTAAAACTGACCTCATGCCTCAGCAGTGCACACATGTAAGTGCAGAAAGCTGCTGGCCTCTAAACTGCCATGCCCTGCTATATACAAGGGACTGATAGGTAGTTCCAATTCCCCTGCCCTATTATATACTAGGGGCTTATAGGGTAGGTCATGCCAATCACAGGGGTACCCCAACCCATAGTGTACCCTAGTGTGTGTAGGTGTTTTCACTGTATTCTAAGTTTTTTCAGCATAGCACTGGCCCTGGGCCTGGTTAGGTAAAGCCCAGGGTCAGTCAGAGTCAGTTACCACCAGTACCAGTCAGCAAAAAGTTGGGGGGTGCCCAGGGCACAGGATGACTTTGCAACACTGGTGTGATATGTTCCTCGTGGCCCCTTTTTAGGTCTGACATTAGCTACAACCTCTTTGATATGTTTAATATACTTTCTTAGTGTTATCAGCCATTGGGTCTTTTGTTCTGTTATTCACAATTCAATTCCACACACTACATCACACAGCACAGGGCAATGGGTCAGCCCACTTCAGCCATAGGCTAACCACTGCAAGTGACGGAATTCTGCCCTTTCACAAGGAGAACACCAGTGGCGGCCGCCACAAATAAAGGGTGGTGAGGCGGGTGGAGGAGAGGTTTGCGGGGGTTAGAAATAATATATTTTTAAAAACGTACCTTTAGCCGCCTCCAGCGTCGCATTCGCCGCCTCTCCTCTGCCTGGGTCTCAGCAGCCCCTGGGACAGACTCCCATCCAATCCCCATGCTGCAGAGCAGTGCAGGGATTGGCCTGAGCAGGCTGAAAAGACGCCGTGCTCAGACCAGGGTGTCTGTGGAGGTTTCTCCAGCCCGGCTGCTAAATGCAGCTGGGCTGGAGAAAACCTAAATGTGCATGTGTGCTTTGGTCAGCCTGAGAAGGCCGGCCAAACACACACAAGCACTTAGGGAGTGGAGTGCACGTAGCACTCCTCCTCCTCCCTCCCATGCTTAGGCCCCGCCCCGCCCCTCCCTCCAGCGCTGGCTAAGAGCCAGTAAATGCAAAATAAAACGATGCAAGAACATTGTTTTATTTTACATTTGCTGGCTCTGAGCCAGGCAGTGAGGTGACGCTCCTCTGCCATTGCGGAGGAGCCCCCGCTGGAGAACACATAAAGTAGTTTCCTTCATAGCTAGGGACCACTATGGCAATGTGTGCTTTCTGAGACCAAAAGCACATTTTTGATTTTAACCAAATTTTATTTTTTAGTTTGAAAAGGGCCTGCAGCTTCCCCGACAATAATTTTTTTCAAATAACATGACAAAACAAGTATTGATAAAGCCAAAGATCTTTCAAATGCATGTTGTGCCACTGCGAATTGGATGCATTTTCCTTGAACAGTCTTTTAGTATGACTCTCTGATCTGTGGTGTAAGTTTGCACAAGGCATTTCCCTGCATTGTGATCTGCACATTCATTCCGAGTCCCCTATTAACACGCGCACTTTGCAGTCTGACAATCAAATTTACTAGCCTTGAACTTAATATAATCACTCTGCTTTTGTGTAGTTTAATCAGGTGGGTGGTGCCTCACTTCAATCTGTTCATTTTGCATTTTGCTCTATAACGTTTCCCCCAAATCGCTTTCATTGCCACTTTGGTACAGAAATGTGCATTTTCGCTCCGAAAATGTTAATAAACCCTGCATTAACTTCTTCATCGACAAGTTCTATGCTTACTAGTTACGAGCATCTGTGTCTGTTCATCTGCCTATCCCAATATTTCTATCGTCAGTGTTTTGAAAAACTGGACTAGTTCAAGCAGGGCCGGGCTGGCCGTAGCGGGCACTGGGCATTTCCCCGGTGGGCCACCAGGGTGGGGGCCGGTTTAGACCACTGGGGGCCGTTTTTGTTACCGGGGGCCAGTTTTGCAGCATAGCTGCAATATCGGCTCCCAAAAACAAAAGCGGCACAAAGTTTTACACTAGCACCCCCCCACCGAGGGGCCGGCCGAGCTCTTTGCCAGGGCCGGTTTCGGTTCCCAATCCGGCCCTGAGTTCATGTCTCAGCCTTCCCAGGTCCTGACAAAGGAGAAGCTTGGAGAAGGCGGTCTGCTAAGTCGTAATTCTGTCAGCATGCAAACACTGTTCAATGTCTTCTCTACTGGTGTGATGTCACAGTGCCTCCGAGGTGCCACTGCTTCCTGTTCTGAGTAGCTGGCCTATCCAAAATAAGTATACAAATCTTTTGTCATTGGCTTTGAAGCACTGCTTAATTTGTAAAAAAAAAAAAAAAGTACCAGAGCCCTCGTTGTGAGGCCACTGCAGCTTACAGCACCCATTTCCCCAGTCAGCGCTGTCGGTGACAGTACAAACACACCTGCTAACATCATACTCCTATAAGTGTGGCATTTCAGACTATTCTAGGCCCCCAAATCTATAAGAGTGGCTCGGGTGGCAGGTACTATTTATATTTAAAATATAATGAATTAATAAACAACTGTTGTTGTGCTCATCTCTAAATAAAACAAACAGCACCACCATCTGGCAGACTGTCATAAGTGCCAGTGTTGGCAATTAAGTGACGGTGCCGAGCTCCGGAAACCACCGGCTCAAATTAAGCACTGCTGTAACGGAGTGGCTCCAGCACCATCTCACTGCATAATTTGAAGTGGTGGACTCAAGTTGGATCCACCGGCACTCATTTTAGGGGATCGACACTTATTTCACATCATTTAACTTTGACCCAGAACAAAATAGAGAAAGGCTTAAAAAAGAGAAAGAAAGAGAAAGATGGAAAAACAGAGACAAGGGAAGAGAGCAGGGATGAAAAAACCTGCAAGAGTGAGATAACAAGATAGGAAATGAAAGTGGGGAAGAAAAAGCCATGACGTGATCAAGTGCTTTAGTATTCGGCAATCCTGACAATCGGCATCACCAACAGTGGGTTTATTAAAAAAGCCTTAGGCCACGGCACTTATTCTTTTACAAATTAAGCAATACACCAGCTGTATCACTCAGCACCGTTCAGTGTTGATTTCAGGATTTCTGCACAGCTAAAAATTGTTATCTTCAGTATTCTGGGCACTCAGATCTCAAGATACACACAGTCCTAAAATGCCCGTTTGAGCTGGTCGGAGAGAATTAAATTTACTATGGATGAGTAAAACTAAATATGGCTTCTACTTACTACTAGTTTTCAGATGGCTTTGGATGGCTCATTGTGTAAACTCCTGTTCAAGCACCTTTATTCATCAGTTAGCTTAAGCCAATTAAGGTCTATATCAGCAATCCATTTGGGGGCATATTTTCAAAGTGTTTATGCAATCCAATGCAGCAAGTGAAGTTGCTGTGCTACACTCCGTGAACGGGAGAGAGCTGAACTGTGCCATATCTTCGAAGAAATGGTGCAGTACTGCTCCCTCCAAGTACTGGCACACTTTTGGCTGCTTAGCACCAACGTATGCAACCTTGCACCATGTTGCAAGGGTGTCTGCGTTAAGGTCAGTTTTTGTGAAGGAAGGAGTACACTTATACCCAAAAACTATCCTTAGAGGCTATTTTATCTTTATATGTATACTGCAGAATGCAGCACACATGCATAGAGGAAATATCGAGGACAAATAAACATATTTCTCCTCATTAGGCCAGCCTCAGGCAGGAGCTCCATTTTGGGGCAAACCCTTGTCTACAAGTCTTTTTCGATGTGGGTTTGTGTCAAAATCTATGGGTGGATGCAAAATGCCCATGCACACCCATGGAATGCCTACCTGATGCAAAGTAATGGAAGGTAGCGCAATTTGTTGCCTTGCATTACTTTTTTTACAAATCAACGCAAATAGCTATTTCCCTTGCTTTCCAAATCCGTCCATCATCCCCTTTGGTATCGCTTTGTTCGCCCTAAGTTGGCGGGGTATGCCCAGACGTGGGTCCCTTGCTCACTTTGCCACTGGATTCAAGCTAGCCTGGCTGATGACGGCTGAATAGCCAGAAACCGGTCCCAGGATGCTTGTTTCCGGTCCAGGGAAGACATGGCTTGGCAGTTCGGGCTGGACTGTTCCTATGAGGCACAGGGTCAGACTGATTTGCATATGGCCATGTCTGAACTGGGGTGGTGAAGTGAGCTAAAGAATGATGATGGATTAAACCCAGATCAGTTGACTGGGGGTGAGTGTTTGATTTGCTCAAGCGCTCCGTCCATCATCCCCTTTGGTATCGCTTTGTTTGCCCTAAGTTGGCGGGGTATGCCCAGACGTGGGTCCCTTGCTCACTTTGCCACTGGATTCAAGCTAGCCTGGCTGATGACGGCTGAATAGCCAGAAACCGGTCCCAGGATGCTTGTTTCCGGTCCAGGCAAGACATGGCTTGGCAGTTCGGGCTGGACTGTTCCCATGAGGCACAGGGTCAGACTGATTTGCATATGGCCATGTCTGAACTGGGGTGGTGGAGTGAGCTAAAGAATGATGATGGATTAAACCCAGATCAGTTGACTGGGGGTGAGTGTTTGATTTGCTCAAGCGACCGTCCATCATCCCCTTTGGTATCGCTTTGTTCGCCCTAAGTTGGCGGGGTATGCCCAGACGTGGGTCCCTTGCTCACTTTGCCACTGGATTCAAGCTAGCCTGGCTGATGACGGCTGAATAGCCAGAAACCGGTCCCAGGATGCTCGCTTCCGGTCCAGGGAAGACATGGCTTGGCAGTTCGGGCTGGACTGTTCCCATGAGGCACTGGGTCAGACTGATTTGCATATGGCCATGTCTGAACTGGGGTGGTGGAGTGAGCTAAAGAATGATGATGGATTAAACCCAGATCAGTTGACTGGGGGTGAGTGTTTGATTTGCTCAAGCGCTCCGTCCATCATCCCCTTTGGTATCGCTTTGTTCGCCCTAAGTTGGCGGGGTATGCCCAGACGTGGGTCCCTTGCTCACTTTGCCACTGGATTCAAGCTAGCCTGGCTGATGACGGCTGAATAGCCAGAAACCGGTCCCAGGATGCTTGTTTCCGGTCCAGGGAAGACATGGCTTGGCAGTTCGGGCTGGACTGTTCCCATGAGGCACAGGGTCAGACTGATTTGCATATGGCCATGTCTGAACTGGGGTGGTGGAGTGAGCTAAAGAATGATGATGGATTAAACCCAGATCAGTTGACTGGGGGTCAGTGTTTGATTTGCTCAAGCGCTCCATCCATCATCCCCTTTGGTATCGCTTTGTCCGCCCTAAGTTGGCGGGGTATGCCCAGACGTGGGTCCCTTGCTCACTTTGCCACTGGATTCAAGCTAGCCTGGCTGATGACGGCTGAATAGCCAGAAACCGGTCCCAGGATGCTTGTTTCCGGTCCAGGGAAGACATGGCTTGGCAGTTCGGGCTGGACTGTTCCCATGAGGCACAGGGTCAGACTGATTTGCATATGGCCATGTCTGAACTGGGGTGGTGGAGTGAGCTAAAGAATGATGATGGATTAAACCCAGATCAGTTGACTGGGGGTGAGTGTTTGATTTGCTCAAGCGCTCCGTCCATCATCCCCTTTGGTATCGCTTTGTTCGCCCTAAGTTGGCGGGGTATGCCCAGACGTGGGTCCCTTGCTCACTTTGCCACTGGATTCAAGCTAGCCTGGCTGATGGCGGCTGAATAGCCAGAAACCGGTCTCAGGATGCTTGTTTCCGGTCCAGGGAAGACATGGCTTGGCAGTTCGGGCTGGACTGTTCCCATGAGGCACAGGGTCAGACTGATTTGCATATGGCCATGTCTGAACTGGGGTGGTGGAGTGAGCTAAAGAATGAGGATGGATTAAACCCAGATCAGTTGACTGGGGGTGAGTGTTTGATTTGCTCAAGCGCTCCGTCCATCATCCCCTTTGGTATCGCTTTGTTCGCCCTAAGTTGGCGGGGTATGCCCAGACGTGGGTCCCTTGCTCACTTTGCCACTGGATTCAAGCAAGCCTGGCTGATGACGGCTGGAATGCCAGAAACCGGTCCTAGGATGCTTGTTTCCGGTCCAGGGAAGACATGGCTTGGCAGTTCGTGCTGGACTGTTCCCATGAGGCACAGGGTCAGACTGATTTGCATATGGCCATGTCTGAACTGGGGTGATGGAGTGAGCTAAAGAATGATGATGGATTAAACCCAGATCAGTTGACTGGGGGTGAGTGTTTGATTTGCTCAAGCGCTCCGTCCATCATCCCCTTTGGTATCACAAAGGATTTTGCGTCGGGTCTGCATAAAACAAGTGACGCAACCCTGACCCAAAATCTTTGAAAATCTGGCACTAAATTTGTCTATAGGTCAACCTACAATTAAGTATGAATTGATTTTTTTATATAATGTGAGAGTAAACTAGAATTTTGATGATGCCAAGAGGCCAGCTGAGAGAGGCAGGCTCCAAGACCTCCCTGATACATTGTGGCTCTCACAATTAATCTTCCCTGACCCCATTCTGTGGTTTATTGCATAAAGCAAGTTTCGGGGATAGTACAATGGAAGACAGAGCAACCTTTGCAAGTCATGAAAAGGTAGAACGACAATAAAAATAAAATGGAGCTCTTGGAAAGGACATGCACAGTTTCTTATGCATTGTGAAAGAAGCTCCCAGGGACAGAGTGACTTTTTGACCCTTTCCTCTTTTCAATCCTCCAGACTGCGGGAGAATGAATGGGTCACGAGCCTGGCAGGGAGATACAAATTGAGTGTTTCACCTCTTGGTCAGCAATAACTAAGGTTGCTCCCCTCTGATGCGCACAAAGAGGCCTGTGTATAAAGGCCGTTTCAGTTGTTTTGGTGGACAGGAACCCACTTATCACAGTCACTACGTAATATCCTGTCGTAATATGAATGGCCCGCCCACCGAGACTGAACTTTCGCCATACCCTTCGAGCCCCCGGCCTCCAGCGAAACCTGCGGACAAGAGAAGAAAGGGGGGCTACAATGGTGTACTACCTTCTGTTTCCACCCTAAGTACACTGTATGTTTTTATTCCTTTATTATTTAATCTATAGATTACAATGCCCTTGGCTGGTAGATGCTGGGTATCAATGGTTACAAAGATGTTAGGGATGCTAATAAACAGTTATACTTTAATCACAAGGGCCTGTACAGTAACTTCTCACTGGTGGTATTGAAATTGGAGTGAAGAAATGTGCCTTCTGATAACATCGCTCAAAACAAGTACTAACGGCCAATTTTGAGTGTTTTGTATTGAAAAGATGCTTGTGAGCATTCGTAAGACTCAGATATTGAATCGATGCCAACTGAGAAGACGTTTTTGCACTCCTAGAATTTGAAGGCTTGCGGAGTGGTATCCTAAAAAGGGTAGATGTGCCTTTGAATCAAACATTTAGAAATAATTGATCATATTCTTTGCTCTTGCACAAAGTTGCACGAATTGCAAATTAAAGGGGAATATTTACAATGAAGTGGCGAAGCGTGTCGTTAAGCCAAGAAGGCTAACGGCATGCTTCGTCACTTTAGAAATGCAGGGCTGCACCGTATTTACTAGAATATGGGGAAACCTTGCGTTTCCCCCTGCACAGGCGCTAACTTAGCTGACTAGTGCGAACGCAGGCACCCTTGCGCCATAGTGCAAGGGTGCCTGTGTTGAGGGGAAGATTGTGTATGTGCAGGAAGGTCCCCCTTACTGCACATAAACAATCTTTAATGCTGTTTTGTAACTTCTATGTGTGCTGCTGAATGCAGCACACATAGAAGTTGCAAAATGGCATTTTTTTAAATTATTGTTTATGTGCAGGATGGGGAACCTTCCTGCACATTAACAATCATAGGCAATTTGCTGTTTATATGTGTGTTGCACAAGGCAGCACACATGGAAACAGCAAAAAAGAGAAGAAATAAAGCATTTCTCCTCATTTCGACTGTTTAAGACCAGGTTTTCCCTGATCTTAATTGTGGCGCTGCCTCCTATTTACGCTGCCCTTGTAAATAGGGGGCAGCCTCAAAATATGGGTGTTGCGGTGGAACGCCCACCGCAACACCCATTGCCCTCCCCTTTCACGCTAAATACAGCGTGAAAGGGGCCTTATTTACAAAGCTACGTTAAGTGGCTTAACACTGCCTTGTAAATAGGTGAGGCCCCTATCGCCATCACAGCGTCGCTAAAGTGATGCTGTGGTGGGGATAGGGTCTTGTAAATATGCCCCTAAGCATCTTTGGTCAATCACTAGAGAAGCAAGTTATAAGTCAATTGCAGTTGCTGTAGCGCTTTGTTTTAAAGGGGAGAATGCTTTTGAGTCTAGTGCCCAAATATATGCATCTGGCAAAACTGCAATTAAAACGTAATGGATGCATCATATTCAGGTGTGGGATTAAGTTCCAACACAGGTTCTCCTGATCCTTAAAATTTGGATGAATATGATACTCCGAGCTCACACCTATTTTCTTTTAATCATGGATTCCATATGGAGATGTAGGTAGAACTGGAAGGATGACTGTGGCTAACAAACTGTTTTTTATTTTTTGTAGCAAGAGCCCGCCTGATTTTACTTTTGCGGTGCTTTCACGTTTGCAATATGTAAGCTGATCCTTTCCTGCGGGAATGTTAATTTTATTGTGCGTATTCATAGTAAACAATTTTAATAAATACAATAACAATCCTCAATGGTTTTGAGGTAGCACATGGTAGTAGTAGCAGGCAACTATGTCCCACATGCAAGAAAGTGAGCACTGCTGCTGCCCATGAGGACACAGAGAAAATAGAGAAGGCCAGCTCTGAAGGAGCAGTAGCACTCAAGTGGTGGGTTGCAGAAGTGGGATTGTGTACAGAGGGAAACTGGTGCATGGCAACAGGGGCTTTTAAAGAAAGAGGATGTCTAAGAGGTGGTGATTAGGTGTGGGGAAGCTCAGTGGAAGTTTTACATGGGAAAAAGAAATACGAGAGTGAAAGAAAAAATGAGAAAATGAAGTTAAAAAACAGAAGATAATAAATCTATTCCAGGCTCAGACAACGCTGGCACCACAGAGAGCAATATTCTTCAAAGGTGCCAAGGAGATGTCTTATAGGTGTACAGCTAGTTTGGGGTCAAGTGATTGCAACAAACACAATTTTACCTATAACACGAGAGAGAGGCCTGTGAGATGGGCAGGCCTGAAAGAACAGAACCCCAAAGAGCAAGGTACACTTCAACCACACAGAGTCCACTACATTGGCTAAGAATTTAAGCAACTCCTTTATATTGTGGAATGAACTACATCGAGGGTCGCCACTTTATTAACCACAGCATTACCAAAAGATTTTACCATAATTAAGTTGATGTAACAGTCTTTTACGTCAATTACATTACATTTGAATTCATTTTAATTCATTAAATAAATTAATGAATGTAATATTGAAGAGAGATTCTGGGATATATTATTTGTAAATGTAACATTTAAAAAAAATATATAAAAAAGTTAGCGTTAGGTTATTAAAGTAAGTTAATCTTGCATTAAGTACAATGATTTAAAGGTCTGTAAGAGGCTATTAAATTAAATCAAAATGAAGAAAATTTTACACATTTCAATTAATGCGAAATTCAGGAATTACACATTATCAGGATGAAGTAACAACAATTTGGCACAGGCCTAGTTACAATTACAATGAAGAGTGAAAAATACTTTAAAAAGTAATGTAGTGGTGCTTAGGTAGTGATAAAATTAACAGACTGCCAATTTAGTTATGCTAGCTGTAGTGGCAGCAATGTAGTAACATTCAACCAAGATCAAACAAAAAACAGCAATTGGGTGGTTAGTAAGAAAGGTGGACTGTGGCATAGCAAGAGGAGGCTGGAAGCAAAGAGGGAAATGAAAAGGAATGGGAGGCAGAGGACCCCACTAGGCAGCTCTGTATATGGTAGTGAAAAAAAGAATATAATCACAAGCATTGGCAAAGCCAATAGGTCTTGACTATGTGAGAGCTATTGACTTTGGCAATGTGTTTTAGCCATGTTATACACCAGTGTGGCTGCTGTTCAGCACAGCTAAAGGTTAGCGGGGTAGTGTGGAATGGGGTGGAGGGGGGTAGAGTGGAGAGTGGAGAGGGGTAGACTGGGATAGAGTGGAGTGGGGTTGACTGGGGTATATTGTAGTGAAGTAGAGTGAGGTAGATTTGAGTGGGGTAGATTGGGGTGGGGTGGAGTGGGGTAAATTGGGGTAGATTGGGGTCAGATAGATTAGAGTGGAGTGGGATAGACTGGAGTGGAGTGGGGTAGATTGGGGTACAGTGGAGTGCGGTAGAGTGGGGCAGATTGGGATAGATAGTAATGGAGTAGAATGGGGTAGATTGGTGTGGGGTAGACTGGAATGGAGTAGAGTGGGGTATATTGGAGTTGAGTGGGGTAGATTGGAGTGGAGTGGGGTGGAGTGGGATAGAATTGAGTGGGGTAGATTGGAGTAGGTTAGATTGGATTGGGGTAGATTGGTGTGGAGTGGGGTAGATTGGAGTGAGGGAGTGGGGTAGATTGGGGTAGAATGGAGTGCAGTGGAGTAGATTGAAGTGGAGTGGGGTAGACTGGAGTAGATTGGAGTGGATTGGGGTAAACCGGAGTGGGGTAGATTGGAGTGGGGTACAGTGGAGTGAGGTAGGTATGAGTAGATTGGAGTGGTGTGGAGTAGACTGGGGTAGAGTGGAGTGGAGTAAGGCACAAGTAAACACCAAGCTCTCTCGAAAGACTGAGCCTGACATTTGACTTCTCTCTTTGAATACACAGCAAATGTGGATGGATAAGAACAAGATTTAAAGGCCCATTTACAGAAATTAAGCACTCAGAAGGGTACAGTAAACATGCAATGCTCCACCGGACAGACAAACTCAAGCTGGACAGCCTAAATCAAATAAAACCTGCAAATAGAAAGCAAGCATATGTGAGTTACAAACCACAAAGTCAATGGTCAGCAATGGGCGAATGCTGACCGTCAGGTTCCCAGGGAACCTGACGGAATGCCCACAAGAAGTTGTTAGCAACCCAGGCAGCTGCTCTGCCTGGGAGACTTCGATCTAAAAAGAATTCCTTATATTGATAAGGGAAAATAAAAGTCTAAAGACAGAAAAAAGAAAAGAAGAGAGACGAGAATAAGAATTAAAAATGAAACGGATGCAAACATCTCATGATCTTACAGAACATTTTTAAGCCAAAGATGCTGAGAAGAAATTCTTTTGGGTGACCATCTAATGTGGGGGTCATAGGATTGCGACAACCACAGTCTGGCCAAGAACATGAGAAGGGTGGAGCAGTGGCAGCCCTCAAGAAGCAAGTCCTCAAAGGTTAAATGGCAACAATGGGTAGAGGCCTGAGGTGTGGCAAGGGGGACTAGAAAGAAAGTGAGAAGGAGAAAGAGGTGGGGTACGGTAGAAATCACCCGACAAAACAGCATGGATTAAGGAAAGGAAATAGAATACACCACTACATGGGGAAGGAGAAGAAAGGAGAAGAAGAAAATCAAAAGACACTCTGGATTTAGGAATTCTGCTATTATTATTTTAAATTATTAAAAATGAAATGTTGTTGTTATACATATGTTTTTAATTCAATTGTAATACATTAACATTGTGTTTTCTGTAAAATAGGTTTTTAATTAAAAAAATATTCTCAACCAAAATGGTGCTCATTCAAAACCATCGAGGTCAACCCATTACGAAGTAATATTTGTTTTAAAGTTAATCATGTTTCAGACTCAAATATTTAAAAAAATATTTGTAGTTACTGAAACATGTTTTTAAAAAAAGAAAAAACAATTATTTTACTCTAAATGCATATACATACATACAGGTCTCCATTTCAACAACACTCATCTGGTGACACCTGACTGAAAAACACACAATATGGTTACACTGCTTTCTGTGGAGAGAGACATCTACCTATTATCACATTTAAGTAGAGTTTAAAATAATCAAAATACCATTACTACATTAAAAAAAACACTGCTCAATTTAGTATTCACTTTATTACATGAAAAAAAATATTTTCAACGGTTATCTACTTCAAGCGGTTACCACAAAAAAAGTGCCCAATCTACTTTACAGTACCAAGTGGTTACCACTTTTCTACCATAGTAATCAGGTCATATTTATATTTTAAATTTTCTTTTAAAAATGACTGATTAACCTTTTTTGTCCCCTAAACCAGGATTTGACTTAAACACTAACCTTGCACTTTTCAAAAATTCAAAAAATCTATATTTATCTCTCACATTTGTTCTATTTTAGAATACCAAATATCTGGGCAAAAAGATGATCAAAACTAAATAACAACAAATAAAGTAATCTTTCGGAAAGATTGATCCCAATATTTTTTTAAAAAAAGGTAACTAAGCATTAATATTATTAAAAAAAAATAAGCAAATAATAATAGCTAACTAACAATCAGTTTAATAAAAAATAGCATTTTTTCTACCTTCGAACAGCTAAGAAAAAAATAATAAACATTTCTTACACAGGTTAATAGAGGACAAAGATATATGCAAATGAAATAAAATAATAAATATAAACATTTTCTTTTTATCTGACAAAACAAATTTGAACACCAAACAAAACACCACCACTGAAGCAAACAAAGACCATCCAAATAAAAGATAAACATTGTCTACACACTGCAAAACAAAATATTCTTTTTTGAGAATAAATTAAATAAAAACATTGTACTTATTTTTTTTAACAGCATAGGAAACATGACTAAGGCGGCATATATGTTGTCGAAAAGGGGAAACAGATTACCTAATTATAAAGGGTACCTTTATTGTAAGGAACGACACACTGAGCCACATTGGAAGTGTGTATTTTTTTCAAATCAATGTAGAGGCAAAGACGTTACTCTGGGAGATTATATTGAATGTACCTCAGAATATAACCACTCTGCCTCTGCACCCAAGAATGAAGTAAGGGAAAATGTGCAAAAAATTAAATCCCTTGCTTCCACCTCAAATGAGCCCAGTGCTTCAGTTCTTACAGAGGAATCCAAGACATACCTATACATGTAGCTGCAGATATGCCTCCCGTCCTAAATTTTAAAAGATTAATTAGCCATAAAAGACAGGCAATTAAACTTGATCCCACTCAACCTAAAAAATATACCGACTTAGGAATTCCTGCCCAACTAACAGAAACCTTTAATCATAAAACATTTCTCTTCTATAATAACAAACATTCTACTAAAAAAATTCTAGTGTTTGCTACTTTAGAAGCTGTCCATCTTTTACAAAATAGATCTGGATGGATGGAATGTACATTTAAATTAACACAACCTCCATTCACCTAAATATTTACAATTCATTCTAACATAAATAACAACACTATGGGGCCGATTCCGATCTCGGCCGGTAGGGCTCCGAATCGGATTTGGCTTTACCGGATCCGATTCGGAGCCCTGATTCCCGACCGATTCGTACGTGCGTCCGGGCGAGCGAGTACGATGCGAAATCTCCGACCGACTCGTTCGCGAGACCCAACCGCACCGACCGACTCGCACGGACTCGCCTCGCACCGCGCAATGGAGACGTTCCCCGGCCGGGTAAGTACGATGCGCGCCTCGAGCAGTCCGACCGACTCGCGCCGTCCGGCTCAAAAGAGCAGTCGGAGCCGCACTTTGGGGGTCCGTGTCGGACCCCCCTGTACGCCTAGCCGGGCGAGTCGCACACAGGGGATCCATGGGTCCCCCTACCTGTGTGCATGTACGGCGCGACCCACTTCGACGCGTACCCGCTGTAGGGGCGCCCTTGTTCGCCTCGCACCCATTGAGTCAATGGGAGCCCGCGTACGCGTTGTACGACCGGCTCCCATTGACTTCAATGGGAGTCCGACCGAATCGAGTCCGATAGCATACGAACGCATCGTACTCGTTCGGTCGGACTGCTAGGGTCCGATTCGGTCGGAAATCTCTCCGGGTCCGGCTCGGTCGGAGAGCTTTCCGGCCCGAATCGGAATCGGCCCCTATGCCTTAAGTGTATGCTTTACTTCCGGACAAGCAAGCAGCCACCTACATTGAAATGTTGAATGTAATTAAAATAAAAAACCTAGAAACAAAAGCCCTGAGAAAATAATTTAGGATCTTGAAGTAGCCATGATCTGCACTATTATAAGAAATTATCCTGAGACTCAAATTCTGGGATTTATTTTCATTTTTCATGGACATCTGGAAAGAAATTTTTAAAATATCAATAACAGCTGATTACATGGCAAATTCCAATTTGAAATTTGAAAACTAAGCGCATTAGCTTTTGTCCCTCCTGTTCAAGAAGACAAAGATTACGCAGCCATTATTCAATCCCAGTGTTTTTTACAACAGGAAGAACAATTGGCATCACTTTTAAATTACTTTGAGGAAATATAGATTGGCCATCTAAATAGTCAGGTCATAGAAGAGCAGCCAAATTTCCAATTGAGTGCTGGAACTGCTATCTGACCTGCTTAGAGGAAAAGGACAAGCACGAATGATGCTGTTGAGGGTTGGCATACATTGTTAAACAGCTCTATTGAAAAAGACCACCCGAACTTTTATCATGATTTGGAAATTTTAATAAAAGGAGCTACGTTTCCAAGAAACGAGAGAAGGGCATTTTGTTGCAAATAGTCTACACCTATAAGTAACAAGAAACATAGGAAATACATGAAAGGCTCCTAAATAAAGTACAACAATTTGGCATGTTTAGTGGCACAGACTGTTTGGGAAATATTGCATACACTTTAAAGAACTAAAACCACCTAAATTACAAAACAACTTTACTTTCCTGTCTTGCAATTTTACAACATTTTTAATTGTTATAGACCATATAATTAAACAAAGCCTCACCTGGAGAAGTCTTCTTTGTTCAAATGACAGTAGTTTATTAAGAACCATCAACTGTCATTCAATAGAATGCCATTGTAAATCAAATTCCATGTTTGATCGCGTAAAAAAAAAAACGAATTCTTTTTTGAAAAATAGATCCATATTAGAAAATGCTGGAAACGTTTTGTTTTTTGCAAAAAATATAAGCTGCATTCAAAAAAGCATAAATGTATGAACATGGCTTATGACCCTTCTTTTTTTTTAAAGTGTTTGTAAAAACATCAAGTGCAAAAATAAACTGGGGTAGCTTATGTTCTTCTACCTGTATAGGAAGAATTGATTAAAAACACAAAACTACACTCACTTCTCTCTTAGACTATCCCTACAATAAAGGTACCTTAAGTTTTAAAGTAATATTTAAAAAATGTAATTCCTTCCTCTCTGACACAGCCACACCCATCCATCCATGCCCACAGCGCTTCCAACAACTAATGAAAGAGATGTACAATCTGAAAAACATACAAAAAACGGCAGCAGTACAAAAAAAAGGACAAACACCCCCATTGAAACTAATGAAAAAGTGTGGGTAAGTTTAATATTTAAATGTTCATTAAATTATTAACAAATGTTTAAGTGTTTCAAGACTAATGAATAATTTAAAAATATAGTTTATTTCCCTGTTTTTAAAATATTTTTAAAATTAATATATTATTTGTACATTATTAGACAGTAAAATCTATTTGATTAAATATAGTTTGTCTGTCTTTATTGTGTTTTTACGATTAAATAAATACTTTGAAAGTTTAATATGTATGCAATAATACTTGTATTTATTAACAGGTCTTTTATATTTTTAAAATATTGACATAATATTTGTTTAATTTTTGGTATGAGTTTCAAGTAAATCATAATTTCAAATTAATTTGAATGTTATATCTTGATAATACTATGATTCCATATTTATTCCAGACCAAGGGCCATTATACCCTTTAGATCCCATCCTTTTGTTTTTGTTCTTTAAAAAAGTATTTTTTTTTAAAAACACTAGAGTATTAACCGTTAAATAACAATATAAATACTTTTTTGCTACTAAAAATAAAAATCACCAATATTAAACTACTTTCCACTCTGGGCCGCTTGACTCTTTGCATCCCACCCCTTAAAATGAAGGGGCTCATTCCGATGTCGGTCGGATGCCACAGTGGAAGTGAAACCGCCCGACTAGTAGTCAGCGGTTCCACTCCCAGTATTCCAATGCGACCGCCAGCACAGCGGTCCGAAATATGTCTTTTCCAATTGCAGCTTGTTCCACTGCCTGAAAAGGGGCCGCAGCACAAGCTGCAATTGAAAAAGGCATATTTTACACATCCATGCCCCTTGTGCCAGGCACCACGTAGTGACTGGCACACTGCGCATGGTTGTGTGGGGGGACCACATGTGCCTCCCAGGCCTCATAGCGGAGGACCAGGGGGGAACAGGGGCCCGGCTAGGGGTCTCCAAAGTCCCTCTCCATCTGCCATCTCATGGCAGTTGGACCGCCATAAAAAGGCAGAGGGAAACAGGCATTGTAATCCCTACGGCGGTGCCTGAGCAGGCACCGCTCCTATTGTAGGGATTACTGTCCGTCCGCTGCACCTACGGGCTCCTTGAGCCCGACAGAAAAGCAGTGGGCGGTCCCAGGGCCGGACTGGCTACCGGGCGTTTTGGCATGCTGCCGAGCTGGGGGCTGATGTCACTGCGGTGGGGGCTAATTTCGTTGATGGAGACCTGCGTGTGCTTCGAAATAAACAAAGCAAAACGAATTTCGTTCAGCACACGCAGGTCCCCATCAACGAAATCAGCCCCCAGCTCGGCAGCATGCCAAAACGCCTGGTAGCCAGTCCGGCCCTGGTCGGTCCCCCCGCCCAATGCCTCCGACCGACAGATCAGAATCCTGCGGTTGGAACGCTCATGTAGATGTCGATGGGCCAGCCACCGACAGCCTGTCAGTGGTGGGCGCACTGACATCGGAATAAGCCCCTAAATATCCATTCTTTAGAAAATGTATTTTGCAAAAATGACTTTCAAAATGATTACTTAAAGATTAATCCTTACAATAAAATGTCAATTAATAATATGAAATTCATATTATTCAATTATATTAAATTACTACACAACCTGGGCCCCTATACTCATTACATCCCACCCCAAAAAAAAATTATTTACATTTTGTTTTTAAATAGTTTGGAAAAATTACTTTCAAAATTAGTATTAGGGTATTCATTCTTAAAATATAATGTACATTAATAATGTTAAATTTATATTATTCAACCATATGAAATTACTCCTCACCCGGGATCCCTATACCATTTACATCACATCCCTAAAACTGTTATTTATTGTTAATGTTTAATTATTTTAGAGAACTGTTTACAAAAATACTGTAGTATTAATCCTTATTAATTAATTATAAAAATATTAAATACAAAAATAAAATGGATCATAATTTAATTACTCCACACCCTAGACCTCTATATACTTTGGATCCCGACGACAGAGCGCGGCGGTCCAACTGCTGTGTTACAAGTTGAGTGGATTGGCTTTGCGAAGACTGCTGCCGAACCGCCGACTGCCAGGACCGTGGTCAGGGGAAGGCAGCCTCCTTGGGGCAGTACAGAGGCGCAACACCGCCGTCCGTATTACAAGTTGGCTTTCCGACAAGCCGACTGTGGCAGTCAGACCGCCGCCTAAAGGTCGGCAGAGACGAAGGATTTGGGGTGCATACTCGCCCCTTTCCAGTTCTTCCTAGCAGATTTTGACGTTGATCCCTTCCTCCAGGCCCCCCCTACACAGCAGTATCTTCACCCAGATTAAAACAACCCCATCTGCGGCGAAATAGAGGTAAGTGCTTTTTGTACCATATACCCATTACCGGGACTGCCCACATATGGGTCGGACTCTTGCAATGGATAGGTGGTATTTTTCCATTTGTATCATGAGCATATGTGTGCATTTGACACATATGCAGTCAAAATGTACACACATGCATCGGTATGTATGGAAATACATTGCTCACTACCACAAGACAGTCGCAGCCACACCACCGGCCCCTTGGGAAATTCATAATACGGCGGTCGGAAAACCGCCAGTGCTGCGGTCTCCAAGCGGTCTCGGACACGGTCCTTCGGCGGTTGGACCACCGAACTCATAACAAGGCCTAAAGTGTCTATATTTATTAAATATATAGTGCAAAAAAAATACTTTACAAAATAACATAGTATTCTTTTATTAATAAAATTATTAGTTAGTGATTTTACATTAATACTTTCTTATTTTCAACATTAAATTACTCCCACCCAACACCCCTCTATCCTTTACATCCTGTCCCTAAAGTTAAAAATACTTTATTTTTGTTAAAAAAAAGTACTAGAGATATAATTGATACTCTATACTAAAATGTCATCCTTTTTATAGAGAAATTCCCCCACCAACTCCCCCCTCCTTATTTTGTAAAAACAAATATATATTTTTATTATTATTTCCCTTTATTATTATTTATACAATTCCATTATATGTTTTTAATTGGGGGTAAACCCACTGAACCCCCTTCTTAAATTGTACACCTTCCCCTTCCCCAATAACCTCATACTTACCAATTATCCTTCACTAATACGCCGTACCTACCCAATCCATACTTGCTTTATACTTACCTTAAAGTTACCTCATACAGGCTAAAAACTTGCTGGTAAAACCATGTGGGGTAAAGTCTTGCGTGGTAAATGACATTGGATCGTAAAGACTGCCTGGTAATTGTTCCACGTGGTATTTAGTGTTCTGTAAAGGTAACGTACCTTTCCAATAGTACCGAAGACAGCTAAGAGGGCATTAAGAAGTGACAGAGATCTGAAAATCATCAGCCTTGCAGCATCATGTCTGGTCACTGCAAGACTCTTATTTCTTGCTCCACGCCATGCTCAGTCTACCAATGCATGAATCTAAACATATCAGCATACATGACATTCATGCACATCTATTAGCGTGCATGGATGTTTCACAGTCCATGCACTGGAATGAAAGCGCTTCTAATTTTTCAGAGGAATATGGATGTAATGTGGGGAATTTGTGTGAAGACTCCATCAGCTAATTCCATGCAAGGTCAGGTGTTCATCTTTACATCCCAATATCTTGCCAAGTAGTGCTTGCTGGCACTATACAAAATGTAAACAAAAGAAATAAAATGCAGCGTCTGAATTAATTCATAGTACTGATGTTCAACTTCGTACGAAAATGTGTCTCTGTGAACGTAGTGTGATTTTACAACAGCGATTTTCAAACTGTGCAAGAAGATATTTGGAGTACACATTGTACACAAATACTTTATTTTCCTCTTGTTTTCCTGAGAGTTAATCACACCTATTTTGGAACTTTAATGTAAAATGTAGGCATACAAGCCAGAAAATATCAGATCCAGGAAAGAGGTCACAGGATAGCCACTGACAAACCTTTTAACACACAGAGTGCAAAGTTGTTTCAGACTTTACAAATCCGTGGTTCTAATATCATTACAGAAAGCATTGCATAAAGTTGTTTTAGTTTATTGCACATGCAAGACATAAATATTTCGAAGGAACAAACCTTATAGGAAATTATGGAATAAGTAATGATGGAGTTAGATTGTGATTCATGCCTGGTTAGTTTCTGCTATGAGATTTCATGTGATCAGACAAGTACGGTCTTACAGGGTTAAACTTATCATACTCATTTAGTTGCCCACACATTTATTTGTCGTTTCAGGATTACATAGCATAATGCTGATTTGATATAATCACATTACTTTGATATTCCTTGTCGTGTAAGATATGTAGCTGCAATAGTCTCTTAGGGGCATATTTACAAGCACCTTGCGCCACCAGAGAGTCACTTTTTGTGGCGCTCCATCGGCACAAATTACAAAATCATATCTATCAGGCCACGCAAAGCCACTATGGGTGGCTTTCAATGGCCTCATAGATATGGAGTAAGGCAAAGCAGTGCAAATCGCTGCGTTGCCTTATTCTGCGCTCAGGAGGCAATCCATGGGCGTTGCGGTGGGTTTTCCCACGCAACATCCGTGGATTTTGACACTGTCCCAGAATTACGAGAGCATGTAACCCTGGGGAAGCGCCAAAACCTTATGCCTCCCGAGGTGAGGCGTAACAAGGGGAAATATCTTTATTTCTCCTCGCTTTTTCCTCTTTCTATGTGTGATGCATTCTGCAGCATGCATAGAAAGAGGAAAACGCCTCTTAGGATTGTTTCTGTGCAGGAAGGTGCCCCTTAATGCACAAAAACAATCCTGTCGACAACACAGGCACCTTTGCACCATGATGTAAGGGTGCCTGGGTTAGTGCTAGACTGCCGAAACGGCGCCAGTGCAGGGGAACACAGCAGGAATGCACCATACTGCATAAATACAGTGTATTCCTGCCCTTTGACTTTGGCGTAGGGCAGCGCAGCATGCTGACTTGCTGCGCTGTCCTACGCCAAATCCCCATAAATGAGGGCCTTAGTGTAGTTGATGTTAGCGGAAGGGAGTTGCTTCTTAATTGTATGTCAATATGAACATTTTGTGCTGGATAGCTTCATATATAATTATTGTATGTGTAGAAAGTAGAGTGCCTATGGAGCATTGAGGTCGTCTTTAATGATCTTTGTTCGCCGGATGTTTATGGATTGACGAAAATCATGAACCCTATTTCACAATTGGATTGTCCTTTCACCAGCAAGGAAGTTCACCAGCGCCCACCACACCAGAATGATAGACCCTCGCTGCAGGCTTTAAGGCGCATCCTGTAACTCTGGGAATCCAAAAGGGGTTGAAGCGCTAATCATATACCCTGTGTATGATCAGTGAGTTTTAGCTTTCCGGGGCAGCTATAGATGGGGCAGGCAAGTGCGCTGAATTAAATTTGACTGAGAGTTGTTTTGCATGGTTGTTTCTGGAGTTCAAGTTGGGGCTTAAATTGGGACACAGGTGATCGAATTAATTCTCAATAATAATGATAATATTTAGCAGATCAAGCTCTTATGGATTAATCAAAATTATACTGAAGGCTTCTCAGCAACTTGAATGGAAAGTTGCCTTCAGTAAATACACTGGCCACGTGTTTGCAGGTATTTTTAAAACTCAGCTTAGCCATACAGCGCGTGTTATTCTATTGCAGGTGGAATGAATTTATCTCGCACTGAAAGTTTACGCAGCTGTGCCATGGTGTGTGAAGAGACAGTGTGGCATGTCTTTTAACAGTCCCTCCAAAATGTTGAAGTCACTTTTCATTTGACTGCCATTGGCCTGCCCCTAACCATTAAAATCCAGTAGGAATGAATTGAATTAATTACATTAAATTGTAGAATATTTTGTTTTCCTATTGTTCTACGCGTCTTACCGGCACATTATTATCCCAGAGGTTCATTTTTTGGGTGTGTTTAAGGCGCATAAACTGCGACCTTAAAACGACTAACTGAACTTTAGTTGCCTTCTCTCACACAAATAAACATTTTTTCTTAGGAATTAAAGAGCGCTAACAAGCTGGCTGTGATGGTCGCACAAAAAAAGCAGGCAGCCCTGTGACTAGCCGCGTATTTACAATTCTTGAAAGAGATGAATGGGGTCTGGAGTCGGCTACAAGGCCACCTCTGATTTCTCTTGGGTTGTAATCAAAACTTGACCCCAGAGAGCAGGAGAGCTGCGCCCTCGTGGAAAAGGTTTCTCAGAGCCCGGCCCTCTATTGTTATCTGCAAACACTGGAGGCCGTGAAATGAAGCCTTGTTGCAGGAGGGATTAAGGCCTCTGGCAGACTGAGCCCTTTGGGAGCGGACAATTCGCAAAGGGCTTTCAGTGATCGTCCGCAGGTGGTCCTGGGCAACCCCTCTCAGCTCTGCCGGAACACACAGGCAAGCTGGGGTTCCCAGCAGGCCCTGGGAAGCAGGGCCACGACAACCACTGCTTTGAACCGTCTGTTCTCAGCTGAGGCCTAATTATATGAACTGCTTGTTAAACTCTCCAGAGCACCCACTCCACCGCCCTCAACGATGTCCTATGACAACTCAGTCACGTGTCAGCAAAAAATCTTCTTTAGCAGAAAATTGCAGATTTGACAATGTTGAGATTTGTTTTATAAACCTTGATTTTTTTTTGTTTCCTATATGCAGCAAGGCTGGTAGAGGGATTCTCTAACTGAACTCCATCTACCATATTGCTTTGCGGGGGTGGTCAAGTGCAACATGTGAGAGTGCCAACCGCATCCTGTGTAAAGTTTAAAAGATGGCCTGAGTAGGAAAGAGGCCTGTATCAGTTGTCTGGGCTAAGGGCACACGCCACACCTTATATGGTATTCAATCATTGTAGTATATAAGCAGCATGTATGCTGCGCCTCCAAATGGAAGTTATATTATTATATGGAGAATGGATAAAAACCATGCAAGAAGATTTCAAGTACGGCAGAGTAAAGTAAAATATGAGAAAACGGAACTACATGGACTATATTGAAGAAGGGTTGCTGCTGACTGTGAGAATGTGTACCACTCCCTATGAGACCTTTAAAAGGCGTTCTTGTGAGTGAGAAGGATGCCTTACATTGGTTGTCTGAGTTGATGACAAACACCACACTGTGTTTGGTAGTTGACCGTAGTTGTATAAAAGCAGTATGTAAACTCCCCCAAAGCTAGGAATAGGTTCCCTGAAGAATAGCAAAATCAATAAAACATGTCAAGAGATTTCCGGTATCAATGAGCAAGTGCAGGACTGCAAAAATAATTCAAATTCGAGTAAAGTGAACTGCATGTACCTTAAAACATTGTGAAAGATTGCAAAATGTGAGAGTGGGAACAAGACTATGGGCCTGATTATGATGGCAGCGGACCGCCACCAACAGGCTGTCTGCGGCGGTTCGCCCATTGACAGCCCCTTGGTCTGACCGCTGGATTACAATACTGGTGGTCGGACACACAGCGGTCGGGGGAAGACCACCGCCTCCGCCAGGATCAGTGATCCTGACTGTCGGATTCGTAGTCCTGAATGGCAGTGGTGCCGAGGCAGGCACCACCGTCAGGATTACAATATCCCTTCTGACAGCCTTTTCATGGCAGGAAGACCGGCATGAAAAGGCTGTCGGAAATAGCATTTAGGGGCCTCAAACAGGGCCTCAGTCCATAGTGAACCACTGTAAAGTGGCCCCCATGCACCTCCATGCACCATCTGCCATGCATGGCACAAGGTCCATGGACATGCAGGAAGTGCTCATTTTCACGGTGGCTTGTGCCAACATGAAAAGGAGCACTTTGCGACCGCCAGCCCAGCTGTCGCATCATAATGTGGCAGTCAGACTGCCACGTGCCAGTCAGACTGCCACCTGCCTGTCAGGCGGTCTCTAGACCGCCGCAATAGCGTGCAGCCGTCCAACCGCCCGCTATCGTAATCAGGCCCTAGGTAATAGGTTTAAGAAGCAATCTTCGAAACATGAAGGAAGTGCTATATCAGTAAATGAGTCTTTGGCATGCATCACGCTTTGTTTGATATTTCATCACATTAGTAGATCATGCAAGCACGCCTAAATAGCAGAATGGCAAAAACCATGAATCGCATGTGGCAGGAGACCTCAGTGTTCCTGAGAAAGTATTTGCCTGCAAAAATATCTGGAATGTGAACAAAATAACCTACTTCTATGATAATGTATTGTGGGAAAACTGGTGCAACATGTGAGAATGGCAGCAAACCTGTGAAATGCTTAAAAAGGCTTCTTTGGCATATGAAGGAAGTACTATCAATGTAATCTGAGTGATGGCCCCGACTACACTTTGTTTGGTATTCCACTACAATAAAATTCAAGCAGTATGTAGGTACTCCCGAATGGAAAGGAATGCTCTCTTCTGAAGAATGCCAAAAACCATGAAACATGTCAGGTGAGCTTTAGGAGAACTTAGGGCCCCATTATGATGGCGGGTGGACTTTGTCCGCCCGCCACCGTAACGGAAAACGGGACCGACCGCCAGAGGTGCGGCGGTCCCGCCAGGCCAATTAGGATGCGCCCGCCACACTGGCGGGCGCATCCTCGACTTTAACATTGAGGCGGGCGGTGCTGTAAGCAGCACCCGCCGCAATGCTAAAGTCCATGTTGTGCATTGCCTTGCACAACGTGACAGGCACCGCGCGGTGCCTGCCACCTTGTGCATGGCAATGAAGGGGGTACCATAGGTACCCCCCAGTGCAGCCACCCACCCCCCCACTCCCCCCGGGGGCCCGCAATGGGCCCCCAAAGTAATTTCCCGCATGCCTTTCCATGGCGGAGTCTCCGCCATGGAAAGGCATTCCCACCGCAGGCATCATAATATGGATGGCGGTGCCTGCAAGGCACCGCCCCCATATTATGGGCTTTTTCCGCCCGGCCGGCAATCGTAACGATTGCCGACCGGCGGAAAGGCGGCGGACGGTCTTTCCGTCCGCCGTGGTACCCCTCGCCATACTAATATGGCGGGGGTGAAATAGGAACAGATGGCGGGCGGATCGCCACCGCTGGCCCGGCGGTGGCGATCCGCCCGCCATCCTAATAGGCCCCTTAGTCTTTATTTTAATACAAAAATAACAAAAACGTGAGTAAAGTGAACTGCATCTGCCATGATGCACAGCAGAGAGGTTGGTTCAGCACATGAGTGCACAAAACCCACCCTATGAGATAGCCTTCTATTCATGTCTAGTCATGGGAGGCAGTGGGTTGCCAAGGGCATTGTCTGGGAAACTGGGATGGAAGGTGGATCAGTGCTTGACAAAAGGTGCTCTCTGGAGATTTAGAGGGCAGCCCTCTTGCTCTCTGCGACTCGTTAGTCATCATCCGACTATGATGGAAGATTTCCATACAAGACTGATAAAGAGATTCTTTTTAGGTCTCGCCTAAGACAGCCTGCATGTGCTGTCGCTTGCAAGAGATTTTGTGTAGAAAAAGTGACTTGGAGCCTGCTCATTGTTTACCGTTCGTTGGCTTCATTGTCACTGTTATTTGCTGCCTCCTAATTGGCCAGGGCATGCTAGTTTCACTTCCTCTTTTTACATGTGGCGCATGCACCAAGTACTGACTGCTTCATTTTGATCTTTGTCCTTCTGCTGCTCCCGCTGCGATTGATGTACTATTTTTCTTTCTTCTTCATCTGTCATTCGTTGTTGTCCATGTTGCTTCTATGTTGTCCATGTTGCTTCCTCCCTCCCACCTTCCATTGTCTGTGTTGCTTCTTTCCTCCCACCTCCCACCCTCTGTTCTCCGTGTTGCTTCTGACCATCCCACCACCTGTTGTCTGTGTTGCTTTTGACCCTCCCACCCCCGTTGTCCGTGTTGCTTCTGATCCTTCCATCCCCTGTTGTCGGTGTTGCCTCTGAAGTTCCCACCCATGTTATCCGTGTTGCTTCTGACCATCCCACCCCTCCGCCATTGTCAGTGTTGCTTTTGTTGCTTCTGACCTTCCCATCCTTTCTGTGTCCATGTTGCTTCTGACCCACCCTCCTCTCCTTGTCCGTGATGCTTCTGAACCTGCCATTCCCTATAGTCCACATTTTTTCTGAGTCCCCCACTCCCCTTTAGCCATCTTGCTTTTGACCCTCCGGCCAATATGGAGGCCTCTCTTCCCTAAGGTCACACTGTCTCAAGCCCCTCTATAAAAAAAAACAACCCCCCCTTTAAGCTATTAAATGGGACAAATCCAATCTCACTTGTTGTTACTAATTAAGCTCCCAACAAATCTACATTATAAATAAGATGAGAGAGTGGGAAAGTAACTACTGGGATGAGGAACAGGGAATCGGAGTTATGAAGAGTACCAATAAGTAATCCAAGCAATACCTCGTCATCCTATTCCTCATCCCAGTCTTACTCAGGCAGGAATGCCAAAGCAAAAGACTGTCTTGTATAGAAAGCAAAACCCGAGCAGAAGTCATGGTGTTAACCATAAAGTTTATTTGAAAGGAAACGTGAGCTTGGCAAAACATTAAGAATCTTTATGACATTTCAAAAACCAAGAACCCTTTGCACCAAATCCAGCTCAATTCCTTGAGGCAAATGTAACTTATAGTGGTTAATAAAAGTTCATGGAGTAGCCCAGGTTGCTGCTGCACAAATAGAAGATGCAATCGCCTTCTAGCAGCCACCATTTAATTTACTCCCATAGCAGAGCCCTTTTAATTGTCAATGGTGATATCCAAGACATATTTTGCCTGAGTCTCCATACCTGCAAAGATCTGCAGATATCTCCTCTCTTGAATGACCATTGATAAATATGACCTGTGGTACAAATTTAGGACCCAACATGAACACAATATGGTCATCAAAGGTTCTGAACTAGGGAGGGACACTTATTAGGGCACTAAGGGGCTCATTAAGATGGCGGGCGGACATCAGTCCGCCCGCCATCATAATGGTTTTGGGACTGCCCGCCAGACGTGCGGCGGTCCCACCAGTGCAATTAGGATGCGCCCGCCATGCTGGTGGGCGCATCCTGGCCTTTTAACATTGCGGACGGTGCTGCTGGCTGCAGCACCGTCTGCAATGTCAAAAGAGCATGCACAACATTTCCCTGCACCACGTGGCAGGCACAACGCGGTGCCTGCCACTTGGTGCATGGAACTGCAGGGGTACCCCCCCCCCCAGTGCACCCCCTCCCCACACACAGAGAGGGCCCGCAACGGGCCCCCAAAGCCAGTCTCCATCTGTCTTTTTGCAACAGGATATCCGCCGCAAAAAGACAGGCGGAAGGGCATATCCTAATCACTACGGCGGTGCCTGCACGGCACCGCCGCAATGTTGCCCTGGTTCCGGGTTCCGCAAGGCGGGCGGAAAAGGACCGCCTTGCAGAACCATGGCGGACGGACTTTCCGTCCGCTGCGGAACCATTATGATTCTCACTGCCATCCTAATTTGGCGGTGGGAATTTTCAGTATGATGTCGGAAGACCCGCCACCGCCGGGGTGGTGGTCCTTCCACCATCATAATGAGCCCCTAAGTTCTCCAAAGCAACTAACAGTAACAATGGCTACTAGAAAAACACTTTTAATGGCAAAACACTAAAGGAAACCTGCTCCAAAAGTTCAAAGGAAGGACCTTCCAAGACTTTCAGGACCAATAATGAGTCTAGACTAGGTACATTCTCTTTAATCTAGGGCTCAATATTTCAAAACCCTCAAAGAGTTATGAAATCAATTTTTTTATTTTGGAAACAGAGTCACCAAGAGACTGAAAAGCCTCTATAGCAGCCCATTGTAATTTCAAAGTGGCAGTGGACCACCCCTTGTCAGAACCGTCCTATAAAAATTAAAGAAAGTCATCTCGAGGGCACAAAAAAGTACACATCTGATTGAAATTGAGGCCCAATGATGACAATATGTTTGAGTGGACTCCCTTCTAGCATCCTGAATGTATTTAGATGCCAAACAAGAAAGCCCTAACTTCTTAAGTACCTTCCTTTCAACCTCCAGACTGACAATCTCAGCCACTGAAAAGATGTTAGGGGCAACAGCGGAGGGAAAGTTAGGGTGTGTGACTCTAGAGGGAGGAACCAAGCCTCCACTAGAATCCCCCTCCTTGAATATGAATTGTTCTGAGCAATGCAAGTTCTACTCTGCCCAATTTAGACTCATTTGTACTATCAGTTTCAAAGATTTTGGCTTTTTTCCAAACTGTCTGTTCAGATAGCACATTGTTACCATATTGTCCATTTTTATTACTACCTCTGTCCCCTCGACATAATCACAATCAGATTCAAAGAATGCGACCTCCTCTACATTTTCCAGAGTCCCGGAGCTGTCTTATCTTCTAACATAGCTCCCCAAACATTGTTGCTGGCTTCTGTAGTAAGGACCATTGGAAACTGAGATATTAGTAGAATTTCTCTGTCCAAATTCTGATAATTCAACCACCATTGAAGTTGCATTATCAGATTCTCTGTAACCAGAATCATGGCCGCAAAGTCCTGGGAAAGTCGGATATAAATAGCTTTGAATATGATGAACGAGTGGCCCCAAATGCAGACATGCCCACGGAACTACAAAAAGAAATTGAGCCTGTAAAAAAATAAAAAGATATTGGGGCACATGCATCAAGCCTTTTCCTGTTCGCAAAAGGGCCGATTCGCAGAATCGGCCCGTTTGCGAATGGAAAAAGGCCTTTTCCTATGCATGTAAGTTTTGGCAATTGCAATTTAGGTAATCGAAATTGTTTGTGATTACCTAAATTGCGAATGCATTTAGGGAATTGCAATTTGCGATTCCCTAATGCTGATGCATGTAGCCTTTCCTAAATGCTAACTGTGCATTTAGGAAATGCTAATTACCATCAACTTCAAGTTGATGGTAATATGTGCATGCTTTGAAAAATGCACAAAAATGCATTTTTCAAAGTGCCATGTAGGGCACACATGCCCTTAGGACATGTGTGTGCTTTACATGTGCACCCTTACCTTTTTTGTGGTGTGCTTCAGGGGGGCCTTAGGCCCCCAGGCACCCTTGGATTTGCATTCGCTATTTGCAATTACCAATTTGGTAATCGCAATTAGCGAATGCAATAATTAGCGAATGCAATACCATTCATTCCTATGGGCCATGAACGGAGTCACATTACCTATTAGCGATTCGCAATTTCCGAATCGCTATTAGGTAATGTTAAGGAATCGCAATTTTTTTGCGATTCCTACATGCATAGCAGTTTGCGATTCCCAAATAGCAAATCCGTAAAATTTGCTATTTGGGAATCGCAAAATGCGGGCTTAATCCATGTGCCCTATTGATCCTTAACTACAAGAAAACCTCTATAAAAATTTAAAACTCAGAAAATACCCACCATGTCACTTTGAATTCGCAGAAAATCTCTGGCTGAGCTTTGGTCCCTTTGCACAACTGAATCAGTCTCTGCGTCACATTCGCCTTCCTCTCTTGGGGTAAGCACTCATCTGACCAGAACCAATTGAAACAAGGCTCTATGATGGCTGGAGTATCAACTTTTTCAGATTTAGTGGAAATTCAAACCTTTCTAACTCCTAGACAGCTATATGAACTTGAAGACTCAGTTCAGCCTGAGAGTGAGTAACAACCCGCAGATTGTCTAAGTATGAATCAGTTTGAATATTTTCTTTCTGCAGAATCCTTTTTTCCTTTTTTTTCCCTGGGGAACAGTCTAAAACTCTAAAGAATATTCAAAGGACATTATTCAGGTCACACACTGATCATGGATCCAATCCAGCCAAATCGTTTGGAAAAACTTCAAATGGACCCCAACCTTCTCTGTAGAACCACAAATCCCAGCATAGTCTGGAGTACTGGTTATTCCAAGATCCAAGACAGACTTAGGTCCATTTTTTGCTGATTGGGCTGATAACGAAATGTATTGGAAGAAAGGGCATATTTCTTATTTCTTGATTGCTCATGAGGTCTCTTATTTCTGTTGTGGGTTCTAGACTGATACTTAAAATATATATATATATATATATATTGTTATAGTTAGCTCTGTGTTTTCATAGGAAATGCCTTTTTGGTTTGCTACTACCTGCTTGACGAATCTTCACGAAACTTTGTTCTTTTTTGGTTAGAAAGTTTCTGGGTGATCCGTCAGGCGTGGGCCCAGAGAAGGTGAGTAGGGGGTACCCAGATGCAAAATGTCAATGCATTTTCCATAGACTTTTTTTGGAATGCAATACCGCAAAAACTGCTGAACGGAATTACACCAAATTTGGCAGAAAGCTAGATTTTGGTCCAGAAAGCGTGTTTTTTGTGATTTGAGGTACATCAGTTCAGTAGTTGCCTTGCACAGTCTTGTCATCAATTATGCCATTTCAGATGTTGCAGTGATGTTATCAGTGTTGTCATTGATGTTATGAGTGATGTAATATATGGGCGCACCTAACCTAATAAGCAGTGCACCTAACTATGAAGTTACTTTAACATTTGGATTCTTCAGTGAAAAACAAAAATATATATTGCCGATGTAATCCACTGAGGCACCGCCACCAACGACACCGAATGTCGGGCCTGAGGCATTGGCCAGCAGCTCCCCCCAGTGCTTGGGGATAGGTGCCAACAGATATAGTCCAGGACCACGGATGGAGTCGGATAGCCAGGAGAAGGCCAGGAGCAACATGGCGGCTAACGGCAGCCCAGAATCCTGGAGGAGCAGCAGAGTTAAGGCGGAGTCTGACTGGTGCAGAGGGAAGGAGTGAAACCCAGCCGGAACACAGACGGTCGTGCAGAGGAGGATCGGGTGCGAGCACACAGAGGAGCAGCAGGAGGGCACACTGAGCGGTCGGCGAGCATCTGCAGTGGGCGTGCTCTTCTGACGGCCCACTTGCCACAAGTGAAGGAAATGATGGGCGGCAGGCTGCGGTGCGGGAGAGGTGAGGAGCAGCTCCTGGGTAGTGGGTACCGAGATGGTAAGACGTCGCTTGCTGACACCGGCACTGCGGGCCAGTTGCTTGACTCTGACATGGCGGCAGTGCAGACAGAGGCACGCAGTTAAATTACTTTAATACCAGAGAGGTGGTGGAGTGACCCCAGCCAGCATGCTAAGGGCTGCCCCTAAATAACTGACAAGCACAGACCCCAGCTAAGTATTAAGAAGTAGACGGGCACTCACAGTATTTTAAAGACAACTGCCTGACTCCAAAATAGCGCCATGATAATAACCCGGTGAGAAACACAGCACAGGGGCAGGGTGGAGAATGGACTACCTGGAGAGAAGGAAATTAACAGGAAATCAATAGTGGCTTCCAGTGGACGCCGCATAAGACACGACAGAAGGAGCGAGAGCCCCTGGAGATTACCCCAGAAGCGCTAAAAGTATTAGGAAAGAGAGAGAGGAGAGCACCCGAGACTGAATCGACTGAGGGGTGAGGAGGGTCACTCATGGTGTGTAGACCTCACCGGGGGTGGTCACTCTAGGTGAGACCCCAGTAGCAGGGCTAATCAAAGTCGAGGTGGTGCGGAATGGCATTCAACTGACCAGTGCGACAGGGGACTTGTCTTGATGCCGCCAAACAATTTCCATCCTCAGTCTAACAGGGTGTCTAGCTACTTCGCCAACACAGATGGACAAGAGCACATAGGGGAGCCAGAGAAAAAGAAAGGAATGGCACTAACAAAAGAAAAACTTCTGGATTCCCTACAAGAATTCAAACGCGAACTGCGTGAGGAGCTCAAGACCAATTTCACATCGTCTCTGGAGGCGCTCAAAACAGAACTAAATTGGCGTTTGATGACACTCCAGCATAATGTCGATTCAGTGGGAGTGAGAACAATAGACCTGAAACAAAAACTACAAATTTGGCACAACTCACGCAACACACAGAGGAACAAGTACAAAAACTCAAGGCCCAGCTGCAAACGACCATCTTGAAAAATGAAGATTTGGAAAATAGGTCACGATGCGAAAATATTAGAATTAAGGACCTGGAAGAAGGAGTAGAGGGCCCTGACCTGGAGGCCTTCACCGTGGGTCTGTTCGGAGAACTAATTGGAGAATCGCAGATGAAAGTCAAGGTGCAAAGAGCGCACAGAGTGGGGAAGCCCCTAACGGGAGAGAAAAAGCGACCAAGAGATATCTTGGTGAAACTACACTCCTTTAAAGTCAAAGAAGCCATACTCCAAGCAGCAAGAAAGAGGGACAAGGTGTCCTTTCAAGGGGCCACAGGCGCTCTATATCAAGATCTGGCCCAGGCCACACTTGTCCGACGCCAAATGTTCCGCCCAGTGACAGATAAACTAAACAAAGAGCATATCAGATATTGATGGACATTTCCTTTGGCTTAGCTTTTGAATATCATAATAAAAATCACCATCTGTCAGATCTAACAGAGGCAATGAAGGTGCCTGGGATCCCGTCCTAGGAGGGGCAGCAATCAGGAACGTCCCAGGACTTTCAGTTATGGGATCCCTTGGGCTCCCAGGGAGAGAGTGCCTGGCTCTCCCAGAGACCTGCACGGCTAAACAAGAGACGGTAACCAGGGGTTGCAGGACATCGGATGCTCTGGGGGCGTATCTGCATTTTTCAGAAAGAGATAGCCTATGAGTAATACACCTGTACAGCTGGTATGAGGTAAACACCAGCCCAAATTATAGTTTTGCTATTGCTAGTTGGGGCGATTCCTGACCGAATCGTCTCATAGTATGTTGACGTTGACATCTAGTTCTGAGAGTACGGAACACAGAGAATGAGATCAAGGTCCATCAGGAGGTCCGAATGTTTAGGCAAATTAATGGACTACAATAAGGGTACAAGCGAGTGGCCGGAGGAGGGAGAGGGAGAGAGAGGTAGAGGGTGCCAGGGCTACGGTAGGTCTGAGAGCTACTCAATTCCCCACTCAAACGCCATAAAATCTGGAAGTATCTTCAGGACTCACATTTTGATGTCGCAGCAATACAAGAGACACATCTTAAACGAGCGGAAGATCACAGATTTAAACATAAACAATATCCACAGATCTTTCGTCCTCTGCTTCAACTAAACACAATGGAGTGGCACTGTTCAAACTTTCAATTGAAAAGCTACAAGACAGACAGGGAGGGCAGATGGGTAATGGTTAGGGGGCGGCTCAAGGGAAAGACTGAGATTTCTATGCTCCAAACACCAATCAAGGACCCTTCCTTCTCTCCCTACTAGAAGCCCTGTGTGGGTTTGCAGAAGAGGAAATCATTTTAATGGGCGACTTCAATCTGACATGGCACTCCAGCATAGATAGCACCCATCCGCACAGATCCATGACTGGCAGTTTTCCGAAAATCCTAAAAGCAGCAACACACGACCTAGGACTAGTAGACGCATGGAGGGCCATACATCCAATGACAGGGATTACACTTTCTACTCCCATACCCCACAATCCTACTCCAGATTAGATCATATTTTTATTAGCAAAACCCTGCTCCCTGAGCTAAGAGCAGTGCCCATACACCCCATCGCACTCGGATCACACCCCAGTATCGGCAGAGATGGAGTGGTACTTGCCAATGCCCAAGAGAGGGAGGTGGTACGTTCCCAGGCCACTGGTGAGAGACAGACTTCAATGGGACGAACTCAGGAAAATGACCCAAGAGTACTTTCAATTAAACTGCCCCAATGATACCAACCCTCTAAACAACTGGGATGCCTTCAAAGCTGTGATACGAGGTAAATGTATACAATTAATGACCCAGCTAAATACACAGAGAACTCGAGACAGACGACAATTGGAAGAGGAATTGAAAAAATGTGGGCTGGAGCACAAAACAACCCCAACTCTATCGCTCCAGAGACAGGTAGCCTCATTAAAGGAGAAACTAAATGCAATCTACACCATTAGAGCAGAGTTTGCTTTGTTAAAACTAAAACAGACGGTGTATGAACAGGGGAACAAAGTGGGGGCCCACTTAGCAAGGCAGCTGCAAATTAAACGGGAAAGGGAATATATAGGAGGCATAAAGGGGAGTGAAGGGGAAGGCAAAGGAATTTAAAGCTTTTTATGAATCGCTGTATACAGCGGAACAAACGGACGAGGCAACACAGCTGAGCTTCCTGCAGTCTATAGTACTCCCCCAAGTATCAATGTCACAGAATGATCAGCTAGGGGCTTCTATAACAGAAGACGAGGTGCGCCATGCGAAAGGAGGCCTAAAACTCCACAAAGCGCCTGGGCCAGACAGACTCACCACTCAGTTTTACAAGACCTACAGTCCTGATTTGGTCCCCCACTTAACGATGCTTTTTAATCATATAGCAAAGACGCAAGTTGTGATGCACTCAATCAGTGAGGCCCTGGTATCAGTTATTCCTAAGCCAGGAAAGAACCCCCAACTCTGTAGTTCATTCAGGCTGATAGCGCTCCTTAATTTAGACGCTAAGATTTATTCAAAAATCCTCGCCACACGACTGGAGGATCTATTGCCTGATCTGATCCACCTGGAACAATCTGGGTTTATTAAGGATCGACAAACCCATGACAACATCAGGAGAGTGCTCCATTTGATTGAGAAATCAACTAAAAAGCAGATACCAGCAGTCCTACTGGGGCTTGATGCCGAAAAGGCATTTGATCGAGTGGACTGGACCTTTATGTTCCACACCCTGAGAAGGTTTGGCTTCTGCGAAGCTTTTATTGCAATGATCCGAGCCAACTATGCAAAACCCCACTCAAGAGTAATGATAAATGAAGTGCAATACAAACCCTTCAATGTAGACAGAGGTACGAGGCAGGGGTGCCCTCTTTCCCCGCTACTTTTTGCCCTTAGTATAGAACCCCAAGCGGCAAAAATAAGAGCAACACCGGAAATCAAAGGCATCACTTTTGGGGAGAAGGGAACACAAAATATCGTTATTTGCTGACGATGTCTTGCTCACCCTAACATCGCCACGTAGTTGAGTAGCAGCTCTCCTGACCAAATTGAAGAACTTTGAAACTCCTGCGGGTCTACGCATTATTTATTTATTTGAAAGGTTTTATATAGCGCTGGCTAGACCCGGGGGTATCAGAGTGCTTTACATGAGAAAAAGCAGTCAAGTAAAAACAGTTGTTCAGGGTAAAAACAAAACAAGCAAGTACATCTCACAATAAGTTAAAAAGGGGGCAAAAAGAACTTTACATGAGTAGAAGTAATAAAGAGGAGTAATTATTCAGGGTAAACCAAACAAGCAGGTACAACTCACATTATGATAAGGGGGCCAAATTCTGGGTGGTTAGCGGGTAATAAACATCTAAATAATATAAATGGGTGAGCGACTTGGGGCAGAGAAAAGAGTATCAACGGGGAAGAATGAAAGGAGAGGTAGGGGTAATGGTAGGAGAAGGGGGGTGGTGATCAAGAGAGGGTAAGGTCAGAGTAAACAGGATGATATGTAAAAAGGGAGAGTGAAGTGAGAGCCAGGAAAAACAGAAAGATAACCAATGCAAGGGAAACAGAAAGCAAGGTCATAGGAGTGATTAAGGACCCCAATATTTGTTGAGAAGGTGATGTTTTAGGTCTTTTTTTAAAGCTGAGGTAGGAGGGATTAACCTCACTAAATCTTGCCTGCTGAATCTAACTATACCGGCAGCGGAAACGAGGAGACTAGTTTGGGACACTCCATTTCAGGAGGCTAAAAAGGAGATCACCTACCTAGGTTATAAAAATCACACTTAGTCTATCGGCACTATACCAGGCGAATTTCCCCCGTTTAGTGCAACATCTGAGAATAGATCTTAAACGCTGGTCCCCGATATATTTCTCCTGGATGGGAAGACTACACGCACTCAAAATGACAGTACTGCCAAAGTTCTTATACTTGTTTCAAGCTCTGCCTATAGAGGTCAACCGAGAATTTTTCTCAACCCTTGGATCTCTCTGTCTCAGATTCCTCTGGAAAGATGGTAGGGCACGACTCCTGCAGAGAAGACTACAACGCCCAAAGAGGGAGGGTGGATTGGCACTACCCGACTTCCACTTCTAATATCAGGCAGCACAGTTGAGGGTCATTACAGAGTAGTCACTGCGGGAATCAGATAAACACTGGTTACACATGGACCGGGCTATAGTTGGACAAGTTATATGGGACGTTTTGTGGACAGCGAAAGAACATCGCCCTACCAATGCCTATCTGAGTACTCCCATGAATATGACTCTCAAAACCTGGGACAGGGTAAATAAGAGGGCAGGATGGATGACTTTCCCCTCCCCACACACTCCTATTCACTTCAACCCGGCATTTCCTCCAGGAATGGAATCCGGCCCATTCGACACTTGGAGGGAGGGAGGGTGCCTCACGCTAGCAGACTTATTCCACAACAGGGATATCCTGATGTTTGAAAATTGCAGTCATGATTTTAACCTGCCGGCTACAGAACTTTTTCATTATTTACAACTGAAACACTGGGCGCTGACACCCGATATTAGAGAGGCAACGACGAGAAGTCTGACTCCCATTGAGCAATTTGTAAGATCAGCGGGGACGTCTAGGAGTACTATGACATTCCTTTACAACCTTACAACTTCTCCTCACAACCCAGCAGGCACCTCAGCCAAGACACTTAGCCTTCTGGGAGTACGTCCTGGGGAAAGAGGTGTCAGAAGGGGACTGGAGGAAGCTGTGGAACTATATCACTAAATTTAATCACTCTATGGGTATGCAGGAGGCTCATTATAAAATATTATACAACTGGTACCTTTACCCAACGAAACTGAAAAAACATTTTCAAGAGACGTCGGATCTCTGTTGGAGGGGTTGTGGCTTGCCAGCAGATATCCACCATATCTGGTGGGACTGCCCATCCATCAGGATTTTTTGGGCAGAGGTTCTGGCGCAGATCAAAGAGATCTTGGGTTACACCATTCCAGATGCTCGGTGTGTATTCACCTGGGGCTCTGTGATGACGAACTGCAGTACTAGTCCAAAAGCGATAAGGCTATAATGTGGCTATGTCTGAGAGCTGCAAAGCTGGCGATAGCAGCTGCTTGGATGAAGTCAGAGGCTCCCTCCCTCACGCAATGGCACTCACGACTATGGCAGGCGTCGACCAAGGAAAGGATGGCCAACATATTTAGAGATGACTTAAAAAAATGAATACACGTGGGGTCCCCTGGTGTCATTTCTCTCTACGGGCCTGCCACTCACAACATGTTCCCCGAGGACGAGAGCACTACACTTATTTCAATTTAAGAGTACTGTAGCTTCCAACACAGGAGGACTGCACTTAGTGACCATAATGCTAGTCCAAATTCCCTTCATGATAACAAGTAGAGATAAGATATAGTGGACAAGGCTAAGAGTTACTGAGCAGTTTACTACTTTTACATTTTGTTTTTGTATCTTTGTTATTATTCCCTTCTTTATTTGTTCCTTAATGTTCTGGAGCATTTTTTCTTTTTAAGTCAGGGAGGGTTAAATATACAGGGAGGGGGGAGGGAACCAAATATATTAAGAAGACCGAGAAGCCTCAATACAGCTATCGACAAGGATCACTACCCGGAATTGCTGAGTCACTACTGTTATTGTATCTTCCTTACACTGTGGGGAACTGTAATTTTCACTAGCAGATACTGGTATGCTGAAGGGAGACTATGAATGAGGGGTTGTGTCCATTTGTACGGTCTTATTTTGTAAAATACTCAATAAAAAGAATTTTGAAAAAAAAAATTAGCACATGGTCCCTAACAAAAACACACATTTCTCAAAACATTGAGCGCCATAACGACAGTCTCAGCCAAGCAGCAAATGTGAAACGGATGACACGCAAATGCTCTAAATCTTTCTACTAAAATCAATTCATGTGATTTAAAAAATACATAACGGGTAGCATGTGTTTTGTTGTAAATAAAATAACAAATTGAATTGATCTACAACGGACCTGGTTGGGCATATTTCAGTACCATGGTCCCGTTGTGCCGCCGTCTCAGAGCATGGAACAGCAGAGACTCGATTTGGCATATAGATATATATATTTTATATATATATGCCAGGTCCTGCGGACAACCCAACGACTGTGCTCTGCGGTGGGGTTGGGAGGCTGCAGGGGTTTGGGCCCAGTTCCGGTGCCCAACCCCACACTGCATATGGCCCTTGACCGTATGCAGCAGGGGATGTGTACCCACAGGGGATTGGGCGCAGGGCCTAGCCACAGGCCAGACCCTGCACCCAATCCCGCGCCATGCACAACCATGGAAATCTTACTTCAGATTAAAAAACATAGATATTCACTGATAAAAACAAAAGTTAAAGTGATGTCATAGTTAGGAATAATATCTTACTTTACATTAAAAAAAACTAGAAATTCACCGGAATAAAATAAAGGTTAAAGGAAAATTATAGTTAGGTGAAAATATCCATTGAAACATACCATTATAAACTAAAATAAACACTGAAATTTACCCGTTATAGTTATCTCATGTAACTATAGCTTGTACTCTAAAGTAACTATAACTTGCGCCCTCGCCTTGCATTGCTAATTACCACTCATATTACATCCCTCATGGTATGTTCTATGATATCACTGGTAACATCACTGCACCATCTAAAACAACATAATTGATTAAAACACTGTGCATGGTAGGGGCAGGAGTTCTCGTTACTTTAGGGCACAAGTTATAATTATGTGAGGGGACTATAACTGGTGAATTTCAGGTGTTTTGTTTCTTTAAAACAGTATGTTTTAACTGACATTTTCACCTAACTATAACTTCTCTTCAACCTTTGTTTTTTTACAGTGAACTGAATTAGTTAGGTCAGCTGTCCATAGGAAAAGCGTTTTTTTTGTGTTTTTAATGACTTTGGCCTCGTTTGACGAATCTCCACAAAACATTCCAAAAAGGTGCTACTTTTTGACTAGTTTGTGCATGGAAAGTTTCTTGGTGATCCGTGAAGCAGGGGCTGATAACAAAAGGGGGTCCCAAAAATGCAATATCACCATGCATTTTCCATAGACTTCTTTAGACAAGGCTGCAGCAAAAACTGAGCAATTGCACCAAATTTGGCAGGAAGCAAGATGTTGGTCCACATAGTGGTATTTTTGTTAACCTGTGTAAATTCGTTCAACAGTTTATGAGAAATCAAGGTTAAAAAATAATTGTATATCTAGACTGCTGGGTCAGCGAGAAGCTCGAGAGATTCTCTTGGCAGCTCCAATTTAAAAATGGAGCATTCTGATTGGCCCAGGGAGCTTTATTTCCCTTGGGCCATCTTGCGCCTGTGTGAGTCAGACTCCCGCAGGAACGACCGCTCTGATTGGCTGCCATTAACATGAGAAAAATGTTGCTGGCAGCCATTACAGGACTTGTGGACTTAGTCCCCTGACCTGAAATTAAAAAAGAAAAATAGTATGAGGAGCAGGGTAGGGACACCCTGACCTCCTAGGCCCAAAAAAAAAAAAAAATTGGGAAAAAATGCAGTGATCCCACAGGCTGGGCCGCTTCTCCTGTGTTTATGCCCCAAGGAGCCCACCCCCGGGGCTCTAGTCATTATGGCAAAGGGTACTGCGTGTCCCCCTCCCCGAGCCTCCAGAGGGCCCGGGAGCCCACCCCCAGTGCTGAAATTACTTTATATGGGGTGGGGGGACAGTGTGGAACACCTCCCCAAGCCCCAAAAGGCCCCAGAACCTACCCCCAGAGCCAAAATGTAACAAAATGGGGAGGGTGCCACAGTGCCTCCTCCCCCAACCCTTAAAAGGCCCTGGGAAACCCACCACCAGGGTAGAAATGTAAGAAAATGCAGAGAGGTGCCATGTGGCCCCCTTCCCCAAGCCCTTAAAGGCCCCTGGGAGCCCACCGTTGGGGGCAGATTACTTTAAGGGAGGGGGGCCACATGGCTCTCCTGAGCCACTAATGGCTCGGGGTCCCCCATCCCCAGTAGCTATGTCCTGGGGAGTCCAGCCCTGGACATAGAGGTTTCCCAGCCCGCACCGGCATGGGCAGGGAAACCTGTGTTTGCTCTCGCTTGGCGGGAGCATTTTAGAATTTATCGTCAAACAGGCACAGACACCAGTCTGCTCCCAGTGGGCGGGAGCTTTAAAAATGCTCCTCCCCTCTAGGAGCGGACTTTTGATCTATTTCCTTGTCTGCACTGAAGCGGGCAAGGAAACAGATCAAAATATTGCTCCCGCCCAGAGGGAGCAGCATTAGCAGCTGCTCCCTATGGGTGGGAGCAATGCCGGCTCCGACTGCATGCAGGGAGGCTGCTGGGGCCACAGGACTCCCTCAGGGCCCCCAAAGAGAGTATGATGGGTACCCTGGGTGGGCACCAGGGCACTCACCTTTTAGAAATGTGGGCCTCGGGAGATGTGTTTCCCAGAGAGGATAACAGCTCGGAAAGTGGGGGGTCGCGCAACCCGCCTTAAAAAAGTACATGGCCATGGGGGATGAGGTCTCCAGGGCCTAAAGAGGCTCAGTGAAGGTGGCCGCACGACCCCCCTCCCCTTTATTTAAATAAGTGTCCCCAGGGGATGAGGTCCCAGGGACGATAATGGCTCAGGGAGGGTGCTGCATGGCTGCCTCCTCTTTTTTTAAATAAGTGGACCTGGGGGATGGGCTCCCAGGGCCTAACAAGGCTTGGGGAGAGGGACTGCGTGGTCCTCCTCCCCTTCAATTAAAAAGCAAACGTACCTGGGGGATGGGGTCCCCAGGGCCTTACAAGGCTTGGAGAGGGGGGCTGTGTGACCCCCCTCCCTTTTAACATATATGTACTGTCCTGGGGGATGGGGTCTCCAGGGCCTAAAGAGGCTCAGGGAGGGGGGCACATGGCCCCCCTCCCAGTTATTTTTTTATGTGGCCCTGGGGAATGGGCTCCCAGGGCCTAACAAGGCTTGGGGAGAGGGACTGCGTGGTCCTCCTCCCCTTCAATTAAAAAGCAAACGTACCTGGGGGATGGGGTCCCCAGGGCCTTTGGGGTCCCCAGGGCCTTACAAGGCTTGGAGAGGGGGGGGCTGTGTGACCCCCCTCCCTTTTAACATATATGTACTGTCCTGGGGGATGGGGTCTCCAGGGCCTAAAGAGGCTCAGGGAGGGGGGGCACATGGCCCCCCTCCCAGTTATTTTTTGATGTGGCCCTGGGGAATGGGGTCCCCAGGGCCTAACAAGGGTTGGGGAACATGCACCCCCTCCCCTTTAATTAAAAAACAACGGCCCTGGGGGATGTTGTCCCGAATGCCTTACAAGGCTTGAGGAGGGGAGCCGCGTGGCCCCCTCCCCTTTTAGCATATATGTATGGGCCTGGAGGGTGGGGTCCCCAGGGCCTAAAGAGGCTCGGGGAGGGGGAGCCGCACGGCCACCCTCCCCTTTTAACTTACATGTACGGCCCTGGGAGATGGGGTCCCCAGGGCCTAAAGAGACTTGGGGAGGAAGGACAGAACGGCCCCTTGCCCTTTAATTTAAAAAAGGCCCTGAGGGATGAGGGCCCCAGGGTCAGGCCCTATGGCCAATCCCCCATAGAGCATGGCTGAACGTCGTATGCAGTGTAGGTTTGGCTGCCTTTGTGGAGGTTAGCCACAGGGCCTAGACGCAGGCCAGGTCTTGTGGCCAACGCCCCACCGCGCATGACCAAAGGCCCTGTGCAGTGTGGGATTGGCTGCATGTGGGGGGTTGACCGCAGGGCCTCGCGGCAGGCTAGGCCCTGCAGCCAACCCCCCACTGTGCACGGCCTAAGGCCCAGCACAGTGTAGGATTGCATTTTTTGTATGGTAATTAGATTTTACTTTACGTTAAAAAAAAACTAGAAATTCACTGAAAAAAACAAAGTTTAAAGTAACGTTACAGTTAGATGTGATAAAAAAGATCTGTTTACTTTAAAAAACAAATCTTAGAAATTCACTGAAAAAACCAAAGGTTACAGTAACGTTATAGTTGGATGAATATGTCAGTGACAACATCAATGTTTTGAACTAAAAAAAACACAGAAATTCACCAGTGATAGTTAGCAGAGCTAATTATGACTTGCGTCCCCACCATGCAAAGCTTATGGCCTCACTCATGACATATTCTATGACATCATTTATGATATCACTGATGACATCTCAAATGACATAATTTATGACCACTGAGGACATAACTGATGACATCATCCAATGAGTGTGCTACTTTGTTTTACAGTTCACATAGTTGCAGTTAACTACCATAGTACTTTTCTACCTAATTTTGTACAGCCTGGGTCCAGCTAATGGGTGTAAGTGTTTACAAAACGCATGTGCTCCTAATGCAGGTGTTTAGAGATATTGAACACGTTATAAATCTTTGTATTGAAGAGTAACTCTATGTGTATGTGACAGTTGACGATTTGTGTTCACTACGTTCCACACACGTTTTTGGGTACTGCAGAAAACGTTTCCAGCAGGGCAAAAGATTCTATGTACTACCTACTAAGTACTGTAAGCAGCCTTGAGTTATTAGACAGAATTGTCTCAGCATGACAATTTCTACATAACATAGAAGACTGTCCACCAGGTATTAAGCCATGTATATGTGCTTGTTTTGCTTCAGTACATGGGATATCTGTGAAGTTTTCACCACAGTATGAAGGTTGCAGGTAGTATCATCTTTAGCACCTTCAGGCGTTTTAAGCAAATAGTGTATTTTTTGCCAAGTGTTTCATAGAGTGTACATTGGTCTTAGTAGATACTTTTTAATACTCTTTAGTGTATTTCTTATGAGAGTTTCACTGTCTGCAAACAGTCTGGTATAGGGTAAACTCTCTTCATACAGTGAATACTGTTTATATCACCCACTTCTCTATTTATATAAACTTCATTTCTCAATGTAGGTTTGGTGACTGTCAGGGGTTTGATACAGATAAAAGCTGTCCATAGTAGGGCATTCCTTTTGGAACAGTAGTGCAGTATTTTTAGGAACTAGGCTTGCTCTGAACAGTTGTATACAGATTGAACACCGTATGCAATGAGGGTTTCCCATATATCTGTGGTTAATTGTTAATCTGAACTACATTACTCATGAAGATATGGTGTAGGATCAATGTGGCACATAACACATGATTTCTACACCTAAGGGAGTTGTTTCTGTGATGGCATTAATGATGCCTCATATTCTTCTGAGCTATTTTGTACCTATATTCAGAGTATTAATGCTATACCCGTTTATAGAGAAATATGTACAAAAGAAGCTTGGAAGATGTCATTAGTAATGCCATCAGTGGTGTCATCAATGATGTCATTTGGGATGTCATCAGTGATGCCATAAGTGATGTCATAAAACATGTCATGAGTGGTGTAATGTGTGAGGTCACAAGCAGTGCATGGCGGGGTACATATTATAGTTAGCTCTGCTAAGTATAAATGATGGATTTCTGTGGTTTTTTTTTAGTTCAAAACGTTACTGTTGTCACTGACATATTCACTTAACTATATATAACGTTACTTTAACCTTCGGTTTTTTTCAGTGAATTTCTAAGTTTTTGTTTTTGGTAAACACATCTTTTAATCACACCTAACTATAATGTTACTTTAACTAAATATATATATATATATATATATATTTGTTTGAAAAGTTTTATTCTGACTTTGTATGTATGTGTGCAAGTACATCTATATATGGAAATTTCGATAATGTCAGATTTAAGCATTTTAAGCAAACAACACTGCTTTGCAAGGAAAGCTAGCTGGACAAATTAATGTGTGTGGCAAGGTACAGTGTCTGTTTTATTCTGTGTCGCCTTCTGGTACATTCAGTAGCTGTGGTGGTGGGGCACAAGGGAGGGCAGGACAAAAAGAGCTGTGGCACGAGCCCCATCTGGCCCCCCTCTAGAGACGCCATTGCATGGATAATGAATCTGTGAGTGATACAAAGGCCAATGACACTCTAACTGAAAAATCTTTTGATTTATATAATTAAAAATAGCATCTCGGAAAATGAGTGGGCATGTGAGATCGACCAGGGCATAAGCTCTGCAGGCATCTGACTGAAAAAAATAGAATAATAAAGTTTAGCCAATAACAATCAGAAGGCTCAAACTCCCCAAGCCTTTTGACATCAGGAAGCCATTACCAAATTAGTCACAGAGAACTCTGCCAGCACCTTGGAGCAGGAGCTGTTGGGCTTGAGCTTCCGAAAGTGCAGGACTTGAGATGCATAGCTTCTGCGTGCATAGAAGTGTGAGAATTGCCTCTCCTTTTGTAACTGGTGAGAGGTAGGGTGCACAGAGGGCAAGCTCAGCCTACCCTCATCAGCCTGTGTTGTTATAAGTGTCATTCACTTGTAGATTAGTCCGCATTCCAGACATTAGTTGATGTAGCTGTCATTCATGGAATCTGTAGTAGTTTCTTTTCAACAGCACAGGGCCATTTGATTAGTACATTAGGTGTAGGAGTCTGTCAAATAAGAGGTGGTCATTTTCCTTCTTCACTGAAAAAAAACCTATTCAGAGGACTTTTCGTTTCTGACTCCTTGACTTAACTCCTTGTTTGCTTGTCCACAAAACATTTCTCACCTACATTTCAATATTTTTTTTCATTTATTTTTATATTCATTTATTAAGGAGTTGTATACAGCGCAGTGCGTCATCTTTCAGTTACTTCAGAGGACTTGACAGAAGATAAATTGCAGCTTGAGGATATGAAGGGAAATAACCTCCCCTTCCTATCATCTTACTTACCCAAAATATCCAAGACAATGACCTCTTAGATGAGTACCAGTCAGGGTTTAGTCAAGACTGGAGCACAGAAACGGGACTACTCCGGACCATCAATAATGAATTCACCTTCATGGAATCAGGCAACTCCTGCACCCTGATCCCTCTTAACAGATTTTGATAGAGTAAATCACAGTATGCTTCTAAATACTGTACAGAATCAGATGGGCATTGATGAAGGGGCATTAGCAGCCAGCACGGATGATCGGGAGTGGCGGGGCGGGGGGCGAAGTGGGGTAAAGGGATTATAAAAAAAGAAAAAAATGTACCTTACTGCCACGTCTCTCCGTCGTCTCTGCTCGGGAATGGAACAGGAAGCAGGTAGCCAGGTTCCCCTGATCAATCACAACGCTGCAATGCAGCATTGTGATTGGTCTGAGCACTGTGGTTCGGCACTCAGCCAGGGGCTGGGGGTCTGGGCATGTTCTCCACGCAGGCTGTAATGCAGCCTGCATGGAGTACATGCAAAGTGCGCATGACTGGCCGGCCCGAGAATGGCTGGCCAAACAGTCACTGCGCACTTAGGAGGGTGCTACCACTCCTCCCCTGCCCCGCTCTGTGAGCAGAGCAGCCCCGCCCTGACATGTAAAGCTGCTGCAGGACAAAATAAAATGATAATAACATTACGTTATTATCATTTTATTTTTCCTTTCTTTCACTGCTTCAAAGCAGTGGGGCGACGCGCCTCCACCTTAGCGGAGGAGCTGCCACTGTGAAGGGGTCCTCAAATGTTTAAAGTCACACCTAATGATTCCAGCTACTAAAAACCCATTCCCCTCAGGGATCTATGCTACCCCCACCTTCTTTAATTTACATATTGAACTCCTTGAGTCATACTAAAGTTCTCAGGGATCCTTTATCACCACTATGCTGATCATAAACAAATGTGTCTCTCCAGATGACATTTCCCATCTAGCCAAAACTCAAAACACTGTTCAGGATTGGATGACTGTCCAACATTTAAACTTTATCAATCTAAAACAGAATTTCTCCTCATTTCATTATCCAGTTCCAGTTCAATCCTGAATGAACTCAATCCCCATTCTCAGCTGCAAACCTACCATTGTCGACAGTGTCAAATCCCTAGGAGTCATCCTTGACAAAAGACTCAATTTACTTTCACAAAGCAACACCATGGCCAACAATATGTGCCTTCATATCTGTCTGCTGTTAAGAATCTGTCACTTTATTCCAGAACAATATCTCAAAACTTTGGTGCAATCACTGGTGCTGTCAAGAAGTGACTACTGCAATTCTCTCCTGACCAAGATACATCCCGTTCCACTAATAGCAGTTCTACAAGCAGCAGTACGATTAGATTCTGGGACTAAAATTAATAACCATATCTCATCAGGATTGTTAAAACTCTGCTGGCTTCCCATTGAAGCCAGAATTATATACAAAGTGGCCTGCCTCACTCGCAAGGCCCTTCATATCTCCACTCCACGATACTTGGCTGCCAAGTTAAAGAAATCTGATGGAAGTAGATTATCACAGAATGCTGAACCACTGCTTCCAGAACTCCAAACATTAAAAAGGAATTATTAATGGCTCAATCCCATCAGGGAGAGCTATCAGAGTCTGGAACTCTTCCTCTAGAGTTACGCACAAGTACCTCACTCCAATCATTAAATCCAAACTGAAAGCCCTTGTTTTTGAAAGGCATTTTAATTACTTTCTCTTCTCCCTACCAAACCTTATAGGTCTTAGATTTTTCATAAAGCCTTTTCTTGAGGCTTAACCCCCTCTCTAGATTTATGGCTAGTGTAACTTATGAGTTTTATGTAATGTTCTTTTTCCAATGTAAAGCGCTCTACACCTTCAGGTAATGTCTGCACTATAGAAAACAGAACAACTAAATAAATAATGAGTCCAATCGGAGGGGATTAGTGACCTGTCTAATATTCTTCTATTACGATTCATTGCCCCGGCACGTCTTACCGGCACAGTTACAAAATGCCTTTTTTGTAATTTCGACTGTAGACTCAGCATTAATGCAGTTTCGTTTCAAGGATTTTGGGGACCTTGGGCAAGACACATTTTAAGGGGCCCTTTAAAAACGAGATTTGAATTTTATTACCAATTTCATGTTAATTCAAAAATGCATGATGCCAAAGAATACTAAATGATATGTTGTGTCAGAGCCCCTTTCAGAGGGCCACAGAGCAAGCAGGAGTTACTGGGCCCAGCCATGGGGACTGAGGTCTGTTACTCCTCATGCCCTGGGGACATGCCTATTATGGATTCTGAGCAACCGGGCCAAGTACCCCTTCAGCACTTGACTCTGAATAGCGTGGTCCAAGCAGTCCAAGGCTACCTCGGTGTAAGGTAAATACACAGGATGAAAACAGACTCATAACTCAAAATACACACAGCAGCATCAATATATTATTGTCGGTCCAAATACTCACTTTTATGAAAAAAGAGAAGTATTTATGATTCTCTTATCAGCCCCATCTCCTTCCTGAGATATGCCAAATCCCCTTCCTTGTGACCTCTTTCTGAAACAAAGAGCACCCTTTGAAGTGTACTGAGGGAGCCTGACTCTCTCTTCTCCTGTGTGTCCCACCCAGCCTACAAGAATGCAGCAATAAAAAATTTGTCAGGCGAGATTCCTCTACCTCCTCTCCTCATGTTTCACCATGCAGCCCTGGGTCTCCCAAAATGGAACCCAGAGTCTGCCATGTATTGTACCATTCGCACAAGTATTCAACACACACAGACTGCAGAGCACTGTATCCTACTGCACCACTCACATCACACATACATTTAGCACATGTATTCAACATACACATACTGCAAAGCACTACACCCTTCATCTATTATTGTTCTACTCACAGGCACACATACACCCAGCACATGCATTTAACATACACGCACTGCACAGTACTGCATTATCCCTGTATTGTACCCTCCCCAGGTACACATGCACCCAGTGCTGGTACACCATTTATGCACTGCACAGCACTCCACACCAAACCAATGTAGACCAAGGGTGAGTTAAGCACACAGGAGCGGAACTGTAAATGAGTGAGCCAGTAAGCCTCACTCCAGTAACACAGGTAAACAAGCAGTCTCTGCATGGTAACAGGGACCAGACACGCACAGCGTTTACTTTTGCTTAAACGCGTGCATGTTTTGCATTGGGTTGTTTTGCCACTCGTGCACGTTTGGCGTTTACCTTATGGGAGCGAGCAGCAGCAGGGCGATAATTGCTAACAGATGGCGCCGCTGCTCGCTCCCGCAAGGGAAACGCCGAACGTGCACGCGTTGCAATACAAAGCAATGCAAAACATGCAAGCATTTAGGCAAAAGTGGTGATTGATTGCAAGAGGTCCCCTCCTAAGCAACGCTTGCGCGCTGCGTAGGCGAGACCTAAAAAAGGACCTTTTCTCTCCTACTGATCACTAGTTGGTATGCTGCCACCACCACGTTCGTGCTGCTAAACTCCTGGTAAAAATTATAACAATAAACAATGTCTCAACAGGTCACATTTAAATAGACAGATTTATAAAAAGCATGTGAATTGCAGAAGCACTGAAAAAAGGGAGACAAAAACGGATGTATTAAGTCCCTGGTGTGCTGAGTCACAGTGTGCAATCCATATACATTTGCATCTGTTTAAAAGTTGTTCTAAATCACTCAATACTCTGGACGAATGCAACAACACAATCCATACCTAAACATACCCTTGCCTCATGATTTAACATAGCCCTTACCCCCACACCAGTGTATAGATAATGATTTCAGTATGTCACACATATATAGATCCGGTGACATCACCTATGACCTGATTATCTTTATGGGGACTGGGCGATCTTTTATATACATTTATACAAAAACTACCTGAACTTTAAGCAAGGACATAGCTTGATGCAATGTGTTCACAATGACTATGAATTGTTAAGCTCATTATTCCTCCATTTTTGACTCCATAATTGTTTAAGTAGTTTGATTGTAATAATACTTGTTTTTTTAATATATTTAGTTTTTTATCATCTTTGACAGCTTGATAAGATTTAAACAACTTGTCACCCACTTGATGAATCCAATGTGCAGGAGACCGAGGCCGGCTCATTCTTTCTTGCCTGTCCCGGAAGTCAGGCAGAGGGGAGGAGTCACGTTTCTCCACGCGACCCGGAAGAAGAGGACGGGAAAGAACGGCATCTCGGAGAACGCATACCAGAATCAGAAAAACAGCGTCTCCAGGAAGAGGAACGAGAATAAGACGGAGGAAACGGAGGAGCAGCGGAACAAAGCAGCGAGCCAGTTCCCGAGGAAGCTGGCGTCCCGAGCGAGGAGCAGAAAGCGCCGGCAGGAGTGGAGTCTCCTACCCGCCAGCTGTCTCTGAAGCCCCGCCACGTCCCAGGAGGGACGTGGCTCCACCAGGTGCGTGCCCGGTTCCTAGTTAGGAACCAAAGGAGCTTAAAATAGTCGGAAGAGAAAAGGGGGGGAACAGGTGTAGAAAACAAAAAAGAAGGTGAGAGGGAGGGAGGAAAAATATTACAAAAAGAAAGAGGAAGAAATCCAAAAACGATAAGGAAAGAGTTACTAGAACCCAGAAGCCTAATGGGTTAATCGTGTCACTACAGGTGCAGTCAATACTTCTTTTGGGCTATCTACTTCTTATTATAACCCTTATTCTTTACTTTGCTAACGAGCACTCTACATCAAAAGGTTGAAAAGAGAACACCCCACTAATCCACTCATATTAAGTTAAAATAAATCAGTGCAGATACTTACTGGTTTCTTTACTTCTGTCGAGGGTACTGGCGGAGAGGAACTCCGAAGGACCTGAAAAAGAAGAAGACGCTATTAAAGACAAGACTGTGGCTTTATTTCTCTTCTATACACAAACTACTTTTGTTTTAAATAAGATATAAGGAAAGTTATACCTATCCTGAGTAGTTGATAAACCCACGTTTGGTCACACAACTGTATTAGCCTCACCCTCGAATATCTGATGTATGTGCCTTTTAAACAGTATACACGTTTAATGTACAATTCTCAGATTACTCTCTGGATATGCTGTCTCCAATAACACTGTTCCTATCAATAGGTTTCACCCTTCGCTGCATTACTTTACTTTACTTTTTTCCACGTCCCCCCAGGGCACAGTAGACCTACTCAATCAGCAATGTAGTTGTACGCTCTAGTGTTTGGAATCAACGTGATCACGTTACCACGTCGGTCACATCCCCAGTCCTTCCTGCTTTTATTCCTTCTGGATTTACAACACGACGGGTACCAGACACATTAGTTCTGTCCGATGCCAGACTCACACTGGCTCCTCTGCCGAATTCTGGATCCTGACCCGGATGCGGTACTTCTGACCACCAGCCCCTAAGACGATCTTCGTCTTTTCCTCCAAGTATGAGCATTACTTGGTCCTTTAGTCAGCCTGGTCATATTTATTGGACTACCTCCCAATTGTTTACCCTTCTCTATTTAGTTTACCCAATTGAAACGGACCGCCAAAGGTTGGAGGTCCTTCGCTCCACTGCTGGGACTACTCATCGATTATCGATCGTATTTAATCACGGTTCCCATGACACGATTTCCTCTATTTTGCGGTAAGCAACATTTTTACAAATAGAGGCCAAATCACCCAGGAATATGGTCACGATATTTGAATGACTTGTAGGAAGATGGCCGCCGAGCTGGAGCTCCCCACAGAAGCTCTGGGGCTTGGGATCACACTTTTGTGAATATCCCTGTCTATGCCCCCCATCCACCCTTCTACTCGACATCCCCGCATGTTGGAAAGCTCCTACAACGCAACCATATACTTAAAACCTCTGTAGTGCAACTAGATTAGTGACGATTTGACCATCGGAAAGAAGATCATCTGTCAAAAACCTACCGGATGCCCGTCTGTTATATCGACGTTCCCTATGGTCCGCCGCTGCTTCGAGTGGTGATCGGAGCCCTGGCCAGCCCGGAGCGGAGGCTGAGCTACGTCGCAGCAGCCATAGGGTGAACCTCCCGCCTGCTAGACTTCACCCGAGCTCCCAGGCTGCGACATCAGGCTCGGGACTTAGCTTGGTGAACACGCACCGCCCTCCCCCCCCCCGCCGCCGTGATCCCTACGGTAGAGGGGGCTGCAGAGTGGGCTCGAGGGTCTGTTCTACTGTTCACTTGGTCGTTCTGCCTGAGATCCATTACCGTTGCTGCAGCTGGCAGGGTGAGTCTCCAGCTTGCCGGACATCGCCCCGAGCTCCCTAGGCTGCGAAGGTTGAGCTCGGATCTCAGCAAGGAGAACTCCTCACCACCCTCCCCACCCCGGCCGCTGAGATCTCGGATGCTGAGCTTGCTCGAGTGCCAACCCGCGGCGCTTGGGGCCGTCCTGCAATGAATGCCCGAGCTGGAGATTTGAATATAATGCGCATAATGATGGCAGCATGCGGCATGACGGCCCGCCACCGCTCCGGTGAGTGAATGAGTGTCTTGAGCTCGGAGCGTCCTGCAGGCTCTCTTTCATTTAAGATGCCTAACACGGCGAGGTACAGAGGCTCTCATAGGGCCGACGGTGACTGATGACTGCCGGTGATGTGCGCTCCGGCTCTTTGAATTTGAATTGATTTCCTGGGGTCTGGGGTTGCTCCCCGACCCCCCTCACCACTGCCACCTCTTTGTGCCCTGATTGCCCCGATTATATGAGGAGTCTTGGCCGTGGGGGCTACAGACTCAGCGAGACACTGCTATTCGAGCCGCGATGGCTCTGGCCTGCCCGCAGGTGCTTCCGGCTCTTCTGGATTCTGCTTATGGCTGATTTGTGGCTGCCAAACGAACCTGATCTGTTTGGAACTCTTTTTTGGGCTGTTGTACATCCTTGGGCGCTCATTTTGTTTTCTGTTTTTGGCCTGATGTTGCTGTTGTTTGGCTGCCATTTCGTCCCCCTACCTTCGGATTTGAAGATGGCGCCCCCTTCCCTGGCCTTGATGCTCGGCAGGGCATGGAAATAGAAAGGGGCCTGCCCCACTCCCAACCTATGGAGGCCATCTTGGAATGGGCATGCATTCTACCTATATGGCTACCATCTGCCCCGCCCGCGGTACTCCTGCATAGTACGCCGGCGGACTGCAGGGGCTTCCAGCAGTCCATAGGGAGACACAACATCTGCACGAAGCGATCCCTGGCAGCCCCCGGAACTCTCTACATCTGCTTCGCGGCATTGGCGCTGCAGCACGGATTCCGCCCCTATCCCCTCACCTATCTGTCTGGAGAACCCTTGGGATCTTGCGGCCTTTACGTTTGGGACTGGTTAAGCCATTGTGGGACGACCAGATGTGCCTAAAGCTCCTCTCTCTGCCGGAATTTATTATTATGTTTCATTGCACACTGGCAATTCCTCAGCCTTTGTTTTTGTTGCTCTGGCTGTTACGCTCAGGAGATTGTCTTCGGAATCATCTCTCTATTCTAGTGGACCTTTGCATTCATATTTACGGTCCTCAAAAATAGCAGCCGGTCCATAAGTACTACTCAGCATACTATCTAGTCTGCCCATCCTGTGGGCATATCAATTGAAGAAGGTATGATCTGCTTCGTTACCTACTACACAGTTACGAGGAAAGGTCTTGTCTCGGGCTGTAAGGCTGTTATACTGCACCTTTCCTTTCTACATAATCATACATGGAGTGGCCTTTTATCTCTTTCCATGGAAATAGAATAAGGGGGCAATTCTTTGTACAAGGACAGCAGCCATCTTGGATTGGTCAGTAATTGGCATTTCCTTCATTATTTAGACCTACCATACACCGCAACAAGACGCAAATGCGCAATTAACTTCTCCTCCCATCGATTCATATAGAACCAGAACTCTCAGTAGTTAACTATGCACCCACTAACCCCACCCGGAGCTCTAATCTCGTGCGTTACGGACCCAACTCATGGTCCATAAATTACCCAGAAAAACTGACCAGTAATGCTAAAAACAACTTCAAGCACAGAACTTTAAAGCAGCACCCGGAAACACTTATAACTACCCCACCATGACTAACGGCAAGATGAAAACTAACTTCATCTTTTACACAAACCGCCCGACAAAGTGGAAAAACACCTTCCTTCTTCACTTTCAAGTCACCAAGTCAGTAAATATTCCCTATGGCGAAAAAATCTCCACAACTATCTCCCTTACCTTTAAAGGGGAACTCACAATTTCCATCTTCAGAACAGGAAACATTCTGATACAGGCCACTGACCCGCACCTCACCACTTTTGACCGGCACTTCCCAACATTAGTGTAATCCCGCATCACGCCCGAGCGGGATATCTAAGATGGCGCCCGTGACCAGCCACCCGGAAGAGGGGGTTGGTGGTCTATATGTTGGGGCACCAGAACGTCTAAATGATGAAAGTAGGAGTATCCCGGTCGTCGAGGAAGCAGAGGAGAACGCCGACGCGAAGGACAGAGGAGCGGGAGCAGAGACACCGGAGAACCTGAAGACAGGACGGACCAGCCTACAGAAAGAAGACATCCCAGGAGAGGGAACACCGACAGTACCGCCTAGAGGCACCGCGTGCAGGTCTGACCGACCCAGGGAGGAGGAGGGCGGCGAGATCCCTACTGCCACGACTCAGGAGGGCCGTGGCCGGAGGCAAGTACCCTTCATGCGATATCTCACTGCAGGGTGGTGGAGGTTGGGACACTGAGCGTCTGCGTCTGTATGCCACTATAGGGGATCAGCACATCCTTTTCTTGTCACTTGTTGGCCCAAACAGCACATGTCCCGGGTGAAGGTGATGGTACAGACTGAGAGTGAGTTAAGACAGCATTATTGATTATTGTTTATGTTTTTGTTTTGAGGGCCACTTCTCAAGCTCTCCTTCTCTGACCTGGCGGGACGACCGAAAAGAGGAGAAACGAACCCAGACACCAACTCAAGAAAGAGAGAGAAAACCCTAAAGCACACGGACACTGGCTACCCTGTCAAGAAAGGACCTTCCCTTATAGCTTGCTAAACGACCCTAGCCTGACACTTATCCAGATAAACCCCTATAATCCTTAGGTGGACCATTAAAAGCCTGAGAAATACTTCTTCTGACTAGGTGTCTTATTGCCTAGGTGACCACAGTGGTGTCAGAAGTGGGATCGGTCATTTAAGACTATCATGACCCAACCCATTACAATGGAGGCCATGGTCACCCAGCTGGCTGAAGGCCAGAGGCATCTACAGTCAGTTATAGAGCACCAAAACAAGGAAGCCAAGAAAGAGAGGGAGGCTTTTCAAGACGCTCTAAAAGAACAGGCTGCTATACTAACTACCAACCAGCAAGTCCAAGACACAGCCATCCTGCGCCTCACTGACGCTATATCCACTGCCCGGGTACACCCAAATATCCCTAGTTCAGTTCTCCAGAAGTTCCAGGAAGGAGACGATCCAGACTATTTTTTTGTTAATTTCGAAAGGGTAGCTACGACCGCCGCCTGGCCTCCCGAACTGTGGGGTCAGTATATAGCCCCCCTTCTTTCAGGTGAATTACAAGCTGTGTATCAGGCTGCTAATCCCGCCAGTATTACACCCTATCCTGAAATAAAAAAGACTATTCTCGAAAGGCTAGGACATGATACAGAGTACTATAGGGCTAAGTTCAGAAAAGAGAGGTGGGTTACAGGCGATAACCCCAGAGCCCTCTATTACCGAGTCAGAGACCTAGGGGAAAGGTGGCTACAGCCTGGTCTGTCCCCCATAGAGGAGGTTACTGAAAAGGTCTACTTAGAGCAGTACTTAGAGGCCCTCCCTGTTAACACACGTACGTGGGTCAAGCAACACCCCCACTTAACAGTGCAAACAGCTGTCGAACTGGCGTGTGCCTTTCATAGGTCACCAGATTTTAGGGCACAGACAGTTAAACCTTCCCCAACACCCCAGAAGAGCTACACTAGACCTAGCGACACTAAAAACCCTGGGCTGAGCAGAGCAGCAGTACGGCCACCACTAAACCCCTTTCCTACACAAATGGGGCACCCGTGTTTTAAATGTTCAGAATGGGGTCACATCGCCCGAAATTGCCCGACGAAAACCGAAGGGGTAGAACCTATGGAGGTAGGGCTGTCCCGGGGAAGAGTGCTTAACACAGGGGGTACCCCGACACGGTACAGAAAGACCATACGTCTTAATGGGCGAACCATAGATGCATTATTGGATACAGGGTGTCATCACACAGTGGTATCCCGAGAGCTGGTCCCTATTAATCAGATTACAGAAGAGGTACAGATAAAGGTGTCCTGTGTACATGGGGATGTTCGTTTATATCCCGTAGCTGACGTCCTGTTAGAGGTAGAAGGGGACCCACAGATACGGAAAGTTGGGGTGATACCGGCTCTCCCAGAAAAAAGTCCTCTTGGGAACCGATCTCCCTCGTTTTGATGAGTATCTAGCAGGTATTACAGAGAGAAACCATGAGTCAGAATGGCTCCAGGAGGCACCCTTTTCTACCTCTGACATACTACGTACTGATGTCAAAATGCCAAAGACAAGGTCAGAGAAAAGGAGGTAACGTGCAGAGTACCGCTCGGCTTTAGCCTCCCCTGTCACTTGTCTTCTTTCTTCCCCAGAGGACAGAGGCTGGCCTGCCCGCAGCTTTAGAGCAGCCCAACGAGACGACAGCACTCTGGAAAATGCGTGGAATCAGACACAAGAAGAAGACCCTAATAAGGTAGGCCCATATTTTTGTGTCAAGAAGGGACTTCTGTATAGGATCACCGGAGATCCTGGACATCGTAAAGAGCAACTGCTCGTACCATTGCCATTCAGGGAACAAGCATTGCATATAGCACATAGCCAAGCTGGGGGTGGGCATTACGGTCAGGAACACACTCTCAATTATGTGTTAGAAAAGTTCTATTGGCCCGGAATATATGAGGAAGTCGCCACATATTGTGCTTCCTGTCCCAAGTGCCAACTGGTCAAACTTCCACAGCGAAGAGAGCCCCTTTACGGCCTCTACCTATAATCGACATACCGTTCCAGAGAGTAGGATTGGACCTGGTAGGGCCGCTTGTACCTTCAGCCAGGGGACACCAATACATACTTGTTTTGGTGGACTAAGCTACGGGTTACCCAGAAGCACTACCATTGACCAGCATGACCACTCTCTCAGTAGCACAGGCTATGGTCTCTTTCTTCTCAAGGGTTGGGTTTCCTGCAGAGATCTTAACAGACCAAGGGACCCCCTTTATGTCTCGGTTGATGAAGGAGGTTTGTACTCTTCTTGGGATCCGCCAGATACGAACAGCAGTCTATCACCCCCAGACGGATGGGCTGGTGGAACGTTATAACAGAACCATAAAGAACATACTAAAGAAATGTATTTCTGAGACCGGAAAAGACTGGGATCGCAAGCTTCCCCTTGTATTGTTCGCTATCAGAACTCATGAACAGAAGTCTACGGGGTTTAGTCCATTTGAGTTATTGTTTGGCCGAAGACCCCGTACCCTCCTGGACATGACCGCTGAACAGTGGACGGAAGAAGAGGACGAGGGAAAGCCATTACTGGGATACTCAACCACCTTAAAAACGACCTTAGCCACACTGTGGGAAAAGGTACACCAAAACTTAGATAAGGCACAGCAAAAGCAGAAAACCTATTATGACCGAGGCACTTACCTAAGGGAACTCACAACAGGGGATAAAGTCCTGATTCTCCTGCCAACCTCTGACAGGAAACTCCTAGCAACCTGGCAGGGCCCCTACGCGGTCCTAGAGAAGGTAACCCCTGTCACCTATAGAATAGCGGTACCCCGAACCGGACCCCAGGGACAAGTGTATCACATAAATCTGTTAAAAAAATGGGAAGACCCGATTCCGTCAAAAGGCCACACAATTGTTCCAATCAATCACATTACCCTCACTAATCGTAATGACATACCCCTCCAACCCTCATGTGGGGCGCCCCAAGAACGGCCCAACACAGGGGAAACACTTACCTCTGTGCAAATACACCAGCTATATGACTTGTTAGATAACTTCCTAGGCCTAAGTTCTGGCCACCCAGGTCGTACCTCCCTAGTGAAACATGACATCAAAACAGAAGTAGGTAAGATAATAAAACTGCGACCCTATACAATACCCGCAGCAACACGTCAGGCAGTAGAACGCAAAGTAGAGGCAATGTTGCAGGCTGACATAATTCAACCTTCCCACAGCAATTGGTGCTCACCGGTGGTCTTGGTTCCCAAGCCAGATGGCAGCCTTAGATTCTGTATTGACTTTCGACAATTGAATGCCCACTCCAAATTTGACAGCTATCCTATGCCCCGGGTGGATGAGCTCGTAGAAAGGCTAGGGGGAGCAAGAATAATGTCTACCATCGACCTAACGAAAGGGTACTGGCAGATACCCTTGAGTTCAGAAGCCAAGGAGAAGACGGCCTTTTCTACTCCCTCAGGGCTGTATCACTTCAAGATCATGCCTTTTGGGCTCCATGGCGCCCCTGCCACATTTCAAAGACTAATGGATGTCATATTATGAGACCATCAACAGTATGCGGTGGCCTATCTTGATGATATAGTGGTATACAGTCCTGATTGGGGAACACATCTACAACACTTACAAAACATTTTCGCCTCTCTTTCCCCAGGCAGGACTAACACTAAATCCCAAAAAGACCACTCTGGGTACAGAGCGCATAGAGTACCTAGGATACTCTATACAGGCTGGAACCCTACGACCCCAGCATAACAAACTGGAGGCCATACAGAAGATACCCCGACCAACCACAAAAAAGATGTACAGGCTTTCCTTGGTTTGGTGGGATATTACAGGCGGTTTATTCCTCAATTCTCTACCATAGCTTGTCCCCTCACAGACCTACTATCACTTCGGCATCCAAATAACAAAATAGGGTGGACTGCCAACCAAGAAAACAGCTTTCAAACACTGAAATCCCTCCTATGTAAGGCCCCGTATTGAAGTGTCCTGAGTTTGATAAACCATTTGTACTGCAAACAGATGCTTCAGACCAAGGTCTCGGGGCGGTGTTATCCCAACACGACCAACAAGGAGACCTTCGTCCTATCCTTTATTTGAGTCGAAAACTATTTCCCCGAGAGACACACTACGCGACCATGGAAAAGGAGTGCCTGGCAATTAAATGGGCTATGGAGGCGCTTCAATATTATCTGTTGGGGCGGACTTTCTTTTTGGTAACCGATCACGCCCTCCTTACCTGGCTTGCTGCTCACAAAGACACCAACCCTAAAGTACTCCGCTGGTTTTTGTCATTACGGCCTTTTTCTTTCCAGGCCCTCCATGTACCAGGCCAAGCCCAAGGAAATGTAGACTTTTGTCCCGATATCCGATGTCCGTATGGCCCGAACGTCGATACTTAGAGGGAAGGCAGTGTAATCCCACATCACGCCCGAGCGGGATATCTAAGATGGCGCCCGCGACCAGCCACCCGGAAGAGGAGGTCGGCGGTCTAGATGTTGGGGCACCAGAACGTCTAAATGACGGAAGTAGGAGTATCCCGGTCGTCGAGGAAGCAGAGGAGAACGCTGACGCGAAGGACAGAGGAGCGGGAGCAGAGACACCGGAGAACCTGAAGACAGGACGGACCAGCCTGGCTTGGCAGTTTGGGCTGGACTGTTCCCATAATGCACAGGGTCAAGACTGATTTGGCATATAGCTGTGTCTGAACTGGGGTGGCGAAGTGAGCTAAAGAACGATGATGGATTCAACCCAGATCTGTGACTGGGGGTGAGTGTCTGAAAAGTTTCAGTGCTCCGTCCATCATCTCCTTGTGTTTGCTTTGTTCGCCCTAAGTTGGCAGGGTATGCCCAGACGTGGGTCCCTTGCTCACTTTGCCACTGGATTCAAGCTAGCCTGGCTGATGAGGGCTGTTAGCCCGAAACCGGTCCCAGGATGCTTGTTTCCGGTCCAGGGAAGACATGGCTTGGCAGTTCGGGCTGGACTGTTCCCATGAGGCACAGGGTCAAGACTGATTTGCATAGAGCTGTGTCTGAACTGGGGTGGCGAAGTGAGCTAAAGAACGATGATGGATTCAACCCAGATCTGTGACTGGGGGTGAGTGTCTGAAAAGTTTCAGTGCTCCGTCCATCATCTCCTTGTGTTTGCTTTGTTCGCCCTAAGTTGGCAGGGTATGCCCAGACGTGGGTCCCTTGCTCACTTTGCCACTGGATTCAAGCTAGCCTGGCTGATGAGGGCTGTTAGCCCGAAACCGGTCCCAGGATGCTTGTTTCCGGTCCAGGGAAGACATGGCTTGGCAGTTCGGGCTGGACTGTTCCCATGAGGCACAGGGTCAAGACTGATTTGCATAGAGCTGTGTCTGAACTGGGGTGGCGAAGTGAGCTAAAGAACGATGATGGATTCAACCCAGATCTGTGACTGGGGGTGAGTGTCTGAAAAGTTTCAGTGCTCCGTCCATCATCTCCTTGTGTTTGCTTTGTTCGCCCTAAGTTGGCAGGGTATGCCCAGACGTGGGTCCCTTGCTCACTTTGCCACTGGATTCAAGCTAGCCTGGCTGATGAGGGCTGTTAGCCCGAAACCGGTCCCAGGATGCTTGTTTCCGGTCCAGGGAAGACATGGCTTGGCAGTTCGGGCTGGACTGTTCCCATGAGGCACAGGGTCAAGACTGATTTGCATAGAGCTGTGTCTGAACTGGGGTGGCGAAGTGAGCTAAAGAACGATGATGGATTCAACCCAGATCTGTGACTGGGGGTGAGTGTCTGAAAAGTTTCAGTGCTCCGTCCATCATCTCCTTGTGTTTGCTTTGTTCGCCCTAAGTTGGCAGGGTATGCCCAGACGTGGGTCCCTTGCTCACTTTGCCACTGGATTCAAGCTAGCCTGGCTGATGAGGGCTGTTAGCCCGAAACTGGTCCCAGGATGCTTGTTTCCGGTCCAGGGAAGACATGGCTTGGCAGTTCGGGCTGGACTGTTCCCATGAGGCACAGGGTCAAGACTGATTTGCATAGAGCTGTGTCTGAACTGGGGTGGCGAAGTGAGCTAAAGAACGATGATGGATTCAACCCAGATCTGTGACTGGGGGTGAGTGTCTGAAAAGTTTCAGTGCTCCGTCCATCATCTCCTTGTGTTTGCTTTGTTCGCCCTAAGTTGGCAGGGTATGCCCAGACGTGGGTCCCTTGCTCACTTTGCCACTGGATTCAAGCTAGCCTGGCTGATGAGGGCTGTTACCCCGAAACCGGTCCCAGGATGCTTGTTTCCGGTCCAGGGAAGACATGGCTTGGCAGTTCGGGCTGGACTGTTCCCATGAGGCACAGGGTCAAGACTGATTTGCATAGAGCTGTGTCTGAACTGGGGTGGCGAAGTGAGCTAAAGAACGATGATGGATTCAACCCAGATCTGTGACTGGGGGTGAGTGTCTGAAAAGTTTCAGTGCTCCGTCCATCATCTCCTTGTGTTTGCTTTGTTCGCCCTAAGTTGGCAGGGTATGCCCAGACGTGGGTCCCTTGCTCACTTTGCCACTGGATTCAAGCTAGCCTGGCTGATGAGGGCTGTTAGCCCGAAACCGGTCCCAGGATGCTTGTTTCCGGTCCAGGGAAGACATGGCTTGGCAGTTCGGGCTGGACTGTTCCCATGAGGCACAGGGTCAAGACTGATTTGCATAGAGCTGTGTCTGAACTGGGGTGGCGAAGTGAGCTAAAGAACGATGATGGATTCAACCCAGATCTGTGACTGGGGGTGAGTGTCTGAAAAGTTTCAGTGCTCCGTCCATCATCTCCTTGTGTTTGCTTTGTTCGCCCTAAGTTGGCAGGGTATGCCCAGACGTGGGTCCCTTGCTCACTTTGCCACTGGATTCAAGCTAGCCTGGCTGATGAGGGCTGTTAGCCCGAAACCGGTCCCAGGATGCTTGTTTCCGGTCCAGGGAAGACATGGCTTGGCAGTTCGGGCTGGACTGTTCCCATGAGGCACAGGGTCAAGACTGATTTGCATAGAGCTGTGTCTGAACTGGGGTGGCGAAGTGAGCTAAAGAACGATGATGGATTCAACCCAGATCTGTGACTGGGGGTGAGTGTCTGAAAAGTTTCAGTGCTCCGTCCATCATCTCCTTGTGTTTGCTTTGTTCGCCCTAAGTTGGCAGGGTATGCCCAGACGTGGGTCCCTTGCTCACTTTGCCACTGGATTCAAGCTAGCCTGGCTGATGAGGGCTGTTAGCCCGAAACCGGTCCCAGGATGCTTGTTTCCGGTCCAGGGAAGACATGGCTTGGCAGTTCGGGCTGGACTGTTCCCATGAGGCACAGGGTCAAGACTGATTTGCATAGAGCTGTGTCTGAACTGGGGTGGCGAAGTGAGCTAAAGAACGATGATGGATTCAACCCAGATCTGTGACTGGGGGTGAGTGTCTGAAAAGTTTCAGTGCTCCGTCCATCATCTCCTTGTGTTTGCTTTGTTCGCCCTAAGTTGGCAGGGTATGCCCAGACGTGGGTCCCTTGCTCACTTTGCCACTGGATTCAAGCTAGCCTGGCTGATGAGGGCTGTTAGCCCGAAACCGGTCCCAGGATGCTTGTTTCCGGTCCAGGGAAGACATGGCTTGGCAGTTCGGGCTGGACTGTTCCCATGAGGCACAGGGTCAAGACTGATTTGCATAGAGCTGTGTCTGAACTGGGGTGGCGAAGTGAGCTAAAGAACGATGATGGATTCAACCCAGATCTGTGACTGGGGGTGAGTGTCTGAAAAGTTTCAGTGCTCCGTCCATCATCTCCTTGTGTTTGCTTTGATACCGGCTCTCCCAGAAAAAAGTCCTCTTGGGAACCGATCTCCCTCGTTTTGATGAGTATCTAGCAGGTATTACAGAGAGAAACCATGAGTCAGAATGGCTCCAGGAGGCACCCTTTTCTACCTCTGACATACTACGTACTGATGTCAAAATGCCAAAGACAAGGTCAGAGAAAAGGAGGTAACGTGCAGAGTACCGCTCGGCTTTAGCCTCCCTGTCACTTGTCTTCTTTCTTCCCCAGAGGACAGAGGCTGGCCTGCCCGCAGCTTTAGAGCAGCCCAACGAGACGACAGCACTCTGGAAAATGCGTGGAATCAGACACAAGAAGAAGACCCTAATAAGGTAGGCCCATATTTTTGTGTCAAGAAGGGACTTCTGTATAGGATCACCGGAGATCCTGGACATCGTAAAGAGCAACTGCTCGTACCATTGCCATTCAGGGAACAAGCATTGCATATAGCACATAGCCAAGCTGGGGGTGGGCATTACGGTCAGGAACACGCTCTCAATTATGTGTTAGAAAAGTTCTATTGGCCCGGAATATATGAGGAAGTCGCCACATATTGTGCTTCCTGTCCCAAGTGCCAACTGGTCAAACTTCCACAGCGAAGAGAGCCCCTTTACGGCCTCTACCTATAATCGACATACCGTTCCAGAGAGTAGGATTGGACCTGGTAGGGCCGCTTGTACCTTCAGCCAGGGGACACCAATACATACTTGTTTTGGTGGACTAAGCTACGGGTTACCCAGAAGCACTACCATTGACCAGCATGACCACTCTCTCAGTAGCACAGGCTATGGTCTCTTTCTTCTCAAGGGTTGGGTTTCCTGCAGAGATCTTAACAGACCAAGGGACCCCCTTTATGTCTCGGTTGATGAAGGAGGTTTGTACTCTTCTTGGGATCCGCCAGATACGAACAGCAGTCTATTACCCCCAGACGGATGGGCTGGTGGAACGTTATAACAGAACCATAAAGAACATACTAAAGAAATGTATTTCTGAGACCGGAAAAGACTGGGATCGCAAGCTTCCCCTTGTATTGTTCGCTATCAGAACTCATGAACAGAAGTCTACGGGGTTTAGTCCATTTGAGTTATTGTTTGGCCGAAGACCCCGTACCCTCCTGGACATGACCGCTGAACAGTGGACGGAAGAAGAGGACGAGGGAAAGCCATTACTGGGATACTCAACCACCTTAAAAACGACCTTAGCCACACTGTGGGAAAAGGTACACCAAAACTTAGATAAGGCACAGCAAAAGCAGAAAACCTATTATGACCGAGGCACTTACCTAAGGGAACTCACAACAGGGGATAAAGTCCTGATTCTCCTGCCAACCTCTGACAGGAAACTCCTAGCAACCTGGCAGGGCCCCTACGCGGTCCTAGAGAAGGTAACCCCTGTCACCTATAGAATAGCGGTACCCCGAACCGGACCCCAGGGACAAGTGTATCACATAAATCTGTTAAAAAATGGGAAGACCCGATTCCGTCAAAAGGCCACACAATTGTTCCAATCAATCACATTACCCTCACTAATCGTAATGACATACCCCTCCAACCCTCATGTGGGGCGCCCCAAGAACGGCCCAACACAGGGGAAACACTTACCTCTGTGCAAATACACCAGCTATATGACTTGTTAGATAACTTCCTAGGCCTAAGTTCTGGCCACCCAGGTCGTACCTCCCTAGTGAAACATGACATCAAAACAGAAGTAGGTAAGATAATAAAACTGCGACCCTATACAATACCCGCAGCAACACGTCAGGCAGTAGAACGCAAAGTAGAGGCAATGTTGCAGGCTGACATAATTCAACCTTCCCACAGCAATTGGTGCTCACCGGTGGTCTTGGTTCCCAAGCCAGATGGCAGCCTTAGATTCTGTATTGACTTTCGACAATTGAATGCCCACTCCAAATTTGACAGCTATCCTATGCCCCGGGTGGATGAGCTCGTAGAAAGGCTAGGGGAGCAAGAATAATGTCTACCATCGACCTAACGAAAGGGTACTGGCAGATACCCTTGAGTTCAGAAGCCAAGGAGAAGACGGCCTTTCTACTCCCTCAGGGCTGTATCACTTCAAGATCATGCCTTTTGGGCTCCATGGCGCCCCTGCCACATTTCAAAGACTAATGGATGTCATATTATGAGACCATCAACAGTATGCGGTGGCCTATCTTGATGATATAGTGGTATACAGTCCTGATTGGGGAACACATCTACAACACTTACAAAACATTTTCGCCTCTCTTTCCCCAGGCAGGACTAACACTAAATCCCAAAAAGACCACTCTGGGTACAGAGCGCATAGAGTACCTAGGATACTCTATACAGGCTGGAACCCTACGACCCCAGCATAACAAACTGGAGGCCATACAGAAGATACCCCGACCAACCACAAAAAAAGATGTACAGGCTTTCCTTGGTTTGGTGGGATATTACAGGCGGTTTATTCCTCAATTCTCTACCATAGCTTGTCCCCTCACAGACCTACTATCACTTCGGCATCCAAATAACAAAATAGGGTGGACTGCCAACCAAGAAAACAGCTTTCAAACACTGAAATCCCTCCTATGTAAGGCCCCCGTATTGAAGTGTCCTGAGTTTGATAAACCATTTGTACTGCAAACAGATGCTTCAGACCAAGGTCTCGGGGCGGTGTTATCCCAACACGACCAACAAGGAGACCTTCGTCCTATCCTTTATTTGAGTCGAAAACTATTTCCCCGAGAGACACACTACGCGACCATGGAAAAGGAGTGCCTGGCAATTAAATGGGCTATGGAGGCGCTTCAATATTATCTGTTGGGGCGGACTTTCTTTTTGGTAACCGATCACGCCCTCCTTACCTGGCTTGCTGCTCACAAAGACACCAACCCTAAAGTACTCCGCTGGTTTTTGTCATTACGGCCTTTTTCTTTCCAGGCCCTCCATGTACCAGGCCAAGCCCAAGGAAATGTAGACTTTTTGTCCCGATATCCGATGTCCGTATGGCCCGAACGTCGATACTTAGAGGGAAGGCAGTGTAATCCCACATCACGCCCGAGCGGGATATCTAAGATGGCGCCCGCGACCAGCCACCCGGAAGAGGAGGTCGGCGGTCTAGATGTTGGGGCACCAGAACGTCTAAATGACGGAAGTAGGAGTATCCCGGTCGTCGAGGAAGCAGAGGAGAACGCTGACGCGAAGGACAGAGGAGCGGGAGCAGAGACACCGGAGAACCTGAAGACAGGACGGACCAGCCTACAGAAAGAAGACATCCCAGGAGAGGGAACACCGACAGTACCGCCTAGAGGCACCGCGTGCAGGTCTGACCGACCCAGGGAGGAGGAGGGCGGTGAGACCCCTACAGCCACGACCCAGGAGGGCCGTGGCCAGAGGCAAGTACCCTTCATGCGATATCTCACTGCAGGGTGGTGGAGGTCGGGACACTGAGCGTCTGCGTCTGTATGCCACTATAGGGGATCAGCACATCCTTTTCTTGTCACTTGTTGGCCCAAACAGAACATGTCCCGGGTGAAGGTGACGGTACAGACTGAGAGTGAGTTAGGACAGCATTATTGATTATTGTTTATGTTTTTGTTTTGAGGGCCACTTCTCAAGCTCTCCTTTTCTGACCTGGCGGGACGACCGAAAAGAGGAGACACGAACCCAGACACCAGCTCAAGAAAGAGAGAGAAAACCCTAAAGCACATGGACACTGTCTAGCCTGTCAAGAAAGGACCTTCCTTTATAGCTTGCTAAACAACCCTAGCCTGACACTTATCCAGATAAACCCCTATAATCCTTAGGTTGACCATTAAAAGCCTGAGAAATACTTCTTCTGACTAGGTGTCTTATTGCCTAGGTGACCACAATTACTCTCCTCACTAACTCAACAGAACCACCAAACCCAATCTCCCCTATCCCCCTCCACCCTGACAAAAAACTCTGAACCGATCCAATCTCCCTCCCCGGACAACCCACTCTACAACTCATGAACATCCACCATCACTCATTACAATCTCACTACCCCCATCATCACACTCCACCGTCAAACACCCACTACAATGGCAGCAACCGATACCACCAGGACCAGCAAACTCACAGTTAATAAACACCGCAAGGCGGATCTTGAGCTAGGCAGATCGGACTCAAACTACAGTCATTCCGCTACTGAACTCGCTACAGGCACCCCCCCTTTGACTTCAGGAGACCCGACTCTACCCTCGCAAACTATCCCCAACTCCACTACTGTCCCTATCCCACCTGCCCAAACCATCTCCATGTCCATCGCCACCGATAATCCCTTGGACACTGACCTCCCTCAAACCACCGCACACTCTCCTTCCTCGGACCCACGACCACATGCCCAAACCGTCGCCACTCCTAATCCCACTGCCAATCCCCTGGACACTGACCTCCTCCTAACCATGGCTCACTCTCCTCCCTTGGACCCAAGACCCACAACACCTCCTAATAACCTCATGACTGGAAACATCAATGACCCGACTCCGCACGTCCATTCTATCCCCACTCCTAATCCCAATGATGCCATTCAATCCCATAACCCAGCACTCTCTCCTTCCACAGACCCTAGTCATACACTGCTCCCACCGAAAGCAAGATGCCCTTTTAGCTCACTTACCCAGCTACTGACCCGAATGGAGCAAAAAATAGACTCCCTAGCTGCCGATATCCTACACCTACAACAAGACCTTCCCAACCGGATTAAGCCACCTTGCTCACACACTCCGGGTAGCTACGCACCTTCCCCCCACACAACCTCTTCCATGGCCCCACTTGGCACCCCATGGCCCGCCTGTCCTATGAGGAGTCAGGCACATCGACCTAGCCGAGCTCTCCGCCCCATTTCAGCACGAGAAGCAGAGGAGATCAACGACTCTTACCTCACAATAAGCCAGAACACGGCTCCTTTCGCAATCCCAGTTATAGTGGGCACAAATAGAATACCTAGACCCGTCCTCTCGCCCAGACCCCCTGCTCAATACACTTCTATAAATACAGCACACACCAACATTGAGGCTCCCCGTCCTCTATCGTGCATGCTCCTCAACTGCAGATCAGCAGTACAACACGCCACAGACATTGCGGAAGTTATACTCGCGGAAGAAATAGACATCGCATTCCTCAGAGAATCCTAGCTCAATGACCATTCTACCCCCATCCTAGACCTTCTCACCCCTCCAGGCTACAACATCATCAGACACGACAGACCGATCAAAACAGATGGCGGTCTAGCTATAATTCACAAAAAAGGAATACAGCTTACCACATTAAAATCTACAGAATACCTGACTCTTGAGTACCTAGGCGTTGAACTAGCAGTCAAAGACACCACGCCCATCAAATTTCACACCATCTACCATCCTCCTGGTGAGCGCACTCTCTTCGCTGAAGAACTCACCGACCTAATAACACGTTTCTCCCTAACAGACATGAAAGACGTGTTCCTGGGTGACTTCAATATCCACTGGAACAACCCAGAAGACACCACAGCCCAGAACCTCTCCAACCTGCTTGAAATTACCAACACACATCAAAGGAGCAACACTGGATGCGATCATCACCAAAAATGAGCTAGTCTCTCTGAGATCGATTTCTCCCATTGACGGGTCCGACCACCACCTCATACTGTTTAATATTGACTCACATGTCAGATACCAACCAATACGATCTGACAAACCTAAGCACTGGACGAGGAACTTCAAAGAAGTCCCTATAACCGAACTGGAATCCAGGATTCACGCCCATCTACAACTCCAGCCTTCCACTCCGACGGCCGCTGACCTCACAGCCCACTTTAATTCAACAATGACGGAGGTGTTAGATCAAGTAGCGCCACTCAAACTCAAACATTTGAGATCTACCAAATCGAAATCTTGGTTCAATGTGGATCTTAATAACGAAAGACGACAACTCAGACAGTCGGAAAGGACTTGGAGACTAAACCCTTCGACTCTACACCTAGCGCAACTTAGATCGGCCCGGTTGGCATATAAAAAACAAATTTTTAGAGAAAAGACCACCTTCTTCCGCAGCCAACTAGACCAGGCGAAGAATAGACCTAGAGAACTCTTCAACATTGTTAAAAGTCAAACAAAGGGCACACCCCCACAAGAAATAAAAGCCACCAAGGATCGATGCGAAGAAATCGCCAGCTTCTTCACAGATAAAGTCACAAAAATTGAGCAATCCTTCATCCAAACCTCAAATCCTCCCTCCCTCGCAACCTGGCCCCCTTTTATCACCCTTGACCAAACAGATCGAAATCTTACCACCGACAACCAGGTCCGCTTCCAACTGAAAAATTATGCTAATTGGTCGGACTTCGAACTCATGTCGGAAAACGAGGTCTTCAATATAATTGCAGGCTTAAAGCCTACTTCCCACACTATGGACCCCCTCCCATCCACAATAGTAAAAAAACTCAACCACATCATTGCCCCTTTCTGGACAAAAATCATCAACTCCTCTCTTACATCAGGTTGTGTCCCAGACTCCCTTCAACTAGGACAAATCACACCCATACTCAAGAAACCAGGGGCCGACCCTACTGAGCTCAACAACCTGAGACCTATCTCCAACCTCCCGTTCCTAGCTAAAACATTGGAGAAGTGCATTCTCCAACAACTTAACAAACATATTGATGACTTCAACCTCCTCGACACCTTTCAATCGGGATTCAGGAAAGGTTGTAGCACCGAAACAGCGATGCTCAATATTTCAGACGATATCCGCAGAGCCTTAGATGAAGGTGAAGCCTGCCTCCTCATCCTTATTGACTTATAAGCGGCATTCGACACAATAAATCATCCAGCTTTACTTGAGACTTTGAAGAGGCGCTCTGGCATTAATGGCACAGTACTAAAATGGTTCACTTCCTTCCTTCAGCACCGTTCGCAACAAATTAAAATCAACTCCTGCCTCTCTATACCAACACGAGTCACTCTTGGGGTCCCGCAAGGATCGATCCTCTCACCATCCCTCTTCAATCTCTTCATGGAACCCCTTACAACTATTCTGAAACAAGCAGGGGTTCAATACCACCTATATGCAGATGACACACAAACCTACTACAAAATCAAATCACCCAGTGATGTCCCACACCTCAATGTCACGCTAACCAAGATCCAAACTTGGTTTAACACAAACCACTTAAAGATGAACTCGGACAAAACGGAATTAATACTGTTCTCTCCGAAAAATAACCACCGACCAATTCAAGACTGGCTCAAGAATCTCGATGCTCTAAACTGCCCCCTCGTCCTATCCGACTCGGTTAAGTCACTAGGCATTACCCTAGATAAGAACTTGTCAATGAAGGCCCACATCAAAAACTCTGCAAAAGGTGCCCTTTACTCACTAAAACACCTCAAGAAAATTAAACCTTTCATTCCCCAGGATGATCTCAAGACAATAGTACAATCCCTAGTCCTTTCCAAACTGGACTAGGGGAACGCCATCCTAATAGGGACACCAAAAGTTCACCTATCCCCACTAAGGTCAGTCCTTAACATGGCAGCCCGACTCATAACTGGTGTAAAAAGATTTGAACACATCACACCAACCCTCAACGCCCTCAACTGGCTTCCCATGGAAGGGGGATGTATTTACAAACTGGCCTGCATCACACACAAGGCCCTTCACGCATATTCCCCCAACTACCTAAACAGCAAACTGGTAAAAGCAGGAAAATCCAGAACTCTGAGAAGCACCAACTCACTTCTTCTCATCCCTCCGAAATTGAAAAGGGAAACGGCCCAGTGCCGAGCCTTTTCTGGTAACGTTCCCAGGATGTGGAACGCACTCCCTATAGACCTCAGATGCAACCCCTCCTTCTCCTGCTTCAAAGGGGACCTGAAACTCCTTCTCCTCAACAAATACTGTACCGACCAAGCCAATTAATCTAGGCTTCAATAACCTAGTGGACTCCCCTCTCACTTGACCTTCAAGGATGGGTGGTTATCTGACTGTTCCAACCACCTGCGTTTTTTTCTCACCTTCACTGTATGCATAAGTATTATGTTTTTGCTTATATCTTTATGCATCCTCATGTCCTGCGATGTAATGCAATTTCTCTTTTCCATTGTGTATGTAAAGCGCTCTGATACCCACGGGTCGAGCTAGCGCTATATAAAACTTTATAAATAAAAATAAAATAAAAATGGCCCAGCTGGATATGACACCATGTATATCTGACATACTGTGTTCCCTCTAAGCCCTCCCCCATGAGTCTCTGTTCCCACCCCCCCCCCTTACATCATCCCTTTGCCTTTCAGGCTCCTCCATTCCTCTCACGGACGTGCTGGCATGCCTTGACCCCCGTCATAAGATTACCCTGATCGTAGGACCTTCGACATACCTTGTGGATTACTCCTCCTACCACAGGTATTTCACATTTCTTAATTGACCATTAACTATGGTCCCGCCCCTACTTTTCCCTTGCCTTATCCTATCCTTCGTCCTTTTTACAGCACTCCTTAAATGAATTGTAACCCAGTCCTGATGACAACTTTAAGTATTCACAGGTCGAAACGCCGTCGACCTTTTAGTGCATTCCTGGCGCTTCGATATATAAAAAATTTAAACAATGTTTTGCACACTGTAAATATACTGTTTTGTAGCCATCTTCTGTTAATATTGAATGCGCCGTTTATTTCACTGTTCTCCTCACGTTTTTTCACGTGTCACTAACGCCGAGCACTTTCTGCACGAGCACGTATGTGTACAACACTTATTTGGGTTACACCCACATAAATTGAAAATAGTGCTGATATGACTATTGATATGTATTAACCTTATAAATACAAACCGCTATAAGTAATCTAAGAACATCTGTGTTTGTCTCCCTTTTTTCAGTGCTTCTGCAATTCACATGCTTTTTTTAAATCTGTCTGTTTAAATGTGACCTGTTGAGACATTGTTGATTGTTAAAATTAATCCACCCAGGTCTCAACTGGGTTTATGGGTCTTCTCCTGTAGTTTGCTCTGTAACTCCTGGTAAAGGGAGTATCCTTTCACCACTATGAGGGTAGCGTATCGTTTGCTGCCCCGCGGCGACCACATTGAAGAGAGAGGGTGCTGGCGATTCCTCCGATTGCCGCCCCGCGACGGCCGCATTGAAGAGCGAGGGGGTGGCTGTCGCCCCCCAAAACTCGTGCTGCCCCGGGTGGACCACACCCCCTCCACCCCCCCCTTGCTATGCCACTGACAGTCCGTGAGAAAGCCCTATGTCATGGCGCACATGCACGATCCGTGTTTGCCTATGACAACAAAAATCAGCATTAGGAATACAGACATCAGTACAGTTGGGGCACTCAGGGCAGGGCTGCATGGCCGTTACTATGCGGAGGAATTTTTCATCCCAATATATGTTAAACTGTAACAGGGGCACACAAAAACTGTTGAAACATGTCTTGCCTGGGACACCAAAAATCCTTGCGGAGACACTGGGTAGATAGAGTCGGAGCTAGAAGTATGCAGAGAGGTAGAGAGATTCAGGTACAGGTAAGGTGGGGGCCATGGGCAATTGCCCACTTTGCCCATGCCTTAAAATGTCTGTGCGTAACCGTGCGTCAACTGAGAAGAAACTCAGGCAGCTGTACTTCTGGGAGCCTCAGTGAAACATCGACCCCTTGCTGACGAGTTGCAGTTGTGCTCATGAAAGTGCCTTTGTTCCTGTAGCGCGCTATGTATACAGTGCGCGCGGCCTTGTTTACCTTCGTCCGCCCCATTCCAGCCCGTTAGTTCTCCCATTCATTCGCAGTGCGTGTGTAAACACCTTAATTACAGCGCATGCGGCGCACTGGATCAATCATCGAGCACGCCCGATTGGATAAATAATAAACTAGAACGATAAACAGTGGTCGCATGGGCCAGGAGACGTTTGGCTTTCTTTCCACACGTCCCGGCCTGGGGGCTTGAGCAAGGATGTAGACGTCATGGGTCAAAACTATGTTATTTCGTTGGAGGAAAGTACAAGTTGTTTCGAGACATCTTTACAAGCCCGGCGATTGTCTATCGTGTTTTGAAAGTTAGTATTTCCCCATGCCTAAAAAAATGAATGTGACCTTATGTAAAGCCCCCATCCAATTGCTTTGGGTCGAGATCGCGCTGTATCAAACTGCAAAAAAAATGGTTCTTTCAGGAAAGTGCAATGGCCTGTCAACATGGACAAAGATTGTCCAGCGTCACTTTTTTGGGATGTCATCGAGTGGTCAAAAGGTCACGTTTACTACTCTTATCGTTTTGGGGAAAAGACAAACTGAGAACTGTACCTGGGCCTTTTTGTGTAAGTAACTGTCTAATTCAAACTCAGTAATCACAGTTAGATGGCCGTTGAATTACTATCTTGTTTTCTAATTTTCAATGTTGGTTATACTGTACTGCATCGAAACCACAAGCTGTGCATGCTGTAGAGCGTTGTCTGACAACATTGACGAAATGAGGGGGAAATCCGGTTTTCAGCCCCGCCCCTGATGATAACAGCCTGGAATCAGCCAGGGGTTCTGATCACATTCCACACGCTTTCCCTCCCCCTCAGCTCTGCATTTTAACAGAGATACAGATTAAGGTTGCCAGGGCGACCGAACAAAAAAGAGAACATTGTCTAATTTGGTTTCCCTCGAGCATCGAGGCTCCAGCGCTGCTGGGCAGGCGGAACAGCCCAAACAGGATCACGGGACATTAGTTATTTACTTAACCAAACTTCTTGAAATTCACCACCATACCTAATATGTGAGCCCCGGCCCAGCCCTGCCCAGCTCTTTCATCTAACAAAGACAAGCCTGTGGATTATTTGAAATTCATAAGCCTCAGAGCAGGCCAGAGGGCGTTGCTCGGACATGTGGGACGCTAGCTCTTAAGAAGCAGGGTGATGCTGACTTTATTTTAATCACATCGCAGCTAAGTGTTGCTATATTTACATTTTAGCAATTAAAAAATTATATCTATCTATCTATATATGCGCCATGGCAGTAAAAATAAATGTGACCAAATAATACGTTATTTAGAGCGACGGGATAATAAACACACATTCACACATGCATTGCTTAAGTGCAAAGGTCAATCTTTCAATCAACAAAACTTTATTCGGTTTTTAACAAAGAAAACCATAAAAGTCGAGCAAACACGGTTAAAATTTAGTTTCACGGGCTAAAAGGAGGCAATACTGTGTATCCATCATATCCCCGAAACATATCTAAAAAGTAAGCAAATCCAGAAATAAAATGATATAATCGCAGCCCAAAAATATGCAGAATGAACAAAATATTATGTCAAACACAGTAAGACCATTCATCAAGGCACCATAAAATGCAAGATGGGTTACTGGGTCTATGTTCAAACTGTCTAGTCAAGATGATAAAACCATCCATCATAGCCCCATAAGATGAGAAATAAATAATTAAGAGAATTTATGTCACATCCATAACAATCCATCCTGGCCCCGTAAAAAGCAAGATAAATAACAGGGGCTTTAATAAGAAAGATCTCAAAACAACACTGTGCCCACAATTTGTCCATGGATAGCTAGTCACAGCTGGACCTGAACCCTAATTGCGGCCCTTAAAAAGCTAAGAACATATAATACGGTAGTATTTGAAAGTAATTGTAAAAGATAAAAGCATGTCTAACATGCCTAAAACTTGTTTTTCAAGAATAGGAATTATAAAAGACTTTCTTGGTACATCATTGAAATTACAAATCATTAAAAAATGCATCATGTCCTGTGGAAACTTCCTGTCGCAGCCAGAAGGTGGGAGGTACTGCCCTTTGTGCATCCCATGAGGGGGGGCCAGAAGGTAGTGAAAGAGGTCCAAGCGAAATCTGGTCAATCAAAAATGGTTGCGTGTGCTTTTAAACCATGAAAGAGAGGGTTCCGTTAAAGGCACCGTTTTCAATAAGGAATGCGCTCGGGCACTGGGCTTCCTCAGCTCTACTTCTTCTCTATCCCAAGTGCACTTTCTAAAAACGTTCTCCTTCATCCAGTGCAGGTCCCTCCTGCAAATGTTCTCGGAGTTCTCAAATAGATCTAGCCTTCCCAAGCTGGTAAGGCTTTCTCTGACATACTTGAGCCAGGAAATGGGGTTGGAATAATCAAGAGAAAGACAGCCCCTTAAGATATCATTACTTAGGGCAGTTCCCTTCTTGAGCCAGATTTTCAACAACAATGATAAGGGACGAAAAGCCAACGTGTCTGAGACAAAGGCCATGCCCAATTCTTCGTGGGCTACGAAAGGTCAAATTCAAGTTTCTTACCACAGTACAGTGAAATTGACATGAGAAAAACCATTTTTACTGCCTCACAGATTACATGTAACAATTGCTTATACAGGGAAACAGTTTCCCTAATAGTCAGTGTCTATTCAATGTAATTTTACCATACTGCGCACCTTTAACCCCTTGGATCCTGGTTTTAGTAAAATTCCTTTTGTTGAAAGAAGTACACCTGAAAAAATACCATGGCATAAACCTTACATGCAGAACCGCAGAGCATAAAATGCTCTTTATTACTATTTTTGAGGAAAAGGAGGGAAAGCATGACTCACTCGAGGCGCCTGTCCCCATACTCAACAATGGTAATAAATAGCATATTACATTCTGCACATCTTCATATTTATTACATATTACATGGTTAGGTGCTTTCATTGCAGAAAATCTAGTGGCACAGAAAACCATTTTTCACAGGGAACCATGAAATATGAGAAATAGTTTATGGTTCCATGTGAAATATGAGTTTCATTATTATAGTGATAGCCCCCATACCATTCTGCAGAGTTTTACCATTTTCAGAGTAACTAGGGTAATGCAGCAAGGTTATTTAAATTGTGCGACAAGGTTATCTAAATTATGCAGCAAAAAATCAAATTCTGGGGCACATTCTTTGACAGTATTATTTCATCCATTTTAGCTAGAAACAACATTGTTTGTGAAACCTACAAAATATGTGGCAAATTATAGGGAGCATTCTGTAGAAATGATGTAAATACAGAACTATCCAGTAAATGCTGCAGTCACAGAAATGCACAAATTCACTGGCCCTCACCATTGCCCATCAACAATTTATTCATGAAAGGTAAACAAAACCTAAACATTCTAATTCCAGTTAGTGCCCATTGTTAGCTGCACTTTGAAGACAACAATTTTATCAAGCTAAATGCTTCAAAATAAGCATGCAATATAAATAAATACTTAAATTGTAATGTGTCATTTCATCCTATATTGTGATCCTGGAGTTCTCATGAAATTAATAAACCACTTGGCCTCCAGCCTCGTGTTTTTGATGTCACAAGAAGCCCTTGACAGAAAAATTGGATCATCTTACCTAGTTACCCATTATGTAAAATCTTTCATTGTCTATCTTCTATCTATCTATCTATCTATGTTCACATATCTACTCACTCACCTATACAGTTACTCACACATCCGCTCACTTACTCATAGATATACTAACACATCTACTCACTCATCTAGACAGTCACTGAGACAATTACATGCTATTCCATACAGCCTCTCTCACGCTCACTTACTCACCAATACAACCACTCACACACCCATTCACTCACCCATACAACTACTCATACACCCACTCACTCCCCCATACACCCACTTACACACCCATTCATGCACCCATACAGTCACTTATGTACCCTGTAACTCACCCATACAGACATTTATGTACCTGCTCAGTCACCCATTCAGCCACTCATGCACTCTCTCATTCACCATTTACAGCCACTGACACATCTGCACCCTCACCTATACAGCCACTAATTCATCCTCTCATTCATCATTACACTTCTTTCACACCCACTCACTGAACCATATAGAAACTCCCACAACCACTTACCTTAGTATATATGTTTAACACTCAGTAAGTTTTGGAAAACACTCACAATCACTGGATGATGTCATCAGTGATGTCATTTGAGATGTCATCAGTGATGTCATGAGTGATGTCACTGGCCATGTCATGAGTGATGTAATATGTGAGGTCATAAGCAGTGCATTGCAGGGGCGTAAGTTATAGTTTGCTCAGCTTACTATAACTGCTGAATTTCTCTGGTTTTGTACGAGTGAAATGTCAGTCTAACTATAACGTCACTGTAACCTTTGGTTTTTTCCAGTGAATTACTAAGGTTTTTTAATTCTATTTCCTAACTATAACGTCCCTGTAACCTTTGGTTTTTTCAGTGAAATTCTATGGTTTTTTAACTAGTAGTTGCATTTGTAGAGTGGTGGAGAAAGAGGGATGGAGCCTCCGACCAGCTCTCACAAATCCCACTGTGTCATACTTACTAGAGGTAACAGGAGGGATCCTTGGCCCCTAAGGATCCGCAGCCTCCAAGAGGACTTCATACCCCAACCAGTAGTGCACCAAGGCACATGTTTACAGAGTGGTGGAGAAAGGGGGCGTGGCCTTCAAAGACCTTTCAGCAATCCCACTGTGTGGGATTTACTGGAGGTAACAGGAGGGATTGTTGGTCCCATGGACCCTCAGCAGCCAAGGAGACTTCATCCCCCAACCAACAGTGCACCAGGAGGCGTGTTCGCAGAATGGTGGAGAAAGGGGGCATGGCTTCTAAGTCCTCTCAGCAATCCCGATGTCTGGGATTTACTGGTGGTAACAGAAGAGCTTCCTGGCCCCCAAGGACCCTTAGCATCCAAGGTGACTTTATCACCCAACCAGCACTGCGCAGGAGGCGTGGTTGCAGAGTAGTGGAGAAAGGGGTTGGGGTAGTCCAGCGACTTGCCGCTCCCGCATGTTTTTTTTGTATTTTTTACGGGAGGGAGGCCCCATGGCCCCCCTTCCCTGGACCGATTTGGGCCCCAGGGACCCCTTCCCCTGGGGCAAGGCCTTTTTTTAATGGAGGCTGAGGGCCCCTCCCCGGGCCAATTTTGACCCCGGGGACCCCATTGCCCAGGGCCCGGCCTTTCCCTTTTTATTTTTCATTAATAAATAATGGGAGTAGAGCCGGGCCTTTGCAATTTTTATTAAATAAATACACAGTGCCTGGCCTGTAGTGTGGGTGCCCTGGTCCCAACCCAGGGCACCCACTGCCAATGTTCGGGACCGCAGGGGATCCTCAAGGCCCCGTGGTCCTGCTGGCTCCCTGCCTCTTGCGGGAGCCAGCATTGCTTTGACACAGAGGGAGCTGTGTCAAAGCAATTGTGCTCCAATTTGAGCAAGGAAGAGCAAAATGCTCTTGCTTGCTCAAAGTGGAGCGCAGTTTACTATGGCTTGGCAGGAGCGGTAAAGCTCCAGCCAAGCCATAGCTAACAGCTATGTCCCGGAGGTGGGCACCCCGGGACATAGCAGGACATAGCAGGAGCTGCCCTGGGGGATGGGGGTCCCCAGGGCCATGTATGGCTCCAGGAGGGGGCCGCATGGCTCCCATCCTTTGTTTTATTTAGCCCCAGGGAGGTGGTGGCCCCCAGGGTTGTGGGTCTGCAACGGACCCCCTCTATTATATCATTTGAGCCCGGGGAGGTGGCGGTCCCTGGGGCTGCGGGGGGCCGTGTGGGCCCCCGCATTGCTATGTGAATTTCCTCAGCCCCCGAGTTTCATTGTTGATTGCCCCTGGGAGGTGGCAGACCCCGGGCTATGGGGGCAGTCTGCACGGCCCCCGCTTTCATTATAGATAAATCCCCGGGGAGGTGGCGGTCCCCGGGACTGCAGGCAAGGCCATATTGGCCTCCCCCGTACTAATTTAACAAATAGGCCCGGGGAGGAGGCGGTCCTCTGGTTGCAGTTGGTGCCACTTGGGCACCCTGCATATTTTTAAAAACATGCCCCCGGGATTTGGCCCACCCAGGAGCTTATTATAAAAGATGCGTGGGAGCCCACGTACCTTTTTTGTTGTTGTAATTTTGCCGTAGATTCCCTCACGAATTTGCAGCAAAATAAAATAAAAAAAGCTTTAAAGCAATCTATGGGGGGTCAAGGTATTCCTACCCTGCTCCCTTTTCTTAATGTTTAACTTTTTTTGTGGGACTCGGCTTCAAGCAGAGTCCCAAGGTGGCTGCCAACACTTCCTGGTTGAAGTGTTAGCAGCCAAACAAATTTTAGTAGGCTCCCCAAGTCCACTGCAAGGACTTGCGTCCCCAGAATCTATATTTTTAAACTTTAATATCTCTGCAACTACTAAATGGAGTTACACCAAATTACAAAAAGCACACTTTCTGGACAGACATCAAGCATTCTTCCAAATTTGTTGTATTTCCGTTCAGCGGATTGGGCTGTAATCGTGTTCAAAAGATGAAAAATCCCAAAAGACATACCATGGGGAAAATGCGTTTTGGACCCCCTTTTTTCTTGGCCCCTGCTTGATGGCTCACCCCGAAACTTTCAACACACCAGCTGAACCAAAAAGGGGACTGAAAATTTCATGAAGACTCCTTAAGTGGTGCCAAAGTTATTGGCAAAACAAAAAATGCTTTTCCTATGGAAACTTTGATCCTGACAATAACTACCTACTGGTATATATATATATATATATATATATATATATATATATATATATATATATATATATATATATATATATATATATATATTCCGGTACACACTGGAAGAGGTAGCCTCTGTTTGGTCGTCGCCTCAATCTGAGTGGGGGTCCGTGTTGGGCTGGTCGAAGCCTCACCAGCCTAAATATCCAAGCCAAACTGCCTTTACTCCACCGGTTCCTCGTCGGTATAAGCAGACACGGACCACGAGATAAGTGCAAATTATTTATTTCATTTAGTGTCGGCCATTACGCGTTTTGGTCCAGCCGGACCTTGATCACATGACAACGCTGGTATTAGCTCCCCACCCATTTAAAGTGACTAGTGCATTACGTCATTGGTGCAATGGAGGTAGGCATAGAAAACATACTATTAGATTTCTTCCTTCTTCGTTCGTTCTTAATTGGCCCCCGGATGGGCCAAGTCCCGGGGGCATGCGGGGGTTTATCATATTTATGATGGGGGGCCTCTAAGGCCCCCCCAAGCCCCGGGGACCGCCACCCCCCGGAGCTATAAAAAAATAATGGTGGCGGGGGGCACACGGCCCCCCCGCAGCCCCGGGGACCGCCACCCCCCGGAGCTTCTTTTTTTAATTTTGAAATTACCTGTGTGGGGGGGCTTGATCACATGACAACGCTAGTATTAGCTCCCGCGCCCCCCTTCCCGTTTAAAAAAAAAAAAAAAAAAGTAAATTCTCAGGCCCCGGGGGATGGGGTCCCCGGGGCCAAAAGTGGCCTAGGGAAGGGGGGCCACGCAGGCCCCCTCCCATAGAAAGAAAAAAAAAAGAAAAAGAAAAAAGACCGGCATCGTGCTGGAGGCCCCGCCCCCTCCCTGCAGCAGTCTGCAAACGCGCCCCCTGGCACGTTTGCAGAGGGGGAACGAATTCCCCTTGAATACTGGGGGTCCCTGGGGGCCAACTAGCCCACCAGGAACCTCCAGTATGCGCCAGGGTGCTGCGTTGCAGAGAGGTGTACAGAGGCCACGCCCCTTTTACACCTCTCTGCAACGCAGCTCTGTGGCGCTTACTGGAGGTACCTGGTGGGATAGTTGGACCCCAGGGACCCTCAGGATTCAAGGGGACTTAATCCCCAACTTAAAACGCGCCACGGGGCGCGTTTGCACAGTGGTGAAGGGAGGGGCGGGGCTAAAGGTGACATGTGTGCAAACAGGCCCCGTGGTGCGTTTAAGATGGGGAATTAAATCCCCTTCAATCCTGAGGGGCCCTGGGGGCCAACTAGCCCACCAGGTACGTCCAGAAAGCGCCACAGAGCTGCGTTGCAGAGAGGTGTAAAAAGGGGCGTGGCCTCTGAACACCTCTCTGCAACGTAGCACTGTGGCGCTTACTGGAGGTACCTGGTGGGCTAGTTGGACCCCAGGGACCCTCAGGATTCAAGGGGACTTAATCCCCCAACTTAAAACGCGCCACGGGGCGCGTTTGCACAGTGGTGAAGGAGGGGAGGGGCTTCAGGTGACATGTATGCAAACAGGCCCTGTGGCGCGTTTTAAGATGGGGAATTAAATCCCTTTAATCCTGAGGGTCCTGGGGCTAACTAGCCCACCAGGTACGTCCAGAAAGCGCCACAGAGCTGCGTTGCAGAGGGTGCAAAAGGGACGTGACCTTTGAACACCTCTCTGCAACGCAGCTCTCTGGCGCATACTGGAGGTATCTGGTGGGCTAGTTGGCCCCTAGGGACCCTCGGGATTGAGGAGGAATTAATTCTCCAACTTAAAACGCGCCACAGGGCGTGTTTGCAGACATGTCACCTCAGGCCCCACCCCCTTACTTCACCATTGTGCAAATATTCCTCTAAAATCAGCCGAACTCCGAATTCCGATTTACTCACCTGTTGTCAGGAGAGACCTCAGTGCTGCATCTTTGAGCCCAGTACTGATCCTGAAAAGTAATTTTAACCGTACTTACCAGTAACTTGAATTTCCTTCCGTAGGATATCATTGCCTGCTTTTTGCTGAAAAAGTTTCTGTGTCGATTTTTGAAACATACAACTATTCCTCTAAAATCAGCAGAACTACGAATTCCGATTTACTCACCTGTTATCAGGAGAGACCTCAGTGCTGCATCTTTGAGCCCAGTACTGATCCTGAAAAGTAATTTTAACCTTACTTACCAGTAACTCGAATTTCCTTCCATAGGCTAACATTGACTGGTTTCACTTGGAAATTCTTCTAAGTGTGGAGTTTTGGAACTTTATAATATTCCTCTAAAATCAGCCGAACTACGAATTCCGATTTACTCACCTGTTATCAGGAGAGACCTCAGTGCTGCATCTTTGAGCCCAGTACTGATCCTGAAAAGTAATTTTAACCGTGCTTACCAGTAACTTGAATTTCCTTCAATAGGAATCCATTGTCTGGTTTTCAGCAGAAAAGTTTCAAAGTGTCGATTTTCACAAACCAAATATTCCTTAAAAATCGCCTGTATGACTTAAACGCATTCTTTCAACTGTTTACAGGAGATGCACCAGTGCTGGATCCAGGATCCACCACTGAGTAAGAAAAAGTAACAATAACACTACTTACCTGCTAAGTGAATTTCCTCCCATAGGATAACATTGGTGATTCTATGTGAAAAAGTTTCGGTGTCAACTTTTAAAATACAATAATATTCCTTAAAAATCACTACTGTAACCAAAACGCTTTTACTCAACTGTTTACAAGAGATGCCCCAGGACTGAATCTAGGATCCAGTCCTGTGGTTAGAAAAGTAATCCATAAAGTAACTAATTGCATTTAACTAGAAATTCACATTGAGCTCAATGTTGCATTGTGTTTGAAATTGTGTTGCCCATTGCAACAACTGTAACTACTGTACTTAAAAGTCTATTGCCTATTTGCAAAGTATTTAAACTAAAGTAATTCATTCTGAGAAAGTATATTTTGTAATGTAATGTATAATGTAATTATAATGTAATTTAAAAATAAAATATCTAAAAATAAATAGTTTAAAAAATGTAGTAAATCAGTATCAAAAAATAAATATAACAATTAATACATTTAAAAATTGTCATTTACAAAACCTTTGAAATTCACTGAAAAAAACCATAGGTTTGAGGCTCGTTACAGTTAGGAATTAGCATTTAAAAAACCTTTGAAATTCACTGAAAAACCATAGGTTTCAGGCACGTTATAGTTAGAAATTAGCATTTAAAAACCTTTGAAATTCACTGAAAAACCATAGGTTTCAGGCACGTTATAGTTAGAAATTAGCATTTAAAAAACCTTACAAATTCACTGAAAAACCATAGGTTTTAGGGACAGTTATAGTTAGTTGGACATTGCACTCGTAGAAAACCCGTGAAATTCCCCCGTTATAGTTAGTTCAGCTAACTATTACTCGCGCCCCGCAATGCACTGCTGATGACGTCACATATTACATCACTCATGACATGGTCAGTGACATCACTGATGACATCTCAAATGACATCACTGATGACATCACTGATGACATCATCCATGTGATAATTTCATGCATCTTCTCACACCCTGATATAACTTTTGATACACCCACTCTAAATTACAGACTGCCATTCTCAAAACCATAGACACTCCAACACCAATAACTACATACCCACTCACTGATTCTTAGGTCTACACACACATCCACTCACTCACCTGTACAGTCACTCATACTTATGGTCACTCAGTACAGGACTATCATATGCACTCATACACCTACATAGACACTCACACACCGCCACTCATCCATAGAGGTACTCACACACCTAGTCAGTCATGCAAATAATTAATCACACTGCCATTTACTCATCTATACAGTTATACACACACCAGCTCACTTACTCATACAAATACTAGCACATTCTTACGCTCTTATACAATCACTAATACAAGTACACACTCATCCATACAGCCACTCTCACAATCACACACTCTCACTTACACCCATTTATATACTCCAACACACATATATACTGCCTTTCACACATGTAGTTACTCACGCATGTACCACTGAGATATACATTCACTCACGTAGAACTATGTGTGCCCAATGAAGGTCGTTAGAAATGTATTTTATTGTATTGATATTAAAACTTCACCATTGATTGTTAATATATGATATATTATGTTATTTATGATCCATTTTAGTCATTGCTATAAATGTATTGTATCTTTTGTCTTGAATATGTTGCCATCTATGAATTGTTTTTATTGTGCTTTTATGGATATTTTTTATATTCGAATAAAGATATTTTGAATTGAATTGAATTGAATATACATTCACTCACTAACACACCCATACACACACTCACCCACCCATACAGTCCATCACAGATGCACTCTTGAAACCATGCACCCAGTGAATCACCCACTGATACATCTATGTGCAGTCACACACACCCCACCCACACAAACACTCAGGCACCCATACAGATACTCAGACAACCAATCAATAACTCATATAGACACTCATGTAGCTATTTACAAACCCATGCAGCCACTTACACACCAACAGACAGACGGATAAAGACATTCACACAGTTTAGTTACTAACCCATGCATTTAGTAAGATACGTTTAATCACTCACTTATAGAGTCAGTCACGCACCTACTAAATCATCCATCCAGACACTTATACACCCACTCATTATTCAATACACCTTGGCATATATATTAAACATATTTAAACTTCATAGAAACACACAGTCACTGCATGATGTCATCAGTGATGTCATTTGAGATGTCATCAGTGATGTCATCAGTGATGTCACTGACCATGTCATGAGTGATGTAATATGTGACGTCATCAGCAGTGCATTGCGGGTGCGAGTTATAGTTAGCTGAACTAACTATAACGGGGAATTTCACGGGTTTTCTATGAGTGCAATGTCCAACTAACTATAACTGTCCCTTAAACCTATGGTTTTTTCAGTGAATTTGTAAGGTTTTTTAAATGCTAATTTCTAACTATAACGTGCCTGAAACCTATGGTTTTTTCAGTGAATATATATATATATATCGTGAACAAGGCAGCAAGAGACTGCTGAAACGCGTTGATGTTTATCGTCACATGAATAAAAACTACCGAGTGACCAATTCCTTTGGGAGTGCTGGATGATTATTTTCTCAAAGACGAATGATCCTATTTGAAATATATATATATATATATATATATATATATATATAAAGGAACTTAAAGACAAGCTACATGGGTTGGATGACAAAGATAAAGTAACACAATTTGAAAAAGATCTGAAAGCAAGGATGAAGAATTATGAAAAGACCATTACAGACAGGAAGGCGCACAAATTTCAGCGTGACTGCATTGACTATGAGCAAGGGAGGATATATACCTTCTCGAGAAAATTCGACACCATCAGACGAGAGAGATTAGAAGTGAGCAACCGGGCAAGACAAGATAACACCCTGAGTGATCTGAGTTCTGACACGGGGTCAGAATCTGATCGCGACACTTCTGCAATTACAGGAGGACCCACTACATCAGTCTATGATGAGTTTCGTTTTTTAAGACTGGACAGACTCACAAACCACAAACCGCAAATTCAAAGGGGCGGAAAAAGAGGAAGAGGAAGAGGAGGCAGAGGCGGGGAGGCCAAGGAAAAAGACAACGAAAGTACTTCAGGATATTTGACAAGGAGCCACACGAAGAAATAGCGGACTCCGATACGGTAATCAATTTATCCAATGAGACTCTAACTGTTGAAGACAAAAAGATATTGGAACTAGGTCTTTCTTACTGTTTATGTACCCCTTTCAATTATGTGCAAAGCCGTATTGATTTGTACATGTTTACTAGAAAGCTAAAACTGGGTAAATTCTTTAAAGGTAAACAGAGACCCAGTTTAGAGCCAATACTACCGTCTGCCCAGAACGTATTAACAGTTGATGATGTGGACCTTTTAAATGACCTGACAGATCTAGCACAAGAAGGTATAAGTGAGCAGTCAGAAGGTGATGCCATCAGAACAGTGTCTGACAGCTATAGTAGTGACAGGAGTGTCACTCCCTTTAGACCCAAATCTCGCTTCTACCCCCGAATGCCCCATGACAACCTTGATGCATTTAATGAGAGTGTAATGCATGATTTGAAAAAATTAAGACAACAGAGTCATCAAGGTCTTGGAGACAAAACTAATTTTAGACAGAAATTGGATAAGGTTATGACAAAATGGTCTAAAAATGAGAAATGCCAGCTACGTTCCTCGGATAAAGGAGGAAATATAGTTATCTGGCCAAATGAAATGTATCTACAGGAAGCTTACAGTCAACTGAATAACCAACAATGTTACTGGAAGATTACCAAGAGTATATATGATGGGTTAAGAGCGGGCTTTCTTAAAGATCTAAAAAACTGGCGCAAAATTAATTTGATCAGTAAAGAAGAGTTTGAATTCCTACATGTTAAACACCCAAGACTGCCAATCCTGTACCTTCTACTGAAGGTGCACAAGGATAGTGCTTGCCCTCTTGGCAGACCAATAATATCCGCGATCGGTAGTTTTCTAGAGAATGTGTCCAAATATGTGGATTATTTTTTACAGCCGTATGTACGTGCCCTACCCTCATACGTACAAGACAGTACTGATTTCCTAAGACGCATTTTTGATGTACAGTGGGAACCAGATTTTCAGATGGTCTGTTTAGACGTCAGCTCACTGTATACCAGCATACATCATAAAGATGGTATTAATGCTATACGACATTTCTTGAGAACTAGACCTATTCAACATCGAAAACACAATGACATGATTGTGGGCATGATAGAATGGTGCCTTAACAGCAATGTATTCTTGTTCAATAATGACATCTTTCGGCAAATACAGGGGACAGCCATGGGCACCTGCTTCGCCCCCAGCTATGCGAATCTACACATGGGCTGGTGGGAGGAGTAGGTGCTCAATAACACTGAAACATATGATTGGTCAGCAAATATCGTTTTGTGGTTGCGGTACATTGACGACCTCTTCATTTTTATGGAGAGGGGATAAAACATCTGTTGAAGAGTTTGTAAAGGTAATTAATGTAAATGACCTCAATTTATCTTTCACTTGCCACATTAGCAATGAATGTATTGATTTTCTGGATGTCAGGTTGGAAGTGCTTGGGGATAAAATCACAACCAGGGTGTATAGGAAATCTACCTCAGGCAACTCAACATTGCATGCCACTAGCTCTCATCCAGGTGCACTAAAAAGGAGCATTCCCTACGGGGAATTCCTTAGAGCCAAGCGCATCTGTAGCACACAAGAAGCGTATAATAAAACTGAGAAGGAAATGACAACGAGATTGAGAGCTAGGGGCTATGACGAGATTACCCTCAAACAGGCTAAAGACAAAGTCAGAACTAAATCCAGGACTGACCTGTTATTTCGTGCACATGTTATTCCTGAGTCAGTGAGAGCAGGAAGATCTACTGCAGAAACAGCTAGCAAACAGATCAAGCCCTGTAGATTTATTACTACATTCAGTAAAGCACACAATCAAATAAGAAAGATCCTGAATACACACTGGCATCTGCTGAGACGAGACCCTATAATAGGAGCAGAAATGAATATTAGACCAGCCATTACCTACAGGAGAACGACATCTATCAGAGACAACATAGTCAAGAACCAGATGCCAGAAAAAACCATCTGGCTTAAACCAGCCAGGGGTTTTAAGAAATGCAACAAGTGCAAAGCCTGTGTTCAGGGTCTGAATGCCACTAATGTGTATACAGATCTGGGAAAGAGAGTATCTATTAACAAATCCCTAAATTGCAGATCTGAATATGTGGTATACGGTCTAATATGTCCCTGCGATAAGAAGTAGGTAGGCAGCACTATATTGCAAGTGCACAAAAGGATTTTGCAGCACATAAGGGCAATCAAGAATGTTGATGAAACGTACCCTGTAGCAAGGCATTTTAAACAACATCACAACTGCAATCCTACATCTCTAAGATACATAGTAATTGACCAGATAGAAACAGCTAAAAGAGGTGGTGACAGAGAGAGGGCACTCCGACAGCTGGAGTCCAGATATATCCTCAGACTAAACACAAAAGAACCTGTGGGGCTTAATGTTGACGAAGAGATCTATACCTACTTGTAAGGACAGTAATAATGTTCCCCGTTTTCTATGTTCCTAGTATTTTAATTGTTTTTAACTTTTACAGTTACCTGGGCAAACATAGACTGTAGCATAGACATTTTAGTATAAGTTTATAGGTGGCTTGTTGTTCAAGTAATTATTGTGTCTCTTATCCTTTTTTTTATTTTTATTTTTCATGGCCTGGTCAGATGTTCCTGTATCACAGGTATCTGGGTTCCGGTCCACTCTGTGGTAAGCAAAAGAGCTGATATATCTTTTTCTTCAAAGTCTTTTTTTGTTTATTTACTCTTGACTAGATGGCATGACTAGTGTATGTCATCAAATCAATTATTTTCATATTGTGGTGTATTTTTTGGTGATCTGCCTGTGCCTAATGGGGCTGTGATATTTCTGCCCAATGGGGCATTATTCTGAATGTGCAAACTAGCCAGTATCAATAATTTACCCAGTAATATTGAGTCAATGGTGCTACATTGTAATCTTTATTTAGTGTGCATTTGGCGGGATAGCATGCACAATACAATATATATATATATGGTAAATCAAAGTGCCCTGAAGCATCGAGAGGGCACACAACAGCGTTCAACCATCCAGCTTTCTCTTGCAGCCTGCCTTCCTGCTTCACCTTTCATTAATTTTGCCAACTCGTTTCAAGGTTTCACCACCTCTTCTTCAGGGCTGCAAACAAACGACATCTTGAAACTCGCATACACGTTTCTTTTCTGGCTTTATTTCTTTGCGTTACTGCCCCCAGTGGGTGTGTGCTCAGCGCAATTTCTCATTAATGCCTTATGGGACATGAGGTCCCTGATGCGAGCATAAATATTCACTGTAAGTCAGTGAGCCGTAAATGAAGATTGTGTTGCCCTGACAGTCTGGTTCCTACTAAGGACATTGAAATTGCTTTTAATTAATTTATTTTTTATTTAGGGAGTTTTATATAGCGCTGGCCAGACCCGAGGGTATCGGAGCGCTTTACAACAGATTATAATGCAGGAGTCCCAAAATAAGGCATAGGTATACATATTGGTTCGTAAAGTCCCGGCGTGAGGTGCGACAAATGATGCATGGCAGTCCTGAGAGCCTCGCACCCTGTCTTGAGCGGAACCATTTACAGGGGGGGGGCGGGGAGGGGAATAGGGGCACTTGGAGGAGGTAGATAATGGTGACAAATTGGCATGGTGCTGCCGGAAGTCGGCAAGTGCCCTACAGCGAGGGTTAGCGGTTCGGGAAGGCACGGTTGAGGAAGAGGTCTTTTAGGAGTTTTTTGAATTTTACAAAGGACGGGATAGTCCTAATGTGTGCTGGGATGGAGTTCCAGATTTTGGGTGCGTTTCCAGCGAAGGATCGTGCGGCGGTTTTTTGTTTGCGTGTTTTCATAGAGATGAGCAGTAGGGAGTTGGAGCTCCTGAGGTTCCTTGTCTGGCCGGCCTTTTTGAGTTTGGAAGCCAGATATTCCGGTTTCCCTGTGTGGAGGGCTTTGTGCATGAGACAGGCCGTTCTGAAGCTGGCACGCATCTCTACTGGGAGCCATTTTAGTTCTTTGAGTGCAGGTGCAATGTGCTCAAATTTCCTGACTCCGGTGACCATTCTGGCTGCTGCATTTAGAGTAGTTTTGAGGGGGGCTAGGTGGGATTTCGCTGTACCGGTGAGGATAGCATTTCCATAGTCGAGTCTAGATATCACCAGGGATTGGGTGGCTTGTTTGAGGTCTTTGGGTGGGATGAAGGGTTTTATTTTGTTGAGAAGCTTCAGATTGAGGAAGGCACTCTTCGCGGAGTTCTTGATGTGTCTGTCCATGTCAAGTTTTGGGTCTAGGGTGATTCCTAATGATTTTATGGAGTTGGCCGGAGTGAGATTCCCATTGAGAGCATCAATTGCTTTGAGCCATTCCATGGTTTGGTGATTTTCTTCTTTGTTGGAGATGAGGAGGATTTCGGTTTTGTCTTGGTTGAGTTTGAGGTGGTTTATGGATAGCCAATGTTGGACTTCCTTGAGAGTGTTGTTTAGTCTCTGAATATCTTCAAAGGAGGAGGTTTCCAGATAGATCTGGGTGTCGTCTGCATAGAGGTGGAAGGTGATGTTGGCTTTTAAGTATGGAGGTGAGGGGTTCCATATAAATGTTGAACAGTTGTGGGGAGAGCACTGATCCTTGTGGGACACCTCTGTTGACGGGGTGTGAGTCGGATGTGAAGGTTTTAATTTTTATCTTTTGGGAGCGGTTTTGTAAGAAGGAGGAGAACCATTGTAGGACCACCTCGTCAGCACCTACTCTGTCTTGCAGAGCCTTGATGAGTAGATTGTGATCCACCGTGTCAAAGGCTGCCGATAAGTCCAGGAGGATGAGTAGGCAGCATTTGTCGGTATCTAGAGATTTGTGCATGTCATCAACGATGTTTAGGATCGCGGTCTTGGTGCTATAGCCTTTTCTGAATCCCGATTGGTGGGGATCTAGAAGGTTGAAGTTATCTATGTGCTGAGTTAGTTGTAAGAGAACGCATTTTTCAAGGATTTTAGCAAGGAGGGGGAGGTTGGAAACGGGTCTGAAGTTGTTCAAATCGTTGGTGTCAAGGCCGGGTTTTTTCAGGAGAGGTGTGACTTGGCCGACTTTGAGGCAGTCGGGAATGACGCCGGTACTCAAGGAGCTGTTTATGATCTTGCACCAGAATGGAGCTATGGAGAGTTGCAGCTTTTTAGTCAGTTGGGTGGGTAATGGGTCAAGTGCGTGAGATGCGGGTTTGGAGGTGGCGATCAGTTTTAGAATCTCGGTTTCGGGTATGGGGTTGAAGGATTTCCAGGATTTCGTGGGGTGTTTGCGTGTGTTGGCTTCGATTTCTGGGGGTGGGTTAGTGCATGAGGGGTTTGGGTTGATGTCATGTGAGAGCTCAATCTTGGAGATTTTGTCTTTAAAGAAGTTAGCGAAGTTGTTGCATAGGTCTTTGGAGGCCTGGCCCGGGGCAGCTGAGGGCTTGGATGTTTGTTGTCTGATGATGTTGAATAGTTCTTTGGGTCTATTTTTCGCGGTGTCCAGGGTGGTGCAGAAGAAGGTGGTTTTTTCGTTGTTAATGTGTTTTTTGTATTTCCTTCGGGTTTCTTTGAGTTGCTCGTGGAGGCTTTTAGAGGGGTTGTTCCTCCATAGTCGTTCTGCGGCTCTTAGTTGTCTTCTTTCCGCATTGATGTCAGAGTTGAACCATGATCTGGACGGAATGTTCCTGGTTTTTTTGGTTTCAGGGGGCTACTTGATCAAGGATGGAAGTCATAGTAGAGTTATAGTGAGTGATGAGTTCTGTTGTAGAGAGATCATCCGTGGAGGTAGGCAGGAGTGAGCATACCCTTTTTTCAAAGTCGTCCATGGAGATCTGTCTAAGATTTCTCGTCCATTTAATAAAATTGTGGTGCATTGAACCCACTAAGGGGAATTATTTATGTTTTCTCTGCAGGACCACATGTCCCAGCGTGCACCACAGATGCAAGCGCACTCAGCGTGGCCCACTTTGAGCCATCAGCGAATCAAAGCACGCCCAACAATTGATTTAAAGAGAGTCGTCATTGCGCCATATGAGAAAGAAGCCAAGCCTTTGAGGAAGAGGAGTCATGCCTCGAAACGCGTCAGGCTATTGAATTCTACTTACCGGAAGGTCGAGGCGATCTGATTGGGAACACTGGATGGTGGGCAAGCTGTCGAGTGCCTCCTCGCAGCTCACGGGCATTTGTTTGAAAAAATATGGACACGGCGGCCCTGCCGTGGAGGAGTGCACCATCTCTAAATCAAGAGAGGCTGCGGTTGGAACTGTATCCGAGCCGTTATGCAGCACAGTGAACCGTAAATGAAGATTGTGTTGCCCTGACAGTCTGGTTCCTACTAAGGACATTGAAATTGCTTTTAATAAAATTATGGCGCATTGAACCCACTAAGGGGAATTATTTATGTTTTCTCTGCAGGACCACATGTCCCAGCGTGCACCACAGATGCAAGCGCACTCAGCGCGGCCCACTTGGAGCCATCAGCGAATCAAAGCACGCCCAACAATTGATTTAAAGAGAGTCGTCATTGCGCCATATGAGAAAGAAGCCAAGCCTTTGAGGAAGAGGCGTCATGCCTCGAAACGCGTCAGGCTATTGAATTCTACTTACCGGAAGGTTGAGGCGATCTGATTGGGAACACTGGATGGTGGGCAAGCTGTTGAGTGCCTCCTCGCAGCTCACGGGCATTTGTTTGAAAAAATATGGACACGGCGGCCCTGCCATGGAGGAGTGCACCATCTCTAAATCAAGAGAGGCTGCGGTTGGAACTGTATCCGAGCCGTTATGCAGCACAGTGAGCTGTAAATGAAGATTGTGTTGCCCTGACAGTCTGGTTCCTACTAAGGACATTGAAATTGCTTTTAATAAAATTATGGCGCATTGAACCCACTAAGGGGAATTATTTATGTTTTCTCTGCAGGACCACATGTCCCAGCGTGCACCACAGATGCAAGCGCACTCAGTGCGGCCCACTTGGAGCCATCAGTGAATCAAAGCACGCCCAACAATTGATTTAAAGAGAGTCGTCATTGCGCCATATGAGAAAGAAGCCAAGCCTTTGAGGAAGAGGCGTCATGCCTCGAAACGCGTCAGGCTATTGAACTCTCCTTACCGGAAGGTCTAGGCGATCTGATTGGGAACACTGGATGGTGGGCAAGCTGTCGAGTGCCTCCTCGCAGCTCACGGGCATTTGTTTGAAAAAATACGGACACGGCGGCCCTGCCGTGGAGGAGTGCACCATCTCTAAATCAAGAGAGGCTGCGGTTGGAACTGTATCCGAGCCGTTATGCAGTACAGTGAGCCGTAAATGAAGATTGTGTTACCCTGACAGTCTGGTTCCTACTAAGGACATTGAAATTGCTTTTAATAAAATTATGGCGCATTGAACCCACTAAGGGGAATTATTTATGTTTTCTCTGCAGGACCACATGTCCCAGCGTGCACCACAGATGCAAGCGCACGCAGCGCGGCCCACTTGGAGCCATCAGCGAATCAAAGCACGCCCAACAATTGATTTAAAGAGAGTCGTCATTGCGCCATATGAGAAAGAAGCCAAGCCTTTGAGGAAGAGGCGTCATGCCTCGAAACGCGTCTGGCTATTGAATTCTACTTACCGGAAGGTCGAGGCGATCTGATTGGGAACACTGGATGGTGGGCAAGCTGTCGAGTGCCTCCTCGCAGCTCACGGGCATTTGTTTGAAAAAATATGGACACGGCGGCCCTGCCGTGGAGGAGTGCACCATCTCTAAATCAAGAGAGGCTGCGGTTGGAACTGTATCCGAGCCGTTATGCAGCACAGTGAGCCATAAATGAAGATTGTGTTGCCCTGACAGTCTGCTTCCTACTAAGGACATTGAAATTGCTTTTAATAAAATTATGGCGCATTGAACCCACTAAGGGGAATTATTTATGTTTTCTCTGCAGGACCACATGTCCCAGCGTGCACCACAAATGCAAGCGCACTCAGCGCGGCCCACTTGGAGCCATCAGCGAATCAAAGCACGTCCAACAATTGATTTAAAGAGAGTCGTCATTGCGCCATATGAGAAAGAAGCCAAGCCTTTGAGGAAGAGGCGCCATACCTCGAAACGCGTCAGGCTATTGAATTCTACTTACCGGAAGGTCGAGGCGATCTGATTGGGAACACTGGATGGTGGGCAAGCTGTCGAGTGCCTCCTCGCAGCTCACGGGCATTTGTTTGGAATATATATATATATATATATATATATATATATATATATATATATATATTCACTGAAAAAACCATAGGTTTCAGGCACGTTATAGTTAGAAATTAGCATTTAAAAACCTTACAAATTCACTGAAAAAACCATAGGTTTTAGGGACAGTTATAGTTAGTTGGACATTGCACTCGTACAAAACCCGTGAAATTCCCCGTTATAGTTAGTTCAGGTAACTATAACTCGCGCCCCGCAATGCACTGCTGATGACGTCACATATTACATCACTCATGACATGGTCAGTGACATCACTGATGACATCACTGATGACATCTCAAATGACATCACTGATGACATCATCCAGTGACTGTGTGTTTCTGTAAAGTTTAAATATGTTTAATATATATAGGGAAAGGCGTATTGAAGAATGAGTGGGTGTATAAGTGTCTGAATGGATGATTTAGTAGGTGCGTGACTAACTCTATAAGTGAGTGATTAAACGTATCTTACTGAATGCATGGGTTAGTGACTAAACTGGGTGAATGTCTGTATCCGTCTGTCTGTTGCTGTGTAAGTGGCTGCATGGGTTTGTGAATAGCTATATGGGTGCCTGAGTGTTTGTGTGGGTGGGGTGTGTGCGACTCTGTGCATAGATGTGTGAGTGGGTGATTCACTGGGTGGATGGTTTCAAGAGTGCATCTGTGATAGACTGTATGGGTGGGTAAGTGTGTGTAAGAGTGTGTTAGTGAGTGAATGTATGTCCCAGTGGTACATGTGTGAGTAACTACATATGTGAAAGGCAGTATATATGTGTGTTGGAGTATATAAATAGCTATGAGCGAGAGTGTGTGATTGTGAGAGTGACTGTATGGATGAGTGTGTGCTTGTATCAGAGATTGTATAAGAGCGTAAGAATGTGCTAGTATTTGTATGAGTAAGTGAGCTGGTGTGTGTATAACTGTGTAGGTGAGTAAATGGGTGTGTGCTTAATTTTTGCATGACTGACTAGGTGTGTGAGTACCTCTATGGATGAGTGGCGGTGTGTGAGTGTTTATATAGGTGTATGAGTGCATATAATAGTCCTGTACTGAGTGACTATAAGTATGAATGACTGTACGGGTGAGTGAGTAGATGTGTGTGTGTAGACCTAAGAATCAGTGAGTGTGTATATAGTAATTGGTGTTGGAGTGTCTATGGTTTTGACAATGGCAGTCTGTAATTTACAGTGGGTGTATCAAAAGTTATATTAGGGTGTGAGAAGATGCATCAAATTATCACATGGATGATGTCATCAGTGATGTCATTTGAGATGTCATCAGTGATGTCATCAGTGATGTCACTGACCATGTCATGAGTGATGTAATATGTGACGTCATCAGCAGTGCATTGCGGGGCGCGAATTATAGTTACCTGAACTAACTATAACGGGGAATTTCACGGGTTTTGTACGAGTGCAATGTCCAACTAACTATAACTGTCCCTAAAACCTATGGTTTTTTCAGTGAATTTGTAAGGTTTTTTAAATGCTAATTTCTAACTATAACGTGCCTGAAACCTATGGTTTTTTCAGTGAATTTCAAAGGTTTTTTAAATGCTAATTCCTAACTATAACATGTCTGAAATCTATGGTTTTTTTCACTGAATTTCAAAGGTTTTGTAAATGACAATTTTTAAATGTATTAATTGTTATATTTATTTTTTTGATACTGATTTACTACATTTTTTTAAACTATTTATTTTTAGATATTTTATTTTTTAAATTACATTATACATTACATTACAAAATATACTTTCTCAGAATGAATTACTTTAGTTTAAATACTTTGCAAATAGGCAATAGACTTTTAAGTACAGTAGATACAGTTGTTGCAATGGCCAACACAATTTCAAACACAATGCAACATTGAGCTCAATGTGAATTTCTAGTTAAATGCAATTAGTTACTTTATGGATTACTTTTCTAACCACAGGACTGGATCCTAGATTCAGTCCTGGGACATCTCCTGTAAACAGTTGAGTAAAAGCGTTTTGGTTACAGTAGTGATATTTAAGGAATATTATTGTATTTTAAAAGTTGACACCGAAACTTTTTCACATAGAATCACCAATGTTATCCTATGGGAGGAAATTCACTTAGCAGGTAAGTAGTGTTATCGTTACTTTTTCTTACTCAGTGGTGGATCCTGGATCCAGCACTGGTGCATCTCCTGTAAACAGTTGAAAGAATGCGTTTAAGTCATACAGGCGATTTTTAAGGAATATTTGTAGTTTGTGAAAATCGACACTGAAACTTTCCTGCTGAAAACCAGACAATGGATTCCTATGGAAGGAAATACAAGTTACTGGTAAATACGGTTAGAATTACTTTTCAGTGTCAGTGCTGGGCTAAAAGATGCAGCACTGGGTTCTCTCCTGATAACAGGTGAGTAAATCGGAATTCGTAGTTCGGCTGATTTTAGAGGAATATTATAAAGTTCCAAAACTCCACACTTAGAAGAATTTCCAAGTGAAACCAGTCAATGTTAGCCTATGGAAGGAAATTCAAGTTACTGGTAAGTACGGTTAAAATTACTTTTCAGGATCAGTACTGGGCTCAAAGGTGCAGCACTGAGGTCTCTCCTGATAACAGGTGAGTAAATCGGAATTGTAGGTTCGGCTGATTTTAGAGGAATATTATAAAGTTCCAAAACTCTACACTTAGAAGAATTTCCAAGTGAAACCAGTCAATGTTAGCCTATGGAAGGAAATTCAAGTTACTGGTAAGTACGGTTAGAATTACTTTTCAAGGTCAGTGCTGGGCTCAAAGATGCAGCACTGGGTTCTCTCCTGATAACAGGTGAGTAAATCGGAATTCGTAGTTCGGCTGATTTTAGAGGAATATTATAAAGTTCCAAAACTCCACACTTAGAAGAATTTCCAAGTGAAACCAGTCAATGTTAGCCTATGGAAGGAAATTCAAGTTACTGGTAAGTACGGTTAAAATTACTTTTCAGGATCAGTACTGGGCTCAAAGGTGCAGCACTGAGGTCTCTCCTGATAACAGGTGAGTAAATCGGAATTCGTAGTTCGACTGATTTTAGAGGAATATTTGTATGTTTCAAAAATCGACACAGAGAAACTTTTTCAGCAAAAAGCAGGCAATGATATCCTATGGAAGGAAATTCAAGTTACTGGTAAGTACGGTTAAAATTACTTTTCAGGATCAGTACTGGGCTCAAAGATGCAGCACTGAGGTATCTCCTGATAACAGGTGAGTAAATCGGAATTCGTAGTTCGGCTGATTTTAGAGGAATATTTGCACAGTGGTGAAGGGAGGGGCGTGGCTTCAGGTGACATGTCTGCAAACAGGCCCCGTGGCGCGCTTTAAGATGGGGAATTAAATCCTCCTCAATCTCGAGGGTCCCTAGGGGCCAAGTAGCCCACCAGATACCTCCAGTATGCGCCAGAGATCTGCGTTGCAGAGAGGTGTTCAGAGGCCACGCCCCTTTTGCACCTCTCTGCAACGCAGCTCTGTGGCGCTTCTGGACGTACCTGGTGGGCTAGTTGGCCCCAGGGACCCTCAGGATTGAAGGGGATTTAATTCCCCACCTTAAAACGCGCAAAGGGGCCTGTTTGTACACATGTCATCTGAAGCCCCGCCCCTGCCTTCACCACTGTGCAAACGCGCCCGTGGCGCGTTTTAAGTTGGGGAATTAAGTCCCTTGAATCCTGAGGGTCCCTGGAGTCCAACTAGCCCACCATGTACCTCCAAAAGCGCCACAGAGATGCGTTGCAGAGAGGTGTAAAAGGAGCGTGGCCTCTGTACACCTCTTCTGCAACGCAGCCCCTGGCGCATACTGGAGGTTCCTGGTGGGCTAGTTGGCCCCAGGGACCCCCAGTATTCAAGGGGAATTCGTTCCCCCTCTGCAAATGCGCCAGGGGCGCGTTTGCAGAGTGGTAAAGGAAGGGGGCAGCACGATCGTTTTTTTTTTTTTTTTTTTTTTTTAAATGCGTTTTCTGCCCAGGGGTCCTTGTGGGACCCCTGAGCAGACCTAGGAGTCAGGGTGTTTCTACCCTGCCCCCTTTGTGCGTTTTGCACACTTGTTTCTTGTGTTTTTTTATCAGCGGGATCCGCGCACCCTAAGCGCATCCCGCCGTTTAAAAAAAAATGCTTTTTCTGCCCAGGGGTCCTTGTGGGACCCCCTGAGCAGACCTAGGGGTCAGGGTGTTTCTACCCTGCCCCTTTGTGCGTTTGCGCACTTGTTTCTGTGCCTCGGTTCTACCGAGGCATAAAATGGCTGCCAACACTTCCTGATTTGGAGTGTTGACAGCCAATTAGCATGCAGCTCGTGATCGGGACGGTGCGCGCAGGGTGCGCGAATCCGACGCAGCCATAGATATATATGTGATTTTCCTTTTGATTTTCTCAGGAACTACTGAACGGATTTACACCATTTAACAAAAAGGGTTCTTTCTGAACCAAGAACTACCTCTTTGCCAAATTTGGTGTAATTCCGTTCAGCAGTTCGGGCTGTAGCCGTGGCTAAAGTTTCCTATGGGAAAATGAATGGGGAAAACACGTTTTGGGACCCCCTTTTTCTCGGCCCCCGCTGACGAATCACCCGAAACTTTCAGGGTAGGAGCGGGCCGGAGCGGGCCATAAAGTTTGAAAATTTCGCGAAGATTCGTCAACCGACGCAAGAGTTATTTCAAATAGAATGTTGCGTATTTCCTATGGAAAATAGGTCCTAACTATAACTATCTAGATAATATATATATATATATATATATATATATATCCTGCTCCAGGTACAAAGTACAACTTGTGGAGACTCTTCACCTTGATTTTATTAGGTTTCAATGGCACACAAGACGCGTTTCGGCGACTGCCTTTCTCAATACAAATCGGCAGCCCGCGACAGCGTCTTTTAAATTTTCATAAACACAATTGATTGGTGGTTCGAATGAGGTCTAAAAAACAAAGAAAGGACTATGCCGATGGGAATGCAAAGGTAATTCGGCCATCTTGTAACATGCTAAATTCATTATTTTCATCATGTTTGTGTTTGTACAATTCAAATGCATATATACAAATCACTAAATCAATATCTCGCCCTGGATGGGCTACATTAAACTCATTGGGGCAGATTTACAAGCCCCTTGCGCCACTTTTGCGTCACTTTTCCCATGTTAAAAATGACGCAAAAGTGGCGCAAGGGGCTTGTAAATCTGCCCCATTGTGTACTCCCATTTTAGACCTCCGTTTGTTCTGAACAAAATATGGATATTTAAACATAATTGAACCCTGTATGGGTATACCCTATATCAAATATGCGCAGCGAAACTATCACTGTGCAACAATTAGACACTCATTACCATCAATAAAAAAGGAAATGAAAAAGAAGAAAATCGAGAAAAGAAGGAAGAGAGAAAAAAGGGAAAAAAGCAAAAACAAACTTTACATTTTCTGATGCAATATTTACAGCTACATATAATCCAGAACCATACTAAGTTGCCTTAAAGCTATATCGACAACTCCTCCCCACTGTTGAGTCCCTGAGGTATTTTGGTTTGCATGTCTATGATGAATTTAGACTTCAGTCTCCGAAGTTTAAGTTGTCTGTCCCCTCCTCTGATGTTACCAGACACATGATCTAAACAAAAATAGCTCAACAGATCCCTGTTGCTGCTATGGTGGCTTTCGAAATGTCGAGCCACCGGATATGTTACATCTTTAGTAACAATGGCTCTCCTGTGCTCCAAAATCCTTATTTTGGTGAGGTGTAAGGTACTACCGATGTACCTGAGCCCACACGGACATACTAAACAGTATACCGTGTGGCTGGTGTTACAATTCATAAACTTTTCTATTTTGCTAGGAGACCTCAGACCTGGTACATCATACTTCAGGACCTTCTTACTGGTCTTACATGCCTTGCACTTTTTGCAAGGGTAAAAACCCTTGATCTGGCCAAAACAGGAATCACTGCTCTTCTTGATAAAGTGACTTTGCACTATTTGATCCTTCAAAGATTGTGCCTTTCTGAAGGACAATAGGGGGGATATAGCCAGATCTTCCCCTATAACTGGATCTGATTTAAGAATGTGCCAACTCTTCCTCAGCACCTGTCTTAACTCGTTGGCATTACTGGAATAGTTAGTGATCATTCTACAATCATTAGATTGTGATAATCCATTCTGTTCTTTTTTCTTTTTGGTATTAGACATCCCAGTGATCAGTTCTGTTCTAGACTTGCTGTCCACCTTCTTTTAGCACTAAATAGTACTTCACTGCAGTAGCCCCGTACTTGAAATCTTGCTATACTGTCATCGGAAGCTGCTTGGAAATCACATCCCCTAGTGCAGTTCCTTTTTATCCGCAGCAGTTCGCCATATGGAATACTGTTAATCAGTTTATCCAAATGGCAACTGCTGGCGTGTAAAACGGAGTTACCCGCTGTGGATTTTCTGTGCAAGATGGTACAAAGTCTACCCTCTGATACAAAGACTTTCAGATCTAAGAAGTGAATAGCTGTCTTACTCACTTCTCCAGTAAATTTTAAGTTGAGGTCATTGGTGTTCAATATCGTGACAAACTCCTTAGCTGATTCCTCCGTCCCACTATGTATGATGAATAAGTCATCAATATATCGGTTCCAGCTGACCAGTCTGCTGGTCCATTCTTCATTGGCATCTGACCAGGCCACCCGCTTCTCCCACCAGCCTACGAAAAGATTTGCATAACTGGGGGCGAAGCAGGTGCCCATAGCCGTGCCTTGTGTTTGTCTGAACAGTTGTTCCTGGAAAAGAAAGATGTTATTCGTCAGACAGTATTCCACAAATTCAAGTAACATGGTGTTATGCTCTAAGTATTTAAGGAGCGTCCCTTGAGGAAAAAATCAATAGCTTCCAAGCCTTTACTATGTTGAATACTTGTATAGAGGCTGGAAATATCTAGGGTGATCATGACAAAATCTGACTTCCAAGGTATATTCTCAATTCTTTTTAAAAGTCCTTAGTGTCCTGAATGTACGAGGTCAGTTCCACGACAAAATCAAACAGAAAGAAATCAACAAATGTGGACATGTTCTCGGTTAAACTTCCCTTCGAAGAAACAATAGGACGCCCAGGGGGGTTCACACTGTCCTTATGTAGCTTCGGCAAATGATAAAAAGTTGGAATAACTGGGTATTTACAATCCAAGAACTTAAATTCAAAATTGTCCAATATGCCTTTCTGCTTCCATTTCCTTATAAGATGGCCATAAGACTCAATACTCTTCGAATACTCCTTCATGGTGACCCGTGTGTAGTTAGAAACATCGTTTAATTGTTTGAATGCCTCCTTACAGTAATACTCAGATGTTAAGAGTACAATGTTGCCACCCTTATCAGAAGGTTTACAGACTATTGATCGATTTTCTCGTAATTCTTGAATTGCCTTTCTTTGTTGTACCGTGATATTATTGGTAACTCTCTGTTTATCTTCCTTCAATCTGAGCTTCATCAGATCTTTGGTGACCTGATCAGTGAATAAGTCAATAGCATCATTTGGCATTTGGGGAATGAATTTGGAGGCTGGTTTGAAAGGGCTCTTAACACTTTCTTGTGTCACTCTCTCGTCTCTTGATCTCAAAGGAGCCGTGTGATCTGACATAGTGATGGCCCCCTCCTCTTGCAATTCCTCTAAGATAGCTACTGTGCTCAGGTCGTGAACTGTAAGTAAATCCAATCCTATATCCGATGTTCGAGTTGGTCTAGTTCGATTTCTTGGACCTTGCAATTTAAAGAATTTCTTTAATTTCATTTTTCTAGCAAATTTAAAAAGATCGATTCTCGTCTGTGTGTATTCGAATTTCTTGGATGGACAAAAAGTTAATCCTAGTTGAAGAACTGACCTCTCAATGTCAGTAAGAATCCTTGGAGTGAGATTGACGATGGTCAGGTTGTCACTTATAGACGTTTGGCTCCCCGTTTGCTTCTTGTTACCCTCGGCGATGCGTTGCTGGTGCTTGTGCCAGCCGCCTCTCCTCGTTGGGCGTTTCTTTTCACTTCTGGTGGTTTGCCTCTTCCCCCTCTTCCCCACGACTGTCGTATTAGACAAAACTCCTCAAAAAAAGGGGTCGATGCTTCCGCCCCGGCTTGTGGTGCCACCCTCCAGTCCGTGGGTTGTTCTGAGTCTGTGACATCAGATTCTGAGGTCTCCAAATGTTCCACCGCCTTCTGGTTTCTGTTACTTTGTAACTGACGTTGCGGTGCGTCGAACTTTTTTGCAAAAGTTAAGACACGACCCAACTCGTAATCTCGAGCATCTCTTTCAAATTTGTCATGCTTACGTTGTTTTATTTTTTGTTTGTAGTTTGTTAAATGTTTTTTCATAGCTCCAGTGAGCTCCTCCACCTTGTTCTTGTCGGTGTATGTAGCAGTATATATACATATATTACTGCTCCCAATCACCTTTGCCCGTTTTATGAATGGAATTGCCTGAGGCAATGGAATGCTCCAGATATTCTAGCATTAATGCATTGCACCGAATGAAATGCATTATGGTACTGTGATCAAATGCGACCAAAAACATCTACTAAAGACTCACTAACGGTACCATTGTGGTCTTGAAAGGATTGGTGCATGCCCGTGGAGCCCACAAATGATTGGCCAGCAAGGAACCAATAAAAGCAAGGCAAACCTCGGTACAAAAGAATACGGCGAGAGAGTGATTCCATGTAATGGCACTGACAAAGACAAGGTGTTGTCAAAACGCGTCTGCTGATCAAGAAGAAATTAAAGTTTTGACCCGCTGAGTGCTTCTGGTTCGTTCTTTTGGAATATTGGTGAGACACAAATTTTGCAGAAAGGTAGCTGTTGGTCCTGAAAGCGACCTTTTTATAATTTCGTGTAAATCCATTCAGTAGTTGCAGAGTAATTTAAAGAAATTTTCAGTTGTATATATAGGGACGCGGAGGATCCGCGACCCCGCCCGATCTCGTGCTGAGATGTGATTGGCTGCCAGCATTTCAAACCAGGAAGCGTTGGCAGCCACCTAGGGACTTGAGCTGAATCCCAGAAAAAGCATTTTAAAAAGAAAGGGGGCAGGGTAGAAATACCCTGACCAACTAGGCCTCCTAGGGGGGTCCCCGAAAGGCCCCAAATATTTTTGGGGAAAAACAATTTTGGAGGGCCTCGCGAACAAAATGAAGCACTTTGTTAATTATAGGCCCCGGGTGGGTCAGGTACCGAGGCCATTTTTTAAAATAAGGGAGGGGGGCACTTGGGCCCCTCTTCCTGGGGCTTAATATTGCCCCAGGGACCACCTTCTCCCTGGAGCTTATTTACTTTTTAAATCAGGGGCCTCTCAGACCCCCCAAGCCCGGGGTACTGCCACTTCCCTTGACTTTACCAGAAAAAATATAGGTAGGGCACACAGACCTCTCCCTGCAGCCCTAGGGGCCACCACCTACCCAGGGCTTAAATTTCAAATAATGCGGGTGGGCCATACAGACCCCCCCTGTAGCCCCTGGGACCACCACCTCCCCAGGGCATAATTCAAGAAAGGTGTGGGGCCGCGGGCCCCCCTCCGAGAGCCATACATGGCTCTGGGGAATGCCACCCCCTAAGACCTGCTCCTGCTATATCCCGGGGTGCCCACCACCGGGACATAGATGTTTGCTATGGCTTGGCGGGAGTTTTACTGCTACCTCCAAGCCATAGCAAACGCTCCGCTTCTCGCAAGCGAAAGCATACAAATTGCTCTTGCTTGCTAAAATTGGAGCAGACTTGCTTTCCCAGAGAAGGGGCTGCATGTTCAGCAGCTCCCTCTCTGTAAAAGCAATGCCGGCTCCCGCAGGAGGCGGGGAGCCGGCAGGGACCACAGGCGCCTTCAGGCTTACCCCAAGGTTCCCAACAGATGTAAGTGGGTGCCCTGGATGGGACCAGGTCACCCACAATAGAGGCTGAGCCCCGGGGGATAGGGTCCCCAGGGCCGAAATCGGCCCGGAAGGGGGTCGTGCAGCCCTCCTCCCCAAGCAAATTAAAAAGCAAAATCAGCACTGGCAAGTCGCCACCACTCTGCAAACGCACCTCCGGGCGCACAACTGGTTGGGAGATGAAGTCTCCTTGACTGCGAGTGTGCTTGGGGGCCAGGAACCCCTTTCTGTCACTTCCAGTAAGTCCCACACAGCGGGAATGCTGAGAGGTCTATGGAGGCCATGCCCCCTTTCTCCTCCACTCTGCATATGCACATCCCGGTGCACAACTGGCAGGGGGGTGACCTCCCATTGGCTGCTGAGGGACCTTGCGGGGCAACTATCCTTCCTGTTACCTCCAATAAGTCCCACACAATGGGATTGCTGAGAGGTCTTTGGAGGCCATGCCCCCTTTCTCTACCACTCTGCAAATGCACCTCCTGGTGCACTACTGTTTGGGGGATGAAGTCCTCTTGGATGCTGAGGGAACTTGGGGGCCAAGAAGCCCTCCTGCTACCTCCAGTAAGTCTCATACAGCGGGATTCCTGAGAGCTGGTCAGAGGCCCGCCCCCTCTCTTCACCACTCTGCAAACAGGACTACTAGTTAAAAAAACATCCAAATGTACTAAAAAAATCAAAGCTTACAGGGATGTTGTGAGAAGTTGGCCTGGTATATGCTGTCCACTTGTTAGAGTGGGCACCTTGCACCAGTACAAATCGACGTTTATGGTTGGTAGGTTTAAGACAACCTTTATAGAAAGCTATCCTAGTGGTAGCTGTGGAGAGCAGCCTTCAGGCTAATTCTTGGAGGAATGTAAAGCAGCTTGTTTTACCACACAATCTCTTGAATCACCAAATGAAAAGACACCACCAGGTATATATATCAAATATATATGTATTTATTAATAAACAACTCTCTACTAATCTCTTTATGAGATTAGAAGTCAGGAACATATGTACAATGCAAAGTTATCACAAATAAGTTAGCACAATCATTTATCACAATCCTAGCTTGGCTAGACCTGGGCCTAGAGCATATAGAATCGAGGGACCCCAAAGAACCACCCCAGGTAGTTGCAGGAGACCCACAGGGGACGGACGCGGTGTTCAGACATTGGTGCGAGTCCTGTACGAGTCTATGCGCATGGGTGCGATTGAGATTTCAATGTTAAAGGTCCCTTGCGTGTTCGAGGCGAACACACCGATCGGTCCTTGTACGAGGCGAAGGACGCGGTTACAGATAGAGTTGCAAGGGAGATGGACGCGATGTGTTTAACACAGACGCGAACCCTGTACGAGTCAGCGCGATAGTCGCACTTAGAAAATGAGAGTTTTAGGGCATTTCTAGGGTAGCTACAAGCAAGCCACTTACAGGGTAAGTAGTTCTAGGGCCCACACCTACAGGAGCACCGTAGTGCTGAAGTTACCTCACCCAGGGGAGCCGGGTGCATAGGTGTCCTTTGGTGTCGGGTCGCGGCGTCGTTCTCAATGGGAGCCAGTGAGGACTTGCTGCTTGCGGCGACTGAAGAAGTGTCTGGTGGAATCCAAGCCTGGATTCAGAAGATGGAAGACCTGAAAGCAGAGGGGACAGTGTTCAAGGGCACTTGGCAGTGACCCGGGGCAAGGAAGATGAATGCCCACCGTCGTCGACAGATTCAGGTCGTTCACGGGAGTCTTGACTCTTCGACCACGAGGTCCAGGAGGCGTCGAGGACGGCCAGGAGCTGGATTCAGCGTGTCCCACAAAGTCTGCAGCTGACTGCGGTGTCGGCGACCAGATTGGAGCCAACAAGCCTTGGTAGCAGCAAGTCTCGTGGGGGGAAGCAAAAGTCAATGGTGCAGACCAGCAAGGTCTGTGGAACTTACCCAGCGAGGGTAGGTCAGGGCAGGCCTGGAGCAACCAGGGGAGACCTTTGGTTTCTTTGGAAAGTCTTCTGGGGACCCACAAGCCGGCTGGCAAGGGATCGCGAAGACGCCTCATGCAGAGTCACTCAACAGGGGCCCACGGTCACTCGGGTCGGTGTAGGCCTCCGATTTTGGGAGAGATCTCTGCTGAAGGCTGGGACCACACGTGGTCCAAAGCACAAGTTCGTAGAACGTCGTGAAGGGGTTGCACTTGACAATAGTGCACGGTACCCGGGGTCTGAGGTTCCTCGTGGGGTCCACTTGCCTCAGCTTCGCTGGGGACTCACGATGGCCTTGGAGAAGTCAGGAAATCCTCTTCCTGGGCTGCAGGGACTTCGGGCTCCGGCGGGAGCGGCGTAGTTTGCGACCGTCATTGTCGTTTTTGGTGCCTGCCAAGCAGGGGAGTCACTCCTTGACTCCAAGGGAGATTCTTCAGTCTTCCAAAGGTAGTGGAACGTCGAAGGTCCAGGATTCTTCTGTAGAGCGTCATCCAGGGGTATCTGGGGTGCTATGCACAGGTTCCCCCTCTTATACTAAAGAGAAGGGAGGGACTAGCTCTATGACCCCACCTATGGGAGGGTCAGGGGAGTGGGTGGCTACACCCACTTCCCTTTGTCCAGTTTCGCGCCAGAGCAGGGGCAGGTAGCCCCTGAGCCGGTTTGAACTGGCATATGCACAGAGGAGCCTTCTGCTCCCCCAGTGCAGGATTTCAAAGCACTCTAGGAGTGCACCCACCCAGCCCCAATACACTAAACCCTGTCTGGGAGGTGGTCACACCCCTTGGGACAGGATATCTATTGTTGGGCTTCCTCCACTGCGAGTGTCGGTCATCAGCAGGAGGGCAGCCCAGTGTCTGTGACTGGTGGCATCCATTTTGTGATGCCAGGGCTCTTCAGGGTTCTACCGCGTTTCAACAGTAGCTACATGTCTATCCCTCTAGAAGGGTGGGATCATACTCCCACACCAGTTACTGGTGTGGGGGTATGATTCCAAAGTATTTGACACCAAAACGACATGTTTTGATGCAGCCATTCCATAGTTAGCATTTACCGCGAGGATATAATGCACTTAAGAGTATATGGTTTGGCTGCATTCACAAACAGCCCCAGAGAATAGACTCTGAGAGTTGCAGAGGGGTCCTGCTCAGGCAGAGGCACCCCCTCACATGGAAACTAAGCACCCTCCCCTCAGGATTGATAGGGCCTGCTGTAGGGGTGACTGATAAGTCTCAATGTGTGTGCAGGGGATATATAGGGAGCCTATATCTCAGTGAGGGGTGCTAGCACTTCCTCACCCAGGCGGCAGTAGCAGGCATGTGGTGTCAGATTTAGTCTGCTTCCCAGGGGTGGCATAATACATGCTTCAGCCCCTGGTAGGCCTGTGAAGTACCTATGCCATTGGTACCTAAGGTACCATATACTAGGGACTCATAAGATACCACAGTATCCAATCACTAGTGCACCTAGAGTGCACTCCAAGTCGTTTAGAGAGAACAGAGAGGCTGGGGCCCTGATTGGCAGGGTCCCAGCCAGACTATAGTCAGAAACCAGTGTAAACATCAGAAAAAAAGTGGGGGCAACATAAGAGGCAGATCCTATTCTCCTACACAACCCCCCCCAAACGCAAGGACACTAAACTAACCTTGACCAGTTGAGTCTTCGTGTTCAAAGTGGAAATACCTTGAGAGTCCATCTGCATTGGCATGTTGGGTCCCAGGTCTATGTTCCACTGTATAGTCAATCCCCTGTAGGGAAATGGACCACCTCAAAAGTTTTGGGTTTTCTCCTTTCATTTGTTTAAGCCATAGGAGGGGCTTGTGGTCAGTCTGAACTATGAAGTGAGTGCCAAACAAGTATGGCCTCAGCTTCTTCAGGGCCCACACCACAGCAAAGGCCTCCCTCTCTATAGCTGACCAACGTTTCTCTCTAGGGGTCAGACTTCTGCTAATGAAAGCTACTGGCTGGTCTTGACCTTCATCATTCAGTTGAGACAGTACAGCTCCCACACCCAGCTCAGAAGCATCTGTTTGGACAATGAACTTTTTGGTGTAGTCTGGACTCTGTAAGATGGGGGCAGTGCACATGGCCTGCTTTAGGTCTTCAAATGCCTTCTGACAGCTATCTGTCCACTGAACCTTTTTTGGCATTTTCTTGGAGGTCAGATCATTCAAGGGGGTCACTATAGATCCATATCCCTTGACAAACCTCCTATAGTACCCAGTCAGACCTAAGAAGGCTCTCACCTGTGTCTGGGTGATTGGAGCAACCCATTCCATTATGGTTTGGATTTTGCTCTGTAAAGGTTGAACCTGGCCTCCACCCACAAGGTGGCCCAGGTACACAACCTGACTCTGCCCTATCTGGCACTTAGTGGCATTGATAGTGAGGCCTGCTTTCTGCAGAGCCTCCAAAACATTCCTGAGGTGGACCAGGTGATCCTGCCAGGAGGAACTAAAGACAGCAATATCATCTAGATAAGCTGAGCAATAAGTTTCCATCCCTGCCAGAACTTTGTTCACCAACCTCTGAAAAGTGGCAGGTGCATTTTTCAAGCCAAAGGGCATCACCACAAAGTGGTAGTGCCCACCAGGGGTTGAAAATGCTGTTTTGGCTTTTGCTTCATCAGCCAACCTGATCTACCAGTAGCCAGCTGTCAGGTCAAATGTACTGAGATACTTGGCTGAGGCCAAGGTATCAATCAGCTCATCTGCCCTTGGTATGGGATAGGCATCAGTCCTAGTGACTGCATTGAGGCCTCTGTAGTCTACACAAAACCTCATTTCTTTCTTACCACCCTGGGTATGAGGCTTGGGTACCAGGACTACTGGGCTAGCCCAAGGGCTATCTGAAGGCTCAATCACGCCTAACTCCAACATCTTCTGGACTTCAGTCCTGATACAGTCCCTGACATGGTCAGGTTGCCTGTAGATTTTACTCTTTACAGGCAGACTGTCTCCAGTGTCCACCTCATGGGTGCACCAGGAAGTCTGACTAGGGGTCAGGCTAAACATATGTCTATACTGCTGCAGAACTTGTCTGCACTCAGTTTACTGATGGTCAGTGAGGCTGCTTGCCAAAGCAACACCATCTACTGACCCATCATCAGGGTTCTGTGAGAGCAGGTCAGGGAGAGGGTCACTCTCCTCCTCCTGTTCCTCATCAGTTGCCATGAGCAAGCCCATGTCAGCCCTGTCAACATATGGTTTTAATCTGTTGACATGGAGCACCCTCAGGGGGCTCCTGGGAGTTCCAAGATTCACCAGATAGGTGACTTCTCCCTTCTGTTCAACTATTGTATGGGGGCCACTCCACTTGTCTTGGAGGGCTGCTGGGGCCACAGGCTCCAACACCCACACTTTCTGTCCTGGCTGGTATACAGTCAGTACAGCCTTTGGTCATGCCAAGCTTTTTGTAATTCTTGGCTGGCCTCCAGGTTTTGGTTGCCTTTTTCATGTACTCAGCCATCCTGGAGCGGAGACCAAGTACATAGTCCATCACATCTTGTTTGGGGGCTTGAGAGGTAACTCCCAGCCCTCTTTACCAAACACAATGGACCTCTCACAGGATGCCCAAACAGAAGCTCAAATGGGCTGTAACCAACCCCCTTCTGTGGAACCTCTCTGTATGCAAACAACAGGCAGGGAAGAAGAAGGTCCCATTTCCGCCTAAGCTTCTCTGGGAGTCCTTTAATCATTCCCTTCAGGGTTTTGTTGAAGCGTTCAACTAAACCATTGCATTGTGGGTGATAGGGGTGGTGAACTTATAAGTTACCCCACACTCCTTCCACATTGCCTTCAAATATCCTGACATGAAGTTGGTACCTCTGTAAGAAATGACCTCCTTTGGGAAACCCACTCTGGAGAAGACTCCAATGAGGGCTCTTGCCACCACAGGGGCTGTGGTGGTCCTCAGAGGAATTGCCTCTGGGTACCTGGTGGCATGATCCACTACCACCAGGATAAATCTGTGCCCAGATGCAGTTTGAGGGTCAAGGGGACCAACAATGTCAATCCCTACCCTTTCAAAGGGTACCCCCACCACAGGTAGTGGTATCAGGGGGCCTTTGTTGTGCCACCTGCCTTGCCACTGGCTTGGCAGGTGACACAGGAGCGACAAAACTCCTTTGTGTCCTCTGACATATGTGGCCAATGAAAATGTGGAACAAGCCTGTCCCAGGTCTTGTTTTGGCCCAAGTGACCTGCCAAAGGGATGTCATGTGCTAGGGTCAAGAGGAACCCCTAAACTTCTGAGGTATTACCAACCTCCTGGTGGCTCCAGGGGCTGGATCTCTACCTTCAGAATATAGGAGTCCCTCATCCCAATAAACTTTATGGGACCCACTAGCACTCCCAGCAGCCTCAGCAGCAGCCTGCTGTCTGAGGGGTTCAAGAGAGGGGCAGCACTGTTGCTCCTTCCTCAGATCTTCCCTAGAAGGGCCCCCTGCCCCCAAGAACTCAACCTGATCAGGCTCAAGTTCCTCTGGGGCAGTTCCTTCTTCAGGGTCTGCTTCTCCTCCCTCAAGAGGGGAATCTGTGATCTGAGACAGAGGGGAAGGCACTGCCTTAACCCTACTGCTCCTCTTCTTGGGAAGCATCTGGTCCATAGTTTCAGGATCCAGAGCTGGTTCAGTGTCATGCATTTTGGCTTGTGACCTGGTCATTGCAAATACCTCTGCAGGGATGCCCAACATCTCAGCATGAGTCCATAACTCTACTTCATACCAGGCTGAAGTCTCTAGATCATTGCCCAATAGACATTCTACAGGGAGGTCTGCACTGACTACAACCTTCTTGAGGCCAGTTACCCCTCCCCAGGAGAAATTCACAACTGCCAGACTATGGTTGGTCTTGGCATTGCTTGCATTGGTCACCTGGTACATTTCACCCAGGATGATCTGTCCAGGGTCCACAAGATCCTCTGCCACCATGGTGACACTAGCACCTGTGTCCCTAAATGCCAAAGCCTGTTTGCCATTGATTACAGGCTGCTGTTTGTATTTGCCCAGATTACTGGGGCTCACGAGGAAGGACATGTCAATGTCTCCATCACAAATCAGCATTGCCTGAGTGGGTTCTCTGACTAGGCCAGAGTCCACTTCAGAACCCAGGGTCAACCCTACTACACCCTTCTTCTGAGTACCACCTCCACCAGTACCTGAACTAGGGGGAACAGTTGCCTTAGGGGCAGGAGTGGTGGTGGTTTGGTCTTTGGACTTGTTACAATCAGAAGTCCAGTGCCCTTTCTGTTTACAGAATTTGCACCAGGGCTTCTTTTGGCCTTTTCCCTTGTTGGATTGTGACTCCCACCAGATGCAGATTTTTGGGGCCCTTGTGAAGACTTCTGGTCTGTTGACTTATCCCCACCTTTCTCAGAGCCCTTCTGATCCTGCTTCTTTGTGTCACCCCCTTGGTTCTGGGTTTTCTGCCTCACCCTGGTTCGGACCCACTTGTCTGCCTTCTTTCCCAATTCTTGGGGAGAGGTAAGATCTGAGTCTACCAGGTATTGATGCAACAACTGGTTCTGGCAATTATTAAGGATCTGTTCTCTCATCATTAGATTATACAATCCCTTGAAATCAGTAACCCTACTGCCAACCAGCCAACCCTCCAGAGCCTTGATTGCACAATATACAAAGTCAGTCCACTCCTGAGTCTGTGCCTTCTGGGTGTCTCTGAACTTCAACCTGTACTGCTCAGTGGTTAAGCCAAACCCATCTATCAGTGCACTCTTCAGGACTTCATAGTCATCAGCATCCTCTTCTCTAACAGTGAGGAGCTTGTCTCTACCTTTATCTGAAAAGGAGAGCCACAAGATTGCTGCCCACTGCTTTTGGGGGACCTGTTGTACTCTACCGGCCCTTTCCATAGCCGTTATCCACTTATGGATATCATCCCCACTCTGGTAGGGAGGAACAACCTTGCTCAGGTTCCTATGGTCTGGGATATTTTCCCTGCCTCTAGGGACACTGTTGCTGCCACCAGGGGGTTCTAACCCCTCTCTTCTAGAAGCTCTCTGGAGCTCAAAGGCTTCTTTATCTAATGCCAACTGCTTGGTTTTGAGGGCAAATCTTGCTTCCTCATACTGCAGCAGTTTGTACAGTCTTTCAGAGGAGGTCTCTCTTCTTGGGAAGTAGGAGTTCCTCTGGTGGACAAATTCTCTGCCAGAGTGATAGGAGTGGTCAGATTCCCTGGAAAGGGACCTATGCCTCTCCTCCACTGTGTCAGTTCTCTTAGGGAGAATTCCTCTGTCCTGTTCAGACCCCTTGGGGCCTGGCCCTACAATCACAGAGTCCGGGTCATCCTGATATTCATCATCTGACCCAGACACTATAACTGACCCACCCGCTGATCCAGACCCCTTAGCTCCTAGAGCTAATCTAAGGTCATCTGCTGTTAGCAGATCTATCAAGTGTAGTGTGGAGGGACTCTGTCCTATCTTCAGGTGCCTCTCAGCACACATGGCTTTCAAGTCACAGAAAGTCATGTCCTTATACTGAAGCTGGGTCCATCCCTTGAGGACATTCTAGTGTTGTGCAGTGTTGTACTAGCTACACTAGTTTGTGGCCTACTGATACTAGCTTGAGCTGTAGAAAGGGTGTGCTATCCCTTTTGCACACAGCTCTAAGTTCAGTAGAACTTATTGATACTAAGCTTGATTTTATATGTACCTTGAGTACCTATAGTGGTTTTCAGTTAGTAATTCAAATAGAGATTTTCTGGTAAAACAATAGCAAGCTGGAATCCCACACGCTGCCACCAATGTGAGAAGTTGGCCTGGTATATGCTGTCCACTTGTTAGAGTGGGCACCTTGCACCAGTACAAATCGACTTTTATGGTTGGTAGGTTTAAGACAACCTTTATAGAAAGCTATCCTAGTGGTAGCTGTGGAGAGCAGCCTTCAGGCTAAGTCTTGGAGGAATGTAAAGCAGCTTGTTTTACCACACAATCTCTTGAATCACCAAATGAAAAGACACCACCAGGTATATATATCAAATATATATGTATTTATTAATAAACAACTCTCTACTAATCTCTTTATGAGATTAGAAGTCAGGAACATATGTACAATGCAAAGTTATCACAAATAAGTTAGCACAATCATTTATCACAATCCTAGCTTGGCTAGACCTGGGCCTAGAGCATATAGAATCGAGGGACCCCAAAGAACCACCCCAGGTAGTTTCAGGAGACCCACAGGGGACGGACGCGGTGTTCAGACACTGGTGCGAGTCCTGTACGAGTCTATGCGCATGGGCGCGATTGAGATTTCAATGTTAAAGGTCTCTTGCGTGTTCGAGGCGAACACACCGATCGGTCCTTGTACGAGGCGAAGGACGCGGTTACAGATAGAGTTGCAAGGGAGATGGACGCGATGTGTTTAACACAGACGCGAACCCTGTACGAGTCAGCGCGATAGTCGCACTTAGAAAATGAGAGTTTTAGGGCACTTCCAGGGTAGCTACAAGCAAGCCACTTACAGGGTAAGTAGTTCTAGGGCCCACACCCACATGAGCACCGTAGTGCTGAAGTTACCTCACCCAGGGGAGCCGGGTGCATAGGTGTCCTTTGGTGTCGGGTCGCGGCGTCGTTCTCAATGGGAGCCAGTGAGGACTTGCTGCTTGCGGCGACTGAAGAAGTGTCCGGTGGAATCCAAGCCTGGATTCAGAAGATGGAAGACCTGAAAGCAGAGGGGACAGTGTTCAAGGGCACTTGGCAGTGACCCGGGGCAAGGAAGATGAATGCCCACCGTCGTCGACAGATTCAGGTCGTTCACAGGAGTCTTGACTCTTCGACCACGAGGTCCAGGAGGCGTCGAGGACGGCAAGGAGCTGGATTCAGCGTGTCCCACAAAGTCTGCAGCTGACTGCGGTGTCGGCGACCCGATTGGAGCCAACAAGCCTTGGTAGCAGCAAGTCTCGTGGGGGGAAGGAAAAGTCAATGGTGCAGACCAGCAAGGTCTGTGGAATTTACCCAGCGAGGGTAGGTCAGGGCAGGCCTGGAGCAACCAGGGGAGCCCTTTGGTTTCTTTGGAAAGTCTTCTGGGGACCCACAAGCCAGCTGGCAAGGGATCGTGAAGACGCCTCGTGCGGAGTCACTCAACAGGGGCCCACGGTCACTCGGGATGGTGTAGGCCTCCGATTTTGGGAGGGTCTCTGCTGGAGGCTGGGACCACACGTGGTCCAAAGCACAAGTTCGTAGAACGTCGTGAAGGGGTTGCACTTGACAATAGTGCACGGTACCCGGGGTCTGAGGTTTCTCGTCGCTTGTGGGGTCCACTTGCCTCAGCTTCGCTGGGGACTCACAATGGCCTTGGAGAAGTCAGGAAATCCTCTTCCTGGGCTGCAGGGACTTCGGGCTCCGGCGGGAGCGGCGTAGTTTGCGACCGTCGTTGTCGTTTTTGGTGCCTGCCAAGCAGGGGAGTCACTCCTTGACTCCAAGGGAGATTTTTCAGTCTTCCAAAGGTAGTGGAACGTGGAAGGTCCAGGATTCTTCTGTAGAGCATCGTCCAGGGGTATCTGGGGTGCTATGCACAGGTTCCTCCTCTTATACTAAAGAGAAGGGAGGGACTAGCTCTATGACCCCACCTATGGGAGGGTCAGGGGAGTGGGTGGCTACACCCACTTCCCTTTGTCCAGTTTTGCGCCAGAGCAGGGGCAGGTACCCCCTGAGCCGGTTTGAACTGGCATATGCACAGAGGAGCCTTCTGCTCCCCCAGTGCACGATTTCAAAGCACTCTAGGAGTGCACCCACCCAGCCCCAATACACTAAACCCTGTCTGGGAGGTGGTCACACCCCCTTGGGACAGGATATCTATTGTTGGGCTTCCTCCACTGCGAGTGTCGGTCATCAGCAGGAGGGCAGCCCAGTGTCTGTGACTGGTGGCATCCATTTTGTGATGCCAGGGCTCTTCAGGGTTCTACCGCGTTTCAACAGTAGCTACATGTCTATCCCTCTAGAAGGGTGGGATCATACTCCCACACCAGTTACTGGTGTGGGGGTATGATTCCAAAGTGTTTGACACCAAACACGACATGTTTTGATGCAGCCATTCCATAGTTAGCATTTACCGCGAGGATATAATGCACTTAAGAGTATATGGTTTGGCTGCATTCACAAACAGCCCCAGAGAATAGACTCTGAGAGCTGCAGAGGGGTCCTGCTCAGGCAGAGGCACCCCCTCACATGGAAACTAAGCACCCTGCCCTCAGGATTGATAGGGCCTGCTGTAGGGGTGACTGATAAGTCTCAATGTGTGTGCAGGGGAGATATAGGGAACCTATATCTTAGTGAGGGGTGCTAGCACTTCCTCACCCAGGCTGCAGTAGCAGGCCTGTGGTGTCAGATTTAGTCTGCTTCCCAGGGGTGGCATAATACATGCTTCAGCCCCTGGTAGGCCTGTGAAGTACCTATGCCCTTGGTACCTAAGGTACCATATACTCATAAGATACCACAGTATCCAATCACTAGTGCACCTAGAGTGCACTCCAAGTCGTTTAGAGAGAACAGAGAGGCTGGGGCCCTGATTGGCAGGGTCCCAGCCAGACTATAGCCAGAAACCAGTGTAAACATCAGAAAAAAGTGGGGGCAACATAAGAGGCAGATCCTACTCTCCTACACCACCCCCCCAAACGCAGGGACACTAAACTAACCTTGACCAGTTGAGTCTTCGTGTTCAAAGTGGAAATACCTTGAGAGTCCATCTGCATTGGCATGTTGGGTCCCAGGTCTATGTTCCACTGTATAGTCCATCCCCTGTAGGGAAATGGACCACCTCAAAAGTTTTGGGTTTTCTCCTTTCATTTGTTTAAGCCATAGGAGGGGCTTGTGGTCAGTCTGAACTATGAAGTGAGTGCCAAACAAGTATGGCCTCAGCTTCTTCAGGGCCCACACCACAGCAAAGGCCTCCCTCTCTATAGCTGACCAGCGTTTCTCTCTAGGGGTCAGCCTTCTGTTAATGAAAGCTACTGGCTGGTCTTGACCTTCATCATTCAGTTGAGACAGTACAGCTCCCACACCCAGCTCAGAAGCATCTGTTTGGACAATGAACTTTTTGGTGTAGTCTGGACTCTGTAAGATGGGGGCAGTGCACATGGCCTGCTTTAGGTCTTCAAATGCCTTCTGACAGCTAGCTGTCCACTGAACCTTTTTGGCATTTTCTTGGAGGTCAGATCATTCAAGGGGGTCACTATAGATCCATATCCCTTCACAAACCTCCTATAGTACCCAGTCAGGCCTAAGAAGGCTCTCACCTGTGTCTGGGTGATTGGAGCAACCCATTCCATTATGGTTTGGATTTTGCTCTGTAAAGGCTGAACCTGGCCTCCACCCACAAGGTGGCCCAGGTACACAACCTGACTCTGCCCTATCTGGCACTTAGTGGCCTTGATAGTGAGGCCTGCTTTCTGCAGAGCCTCCAAAACATTCCTGAGGTGGACCAGGTGATCCTGCCAGGAGGAACTAAAGACAGCAATATCATCTAGATAAGCTGAGCAATAAGTTTCCATCCCTGCCAGAACTTTGTTCACCAACCTCTGAAAAGTGGCAGGTGCATTTTTCAAGCCAAAGGGCATCACCACAAAGTGGTAGTGCCCACCAGGGGTTGAAAATGCTGTTTTGGCTTTTGCTTCATCAGCTAACCTGATCTGCCAGTAGCCAGCTGTCAGGTCAAATGTACTGAGATACTTGGCTGAGGCCAAAGTATCAATCAGCTCATCTGCCCTTGGTATGGGATAGGCATCAGTCCTAGTGACTGCATTGAGGCCTCTGTAGTCTACACAAAACCTCATTTCTTTCTTACCACCCTGGGTATGAGGCTTGGGTACCAGGACTACTGGGCTAGCCCAAGGGCTATCTGAAGGCTCAATCACGCCTAACTCCAACATCTTCTGGACTTCAGTCCTGATACAGTCCCTGACATGGTCAGGTTGCCTGTAGATTTTACTCTTTACAGGCAGACTGTCTCCACTGTCCACCTCATGGGTGCACCAGGAAGTCTGACTAGGGGTCAGGCTAAACATATGTCTATACTGCTGCAGAACTTGTCTGCACTCAGTTTGCTGATGGTCAGTGAGGCTGCTTGCCAAAGCAACACCATCTACTGACCCATCATCAGGGTTCTGTGAGAGCAGGTCAGGGAGAGGGTCACTCTCCTCCTCCTGTTCCTCATCAGTTGCCATGAGCAAGCCCATGTCAGCCCTGTCAACATATGGTTTTAATCTGTTGACATGGAGCACCCTCAGGGGATCCTGGGAGTTCCAAGATTCACCAGATAGGTGACTTCTCCCTTCTGTTCAACTATTGTATGGGGGCCACTCCACTTGTCTTGGAGGGCTGCTGGGGCCACAGGCTCCAACACCCACACTTTCTGTCCTGGCTGGTATACAGTCAGTACAGCCTTTGGTCATGCCAAGCTTTTTGTAATTCTTGGCTGGCTTCCAGGTTTTTGGTTGCCTTTTTCATGTACTCAGCCATCCTGGAGCGGAGACCAAGTACATAGTCCATCACATCTTGTTTGGGGGCTTGAGAGGTAACTCCCAGCCCTCTTTTACCAAACACAATGGACCTCTCACAGGATGCCCAAACAGAAGCTCAAATGGGCTGTAACCAACCCCTTCTGTGGAACCTCTCTGTATGCAAACAACAGGCAGGGAAGAAGAAGGTCCCATTTCCGCCTAAGCTTCTCTGGGAGTCCTTTAATCATTCCCTTCAGGGTTTTGTTGAAGCGTTCAACTAAACCATTGCATTGTGGGTGATAGGGGTGGTGAACTTATAAGTTACCCCACACTCCTTCCACATTGCCTTCAAATATCCTGACATGAAGTTGGTACCTCTGTCAGAAATGACCTCCTTTGGGAAACCCACTCTGGAGAAGACTCCAATGAGGGCTCTTGCCACCACAGGGGCTGTGGTGGTCCTCAGAGGAATTGCCTCTGGGTACCTGGTGGCATGATCCACTACCACCAGGATAAATCTGTGCCCAGATGCAGTGTGAGGGTCAAGGGGACCAACAATGTCAATCCCTACCCTTTCAAAGGGTACCCCCACCACAGGTAGTGGTATCAGGGGGCCTTTGTTGTGCCACCTGCCTTGCCACTGGCTTGGCAGGTGACACAGGAGCGACAAAACTCCTTTGTGTCCTCTGACATATGTGGCCAATGAAAATGTGGAACAAGCCTGTCCCAGGTCTTGTATTGGCCCAAGTGACCTGCCAAAGGGATGTCATGTGCTAGGGTCAAGAGGAACCCCTAAACTTCTGAGGTATTACCAACCTCCTGGTGGCTCCAGGGGCTGGATCTCTACCTTCAGAATATAGGAGTCCCTCATCCCAATAAACTTTATGGGACCCACTAGCACTCCCAGCAGCCTCAGCAGCAGCCTGCTGTCTGAGGGGTTCAAGAGAGGGGCAGCACTGTTGCTCCTTCCTCAGATCTTCCCTAGAAGGGCCCCCTGCCCCCAAGAACTCAACCTGATCAGGCTCAAGTTCCTCTGGGGCAGTTCCTTCTTCAGGGTCTGCTTCTCCTCCCTCAAGAGGGAATCTGTGATCTGAGACAGAGGGAAGGCACTGCCTTAACCCTACTGCTCCTCTTCTTGAGAAGCATCTGGTCCATAGTTTCAGGATCCAGAGCTGGTTCAGTGTCATGCATTTTGGCTTGTGACCTGGTCACAGCAAATACCTCTGCAGGGATGCCCAACATCTCAGCATGAGTCCATAACTCTACTTCAGACCAGGCTGAAGTCTCTAGATCATTGCCCAATAGACATTCTACAGGGAGGTCTGCACTGACTACAACCTTCTTGAGGCCAGTTACCCCTCCCCAGGAGAAATTCACAACTGCCAGACTATGGTTGGTCTTGGCATTGCTTGCATTGGTCACCTGGTACATTTCACCCAGGATGATCTGTCCAGTGTCCACAAGATCCTCTGCCACCATGGTGACACTAGCACCTGTGTACCTAAATGCCAAAGCCTGTTTGCCATTGATTACAGGTTGCTGTTTGTATTTGCCCAGATTACTGGGGCTCACGAGGAAGGACATGTCAATGTCTCCATCACAAATCAGCATTGCCTGAGTGGGTCCTCTGACTAGGCCAGAGTCCACTTCAGAACCCAGGGTCAACCCTACTACACCCTTCTTCTGAGTACCACCTCCACCAGTAGCTGAACTAGGGGGAACAGTTGCCTTAGGGGCAGGAGTGGTGGTGGTTTGGTCTTTGGACTTGTTACAATCTGAAGTCCAGTGCCCTTTCTGTTTACAGAATTTGCACCAGGGCTTCTTTTGGCCTTTTCCCTTGTTGGATTGTGACTCCCCACCAGATGCAGATTTTTGGGGCCCTTGTGAAGACTTCTGGTCTGTTGACTTATCCCCACCTTTCTCAGAGCCCTTCTGATCCTGCTTCTTTGTGTCACCCCCTTGGTTCTGGGTTTTCTGCCTCACCCTGGTTCGGACCCACTTGTCTGCCTTCTTTCCCAATTCTTGGGGAGAGGTCAGATCTGAGTCTACCAGGTATTGATGCAACAACTGGTTCTGGCAATTATTAAGGATCTGTTCTCTCATCATTAGATTATACAATCCCTTGAAATCAGTAACCCTACTGCCAACCAGCCAACCCTCCAGAGCCTTGGTTGCACAATCTACAAAGTCAGTCCAGTCCTGAGTCTGTGCCTTCTGGGTGTCTCTGAACTTCAACCTGTACTGCTCAGTGGTTAAGCCAAACCCATCTATCAGTGCACTCTTCAGGACTTCATAGTCATCAGCATCCTCTTCTCTAATAGTGAGGAGCTTGTCTCTACCTTTATCTGAAAAGGAGAGCCACAAGATTGCTGCCCACTGCTTTTGGGGGACCTGTTGTACTCTACCGGCCCTTTCCATAGCCGTTATCCACTTATGGATATCATCCCCACTCTGGTAGGGAGGAACAACCTTGCTCAGGTTCCTATGGTCTGGGATATTTTCCCTGCCTCTAGGGACACTGTTGCTGCCACCAGGGGGTTCTAACCCCTCTCTTCTAGAAGCTCTCTGGAGCTCAAAGGCTTCTTTATCTAATGCCAACTGCTTGGTTTTGAGGGCAAATCTTGCTTCCTCATACTGCAGCAGTTTGTACAGTCTTTCAGAGGAGGTCTCTCTTCTTGGGAAGTAGGAGTTCCTCTGGTGGACAAATTCTCTGCCAGAGTGATAGGAGTGGTCAGATTCCCTGGAAAGGGACCTATGCCTCTCCTCCACTGTGTCAGTTCTCTTAGGGAGAATTCCTCTGTCCTGTTCAGACCCCTTGGGGCCTGGCCCTACAATCACAGAGTCCGGGTCATCCTGATGTTCATCATCTGACCCAGACACTATAACTGACCCACCCACTGATCCAGACCCCTTAGCTCCTAGAGCTAATCTAAGGTCATCTGCTGTTAGCAGATCTATCAAGTGTAGTGTGGAGGGACTCTGTCCTATCTTCAGGTGCCTCTCAGCACACATGGCTTTCAAGTCACAGAAAGTCATGTCCTTATACTGAAGCTGGGTGGATCCACTGGGTCCATCCCTTGAGGACATTCTAGTGTTGTGCAGTGTTGTACTACCTACACTAGTTTGTGGCCTACTGATACTAGCTTGAGCTGTAGAAAGGGTGTGCTATCCCTTTTGCACACAGCTCTAAGTTCAGTAGAACTTATTGATACTAAGCTTGATTTTATATGTACCTTGAGTACCTATAGTGGTTTTCAGTTAGTAATTCAAATAGAGATTTTCTGGTAAAACAATAGCAAGCTGGAATCCCACACGCTGCCACCAATGTGAGAAGTTGGCCTGGTATATGCTGTCCACTTGTTAGAGTGGGCACCTTGCACCAGTACAAATCGACTTTTATGGTTGGTAGGTTTAAGACAACCTTTATAGAAAGCTATCCTAGTGGTAGCTGTGGAGAGCAGCCTTCAGGCTAAGTCTTGGAGGAATGTAAAGCAGCTTGTTTTACCACACAATCTCTTGAATCACCAAATGAAAAGACACCACCAGGTATATATATCAAATATATATGTATTTATTAATAAACAACTCTCTACTAATCTCTTTATGAGATTAGAAGTCAGGAACATATGTACAATGCAAAGTTATCACAAATAAGTTAGCACAATCATTTATCACAATCCTAGCTTGGCTAGACCTGGGCCTAGAGCATATAGAATCGAGGGACCCCAAAGAACCACCCCAGGTAGTTGCAGGAGACCCACAGGGGACGGACGCGGTGTTCAGACACTGGTGCGAGTCCTGTACGAGTCTGTGCGCATGGGCGCGATTGAGATTTCAATGTTAAAGGTCCCTTGCGTGTTCGAGGCGAACACACCGATCGGTCCTTGTACGAGGCGAAGGACGCGGTTACAGATAGAGTTGCAAGGGAGATGGACGCGATGTGTTTAACACAGACGCGAACCCTGTACGAGTCAGCGCGATAGTCGCACTTAGAAAATGAGAGTTTTAGGGCACTTCTAGGGTAGCTACAAGCAAGCCACTTACAGGGTAAGTAGTTCTAGGGCCCACACCCACAGGAGCACCGTAGTACTGAAGTTACCTCACCCAGGGGAGCCGGGTGCATAGGTGTCCTTTGGTGTCGGGTCACGGCGTCGTTCTCAATGGGAGCCAGTGAGGACTTGCTGCTTGCGGCGACTGAAGAAGTGTCCGGTGGAATCCAAGCCTGGATTCAGAAGATGGAAGACCTGAAAGCAGAGGGGACAGTGTTCAAGGGCACTTGGCAGTGACCCGGGGCAAGGAAGATGAATGCCCACCGTCGTCGACAGATTCAGGTCGTTCACGGGAGTCTTGACACTTCGACCACGAGGTCCAGGAGGCGTCGAGGATGGCCAGGAGCTGGATTCACTGTGTCCCACAAAGTCTGCAGCTGACTGCGGTGTCGGCGACCCGATTGGAGCCAACAAGCCTTGGTAGCAGCAAGTCTCGTGGGGGGAAGGAAAAGTCAATGGTGCAGACCAGCAAGGTCTGTGGAACTTACCCAGCGAGGGTAGGTCAGGGCAGGCCTGGAGCAACCAGGGGAGCCCTTTGGTTTCTTTGGAAAGTCTTCTGGGGACCCACAAGCCGGCTGGCAAGGGATCATGAAGACGCCTCGTGCTGAGTCTCTCAACAGGGGCCCACGGTCACTCGGGATGATGTAGGCCTCCGATTTTGGGAGGGATCTCTGCTGGAGGCTGGGACCACACGTGGTTCAAAGTACAAGTTCGTAGAACGTCGTGAAGGGGTTGCACTTGACAATAGTGCACGGTACCCGGGGTCTGAGGCTCCTCGTCGCTCGTGGGGTCTACTTGCCTCAGCTTCGCTGGGGACTCACGATGGCCTTGGCGAAGTCAGGAAATCTTCTTCCTGGGCTGCAGGGACTTCGGGCTCCGGCGGGAGCGGCGTAGTTTGCGACCGTCGTTGTTGTTTTTGGTGCCTGCCAAGCAGGGGAGTCACTCCTTGACTCCAAGGGAGATTCTTCAGTCTTCCAAAGGTAGTGGAACATCGAAGGTCCAGGATTCTTCTGTAGAGCATCGTCCAGGGGTATCTGGGGTGCTATGCACAGGTTCCCCCTCTTATACTAAAGAGAAGGGAGGGACTAGCTCTATGACCCCACCTATGGGAGGGTCAGGGGAGTGGGTGGCTACACCCACTTCCCTTTGTCCAGTTTCGCGCCAGAGCAGGGGCAGGTAGCCCCTGAGCCGGTTTGAACTGGCATATGCACAGAGGAGCCTTCTGCTCCCCCAGTGCAGGATTTCAAAGCCCTCTAGGAGTGCACCCACCCAGCCCCAATACACTAAACCCTGTCTGGGAGGTGGTCACACCCCCTTGGGACAGGATATCTATTGTTGGGCTTCCTCCACTGCGAGTGTCGGTCATCAGCAGGAGGGCAGCCCAGTGTCTGTGACTGGTGGCATCCATTTTGTGATGCCAGGGCTCTTCAGGGTTCTACCGCGTTTCAACAGTAGCTACATGTCTATCCCTCTAGAAGGGTGGGATCATACTCCCACACCAGTTACTGGTGTGGGGGTATGATTCCAAAGTGTTTGACACCAAACACAACATGTTTTGATGCAGCAATTCCATAGTTAGCATTTACCGCGAGGATATAATGCACTTAAGAGTATATGGTTTGGCTGCATTCACAAACAGCCCCAGAGAATAGACTCTGAGAGCTGCAGAGGGGTCCTGCTCAGGCAGAGGCACCCCCTCACATTGAAACTAAGCACCCTGCCCTCAGGATTGATAGGGCCTGCTGTAGGGGTGACTGATAAGTCTCAATGTGTGTGCAGGGGAGATATAGGGAACCTATATCTCAGTGAGGGGTGCTAGCACTTCCTCACCCAGGCTGCAGTAGCAGGCCTGTGGTGTCAGATTTAGTCTGCTTCCCAGGGGTGGCATAATACATGCTTCAGCCCCTGGTAGGCCTGTGAAGTACCTATGCCCTTGGTACCTAAGGTACCATATACTAGGGACTCATAAGATACCACAGTATCCAATCACTAGTGCACCTAGAGTGCACTCCAAGTCGTTTAGAGAGAACAGAGAGGCTGGGGCCCTGATTGGCAGGGTCCCAGCCAGACTATAGCCAGAAACCAGTGTAAACATCAGAAAAAAAGTGGGGGCAACATAAGAGGCAGATCCTACTCTCCTACAGATGTTATAGTTAGGAAATAGAATTTGAAAAGCCTTAGAAATTCACTTAAAAAAACAAAGTTTACATGAACATTATAGTTAGGAAAAAGAATTTTTAAAAACTTAGAAATTCACTGAAAAAACCAAAGGTTACAGGGATGGTATAGTTAAGCTCAGATTTCACTGGTACAGAGCCAGTGAAATTCAGCGGTTATAGTTACCGGATCTATATATAACTTATGTCCCCGTAATGCGCTTCTGATGACCTCACATATTACACCACTCGTGACATCTCAAAAGACATCACTGATGACATCATCCACAGACGCATTCACACACCCACTCACACCCCCATACAACCTCTCATATGCCCATTCATACACCCACACAACCACTCACATACCCATTCATAGACCCATACCAGTATTCACAGACCCACTCACTCTTCCATAGAGCCACTCACACACTCACTCACTCGAACAGCCACTTACACAACCATTCACTCACCCATACAGCCACTCATACAACCAGTCACTTAGCTATACAGCCACTCACATATCCACACACCCACACAGCTACTAACATACCCACTTATTTACCTACACAGTCACCCACACACCCACTCACTCACCCATACAGTCTCTCAACACAACCACTCACCCATTACAAGCACTCACATACCCACACAACCTCTTACATGCCCATTCACACATCCATACAAGCATTCACACATCCGGTCACTCACCCATACAGCCATTCACACAACACTTACTCTTCAGTTCAGCCACTCAAACACCAACTCACTTAACCAAACACCCACTCAAACACCCACTCACTCACCCATAAAGCCACTTATACACCAAGTCTCTCACTCATACAGTCATTCAGACACCCACTCACTCACCCAAACAGTCACTACATACCCACTTACACACCCGCAACTCGTACCGCAACTCACTCACCCACAAAACCACTGACACACCCACTCACTCACTCATCAATACAGCCGCTCACACAGCATCTCACTCACCCACACAACTACTCACATGCCAACTTATATACCCATACAGCCACTTACACACCCATACACACAAGCTTACAGTCACTCACATAATATGTTAGAATTAGTATCACTCAGTAGTAGTGCACCTAGTATACTAATTTAACTTTTGTAGTAGGTTAGTATATATGTTTAACATCCATAAACTCTTAATAACACACTCACTTGATGATGTCATCAGTGATGTCATTTGAGATGTCATCAGTGATGTCATTGACCATGTCATGAGTGACGTAATATGTGACGTCATAAGCAGTGCCTTTTCGGGACGTAAGTTATAGTTAGCTCAGGTAACTATACCTGCTGAATTTCACTGATTTTGTACAAGGGAAATCTGAGCCCTGTAACGTCCCTGTAACCTTTGGGTTTTTCAGTAAATATATGCATATACATATATACACACACTTGGCTAACAGAGGACTCTGTGCCTGATATTTTTGCGGCTCTTCCAGAAAATTATTATCTACTTAATTTAAATAGACCTCAGGGTAAATTAGTTGGAGGGGTGGCTGCATCTATTAATAGCACCTCTCCTTCACCAAACTTCCCCCTTACCCATTCCGATGGTAGAGAATTTGATAATTAAATTAGATTTGCCCACCTCCCCTCTAATATGTATACTCATGTACAGACCCCTGGGCTATATGCCCCAGTTTCCTTTACATCTAAATGATGCTTTATCTGCTCTAGCCATTGATTATGCAAAAATATTACTTCTTGGAGACTTTAACCTGTGGGCCAGGGAGGAAAATGGCAGCTGCATATCTTCTGATCTTACTGATCTTCTGATTAGTCTGAATTTTGATCAACAGGTGTTTACAAACACTCATAATAAGGGCCATATACTTGATCAGGTTTGGTCACTGAATCTGACTATATCTAACCTTGCAGTTGCCCCTTGTACTTGGTCAGACCATCACTTAATTACATTTGACATAAATGACATAACATCCAGGAAATCCCCCACCTGCCCAGACATCTCCTCTAGAAACTGGAAGTGATTCAAACTAAATACCATCTGTTACTCTTTGGCTAAGTCCAAACCTTCTGATAGCGCGAGTCTAAACAATCTTGATGGGGTAACTTCCAACTGGTATCAGCAAGCAAATGGAGACACGCACTACCAGAATACTTCCAACTTGAAACTTGTTATTATGGACAACAGTTTTTATAAATCACAAGTCATCGCCCATGTAATGGACACCAACACTTATTCCGTACTTGATTACAATCCTACTAACCAGTTTCTAGACATTTTGAAGGACATTGTACAGAGAGCAGTTGAGAATGGAGTGATAACAGAGAGGGTCAAAAAATTTCTAATACAAAGCAACCCTAAATCACCATCCTTCTATATGCTTCCCAAGGTACACAAGAACCTACATCAACCTCCTTTCAGACCCATTGTTTCGACCAGAGGCAGCATACATGAACCTGTGGGTAAATTCATTGATAAATATTTACAACCATTTGTTGCCAACATCAACACATACATCAGAGATACCACGGACTTCATTTCCAAAATAAATCAAATCCCTATCACACCGGAAGAAGAACTGTGGTTTTGCACAGTTGATGTAAAGGCACTATACACATCAATTCCACACAACCTTGGCATTGAAGCCATAGAACATGTTCTATTACAGTCTACACTGGAACCAGACTTGCAAGTGTTTTTAATGGAGTCGTTACAATTCACTTTATACCAGAGCTATTTCAAATGGGAGGAACAATGGTTTCTACAATTGTCTGGCACTTCGATGGGCAATTGTGCAGCCCCATCGTATGCGAATATTTTTATGCATTGTTTCGAGGAACAACACATTTTGAACATGCGTGTTTGGCAAGAACCTACTAAGATGTTTGTACGATTCATTGACGACATTTTCATCATATGGACAGGCTCACATCTTGAATTGATGTCATCTCTTAATGCGATCAACTCTATTCATGAACGTATTCAATTCACCTTTGAAGTTCAATCTGACAAGATTAAGTTTTTGGACGTACAAATTCACAGAATGACTGATAAATTAGAAACCAACATTTTTCGCAAACCAACGGACAGAAATAGCATCTTACACTTTAACAGCTTCCATCAACCTCCATTGAAAAAGAATTTACCATACTCACAACTACTGCGGGTTAAACGCATTGTATCTGACCCGAACAATGTGCACTACAAATTGATGCTATGTTGACCAGATTTATTGAACGTGGTTATCCTGTTGAAATTCTTGAACAAGCGAAATTAAGAAGTGCCAACAAGAATAGAACGGACCTCTTGAGAAAGACGGAGAAGAAATCTCTAAACCGAATGGTAGTGGTCTCGAAATATTCTACAATAAGTCACCGTTTTAAGAACATCATCAATAAACATTGGGCAGTACTAGCCACGGAACCTGACTTTAAGGGCGAAATCTCAAAGAGACATTGACTAAGATCACCAAAATCACTCAGCCCTCTTCCTATGAGGGATTGCGACCATGTTACAACTGTAGTAATTGTCATAACAGTATTCAAGGGTCGTTCATAACTCACCCAATGAAAGGTACTAAAATCAAGTTAAAAGTCAATGCTACCTGTAATACGTCTAACGTAATTTATTTGTTGAAATGCCCGTGTGGGTTAAGCTATGTGGGTAAAACTGAAAGGAAAATTAGAACCCGTATTTTGGAGCATAAAAGTAATATACGCACCAAGAATCTCAAATCAGTGGTGGCTGCCCACTTCACAGACAAACAACATAACATTTGTCAATTGAAATTTTTGGTTCTTGAAGTGATCGACAAAAAAGAAGGTGTGGACAATAACAACAGGTTACTCCAAAGAGAGAACCATTGGATTCGATTCCTCAACACGATGAAGCCTCATGGACTCAATGATCGCATGGAATTTTTATGCTACTTATAACTTTGATTCGTTTACTCATTAATTGCCAATCTAAACATGTCTTTTAGCGTTGCTCTCTACATTATGTACCTATTCATGTCGTGATTTTCTGTTTCAGTTTTTTTAATTTAAGTAGTGCTTGGGTTAAGCTGTTGTCTTCGTGTCTTTATGCTCACACACACTTTTTATTTTCATTCACCATCTATACACCATTGGGGCTTTGTCTCAATCATTTGTGTGCTTTCACCCTACTTTCATCTCATCTGAGTGGACTTGGCAGTTTTTCTTTTCGTTTCACATATTAGTTCACATGGTGTTTATTCTTCGGTATTTATAGAGAGTTCATTTCGCACATAGTTTTTGATCGTGTATTTTTTGAGTACCACGTTTAAGCCTGATACCACACTTTTAGCTCATTTACCGTTTTATATACTCGATTCCAAGATGGCGTTATGTTTTACCGCTCTGATACATAGAATTCATTGTTGTGCTCACAACTATCGGTTTTGTACACAATCACCGTGTCACATGTCAAATTCAGCCGATGGGATTGAGGGCACCTCCCATTTCACTGAGCGCGTTTAAACTTCCGGGAACCATAGGCGCCGGATTAAATAAAATCGGGAACGCGCTGATGTAGACATCCTTGCGGGACCAACGTTTCTTGTAAGTATTAGATCCACACGGGTTCACCTTTGTTTACGGGTATTTTTCTAGGATTTTCACGTACGTGACCGAAGGTTATTGTAATTTTAGGGTGCAGTATATTTATTGTTGTTATCTGCATTTGTAAGTACATAAGTTTATTTGCATTGCATGCTCGGTCACTACACGTTTACTTGTACGTGTTGAATTCACTCGTCAGGATCATTTCCTCATTGACACACTGGATTACTCCTCCGTCACATCTTGTTCGTTATTCACAGGGCTTCACTTGTTTTAATAGTGATAGATCATTGTTGTTTCATCGTTTCTTGTACACGTTTATTTGCACGTGTTGGACTCACCCGTTAAGAGTATTTCCTTAGCGTTACACCAGATCATTCACTTGTCACTGTTTACTCACTGTCTATAGGACTATACATGTTCCAATAGTGATCAACAATTATTTTATCATTGTGTCTTGTACACGGGAGTACATGTATGGAGGTCTATCTCTCTACTTTGATTCTTTATATGTAGACACGTGCACTTGTTTTGGTATCCACACATTCACAGTTTCACATATTTGTCTGCATGTCCGTCTATTTTTCTTTTTGTGTATTTAGATGTGGGAGATAAGGTTTCACCTTTTTAGGCATGACTATTTGCTACTGCTATACCCTCCAGGGGTACTTTCTTCATGTAAGCGCTTTTTCTTATCTTATTACAGATGTTTTCCCCTGATGAAGGGCACTGGGTTGCCCGAAATGCATTGGGACTGATGTATTAATATATATATACATGGATTTTGCCTGATGAAAGCATGAAATTGGATATGAAGTAATATCTTCACACGGATAGTAATAAAGACTACAACAAAGTGAAAATAATCCTCAAATCAAGGAAAATCTTTTTTTGAGTAGATTTCTACCCACTTCTTGGGACTTACAGTTGTGCACAGGGGGACATCTCCTAACCAGGAGATGCAACTTGGTTTTTGTAACTTCCAACTGGCTCAGGGAAGCTAGCGATATGCATTCTCCAATGCGTAAAACAAATCAATCCGCTGCCATGAAGCATCTAGATGGTATACTGATGAATTTAAGAAAGCAAAACTCGAGTTACGCCAGTCAGAACGTAAATGGAGGAAAGCATGCTCGCAGGATAAAAAGGATAACTTTATTTTGCAGCTTAAAGCCTATTTGAAACTGATATGTGAGACTAAACTTACCTACTTCTCTAATAAAATTGTAATGTCTGAAAATAAAACCAAAGTAATATTTGACACGGTTACTGAACTCTCCAAACCAAACTGCTCAAATGCCCTAGTGGTCCCCACTCAAAAATTGTGTGTTGACTTAAACGTCTTCTTCATCGAAAAAGTTCAGATGATAAATGACAGCATCCCCCCTCAGCCCTCCTACCAGTGCGGTCCTCTCCGAAGACGTAAACCCAATAAAGTTCACAGAATTTCACAGAAGCTGATGAGTAAGATCAAATCTGGCTCACCTAATGATATTTGCCCCTCTGGATCCAAAAAATTGTCTTCTCGGAGCTTCCCGACCCAGCGATCTCTTTGCTCAATCTATCCTAAGTCAGGGCATGGTTCCCCATACTTTTAAGGAGGCAGTGGTTGTTCCATTGCTAAAATAAATCTGGGAAAGATTCATCGGTTTTAAAGAACTATCGCCCCCATCTCCTTACTTCCTTATTTAGCTAAGATATTGCAGGCTCACATTGCCCATCATCTCTGCTCTTTCTTAGAAGCCTGTCCTTCCTGGACTCTGATCAGGTGGGTTTTCGACCCCTACATTCTACGGAAACTGTCATACTCTCTGTAGTTGATGATATGAGAGAGGAAGCAGACAAATGACGGGCCCAGGCATCAGTCCTTTTGGACTTCTCGGGGGGCCTTTGGCACTGTGGATCATGACATTTTAATTGACTGTGTCAAGGCCACTGGTTTGTAGGGATTAGCATTAGATTGGCTGATATCCTTTCTCTCAGACCGATACTAGTTGGTCTGCCTTTTTCCCCTCTGTTCTTCCATGGACAGACTTGATTGTGGAGTACCACAGGGCTCTTCTTTATCTCCCCTGCTATTCAATCTCTACATCCGCCTGTTGGTTCATACTCTACAGAAGTGAAGAGTAAAAATATGTAACTACGCTGATGACCTGCAGCTACTCTTCAACATTGATGACTCACCGGATTCTTTAGAGTTTTTTCAGAGCACTATGCTCTACATTCCTGACTGGATGAACTGTCATCAGCTGAAGCTGAACTCAGATTAAACTGAGATTGTGATGACTTGAAATAAACTGCATAGTTGGAATCCCTCTATCTGGCCATTGGAGAAGGGGCTCCTCCTATCCCAAAAAATGCAGTTAAAAGCCTTGGGATTTTAATCGATGAAGAACTTTCACTAGGTGCAGTGACTTCGTCCCGTTTTTTTCAACTTAAAAAAATATAAAATTCAGGAAATTCTTCTTCTCTGAGGCCATAATCCAGATTATAACTGCCCTTGTCATGTCACAAATTGATTTTGCGAGCTCTCTCTACCAGGGTCTTCCCCAGGGTTTGAGTCAGAGGCTCCAGTTGGTTCAAAACCAAGTGGCTAGATTGGCCTAGATTCTGTCACACCAGACCTTTGCTGGTAAAATTACACAGGCTTACAGTCGCCCAGAGGGCGTTTTTCAAAACTGGGTGTATTATTTTCAAATCTCAATATGGCAAAAGCCCTTTTTTCGTGACCTCCAGAATCTGTCATTATACCCCCAAGAGCAATCTGAGGTCTGCACTCCAAAGTGTATTAGTGATCCCTCAGTTTAATAGGAAGAGACTGGGTGGATCCAGGTTTTCTGTGCTTGTCTTCTGCATTTGGAATTCCTTGCCCCCTAACATCAGAGCCACAACTTCCTATACTTGTTTTAGTTCTCTGCTAAAAACCTGGCTTTTCAGACAGGCATACGGTTAAGATCTGAGTCTCTCTTGCTGCTGTGCTTTTAGCGCCATGAAACCTTTCTGGTGTACGTGCGCTTTATAAATATGCTGTAACATAACAAACACGCACACACATCTGTTTTCCTAGCAACGTTTTAAAGCATAGTATTAGCACAGTGCCATCCATGCCGAGCTAGAAAGGGACAAACACTTTTGTCATTTTCACAGCAAAGTATCTAAGCATAGGATCAGTTAGTGCCATCGGTGAAGTGCTGAAATATGACAAAAGCCTTTTACCACTCGAGGCAGAGTATTACAGCTTTGGATTGGTAAAATATCATCCAAGCCAACCTGAAATGAATAAAAGCAACCCCTGACATGTGCCTCACTCTTACCAGAGCTCTTCAGAAAGGTATAGCTTTGTCCAGACACAAGTTTTGAAAAAGGTAATGTGAGGATTATGGTGCATTACATGGTGTGGTTGTGCGACCTCACCATGTAATAGACTCTACAAAACGGTCTTGGGTCCAGTCAGGCTCATTTGTGAAACCTCTTGCTCAACCCTGGGTAGTTGTGGCTTCAAGCAGCAAGGCTTAAACAATGGAACTACTGTAAAGCATTTTAGACCTACCAAACAACGGAATAAGAAAGTCATGCAACACAAAAGAAATCTGAAACTAAATTATTAAAATAGATTACACATTTATACATTTTAAGACATCAAAATGAACAAAATTCACCAGATGGTTCCGGGGATATAGATGTTTAAGTAAAACGTAAATCTCAACTTTTTAGTCCAAAGCGTAAACAAACATTGGTAGCTGTAAAGTTTGGAAACTTTTGAAAAGTTTTAAAGAATTGTATTTGACTAGTCTGGCCTAGACTGTGTGACCAATTTCGACAGGGAGAAGGTCAGGGAGCCAGCAAGGAGTCTCTGGACAGTTACCTGGTTACCAAAGCAGTCTCAAGTCCAGTTCCACACTTTATGCAAGGGCCGCTATAGACTTCAATGGAGTGGTCCTGATGCTGAGGATACAGAATGCTGAGGATGCTGAAAAGATTCTCTGGATGCTGTGCAGTAGACGGTTACCTTCCTGGGGTTGTTCCTTGGTACATGGGTGAAGTGAGGCGACTTGGGCCACAAGGGTCAGGGTCCCTCAAAGTCCTCTTTGAGCCAGCAAAAGCCCTGCAATGGCGGGGCTATTGGTCTCAGGTCACAGCAGGTCCGGAGGTATCCTTTAGTGAGGGATAGTGTACCTTGTTGTTGACCATGCTGCACTCTGATGACTCTCCTGGGTCCTGCAGACTCGGTGCAATTTTTTAGTGATGAGTGGTGGACTTCTTGGCTGCACAGTGGTAGCCAGCGGAGGTGTCATCGAGGTGACTACCGACCAGCGGACGTGGGCAATTTTAGCCTTTGTGGCCCTGGAGCTGGAATAGGGAGTCAGCCAACTGACTCTTGGAGTTCACCTTTGTGGTTTGGGGCTCTGGATTGACTTTTCTAGAAGCCAGGATCCACAGATACAGTCCTCTCTTTGCTAGCCCAAGCAGCAGCAGGTGCAGTCCAGAGTTTGGTGCACCCTCTCTTGCCAGGTATAGGGATCAGCAGGGCAGTCCTTCCTCCAGTGCAGATGTGATCTGAGGTTCAGGTAGTCAGGGTGCCATATTTATACCTATTGAAAAAAACGTTTGGTAACTGGTTTCCCCTCTCTGTTCCAGCAGCCAGCCCGTCTACCTGAACAAAGAGGTATCCCCTCTCAAGTGTGGTTGTCATTTGCCTATCAAAGGCTGCGTCTCCTCTGAAGTTGCCTTTTGGGCCAACACCCGGTGAACGTTACCACTGTGGGAAATGGCCTAATAACTTGATTGCAACGTCGAGTGTAACACCAATTTTAAATCATTTCTAAAAAATATTGTAAAATGTGGACATGAAAAACAACCACAACAGCCGAATAGCAAATGAATTGTGGCAAAGCAAGCAATGCCTTCCTTCAAGCTGCAGTTTCCAGAAGAAAACAATATATATCTGTTCAAACTATGTGAGTCACTAGAAGTAAACTGTGTCAAAACTTTTTACAGCAAAAATGTAATTAAAAATGATTTGGAGCATTTAACACACTGGAGCCAATTTTATCCAAGCGACAGTAGCCATGAAACTCCGGTTAGTGATCAATACAAGGCCACATTACCCTCAGCACATTGTTTTTGCTGCACAGATTTCCCAGGTATTACCTGTAGGAAATTACAGGCACACAAACCATGCGACTGAGTGTAATTTGCGATGAAACTTTGGTTTAAACAGGGCACAAATATTTTGTGGTCGATTTTACATTTTTAGTGCCTCTCAGAAAGAGGCTGTTAATGTGCCAATTTTATAACAGCATTTCAAGGCTTCGGATTGGTGGGTATCATAACTTAATTCACTCCATCGTCTTTGTTCTGCTTTATCCATGTCCCCAAAAGCAGGGCCACTGGAATTATGCGACAGTGGAGGACCAAATGTGGCAGGGTTGGCTAAATTATGTGAAAGGAAAGGGCAAATCATGCTGCCTAATGCAGTACATTTCGAGATAATATTACTTCATTATTTTGTCATTGTTTACACATGGTAACACTGTCTGGGCAAAAATTTCACCTCGTTAGTACCAGTTTACCTACCAAAAACAGCAATATGCAACTGAAAGGTGACAAGCCAACCTTTGCAAATGGCCTTCCACTTCACTGGAACACGCCAACATGTTTTTTGATCCATTTGAGGTAGAAACGGTTTTTGGGGAAAAATCCACAGATTGTGCAGTAGATGATGGGTCACGTGGCCAATAATAGGGCAAATCCATAATTTTATGAAAAACGCTGCAGCTACAGAATCGCATAGTTCCTGTGGCAGTGTCTATAAGGTGCATAAATCAACCGATAGCAAGTAATCATCTATACAGACCACATCATCGGTACACAATGAGACGTTCTCCTTTACTTTGTGGTATCAGTTTATGGTGTATGCTCCCAGCCCACAGAAACTGCTTGCACCTTTCTGGACAGAGAAACAAATGGGATAATTGTTACTTGTCGTGATATTCGATTCACCGCTAACATAAATGCATTAGAGAAGATAATGGCTCTGGGAACCTTGAAGAGTGCGTGCTGCTATGCAGCGACACAATGCCAACGACGAAAGATAAACTGGGAGGTCAGTAATCTTTACAAGTGGACGTCCAAATATTAGCATTGGCTGGTGAGGTGGAAATTACGCTGACTCCTTCCAACATTGTTAATCAGGTGTATATTGCACAACCAGAAGTTTCTAATGTGCCAGAAGTCAATAGAAATAATAGGTGGATTAGAACGCTGACAGCTTTTCAAAAGTAGGGTGGGGTAAGGAAGGAAGGGCAAGAATTAGAACCTACATTTAAAAGCACATTGAATGTACAGATTTGTACTGCCACTGAGAAACCAACACAGTAATTAAAGAAAAAAACAGGAGATGAAGCAAAATGCACTGTTCCCAACATCTGTACATGTAAATAAATTCGATTTTTAATCAAGGAGACACTGGAAAATACTGGTAAAATATACAAGTCTTAAGAAAAGCATACTAGGAAATATACATTTTACTAAAGAAAACATAAGCTCCTGTACATCGCCGCTCAAACTGCAGGCCAGGGTGTAATAATCTATCATTGTTGGACATCTGCAATAGATTTTTGTCTTGTGCTCACAGTCACTTTTGAAGTGGTACTGGCATAAGAATCTTATATTATTGCAAAATTTCACTTGAAGACACACATAGTAGATTTCAATAACAACTACACCTAAGATTCTATTAAGTTGTGTTGATCAGTTGTGGATCTGGGCTACCAGGGTGGTCAAACAATGTGTTATGGGTTCCACTCATACTGCTGGCCACATGTTAGACTTGATTTTTACCAACTCCCCTTCGTTGTCCTGTGAAACCCCTTGTCCTCTTGTCTGGGCGGATCACGCTCTAATAAATTTTCATATTTCAGCGTCTCACATGGCCGCATCTTGCAATAATCCCCCTAAGCCAATCTATAGTAGACAATGGCATAAAGTTTCTCCTGATGCCTTTATGAAAGCATATACTACCCCTTACATAGAGAAAGCAACAGACATGCAGGAAGCTTTCAAATTATTCCATACATCTCTCAATACTGCCATTGATACTCTAGCACCCGTAAAACTTCACTCCTCATCAAGATTAACGCCACATGCGTCCTTGTATAAGCCGGATCTACGCAAGGAAAAAACCCAATGTAAAAGTTGGGAAGACAATGGCGAACTACTCCCATACCTAACAATCGGGAAGCTTATAAAAAATCTTTAGTGCACTATCACAGCAATATTAGGAAAGCACGGAAAAGTTTTATTGCTCAGCAACATTTGAGCGCTGGCAATTCCTCCAAGGAACTTTTTAAAACCCTTATTTCCTTCATCAATCCTCAGGCCTGCAATAACAACACTCCCCCTTCGCAAATATTTTGCAATCAGATTGCCGATCACCTGGAGGACAAAGTAAATCTAATTTATAATAATCTCGCAAATCTGACACACCGTTTTAACTCGGAGCCTATGTATGTCGGTAATAAGCAAACCTGCCCCTGCACTCTCACGAAGTTTGCTCCTTTCAGTGTAGAGTCCACTCAACTCGCTCTAAAAGCTGTTAAATCAGGTTCTCCTCAGGATCTTATTCCTGCGAAGAGAGCAATTGGCTCCACCCATTAGCTCCTTGTTGAATCTTTCCTTGAGCACGGGCGTAATTCCAGCAGAGTGGAAAGCTGCTCAGGTTATCCCGATCCCAAAAAAAAACAACCTTCCTACTACAGACGTTTCCAACTATCGTCCTATATCACTCCTTCCCTGGGTTAGCAAAATAATAGAAAGTAACATCAATAAACAACTGATGGACTATCTTGAGTCTAATAGGATCCTGGATTCATCTCAGTCAGGCTTCAGACCTATGCACAGCACCGAAACTGCACTCTTGGCTGTCACAGACCATATCAGAAACTGTCAAGACAAAAATCTTCCATCTATGCTTGTGCTGTTAGACTTGTCTGCGGCCTTCGATACCATATCTTATCCTATATTGATACGGAGATTGGAGGAGATAGGTATCCAGGGCCTGGTACTACAATGGTTTAGAAACTATCTGTCTGACCGAACGCAGACCATTCATCTAGGACCCTTTCGGTCACGTACCATGATAATAAACAAAGGAGTGCCCCAGGGCTCCTGTTTGAGCCCCACTCTGTTCAACATATATGTCACTCCTCTTGCAAACATCATAAGAGCGCATGGTTTTACGCCTATTTCATACGCGGACGATACCCAACTTCTGTTAGCTTTTGATAAAGACCCGTCCGAGACGAGAGAGCTTTTCACTGATGGCATGAAAACTATTACAGCGTGGATGGCTGCTAACTCTCTCCAACTAAATGGTGGCAAAACTGAAATCATGCTTTTTGGGGCTGCCTAACTGTTATGGTCTCCTGAGTGGTGGCCGCCGGAACTAGGACCCACTCCAAAATCTTCTGTGAAGAATCTGGGCATAAAACTTGATCAGAAGCTTACCATGAAAGACCAACTGACTTCCACTATTAGCTCCTGTTTCTATGTTATGAGGCTATTACGAAGAGTCTTTCCAATGCTCCCACTGGCAGTACATAAGACCCTAGTCCAGGCACTGGTGATCAGTCGCCTGGACTATGGAAATGCTCTTCTGGCTGCGTTCACCGAATACCTCCTGGACAAGCTCCAGGTAGTTCAAAATACAGCGGCTCGTCTAATTCACAACCTTCCAGCGAGATCTGCCTCTGTCCCTCTATTACATGCACTACACTGGCTGCCAGTGCGGAAGCAGATTAACTTCAAGATCTGTTGCCTAGTGCACAAAGCACTTAATGGTAAGGGACCTAGCTACTTGAAGGATAACCGTATCCCCTATCGTCCTACAAGATCTTTGAGATCTGCTAATAAGTCTCTTCTTATGGTACCACGCATCAAGAAAAAATGCTCAGGTGGCCGTGCTTTCTCTTTCTTAGCCCCCCATTTGTGGAACAAGCTTACCCTACACCTACGACAATGCACCGCTCATTACAATTTTAGAAAACTATTAAAAACTGAATTATTTTAATCTTTTAGGCTCCTTGCCCTGCATTTTGATCCCGCTGCGCCGAGATATCCCTTTGGGGATGATTCATGCGCATTACAAATAAAATAAATAAATAAATATGGCTCTCCATTCCGAGAAGGTCAAATTGAGGGCCATCTTGGAAAGATGGACAGAGGCCATTGCCCGAAGCTCATCAGGGAGCGAGAGAGAATTTCAGTGGAGCACACATAGAAGAGGTTAAAGATAGCTAAATTTACCAGGTTCATCAGAATGAGAAAATGAGCTGGATAGCACATGACAACTGCACCAGGGACATTTAACCCAGCAGATGCCAAGTTTAGCAATTATAGTTAGTGTTTAGTGATCAACAAAGTCAAACACTGAAGAAAGGACAAGTAGGATGAGAATAGTAAATAGACTGTTAGGACAAGTGCAGGAGATGAGTTGGACACATGAGTAAGGGCCGTCTCAGCAGAACGAAGGTGTCTGATTCCAAACTTAACAGGATTCAATAGGCAATATGGTAAGATATAACATGTATGTTTATTAACCACAAGATGTTCAAGCATCTTGAAGAACAATGTGGACTGAGAGACGTGTTGGTAGTTGGGGAAAAGGTAGGAAAAGCAATATCTTCCATTAGTAGAGACAGAACGGTAATTTCAAAGTAAATCGCTAAGCCTCATGAAAAGGATATTATTACATAGGGTGCATATGCAAAAAAGTCCTCTGCCGAAATATTTGACTATCTCTCCACCGTATGACAGGATGACAAGGTGAGCAGGACGGGTTGGCAGTTGAGTGTATGGGCTTGTGGGAGTAAACAACAAGAATGAGTGGAGAAGCCTTGCCAGAATACGGGGATAGTTGAAAGAATGTAAAAGAGAGGATGAAGCAATGAGCAATATGATGAGGCTGCCTAATGGTATTGTAATATTGGAATAAAAGTAAGGGGCACAGCAGAAAGACGAAACGTATGATTAAGTAACTGTTAAACGTTAAAGGGGCAACAAACACGATAAAGTTTGAGTCAAGCATTAGGGGGTTAAGTTTGTAGTAACTGAGTTCCTAGAAGTCAGTCACTTTTGCACAATTGAGCAACAGTGATACCAAATACAATGGCAACATGTAGATTGTAAGGTATCCATGGTTTAGGGCTTTCCTCTACTTCTTTAGAGGAGAGCATTCTCCTCTTAATATTGCAAATGTGAGGGGATGATGGAAGGTTGGTTGCACTGGGAGTGAATGTGTGAGGGTCGAAGTGAGGGTCAACTGCTGTCTGAAGATTGTTATTGAAGAAGTGATTGAAGGTTGAGTTGAAGAGCGTGGCTTGGTTGTAGAGTGGGCCTAATCTACTTATGCAAAGATGGAGTTGGTTGTGAACATCCTGTGTGTGAAATGGGAAGTAGGGTTACGTATGATTGGAGAGTGAATATTTACAATTGTGTCTTAGGCATGGTCAGTAGTTTATGCTTATATTGGGCACACTGCTCAACTAAACTGTTTTAAGGCACTGAAGACGAGGGGCTTATGATGAAAGAGGAGCCAGACCCTACACAAGTGTGAAATCATATTCTTATGTTGTCCATTGTTATACATAAATAGTCACTGAAAAAAGCCAAAGGTTTCAGAAACATTATGGCTAGGCTCAGATTTCACTCGTACAAAACCATAGAAATTCAGCAGTTATAGCTACCTAAGCTAACTATGACTTACGCCCCCACAATGCACTGCTTATGACCTCTCATATTACATCATTCATGACATGGTCGGTGACATCACTCATGACATCATTGATGACATCTCAAATGACATCACTGATGACATTATCCAGTGAGTGTAAGTGTTTCGTAAATGTTTCTGACAGTTAAAGATATATACTAAGGTACTGCATAAGTTAAATTACTATTCTTTTTGTACTACTAATGAGTGATACTGTTTTTAATATACGTCATCTCAATGGCACTGTGACTGTCTATCAGTGTGGGAGTGGGTGTCTGAGTGGCTGTTTGGGTGTGTGAGTGGGTGAGTGGATGTGTGAGTGGTTCTATGGGTGAATAAGTGGGTGTGTGAATGGCTGTAAGGGTGACTGAGTGGTAGTGTGAATGGCGCTATGGGCGAGTGACTGGGTGGGTAAGTGAGTGGCTGTTTGGGTATATGGGTGTGCGAATGGGTGTGTGAGTGGCTGTTTTGCACAGTATTTGTGTGAGTGGCTGTATAGATGAGTGAGTGGGTGCATGAGTGGTTGTATTAATGTGTGAATGGGTATGTAAGAGGTTTTATGGATGAGTGAATGGGTGTGTGAGTGGCTGTGTGGGTGAGTGTGTAGCTCTGTTAGCTGTATTGGTGAGTGAGGGGCTGTGTGGGTGGGTAAGTGGCTGTGTGAGTGGCTGTGTGAATGGATATGTAAGTGGTTGTACGGGTGCATGAGTGAGTGTATGGGTCTGTGAGTGGGTATGTGAGTGGTTTTGTGGGTGTGTGAGTAGCTGTATGGGTCTGTGAGTTGCTGTATTGTGAATGAGTGGTTGTGTGAGTGGCTGTATGAGTAAGTGAGTGTGTGTGTGTGTGTCAGTAGTTGTATGGATCTGTGAATTGATATGTGAGTGTTTGTGTGGGTGTGTGTCAGTGTATGAGAGGTTGTATTGGTGTGTGAGTGGTTCTGTGGATGATGTCATCAGTGATGTAATTTGAGATGTCATCAATGATGTCATCAGTGATGTCACCGACCATGTCATGAGTGATATAATATGTGAGGTCATAAGCAATTCATTGCGGGGGCATAAGTTCTAGTTAGCTTAAGTAACTATGACTGCTGAATTTCAATGGTTTTGTACAAGTGAAATCTAAGCCTAACTATAACGGTCTTGTAACCTTTGTTTTTTTCAGTGAATTAAAAAAAAAAATTAAATTCTGTTTCCTAACTATAAAGTCCCTTTAACGTTTGTTTTTTTCAGTGAATTTCAATGTTTTTTTAAATTTTATTTCCTATCTGTAACCTTTGAGAGCGTGAGTGGGAGTGGCTGTATAGGTAAGTGAGTAGGTGTGTGAGTGGCTGTATGGGTCTCTGAGTGGGTGTGTGAGTGGGTTTGTGGTTGCATGAGTGGTTGTATGGGTCTGTGAGTGGGTGTGTGAGTGACTGTATGGGTGTCTACATAGCTGTGTAAGTGGGTGTAGGAATGCCTGTGTGACTCTGTGAGTGGGTGTGTGAGTGTCTGAGTGGGTCTGTGAGTAGGTACACGAGTGTCATAGTGGGTCTGTGACTGGATGTGTGAGTGTCTGAGTGGGTCTTTGAATGGGTTCATGAGTGTCTGAGTGTGTCTTTGAGTCAGTGTGTGAGTGTATGAGTGGGTCTGTGAGTCAGTGCATGAGTCTCTGAGCGGGTGTGTGATTAGGTCCATGAGTTATGTTAAAAAGATTTATAGAGTGCTTGTATACCTGGAGGTGTCTTGGTGCTAAAATCACTCATACACAACTGGGAAGAGACCCTTAGTTATTAAAAAGCCACATTTTCAGCTCCTTCCTATAGGAGGTCAGGGAGGGCATGGCTCTCATATAAGGGAGAGGTTATTCCAGAATGTTGTTGTCCCTGTAATGAAACTTCTACCTCCCTACTTCGTCCTTTGGAATCTGGGAACCACCATTTTCTTGGCTCCAGAGGAGCGCAAGAGTCTGCTGGGTTCACACCAATAAAAGACCTGCCTCAGAAACTCTGGGCCAGTGTCGTGAAAGGCCTTGTGGGCAATACAGAGGGTTTTGAATTTGAATTGTCTTGTGACTGGCAGCCAGTTAAGTTTGTAGAGTTCTTGAGAAACAGGATGGAATTTGGGAATACCCAATAGCAGCCTAGCTGCCGCATCTTGCAGTGTCTGCAATCTGTTTAGATATTGTTCCTGCATATTCACATATAGGCTGTTTCAGTAGTCCAGTTTTGACAGAACTAAGGCAGTGATGACAGTTATTTTGGTAGTGGCTGGGATGTATGGGAGAATTTTTTAAATCATCCTCAGGGTGAAGAAAGCAGAGGAGGCAATAGCATTGACCTGGCTTCCAAAGTTAAGTTTATTGTCACTAAAACTCCATAGACTGACAGCACACATAGGGGCATATTCCCAAGGACACATCGCTGAGTTAGCGGCACATTATCGCAGCCTAAGTGGCGATAAATCCATCGCACCATTCACAAGCAGGTGTTAACAGCCGTCATCACCAGTTTACCCGCGATAGCAGCCGCAAAAAACATCGGCACGGATGACACCGGCAACTAACGCTAATGATATGCAGAGTAGGCGTTCCCTTGCAAAAACCTGCAGAAACACCACTCCGCAACATTCTCAACGACCAGCCAGATCGGCGATAAGACTCAAAAACATGGGATAAGGCGCATTAGCAGCATGGATTTAACACCTGCTCCTACCTGGTGCTAAGTTGGACGACAACCTGCACCATAAAAGGGAGCCCAGCGCAAACCACACCAGAAGAACAACAGATGCCATGGAGCTACTGATCCTGCAGCTCAGAACCCCAAGAGGGCCACAACACCCACCGCACCACCACCAGGACCCCCACCCCCACAGGACCCTCCCCGGACTACCACAGAGGCAGCGCAGACAAAGACACCTGACCTTCCGAAAACGCACCACCCTCCGAGACTTTACACCACTATAGGCTCAAAAGGACAACCAACCTCCGCATCCTGACCCTCATTGCCCACAGGCTGACGGTACCAACACAGCGGAGAACCAACATCCCTCCGCAGACAAAGCTGCTGGCCGTGCTGCACCTGTTGGCCTCTGGGACCTTCCAACCAACAACTGCCATAGTCGGAGGAGTCTTACAGCCAGCCCTGTCAAAGTTCCTCACACCTGTCTTGGATGCCATCATCAGCTTGGTACCCCAGCAACTTTTCTTCCCATTCACTGCGCAGGAACAGCTGGAGATCAAGCAAGGCTTCTACGCCATAGCTGGCTTCCCGCACGTGTTGGGGGCAATCGACTGCACACATGTACTCCTCGTGCCCCCTGCCGCCACTGCACACAATTACCGCAACAGGAAACACACGCATTCCATCAATGTGCAGGCAATAGTGGACCACCGGGGACTCTTCACCAATGTCGTCGCCAACTACCCAGGCGATGGGCATGATTCCTTCATCTTCCGACAGTCCATCATCAACCAGCGCTTTCAGGATGGCACCTATGGAAATGCACTGCTCGTCGGTAAGTAATAACTGAACACACCACACACCTCAACTCCACCAAAATACAACTCACAACTCTGGGAATGCACACGTCACAAAATCACATACAACATGACAACCAACATCCCCACATGCCAGACACGACAACACAACTTACTGTGGCAACCTGGGCTAGCCATGTAGACAAGCCATCAACCGCATGGCACCTCAGCCACACAATAGCAGAATGTGGGGAGAGGTGGGAACCAGGCATGTGCAAAGGAGGCAAGTGACCCATGAATGTGAATGTACACAACGCCAAGTGTGGCGTGGATGTGCTGGACAGACTTGAGTATGCAGACCACAGACATTTCCATGTCGACATACACTGCTGGTGTCTGCAGTGTACTAGACAGTGGACGCAACCATGTTACCGCAGCCAGTGGGGAAGAATGCGGAAATGTAGCTTGTTACGTCCCCCCTGTAAGCGTGAGCGGAGTGGGCTGGCCCGGCATACGCCAGTCCAGCGTAGGGGTGTGAATAAAAAGCCCGTTACTCTGGGCGTGGTTCTCTTCCGGAATGGCCAACGTGTCTGCCAGGGCGGTGCATCTCACCCCGCCACGAGGCCGGCGCCATGAGCGGCGGTGCCTGGGATCCTGTGCGCCTGCTGCACCCCAGGCCACTGGTCCCAAGACCCGTCTTGCCCGCCCCAGTGCACCCAGGCCTCACTGCTTACCTGCCGACACCGGCGTGTGTCAAAGAGGGCCCACCACGTGCCGGTGCAAGCTCCAAGCCCGAGGCCCACGACCATGGCAGCATCCTCAGACCATCACGGCCTCTGCGACACAGGCCCCCAGTACTCCTTTCTCATTGACGTACTCCACCGCTGCCTCCGGCCTACACTGCGGTGAAGTAGGTCACACATTTGGAACTGAGTCTTGATTTATTTATGGCAGAGTTTACAGGCCTCATCGCAGACTGCATCCCCTTACAGCTCTGGTGCCACTGACTCTGTGCCCCGAAATTCATGGACACTCTCTGGTTGAACTTTGGTGGTGTCTGAGTCTATGGCCTAGGGGTTGTCTTCTTCGTCATGTAGCTGATTCTGACTTGGTGTCAAAAATGAGTCTGTAGCATTCATCTCCTCCATATTGCCTGTGTCTGCTTGGTACTGCCCTCTGTATCATGCCCTGGAAGATCACCTTCCACTGTCCCCCAGAACACTCCACGACATTCACCTTGGACATTGACGAGGACCCACTCAGCTCTCGTGGCCCTACCTCAGTGCACCGGTAGTCACCGTCCCGTGGCGGTGTTCCATGTGCCGGCCGCTGTGCATCCGGGGCCACTAACTCCGTGCAGCTCAAGTCATGGACCCTTTCTGTTTGAACTGTGAACTTCTGATTGTCTGATCACTGTTGTAGTTGTTGCCAGCACCAACCACTCCTTGAGGGCTGGCTCACACTCACCCCACACCCATCCAGCACAGGCGTCGCTGGACATGTGACCCTGGCAATAAAAGGGGCCGGGCGCACGTGCCCATAGCCAGTTCCACAAACTATCAAAGATAGTGTGTTCGTGTGGTCAATGTGTATGCATGAGAGCCCCGGGCCCTACCACATTGCATTGTGCTGTGTACAGCGGACGCAACCATGTCACCTCAGGCAGTGGGGGGGACCTGGGATATGTAGCTGTGTCGTAACCCCCTGTAGGCTTTGCTGCAGTGGGCTGGCGTACGACAGACCAGCGTAGGGGTGTGGATGATCACCCCGGGGCTCTGGGCGTGGTTAAGTGTTGGGCTTGCCAATGAAGTACCTAATGCGTGTGTCTCTGTTGTAGTGTCGGCGCCACCTGTCCCGCAATGGACAAAGTTGCAATGTAACATGCCCCTGGAGTGCGGGCTCGGCCGCAGGGATAAATGAATGAGTGCAAGCCCACTCGGGGTCCGGGATCATACATGCCAACTGTTGTGTGTGTATCGCTATTGCCGCAGCATATGCCAAAGGTCTTGCCTCGACTGCATCGCGAGTTCAGCCAGCCATGAACTCTACATCTGTGTCCGCCCTATCCTTACCATAGGCCTACACACACGTGGCCGCCCACCTTCAACGCACAACATCACAGTGTCGTTGTCAGGCTTGTGGACATGCGCAGACAGGCATGAAAATGGTGTGCCGTAGGAGTGCAAGTGGTGCAACCGCGCAGCGCACACAGGTAATTAGGCTAGGGGGGAGGGAGGAGCAGCAGTGAGGCTACGTAATACACATTGATGGCGCTCATTTGCTACAAGCAGTACATGTCACACAGGAATCACTATGACACACATATCACATGCCAATCAACTAGTGAGCCTGCCAACACATCATGCAGAACCAACTGTTGACTCATGTCTCTCTGCACTGTCACAGGTGATCAAGGATATGCACTCTGCCCTTGGATGATGACACCCCTCCGAGCCACGAACACACAGGCCCAGAGGCAGTACAATGCGGCCCATAAACGCACCAGGGGCATCGTGGAACGCACATTTGGCTGTACAGCCCAGGCATTGTGTGCAAGATGATCGTTGCATGTTGTGTGTTGCACAACATATGTGAACGCACCAATGCCCCATGGTTACAAGTGCCAGATGCACCGGACGATGATGAGGAAGATGAGACAGGTGGACCACACCCCACTGCAGCTGCAGCAGGAATAGCCCATAGGAACAACATCATTGACAATTTCTTCACATGAGGACGTCACATTGTGACAGTCCTTAGCAATCATGAGACAGAACAAAATGACCACAGGCACAGCATGTGCAAATAAATTCATTTCAACACACATTCCCTTAGTTTCTGTATGTGTGCTGCAGTGTGGCACGGGGATCAGGGACATGATCCAGAGTCATTGTGGGTGTGCAGTGTGCTCTACTTAATTGTGCATGTGTGCCATTGTGCCCATCTTCCCCCGTCCCCCCAGTCCCTGGTCGGTACTCACCCTGTTGATGTTGTGTCAGGTCATGTTGAGTAGTGTCCCGATCCCCGACTCCTGGCACCGTATCCCGACTGATGACTGTGGCCACCATTTTCCCCATGTCATCCAGCTCCTGGTGTGCCGCTGGTCCCCCACCTCCATTCTGCGTTGCTGCTTTCATGTTGGCATTGAGTTTCTTCTTGGTTTTGCCCTTCACATCATTTCGGCGCCTCTTGACCTTTTCCATTGTCCTCCTCGACACTCCGACTGCATTCACGTTGTTCACGATGTGCTGCCATATTTCCGTTTGTGTTGCCGATGACACAGTGGAGGTGACGAACAGTTGTTGGTAGTGTTCTGACACCTCCGTGACGTTGATCCGGTTTTCCTGCGGACTGAACCCCGTCTTCCTCTTCTCCTTGCCCTTCCCCGGGGTTCCTGGCTGGTCGTCTGTGGGGCTTGTGGGTTTCGCATTGTCCTCTGCACTCGGTCCGGGTGCGTCCATGGTGCTACGCAGTTACATTTTTTTGTCTTTTCTTCTTCTCTGCTTTTATAGTGCATCTTCCTGCATGTCGCGTGGGAATCGCAGGCCTGTCGCTGGTTATCGCAGATTTTTGTTTCGCGATTTGGGTCATCGCAACTTTTTGGGCATTCGTGTTTTGCATTTTTTCGGCGTCGCGTTAATTTTAACGCGGGCATTTGTCGCGTTATCGTGAGACTATCGCATTGTGCCGCCGGGTTGAGAATGCTGCGTTAACACAGTGTTATTTTCCCGCGATAGACTGCGATGTGCAAAGTTGCGTTAAGCTAATTTTGCGGTAATTATCACACGTTCTTGAGAATATCCCTCATACAGTCATGGAATTGGGAGGAGATGTTAGTATCATTGTTAACAGCTGACACCACAATTTGAATATCACCAGCATAGGAGGTAAGGGAGAAGCCAAAGATTTTAATCAGTGTGGCAAGTCCAGTTACATATACATTGAATAATGTCAGACTGAGCGAGGATCCCTGTGGCACTCCGCAAGGAAGGGAGAAGGGGGAAGATTCGTACTGATCAAGGGCAATGGTTTGTACTCTGCCAGTAAGAAGCAATGTCAGCAAGGCCAAGGCCTTATCTTTGATTCCTAGCTCTCCAAGCAGGTTGATCAAAAGCTGGTGAGCAACCGTATCAAAGGCCACCGGCAAGTCAAGGAGGATAAGTGCTGCCACTTCTCCCCTATCCAGCACAGCCCTTATCACCTCTGTAGCTTTGATCAAAGCTGTCTCCGTACTGTGTCCACATCTGAACCCAAATTACATTGGGTCTAGAAGATGATTAGCTTGAATAAATTGAGGAAGCTGTAAATTCATCACTTTCTCCACAGTTTTTGCAGAGTGGGAGGCGGGAAATGGGGCAAAAGTTGGTGAGATCTGCCACATTCAAGTTGGGTTTCTTTATTAGAGGAAGAATAGAGGCTCTTTTCGATTGAGAGGCGAAAATTTCGGTGGTAAACATGGAATTGAAAATAGCTGTGGTATTCATTGCTATCACATCTGGGACCAGTTTCAGCACTGAAGGAGGACAGGGATCTGAAGGAAAGCCAGATTTAGTGGAGATGATCATTTTAGCTACCAGATCTGGGGTGGCTGGGGAGAATTCCATAAAGGTCAACTGTACAGGATTAGCCTGAATGCTACTATCAATGGGGATGAGTTTTTAGAGACCTCAAACTTTCAGTAGATTTGATCTACTTTGACCCTGAAGCAATGAGCCAGTGTGTCGCACATGGATTGACTACACTTAGGGGCCGATTCCGATCTCGGCCGGTAGGGCTCCGAATCGGATTTGGCTTAACCGGATCCGTTTCGGAGCCCTATTTCCCGACCGATTCGTACGCGCGTCCGGGCGAGCGAGTACGATGCGGACTCGTCTCGCTCCGCGCAATGGAGATGTTCCCCAGCCGGGTAAGTACGATGCGCGCCGCGAGCAGTCCGACCGAGCCGCGCACTCCGGCTCCAAAGAGCAGTCGGAGCCGTACTTTGGGGGTCCGTGTCGGACCCCCCTGTACGCGTAGCCGCGCGAGTCGCACACAGGGGGACCCATGGGTCCCCCTACCTGTGCGTGTACGGCACGAGTCGCTTCGCCGCGTACACGCTGTAGGGGCGCCCTTGTCCGCCTCGCACCCATTGAGTCAATGGGAGCCCGCGTACGCGTTGTACGACAGGCTCCCATTGACTTCAATGGGAGTCCGACCGACTCGAGTCAGATGGCATACGTGCGCATCGTACTCGTTCGGTCGGGCTGCACGGGTCCAATTCGGTCGGAAATCTCTCCGGGTCCGGCTCGGTCGGAGAGATTTCCGGCCTGAATCGGAATCGGCCCCTTAGTAGCTTTACTGCCTGGGAGTGTAGTTAGTTTAGTAACCACTTTGAAAAGCTCCTTGTTAGAATTCATAGCTAGTTCTATCTGTTGGGTGAAGTAGTCGCCTTATTCTTTTTTCAGTAAGCATTTATACTTGGATAGGGCAAGTTTATACAAGTCTTTCTCCAAATTGTCATAGTGTGAGTGCCAAAGTCTTTCCTGTCTCCTACAGTTTTGCTTTTCTATTCTAAGTGCTTCAGTAAACCAGGGCGCAGAGGGTTTATTTCGGTGGGCAGGGAAGGTTATATACGGAACTAGCCCAGTGAACACTGAATTTAACCAATTAGTATAGTCTAAGGAGTCTTGTTCAGTATCTTGTAAGAGAGTTGGCTGTGACTGTTCATGCTGCCGGGTAAGTGGGTCAGTGTCTATTTTATTCCAAGCCCGAAACTGGGAAGATCGGCCTGGAACTGTACTTAGGTGAGAATTCTGAGCATTAATTTCAAACATGATTGCGTGATGGTCTGACCACACTAGCGGCAACATATCCTCTACAATAATAAAGGAATTCTTTGAAAAGATACCGTCTAGTGTATGCCCCTCTTGATGCATGGGTTTGTTCATTAATTGTATCAGGCCTAGGGTGCTCATAATTTCAGAAAGGCCCCAGTGTCTCTATCTAAGGAAGCCTCTAGATGAAAATTAAAATCAACCAGAACGGTGAAGTCACTTGCACATATGGAGGCTTGTAGCAAAGAGCCTATATTTTTTTTTTTTAAACGCTGCTAGGACCAGGTGGACGGTAGGGTAACATGCCATTAAATGATTGTTTATTCATAAGTTCCAAATTAAAAAAGAATGCTTAGCTTTCTGGGGACGGGACTGTACCAAATTTGAAAACAAGAATGACTCCCACAGGACCTGTATTGCTTCTTTGTTGCCTTACAAGAGCTCTATGGGCTGACCATCAATAAACTTGTTTACATGTGAGTCACAGACATAGACATACTGGTCTTTATCTTAGTTTTATTTTTTTCAATTAGAATTTCTTCTCATTTGATTGTACAAAATATTTTTTTAAACATATTTTTATTAGCATTTAATAATAATTGGACTATTTTACAAATTTACTAAGTAACAGACCATGCTCCCCAGATCATCATATCTTACAAAGAGATTTCTAACCTTACCGAACACAGAGCAGAAACTTTTTGTTTTACAAATGATGAAACCCAACGAATTTACTCGCTAATAGAAGAAACAGAAAGTACCACCATTAGTACGGGATCAATTCAATCCAACGTCAAACAACTGTTATATATTTCTAAGAAAGATATTAACCAACACTTACATGCCAGCACATTGATCAAATACCATAAAACACGGCACATCCCAAGGGGACAAAGAATATCTTTAAAGTCAACATTATTTAAAAATAACACCAGGTTCACCGAAAAATGGTACGCCATACTTATCAAATGTTCACTTGATATAATTCTATAGATCATTGAAGAGTTATCAAAATTATTGGAAGATTTAAACAAGGAGGTCAGTCAACATAAACAGGAACTGACGGATAAGATGACGAAAGAAAATAGGGATGAAACACTCAATGATATAAATATCCAATTGGAAGAATACACCAAGGAAATCAACGAAAGAAAGATCAGTAAGTTCAAGAGAGACACCATTGATTATAAACTTGGAAAAGTTTATAATTGGGCAGATATCTACGCACGCAGAAGGCAACAAAGACCATATACTGCAAGATCCACAGATACTGAAGCCTCGTCCTCTGATGAATCTCAGCACAAAAATCAACCTTCCTTTCAACGTGATAACGAAAGATCTGATAATGGAGGTCAATCAATATCCAGCAGAATTACAAAGGAGATGCCTTTTTAGAGAAAGACCAAGGATCACAAGTCGAACCAGGAGGGGTGGTCACAAAAGCGAAACAACAACCAATTGCGAAATTCATGAGAAGCCAGAAACCCTAGTTATTAACATCTCAAAATGTTGCTTAACAAATTTTCAAATTAAGACCTTACAAATGGGAACAACTTTTGTACCAACCTATCACTCCAACAAATTGGAGGAACAAATCAGTCTTTACAAATTCATGAGAACTTTGAGATTAAAACACTTCTTTAAAAATATCGTGGAACCTCAACAACGCTCACAAAGTAATACACTATTAGGATTAAGAAACAAAAGCACCTTCGTTGCTCCTATTAGTTACAAAGTGCTGGACGCATTTGAAGCAGTTGTGCAACAAGATCTTCATACCATCTTTAAACAACAGAAATCCAAGTCTACCAATATCGCACACAAAGAAAGACAAGCACTGACTCAAATAGCTTCTAACCCAGCCATAACTGTTTGTCAAGCAGACAAGGGAGTAGCGTTAATAATCATGGACACAGATTATTACTTGGAAAGTGTAAACAAGCACCTACAAGACACCAAAATCTACATGAGATTATCATTTGGCCCTACCAAATAATTTCAAGGAATACTTACCAAAGTGATCGGCACAGCTATTGAATTTTAGATTATCATGGAAGAAGAGAGAAAATACCTTACCCAAACACATCTCACAAAGATCTCCTAAAACCACCATTCAGACCCATTGTGTCCACGGTAAATTCTATTCATGAGCCAATAGGCAAATATTTAGATAAACATTTTCAACCTTTAGTACAGAACATGTCAACATACCTAAATGACACCACTGATTTTTTTAATATACTGGGCAGTACTAAACTTGATTCAGTGAAGGACATCATCCTATGTACCAATGACGGTAAATCACTGTATACGCCTATCCCCCATAATTTGGGGTTACTAGTGGTGGAATCCTTTTTGGTAAATTCTGATAAAAACGAGGACCTGAAAGTACTCCTTATGGAGCTACTACACTTCACGCTCTACCATAGTTATTTCAAATGGCAAAAGGAGTTTTTCATTCAACTGTCAGGGACATCTATGGTGCTGCTCCATCCTACGCAAATTTGTTAATGTACAGATTCGAACTAGATAACATATTAAACCAACAAGAGTGGATTGAAAATCTCATCATGTATCGCAGATACATAGATGACATTTTTATACTATGGAAGGGATCTGAAAAGGATTTGTCAGAAGCTATTGAAAGACTTAATGCAGTAGATGACAGAATTGGATTTACCTCAACCATCAGCATGAACCAGATTACATTTTTAATGTTCAAATTACCAAACAAGACGACCATCTCATTAATAGTGTTTACACTAAGCCAACTGATCGTAACAATTTACTTCATTATACCAGTTTCCACCAACCGTTCCTCAAAAAACATTTTACATTTTCGCAAATATAAAGGCTGAAATGAATTTCAGCAAACGATCAACTATACAACAATAGTTTAACCACCATGGTAGAAAAGTTCAGATAAAAAGGTTATCCAAACTGAATTTTACAGGAAGCTGTTCACAAAGCAGAAAACAAAATTTGGGAGATTTTGCTACATGGTATAGACAAGCCGAAGGACACTGAGAACAGAATGACTTTTGTTTCGAAATTTTCTACTCGAAGCTACAGGATTAAAAATACCATATTGAAATATTGGCCAATGCTAAAAATGGAAAAAAACTTTAAGGGTCTGTTTAACAATCAACCAAGATTTGCTTACCTGCAAACTAAAAATTTAAAACACATTTTAAATAAAAGTCATGACCCAGGTCAAAACTATCGAGGCACTTTGCCCTGCATGAACTGTGGTAGTTGTCATTCGATCATTAAAGGTAATACACTTTACACCCAACACGAGGCACAGCTATCAAATTAAAAGTCACAGCCACGTGTGACACTAGCAACGTAATTTACATGTTGAAATGCCCATGCGGATACGCATACATGGGAAAAACAGAGAGAAAAATAAAGATACGCCTCGATGAACACAAAAGTAACATCCGGACAAAAAACCCCAAGTCAACCGTCGCAGTACTTTTCAATCTCAACAATCACAACATAAGCCAATTAAGGTTTCTGATACTGGAACAAGTTTCGATCATGGCAGGCAGAGATAACACAAAATTTTTGCTACAAAGAGAAATTCATTGGATTAACTATTTAGATACTGTCAATCCCAAAGGTCTTAACGAACGAATGGATTTCAGCTGCTTTTTATAAGATCAATATTAGTTGATGGATATTTGCGTGGGTACCTTGGTACCATGGGGTAGCAAACATGATCAGTTGATTGCGCATGCTTGGTTCAGTCATATGTTTTTCCCCTGCATATACAATGATGTTCTATATGTTTGTTTATTCTTATTCTTATTACACACTGCTATGACAAGGTCAATAGTTATCTTGATAGCCTTCATTGATCAATAGCACGATTAGTACTATCATTTGAATTCTTCAGAATACCAAGGTTATTACATCATAGTTTGAACTTGAAGACCAGTTGTAATGAGATTATTTTGTCGAAGCATTTTATATTCCCCGACAAGGAGTTTCAGGATAGAAGTGACTTCTGCACTTACCTCTGGCTGGTCCATCCTTCTTGCTGCATGCTCTGCACGCCCTGGTGGGACAGGAGTCCCAGGGCCAACACTCCCTGCGCCAGGCATTTTCACGAGGGGTCAAACAACGCGGAAGGGGACTACAGCTCTCAGAACCCTTTGCTGCTGCCACAGGTGCTGCCGTGAGGGGGAGGCGCTTGTCATCGCGCTTATAGCGCTGCCTCTCCCCCCGCGGTGCGGGAGTTCTCACTTACCTCTGGCTGGTCCATCCTTCTTGCTGCACGCTCTGCACGCCCTGGTGGGACAGGAGTCCCAGGGCCAACACTCCCTGCGCCAGGCATTTTCACGAGGGGTCAAACAACACGGAAGGGGACTACAGGTCTCAGAACCCTTTGCTGCTGCCACAGGTGCTGCCGTGAGGGGGAGGCGCTTGTCATCGCGCTTATAGCGCTGCCTCTCCCCGCGGCGCGGAAGTTCTCACTTACCTCTGGCTGGTCCATCCTTCTTGCTGCACGCTCTGCACGCCCTGGTGGGACAGGAGTCCCAGGGCCAACACTCCCTGCGCCAGGCATTTTCACGAGGGGTCAAACAACGCGGAAGGGGACTACAGGTCTCAGAACCCTTTGCTGCTGCCACAGGTGCTGCCGTGAGGGGGAGGCGCTTGTCATCGCGCTTATAGCGCTGCCTCTCCCCCCGCGGCGCGGAAGTTCTCACTTACCTCTGGCTGGTCCATCCTTCTTGCTGCACGCTCTGCACGCCCTGGTGGGACAGGAGTCCCAGGGCCAACACTCCCTGCGCCAGGCATTTTCACGAGGGGTCAAACAACGCGGAAGGGGACTACAGGTCTCAGAACCCTTTGCTGCTGCCACAGGTGCTGCCGTGAGGGGGAGGCGCTTGTCATCGCGCTTATAGCGCTGCCTCTCCCACCACGGCGCGGGACGCGCGCGGGACGTAGCCCGGTCGAAGCCCGGGCCAAGGGCGGGCCCGTCTGTGCCCGTCAGGGACCGGATAAGGCCGGGCTGGGCCATCCCTCTGACGTTCAAGTTTGCTTGGCTGTGCGGGTTGGAGTAGTGACTGGGCAGGCCTAGTTGTGGTGCTTGGACATAATGAACAAACGTAAAGCAACTGTGGGTGCGGGGGTTGTGGGGACTCTCGATGCGTTCCTAACCAGGGCAGAATCAGTGCTAAACCACCAAATACAGCTCACTGAACGTAGGCTATCGCTCGAACCAGTAGTTCCCATTTGTATCCCTGGACCTTCCCAACTCCTCCTCCCGTGCCGAGAGCTAGTCACCATTGAAGCTACTGACCAGCAGAGTGGTTTGTCTCCCCTACTCCACAGTAGTCAAATGATTTCTCTCTCCTCTAACCCAGGGAATGTGGAAAGTCCCCCTAATACCTCTTTGACTGGTGGTCAGAAGCCCAGCCATGTCATTACTGCTGAACCACGGTGTAAAAAGAGGAAAGCCCGAGGACCCTCAAAAAACAATCACATGCCCCTTAGATCTGGGAAACGTAAAGGGGAGTCTATCGTGAGCATTTGTAACATGACGGCTAGTAGCAGTTCAACTAGCCAGCCTCGCCTAGAGGATGTATGTGTTTCCTCCCATTTGAGTAACGAGGAGATTTTTGCACTAGGATTGAACATAAATTATCGGCATTGATCGATCCCATATTAAAGAAATTGTCTCTGATTGAAGCAAGACTTGACAAAATAGAGATGGGTATTGTAAATTTCCCCAAAACAACTCCAATGGAACAGGGGTGGGTGGGATCACTATACAACCGAATGAGAGGCCAGTGGGAGTACCTAGGGGCCCGGCTAGCAGTGCGAGTTGCTTTCCATATTTGCCAGGTACAGTTACAAAGGTAACTCAACCTGACAACCGATCTCAAACCACAAAGCCACTATTTTCTACCGTGAAGCAGGTAGAGAGACTTACTAGCCAGCAGATACAACAGCCCCGCATTTCCAGCCCTTTGAGTACACAGACCTTTCTACACCTACCCCCAGAAGCAACGCCACATACAGTCGTTCTGTCCAATGTCCCAGTGCTCCCCTTTGGAGCGCGGGAGCACTGGTCTACACTTAGAAATAAGGCACTACATCTGTTGAGTGTTAGGACTGGTATCAAGGAACCTCTTTTTCGTGAGTTCAAGATGGTTCGCAAAGTTCCCTGGGTGGGCAAATTCCACAAGTCTCTCCCAGGTGATTGTGTGGTCCTTAGCTTCAGATCCCCCAGATTGGTTCAGCACATATTGGAGAGGGCGGGCAATTGTCTCATCAAGGAGGACGAAATCAATTGTATCCCGCTGGGCTTTTTCTACAAAACAGAAGGGATTATTGGACGCAGAGAGAGGATGGGCGAATCAAACTTGGGTGGCCAACACACCTTCCAGATTTCCACTAGCAATCGCTTTGACGCTTTAACTTCCATGGAAGAGATAGATTGACATAAAGCTTCTGTTGGTCCGATTAAAACAGGAACCCTAGGAACCAAGGGACCAATTAGGGCAGCAATGGGCTCTCCCGACCTAGTTCAAACAGGGTCGTTTTGTATATGGGACGTCTCCGGTTCTGGTTGTGCTTATCATAGCCATGTTGACCCGGGGCATGTTTGTGAAATTGGGATGGTTAAAACACCGGAGGAGAGGACGAGGGATTTTATTTTTACCTCCTCGGCTACCCCCACCCCCTATTGCATTTCCCAACAGCACAACAGTTTTCTCAGCAAATCAGTGGTTGTGGGCAATAGCAGTACGGGCGCAACTGACCATCTTAACACCACCGTAAAGCGGCTTGTACAGCCATCGATGTCTTTTTCTTCCTGGAATGTAGCTGGGTTGTCTACCAAAACTGTCTCTACTGACTGGGCAGACTTTATAGATAACTATGACATCTGGTTTTTCAAGAAACTTGGTCTTTGACACCTATTTTCTTCCCTGGTTATCTTAATTTTTCAAACCTGCATTGGGGGGCCAGAAAGGTAGGCCGTCTGGCGGACTCACATGCTGGGTTAGGCAATTAGATGGTTGTGTGGTGCAGGAAGTTTACATTGACAGTCCTGACATAATGGTATTGCGGTTGCGGATGGCTGATGTGTTAGACGTTCTGGTAATCAACGTCTATGCCAGAGGGTTGCCCGGGGGTAGAGCATCAACAGTAGTTGCCCACCTTGACAAGTTTTTAGGTAGTCAGGGGGGTGGCTGTAATTTGATAATAGCGGGCGATTTTAATTGCACTTTTGAGCCCCTCGACCATGAAGATGGTAACCTTAGTCTGGAAGAGGATGCACAATGGAACATTCCGCAATTAAATATTAGCCCAATTAAAAAGTGGACTGAGGCAGCACTACAGCTCAAAGGGCTGTGTTTGGAAAGGAGACTAAGAGCAGTCAATGGGAGGTCGTACTCAGATAGCGAGGGTACTCATACTTTCGACAATGGATCAAGAAGTAGCCGTATTGACTACATATTTCTCAACGTAGAAATCTGGGCTTTTATGTTAGATATGGTGGTCCAGGAGCGGAGTGAGAGTGACCACAATCCGCTGATTCTAACTTTAAAGGTTCCTGGCCTTTCTAGTAATGAGTCTAGGGCTGCTGAGGATAAGTTATCTGAGGCCATTCTAACTAATGATATGAGGAGAGTCAGATGGGCTAGGCTGGTGGACAATAAGGGTGATGTGGCTGCGATGAAATCCCTGGTCGCTCGCTCACTCTCTATCTTACATGACTGTGGCTCCCAAGAGGCGGTAAACCGCATTATCCCCGATGTCCATAATGAGCTCTTTGGGGAGCTAAAAAGTTTTTATTAAACCCAGTAAACTAACGAGGGCTCCATCCATTAAGGCAGCCTCCTGGTATAATAAGGCTTGTAGAGAGGCTTATAGGTTACTGGCTAGGGCCATTAGATCGCATGCTGCAGGGGATATAAAAAAGCCAGAACTAGGTATAAGGCATCCCAATTGCAAGCGAAGAAGGACTGGGATGAGTCCCGATGGCAGGATCTGCTTGTAGCAAGCAAAGAGCAAAACTTGACGCATTTCTGGCAACTTGTTAAATGGGGCAGTGGAGTTATATCCCAAGTTCCCATGAACCATGTTGCACCAGAGGTGTGGGTGTCTCATTTTGAGGCACAGTTTTCAGCCACTAATTGTAGTGATCCTTTCGAACTTCTACCCATTCTTGATACCAGTGCCTCCTTCTCCTGCCTCGAGGTGGAAAATGTGTTAAAATCGATCCCACGAGGCCGGGCTCCAGGCCCAGACTGTATTCCGGCTGACCTGTTTGTATCGGACAAAGAGAATTGGGTCCCCTACATAAAATACCTTACAAACGCAGTAGCTAGTGGCGCAGCTATCCCGGATACTTGGTTCGGTGCTGAAATTTTACCTATTTACAAGAAGGGTGATCGTTCCCATCCAGGCAACTATAGGCCAATAAGCCTTATTGATTCTATCCAAAAAATAGTTGCAAGGCTCGTCTTAGTCAGAATTCAGGCCTGGATAGACGAGATGGACATTTTGACCCCCTTACAGGCGGGGTTTCGTCCCCACATAAGCACCATCGATCAGGTGTTCAGGTTTGTTATAGTTTATTGGAAGGTAGTTGCTATTGGAGGTGGAACGATCTACGCGGCCTTTGTAGACCTTAAGACCGCGTTTGATCTAGTTCCTCGTGCCAAATTGTGGAGTGTCCTACAGGCCCTGGGGATGCCCTACGAATTATTAAGTATCCTGGTTAAACTGCATGAAACAAATTATGCACAGGTTCGATGGGGGAAGCAGGGGAATGTTACCGAAAGGTTTGCGGTAACAAAGGGGGTCCGACAAGGGTGTGTACTGGCCCCAACCCTGTTTTCACTCTTTATTAATAGGGTGGTTCAATACTTTACATCCCATCCCACTGATGCTCCAATGCTGGCAGGAATGAGGATACCGCTGCTCATGTTCGCGGACGATACCCTGCTACTTTCCAGAACTCAGAAAGGGTTGCAAGTAGCACTGGAACGTTTCGGGGTTTTTTGTCGCGAGCATGAGCTAGTGGTAAACGTGGACAAAACAAAGTTCATGGTGTTTCATAGGTCAAAGGACATGAAGGGGAGGGTGTACATGAATAATGTCCCCTTGGAGCAGACTGATACTTTCACCTATTTAGGGCTAACTTTGGGTAAGAAACTTAGCTGGAAATCCCAGATTGACCTGCTGACGCTTAAGCATTCCCAACTCGCAGGTGCATTGCTAAAAGAGCATAGGCTTTCCAAGACCAAGCCCCTAGCCCCGCGCTAAAGATATATAACCTTAAAATAGGTTCATCATTGTTGTATGGGGCGGAATTATGGGGTTTCAATGATTTAACATCTTTGGCTGCCGCCCAAAACAAATTTGTGAGAGCTTTGACTGGCCTTCCTCAGTCTACTCCACTGAGGCCCTTATATTTGGATCTGGGCTGTAACAAAATAGTGGATCAGGCACGGTTTAGACCAGTAGCATTCTGGAGAAGGCTCTGGACCACACCGGAGCTAACCTTGTACGCTCAAGCTTTTTTTTAAGTTAGGTCACTGGGCTGTACAAATAAAATCCCTTGGATTAGGAATTTAAAAATTACACTGCTTAGTATGGGGATGAGTAAATTGTGGGAGGATCCAGCAGCCGCTATCTTTCCTGCGAAAAGGATTTGAAAGCCGCTTATTGGAGCATGGTTAGATTGCAGCAACTGACACATCATCAATGTAGCTTCTTGACTCAGGTTTTTAATGAACATAAATATGAGCCAAAATTAGAAACATACTGGGACATTATAAAAAGTCCCAATGACAGGAAGCTGTATCACCAGTTTAGGGTGGGTTCTCTTCCCACTAAAGTGTTCACCAGCAGTTGGCACCCCCTTCGGACGACAAATGTCCCTTCTGTCCAACCGAGATTGAGTCACTAGCTCATATTTTCTTTGTATGCCCCACCTATAGATCACCTAGGCACAAATGGTTGAAACCAATTTGTAAGAATATGGGCATTAGAGTAGCTATGGAGGCCCTAAGGATTCTGAAAACCAACACTGAGGATCGCATTATTATAGCAGTGGCTAAATACTTGAGCTGGCTGTGGGTCATTCGAGCAAACAAGATGAGGGATTGTTAATATGGCCATTTTATATTAAATGATGACCTAGATTCTTGATTTTTTTTTTTTTTTGCCGTAGCTACTATTAATAATTTGTTGCTGTTTTAGCATTTTTATGTATCATGTTTTAATCTGTTTACTGTTTTTATGCCACCAGCTCCCCTGTGATTTTTTTTTTTTTTTATCTAGATATTTTATATGATATAAGATCAGTTTTTTTAGACTAATTGATATAATGTTTTTACCATATGTATCTCCCCTCCCCCCCGTTTATTCTAACTGTTCTATTGCATAAGGGAACTCCAGTTAACGTGGTATTGTGTCAGTTTGTAAGTCTGTATGTTTTGCTGATGCACGTTGTCTTTCATGATTTTTTTGATAATCGAAATAAAGACATATTTAAACTGACTTCTGCACTTTGGACAAGCTACTTTTTAAGGTGAGAAAATGCCCACTCATGTATGGGTTCATAGTGTTCTGCCAATTGGGTGGAACAGAGTGTGAATTTATGAATGTGTTATGTGATACGTATGGAGGGTGTTGGAGGTAATTGTTAAAACAGTGATGTCATGAACTTTGTAATCGACTTGTTGTAGTTTTAGATGTACATTTTAATAATTTAACAGATTAATCATGTGATTAAAATGTTCTGTTTGTATTGCCCATTTTGGTTATTGTCTAAGTGTAATAATTGTATGTTTTTAATTGTAGATATCATCAGAGAGTAATAGCTTTAGTCTTGATAAAGATGGTTTAAATCAAGATAATACCATCGAAACGCGTCGACGCCATAGAACCATAATCCGCACAGTGGGTTGCCACACTAGATATTGATTGTCTTTTGTACATCAGGGTCCAGCTTCAACATTACCTCATATGGATATGGTCACTTTATGACAAAGTGTAGTGTCTTTTTAATACTCTCATCTAATTGTCTTTGTTATTGGGTTTGTTCATTTGTTTATTTATAGTGTGATTGTTTTTTAATTTGAACATAAATATACTATGTATGATGAACTGTTTTTTAATTTGTTACAATTGTTTTATATGCTTTTAATAAATTGATGCATAACATTTCCAATATTTTTCTTGTGTACTGGCACACTGCTTTTTTCAATTGGTACTGTATCCCCCATGATTGAATGTGTGTGATTTAGGGGAGTGAATGAGTAAGAGTTCTCTCAGTATTTGCCAACCAAAGGATATATTGCTATTTTTCTAGATTGAACCCTAGTCCTTTGGTGCACAAAGGGTCCCTCTCATTTTTTCAAGAGAAACATTTTTTCAGACAAGTAGTGTCAAAGGTTAATGTGTTAACTAACATTCTTTGATCTTTTTTCTAAAATAGAACTTTATTATACTCAGGTTGTCTAATGTTCAGACCTGCCCTGTTTTATGTAATAACTTCATTTCAACATAGGCGTTCATTTACCCTATGATCTTTTTTCATGAATAGTACTTTATTATAATCAGGTTGTCAAATGTTCAGATCCGACCTTTTTTTGAAATAACTTTATTCCAACACAAGCACTTTTTCACAAACACCCGATAAGCTTTAGATCGCAAATTAACACTTCGTTTACCAACGGGTACTGCTCAGCATTTTATCCTTAGTCTGTCGCTACACTTTATCACCACATTTTTTATGTTTTTTTATGTTATTTCATTTGCATTCATTGTGAACCATATTACGCTTTTGTAATTCCGGGTTAAATAGAGAGTTTATATCTGAATCTTTACATTGGACAACGCACCACACTTTGCAACGTGGGATACTTCAGTAGGCGCACCATGTTTCTACGGGTAAGCTGGTAGTATACTGCATGATTTTGTGCAATTTATTTGACTCGGTAATCTAATAAATAGATTGTTTACCATTTGTAAGGGAAATACCTCGTGATTTATGAAAAGGCTCAACGTGTCTAACATTACTTTGAGGCAAGCACGCTCTATTTAAGTGAGTTTAAAAACGCGTTGTATTCAGTCTACGTGTTTTATCTTGTTTTTTGTCACCACTCTTGATTGATGAAGATATGTATAGTCGAGACAATATGCATTTTTAAATATGGGATTCACCAAAAGCTTCTTCACAATCTATTGGGTGTTACCGAAGGCGAAATTCTTAAGAAGCGGAAAATACGGTCTCACCTTCACGGATACTTGTCACTATTATTTCAAGCATGAGTTACACACTGAGCATATTTACCAGCATGCTTTGGTTTCTCCTTCTTTGTACTATTTTTCAGTCTCATCCGAGGGGACGCTCTCGTTTTTTCATCGGTTGCACTACTCTGGCTATTTTCAACTTTATTCGACTACCATTAGCATGTAGGACCTACTTGGGATATAAAGTTGTTACCTTTTGTCACCATTGATAACATCGATGATTTATGTGGATGTAACCACCATACAGATTCGCATTAAGTTTAAGTTTGTTCTATTTTCGTAGTATTTATGCCCCTGACGAAGGGCGCAGCCCGAAATGCATTGGGCACATTACTTTAAGGATATATGAATCAGAATAAAAATTATTACAAAAGATTGTGGACACCTCAAAGGGTACATTAACTCAATCATGGAAAGAAAATAAAGAAAGTTTTCGGAATAAATTGAAATACGTTTTGATGAAATTATTTTGAATTTGGGAACTGCGAGTGCGGATTGGGGACGCTCCCCATAAGGTGGGGATATCGCTTTCAGTATTCATTTAATAATAAGAACACAGTAACACAGATATTTGTACAGCAGTTGCCTAAGGCATTTTTCCAGGTAAACATACTGTAAATATAGTAGATGTCATCACATTCTTGGCAAATGTACACGCATTGCAATTTCGAAGTATCATTCCCCATGTCAAACGTACTGCGCTATCCCATAACTTGAACAAATGTAACAATAGCAAAAAGGAGAGAAACAAATTACAAAAACAAAGAAAGAACTCTGGCAGCAATCGGCAGTGGTGAGGCAACCCAAAATCTCTTCAGGCATATAGACGGACCGTGCACATTTAAGATTCAATCTCTCCCACCTCCCCAGATGGAATTACGACTCAATAAATTCCTAAGCAGTGGGGCAATGACATGGGGGCTTTAAGTAGACAGTAGCTACCGGGTTACATAGATCTGAAGCATCACAAACAGCTAGATGTAGCATCAGAGGACATTCCAGCTCTTTCTCCCGGTGAACCCACAGGGGGGACGCAGTCTCGGCATGATCCCCAACACCGGGGTTACTGCCTTTTGCACTGACATTCAAACCACTCATCCTCTATCAGAGGCCATCATTCAAACAGTGAGTCAGCCTCCTGTGTCTGCACCCACAAGGAGGGGGTGCCTGTCTGGGTGGGGTCTGCCACGTCCCCACTCAGCTGGTCAGCTGCCTGCAATCTCTCCAGTGTGTTACCCCACATCTCCAAGTTGTGGCCAGCATTTTCATCTGTGCGAGCTGAACGCAGGTGGCGCTCCTCAGCTACCCCCCATTCACATATGTCCGCCTTCCATTTATCCAGACGAGGGGCCGTAGAATGTGTCCAGTGGATAGCAGTACATTGCTTCGCCAACACTAGTCCCAATAGGGCAAACTTATACTGCATACAGGACCTCGGTTTGGGGGACGGTAAAACTCCCAATAGACAATGATTGATTGATGCCTCAACTGGGATTCTCGTAACGTCCCGCAATAATTCCAGGATCCCTGCCCAGTAAGTCTGGAGGTGAGCACAAGCCCAGGTCATATACGTAAAGTGTGCAGGTCCATCACCACATCTGGGGCAAGCCGATGCATGCACTGGATGAAATCGCGATAATCGGTGTGGGGTCAGGTAGGTGCAATGCAGATAATGAAATTGAGTCAATTTAAACAAGTGTTGCTGGCCACCTCCGAAATCTGCCAAATGCCCTTTTCCACTCCCCCTCTGTAAGAGGCGATGACAGGTCCTCCAACCATCTACTTTGGACATTCGAGACATCAACCTTGCGGTCTGCCTTCAAGGCTTTATACAGATGGAAAATCAATCCCCTAAAGAAGTCCTGATCCATGATCTCTATTTTGCCTCTTGCTGCTCATTTCTGATCTCTATTTTGCCTCTTTCTGCTCGTTGCTGACCTTTATTTTGCCTCTTTCTGATCATTGCTGAACTTTATTTTGCCTCTTTCTGCTCGTTTCTCACCTTTATCTTGCCTTTATCTGCTTGTTGCCAGTGGCGGCTGCTACTTAACGGCGGTGGGGGGGGGGGCAGGTGGGGGGGGAAGGGGGAGGGAATTAATTTTCTTTTTTCAAAAATCACTTACCTGCGTGCCAGCTGCCGCCTCTTGGTCCTCTGCGCCCGCTTCAGGACTCCAGGGGCAGGAAGTAGGAAGCCCACAGGCTCCCAGGCTCCCCCAGTCAATCACAACACTGCATTGCAATAGCGTTGTGATTGGTCTAAGCGCCGTGGTTCAGCTCACAGAGAGGGATTGGGAGGCTGTGTATGTTCTCCACCCAGGCTGTACAATACAGCCTGGTGGAGAGCATGCAAAGAGCACATGACTGTTTGGCCGGCCCAAGACGGCCGGCCAAACCGCCATGCGCACTTAAGAGAATGCTCACCACCCAGCCCCGCCCTGTCCCTAACCAGCTGAGCAGCAACGGAAAGATAAAATGATAATAACAATGCGTTATTATAATTTTACTTTTTGACCTACTAACAGAGCAGTGGGGCGATGCTGCTCCGCCTTAGCGGAGGAGCCGCCCGGGCTCATTGTTGACCTTTTTTTCTGCCTCTTTCTACTCGTTTCTCACCTTCATTCTGCCTCTTTCTGCTTGTTTCTGACCTTCATTCTGTCTCTTGCTACTCGTTTCTGACCTCTATTTTGCCTCTTTCTGCTAGTTTCTGACCTTTATTTAGCCTCTTTCTGCTCGTTTCTCACCTTTTTTGCCTCTTTCTGCTCGTTGCTGACCTTTAATTTGCCTCTTTCTGCTCGTTTCTCACCTTTATTTTGCCGCTTTCTGCACGTTTCTGACCTTCATTCTGCCTCTTTCTGCTCGTTTCCCACCTTTATACTGCCTCTTGCTGCTCATTTCTGGCCTCTATTTTGCCTCTTTCTGCTCATTTATGACCTTTAATCTGCCTCTTTCTGCTAGTTTCTCACCATTAACTTGCCTCTTTCTGCTCATTGCTGACCTTTATTCTGCCTCTTTCTGCTCGTTTCTGACCTTTATTTAGCATCTTTCTGCTCGTTTCTCACCTTTTTTTTGCCTCTTTCTGCTCATTGCTGACCTTTAATTTGCCTTTCTGCTCATTTCCCACCTTTATTTTGGCGCTTTCTGCATGTTTCTGACCTTCATTCTGCCTCTTGCTGCTTGTTTCTCACCTTTATACTGCCTCTTTCTGCTCGTTGCTGACCTTTATTCTGCCTCTTACTGCTCATTTCTCACCTTTATTCTGCCTCTTTCTGCTCATTTCTCACCTTTGAAATAGGAGGAGCAGGCCCTGCGGGATGGCAGTCCCCAGGGCCATTATTGGCTCCAGAAGTGGGGCAGCGCGCCCTCCTCCTTAAACATTCACTGGCCTGCCACAGGGAGGTGGTGGTCCACTGGGCCGAGAATGGCCGGGAGGGAGGCCGAACTGCACCGCTCCTTCTTAAAAAAAAAAGAAAGCCATGGGGAGGTGGTGGTCCAAGGGGCGCATGAGTTTGCACGCTCCCTCGCTCCATATTCAATTTAGCCCCGGGGAGTTGGTGGTCCCCGGGGCTCGGAGGGGCCGCGAAGCTCCCCCAAGCATTTAATATGTAGCTCCAGGGAGTTGGTGTTCCCTGAGGTCCAGGGAGGTCTGCCTGGCCCCTCCCGCTTCCTAATATAATTAGCCCCGGGGAGGTGGTGGTCCCTGGGGTATTTTTAGGCCCTTGGAGGGGGGCCCCGTGTGCCCCCGTCCATTTTTTGAATAATCACTACATGTTCCCATGACCTGGCCCATCCGGGGGCTACAATTAAAAGAAGCATAAATATTTTGCAAAAATTGTAGTGAATTTAAACAATATGCTTTTATGCCGTGGCGGGGATCCAGGGGAACCCCAAAACCAATGGTTGAGGGTCAGGGTTTTCCTACCCTGCCTCCTTTTCTTTTTTTCCCCTTTTTTTTTGAAGGTCTCAGCTGAAGCCAAGTCCCAAGATGGCTGCCAGCACTTCCTGGTTTAAGTGTTGGCGGGCAATCAGAGCTCTGCATTTCCGTGCACAAGCTCGTTATTATTCACGAATTAGCCGCGATCGCAGATATCCTTATTTGGCGTTCCTTACATTTCTCAACAACTATTGAACGGATTTACACCAAATAAGTGAAAGTGTGACCTGCGTAACAAAATCTACCTTTCTGCCAACTTCGGTGTAACTCCATCCATCAGCTCGGGCTGTAGTCGTGTTCAAAGCTCTTATGGGAATTAACATTTTCTTAGACCCTGCTTGACAGATCCCCCGAAACTTTCCATGCACAACAGAAATCACCGGCGCACATTTTTGGGAAAATTTCGTGAGGATTCATCAAATGGCCCCAAAGATATGGCGAAGTCAAAGAGCACTTTTACTATGGAAACATGGTCCTAACTATAACTACCTATTGTCGACCGCATATCACCGTGAGTACTGATGGACAAGTTACTTACCTTCGATAATGACTTATCTATTAGAGACATAATCTAGCCGCAGATTCCTTACCTTAGAATATCCCAGGCGTCAGGCTGGATCTGGAAGACTTTTCCTTGAGCAACATCCTTGCAAGCCGGTAGGTGGCATCAGTCGACTCTGCTCAACGTCACCAGTGTCGTCCGCACCGGAAAGGATGTCTGTGCGCTGACATCAGTTACTTTTCACGACTTTCCACGCTAGGAGCACGGACCCATGAAGTGCACTGACAGTGGTGTGTTTAGAATAATTAGGGCCCTAAAAGGGATCAGCCCTGACACTAAAAACCTGTCCGCAGTGCAGGGAGGATGGGTGGGTCAGTAAGGAATCTGCAGCTTGATTATGTCTCTACCAGATAAGGCGCTACCAAAGGTAAGTAACTTGTCCATCTGATAGAGACATCTAGCCCGAGGTTCCTTACCTTAGAATAGATACCCCAGCAATACCATACCCGGAGGAGGGACTGCGGACAAGTTTAGACCAGGAAGTCTTGCAAGACAGAGCAGCCAAAAAGGGTGTCCCTGCGGACTTGTCCAGGCAGTAGTGCTTAGTGAACGTGTGCATTGATGCCCACGTTGCTGCCAGACAAATGTCAAGGACTGGAACACCACGTCGCAACGCTGTGGTCTCAGCTTTAGCTCTGGTGGCATGAGCTCTTAATCCCTCAGGAGGCTGTTTCTTGGCCAGAGCATAGCAAATTTTGATGCAGAGGATGACCCACCACGAGATAGTCCTCTTCTGCACCGCATGACCTTTCTTTGATCCAACGTACTCCACTAAGAGTTGTTCGTCCACCCAGAACCCTTTAGTGCGGTCAAGGTAGAACGGCAACTCTCTTTTTGGGTCCAGACATTGGAGTCACTCCTCCTCTTTAGAGGGATGCGCAGTAGCATAGAAAGTGGCAAGGTGACAGATTGCCCTGTGTGGAATGGTGTTACCACTTTCGGTAGGAAAGAGGATCTAGTGCGAAGAACCAACTTATCAGGGAAGATGATCAGAAAAGGAGGCTTGGGTGACAGAGCCTGCAATTTGCTCACCCTCGTGGCAGATGTTATTGCCACTAAAAAGGCTGTTTTGATGGAACGCAACCAGAGGGGGCAGTTGTGCAGAGGTTCGAACGGAGCGCACATCAGGAAGTTGAGAACCAAATTAAGGCCCCACTGAGGCACGATGAATGGGGCAGGTGGGAACCTATGTACAAGCCCCTTAAGAAATCTGTGTACAATAGGGGAATTAAATAAAGAGGGTTGTTCTGGCAGCCTCAAGAAGGCAGACAAGGCCGAAAAGTACCCTTTAAGAGTGCCCAGAGCAGAGCCCTGCTGGGCAAGGGTCAAAATAAAGAGAAGGACTTGAGAGAGGGAAGCAGAAAAAGGATCAATAGACCTTTCTGTACAATATTTTACTAATTTCTGCCACCCGCAGGCGTACACGGTCTTGGTAGAGAGACGCCTGGCTGCCAAAATCTCATCATAGACTTCGGTAGAAAGGTCGAATGCTGTCAACTGGCACCACTCAATATCCACACTCGAAGGCGTAGAGTTGACAGGTTCGGGTGGAGGAACCTCCCCTGTTGCTGCAACAGCATGATCAGAGGATCGATGTTCAGTTGGAGAAGCTCTGAATACCAGACTCTCCATGCCAAGTCCAGAGCCACAAGAATGACTGGGGCCCGGATGCACCTGATCTTCTTGAGCACTCTGGACAGGAGTGGTATACGTACAGGAGGCCTGGGCTCCACTCAAGACAAAAATCATCACCGAGCAAGTGCCGCTTTGGAGACTCAGAACGCAAAACAGCTGACATTGCGCATTCTTGGCGGAGTCGAACAGATCTAACCAATGGGCTCCCCACTTCTGAAAGATCCGCTAGGCATCCATGGCCGCCCTGGCATTCAGGGTGCCTGCCAGGTGTTGAACCATCCATGTCCAGAGACACAGGGCCTCTTGACAAAGGGTCCAGGACCCCACCCCGCCCTGTTTGTTGCAGTACCACATGGCGGTGGTGTTGTCTGTGAACACCTGAACCAGCTTCCCATTGATGGAAGCGAAAAAAGCTTTCAATGCCAAGCGAATCATTCGGAGCTCCAGCAAGTTGATGTGGAGTCTGGATTCCCCCAGAGACCAGAGTTCTCTGATCTCCACCTCTCCCAGATGGCCGCCCAATCCCATGAGTGACGCATCTGTCATTACTGTGTGGTCTGGCTGGGGAAGGGAGAGGGGTCTGCCTCCAACTCAATTGTGGTTGGTCAGCCACCACTGCAGATTCTGTGCAGTTCCCTCCGAGATCTGAACCATGTTGGTGAGATTCCGTTGATGCTGCGCCCACTGGAACCTTAGGTCCCACTGCAGAGCCCACATATGCCATCTGGCATGTGTCACTAGCAGGATGCAGGAGGCCATGAGGCCCAGCAGCCTCAGAGTCTGTCTCAGCGAAATACAGGAGAAACATCGGTATCATAGCCTGAATATCCTGGACTCGCCGCTTTGAAGGAGAGGCCCGAAACTGCACTGTGTCCAGAACAGCTCCAATGAAAGGAAGTGTCTGAGAGGGAGTCAAGTGTGACTTCGGCACGTTAATATTGAACCCAATCGAAAGCAGGAGATTCGTCGTAGTGTGGAGGTGGGAGAGGACAGTCTGGGCTAAGCTCGCCTTCAACAGCCAGTCGTCGAGATAGGGGAAGACTGGCACCCCTGATCTACGCAGATGAGCTGTGACCACCACCATCACCTCAGTGAACACCTGAGGGCTGCTGGTAAGGCCAAAGGGGAGCACTATGAACTGAAAGTGCTTGTGGCCTACTATAAACAACAGGTAGCACTGATGGGCAGGCAGGACGGGAATGTGAAAATAGGCGTCCTCAAGTCCAACGCTACCATCCAGTCTCTGGGGTCTAGGGCAGACAAGACCTGAGCCAGAGTGAGCATCTTGAACTTTTCCTTTTTGAGGAAGTAGTTGAGGGCTCACAGATCTAGTATAGGACGAAGGCCCATGTCCTTTTTCGGGGCCAGAAAGTAGCAGGAATAGCAATCACAGCCTACTTCTGGCACTGGACCCCTCTCTATGGCTCCCTTGGCCAAGAGAGTCTTGACTTCCTCCTGAAGCAAGTTCAGTTGGTCCTCCGATAGACAGTCGTAAGTCGGAGGCATTGAGTTAGGGGTAGTCTCAAATGGAAGGGAGTAGCCACTTTGGGCTACCTGAAGAACCCAATTGTCCGATTCGATGCTTTGCCAGTGGCGGAGGCGATGGCTGATTCTGACACCAACCAGCCACCTGTGGTCTTGAAGGGCCGGACTAGAAAGGTTTAGAGGCAGCAGAGGGAGAAGTGGACTGACTAGACTTCTGGCCGCTTGACCCACGGAGTTGAAAGGAGCCATGCCCACAGCCGCACGGAGGTTGCTAAACTTGCGCAGTCTTGCGGCTGGAATATGTCTGGTGCAGCTGAAAGCCCTTTCCGTGGCCACGAAAGGGGCAACAAGCAGACAGGGACAGGTAGTCACTGAAAGGCCCAAGGACTTGGCCATAGCCCGTGAATCCTTAAAGCACTCCAAAGCCTTGTCTGCCTGGTCTCCAAAGAGACGGGTGCCATCAAAGGGCATGTCTATAAGGGAAGCCTGGACATCCTCAAAAGGCAGAAGTGCTCAGCCAGGCGTGGCATCGAACGGCCACCGTCCATGACATTGCTCTGCCTAGCGAGTCAGTGGTGTCAAGCTCACAACAAATGGTGAACCTTGCTGCATTTCTCCCATCTGATACTGCTTGGGAGAGAATGGCCCAGGTCTCCTCCGGGACCTGTGGCAGCACTTGCGCAACCGTTTCCCACAAGGGGTGGGCGTAACAGCCCAACAGGCATGCAGTGTTCACTGACCGCAATGCAAGGCTGGCGGAAGAAAAAATCTTCAAGCCTCAACTATCCAGCTTCTTGGATTTCCTGTCTGGAGGAGTGGAAGGGAACGCACCTTGTGAGGTAGAGGCCTGGACCACCAAGCTCTCAGAGAAAGGGTAGTTGGTGAGAAATTTTGGGTCACCCAGTACAGTGCAATGGCAGCGAGCAACTGTCCTATTCACAGGAGCCCCTCTGCTGGGCTTGGACCAGGTTCCCAGAAGGACATCAGCCAAGGCCTCGTTGAAGGACAGGAGGGGTTCTGAGGAGGAGACATCCAGCTGCAGGACCTCTGTCAAGATGTTCATCTTGACTTCCATGCCAAGGGAGCTGAAGGTCCAGAACCTCGGCTGCCCTTCTCACCACCATAGCATATGAAGCTCCCTCCTCTGTAGTCACGGTAGGAGAAATCAGGCCAGAGTCTGGGGAGGTATCCAGTCCACTGGCCTCTCCCAATTCCTCATACCAGCCCATCTCATGCTCAGGCTGGTCTTGTTAAGGGTCCACCGGCCCCTCGTAATCTTCCTCCATTCCTAGACCCTCAAAATAAGGCTGAGGAACCGACCTAGGACCCAAGGGTGCCATCGCCCCCAAAATTGGCATAGAAAGGCGCCGATCCGGCTTCGGGTTATCTGGAATAAGAATGGAGCTGGTGCTGGCGGCGTTGGGAGTTTCTGCGCGGAAGCCGGCACCGGGTAAGGTCACAGAGGCAAGACCAGTGCTGGTCTCGATCCACCACGGGATCCACTGGGGGGTGCCGAGGCTGGGTCACCCGCGCGGACCCGGATGGAATCCCCTCTGAGTCTCCGGGGCCCAAAGGTGCGCCTGGAGGTCAAGTCACTCAAATATGAGGCACAGGGCATCATAGATTTCTTTAAGGTGGGCGAGGGTCGCTCCGGCTCCTGGGAAGGCAGGAAACGCGGAGCCGACCCAGGCACAGGTTCCGCAGAACAAGGCTTAGAGCATCGAGACTCCTCTATCATGTCAGACGACGGACGGGGAGAAGTTAAAGAGCACTTCAACATCTTCTGCTTCTTATGCCTCTTAACTGACCGACCTAACGACTTCGAGTGGGAGGACAAGGACTTAGGACTACTGTGCGCTGCCTGGACCTTCCTCTCGACCGGGAACGAGACCTTCGGGGCAAACAGCGTGGAGTCAAACACTGGACCACAAGCAGCTTTAGGGACCACTCCTCAAATGCTTCGGAGCCATGACCCGGCAGTTGGAGCATGACTTCGAGTCGTGGTTGCTCTTCAGGCACCAGAGACAAATTAAGTGGGGATCCGTCACCAAAATGGCACGATGGCAAGCGCCACACGGTTTAAATCCAGAAGTCTTCTTCGACATCGAGGAAAAAACCTACACACCAAAAATCGTCAACAAAACATCGAAAAATGTCTGTCACAAAGTGACAGAGGGTAGCTCTCTTCATGAATCTGCGCTAGCTGGCATGGAAAGAAAAGAGCTGACGTCACCGCACCAAGGTGGCGCCTATCTAGGTGACACAGACGTCACTTCAGGCACGGATTAGGCCAACAACGTCACGCAGAGCCGACTGACGTGCAAGGGTATTGCTTAAGCAAAAGTCTTCCGGCTCCAGCCTGACCCCATGGATATTCTATGTTAAGGAATCTGCGGCTAGATGTCTCTATCAGATATGTTTTATAACTATATATGGATGCTGTTTCTTATTGATCTGAAGTGCCCTTTTGCCTCAACAATGTTTGCCAAGTTTCATGGCTCTAGTCAGCCCCAAAGCCATTTTATTTGGTGTAATACATTTGCACATTTCTGCAAAGCTTAACTTTGTTTTCAGTGTTGGCAACTAGAGGAGGGATTTTAGTAGAATAATGAATTCATCATTCTATTCATGAATAATATCTTCTCCTCAGGGACATCTTGAACTTTCTGCAGAAGAAGATCCTGCCACCTGCTTATTTGGTATGTTTTTGCTGAAAGTAACACGTTTCTGTCACATGATTAGGTTCCATAGACTTGTATTGAGAGAAAACATTTATATACTGTCCTAAATTTCATGCATTTGCACACTATGGGGCAGATTTACAAGCCCCTTGCGCCACTTTTGCGTCACTTTTAACATGGGAAAAGTGACGCAAAAGTGGCGCAAGGGGCTTGTAAATCTGCCCCTATATGTGTCAACTGGCCATTTTGAGCAAGGACTCTGGTCAGTTGAAATAACAATAGTCTACTTGCAATTTTTCATTAAACGCAAGTTAAGACTTTTTGGCTTCCCGAAGTGTTGTGTTTTATTTTAATATGAGAGTGCAGAATAAAACTGAGGATATGTCCATGCCAGTAGCGATCCGTGGTAGGAGTGCCGGCCGGGCGGTGACGTGGGGTGGGGCAGGGTGGGGGTAGTAAACCACGGATTACAGCCGAATACAGGTAAGTAAACATTTAAATAAATAAAACGAATTTCGTTGTGAGCGCTGCATCGCCAAATGCGATGCAGTGCGCGCAACGAAATTCGTTTTATTTATTTAAATGTTTACTTACCTGTATTCGGCCGTAATCCGTGGTTTACTACCCCCCACCCTGCCCCTCCCCGCCCCACGTCACCGCCCGGCCGGCACTCCTACCACGGACCGCTACTGGTCCATGCAAATGGGTGGAGGAAGAATGTTTGTTGATAAGTGAGTGGACAGAAAGGAATTAAACTGTGTATTTTTTTAAATATTTTTGAAGTCATGATTAAATTCTCCAAACCAGGTGGGAACAGTCTGAGCCAGCGGGACACAAAGTCTCATCCTTTTAGGAATCTCTAGGTTGTATGACGATACAACGCATGCCATTACCCCACATGCGTTACAACGCATACCTTTACCCCGACTTGCTGTCGGGGTGCGCTGGAAGTTGGAATAGTATAATTTACTATTCCAACTCCAGTGTGTGCAACAGTAGGGAAGGTGTTGGAGTTAAATCCAACACCTTCTACCCCCTGCAGCAAGCCTTTCACGTTGTAACGACATGCGGGGTAATGGCATGCGTTGTAACGCATGCGTTGTAACGGTTCTTTCCCAATCTCTAGTGCAGCTCCTTACTCAGACTGGGTTTTTTTTCAGCAACGCACAGGGAGGTTACAATTTTGGCATCCTATTATGCCACAGACAATGTGGATTTAGTCTGGCTTTGATCTGTGAATTGCAGCAGTCTCCCTGCTGTTGGGGTGGTGTGGGAGATAGACTTATATGTTTGTCCCAGTACAGGCATGTCGCGCTTCCTGGGAGCCACTCTCTGCCACCTTTCGGGGTGATAAACACTGCACAAGTTAGAAAGAGATGGATTGTCAATGGCTTCCTTGTGTTCGATCTTCTTTTAAAAGTGTCCACTTCTCAATTATTCCTTCTGCCAGTCTCTCTTTGTTTGGAAGGTGGAGCTGTGGTTCTGGTTCCAGCACTACTTGATTGCAGTGTTTCTGAAATGTATGTTTATGATGAATAGACCCAGAAGAATCGAATTCCCCCAGTTGCAATGAAGGTATCTGAGCCTCTACAGATTATTGAAAGAACAAACCTTTAGTGTCTATGCAGTAAAAGAAAAAACAGTGCAATTAATGATTCCTTTTGGAGATCATAAAGAAACATTATCTTTCAATGTTATTTCTTCACCAATTATGCAGAAATATTTGGGCTACCAGGGCTAATCAGACACAACACGGAATAAACTGGGCAACCATAACAATTTCAATGTCCTCTCAATTTTGCTAGGAGCATTGCCTTTCTTGTGGAGATTATTGGGCTCCTGCTGACAAAATTTAGGTTCTGTTGGAGAATGCTACCATCGTCTCTGTAACATTAATTCCAGCACAATATCAAGACTATGCTGAACTTTTTGCAAAACCTACTTAGCTTTCTTTACCACCACACAGAGGATTTGGTTGTGCCATTCCTATAAAACCACAGACTTATATTCCATTTGGTAGGATATATTCTTTGTCTGAAAAAGAGACACAAACAGTATCTCAAGGAATAGTTCAATTGTCTTCCCCAGCAGGAGCGTCATTGTTTTCCCCCAAATAAATCTAATAAATGATGACGATGTATTGGTTATCAAGGGCTCATTCAGATCTAAATCAATGATAGCTATACTTTACCCTTAACTAAAGACAACCTGGAGAGTGTTCAAGGTGACACCATCTTGACTAAACTCGAACTGGGAGGGTGGGGCGGGGGAGCTTGCCATCAGCTTAGATTAAGAACTAAAGATGTGTTCAGTACTGCCTTCCATACTCCATTTGGGCATTTTGAATCCTACACCATGCCATTTTGATTATGCATTGCCCCAGCAGTGTTTCAAAGATTCTTGGACAACATATTTGGAAATATCTAGAATCAATATATGGTAGTATACTTGGACGACATACTATTTTTTTCTCTGAATCTTGTTGACTATAGACTTCATGTAGCTTCAGTTCTGTTAAGGTTGAGATAACCCCAACCTATTTTGGAAACCTGAGTCTGAGCTTGAAAAGGAAAAGGTTAAATGTTTTGTGTTTATTTTAATTTCACACCGATCTCTCTGGGTCCAAAACGATTGCTGTAATTATTGACTAGCCAACCCACCCACCAATAAAGAAACCTTTTTAAGGCTTTGGTAAATTTCCTTGTCAAGTAATTGCTGATGTATCAGTAACATTACCAGAGTTTTTGATTTAGAAAACTTAAAAGAATGAATTTTCTTTGGATAAAGCAGTGATAAAGCCTTTCAAGATTTGAAATGTGCTTTCTTCCAAGCTCTTATTCTATGGCATCTGAATCCAACAACAAAATATATTGTGAAACCTGATGCTTCTAACAGCAGTAGAAGAAATTTGGTCGCACACGCAAGAGAATGACACTTTGGAACATCCGATCTGTTATATTTCCCTCAATGTATCTTCCTGAGAGTGTAATTATTCTGTTCTTGAGAGGGAACTTTGGGAAAATAAGCATGCCTTCCAGGAGTGGAGACATTTGTTAATTGGAACCCATGCGCCTTTTGAGTAGAAGGCTGATCACAAGAATATTTTGCGTCCCTCCAGCATGCAGTGTCAAAACTGCAGACCAGCTCGTTGGGTACAATTCTTCTCAGTATGATTTTTCTCATCACTTCCATCCTAAGATCTAAGTAGATACTCTGGGGTCGATTCCGATTCGGGCCGGAAATCTCTCCGACCGAGCCGGACCCGGAGAGATTTCCGACCGAATCGGACCCGTGCAGTCCGACCGAACGAGTACGATGCGTCCGTATGTTATCGGACACGAGTCGGTCGGACTCCCATTGAACTCAATGGGAGCCGGTCGTACAACGCGTACGCGGGCTCCCATTGCCTCAATGGGTGCGAGGCGGACAAGGGCGCCTCCTACAGCGAGTACGCCGCGAAGCGCCCGCGGCGTACACGCACAGGTAGGGGGACCCTTGGGTCCCCCTGTGTGCGCCTCGCACGGGTGCGCGTACAGGGGGTCCGACACGGACCCCCAAAGTACGGCTCCGACAGCTCCTTGGAGCCGGACTGCGCGAGTCGGTCGGAGCGGTCGAGGTGCGCATCGTACTTACCCGGCCGGAAAACGTCTCCATTGCGCGGTGCGAATCGGGTCCGAGCGAGTCGGTCGGAGCGGTTCGAGTCCGAGCGAGTCGGTCGGAGTTGTCGGGACGCCCGGACGAGTCGGTCGGCGACTCGCATCGTACTCGCTCGGCCGGACCAGCGTACGGTTCGGTCGGGAAACAGGCTTTCGCATGGCTTTTTTCCCGACCGAATGGTATTGGGTCCGCCTCCGACCGAGATCGGAATCGGCCCCTCTGTTTCAAAGCTATCCTGATTCTCCTTAGACTTACACTCAAGATATTCATTCCCCAAAACGAATTATTGGAGTGATGCAGACATTTTTAGATAAGGTTAAAGAAGCAAAGAGCTCTGGTAGATCTTCATATTTAGGAGAGTTACTAGTTAAGATACCTTTAATACAACTCGATGGACTACACTTTCTACCACAAGCCTTAACTCCTACTAAGGAACTTTAACAGAAGGTCATTAGACTGTTTTATAATTATAGCATTTCTGGACACAGAATTTGAATTGAATTTGAATTTGAATTTGAATTTATTACATTTGCATAGTTACTGAAAACCATTGTAATAGAAGTTTCGATTAAAACGATTAAAACGATTACACGTTTGTTAAATTTCATAAATAATTCAAACTTTGAAACAGTTAAATTACTGACAGATTAAAAATGCTTTGTTACTCATGCAGATATCATTTCTGGACACAGAGCTATCAAGTCAACAAGGTTTTATCACTGATATCTTTCATCTTCATGGTCTCCCAACTGTCACCATCTCCAATCAATGATGCCAGTATATTTCTCGCTTTGGGAAGGCTCATTGCTTAGCTCTCAGAGTCCAAACAGCCCTTTCATCTGGTTATCTTCCCCAATCCAGTGGTGAAACTAAAACAGTGAATCCATGCCTAGAACAATACCTGCAATGTTTCTGTAACAGTACCAAAAATAATTAGTCGTAAAATATATGGGCTTCTGCAATGCTTATATAATCTAATGTCTCTAATTTCTTTAATCCGCTACTTGTGACGCACCCAATCGCCAATTATAAAGATAAGAGGTGTCAGAACGCAACTGTAATAAGTTATTGCAGTCGAGTTCTGATGCCACAATGGCTGATGCCAGTGCCAGCAGCTGAGTTGTAAGGCAGGTCAGACCAGGGAGAAGCTGTTTAAAGCAACGAAAATGAAATGTTGCTTTTCTTTCTTCTTCTCTACTTTTCTAGCTTACAGTGACAAGCAGAAAGAACATGTTTATTTTTTGCACTCCTTAAATAATTATAGAAAAGTTAGAACATTTCTGCATGTTTTTAAACCTTTCGAGCTACTGCAGCTTTTTTTTTAATTGGCTTGCATTGAACTGTTTTTTAATGCTTACAACAAATATCTAACAGGTTTTGATTTGTTTAATTCTGCGCTAGAGGTTCTACTTTTATTCTTCATGTTTGCAAACATCCGCTCTTTCATATGAAAGAGCTACGCACCAAGGTTTTAAGTGGGTTGTGGGAAAGGTGATGGAGTGATCATGTATTGTATGGGATAAAGCACACCCTACAATACATAATAAGGATATTGCAAGTCACCTCAGCGTTCCATAAACTTATAAAGGAACTCGGCCTTTGGCTTCGGTCCTCTATATGGCTCTGAAACTCCTCGGTGACTTGTAATATCCTTATACTATAAGGTAGCGGTACTTTATCCTTTATATTATGGGGCACTGGCTAAATTTTCATGTAATAATGTCAAACACAGCTCCACCAAAGTGTCTCCTTTGTTCTGTATTCACCTTTGAACATTTCCATATTCACCTCGGTTCAACCCTCTGGTTCTGACTGCTAAGGAATATCTAAATCAGTTAAAAGAACTACGACACAAGATGGCACAGAATCTTCACAGGATAAAGACGATATGCCGAAGAGTACAAATGAAAATAACTTTGACAACCTGCTCAAACCTTTTCTCCTGGGTATCCTTCCAAATCCTTCATGTTCCTTCTCTGTCTTTCAAATGCAGACCATGACTTATTGGACCATTCCACATGGTCCGTCAAATCAATCCTGTGGCCTATTGCATCCAATTACCTGCACAATGGAGAATTCATCCAATGTTCCATGTTTCCCAATTTAACCCACATGTTACTGATTCCTATCAAAGAGAAATTCCAGTTCCCCTGATGGGTAAGGGTCATCTGGAATATGAAGTACAAGAAAATTGTGAAACTGATATTTAGAGGTAACCTTCAATTTTTGACTGCTTGGAATGGAAAACCATTCCTGTGAACATTCTTGAGTGGCACCTTCTTCTGTTTATGCTCCTGCCATGGTTCAGAAGTTCTAGCACACCTTTCCTGACAAACTTAGAGACTCACGAGGGCAGCATGCTGTTATGCCTAGCAGACAATGTGTATCTGACTTCTGCAGTGATCCACAGATTGCATTTGGCACAGTGTAGGACACAGACTCCTATATTTGTCCCAGCAGTCACTTACCAGTCTTTCGTGAAGCCACTCTTTACCCTCTCCGTACATTCTTCCACTTCCAAGGGCGATAAGCAGCACACAAGCTGTTCTGGTACCATGAATCCAGTTTACAACACTTTCTCTGAATCTCCTTTTCAGCCAAAGTCTGTAAAATCATGAAACAGGAATTGGCACATGTTTCCTCCCAAAACATCATGGTCACCTTCGCAGTCTGTTATGTTGTCATATCCGTGACTATCATAATGGCATTACTTACCGACTGTTACTTCCTGTTTTCTCTTTCATCTACTTCCTGTCTCACCCTATAAAAGGAGATGGAACCTCTGTACCATGTGCCACAAACACTCCAGTTTGGCATTCTCTTTTAAATGTTGTTGTAAACAGGTCTATGCTTGGCAATCCCCATGTTTCGATTATCATGTCTACTACTTCGTGCTTTAGTACCCACTCATGGGACACTCCCTCTTGTTTGCTTAGTTTGTATCTTTATTTTCCTTCTCCATGTAGGTGAACTGTAATTAGTTATATGTTCATATTGGTAGCCCTCATCCATATTTCTGGTGCTAGTTTTGATAGTTGATGTGATTTGACACTTCTATTCCTTGATGTAAGCATTGCTGTAGTGTTCTCAATTTGTATTTGAACCATCTATCCTTCTGTTTCTGAATGAAAAGCCGTTAGAGTAAAACTCAGTGCGTCCTATTCACAAACTGCATTTTGTAGCATGTTTAGTAGTACTACTAAATTACTATAAAATAAGATTCACAAACCTACAAGTGTAAGTCGCCCCATCCACCTCTCCTACCTTTTCTATGGGGAGATCCTCTAACATGTAAGTTTACTAAATAGTAGTAAATGTGGCAGAGACCAGGGGGAGTGGATGGAAAAAGGGGCATACTTACTAATAAATGGCAGGTTTTTGTGGAGGAGTAAGGAGGGATTTGTGGAGGGTTAGGGAGGGGCTTAGGAAGAGACATGCACCCACCCACAAAAGAGTAAGCCCATTGCTATTCACAAACTGCACTTCTACGGTCCCTACAGCAATAAGAGACCCAAAACAGTGGTAAATTACTTCCGCTCAAAGCTGAAATAAGGCCAGCACCATACAGGGCCAAATACTGGTACGGCAACACCCTCTAATAGAAATCAATGGCGGTACGAACTTTAAACAGAACCCCATAGCAAATGATATTAAATTAAATAATTTCAAATCATTAAAAATATAAATAAATATTAATTCATGATAAAACACTATCTAAAAATAAAAGACATTTTTATTTCAACATATTTTAATAACCTTTTTTGTATAAAAGATCATGTAATGTATACTAGTTTATTAAAATATAATTAGATTTGTTAAATTAATTCTTTTCATTACTTTTCATAATTATTAATACATATTAAAAATATATTAAATTTAAATTAAGTTATTTGTGTGCTTTTTTATTGCATTATACATTTAAAATATAAAATATAATTTACATTAACAATTAATGTAAAAATATGTATTTTTTTCCCTCCAAGTTTAATACCTTGTTTACTTTTCCTCATACTTTACCGTAGGCAGAGCTCCACCACCTGGGTGAAGATCGCCTTTTGGTAAAGTATAGGGAAAATTTAAGAAGCTGATTAAACTTGAAAACATTTGTGTACATATTTTATGTTAAATACTGATGTAAATTAATTTTGTATATTAAATGTAGAACAAAATTACAAAATGCTACAGCACTATAACCTAATGCTGAATTAAATATTTAATTAATTTACATACATTATATTCTAATCATTTTTCTGAAATTTAAATAAAAAAACAATTCCCACCCAAAGCAAAAAAATTTTTATTTTTTACCATGTATCAATAATTATTAAAACTGATGTTTACAATTAAATAAAACTACATTATTTTCACAAAACACTAATGTTGCATTGATGTTTTAAATACAAAACCATTTAGTAAAATATGTTAAAATAATATTTTAAATGTTTTACTTTTTGATTTTTTAAAACATTTTATTATATTTATTATTATATTATACAGCACCAGCGGTAGGCCATCTGTGGTGCTGGACTTACTGCTGTTCTTTTTTGACAGCAGTAACTTACACTCATAAATTTGGCCCCACCCCCTGTTTCAGAGGGTGGAGACATAGAAGTCTACACTTCTGAGTAATTTTACACTAGTAAATGGTGAACAGCCAAAAGTAGTAAAGTTATTCAAAAGTATAAGAGTAAATGTACATGTGTAAATCACGTATTTAAACATGTAATTTTACACTTGTAAATGGTGAACAGCCAAAAGTAGGAAAGTTAGTCAAAAGTATAAGAGTAAACGTACATGTGTAAATTACTCATTGTACTCTCGTACAAGTGTGAGTTGTCTTTGTGAATAACCCCCATTGTATGTAGTTCTAGGAGACTGATGTGTTTTACAGTCTTTGGTTGTGTCCATTGTCCCCTGCTGTCGTAATTCACGGATTTTCGTTATCGGTCTGCAGGCGTGCCATGAAGCTAACCCAATCCACCTCGACAGAGACTATAATTTCTAATTGTAACAGAAATCACAGCAGACATAGCAAGTAGAGAAGGGAAATGGGAAGACAGAGAAAACACTTGTGAGGCTCTGCACACTTCCTTCAATCTTCTTATGAAGTCTGTAAAGAAACAATACTAGATTAGAAAAAAACACCTTGTAAGATCCAAATCACATGTAATTAATTTTCTCACGAAAACATAAGAAAATAACGGTTATTATTTGTTCTCTTGAAAATCCTTGCAGTGTAGTCTTTGCATAAGACTCTTATGGACTTACTAAAGAGTTCAATGCACAAAAGTTCAAAATGAGTTCCAGCCTTGCAAATCTGAGGAAAAAATAATGGTTTGTACAATGTCGACGATGAAACAGGATGGACACAAAGTGTAAAATAAGAATGTGCAAAAACCAAAAAACATGATAGAAAATAGTTTGCGCACAGAATAAGTACAATATATAAGGCCTCGAAAATGGTAATGATAGTGAAAGCGATCTGAGTAGCAAGACACTGCATAAAAAATAGGAAGTCAAAAGTTCCAAACCGACACTTCTACAGCAAAATACTGCCTCCAAGATGATCCTCCGACTGACAAATACAAACTGCTTTGGGAAAGTGATGAGACTCTGACTTCACTCTCCTTTTATACAATCTGAATCCCAAATGGCCACCGTAGCCAAAACTTGGCTTCCCACGAGATTCAAGTTGGTTTTGTTATTGTTGCAGCATTTACTGCCACGCACGTCAACTTTCCTCTGGACTATACTTATATCTAGCTCTCCGAATACAGTAAGCATTTAACAAACACCATTTGGACTTGTTAATATCTGTAATTTGACAATTATTAACATTGCTATATCATGTAATCATGACACGTGCCTGAGTTTCCCCACTCTGTGTGTGATTCATCCTTGGTGACTGTCACACTCCTTCATTACTCTTTGCTTAACAACCACTAGATCAGTCCAATCCTCCTTCGACTGTAACCACTTATTTGCCAGCCACTCCTGATTGAGTTTCAAGTGTGGTCTTACCCTCGGAATCAAAGGATTGCAAGATGCCATCATGTTTAACATTTTCATACCTTTCCTTCTTGTCAGGGAGTGTGATTTGTGGTTAAGGTGAAGCTGTAGTTCTAGAATTCTCTTTTGAGTGGGAAACGATATTGCTTGTATAGTGTTTAGTTCTGCCACCGATATATCTTCTACTGAAAAGGAAGGTGTGAAGACCTCTTCATATTGAGTGTGAACAAGAGTATGTATAAGGGGTGAATGACGTTGTTTATGCTGTTCAGGCACTGCTAGAAAATGTTTCCATTTAGGAGCCAGTTCTATGGCGTGTTAGATGGACTGTGACAACTGCGAGTATCTTTAGTGCTGATTTTAGCCGAAAGGGCAATGCTTTGATATATTTGTGATGTTCCTGGTTCATCAGGATAAGGAACTATACTTTTTAGGTCTCGCCTAGAGCGCAGCGCGAATGTGCTGCTCTAGGAGAGGGCCTCTTGGAATTACTCCAGACATTCAGAAAGCTTTCAGAAAGCTCGTGCATGTCCCACCTCTTCTTAAAATGTTCACTCCCATGGCCTAGGGGTCTCGGGAGCGAGCAGGCTGGCAGATGCATTCCTCCTTGGTCACGTGCTTTTACTTCGCTTTTGCTTGTTATCTGCTAAAGCGATTTATTGCCTGCCTTACTTAAACTAGTATCCTGTTACTAATTGATTTCCAGCTTCCGCTGCTTGTTTTTTAACCCACGGCTTTCAAAAAATGTAACGTCCATATCAAGTGGAAACAGGAATGCGTTCTCCTGAATAGGATTTGTCTTTACAAGTTGGCAAAATTAAAAATACAAGATTCCTTAGAAAAATGAGACCTGCCTCTGTTGTAAACACGTTACGAAAAAATCCAGGGTTACCTAACTGCAGTCACTGAGCAAACTCTCCTGCTCTCTGATTTTCTATCAGAAACAAAACGTCTGCAGCGTTTTCACAGATGTAGGGTCTACAATGCGGCTTCTTCACCCCCGCCCTCCGGTGTGTTTTGACCCACCCCCTCCCGCTCTCCGTTGTGTTTTTAACCCCCCAGACCCCTCCCGCTCTCCGTTACCTTTTCAAACCACCCTGCCATTTCAACCTCAGAATCCCGGCGTGACGCAGTGCTTAGAAGCCTCCGACGGATGTTGCATGAAGTGGCATAAAGCACTGACTCACTCTCCCGGAATCACCCGTTGTTGGCTGAGTGTGCCCCTGCCCCTTTTGCAGCACTATTAGAAGCCCTCACACAGTCTTGTGTTGTAGGCAGAGGCTGCAGACTCTTCTAGCAACAGACACCTACGCAGCCTGTCCACGAACCTCACTCACTACACAAGAGATGCGAGCAATACCCCCCAATTTTACAGCTAGCACCACCTGCCCTCCTCGGCTAGAGCGCTCTGCTAGGAGGATGTGGCATAAAGACCAGAGCTGCCAGTGTTGGAACTGGTGAACCAGGTTCGAGTCTCAGCGTCCGCTCAACATCCTGTGGTTCTGGGCAAATCACTTAATCTCACTGTGCCTCAGAAAATGGATATGTGCTTGTGTAGTGTAACTGATGCTCATGTAAAGGTCCAATACCTTCCAGTAGAGTTGCTATATAAAACTGTAAAAAAAAATTAGGTAAAAAATAAGCACATCCCCGCAGTTAAACAGCTAGACCCTGGTCTCAGGGCACTGGAGTGAATTGGGGTCTTGATCACTAGACAGCACAAGCTGTTTGTTTGCAAAAAAGACCTATAGTGAGTTTACAATCGACTTAAAGCCCGCCCATTGATTGACTTAATTGTCACTCAACTGCTTTGTTTCTATTAGTTATTTTGTGTAAGCTGCCCTTCTTCTTCTTGTATTTGTCGCTCCCCTTGAGCATACCCTCATAACGTGTGTTCTTGCACTGCTTACTATTCAGGCACTACTTTTTTGGTTAAGCACGCCACAAGAGTGCATGTGTTTCCCAGCTGTCTCCCTTTTGTACTTCTTTACCCAATCACTCTGCACTATTGACCTTGTGCTTCTCCACATCCCACTCCATGTTTTGCTCACCCTAGTGTGTTTATTCACCCTAACTTGCTTTCTTGCGCCTGTGTTTCTCTCCCGCCTGCTCCACATTGCTCTCTCGCGTGCTTCCCTTCTTTCTCTGTTCTTGCTCGCCTGCCATGTTGCTTCCGCCCCCTGCATGGCTTCTCCCACTCACGACCCCAATTTGGCTTACCAACATGTTTTTGGGGAAGGGACAAAGGGGGAAACATGCTGTAACACTAATTATTATTATGTTTTTTTAATTTATAGATCTCCCTCGGATCTGTAAATAAAAAGAAAAAAGCACCCACATCATTTTGTAGGAGCGAGCATGTGTTGCGCAGGCCTACAAAACGATTATGGCACCTTTTTTTGCTTTCCTCTTTAGCCACGCTGAACACCTCTGGTGATGCAGTACAGCATCACTAAAATCCAATGGCAAAGCCAATAGTTTTCAAAGGCGACAGCTATGGGCTTTGCCAAAGCTTGTCTTTTAAGTTTCTGTTGGTGAAACACGAGGGTGTGAGCTTCATGGCTTCACGACGACAGAAATAAACAGCTACTCTTGCTGTGGACAGCCATGGGTAGCGTGCAGCTTCACATGTGGTATTAGATCAGTGGGCGGCATCTGCGCTTGTGCCACTCATTCCGCTTCTTGACATCGTTCGTACATGCGTGCCTTTTCTGCCATCTTGTGGCTACATGTGGCCTGTAATTGTAACAATTAAAGAAGTCTGCTGCATGGCTAAATTTATAAGGTCCCAAAGGCGAGACCTATTGGCTATGCCAATGCTTGTTTAGGTCTATTGTTGATAGGTAATCTACTTGCTCCAGCATAGGAATCAGTTCTTGTAGCATTGTCATCTTGAATCATATTTTCTTGGCATATCTGTTTAGAGGACTTAAAATCTAGAACGGCTTTTAACCCCCTCCTCCCCCACCCCCCCCCCCCCCAGTGATAAGCCTTTTTTCTTGCTATTTGGGGTAGTTCCCACTTAGTCTTCCATAACATTTTGCCCACATAAGCTATCCACGCCCAATATGTGCCCTTTTTTTCCAACATGATGGGGATTCTAAAGGTACCCAGGATTTGTGGATTTCCCAGGAGGGGACTGAAAAATTAGCCAAAATATAGCTACATTTGGGGTTTGGGAGAAAAATGGGAAAAAGTGCTGCAGAAGAAAGCGTCTTTTTTTACCGGCAATGGCATTAATGATAGATTTGTAGTGCTACAATCACCATCTTCCCAGCTTTCAGGAACAGGCAAACTTGAATCAGAAAATCAAAATTTTTAACAGAGTTTTGGCATTTTACTGGGAGATAGCCCATTTTTCCGATTTTTGTGCTTTCAACCACCTTCTAGTTTGTGGTGGAAACAGGTGTGAAACCCATGCTGATTCCCGGAAAGCTACACTTTTCTGAAAACTAGGCCGAATTCTTAATTCAGCAAGGGGTCATTTGTGTAGATCCTTCAAGGTTTTTCTATAAAAAGTAACATTGAAATAAAGAAATATTGAAATGGAGTTGAAAAAAACAGCCATTTGTGTCTGCGTTTTCATCTGTAACTTCTTATTACTATGGCAGATTGTCAAAAGTAATATACCATTACGTCCACTGGACCCTTCTGGTTGCGGGGATATAAAGAGCTTGTAGGATCTCCACGAACCCGAGGAACCCAGAGCCAACAACCGAGCTGCACCTTACAATGGTTTTTTATTGTGTACCGACTATAAGGCAATTCATGATTGTATGACAGAGACATGCATGGCTAAACCACGCGTGCCTCTACCACGCAGCCCGAACCACGAATGCGACTTAACCATGCATTCCTTTACCACGTAATTTTGTTGAAAAGGCATGTTTGGTAAGAGGATATGCGTGGGTAAGATTGCCACTACCCTGACTCCCCCTCCCCACCTTAAGCCCTAAAATTCGATCTCCCTACCTCGCCCTGAATCCTAAAACCTACCTCGTCCTGTCCTTAAAACTACCCTTTCCCTGAGGCCTAAAATTCTGCCCCCTCAAAAAAACTACCCCGACCCCCTGCCATGAAACTTACCCCCGCACTGCCCTTAAAATTACGCCAACCCCTGCTGAGCCCTAAAACCCTGCCCCCTTGAAAAAAACTGCCCTGAACCCTAATTCCGACCCCCAGCCTTTAAAAAACCACCCCTACCCCCACCATGAAACTTACTCCTCGCTGTTCTTAAAATTACCCCAGCCCCATCCCCCCGCCCTGAGCCCTAAAACAATGCCCCCTTTAAAAAAAACTGCCCCGACCCACCTGCCCTGAACCCTAAATCTGCCCCTCAACCTTTAAAAAAATGACCCCGTCCCCCCACCCTGAAACTTACCCCCACGCTCCCCTTAAAATTACCCCAACTCCCTCCCCCCACCCTAAGCCCTAAAACCCTACCACCTTTAAAAAAAACTGCCCTGACCCCCCCGCCCTGAACCCTAAATTTGACCTTCAACCCTTAAAAGCTACCACCCACCCCAAACCCGGGCCCAGTCCCACTTACCTGTCCACGTTCTGAGCTGCCTGTTCAGACGCTTTCTCTTCCTCTCCCCTAGACCACGCTATCTGTCATAACCACGCATATGCGTGGTTATGGCATGTGTTTCAGAGGATATTTTGTAAAATGTCTTCTGTGTTAGACACTTGCTTACATTTGAAAGACACAAATGTACAGTTATTCAATCGGTAATAACAAATGTTGACAGGGTGGGGTTGGCTTGCGTGGCTCTGACCAGGTTTTTTTTACCCAGAATCCCATGCAAAGCTCAAACTTTGCCCACACTTTCCTTGGATTCCTACCACCCAGCGTTCCCCCAAGTCTCCAGAGAAAAACTGTGCCTCATTTGTGTGGCTAGGCCAAGCGCCCACTTAAACTTTGCCTTAAAAAACACATTTTCCTTGCATTTCTATGAGGAGAAGTCCTGCAATCTGTAGGCAGACACAAATGTCCTACCACCCAGCATTCCCCAAGTATCCCTACAAAAACTAAGCCTCACTTGTGTGGATAGGCGAAGTGTCCGTGACACAAAAGGGCGCCAAACACAATTTAGGCATATGACGTTTTTCCACTGAAACCAATGTGTTTTTTGCAATGGGGGTAGCTGTGGATTTTGGGCCCCAACTCAGCCGGCACCTAAGGAATCTACCAAACAAGCACAGTATTGAAAACTAGACACCAGTGGGAGTCCAGGGTGGGGTGCCTTGCTGGCTCTCACCAGGGTTTTTGTTGTCAGAATCCTTGGAAAGCTTAAACTTTGCCTCAACAAACACATTGTCCTTGCATTTCTGTGAGGAAAAGTCCTTGAATCTGCAGGCAGCAACAAATTTCCTACCATCAAGTGTTTTCCCAAGTCTCCCAAGAAAAACGATGCCTCACTTGTGTGGGTCGGCCAAGTGCCCGCGACAGGGAAGGGCCCAAAACGTACTGTGGAGACATCAAAATGATCTTTCACTAAACAACCTGGTTTTGCAAGGGGGGCACCTGCATTTTTGGTCTCAGGCTCGGTGGCCATATAGGGAAACCTACCAAACTCAGACATTTCTGAAAACTAGACACTCAGAACCCAGAACCCCCCTGCAAACCTCAAATTTAGCTAAAAAGTTGCATTTTCCACACATTTCTGTGTGGGGAAGTTGTGGGATCATCGGGCTGGCACAAATTTCCTACAACCCACCGTTCCCCCAGGTCTTTCGATAAAATGCTACCTCACTTGTGTGGGTAAGCCAAGTGCCCGCGACAGGGACTGACTCAAATTTACAAGGGCTTCCGGAAAATTAAACCTTGTGGGATCCACACAAAACATACCACATATTATTCCCTAAGTGACCAGTTTCCAAAAAGATGCGAGGGCAGAAGGTGTTCACTACAGAAAAAGTATGCACTGATGGTAAAAACCAAAACATTATTGCACACCCATCCACTAGTCAATCACAGGCATGCTGGTTGTATTTGGCACAAGGGTAAGTAAATGGTTCATAAAAAAATAATTCACCAATGACTTTACGAAATAAAATCTGCAAAGGTCGTTGTTAGCAATTTCATCAGATCAGAGAACCATTGACTTGCAGCTCGTGAGCTATAAAGCCACGCCAAGGCACCAATCGCTTTACAGTCCATTCACATGCCTTACATGCGTTGCACACAGAAAACCATTCACACTACCAGCTGTGCGGGCCCAACACAATACAACACTTACATTTACAAACAGTGCCATTCAACGGCACATCACTCTCAAACGCCAACAGGCTAACACACCAATCAGACCTCTAAGCACAAAGCATCAGACAACTGACAAACACATCTCAAGCAAGTCCATAATCATACTGGCTACCAGCCACCAACACACCGCCAGTTCACGCATACCACCAGCCAAACACCAGTCCATGCACACCATCAGCCAAGTGCCAGTCTACACACACTGCCAGCCGAGTGTTAGTCCACACACCGCCAGCCACACACACCACCAGCCAAACGCCAGTCCACGCACACCGCCAGTTAAGCACCAGTCCACGCACACCACCAGGTAAGCACCAGTCCACACACTGCCAGACAAGTGCGAGTGTACACACACCGCCAGCCAAGCACCAGTTTACACACAACGCCAGACAAGCACCAGTCCCCACACACCACCAGCCAAAAGCCAGTCCATGCACACCACCAGCCAAGCACTAGTCCACGCACACCGCCAGGCAAGTGCCAGTCCACCCACACTGCCAGGCAAGCGCCAGCCAACGCACATCGCCAGCCAAGCGCCAGTCCACACACACCGCCAGTACACGCAGACTGTCACCCGAACTCCAGTTCACATACACACGCAAACTTTGCGTGGTGTATAGTGGTTTTCTGTCATCAGCCTAAAAATACTGTCCCAATAAAAGGGAGCGACCTTTGCCCAAGAAGCCGCTCCCCGACACGCACATAAAATTATCCCTGGTAGGGCAGATCGGACTATAAAAAAGGCCTATCAGCCCTCAAGGGGGCAGAAACAGACAACCTATGTGACCAAATAAAAGAGAAGTGACCCTTGTCAAAGGGGCAGCTCCCCCGAATTGCACAAACACTTATCCCTGGTGTCTATTCTGCCCCCATAGGAGCAGAAACAACCAAAACATATGCCCCAATAATGCCAAAACATATGCTGCAATAAAGGGGAGCGACCCCTGCCCAAGGGGCCACTCCCCGATATGCCCACAAACTTATCCCTGGTGTCTAGGGGCTTTCTGCCCCCCTTGGGGGACAGATCAGGCTATAAATATGGCCGAGCAGCCCACCAAGGAGGGCAGGAATCGCAAAAATTAGTGCCCAAATGAAGGGGAGCAACTCTTGCTCAAGGGACCACTGCCCGACATGCCCTTAAACGTATCCCTGGTGTTTAGTGGCTTTTTGCCCCCCTGGGGGGCAGATCAGCATAACAATATGGCCAATCTGCCCCAAGAGGTGCAGAAATAGCGACAGTTACTGCTAAAATACAGGGGAGCGACCCTTGCTCAAGGGATCACTACCTGATATGCCCATAAGCATATCCCTTTTGACTAGTGGCTTTCTGCGCCCCTTGGGGGCAGATCGGCATAATAATATGGCCAATCTGCTGGCAGGGGGGAACAAACTGCCAAAATTAGTGGCCAAATAAAAAAGAGAAACCCTTGCTCAAAGGGGCCGCTCCCCAAAAGAAAAGAAAATCCTTGGTAGCATAGTGGGTGCATTCCTGCTATGCGGTTGTGGCCCCACCCGCGATCGCGTAGCAGTAATGTACTGCAAAGAGACACTGGGGGAGAGAAAAAACTCTTTCCTTGCCTCCAGTGCCTCTTTGCTCTCTCTGAACCCTCTCCTGAGGAGAAACTCACTAGATTTATCCGACACACTGGAAGCCAATGGCTTCCAGCACGTCCCGGCATTTTTGGAGGCATATTGCTGGGGGGCCTGTAGGGGGAGCGCCAGCGCTTCCAGCACAGGGCAGTGCGAGAACAGCTCCAAGCCATCCTCAGCACACGCCCATCGTAGCTGAGGACGGCTCTGAGCTATCCTCAGCATGGAATGGGTTGACATTAAACAGGCCCACTGGAATTAGACGATTGTGCAGCCACAGCGATTTTCGCAGTTATAGATTTGCTGCATTTGCCACATAATCCATCATCTGCTACATAATCTACAGAAGAAGACTGTTTCTAGCTTAAACGGTTGAAAAGTTACTAACACTGCAGCAGCACGTGTTGTCGCACAGTGGAAGGACTTGTGCTAATGTTGACTGGTCACCTTTCTGTTGCTTGCCATATTTGGGTATTAAACTGGAACTAATGTGGTGCACCCAATGCCCAGACAGTGTTAGCATGTGTAAAAAGTTCAAAAATAATTAAAAAATGTGCTGCTTTACGTCGCATAATTAGCCTTTTCTTGCAGCATAATTTACTTAACCCTGTCGCATAATTTGGCCCTCTCCTGCCGCATAATTCCAGTGACCCTGACATTAAGTTTTGTTTTGGATTCAGGAAGGAAATGGAGTGAACTCCCGAACTGCGTTCCCCTTGTAGTACTTCTTCTATGAAATTTTTTTCTAATAGTTCTTGCTTCTCCTGTAGGACGACTTCCTTGTGTTCTCTTTTGTATGACAATCTCTCTTTAGTAGTATGTTGGGAGGTTTTCCCACCAACTTTTATGCCTTAGCCATGTTTTATTATGTTTGGTACCCACTTTTCTGATATGATTTTCTATCATTCCTGCAGAAAACAGCGTATTCCCCCCCCTCTCACCTACTAGAGTGCTGTGATCAGAGGGGTATCGGGTGGAGTCATTTATTGTTCTGGCCAGAAACCCTGTAGCGTTGGGCCTTTCCTTTACCTCTGTGATGAAAGGTTGGTTTTCCTTAGTCAATCTGTGGCCAATGAGAGCTAAACTGTTGGGTTTCCTGAAGGTTTAGCCCTTTGAAAGCGTTGTTGGTGAAAGGGTGCCCATCCCTGACCTCTGCTCTGCTTAACATTGTGTCTCTTAAAAAGATAGTTTTTGTCTGTAAGGCTCCCATTGCTTTGATGGTGTCATTGGACTCTATTATTTTCTCTAATTACTCATTTCCAACACTTCCAAATAGGTTTTCACCTGTAAACTGTCTGTTAATGATGTTGGCATGTACTTGCTGTTTGAAACCAGATATTTGCAACCATGCATGTTTCTTGAGAGTTGTACCTGTAAACATATGTCTGCAGCTGTATCAGCAGCATCCAGAGCAGAATTAAAACAAGTATCTGCTGTTGTCTGTAGTGTCTTGCAAGTTAATGATGAGGGAACCCTTTTGGCTCCCAGTGAACTCTGTAGAGCTATGATGTAATGAAAAGAGTGTATTGCAGTGAAGGCTGCTTTAGAATGTTGAGTTCGCAGTTACACGCAGACAAATAAAGATGTGTGATACCAAGCTCCGTTATGTGGTACCTCAGCTGGGAAGACGCTACAAATGGTGATGAGATAGGGGATAAATAACCTGAAGATTAAAAGTGCTCTCTCAAGAGAGTTTGCTGTGGTCCAGGCAAACTGCTCGTGCATTCGACGTGTAATGCATGTGGAGTGAAAACGCAGTTCCAGCCGCTGTGAAGCGGTTGAAAACAAAAGCATTTGCAGAAAATTTACATGTCGTTGGTCAAAACACCTGTTGGTCAGGCCTTACATAAAAGTAATGAGCTACTATGCAACACAGTGTAATACCTAGTACAGAGTGATAACGCTGTGATTACAAGTGCTGCCAAGCAGAGATCAACCTGGTGTTGCAAAGTACAAAGCGACAGCCAAGCACAAGATAACGATGTGATTACAAGTGCTGCTAGGTTGAGATCAACCAGGTGTCAACAAAAGTACAAAGCGACAGCCAAGTGCACGAGAACGTTGTGGTTTCAAAGCAGACTATCGCATACTATCAATGCACTTACCAGAGCCTTGAAAAAGGAAGAGCTCTACGACATCAGTGGCGGGCAAAGAGACCCAAGAATAAGCACTGGGGTTGTGCTTACTGAGCTGTACAATACCTGTAGTGGCACACCACCAAAGCTCCTGGGTGGTGGCTCAGAACAACACCAAAGGTCTCCGAGAAAGTGAAGGGCTCCAGTGGATACCAAAAGAGAGGGCACAATTCCAGCGACTGTCCAGGACGACCCAGAGGTCAGCACATCACAGGGCCTCAGAGATGGTGTGGATGATACAGGTCCTAACGGGCTGCAGACGCAGTGTCGGAACAAACTCCACCCTCAGTGTCAGCCACTCCCACAAATGGTTACAATGTTGCTGCTGCTTTCTTGAAACAACCATCATCATTCCTTACCGCCAAAAAGCAAAATATTGGTGACCGACGAACTGCGTGGATAGAGACATTTGAAGATTTCATTGATGCACTTGAAGAGACTGATAACAAAAATATGATCAAGTACCTCAAAAATCTTGCTGGTGATGGCGTAAAGGAAATCATAAAGAAAATGCCACGAACTGACTAAGAAATCACATACCGTCAGATTAAAGAAACCTTGAATCTCAAATTCAATCCAATGACAGATGTTGACTATGATAGATATATCTTCAGTCAAGAACGACAAAAAGTTGGTGAAACCATTGATGAATTCGTAGAGAGACTTGACACACTCTCAAGCATTGTAAGTTCAATGATTTTAATGATGAAGAGGCAACACACCTCAGGATCATTGATGGATGCTTGTCCCATTCATTCAGAATGCGAATGCTGAGAAAAACTCTGAGTCTTGAACAAGTGTTAATGGCTGCTAGAGCTGAAGAGCATGCCGTTCAACAAGCTGCTAATATGGAGGCTGGAGGTGCCCAGAATTAATCAGTCATGAGTATGAAAAGTACGTTAAAGCAAAAGACTGAAAGACAGATAGTGATATCTACACGTAAAATGAAGTTATGTTTTAGATGTGGATTTTCATTTCCAAACGAAGACAAATGTCCCACCATTGGACAGATATGTAAGGGCTGCAGGAAGGAGAACTATTTTGTGATAGTGTGCAAAGAAAATAGAAAAGAGAGACAAGTGTGTCACGGCGTGCAGACAAAGTGGCTGCCGGAGCGTTCCAGAAGCAACATTCGACGCGCACACACAAGGCCCAGCGGAGAAGTCATGTACAACAAATCGACACTGAATGAAGTAGATTGGCAACTAAATCATTGTCAAACCGTTCATCCATATCAGGATCAAGTAAAAGTGAAGAAAACAGTTGTGCAATGTCGATGTTTACTTCAGAAAAACGTGCGCATGTTGGACTGGCCGATTGGGAAGAAAAATGTCAGTCAAAGAAAAATCAACAAGCTAAAGCACCAGTCATTCAAACATTGTCTGAAAATTACACTGAAAGTAAATGGTTGTTCAACACCTTTCAGTGGTGCGTCGATAACCATTATGTCTGAGGAGAAATATAATGAATTACATCCATTGTCACAACTTATGCCGTTGAAAACCAAAGTTTATACATGGCTGCATCGACTCCCTTAAAAAGTCAAGGTTCATTTGTAGCGACGATGAAGCACAAGAAAACGAAGGTGTAAGCACCCATCCATGTGCTTCAAGAGGCAGCGTCACGTGCCTTTCTACTCAGCTTCAACACAGCTGCTGATATGAGACTGATTTCCGTGAACTACGACATGAATGCTCACAATGAAATAGTAAGTCAGTTCCCTTTGTTCTTTTATGGTTTGGGAAAGCTTAAGACTTTGAAAGTAAATTTGCATTTTAATGAGGATGTCTGTCCTGTTGGTCAGAGACATAGGCGAATTTCTTTTCATTTTCAAGATACAGTTGAAAAGGAACTTGAATCATTACTTAAACAAATCATTGAGCGTTCTACTGGTCCAACGCCATGGGTTTCTCCCATTGTGGTAGTGCCCAAAAGGGACAGTGAAAGAGCGGTACGCATATGCGTTGACATGTGTCGGGCAAACAAGGCAACTGAACAACATCCAGAACCACACATTGCTGACATGATAACGCAACTAAATGGTGCAAAGAGCTTCTCTCCCCTTGATGTAAATAAAGTTTATCACTAGTTGGATCTCAAAGAAGATTGCAGGTACATTACAACCGTTTCTACACATGTTGGTCTGTTTTGATACAAAAAGACTAAGGGGGATATGTACAATGAAGTGGCGGAGCGTGTCGTTAGCCTCCTTGGCTTAACGACACGCTCCGCCACTTCGGAAACGCAAGGCTGCACCATATTTACAAGAATGTGGTGTGCACCATATTTACAAGAATGTGGTGCAGCCTTGCGTTTCCCCCTGCGATGGTGCTAAGTTTAACAACTTAGCGCCAATGCAGGGACCCTTGCACCAGAGTGCAAGGGTGTCTGCGTGCAGGGGAGGATTGTTTATGTGTAGGAAGGTGTCCATAAGGCAAGGCCCCTATCGCCATGGGAACGTCACAAAAAGTGATGTTCCCGTGGCAATAGGGGCTTGTACATATGCCCCTAAGTGTTGGTGTGTCATCCGCTACAGAACTGTTTCAAGATATCATTCGACGTATCATACAGCCTGTCATGAATATTTTCAATCACAGCAATGCCATATTAGTTATTAGAGCTACCCAAAAAGAACATGATAAAGCTCTTACACAAGTATGTCATTTACTTGCCAAAGCAGGTTTGACTTTGAATGCAGACAAGTGTGAGTTTCATAAGACAAAGCTAAAGAAAATTTGCCCATATCTTTTCTGATGGGGGTATGACAACGAATCCTGCTAAAGTACAAACGCTGTCAGATGCCGACCTCCCAACAGATGTTTCCAAGGTGCGTTCATTCCTTGGGATGGCCCGCTACTGTTCTAGATATATACGAGACTTTCAGACTGTAAGTGCTCCATTGAGAGAGTTGATGAAACAGAATGGGTTTCATTTCAGTGGTCCAATGAATGTGAGAACAGTTTTTAAAAAATCAAACAAGCCATTGAGAATGCTACTGAAATGGCTTATTTTAATCTGAAACTTCATACAGAGGTTGTCGTTGATGCTAGCCCAGTTGAGTTATGTGCTGTCCTTGCACAGCACAGCGGATACCTGCTGAATGCTCAAAGGCATATTGTGGCGCATCGCAGTAGGAGTTTGTCCCAACCAGAACGTGCTTACTCACAACATGAAAAAGGGAAGTTTAGCCATGGCATGGGCATGTGAACACTTCCATGTATTCTTGTACGGAAAGCCTTTTACGCTGGTAAATGATCACAAAGCTTTACTAACAATATTTGGCAATCCAAAGGCTAAGATGCCTCCTCGCATTGAATGCTGGATATTACAGCTACAAGAGTACAATTATAACATTGTGCAGGAAAGGATCAGAACCCTGCTGACTACTTTTTCAGAGTGCCCATTCAAGGTCAAGGCCGTCCATCCAAGTAAGTTGAAGTTTATATCAATGTCACAGTAAAATCAAACACAGCAGCTGCCATTTCGTTAGCCTAGATTATCACTGCCACGAGCCACAAAAGTAACATGCTAAGCTGAAAGGAAAAATGCTACTTACCCAGTATACATTTGTTCTTGGCATGTAGAGCTGTAGAATCTCATGCTTTGCATAAGATCGCCATCTAGTGTTGGGTCCGGATGTTTGCACTTTGTTTTTCTTCAAAGAAGTCTTCCTAATCACGAGGTAGGTGACTCCTCCTTTAGGTGATAGTGCGCATGGTCATCGACTCCATCTTCATCTTCAGATTGTTTTCCGCAGAGGGTGAGAGAATGGAGTAGTAGTAAAGAATAGAGATGTCCATGCGTATGTATGTATAGTAACAAGAGAACTACCACAGCTACAGGTATCCGGGGAGGTGGGTGGGCGCGAGATTCTACAGCTCTACATGCCAAGAACAGATGCATACTGGGTAAGTAGCATTTTCCGTTCGAGGCATGTGAGCTGTAGATCACATGCTTTGCATAGACTATACAGCAGTGTCCCCTAAGCGGTGGCTATCCTGTAACTGGTGGAGTTGTCTGAAATAGTATTTTAAGTACTGCTTGGCCCACATTAGCTTGTTGTCTTGCTAACACATCTACACAGTAGTGTTTGGTGAATGTGTGTGGTGTAGACCATGTACCAGCTTTGCAGATATCAGTAATAGGGATGTTTCCTAAGAAAGCCATAGTAGCCCCCAGTTTGCGAGTTGAATGTGCTCTAGGTGGTACCGTTGGAGTCCTTTTGGCTTTTACATAACAAATCTGAATACATTTTACAATCCACCTAGCATTACCTGATTTGAAGATTGGATTGCCTTTGTGAGGTGGTGCAAAAGCGACAAAGAGTTGTTTAGTCCTACGAAATGATTTTGTTCTTTCAGTGTAATACAATAAAGCTCTCCTAACATCTAAGGTGTGTAGAGCTCGTTCTGCAACAGAATCAGGTTGAGGGAAGAATACTGGTAATTCTACCGACTGATTAATGTGAAATGCAGATACTACCTTAGGAAGGAATTTAGGATTGGTACGAAGAACCACTTTATCTTTGTGTAGCTGGAAAAAAGGTTCTTCTATGGTTAGTGCCTGTAGTGAACCCACTCTCCTTAATGAAGTGATTGCAATAAGGAAAGCTGTTTTCCAAGTGAGGAACGGTAGTTCACATTTGTGCATGGGTTCAAATGGTGGTCCCATTAATCTTGTGAGGACTATGTTAAGATTCCATACTGGGGCAGGTGGAAGTCTTGGTGGTATGACTCTTTTTAGTCCTTCCATAAATGCTTTGATTACAGGCACTCTAAAGAGTGATAAATGTTGCCTGTTTTGAAGGTAGGCTGCTATCGCAGCAAGATGCAGTCTGATGGATGCATAGGCCAATGCTGACTGCTGCAAATGAAATAAATAGCAGAGTATATTTTGTATGGAAGCATCAAGAGGGTTGATGTGATTGTTATTACAATAAATAACGAAACGCTTCCATTTGGCTGCGTAGCAAGCTCTTGTAGTAGGCCTTTTGGCCTCTCTAATAATGTTCATACAGTCAGGTGGCAGGTTTAGATAACCAAACTCTATGACTTCAGGAGCCAGATCGCGAGGTTCAGTTGTTTGGGATCTGGGTGTTTGATTTCTCCATGGCTCTGTGTGAGGACACTGGGAGTCAAATGTAATTTTTGATGTGGTACCAGAGAGAGCCCCAACAGGGTTGTTAACCAAAGTTGACGTGCCCATGTAGGAGCTACCAGGATTAGTTAGAGGGACGTTTGCCTGAGTTTCTGCACCACTGATGGAATGAGTGGGAGAGGCGGAAAAGCGTAGGCAAATATCCCTGACCAGTTCATCCATAGAGCATTGCCCTTGGATAACGGGTGTGGGTACCTGTAGGCGAAGCTTTGGCATTTTGCGTTTTGGGGTGTTACAAACAGATCTATGTGAGGAACTCCCCAAGCTAGAAAGTATGGGAGGCGAACCTGAGGATGAAGTTCCCATTCGTGTATTTGATACTTTTGTCTGCTGAGGAGGTCCGCAATCTGGTTGTTCACTCCTGGGAGGTGTTACACTAGGAGATAGATATTGTGGTGAATAGCCCACCTCCAGATGTCTTGGGCTAAGTGAGACAGCTGTAGAGAGTGTGTCCCCCCGTTTCTGTATGTAATACATGGCCTTCATGTTGTCGGTCCGAACCAAGACAGCTTTGCCAGACAGGTGATGTTGAAAGGCTTTGAGAGCTAGAAAGATTGCCATGAGCTCTAAATGATTGATATGGAGCCTTCTTTGATGTTGGCTCCAGAGACCTTGCACTGTGTGTTGTTGAAGATGAGCTCCCCAGCCAGTAAAGGACGCGTTCGCTGTTAGTACTGTCTGTGGAACCGGGTCTATGAACGGTCGTCCTTTTGATAAATGTTGTGTGTTCCACCACTGCAGAGAGCGATGAGCATGGCCGTTTACCAACACTAGAACGGTTAATAGACCTTGTGACTGGTTCCACTGACTGGCTAAGCACTCTTGAAGTGGACGCATGTGCAGCCTGGCATGGGGAACTATCATGATGCAAGATGCCATCATTCCCAATAGTTGCATATAAACTCGAGCTGGAAGTGACTGATTGGTTTGAAACTGGAGAACTAACTCCTGAATGTTTCGAATTCTGGCTGCGTTGGGAAACGCTAGAGCCCTTTGAGTGTCTAAAGTGGCTCCTAGGTAGTTCTGAGTTTTGGCTGGCTGAAGATGTGATTTTAACAGATTTACTGTGAACCCTAGTTGGTGAAGTAACTGAAGGGTTATGGAGGTATGTTTGATGCATTGTTGATAGGATGCAGCTTTGATGAGCCAATCGTCTAGGTATGGAAAGACATGGATACTTTGCCTTCTCAGATGAGCAGCTACTACCGCCAGACACTTTGTGAAGACTCTGGGGCAGTGGTGACTCCGAATGGGAGTACTTTGAATTAGTAATGCTGACCTTCTACCACAAATCTGAGAAATTTGCGGTGAGCAGGGTGGATTGGAATGTGAAAGTAGGCGTCCTTTAGGTCTAGAGTAGACAGAAAGTCGCCCTTTTGCAAAAGTGGCAGTACCTGTTGAAGTGCTACCATGTGAAAATGGTCTGACTGTATGTAAAAATTGAATTCTCTGAGATCTAATATTGGTCTGAGAGAGCCGTCCTTTTTGGGAATTAGGAAGTAGAAGGAGTACACGCCCGACCCTTGGTGTTGTAGTGGTACGGGCTCTATAGCTTCTTTTAAAAGTAGTGACTGTACCTCTTGTTTGAGGAGGTGTAGGTGATCTGGTGAAAGTTTGTGCGACTTTGGAGGAATGTTTGGAGGAGTGTTGATGAACTCCAGGCAATAACCAGTATGGATAATTTGTAGTACCCATTTGTCTGTTGTTATTGACTGCCACTTTGGTAGAAAATGTGACAGTCTTCCCCCGACAGGTGTTAAATGGTCGGGGGAAGTGTGGGAAAGTCACTGTTTTGTATTTGAGGGAGGGGTACGTGTGTTAGAACCTCTGCCCCTGCCTTTGCTGTTGTTCCCTCTGTAACCCCCTCTGAAGTAATTTTTGGAGCCGGAGGGTTGATTATTGCCCTTGTAAGTGGATGCTGTGTCCAAGGAAGTGTTTTTGGACCCCGCTCTATAGAAGGAGCGCCGAAAGGAACCACGGCTTTGTGTAGATTGAAGGGCCCCCATTGATTGAGCCACTTCTGTATCTTTTTTCATCTTCTCTAGAGAAGAGTCTACCACTGGCCAAAAGAGATGCTCTTTATCGAAGGGTGTGTTTAGTATGAAGGTTTGCACCTCAGTTTTGAAGCCAGATATGCGCAGCCATGCGTGTCGTCGTAGAAGAACACTAGTATTGACTGCTCAAGCAGATGTGTCAGCAGCATCTAGGGAGCACCTGATTTGGTTGTTTGAAATCAGTTGTCCCTTACGTATTAGGTCTTGCGCTTTAGCTTTATGATCTTGGGCTAGAAATTGCATGAGTTGTTCCATTTCATCCCAATGCGCACGGTCATATCTTGCCAGTAACGCCTGTGTATTAGCTATACGCCAGAAGTTAGCTGCTTGAGAGGCTACCCTTTTCCCTGAAGCATCAAGGAGCTTTGATTCCTTATCTGGGGGTGAAGCATCTCCAGTAGTTTGGGAGTTTGCCCTCTTACGTGCATTGGAAACTACCGAGTCTAAGGGTAACTGTCCTCTTATATACACTGGATCAAATGGTGCAGGCTTATATTTTTTATCTACCCTAGGGGTAAGGATACGTGCCCTGACAGGATCCTTAAATATGTCATCCACATGCCTGATCATTCCCTTTAGCATGGGTAACATGTGTAGATTTTTGTGTAGTGTTGAGTGTCTCAAAAAGGAAATCCTCTTCAAGGGATTCCTTGTGTAGCTGCACCCCATGGTAACTGGCAGCCCTGCCTAGTAACTCAATAAAACCTACGCTGTCGTCTGGTGGAGAGGCCCTAGTAGGATATAGGTCAGGGTCATTGTTTGTGGGTGAGTCAGTGTAGTAGTCATCCCAGTCGTCTGTAGGTCCTAGTTGACCATCATCATTATCATCATCCCCATCACCTTGGTTGTCAGGTGTATGTGGTGGAGAGTGCTTAGGTGAAGTTGGTACAGCTAAAAACTGTGGAGAAGGTGGTGAAGGAAGAGGAAGAGAAGGAGGGGAAGGGTTAGTTCCAACAGTTCTCTTCTTTAAAGGAATGTGATATTCCTGTTCAGTAGCAATTTTCCTCTTTAAAGTCACCTTGGTGATAATATGTCCAGTTTTAGGGTGTATGTAAAGCAGCTTCTGTTTCGGGTCCAGTTTGTCGAGCGGATCGTCGAAACGGTGCTTTTTGGAGATTTTGGAGCATCAGTCTGTTTCGGCACCGAAGCTTTCGGTGCCGACGGCTTATGGGTTGGAGTCTTCGGATCCGGAGTGTGTTTCGGTGCCGAGAGATGAGGTTCGGAGCCGGACTTCGATCCCGAAGGCTTTGGCTCGGAGCCGGACTTGGTGTGGGGCTTCTCGGAGCCGGAAGGCTTTTTGGGCTGCTTCGGTGCCGAGCCTGAAGGCGGGGCATCGGAAGCGTGTTCTCGGTGCTGACCGGGGCCTGAGGGCGCGTGTTGGTCCGGAGCCTTCTTTTTTGGTTGACTTGGGAGTCGGGGCGAAGAAGGGACTGTACTTACAGTACGTTGACCATGCGGGATGTCGTCTTCCTGGTCGGAGCCCTCCTCCGAAACGGAGATTGGATCCTGCTCTTCCTCAGCCCCGATAGCGTCGCTGGCTTCTTCTTCCGATTCAGGTCCGAAGAGGTCTGGAATGGAGCCTGTGCGTTGGCTCTGCATGTTGCGTCGTCAAGCCCGATGGTCGCGAAGCGTTTTCTTGGAACGGAAAGCGTTACACGCGGCGCAGTCCTGTTCTTTGTGTTTTGGTGACAAACACAGGTTGCACACTTCGTGTGAGTCGGTGTGCGGGTATTTCGCGTGGAACTGAGGGCAGTATTTAAAAGGAGTTTGTTCCATCAACTGCGAGTCCAATTGAGGCGGCTAGGCCCAACGGCCTGCCACGAGCTTTCCGATCAAAAGAGAGTTTTTCGAAGCGAACATGATACGCGAAGAATTGAATATGCGATCAGAGACAATACCGTCGAGGGTGAGTGTTCTACGCACCGAGGGAAACCGAAGGATCGATGTCGAACCGGAGCGTAGCAAGTAACATCCGAACCCGATGGCGGAAAAAAACAATCTGAAGATGGAGTCGATGACCATGCGCACTATCACCTAAAGGAGGAGTCACCTACCTCGTGACTAGGAAGACTTCTTCGAAGAAAAACAAAGTGCAAACATCCGGACCCAACACTAGATGGCGATCTTATGCAAAGCATGTGATCTACAGCTCACATGCCTCGAACATATAATTATACATCAGTGGTGGAACCAGCACACTCAACCTCTCACCAGTGAGGGTAAATATCAAAAATACAGAAATGTCAAAGATGAACTGTCCATTATTCAAGAGGGAGTTATATTGCGAGGGTCGAGAATCTTGGTTCCGGAGAGTCTTAGGCAGAAAATGATTGAAGTGGCTCACAAAGGACACAGGGGAAGCGTTGCCACAAAACGATATCTCCAAGACTGAGTCTGGTTTCCATATCTGGATAAGCAAGGTGAGAAGGAATGAAAGGCCTGTCATCTATGCAACTACCTATCTACAAACGTTACTCAACACACCTTAAACATGTCAGCATGCATGGGAAGGAATAGCCATTGACTTTTGGGTCCACTCGACAACAGACATCACCTGATGGTGATTGTGGACGAATACTCACAATTTCCATTAACTGAGGATCTTTCATCCAACACTCAAGAATGAGTCATTGAGAAACTGGATGGCATCTTTGCAACATGGGGTTTTCCAGCCATACTAAAACCAGACAATGGCCCCCTTTTAATAGTCGGGACTTCAAAGACTTTTTAGAGCACCTGAATATAAAGCAAAAGAGACCTCCTCTGTGAAGCAGAACCTTTCCAAGTGGTGTCGACCAAAGGAAACATGGTGACTGCCCAGCGCCCTGAAAAGTCTATTACCAAAGACTCTTCTCACTTTCTGCGTTTGATTCATAGGTCACCGGATCTCTATAGTGAATGAGAGACTGATTCTGACTGAGGCTGCTCCCTTTTCACCATTCGAGCAGATCTTGAATAATTATGGTGGCAGTTCTCATCTTTGCACAACACTGTCAGGTCGAACAATTGTAGCCCCAAATAGATTAATTGAAGAGATTTATATCTATATATGTGTATATCTTTTGTACAATTGGTACGTTTTCGTTTAACAGAGGGGAAGATGTAGTGTCTTGCGAGTTAACAATGACAGAGCCCTTACGACTCCTGATGAAATCCGTAGAGCTATGACGTAATGAACCGAGTGTATTGCAGTGAAGGCTGCTTTAGAATGTTGAGTTCACAGTTACAAGCAGACAATTAAAGACATGTGTGGCATACTCATTAGCGGGTACCCCGGCTGGGAAGACGCTACATTCCCTTGCCTTCTTTGCATCGCAGCCTTTACCCTTTTAATTTTTTTCTAGCAGATGTTGTGTTATCTCTGTAGCTCATCGCACTGCTGGTGTATGCACTTGTTGAAAAATGTGTTTCAGTTAGCAATTCTCCATTGTGTATCTGCTGATCACTCCATCGTCCTCTCTATAGCGTTTAATCTTTTGCACTCATTCTCGGGAGAGGGACCTGTTATTGCTGGATCATTTGCCCTTTTCAGATTGAAACTAATAGACAGCTCATGCTGTCTAGTGGCAAATAAACCTGTAAACAGCTTAACAAGAACTTACAGCAAGCTTAAAACCCACCCAGTGCTTACCATTAGTTGGCTTTATTTTTCACTCTCATTTGCCTGCGTTTTCAACAACTTGCATTGTCCATATTGTGTTTGTCTCTCCACTGCAGTATGGCATCTTTACCTGTGTCTTCCTATTGCTCACTTTAAGGGACCTTGTTTTTTCGTGAGAGTGCATGTGTTTTCCAGTTGTTTACCTTGTGTGCTTCTCTTCCCCCATGCCCATGTTGCTCTCCTGTTTGTGTGCTTCTCTCTCCTCGCACGCTCCACATAATGCTCTTGCCCGTGTGTTTCTCCCTTCAATCCCATACTGTTGTCTCCCTTGTGTGCTTTTCTCTTCCTCCCCCACCACCTGCTAATCAGTTGCCTCCCTCTACGCGACCCAATATATATTTTTTTATATTTATTTGCTGCAGGTCATTCCACTTTACAAATAAAAATTGTTTTCATGCTACTTCATTTTATATTATTTTTTTATTTACTGATCCATCTCGGATCAGTTTTCTGATCCGTTTTCTAGACAGACTTTCGTGGGATCAATATTTTTCACAACTTTCATGTTTTTCTGGCGATTCGGACAAATTACCGCCAACACTCCCATGCAATATTTTTCCAAGTTGTAGACTTTGGTGGTCCACCAGCACGCCTCCTTAGTATCAAACCTTGCAGTCCCTAGGATTGGGCCATTCTGTGTTGTGATACAATGTACAGGATAGGGACATAGGAAGGTCACGTTCCCAGCTCTTTGCACCACTATTCTTGCCCAAACTACCCAATACTAAACTGACTGGTGCAGGCTCTGAGGGCCCTGACCTTCTGTCTCTTGTCTTGCTGTGATATAATGTGTTTAATTATGCATGAGGGTTGTTCATTTCTGGAGCATTCCTGCACAGTTATGTAGTAAGTTATTTTGGCAGATGCAATGTTGTCTTACCATTTATGTTTGTTTAAGCAAATTATAATAGCACTGATTCTGTGTGATAAATAGCAACCTTACGTCACCTGTGGTTGTGTGTTCTAGGGGCGAAGCGAATGCTTATCACATTCACAACTACACAATAGATACCTCTACCATAGACAACTCCACTACCAGGCCGTAGAACGGGTCCTACTTCCCAAACATGACAATGTAAAAAAAAAAAAAAGGACGTAAACAATGTATTAGCTTATTTCAATATCTTTTCAACTACGTATCTGTGATGTGGGTATTTCCTTTCAATTTTGACTTTTGGAATAAGTCCAAAATGTACATGTTTATATGAAAATCCTGTAAATTACTAGCGGGCAAGGGAGCTTTGGGTAGTGCAAGCGCTGCCAAAACTGCCAACATGAAATGACAAAATGTTTGTATAAAGTGATCCGTTTTTGGTGTTCTGTTTTGCTCGCCACTGCTGTAAAGTGTATTCACCTTGTCCATTTTGTACTGTCCTCGAAGGTCTATCCTTTGGGCTAGATAATGCTTTTATAAGTCTTCTGAAATAAATAAACCCCTTTCTTTCTTTTGAGCAGACAACAAGCTTAAGTTGTTCACATAACACCAAGCACTCCTTTTCAGGTGCACCCATCTCAGGCTGCAAGTTTTACATACTGTTAAAGGATGCCTTCGATTTTGCATGCTCATATTTACATCATATTTACATTTGCATCGTCTCTCCAGTGCCTGTAGTATATTGCCAAATAAAATATGCAAATACGAAAAAGGACAAAGGGACGAGTCTCTTCAAGTTGACATTTTTTATTAAAAGTAAGACACATGTGAACTTTGTGGATCAGAAGTACTTTGCTGAAGGATACCAACGACCCCGCCCAGCAGCGAAGAGAAAACCTCTTGCAACCCACAGACCTGCAGCTGCAGACTGAGGGTAAAAATACTTATCCAAAACTTAAAATGAGTCAGCAATGAGGGAGAAACAAGCACCACGTTCCACTTCTTCACATACACAGATCTGTCGTCTGATAAATCAAGTGTTTATTAAACAGGGAGCAACATCATGTGTCGGTAGTAACTCCATCGCCAAATGTGATGGGACGGTCAAAAGGACCTGCAGAAGTGGAAGGCCACCCGTCATTATTTATCACTACAACAATCACTCTACAAGATAGCAAGAACCTTCCTCTCTAGGGCCTACAATTGTGGTGAGCTGCATGGGACCTCTTTACAAGGGCCCTGCTGTGGTACAAGGTAACGCCCTCCCCATCCACCATGACAGGAACAACGGGAGTCAGAGTTGCCAGGAGTTAGGTCTCAAGCCCTTAAGGTCCCACAAGAAATTAGGAATCACCAGGGGAATCCCTTGTTTATTTCTCATTTAATTCCAGGAATTCCATCTGGAGATTTTAGCTCCTTTCAGCCGCAGCCAACGTCGCAGGGCAAAATACAGTGGGTCTGTGGAGTTCCAGCAGACCTTGTAATTCCGATGGGGCTGATAACTGGAGTTTTACCAGCCCCGAATTACAACACTTGTACTTGAGGCCATGGTGTTTCGACTCCTCCAAGGGTCAAGCAACTAACTTGGCACAATGAAGGGCTTCCAGGTTCTTCCCTTCATGGATTGAGGCCCAATCTGACATCTGTATCATACAACACGATAGGATATGAGAAATCTAGCATTGGGATTGGATTACAATCCCTATTAGCATAGCCACATTCAAGTGAATATGCCTGCACCCGGTGGTAACATGCAATTCTGAGAATGTAAAAGGCAGACCAGATTTTTGTGCCTGGTTTTACATTATCCAAGAGTAGAGGAATTCAATGTTATTGAGATTTGTACACAATATATAGCTCTATAATCAATTTTCCTAACCCAGTGTGCTTCTTTATGTAGGTATTGGCAACATCACAAGAGATGATTTTGTGCTTGCAACCGAGAATTAATTTTTTTTGTACAGTTGACTCTTTAAGACAATTTACTTCAGGGTGTTTGCAGATGTTGACTTTGATTAGCTTCCCATGTCACAGGTTGAGGTGAAATTAAGGATATTTATTTCAGCAGCCTGGTCTAATTTAAGGGACTATTGCCAAACTGGCACATGTGGAACTGTAAGCAAAGGTAATAGAAAAATGGGGCAAAACAATTTACAAAAATTGCCTTTTTGTTTTCTATCACCGAGGCTTGTCAATTTTAGACCCACTCAACATGTATACTGCACTATTTCAGTATAGTTGATAAAGGCCTTGCAGTATAGCACATGCAGTTTTGGAACAGCTAAGTAAACCGGCTGTTCCAGATTTAAGACGGTCTATTGTATCTCGGTGATAGTATTATGCCCTTTTCTAGATTTCTGATACAATTGTCAGATCATGTATATACATCTTGGTGTTTTTAATTTATACTACTGTTTTAACCTCGTCACAACAAAAAATACAGACACCCAAACGCCTCTCCACTTGACTTAAGAAGACTCAAATAATTTGAAAATACTTTGGCTTAATGAAACTATGGTCAACGCCATACAGAAACCAACGTGTCTGATATCGGCTGCACTATACAAAGGCAAAGAGAATCTTACAACTATCAGGCGACGAAGGGTACCAGGCTTTGTTTCATTTTGTCTGTGTACTAATTATCACGAAAGCCCTCAAGGGTCTGCCAAGCCGTGCATTCGCCAGGCCCTATTAAAACGCAAAAAAAAAGTAAGAAGGTAAGACATTCCAGTCAGTGCAAGTTGTAACTAATAATAGTCCACAGTAAAAAAATATAATAAAAATAATCAGCAAGACTTCATTCATTCGCGTAAATAAGGCTACATCAAAAGCTCGTTGCAGCCCCAATAAATAAATAAATACCTTTGGATAATGCCGCTAGCCAGGGCTTATGCACAAGCCTGCTCCTCTTTGTGCATAAGGAAGAGGAAAGTGCAGGGTGAGACTAGGGAGACGGTAGCCTGAGAAGGAGTTATCTTCATGGCTTTTCCTTTAACTAGTGCGCCATCTGAGATCCTGTCAGGTAATACTTCCGTTCCTACCGTGGCGCACGCGCCCCGCCCCCAAGCTGCCACCTTCCGGCTCCTCACCCACTTGGCTGCTGATCAACTATTCATTAGTTTCCTTTCTTTGCGTTTGTGTGTGCAGCAAAAGACAACAAAAGAAAGACACAGAGTAAACAAAATGTGCAAAACATACAAACCATTCACACAAGCCCTTACTTGTGAGGCAATGCTTCAGCATGCAAACAGCGAACAATATATAGGTACAGCTACAAAAGAAAATGGTAATTAATATTAAGAGGAAAGCGCCTGAGTCACTTTTAAATACATGTCGCGGCAGGGGCAAAGCCCGGATGCTCGGATCTGAGCTCGGGAAGCGGCGCTTCACATTCAGGAAGCAGTCTTCACATATTGGGTTCCAGAAAAGGGGCTCTGGCTGAAGACAGCGCTGTTGTGTAAGAGATCTCTGCATCAATCCCTAGTCCTGCCCACAATACAGCCCACCCCAGTCTTGTATCAGAGGCTCCAATCCCACAGCTGCACGTGCAATGGGAGTAGCGCCTTGACTGTCTGTAACCTGCCACTTCCCGTGGCACTACATGCTATGCAGCTACCAGTTCCACCAAGGAATCCAGGGTTCCACGTGGGGAGGGATCTTCGTCAGGGGTGACTGCCTGACTTTCTTCGGCACAAGATGCGTTCCCAGTGCGCATCTGCGTGTAAACAGTCTGCTCTGCATCGACAGAGGTGTTGCCGGCTGTGCTGTGGCTGTTTTACACCAGGCAAGCAATTTTGCTTTCGTCGCTGCTGAAGTTCACCATCTTTTCCCCAAATAATAAGCTCACTAAAAGAAAGACAGAAAAAAGATCACGTGATAAGCATTGTATAGTCATTGAATCTTTGAAAACATTTACACCAAAAGACAATGGTATATATATTATATTGCAGTGCATGACCTCACAATAAAGCGTTAACCTTTATTGCTGGGTAACAGCAATAACTTTTGCTAGAATTTAGAGCTCCCAGCTTCCAGAGTGCAATTGCTTGGTTTACTTTACATACAAGTCTTATTTGATGGTATGGGGGCAGGAAGAGAGGCACGCACTCTATATGCCTCAGACTCGTCACAGACCTCTGGCCATTCGAATCTTCAGACTCCTAGGGTAGTGAACAGGGGACACGTTACATTGCCACTGCTGAATAATGTAACAAGTCATGAAAATAACTTCTTGCGGTATCAGACCCTCTCATCGCGAGCCTGGCAGGCAGACTCGAAGAGAGGGGGGTGCGCCGCTGTTCTCTCACCTGCGATACTGGCTTCTCTAGCCAATAGCAAAGAGTGTGCTTGGTTTGACAGGGCATACAACAGAGCTCTAAAGATTTCTTATGGCTGGCCTGAGTAACTCATCCACTTCTAGCATGCATAATGGGTGAAGCAAAAATAAGTACCAGCATGCAAGAACAATAAGCATTGGCAACGTCAGTAGGTCTGGAGTTGGCTTTCAGCCTTTTGGCTTTGTCAATGCTTTTATTTTCTCTTGCCAGTTTTTGCAAAATGTCATTGTTGGCGAAGCTGCCAGGTCCATGTCAACCTAAAAAGCATTAGCAAAAATCAAACGTGTTTTGGTTTAAAAAAGCTCACATTGCCATAGCAGTCCCTGGCGGAGAACTACTTTTTGCGTGGATGTGCTCCTTGTGAAAGCCAATGGCTGACCCATTGCCCCATGTGTATGCTGTAATGAGCAGAATTAAAACGTGAATGACACAATAAAACGCCAATGGATGAAGATGGTGTACAAGCCCAAATGTGTAAGTATGTTATGTATTTAACTAAAATCAAAAGGTCTTGGCTAACGCCAGACCGAAAACCAGGGCTAGATACTCTAAACTTAGCGGACCATGTCCAATTAGAGGCATATGGGCATCAAAGGGACTGAAAAAAAGATAGATATCGATGTGTTCAACCCTCACGGATCGCGACAAAATTCCAGCAATATTTGTATAATATGTGAAGAGAGCAGTGTTAGTGGCGCCAGGCTGTGGCACCGCTGGGAGAATCGGATAGGAGAAACTTTCCCAGAGTCAGCTTGCAGCTCACACGGCCGTGCACCGACTATAGAAAGGTTAAAAGAACACACGCTCTGCTACTTATAGTGCAGAACATTTCGCCAGCAGCCCTGACTCAGCAAAGAGGCTACTGACGACACTGCACGCAACGCACCCAACTAACCCTGGGAAGGGTCATCACACAGGTGGAGACCCCTCTAATGTTTTTATCAGAGAACCCCTGTATTCCCAAGGATTATGGTTTAGATTTAAAAAGATTTTTTTTAAAACACATTTCCCAACACACTGGGCTGGGCGACTTGTTAATTATGACTTCTATGCTGTATGTTTTGTTTTACTTTGCCTAAAACAATACACTCACTCTGTACGTGATCGTTTAACCAACACTTTTTGCGAAGTGCCTACATGCCCTTGAGTTTTATCACTTCAAATGGGCCAGTAAATGCTGGGAACAAAACCAGGGCAATCGCTTCCTGTTCCTGGTCAATTAGCAGTAATTTCCTTTTCATCTCCTCGCAGCTCAACCACAAATATCACAGCTGGAGACGATAACGCCTCCCTCTGTGGGAGAACAGCAGAACTACAAAGCGCCGGGCTGGCGTGCATTAGTTCAGTTATAATCCGCATTAATGGGTGTCGTGGAGGCATTGTCTTCCGCAGGACTACTCTGCCAGCGCGATAAACACTCGGATTTCCCGAATAAAGGCCGTTTCCTTTACAGAGAAAGCTTTGTTTTAGGGGAAGAATGCCCAATGCCGGGGCTGTGTGTAATCTGTTAGTTTAGTGCGAGATGCATTCCTGGCGACGAGGAACAGACATCGTTTCTAAAGTTATGACAGAGCGGGTTTGACCTGGGAGCTATTTTTTGCTGTCAACACTAGAAATGGTTTTTTAGACATAGCAAAACCTGCAAAATGTTAAGCAACTGAAACCTGTAACACGGAGTGCGTGAAGGAGGCCCAGCCTTCCCAGCAGCTGTTAGCCACTCTTGAGGAATGCGGAAGTGCTCCTCGCGCCCATTAAACGTCCAATGAGTTCTGGTAAAAATGTAAGCCCTTCTTATAAACACGCTGGACATTTCTAGTCTCAGCAGTTAGGTGGATAGGGCCTCCCGCGTGGTGTATCTAATTTTTACAGTCGAGGAAGCATACGTTGGGATTTCTTATAAAATGCAGCATTTTCCTTGTATTTAGCAAATGACAAATTGCTGTGCCTTACATCCAAATCTAACAGCCACACCAGGGGCAAAGGTATATATGGCTCAGGGCCCGAGGTGCCTAACGCACCCAAGTTATGGCTGTTTTTTTACTACCAAACCATGGGACTGGGGTCCAATTTTCTTGATTGCATTCCGGCCTTACACCCTTGCTACGGCGCCACACATATTCTGAAAAAGACTCCCCTTTGGGAATGTTTTTGTGATTCCTTCGTGAAACCAGTGGCCACTCGCCCCTCTTGCTAATCTATAAATTGAAGAATATTGCAAAGGAGGCAACAGGCTTCTTTCCAAATGGCCCCATGTAAATAAGGTCCGCACCATTAAGATGGCACCAGTGCACATTTAGCGCTGGCAGGATCTGTACTACAGGAAGGGCTGAGCAACTCCAGCATCTTTCGCCTCCCACGGTCTGCTCCACAGTAGTGTGCATGGAACAAAGCCACGCTGCCCCTAGTGCCCTCAGAGGGAACAGCAGACTGGGAGAGAGCAACACTTTTGACCTAGATCAAAAGCAACACCCTTCAGCAACTTCATTAAGCAGCATTTACCTACAGCTCACTAGTGGGATGCATTTGTTCCCACTGTTGTGGGACCATCCCATCAATGAATGACTTGAGACCCCGGTCTGGTCTTTCACTACTGCCAAGGATCCATGCTGAAGCACTTACGCTCCTTCTAGGCCATGGCCAGTTGACACACAATGCTAAAATCTCACCTGGGAGTACGTATGGTATATATAACATGTGCATTCACGTGGAGATGTAACTATTTAATCCAAGGCACTGGCTACTCACATCGGTAAAGGAGAATTTAAATGCAGGAGCAGCACAAAGAGGATCGACGTGTTTATTTTCGGTGCCAATGATCTCCTTGTGCTGCTTTTGCATTACAATATCATAATAAAAATCAACCTCACATATGTGAGCAGTACAGCACCAAGAAAGCACATAAACTGTGGCTCTTTCCTTTACCTTCATCTCTTGATGCCATTAAAGCGGAGAGCGCTTCAGCATCAAAAAAATACACAAGCAAGAGTGCCTGGTCAAATCTCAACTTTACTGCAGATCCTTTTGGTAGCTGAAAAACCACGAGTCCAACTTCAGAGGTGTGCCGGTCACAGAAAACAGAAACAGTTGCAAGGTTACCTGCATGCATAGACCCTGGCCAGGGAGAGGCCTTCTGCCATGTGTACCGGCCAGTGTTTGACTTGTTAATATTTGAAGTCTTATTACGTTTGCCCCAACCTCCTTGTTTGTGTAGTTAATGCACACACTGCTGAAGTCTATACAGGTCATTATTAATATATCAGCAGAAAGAGTTTGCAAAGGGCAGTCTTGGGGAGAGTCATTGCCACTGCACCGGCTCTTATCCGGGTGGGACAGTTTTGGAGATCATGACAGCTCTCCAAATACATGGCCAGGGTAGGACCAGACGATCAGGGGTATTTCTACTCCTTGATGGTCTGAAATGTTATAACACAGTAAGCGAGGCGCTTCTCTGTGTTGTGAGAAAAACACCCTCATGCAGCTCACTTGGGGCCTGATTTAGAATTTGGCAGATGAGTGCTCTGTCACAAACATGACAGATATCCTGTCTGCCTTAATACAAGTGTATTGTACCCTATGGCCCTTGTCTGCCTTAATACAAGTGTATTGTACCCTATGGCCCTTGTCTGCCTTAATACAAGTGTATTATACCCTGTGGCCCTTGTCTGACTTAATACAAGTGTGTTGTACCCTGTGGCCCTTGTCTGCCTTAATACAAGTGTGTTGTACCCTGTGGCCCTTGTCTGCATTAATACAAGTGTGTTGTACCCTGTGGCCCTTGTCTGTCTTAATACAAGTGTGTTGTACCCTGTGGCCCTTGTCTGCCTTAATACAAGTGTATTGTACCCTGTGGCCCTTGTCTGCATTAATACAAGTGTGTTGTACCCTATGGCCCTTGTCTGCATTAATACAAGTGTGTTGTACCCTGTGGCCCTTGTCTGCCTTAATACAAGTGTGTTGTACCCTGTGGCCCTTGTCTGCATTAATACAAGTGTGTTGTACCCTGTGGCCCTTGTCTGCCTTAATACAAGTGTGTTGTACTCTGTGGCCCTTGTCTGCCTTAATACAAGTGTGTTGTACCCTGTGGCCCTTATCTGCATTAATACAAGTGTGTTGTACCCTGTGGCCCTTGTCTGCCTTAATAAAAGTGTATTGTACTCTGTGGCCCTTGTCTGCCTTAATACAAGTGTGTTGTACCCTGTGGCCCTTGTCTGCCTTAATACAAGTGTATTGTACTCTGTGGCCCTTGTCTGCCTTAATACAAGTGTATTGTACCCTATGGCCCTTGTCTGCATTAATACAAGTGTATTGTACCCTATGGCCCTTGTCTGCATTAATACAAGTGTATTGTACTCTGTGGCCCTTGTCTGCCTTAATACAAGTGTATTGTACCCTATGGCCCTTGTCTGCATTAATACAAGTGTATTGTACCCTGTGGCCCTTGTATTAAGGCAGAAGGGATATCTGTCACGTTTGTGAAGGAGACATTCCACCAAACTCTAAATCAAGCCCTTATTAATGAGTGTGCAAAACATATGTTTACTTTTTAAAAATAGCCAAGTTATTTCTAGACTCAGCAGTTCATGGGCCATCTTTTAAAAAGGACAAAAACATTAGAGTTCCTGCTCATCTGCGAGAGTAAGTCCAGACAACAATGGAGGTTACTTTATCGGACAGACTGAACTATTGACATGGAACTTGTTGAATCAAAGTTCAAGCGCTAATAATGAAAATAGTGATGGCAGTTTATAAAAAACAGGACAGGGTTTAATGTGCTAGCGCATGCAGCCATAGCACATTAGAGTGAAACATATGAGAGTGAACCGGAAAGAGTGAGCAGAGAGGGTTGTATTCGTAAAGTAGTGCCTCGTGAAGTTCCGTGCAAGCACTCTGTTAAAGGGTTCATTCAACCTAAAGCAATAGATGAGAGATGATTACTCCACTGGCAGAGCAACAATGTGATTGTCAAAGTTTCAAGCCAATGGTTGTTCCAAGAGGCTGATCGAAGCAAGCCAATGGTTGAAAGGGGTTGACTCAAAGCTCACTCTTTGTATATAGTTGGCAATAGGTGTGGTTGACAACCGCACTGTCAAAACCCAGACCTAAACAAAAATGCCCACCTAGCCAAGGGCTGCCCAGCTACAGCATTACTGAGCACAGAGGGCCTTGGAAATGGAATAGCAAGAGGTTTTTTTTTCTCTACAATCAAGAGGAAGGTGTCACCCCAAGGAAACCGCTGCTTACTAGATTGGACTGGTGCAATTGATTTTATGTGGCTTCTATGGCATCTCATTGTTGACAGCATCGGCATCTCAAAGGGACGAGGTGGAGCAGTACATCACTTGTTTTCTGCCCAACAAACCTATCCTGTTGCCTTCTGAGTAGGTCCTGAGATGTGCCTGCAATGAATACCACAAAAGTGGAGCACAGAATTCTCGTTAGCTATCGTCCCCGAATATAGGGAACCCAGAAACATCATAGGGAAATGATCAGCATGTGGTTAAAGAATCCTCAAATGCAGAAAGGTTCTTAAACGATGGCTATGGCCATCATTAATGGCATTGTCTGTACGGCCCTTCCCCCCCAACCCCCCAGCTCTCGCTCACAGGCCCACCTACAGCAGGGCTTCTCTTCAGCAGGCTAGGAATAGAGCAGGTGCCAGGAACACAATCATCCCATCTGTCAGATGCTCCTCCATTTTTATAGTTTGCTACACAGAGCAGCTGTCACCAGACAATTACGTGATCATACCTAGAGAGGGGCGTTGGCTCCACCCACATGTTGGGAGCCAGGAGTACATATTTTGATTGGGTAGAAGTTGTGTGTTTCCACACCAAAAAGTGCTTGCCCTCTAGCAGCTGTGTTCATTTTGTTATTTATCCAGCTAAGCTTGAACATTCAAGGGCACACACATGACATTGGAATGCTATTAAAGTGTATTAGATAATTAGATCATTTATGATGCTTTGCTTTGGCGAAAAGTGTTACAGCAAACAAATGATGGACGGAATGCTGACAATGCAAACATTCTCCCCCAGTCAAAAGATTTGGGTTAAATCCATCGTTCTTTTGCCCACTACGCCACCCCAGTTTGCATTGTCAGCATTCCGTCCATCATTTGTTTGCTGTAACACTTTTCGCCCTAAGTGGGATGGGTATGCCCAGACGTGGGTCCCTTGCTCACTGTGCCACTGGATTCAAGCTAGCCTGGCTGAAGAAGGGTGACATACCCTGAAACCGGTCCCAGGATGCTTGTTTCCGGTCCAGGGAGGACCTGGCCTGGCAGTTCGGTCTGGACTGTTCCCATGGGGCACAGGGTCAAGACTGATTTGCATATGGCTGGGTCCAAACTGGGGTGGGGTAGTGGGCAAAAGAACGATGGATTTAACCCAGATCTTTTGACTGGGGGAGAATGTTTGCATAGTCAGCATTCCGTCCATCATTTGTTTGCTGTAACAATTGCTTTGGCAGCAGCACAGATGGGAATGGAGCCGTTATTCACATAAAGTGGATCTTTAGGTCTAGTTTGGCCTAAACCATGTTGCCATTGTAAAGTATGCCAGCATTCCACCATTGTTAAGTGTCCCATCCCTTCATCATGTTGTAGGCCCACTAAGTGTGCCTCAGCCCAATCATGCTAAGTTAGCCCCATCAAGCCTTTAACTGTTAAATCATGTTGTGAATTAAGAATCATAAGTACACCAGGACACAACATGCCCTGGAAAGACAATCACCAAGTATGCCAAGTGTCAACCACTTTCGGACATAAGCACTACCAAGACTGTACTGGCTCTACCATGTCGCAATATAAATATCTGGAAGTGTGCCAAGTATCCAACATAATGTGAAAACAAATCCTCAGGTGTGCAAGGGCTCAACCATGCAGTGACATAAGAGTCACCAAGTGTGCCAGATCTTCAGCATGTTAAGTGATCAGAATCATCAAGTGCACCCAGGCATTTCATCAGAGGAATCACAAAAAATGCCATTGCTCAGCCATGTTGTTAGATAAGCATCACCACCATTTTGAGAGAAAAGATTTGTCAAATGTGCCAAGACCCATCATGTGGTGGTTTAAGCATCGGAAAATAGGCCAGGACTCCCTGACGTTGTGGTATAAGGATCATCAAGCGCACTAGGGTACCGCCATGTTGTGGGCTAAGCATCGCCGAGTGCGGCAGAGCTGCACAATTTTGGGCTAAGCATCACCAAGTGTGCTAAGTCTATGCCGTGTTATGAGATGGGAGTCATGCAGGCTTCACTTGCTTGTTTGCTACGAATCCCCATGTGGGCCAGGGGTATATACCACATTGTAGGACAAGCATCATCGAGCCTGCCAGGTGGGCACACTTTTACAAGATAAAATTCACCGAGAGTGCCAGGCCTGCACCTTCCCGAAAGATCAAACTGTCTTCACTAAACCAGCCGGAGTCTCATCATGTTGAAAGTTAAAACCTTTGCTAACAGGCATCGACTCTGTGTACATTATATAAGAAGTACTAAGCGAGAAAAATCTGAATAGAGACATGGTTTAAGATAAAGGTAATAGCAAGTAAACTCCCAAAATAAACAAGTGCTGCCGCCACTGAAACTGAGATCGTTTTTCACATAACTCTAGGAAGTGACGGTCTCTCCATTCTTTGGTCTGGCAGTCGGTCGTTCATTTGTTGTGGGCATGCAGTACTACTTGCTCCACAAGCAACAATGGCCATAATGGTGTGATTGATGCCCACTTTGTTAGGAATTACAATCAGGTCAGTTTGACTCTTTGCCTTTGCATGTGGCCTTTTCCAGAACGTTGGCGTGGATTAAAAAGCTGTGTATTGTTTTTGAGGCACAGGCTTCTCTGCTCAGCTGCCTGTGATACATGTGCAAGGTTCTCTTAATGCAGCAGCAGTGGTCATCCTGTACTATAGAACAGATATAGTTCCTCTGAGTATTTTTGGGACAGAGTGCCCAGTGCTTTTAGGTCTGCCACCACACACTATTAACCTTGCGTTTCTTTTCATTTCTTTAACTTGCTTGTGGACGGCATACAAATATCAATTAAGAGCGTTTCTGCACAATTGTTTACAGTTCCTTCTTAATCATCTTAATCTATTTTGATGTACCCTTTTTTTACATTATCCTCTTTAGACTTAACATCTTTTCAATCTGAAGATTACAAATGGAAAAGTAAAAAAAGATTAAATAAAACAAAATAAAGATAATTAAGAAGGAACTATTAAATAACTATGAAGAATCATTGAAGAATAAATTGTGTCTTCCCAAAAAAATGCGGAGGCAGATTTGTCAATCTTTCACGCAGCGCAACGCAGCAAGCCACCTTGCTGCGCTGCGTGAAAGGGCAGGAATGTGCCGAATTTAACATTATACGGCGCATTCCTGTTCTTTCCTAGTGCAGGCGCACTTTTGGCTGCCTAGCACCAACACAGGCACCCTTGCGTCATGTTGCCTGCGTAGTATGCAGGATTGTTTTTGAGCAGGAAGGGACACCTTCATGCACAAAAACAATCCTGAGAGGCATTTTTCTTTCTATGTGCAGAATGCAGCACACAAAGAAAGAGGAAAAACGAGGAGAAATAATGATATTTCTCCTCGTTATGCCAAACCTGAGGAGGCGTAGCATATGGACTGGGGGCAACGCCGGTAATGGTGGGCCCCAAAGACAGGTGCGGGCCGGATCGGACCGGTTTAGGGCGGCGGCCAACGGTGGCCGCCATAGGTTCAAATGTTCGCGGGCACCCTGGCACGTCAGCCATTGGCTGGCGAGAAGGATGGGGTCGCCTGGGGGGGGCGGCAGGGGCAGCCAGGTAGGATAAAGAGAGGCACAATTTTCATTCACCATTACCTGGTTTCCTGCCTGGCTGCCCCTGACGACCGCTGACGCTCCTGGGATCCGCCCGCATCCTCGTTATGCCAAACCTGGGGAGGCGTAGCATTTTGACACATTCTAAGGTCTACCACTAATGATAAATCTGGGGATGAGCCATAATCCATGGGTGGATGCGTGGGAACACCCATGCTCCACCCACGGGAAGCCTCCCTGCCGCTGAGTAACGCAAGGCAGCAATTTGTGCTGCCTTGTGTTATTCTAGATTTATCAAGCCAATCATGGCCACACAAGGTGGCCTTGCCATGCTTGATAAATCTCACTTAGATTTTGCATCGCCCTTGCGCCCCTTTGCGTGGCAAAAGGGCGACACAAAACCTTGATAAATATACCCTGATGTTGCTAAAATCTCGATGGGATAGAGTAGGATCAGTGGTTTAAAATCGTGTACATCTTTTAGCTCACCACTTGTGACAGAATCAACAATGCCACTTTCTCTGGCTGTAGCTTGGAAGTTGAATCCAAATTTGTCATATTTATTCAAACTGCATTACACATATATCACTGATGATACAGGAAATGTTTTTGATTTTTCTTACCTAGTAATCTTTAAATATTTAGGCAGGAAGATGCTTCCAAGTGCTGACAAACGCCGTGGGAATCAGAGAATATGGCACGGTGGTAATGCTATTCCATACATCTAGTGTCGGATCGTAGCAGTCCAGAGTTTTGCACCTTTGAATTCCAAAATAGCCACCAACAACATACAGTTTGTTTCCTGATGCCACGGCGTGGCAGCTCATTCGCTTAGCTGTCACATCTCCCACCTTTGTCCACTGGTATGTTTCGCTGTTGAATTTGTAGGCTGAGCATGCAGAGAATTCAGTGTCCCCACCCATGATGAAAATTTGATTGCCAAGCACGGCTGCAGCTGTGTAGCGCCAAGGTTGTGGGCACGTGGCTGGTACCGTCCATCTGTTTTCACATGGGTCATAACACTGAACCTTTGGCAACTTGTCATGGCTCACGCTGGTGCCTCCAAATGCAAACAACTTCAGCTTTGCGCTAACCACTGCAGCATTGCTCACCCCTTCTCGCAGTGGGGCCACCATTGTCCATTTGTTGGTCGCAGGGTCATATTGTTCGACTTGTTTCAGGGAAACGGATGGAGAAGCCGGAAGACACCCTGTTGCTGCGGTGTGTCCCCCCACGACATACAAGCAGTGTTTTAGTTCTGCAGAACCGTGGCCAAATCTTGCGACAAGCATGGGGGCTGCTTTGGACCACTCCTCATGCAGAGTGTCATACACCCACACATCTTTGGAGACACCATTTTCAGAACCCCGACCACCAGTGATGTAGACTTTGCAGCCCACGGCACAAGCACTGAACTCTTTACGTGGACTCGGAATGTCAGCCTTTGGAATGATCTCTTTTGCCTTCTGATCAACCAGATAGAGTTTATCACACATAAATGTCTGACCCCCAAGGAGGAACAGGGCATGTCCAGTCTTCCGAGGCCTAGCACACAGGCTTGTAACCACGCCGTCGTTTTGCAGGATTTTCAGTTTGCACCGGATCGCTTCTTCCACCAGCTCCTTGCTTTTCTTCTGCTTGATGATGAGTTCGTCCATGGCAACGTTCTCCATGAGATAAATAGCAGGCAAGAGGGCGAGTCTCACAGTCTGCAGCAGATCAGACAGGTAGCAATGTCGTTTGTTCAGGTCATAGTTAATCCAGTTGAGGGCCGACTCGTACACCATGCGCTCATCTTCTGTTTCCAGCTCCTCGTTGGACAGAAGCTGCACCACAAGGTCTTTTGGCAAGTGGAGAAAGTCCTCAGTCTTGCAGATGCTCTGGAAGTTGCTAAGGCACATGGCCCAGGAGAGCTCGTAGAGCTTGGTGCACTGGTGGGCGTCGGACAGCAGGAGCATCCCCAGACAGTTGGTGGGGTGAAGGTTCTTCTCTAGAAACTCCGCGCACGCGTCGCGGATGTCCTGGAACTCCAACATGTCGCCGGCCTCCAGGAGGGACTCTGCGTTCTCCTCGTTGATGATCACCCTGGACGAGTAGGCGTAGTCAAGGAGAAGCTCAAGTACCTCTGGGTGGATGGAGTTGTGGAAGTTGACCTCACTCGCCTGGCTCTCTTTCAGGCCACCGCTGAACATGGCCTCGAAGTAGCGGCTGCAGGCGGCCAGCACCGCTCGGTGGCATGGGAAGGCCCTGCTTCCAGCGTGGAGGAGCACGTCTGTGAACAGGCACTGCTGCCGCAAGAGGTTCAGGTGGGTAAGGACGCTGTCCGCGTACGACGATTTGTGGAACAGGTAGATGTTCATGGAGCCAGTGCTGGCCCTGGACTTGCGGTTCTCATGCATGTTGACAGACATTTTCTTTCACCCCTGTAAATAGAGAAACACAGAAGAGGAATTAGGACTTTCCCACTGACAGAACAAATTAAACAAGCGACATGTTATTGCAGAACCACAATGGATGACTTCATGTTCGCAGGGATGGAAAAGTATCCGAGGAGCTTTCACGCCACTTGCAGGCCTGTGTTCAGCTCTGTGCAGAAAGTCCCGCCGGGTGTTTGAGAACGAGTTTATGTTGAAAAACCAGTTCGCCTGCATTAGCCTTCAAGTACCTGTAAACTTATGTCAGCAGAAGAGGCAGATTTTCTCACCCCTCCCCGCACCCGGCCAGCTGATCAGCTCGATACACTGAAGCACATGTTGCAACTGTACTCGAGCAGCTCCCTGGGTGCTGTGAGGTGCGCGTGCTCACAAGCACCTGCCAATTAACTGCGCCCTGATGAACAATTAGATGTAAACGCCAAAGGGAGCAAGCAGCGCGAGGAGAGGCGCTGTGCATGGCCTACATTTGTTCTAGGCGAGCCCTCCCCTGCAAGCCTCAAGGCCTGCACAGACATCAAAATATGCACGCTCTTCCCTCAACCACACACACACTCACTCCCCTTTATCTGGCACTCTGACCCCGGCTCTAGGGGAGTCCTGGAAGCGCGCACGCCCCTTACAGGGACTTCGCGCACCTTTTCCACAAAACGATCAGGGTGATGACGACGTTTCGGCCACCTGTGTTAGATTTGCACAATGGCAAACAGAGTGCAATTCCCCTTGTAATCATTTTTTTGTGATTTCATGGTAGGGACTGGAACCAATCACGATGGCCAGCACTGTAGAAAGATTTCACACTGAGACAGGAATGGGGAACCATGGTTTTCCCCGTGTTTGCTGCTTAGGAAATGGGAAAACATATTTGGCCGCAAATTTAATTTACTATTTTACACTTTAAAAGTTAATTTGTTTTCAGTGTGAGCACAGCCGGCTACACAGGTGGAACTAACCCAAAGGACTATGAGGGAACCGGTTCACCTATTCAGGGCATGTTGTGCAATGTTCACAAGAATGGTGACTCGTACTGCATAATCATAACCCACTGGTGTTTGTGCTCCAGTCACATACTTGTGCTTTAAGTGTTCCTACCAGTGGGACGGTCAAGGAAGGAATGCGAGCCCATCTCACATTTAATTGTGTGGCCAATGAAAAGGTTTAAAAGAGTCCCTCAGAGCTACTGTGTGGGAACTGGAATCAAGCCTGCCTGTGATGATGAATGAGAGGGCAGTGAATGTGTAGCCACTGGGGGAGGGGAGAGATGTCCGGGAAAAGAAGGCTACGGAGACACCGGGGGGAGGGGAGGGGGGGCGAAGAAGGTGCTGATGTGCAAAGAATAAGAGGCAGAGGTGATGGACACACAATAGGAGTTTTGTGTTGTGTGTAACAAGTATGATGAGATGTGAAGAAATTGACATTTCTGAGGTATGCGGTGTGAGGGCTCTCAGATGTGCAGTGTGAGATTTCTGAAATGTGGAGAGCTAGAGAGTTCTGAGATGTAGAGAGTGAGCTGTGCAAAGTATAATACTGAGATGCTCAGTGTGAGGGGTCTGAGATGTGCAGTGTGTGAGGGGGATGAGATGTGCAGTGTGTGAGGGGGCTGAGATGTGGAGTGTGTGAGGGGTCTAAGATGTGCAGTGTGTGAGGGGTCTGAGATGTGAAGTGTGTGAGGGGTCTGAGATGTGGAGTGTGTGAGGGTTCTAAGATGTGCAGTAAAATATGTCTAAAGATCTGCCGAGAGATAGGAATCTGATATTTGAAAAGTGTGAGGGCTCTGAGATGTGCACTGAGTGATAGTTCTGAGATGTACAATGTAAGAACTCTTAGGATGTGCAGAGTATGATAGCTCTGAGATGTGTAGTGTGAGGACTCAGATGTGCAGTGTGTGAGGGTTCTTAAATATGCAGAAGGTGACTCTGAGATGTGCAGTATTTGATAGGTCTGAGACGTGCAGTGTGAGGACTTTGGGATGTGCAGTGTGATGGCTGTTAGATGTGCAGATCGTAAGGTCTCTGCAATGTCCAGTGAGAGGGTTCTGAGATGTGCAGAATGGAATTGGTCAAACGATGTGCAAAGTGCAAGGGCTCTGAGATGTACAGTGTGCGAACTCTTGAGATGTGCAGTGTGAGAGCTCTTGAGATGTGCAGTGCAAGAACTTGAGATGTGCAGTGAGACAGCTCTTGGGATGTGCAGTGCGAGAACTTGAGATGTGCAGTGCGAGAACTTGAGATGTGCAGTGTGAGAACTCTGGGATGTGCAGAGTGTGAGACCTCTGAGATATACAGCGTTTGATAGTTCTGAGATGTGCAGTGTGAGAGCAGTGTGTGAACTCTTGAGATGTGCATTGTGAGACCTCTGAGATATGTTTGCTGCAGTTTCCATCTCCGCTCTACAATAGCACAATACATTCGCAGCCAATGAGCAGCAAGGGGAGCAGAGAGGAAAAGAGGGAGACAGCGGTGAAGTGAGACAGTGCAGCAGAGAGGGCGCAGAAAATGACACATAGTTATAGAGGGGTGGGTTAATCGGAGCTGGATGGATCGATATACAGGGACAGGGTTAAGGACGAAGGGATAGAAAAACATGAGAGAAGGTGTGTGACAGACCTACACAGTAAGCGTCCTAAATCGAGATCCAGGAGTACAAAGAAAACAGAGAAGGAAAGAGATAGAAACATAAACGGAGACGATGCTGCCGAAGGGGCGTCCATCCCACCACAAAGAGAATTTTGCATTTAGGCATGGGGCCTTCATGCTGAATAGCTGGCGATAAGTAAATGGTTTATCCTCTGTGTTACATATGGGACATTCCGTGTCTTTCCATGTGTCTGTGTAGCACCAAGAAGCAAAGAAGCACCTATAAACATCACAGGGGCTCGCACGTGTCGCTCCTAGAACCAGTGACATGACGAGTCCTCAGTGGGCCCACGGGGACTGGACACTGCTTTGGTGGGAAAGAGGCGCAGAACACAAGTCAGCTTGGAGGTCGTCAGAGACACACCAGTCCTTGAGTAAAACCGCTCTATGTTAGGGTCCGCACGAGCTGCGACACACGTGCAACCCCACACCCCAGACCACTGAATGGAAAGGCGCATAGTTGTGTGGACACCACAAAGGAAGCAACTGGGTCGACACATAAGAAGCTAGAAAAACCCGATAGACACAGAGGAACCAGATAGGCACAAAAAACTATAAAACAATAAAGAGACAACAGAAGCTACAAAACATTAGACAGCTAGAAAACACTGTTGGACACACAAGAAGACAGGAAATAGAAGAAACACAAGAAGCTAGAAAACACTGAATAGACACACAAGGCTAGGCACACACATAAGAAGAGATATAACACTAGATAGACACCCGAAACTAGAAAACGCTAGGCAAACTAGAATATGCTTGCCGGATGCAAAAGAAGCAAAAAAACTAGACATGCAAGAAACTAAAAAAAACTCTCAGTAGACACACAAGTTAGAAAACGCTAGACAGCCACACAAGAACGAGGCATACACACAGGACAGGACAGACACAATAAGTTATAAACAATAGAAAAGCTAGAACACAGTGGTAAGACGCACACGAATCTAGGAAACACTTGCTAAACACTCAAGAACCTAGAAAGCACTAGAAAGACACAAGAAACTAAAGATCACTGCACACACTCTTAAACACTAGACATACAAGAAGCTAGAAAACATCCAAAAGACTCACTAGAAGCCAGAAATTACTTGCGATTTAAATTAAGAGTAAAAGGTCGAATTTACATGACGTTACAGGCTCATTTATGTACTAGAACGTCAGTGTTGCGAGATATATTGTTGCTAGGCAGAAATAGTAAGGCGAGAAGGCAGTAGTGTGACATGCCGGGACAGAGGTCAACACTGCAGACAAGATTGGCCAGGCACCAGTGGTCAGAGCTGCATATTCACAGCTGCATCACTGCACAGTACAATCCAGCGGTTGTGTATACACTTCCTGCACAGCGAGACGAGCGCGGGAACATCTGGAGTGTGGGAACCGAAGCTCCAAGTAACGGACAGGCCTGTTCCCAGATGTTTTGTCTTTGCACTCATGCAGCACCCCGGGGTCCACACATCAGTCCCTGGTGCTCCCCGCCCGCCAGCGTCGTAGACTGTGCAGAGACCCGCCTGCTGCCCTCCGCTGCTCCCTAACGCGCGTCTCCATGGTTACCGCGGGAGCGTCCACGCTTCCCTTCCTTGGGAGGTTTCCATCTGAAAAGACTCCCGTGGCGACATTTCAGCTCTGTTTCTCACAGCAACCCCCCCCCCCCCCGCGACAGAGCAGACCAAACGCTGCAGCTTTCACGGCGAACGGTACACTCACGTGTAGTACTGGTTATTACTGTGACACCGGTAACCCTCTCGCCCCCAACAGACAAAGACTACAAGTTTTATTCACTGGGGGCATTGGGTAGAGCGGGGAAGAGTCCCAGGAGTAGCCGGAGCTTCGCAGGCTACATCCCAGCCCGGAGTGTTCTGGAGGCCAACCTATAGAAGCAGCACTGAGTACCGTGTACCCCCCCCCCCCCATTGACCTCTGATGAGGCCCCCACCTACAAATCCACTCTACCCATGTGCGCCCTATATGTGCACCCCATATATCTGCATCTCTCCGTCTCATTGCTAACCCCGCCACCCGCACCTCCGGTCGCGCCCTAGAAGTGCCCCTGCATACTGGCAACATTTTACTGTAGCAGAAGCGCCTCTGGCACGAGACGTTGTACATAGAACAATGGGGCGCGGGGCCGGCGCAGACCGAGTACACAGACCAGGACGTGTGGGAGGAGGGGGGCGGGCGTAATTGGGACACGCATCAGGTCTATTTACATTGCACACATTTCAGGCGACGGCATTGGTCAGTGGACCTCGATTCACTGCCCAGGGCTGAAGCCGGGGTACAGACTCGGGCGTGCGATGTCTAAGTCATGTAGGGCGGCATCCTCTCCGCCCAAGCCTGTCAATGAACTCATCAGGGGTGCTTTCTAGGAAGTATCCGTTCCTCGAGAGTAGTCCTTGATTGGCACGCGTTTCAAGTCACGATGGCTTCTACAGCAGATATTATCCTGACAATGGAGTCTCTGTGACGTCACACACATATGCAGTGTATCACCTTGGTATGCAAGTCATGGTTGGTTCAATCAAAGGTACCAAGTCCACTGTTAAGTGCGTGACGTCAAGTATACCGTGTTCCATAGCGCTCTTAGATACTTTTTATATTTGAGAAGAGGGCATCCCTGAGCAAGTGGTACCACAGCGAGTGACGTCAGAGTCGCCACTAGAGGATGCACTGAGCTGGACGGACGACCTGCAATTCACACACTTAACGCAAAGCAGACAGCTCTGGTGTGCAATCAGGGTTATGTAGACAACGCCAAGCAGACCTAGATAGGCAACCTGTAAAGGTAACACCATAGGAACTCCTAAAAGTAGCTGTCATTGGAACACTGCTGGTACAGTGCCTGGAACTTGTCATTAACTTGAGTTCAATAACTGAGAACCCGGGCAGCACCTGTCCTGGCACATCCATGGCATGTCATGCAAACAAGACATGCCCAACGTGGAGACGATACCAGCATACAAAACATGCCCAACGTGGAGACGATACCAGCATACAAAACATACCCATCTTGGAGACACTAACAACATGCAAAACATACCTAACATGGCGACACAAACAGCATGCAAAACATACCACACTTGGAGACACCAACAGAATGCAAAACATACCCAACATGGAGACACCAACAGAATGCAAAACATACCCAACATGGACAAACCATCGGCATGAAATATATCAACTTGGAGACACCAACAGAATGCAAAACGCACCCAAATTGGAGACACCAACAGCATGCAAAACATACCCAACGTGGGGCACTAACAGCATGCAAAACATACCAGACTTGGAGACATCAACAGCATGCAAAACATACCCAACGTGGGGCACTAACAGCATGCAAAACATACCAACTCAGAGACACCAACAGCATGCAAAATATACCCAACTTGGAGATGCTAACAGTATGCAAAACATACCCAACATGGACACGCCATCAGCATGAAACACATCAACTTGGGGACACCAACAGCATGCAAAACGTATCCAAATTGGAGACACCAACAGCATGCAAAACATACCAGACTTGGAGACACCAACAGCATGCAAAACATACCCAACTCAGAGACGCTAACAGTATGCAAAACATACCCAACATGGACACGCCATCAGCATGAAACATATCAACTTGGAGACACCAACAGCATGCAATATGTACTCAAATTGGAGACACCAACAGCATGCAAAACATACCCAACGTGGGGCACTAACAGCATCTTCATCCGACAGCCTTGGAGCTCAACGAACCCGCATCCATACCGGGTAGCGTTATCTATATACGCCGGCCACAGCACTGTTCAAAGTGTGGATTCTAATTAACAGAACCTACCTTTTCGCATCATCAGGATTCATCCGAACCTGACTTCCTTTTTTCGTTTCATAGCGCAACACAGAATCATGAGTGTCCGTTAAAACGTTATCAAAAAGAAAGTACGCCTATCGAGGAACATTCCCCAATTATTTTGTACTTCAGACTGTTGTGCATGGCACACTGCTTTTGGATCCAGATACAACTCCTATTTTTCAAGGCTTACATATCCGTACACCTTAAATAGGATTGGAATTCGTTGTTTATTTGACTTGGTAGCCCTTTATGACTGTTGGTGTTACGAAGTCTAAATCTTGATCATTCTACAGAAACTGTTTGTGGCTTTCCTGATGAAGGCGCAGCGTGCACCGAAACGCGCGTAGAAGACCCATCTCACAGCCACTGTCTTGTCACTTTTGTCTTTGCGATATCAAATTATATATATTTTTTCACTATATCTATTTATGAATTCAATGTAGTTTGTCATTTTGTATTGCTTTAGTGTTGTCCTTTTATATATTGTGTTTATTATATTTAACACCAAGTGTTTGTCTTACACATGTTTAGAAATGTTTTTAATATGACAATAATAAAAATATGGATTTTTTAAAAATATTAATGTAGTTGACACTGAGTTCACTATATCATACATGTTCTTGGTATGAGTCACTGATTGTTCCTTGACCTTTTGACTGCCTAGGGATTTACCCTTATATGTAATAACAGCATGCAAAACATACCAACTCGGAGACACCAACAGCATGCAAAACATACCCAACTTGGAGACGCTAACAGTATGCAAAACATAACCAACATGGACACGCCATCAGCATGAAACATATCAACTTGGAGACACCAACAGCATGCAAAAGGTACCCAAATTGGAGACACCAGCAGCATGCAAAACATACCCAACTTGGAGAGACCAAATGCAGGCAAAACATACCCAACTTGGAGAGACCAAATGCAGGAAAAACATACCCAACGCGGAGCGCTAACAACATGCAAAACATACCCAACTTCGATACACTAAAAGCATGCAAAAACAGACCAAACGTGGAGAAACTAACAGCGCACCCGATTTGGAGACACAAGCAGCGTGCAAAAACCCAAGAACACTTCTTCAGCAAAGACCTGTTCTATACCCTGCCTAAGCAATGACAACAAAAGTACACACCTACAGCTGTGGCCAGTTCTATAACCAGCCTAAGCAGAGGGGACACAGTACACACCTCCAGCCTAGGCAGAGGGGACACAGTACACACCTCCAGCCTAAGCAGAGGGGACACAGTACACACCTCCAGCCTAAGCAGAGGGGACAGAGTACACACCTCCAGCCTAAGTACAGGGGACACAGTACACACCTCCAGCCTAAGCAGAGGGGACACATTACAAATCTCCAGCCTAAGTAGAGGGGACACAGCACACACATATATGGCCATTTCCCAGCCTGCTCTGGGGCAGGACTAAGTGGCTACCACGATGGTGGCACCTGTGAAACACACACTACGTCTGCTGTAGTGTTAGTTTGTTGAGACCTCTTCCATGGCCCCGCTATGGCATATAGAAGAAAACAGACAGAGCCTAAAAAACCTGAAGTCAGGTCCAGGCTGGAGACAGAACGCGGGACAGCGCCAAGGATGCACCTGGAGCTCTGGTGCAGAACATTATCCCGGCACGGCCGGGCTCCGGAGCGAGGGTCACCAGGCCGCAGCGTGCACGCCAAACACCATCCGCCTGGAGGCATTAACCTGATGCATGCCACTGGGGCTGGTACCAAGGCAAGCCATGGTCCTACCCTACCGCTGCAACCATTCTTGGTATGCATCAAGAGTGGCAGAGCAGAGCCGGAGCCCGGCATCCTATAATTAACCATGCAATCTTAATTTTAATATTGAGTAACTGCACAAAAGCCGCTCTGCAGTGTGGTGCTGCTGATGGAACTATGCGCAGGCACCCGGGGCAGATTCTGCCAACCGTTGGAGATATATCACAAGATCCATCTCCTCACAGAAATCTGCAAAAAGATACGCGCTTCTGATGAGGAAGTCAATGATTTCAGGTTTGTTTAAACGAATTTGGACCTTTAGAAGGACATTCTTTGTAAAATAAAAAAAATATAGGCGGTCGGTACTTTTTCTGCAGCGTCCGAAACACAGCAATAAGGTTGTGCATTGTACCGTGGCAGTGAATACCAATAAGGCAGGGTCTCGTGCAAGCCGTTAAATCTTGCGTTCTGCTCTTTCGGGGCGCGAGGAGCCGACTCCTTCCCCTGCTGGGTAAAGCGAGGACAGCCGGGCGGGCGCTGCTGTCCCCGAGTAGCGAGTGCGAAGCGTGGCTCTTCAAAACAAAAACCTGCACAACGGGGACCAATACCAAGCAGGGTCCACAGTGCGCGGGGGCAGCAGCCGCGCGCCTCCGGGTGGGGAGGATGGGGGTGCCCGGGTACAACAAGTGTCCCAGAGCAGGTCACTGAGCAAACGCTGCTCCCTGTGCAGAGCACCGCCGACAGTCACGTACAACAAACAACACTGCCCCAACCGACCCCACCGCAAACTCCAGCGCACTTAGCACCCCTGGCCCCACCGCACGACACCATCTACACCTCAGCCCTGCTGCCGACCACCACACACAAGCAGCCCTCCGTTCCACCGGGCTCGGTCACCTACCTTGCGGCTGCGGGCTGCCGGCCTCTCAGCGCGGTGTGCGGGGGCTCATAGTGCCCGGGGAGTGTGGCTGGGCACCGGCTCATGGGAGCAGCCAGCTGCCCGGGAGAGTCGCACTGGGTCCCGGTCTGCAGCTTCCCCACTCAGCGGCACAAGTTGCACTTGCACTGCCTCTGCTCCGGCGGTCCGCGTCCTTCTCCCGGAGCGGAGGCTGGCGGTGCTGGGTGCGGGCACAGGCTGCGGTCTCGTCCTGCTGCCGCTGCCTCCTCCTTCTGTACTGAGGCTGCCGGCCCGCCGCAAGCAGCGCTTTTATCATGTAGGAAGGGGAGGAGGCGATGCAAGGCGGCCCAGGAGAGTGACACACTCCTTGAGGTGGGGGAGGGCGGGCAGGCTGCCAGACGCTGCTCCCAGACACCAATACACTCCCGGATGCACGGGGGCCGGCAGAGGCGGCGGTGTGTGGCTCTCTTATGGGACCCAGGGTGTGAACTGCGGCGGCCTCACAGCGTGGTGTCCGGCGGCCAACTGCCCTGCACTCCTACGGGCATCAGAGCGCACCCTGGCCCGAACCGGCCCTGCCGCCTCTCAGCAGGGCTGCTACAAGCAGGGCTGCTACACATTCAACCAGTAGCAAAGGGTCACCTCTGCAGTGCTGGTTTACACCAAACTCTAACAAACGATCCCCTTTGCACTCCAGGTATACATTCAAATCCCTCCGCATAGATGCTATGCATTCAAATACTAAGAAATTGTCATCTCTACAGGGCTGGTATACATTCAAACATTTACAACCGGACACCTCTGAAGGGCTGCTTGCTCTACATTCAAATAGTAACAATAGGTCATCCCTGCATTGCTGTTATACTTTCAAACATTTTCAAACGGTCACCTCTGCATTGCTGGTATACTTTCAAACATTTGCAAACGGTCACCTCTGCATTGCTGGTATACATTCAAACATTTGCAAACGGTCACCTCTGCATTGCTGGTATACATTCAAACATTTGCAAACGGTCACCTCTGCATTGCTGGTATACATTCAAACATTTGCAAACGGTCACCTCTGCATTGCTGTTATACTTTCAAACATTTGCAAACGGTCACCTCTGCATTGCTGGTATACATTCAAACATTTGCAAACGGTCACCTCTGCATTGCTGGTATACATTCAAACATTTGCAAACGGTCACCTCTGCATTGCTGGTATACATTCAAACATTTGCAAACGGTCACCTCTGCATTGCTGTTATACTTTCAAACATTTGCAAACGGTCACCTCTGCATTGCTGGTATATATTCAAACATTAATACAACAAGAAAGGCGGGGGGGAGAGCGAGGAAAGGTCAAGGGACGTCCCTATCCCCAAATTCAATATGCAAACAATGTGGACGTACCCACTGAAGAAACAAAGAATCGGGACTCACTGTGCTAGTAGCAGTGTCACACAACCCTTAGGTTTTATTAAAAGACCCCTCACACACCAACCTGGTTGGTGTCATGCTTCATCATTGGGATCCCAACCGTGTGGCCTAATGCCGCCCGGTTGTGCTACAACGCCTGATTACAGCGGAGCTGGTGTAGTGTGATAGTGTGATGTGAGATGTGAAATTTAAAAATATCTCTGGGAATCCTTGCCAAATGTATTTAATTGTGGCGGCCCAGGATATGTTAAAATCCAAAAGCGCAACAAATAAAGTTACTTGAACTCGTAGTTGTCTGTGGTAGGTCTACATGTTTCAGCCCCTACAAGAAAGTAGAGGGGGCTTTCATCAGGACCGGGTGAAGAAAAGTGAATGAGTGGCAAAATGTGGCCACGTGAATATTAAAAAATCACAACACACACGCTAAGGTGAGTTGGACATTTTTTTTTGAAGGGAGTCGATACTTACGACCCCACTTGAAGTAACACTCGATTCAAGTGTCTAGCAGGAAATCAGGGCCCGGGAGGGGAATCGTCTGTAGTCACACTTTCGTCAAGACAGATATCCCGCTACGACCTATTGCAGTCTCCCATGGTCCCGGCTGCATTGCTGTTATACTTTCAAACATTTGCAAACGGTCACCTCTGCATTGCTGGTATACATTCAAACATTTGCAAACGGTCACCTCTGCATTGCTGGTATACATTCAAACATTTGCAAACGGTCACCTCTGCATTGCTGGTATACATTCAAACATTTGCAAACGGCCACCTCTGCATTGCTGGTATACATTCAAACATTTGCAAACGGTCACCTCTGCATTGCTGGTATACATTCAAACATTTGCAAACGGTCACCTCTGCAGGGTTGCTGTACATCAAACCTTAACAGACGGTCACCCCTGGACAAGGCACATTTGAGCTGCGACCATTGAAAGCCACATCCTCATCACAGTTCGTCAGTGGTAGGTGGAAGTGGGGTGAGTATTTCACACTCATACTAACTGAAACTTGAGTGTGACGCAGATTGTTACTGTATCAAACTTGCAGGAATCGAGTTTCACTCAGATTTCAACTGCGAGTGTTACTGTACCAAACTCATGGGAAGAGAGAGTCACTCCTTGGGACTGGCTCAGACTTACTGATAGTGACTCTAAGTCATGGGTACTCACAAACTTTCTCTCGGGGGGCCAAATTTAGAGTGTAGTTTGTGGCCGAGGGCCACACCTGTGGGGGCGAGGTCAGTGGGGGCGGGGCTAGAGTAAAAAAATCTGTGACCATGAGGTTGAACACAGGCCCCTGCAGCGGATGCATTAGTCCACTGAGCTACCAGACACAACATACACACACATGTCTGTCTCTGTGTGTCTCTGTCTATCTCTGTCTGTGTGTCTCTGTCTGTGTGTCTCTGTCTCTCTCTGTCTGTATGTCACTGCCGGTGTGTCTCTGCCTGTGTGTCTCTGCCTGTGTGTCTCTGTGTGTCTCTGTCTGTGTGTCTCTGTCTCTGTGTGTCTCGGTCTGTGTGTGCGTCTCTGTCTCTGTGTGTGTGTCTCTGTGTTTGCGTCTCTGTCTCTGTGTGTGCGTCTCTGTGTGTGCGTCTCTGTATGTGCGTCTCTGTGTGTGCGTCTCTGTGTGTGCGTCTCTGTGTGTGCGTCTCTGTCTCTGTGTGCGTCTCTGTCTCTGTGTGCGTCTCTGTCTCTGTGTGTGCGTCTCTGTCTCTGTGTGTGCGTCTCTGTCTTTGTGTGTTTGCGTCTCTGTCTCTGTGTGTGCGTCTCTGTCTCTGCATCTGTCTCTGTGTGTGCGTCTCTGTCTCTGTGTGTGCGTCTCTGTCTGTGTGTGTGTGTCTCTGTCTCTGTGTGTGTCTCTGTCTCTGTGTGTGTCTCTGTCTCTGTGCGTGCGTCTGTCTCTGTGCGTGCATCTGTCTCTGTGCGTGCGTCTGTCTCTGTGTGTGCATCTGTCTCTGTGTGTGCGTCTGTCTCTGTGTGTGTGTGTCTCTGTGTGTGTGTCTCTGTGTGTGTGCATGTCTCTGTCTCTGTGTGCGTGTCTCTGTCTCTGTGTGTGCGTCTCTGTGAGTGCGTCTCTGTGTGTGCGTCTCTGTCTCTGTGTGTGCGTTTGTCTCTGTGTGTGCGTCTCTGTGCGTCTGTCTGTCTGTGCGTCTCTGTCTCTGTGTGCGTGTCTGTCTCTGTGTGTGCGTCTGTGTGTGTGTCTGTCTCTGTGTGTATCTGTGTGTGTCTCTCTGTCTCTGTGTGTCTGTCACTGTGTCTCTCTGTGTGTCTGTCTCTGTGTGTCTGTCTCTGTCTCTCTGTGTGTCTCTGTCTCTGTGTGTCTGTCTCTGTGCGTCTGTCTCTGTGTGTCTGTCTCTGTGTGTCTGTCTCTGTGTGTCTCTGTCTCTGTGTCTGTCTGTGTGTCTCTGTGTGTGTGAGTGTGTGTCTGTCTGTGTGTGTGTCTGTCAGTGTGTGTGTCTCTGTGTGCGTCTGTCTCTGTGTGTGTGTCTCTCTCTGTTGTGTGACTCTCTGTCTCTGTGTGTCTCTGTGTCTCTCTGTCTCTGTGTCTCTCTGTCTCTGTGTCTCTCTGTCTCTGTGTCTCAGTCTCTGTGTCTCAGTCTCTGTCTTTGTGTGTGTGTCTCTGTCTTTGTGTGTGTGTCTCTGTCTGTGTGTGTGTGTCTCTCTCTCTGTCTGTGTGTGTGTCTCTCTGTCTCTGTGTGTGTCTGTCTCTGTGTGCCTCTGTGTGTTTGTGTCTCTGTGTCTGTGTGTGTGTCTCTGTGTGCGTGTCTCTGCGTGTGTGTCTCTGTGTGTGTGTCTCTGCGTGTCTGTGTGTCTGTCTCTGTGGGTGGAGTAAAGGCTGCGGGAGAAGAGGACATAGAAGAGGACGTCATTGGCAACAGGAAACAGGAAGCTTCCTAAAATGCCCTTTAAAAGTCAGTTGTGAAAACGCTTACAGCTGACTTTTAAAGGGCCTTTTAGGAAGCTTTCCGACTGTGCCATGGGTGAGGTCGCAGAGGCCAGAGGCCGGCAGTAAACACAGAAGATGGCTGCAGGAGCATACGTAGTGAATACGCATTTAATACGTAGTGAATACATATTTAATACGTATTCACTACGTATGCTGCTGCGGTCATCTTCTGTGTTTACTGTCGGCCTCACTGGCAATGTAAAAATGGCATGGCAAGGTCCGCGGGCCGCCAATGAAGGCCTGCCGGGCCGCTGGCGGCCCGCGGGCCGTACTATGAGTACCACCGCTCTAAGTGTTACTGTATCAAACTCGTTAGAAGTAAGTCTACCTCACTAGTACAGACTCAAACTTAATGAGTGTGACTCTAAGGGCCTGATTCTTAATGGTAAACTTAGCCAAGTCTAAGTTTAGACCTGAAGTCTTACTTTAGACCTAAAGTCTAACTTTAGACCTGAAAGTTAAACTTCAGGTCCAAAGTTAAACTTCAGGTCTAAGTTTACCTTTATGAATTAGACCCTAAGTGTTACTGTACCAAACTCATTGCAAGTAAGTCTCACTCATTGGGACTGAATCAGCCTCACTGAGAGGGACTCTAAGAGTTGCTGTACCAAACTCAGTGGAAGTGAGCCTCGCTCATTGGGAGGCAGTCTCGTAATTTGGCGGTCTAGTGCCAGCATTTAATCAACTGATTCAGTAATTTTCATTAGTGGCCATTTAAGCCTCGTTCAAAGGAATGTACAAATTTCCCTTCACACTTAATATTTTAGCTAAAAACTCCCACTGTGCACTAATTTGTGCTGGTGAGGTTTGTGGTTTCTTTATCATTAACCCAAACACCCCAAAGCAGTGTTTCTCTTTCTTCACCCTCTGGGCCTTAGAAGTAATTTCCTTCCTTTTGTGCTCGTCATATCCTGTCTCTTTCCAGATGTATAGATTGCGTTCCCACACCCTATTGCCATCGCTAAAAAAGGAACGCAGATGTGCTGTACAATCACTGTGTATCTGGCCACCAGTTAGAATGCAGTTCAAACATGAACATCAAGCACAACACACACCTACATTCTTTGCTGTGCAATGTGGTTACACTGATCCTTGTGTTCACTTTAATTTTATGTTATATATATATTTTTATATTTTATATTCCTTAATAGATCACATTCAAGGGATGCACGGGCATAATGGCTGATGCGTTGTGTGGTTGGCAGTGGAGTCTGTCTCAAGTAACTGGGTGTTCATGTCATTTAAGGTATTTGAATAGATAGGTCTTCCATAGTTATGTGTACAAGAGGGAGCTTGCCGTGATCCGGATGTCCATTGTAAATTGGCTCCAGAGTTCTAGATTGGCTGCTCGGAAGGATCTACTGGTAAATTTGTGTTTGGGAATAGCCAATTTAGTACTGGCGGGGTGAGTCTTGCAGAATGAGATAAGTAGACAGTACCTAATTTGTAAAACAAAATAAGTGCAAGGGTCAAACGTTTCTCTCAGGAGCTGGCCACCTGTGCTCCTGAGTGACAGGGGTTGGTAAATGCCAAGGATTTCAAGTCTTCATTCCAGATTATACTACTGAATATCACCACCAGCAGTATCACGGAACACTAATATCAAGGTCAGAATACCGCGGGACAAAATATCGAAAGGTAAGTGCACATGGGGAAGTATAGATTTACTATTCCTAACCCCACATCTACGAACCGTGAAGATATGCGTACCGCATAGGCATACATATGTGGCGTTAGATATAGACAATCTAAACTTATTTACCTGTCAATATTTTATTTTTGATATTCTGTTCTCAATATTCTGTCCTATAGATATTGTTGATTCAATATTCAAGGTCCATACCTTGATTCCACCTTGTGCCTCTTTCTTCCACGATCCTGCACTTCCTGTCTGTTTAACCATTTATGCAAGTCTATTTTCAGCTCTGATTTCTCCCTTTATCACTGTTTTCTTATTTTTCTCCTCTTTTCCTTCCTTTTCCCCCTTTCTCTCTCTTGCTCTGGGTCAAATCCTGATGGTGAAATATAAATCCTGGTCCACAAAAATGAATTCTGACGCCCACCACCACAACCACAACCACAACCATCAGCACAAATGAAATGCCAGCACAAATTAAGCCCGTAGAGTTTTATTCATGAAGTATGTGCACTCAAATTTAAGTCAAGTGCTTCAAGAAATTGAGTGCAGTAATTATAGTAAAGGCCACTGAGATTATACGATTCTGCACCCGCAGCAATTTTCACATAATTATGGATTTGCTGCATTTGCCACATAATCTATCATCTGCTGCATAATCTGGTGATTTTAACAAAAATTAGCTTCTAGCTCCCACAGATCAAAAGCAACTCGGGTTCCTGCACACTAGAAGGATTTTCACAACGGTTGACTAGTCATATTTCAGTTGCTTATTGCTGAATTTTGATGTTAAATTGGAATTACTTGAGATGAACACTTTTCTCAGATACTGTCACCAGGTGTAAAAATGGCAATTAAGAAGTAACATTTTTTTTTTTAAAGAGCTGCATTATGCTGCATAATTTGCCTTTTGTTGCCGCATAATTTAGTCAACCCTGACACATATTTTGGTCCAGCTCTACCGCATAATTCCAGTGACCCTGATTATAGTTGTGGTGAGTTGTGTTTCCAGAATTTTTTATCTGTCCTGTTTGGCTCTTCATCGTTCCAGAGTAGCGTGCTACTCGCTGAAAAAGCGCTTCGACGCCTCGTCAGGGGTAGTAAGCGCTATATAAATGCAATTACAATACAATACAATACAATATTCACATGCTTGTAGATACATATTTCCTCCTCCTTTTGTAATACTCTCCACCCTCTTTCTCATAACTGGTTATCTGTTAAAATCCACCTCTAACTTCCTTTGTACAGTTTTATTTGTATGTAGACTCTGCAATACGATCAGCAAATTCCTGAATGCAGATGTTGGTCGGAGTCTTGTTGGCTAGGAAGTGGTAAAGTTGTTAGGAGAGGAGAGGATGAGGGGTTGGGGCCACTGCTTTCGCCCGCATAGCTGAAGACATGGCTTTAGTTCTCTCAGTGGGCTTCACGTTGCAGTCGAAGGTGAGTGTCAGTTTTCTTAATTTTTGTGCAACAGAAGAGTTGGAGTTTAAATTTGAATGCAGTGGACTTAGATGAGGCTTATGTGTAAAAGTGGGACAAATTGAAGAGTCCTAATTGAGTGTACTTTATTTCCCAGCCTAACTACATAAACATTATGGTGTAAATTTGGATGCATTAAAGGTCAACATGACAAGAGGAAGGTGGTTCGAACCTGCATGGTTTGGTGTCGCTTGATCTGTAGGGATAGCTGTCCATTCACAGGCATTATACGCTAGATATCTACTACCTCAGACCTGAACACTCTGGGGAGTTTGAGAGAAAGAGAGAAGCTTTTGCATTGGTGGGAATCTGGCCTTGGACTACAGCACTTATCGTTGGGTGTGCTCTAAACATATGAGGCCTAAAAAGACTGCTGCTGCTCCATTGCCAGAACAGAGTTAGCAAAGTTATAATAATTAGGGGTGGGTGGAGTTTGTGGAGTTGTACTACGCAGAATTCCCCGGAGTTGCACAAAAACTTTGTGGAATTCCACGGAGTTCCGCTCCGCCCTATCCTCCAATTCCCCTAACTGTCCCACAGCATTCTGTATCTGGCCCAAGGCCGCGGCTGCGAGTCTCATGTCATCCTATAATGGCAGTGCTGCCCCTGAAGCCCTTGTGAGCTTCCTGCTCTGCGAGCACCTTGGTCAACCCCGCTATCTCTTCTATCACGACCAGCAGGGCCCGCCGACCAGAGCACGCAGATCAAAGGGTACACCCGCATAGAAGCACCGGTGCCTCAGCAGCAGCACTACAAGTGACCTCGGACAGCGTTCTTCACACAACCTCACTCTTACCGCAATGATACGCTCCTCAAAAAGTTTGCAGCAACACTCTACGCTGCTGAATTTCCCCAAACAACCTGCAATTGGTCCATGAAGAAACATCGCCCAAAGTATGCCCCGGAAAAACCAGAACCGATGCTTCAGAAGTGACTGCCAAGCCGTACTTGGATCGGTACAATGGGATCGCGTTACTCGTGCACCATGTGGGTTCTAGTGCGTGGGCTGGCGATCGGAGCCCTGGCTAACCTGTAGCCATGGAGACACTTTGTGTCAGCAAAACGTTGGGCCACAGCGGCCTCTCCGAGCCCCCTGGTATGGAGCAGTGCTATAAAGAGAGGTGGGAGAGTTGCAGGCACATTAAACAATTCCTGTCAGGTAGGGAGCATCTGATGCCTTGCCTTCTGTCCATGACTGGGCCATGACTCTAGTTGAATTATTGGGACATGATTGCGAGGTCAAATTTTACATCTCTTAGTAGGCATCCCATTGTTTAACCGGGACGCCTGGGGGGGAGGGGACAGTGGTCCCTCATCACACTCCAGGGGGGCGCTTACGGCCGGTAGGCTGAAGGGTGCGGGGGTAGGAAGTTCCGCTTCCGGCAGGCCCCTTGGGCCAACCCCTGCGCAGGCGCATGGGCGCTAACGTGTCATAAGATCAGTCCCTGGGAGGATGTATGGAAGGGCGTAGGGGGTGCCCGCGGAAAGGAATCTGATGGGCAAACGGGCCTCCTGCGCAAGGTCACTCCGTTAAAGGGGGGCCTGGCAAGTAGTTGGGAACAATCATGACCTTGCACGTAGGTTCATCCGGGATATGCAGAAAACAAAGTATACCTATTCCAGTTTTAGGTTAGGTATGGCTATGTATTAGACTCATGTTAAGGTAAGCCATAAAAGATGTGTAAATATGTGTATTTGAAATGTTATTGAATATGTTTGGGTTTTCTGCGTATAAAATTGTGTTAAGAATTTTTTTATATGATTTATTAATTTTAATAAAATACGGCCGGGGTTATATGACCCCTAATCCAAGTTCTGTGTTGGATGATTTATTACCGGTGCCTCGGGGGAAAGATGGGGGAGCGGGGGGTTGCAAACAACCATCCCGGGATCCCTGTCTGAAGGGGAGTGTTGGGGGTCAACAAATCAACCCATGGGAGGGGACTCGGCAATACCAGGCCATACTGCAATTGGTCCATGAAGAAACATTGCCCAAAGTATGCCCCGGAAAAACCAGAACCGATGCTTCAGAAGTGACTGCCAAGCCGTACTTGGATCGGTACAATGGGATCACGTTACTCGTGCACCATGTGGGTTGTAGTGCGTGTGCTGGCGATCGGAGCCCTGGCTAACCTGTAGCCATCGAGACGCATTGTGTCAGCAAAACGTTGTGCCACAGCGGCCTCTCCGAGCCCCCTGGTATGGAGCAGTGCTATAAAGAGAGGTGGGAGAGTTCCAGGCACATTAAACAAGTCCTGTCAGGTAGGGAGCATCTGATACCTTGCCTTCTGTCCATGACTGGGCCATGACTCTAGTTGAATTATTGGGACAGGTCAGTCGTGTTTCATGCGGAAGCGTTATAATCGACAGTGGGTTTATTGTCTGATTTGTGATTATTGGGTCATTATCAATCTGGTTCAAGCTTGAGGTGTGCTTGCTAATCACTTTGTCAGTCTTATTTATTACATAACCCCTTGTTTGTTTTATTTTGTGGTTGAGCCGATCAAAAATCACAAAGGGAAGGGACCTGTAAATTTAACCAATGCTGCCAGCATATCTCAAACCCAAGTCCTGCGTCTATCCGTCACACTCCTTTAATTCACCACACTCTGCTAAGCTCTGCGTCATACCCATATAACATGATCCAGTGGGCAGCGGGAGCAAACTCCGCCACGCGGCGTAATCAGAGTTTTTTTGCCTAACTCTGCTCTCCCATTGGAGCGCAGAGTTGGCAAAACTCCGCAAACTCCGCTGGCGGAGCGGAGTTCATACCCACCCATATAATACGTTTAAAAAAAACCTCATACCGCATTTCAGCCATTTCTAAGTGCTGTAAATGACTGATATTATTTACCACGTGTGGGGAAAGGTCTCTTCTGAGTGTTAACAGCTGCTTTCTTCTTAGTCTTCCAGGGGACAACATTCTTCCTTCCTTCCTTGCAGCCCTTCCTTAGCACAGGAGCCATATCTGTGGCAAGGACAAATGTTCATTTTTAAACTTGATGTCAACCTGAGCTGCTCACACCTGCTCTTCCTATCCTAGCTGAGACAGAAAAGCCTAGGTCTTGAGTTAATGAATTTATAATTTAAAGACAATGGACTTTGCCAATGCAAGTACAATGCACTTCTGTAAGATAAATCATTTGCAGGTTGGGATGGCATTATTCATGTGTGCTTTAATTGCATTGTACGATTTTAATGTTGTGGCTATGCCCTGATGTATTATTGATTGATCCATACTCAGATCTCTCGATGCACAGTGGACTGATTCCGTCGATATCAGGTGATGATTTTCGATGGTCTCTTATGAGCTGGTCTTTGGTCTAATCTGTTCTGGACTATGATTTCCACCTCTCTCAGGTGCTAGACCCCTCTGACACGCCACTCATTTCCTGTAACAATGTTACAGTGTTGTCGAACATTCCTGAAAGCCTCTCTTCCCGAATCTGAAGATTACACGATGTTACACGAAGATACATCTCCTGAATTACCAATACACTATATCGCTATGTGTCATGACATGCAGTGCCAGGTTTTAGGGATCTCATATTTCTGTGAATGGAACACCATCTTTACAGATCTCTGTTGTATCAGTGTGATGTGTGTGTGTCTCTGCTTTCTGTCTTGCTTTCTGTCTAGCAATAAAACAACATGTTTCGTGTCACTGCCGCATAGTTGTACAGATGGGTCCGGGGATGTGCAAATGGAAAGCCATGAGTGTCCTTAAGCGATCAACTAGGCCACTGGTTCCCTTTTAGAACAGAAGTTGTGTATCATCATTTACAGGTGTGGCCTCAGTTTGTAGTAATATCCTTCCTAGAACTACTCCTCTCGTTTCTATGTGTCGGCATAGGTTCTGTGGATGCACCTTTTTACAAATATATCCTTAGTTTAGATCACTGATGGTGGATGGTGGTGAACAGAGAGGAATTCTGAAACTTAGAAAATTCATTCCTTAAGAATTCAAGACTATTGTCTTTGGTTGACTTTGGACCACCCAGCCAATCCTGGTTTGTCGTGTTTCTGATTGACTAGCCAGGTTTGCAGGCTCCAGAGCCTTGAAGAGGATGTGAATGGTCTGTATTTAAACGGATCAGATTCTGCATCACGCTCTGCAGGAAGAACATTAAAAAGACTACCTGAGAGGGGACTTTTTAAGCTGGACATTCTTTAATGAGATGTTTGTGATGATACATGCATGGAGGGGCATGATATATCACCATTGGAACACAGTGAGGAACAGACTTCCACCATAAAGTGGCACTGCTAGGCTATTAATTCAGGGTCGGTGGGCTGTTAGAGCTACAGTTGTGTCCAATAAAGTGTAGTCTTGTGTGTGTGCCGCCCAGTAAGGGGGGTGTAGCAGAGACAGTTCAGTGGGGCAGCTGCCCCCTATGATATCTGCACCAGAAGTAAGGTCTATTGCTGCAGTTATTAGCAAAATTAGAGAAGCACTGTTAGAGCAATGTTAGCAATGTGAGGCCCAACAAAATGACACAGATATTTTATTTTATATGGCTCTTACTACCCCTGACCAGGGGATATGACAAAACGGGTATTATAAATGTATTGACATAGAATGGGAAATGTAAATATATTTAAAAAACTATAATATAGCCCTAGAGCAATTCTGAACAGGAAAAAACATATTTCATAATGACAGGACTGGGAACATTTGAAAACTATGGCATGCATAATTCCAGGAATAATGATATAATTCAGTTTGCAAACTGGTAACACCCAGATCCAGCTCTGCTTAGACAATGGAAGCTTACGCCAGAACAACATCACAAACTGCCAAGATCATGTCTGCTGCGGAATGAAGGAAAGTATGTGTGTCGCAGGAGTGCCAACACAAACATTTTAGTGCTGGGTGGCGCAGAGCACAACGATTTACAGTTTGTGCCACCCAAAGCTCCAGATGCAGCAGGACTAATAATCACAGGGCATCCTTATAATTGTATATGAAATATGAAATGAGGCAATGAAAGACTGAAAAGACCCAGGATAGGGAACCTATAGGTAGTAGAATTCCAGAAGCGGTGCCGACACATTGTCGAGGCATGGTGCACGGAGCGGCTCTATACTTCAGCGCATAGAGCATTAGGCAGGCTCGGGTATTTACTGTTGGATGAAAGGAAGTCTAAAAAGACATTAAGGCCCTTGTTCCAAATTGCTTGTCATTTATGCTGAGTCTCGTAACATTAGTTAGCAGGCCCATTGAGAGTAAAAGTAACGCAATAATCCCATAAGCTTTTTCCCCGGGACTCAAGCAGCTAAAAAGAGCTGGAATCTCTGGGTGAAAATCCAGCCATGAATGAGGACCGGCCTTAGGGATCTGGGACCGTTTCACGCATTTTCATTGTTGGTGCCAGGCACACCTTTTAAAAGGTGCACCGGGCGCAAACAATGAAAATGCGCCCTATTCCGATTAATGCGCTGCCCCAGGGCAGCCGAAGGGCAGCAGCGCATTCATGCAAAAACACGGAGTGGTTGCTTACAGCCGCTCTGTATTTTCACAGTGCAGGTAGCAACCCGCCTGCACTTTTGAAGGGGATGTCTGAAGGGTCCATAGGGCCCCCTTTACCCCCTGCAGAGGGCTGCTCTCAGGAGGAGCACCGGCAGTGCGCCACCTTTTAAATGGTGCACTGTCAGTGTGCCTACTGAGGGTTTCTTTGCCTCTGCGCCCGCGTCAGTAATACAGCACGGGCGCAGAGGCAGAGGGATTCCCTCATTTGCATTGGGCACGCCCCCATGTACTTGAGGGAATGCCCCCTTAAAGATAGCACTGGTGCTTTATGTGCACTAGCGCTATCGGTATTACAGAGGGGGCCGCACAAGTGTCTGCGGCCCCTTCTGTATTACCAAAGTGCTCCGGGGGTCCGCAAAGCATGGAACAAACGCCTGTTGCCCCTCTGGGGCACTTTATGTAATACGGCCCCTGATGTGTTAAACCTATTCCTCCAGTTATTCCCCATTAACAATTCGATACTCAGGCTACGTATTGTAATTAGCTGTTTTTCCGACCTACAGAATCACAGTTCCAGCTGATAACAGTATCTCCAGGGGTCAGAATTACCTTATCCATTAACAGGCCACTCCTAATCAGAGCCTGTGTGTGGTTTTGAAATAATAGGTGGCATTTTCATTTATTTTGTTTCTTAATTGCAGAGAATACAGTGAAGTGATGAAGTGTTTAGAAACAGGGCACAACAGATCTCCTGAAGAAGGGAAAAGATGTGCTTTAAAGCATTGAAGAAAGGATAGTTTAAATATCCTGTAATTAAGTTATCCTCTCAAGTAAGATTATGGATTATGGTGAAGGAACCAGAGTATTAACTTTGTACCTCAAGAAGCCCCTCCTTGGAAGGCTGAATACATATTGCAATTGAGACAACGTAATGAATAGGAGAAATATTTGAATTTAATGAAGGAAGACTGTGCTTGATGCATCCCTACCTAGGTAATGTAGAGTACTTTTAATTTACGTTAGGCCCCTTACCGGAGGGTTAGCACCGCTCTATGGCAAAAACCAAAGAAACATTGGAAAGAAACCACAGATGTCCTGAATTTGGGTATACACCACAAAGGCGAAGTTGGCATTGAGGAATCTTTCAGACACACACATACATAGAAAGGGGATGGACATGGGAAGGACACAACAAGTGTCCCTGCAGGGCTCTGAACCCTATTTCAATGGAAGGGGGAAAGCACAGGAAGTGATGTGGAGTACATGGAGGGAGATCACTTTTACACGCAAACATGGAAAGAACGCCGGAGGTGAGTTATGGTCATTAGATAAATGCTTGCAATATGGCAGGGGAATAAAGATGTCACCAAACACCATGACGTCCTGTAATTGCTTGCATCCCTGTATCAACATCACAATTAGGAACCAAGCAAGAAAGCACTACAAACATGACCCTACTAGGCACCCTTCAGGACAATCATCTCATAATTGGATAAACACCAAGCAAAGTGTAGGATTCAACTGTAAATCCAGGCTCCGCTCAAAGGGTCCTCCAGCTTCCGTCTCAAGCCTTGTGTGTGTATGACAAGCCCGGACCCCATGAACTTGACCCTGTCTTGCCACTCTTCCTATGTTTTTCCCCAGCACACAAACACATATAGTGCAGTAACAGTAATGAGCCAATAATTAAGACTTTGTGTACATGGAGGCCCATAGGGCCCTGACATATGGAAGCTACCCATAGCAGCCCCTCCTAACACCTCTCCACCAGCTCTCTCCAACCAATCCCTTTGCTCTGCCACCCTCAACGTTTATCTGAACCAAACAACTGTGTGCCGATCGAGGTTCAGGTCCTCAGAGCTGCTTGGACCTTGGCTATGGAACACCCCGCATTACCACGCCAAAGGGACCGCCTGCTTCGTGGAATATAAAAAGTCTTAAAAGCCCACCTACTCACGATACGGTGCCGTGCCGCAGCATGGGACAACCGGGTCCCTCCACTCTCTGGCCACCCTCCAGCCCAACCAAATATGTCCAGTCCAGAACGTCACTGCGCAGGTAAGCATGCGTATGTGTTACAAATCAATATGAACATTGCATTTAGCGTCTCTGCCTGTGGTCTCCACAGAACCACAGCCCACCATCACTTCTTGATGTCAAGACCTCTTCTCAGTGTCTAATGTGTAAATCCACCACCAGATACTCAAAGGATGAGTGCGGGTGTCCACACCTCTGCTCAGAAGCCTACGACGAGAGCCAGCACGCAGAGACTTCAATGCACCTCACGCCTCTTTAATCCACCACCAGCTACTCCTTGCCCATTTAACTCACTCTTGCAGGTTCCTCCTACTTTCTCCTTTTGTGACAATTTTTCCATCTATCTCTTCCTCATTTTTCCACCTTGTGTGTTTTTCACTCTTTTCTCTCGGGCAATATCCGATCAGGAAAAATGAGTGCTAGTCCCCAAAAATGAGTGTTGTTGGCCCCGACTGCTGCCAGTGGCTCAAATTAAGCACTGACTTCTGCAAGTCTGTTCTTAATTTCTGATGCTCTGTGCAGCACACCTGTTAGAAAGGATGCTCAAATTACAATTAATACGGTAAAAATGATTATAGAGCAGCTTCCGTTCACTCTCACAGGTAGCAACCTCACAGAAACAAACGTAAACAAGCATTGGCATAGCCAATAGGTCTCGCCTTTGGGACCTTATAAGTGTTTAGCCATGCAACGGTTGATGTTGTTGCACCAAGGATATTGTGTTGCATAACTAAATACTTATAAGGTCCCAAAAGCGAGAGAGAAGGGCTGGGGCAGGCAAGAGAGAGAAGGGCTGAGACAAGGAAGAGAGAGAGAAGGGCTGAGGCAGGGAAGAGAGAGAGAAGGGCTAATGCAGGGAAGAGAGAGAGAAGGACTGAGGCAGGGAAGAGAGAGAGAAGGGCTGAGGCAGGGAAGAGAGAGAAGGACTGAGGCAGGGAAGGGACAGATAGGAAAGGGGGCTGCGACAGAGGAAAGTGGGTAGGAGTAGAAAGAGAGGGGGCTGAAGTAGTGGAAGGAGAAGAGGACTGAGGCAGAGAAAGGAGGGAGGAGAGAGAAGGGCTGAGGCAGGTAAGAGAGAGAGAAGGGCTGAGGCAGGGGAGAGAGAGAGAGAAGGGCTGAGGCAGGGGAGCGAGAGAGAGAAGGGCTGGGGAAGGGAAGAGAAGAGAGAGAAGGGCTGGGGAAGGAAAGAGAGAGAAGGGCTGGAGAAGGGAAGAGAGAGAAGGGCGGATGCAGGGAAGACAGAGAGAAGGGCTGAGGCAGGGAAGAGAGAGAAGGGCTGAGGCAGGGAAGAGAGAGAGAGAAGGGCTGAGGCAGGGAAGAGAGAGAGAAGGGCTGAGGCAGGGAAGAGAGAGAAGGGATGAGGCAGGGAAGAGAGAGAGAAGGGCTGAGGCAGGGAAGAGAGAGAGAAGGGCTGAGGCAGGGAAGAGAGATAGAAGGGCTGAGGCAGGGAAGAGAGAGAAGTGCTGAGGCAGGGAAGAGAGAGAGAAGGGCTGAGGTAGGGAAGAGAGAGAGAAGGGGCTGAGGCAGGGAAGAGAGAGAAGGGCTGAGGCAGGGAAGAGAGAGAAGGGCTGAGGCAGGGAAGAGAGAGAAGGGCTGAAACAGGCAAACAAACCATCACAATGGTAGCAGTGAACACAAAATACCCGCAATATCTCCAAATGAAGATGGTCAGTATTGGAATAAGGTGAGGTCCGGACTGATGGTGCAACAGAGGACACTCCTGCAACCATAAAGTGTCTACAGGGGGAATTGAGAAAGCAATCCCCAATATAAAACATCACACTTGTATGGAGCATGCAGCAATGTTTTACAGACAGTATCTAACATCATATGTGGTTAAAAAAAAAAAAGTTATAAAATGTATTCACAAAACTAAAATGTACAGTATACCACGGGAATGTATGTACGAATCCCATATATGAAAATACAGCTACGTGAGAGGAGGACGGTGGAGGGTGACGTGTAGAGGGGAGCACTAAGCTGAGGTGAAGAGTGGGGGCTGGTGCGAAGGAGCAGAGATGCAGATACAGGAGTGGGAGAGAGCAGAGGAAGGGAGAGGAGGATGGGTGGAAGTAAGTTACTGAGGAGGGTCGAGAGAGCAGTTGGACAGTGTGAGCCCCTCCCCTTTCCTAAGCAGCTTCTTGAGAGGAGGTCTTGTAAACGCCGAAGCCATGCGCTCCGAGGGCTGCCCGCCTGCTCTTGGCGCTGGACAGCTTCAGTTCAGCCTCAGAGGAGCGGCAGGGTAGAAAGAGGTCTTGGGAAGGGTTCTTTGGCGTGGAAAATATGAGGGGGAGGGATGGATATATATATATATATATATATATATATATATATATATATATATATATATATATATATATATATATATATAATATAGAAAACAGATGAGGTGAGAGTAGAGAAAAATTACTAGTAAGATAGAGGAGTGAAGGGTAAAATGGGAAGAAGAGCGGAGAGATACAGTGGAGAGTGGAAAGAGGTTGAAAAATAGAAAGCGAGATACAAATGTAGAGCGAGGAGGAGAAAGTGAAGATAGACAAGAATGGATGTAAGATCGGGTCAGTGGCTCAGTGAGCTAATGCATATTACTCCAGGGATCTGTTTGACCTCATGTTCATAGATTGCTACAGTTGCTGGGAGTGCGTCCTTTGAAGCTTTCGGGCAATTGAAATACAAAATAGTGCACGGCGGCCCTGCCGTGAAAGGATGCACCGTCTCCAGGATTGCAAAGGAGGGGCTGCGAGGCGCTCGTAACTTTACAAAAGCCGCGATCAGCGCAGCAACTGAGGTCAAATTACAGCCGGCATGTCACTTTGGAGCCTACTGTAGGCAGAAGAATGCTCTTTAATTTTAACTACGCACGGAACTCACTTTGAGGAACAATATTCTCCAATAGGGACTCAAGGTCCCAGTATGCACTGTACTACACAGACGCACTGCGCATGACCCACTGGGGGTCCAGCATGGTCTTAAAAGGTTGATTGGAGACATCTGTGTGTTCGTTAGAGCTGCCCATGAAGAAGAGGCTGAGTCCTTGAAACGCGTCGGCATGAATTTCTGTCTGGAGTGGAGATGCCGGTTGTTCCATGAATAAAGCTGTTGCTACAGTTGCTGGGAGTGCGTCCTTTGAAGCTTTCGGGCAATTGAAATACAAAATAGTGCACGGCGGCCCTGCCGTGAAAGGATGCACCGTCTCCAGGATTGCAAAGGAGGGGCTGCGAGGCGCTCGTAACTTTACAAAAGCCGCGATCAGCGCAGCAACTGAGGTCAAATTACAGCCGGCATGTCACTTTGGAGCCTACTGTAGGCAGAAGAATGCTCTTTAATTTTAACTGCGCACGGAACTCACTTTGAGGAACAATATTCTCCAATAGGGACTCAAGGTCCCAGCATGCACTGTACTACACAGACGCACTGCGCATGACCCACTGGGGGTCCAGCATGTTCTTAAAAGGTTGATTGGAGACATCTGTGTGTTCGTTAGAGCTGCCCATGAAGAAGAGGCTGAGTCCTTGAAACGCGTCGGCATGAATTTCTGTCTGGAGTGGAGATGCCGGTTGTTCCATGAATAAAGCTGTTGCTACAGTTGCTGGGAGTGCGTCCTTTCAAGCTTTCGGGCAATTGAAATACAATATATATATATATATATATATATATAATGAAAACAGATGAGGTGAGAGTAGAGAAAAATTACTAGTAAGATAGAGGAGTGAATGGTAAAATGGGAAGAAGAGCGGAGAGATACAGTGGAGAGTGGAAAGAGGTTGAAAAATAGAAAGCGAGATACAAATGTAGAGCGAGGAGGAGAAAGTGAAGATAGACAAGAATGGATGTAAGATCGAGTCAGTGGCTCAGTGAGCTAATGCATATTACTCCAGGGATCTGTTTGACCTCATGTTCATAGATTCAAACCTCGGCGGGTCCACTTAGCCTTTCACCCTTCCAAGGTCCATAAAATGGGTACCATTTAGTAACAATAAACATGTTATTCTAGCGCCAATAGATCCGAGGCTTGGGTGAACCTGCTCTTTAACAACAGGTGTTATGTTATATTAAAGCTACTTGGGGAATTGTAAGAAAGGTAAGAGGACTACAGGGGGATGTGGGAGAGAGTCAAAGGTGTAAAGCGGCTAGATACAAGTGGTTACTGAGATACAGGGGATAGAGGAGAAAAGCAAAACGTGTAAAGCAGCTCGATGCAGATGGATAGTGCCATAAATGGTGACTGGGGGGAGAACGGAAGGCGGAAAGTAGCGGGAAACATATGGAGAAGAAGATAGGTGAGTGGTCGAGAGCAAACTATTTAAAACTGCTAGATACAGACGGATACGGGGCTATGTGGGAGAGCGTAAAGTAGCAAAATACAGATGAAATAGGGTATATAGGGGAGAGAGCTAACGACAGAAGATAGCTATATACAGATGGATAGCAAGATGCAGGGGTGAGTGGAGAGAGCAGGTGTAAAGCAGCTCGATGGAGATGAATGCAGAAATTCGGCGCAGAGTAAAAGGTGTAAAGAAGCTAGATACAGATGGATAGCAAGATGCAGGGGTGAGTGGAGAGAGCAGGTGTAAAGCAGCTCGATGAAGATGAATGCAGAAATGCGGCGCAGAGTAAAAGGTGTAAAGAAGCTAGATACAGGTGGATGGAAACGTACAGGAGAGAGCAAAAGGAGCAAAGCAGCTACATAAATATGAAGACCAAGATACTGGGGAAAATGGGGCACATAGGAACGCTAAGAGAAGGAAAGGGAGGTAAAGGTACTAGACTGATGAATTAGAAAAAAGAGAAGGGTGCTGCGGACCAGAATGGAGAGGTACAGGTGGGAATGGGGAGGTGAAACGTAAAAAGTGACGAAATACAGTGGAAGCTACAGGACGGTAGAGTGGAGATATGCATGAAAGGAGGTAAGGAAAAAAGAGGAAAAGGGAAGAGTTGTGGAAGGTAAAGCAATACAGGGGACAGAAAGGTGCTGATGGATGCAGGAAAAAGGGAGAGGGTACTGGGGAATTATAACCATCATAGCAAATGAGAGGCGGAGGGAAAGTGGAGAGGTAGAAAGGGAGTGGGGAGAGTGAAAGGTAGCGTGATACAGAGGACAAGAAACAGGAGGAGGAGCTGGAGTTATTCGAGGAGTGATGCAGTGGTGGGGAAATGAAGAGATTGGAACAGGACTGTAGCAAGGGACGTGCAGGACCACTGCAGCTCAATGTCGGCCTTTTTTCACTACCTAGCCATTGGGATGGGTCCTGTTTCCTTCACTTTCATTAGGGCCCAACCCACCATGACAGCCTTGCTTCACCACTGAACATAGGCCAAGAGCTCTATGGCTTTTGCGATACACTAATGCACAGTGAGGCTTCTCGTTTATCTCCGCGTCCTGTCTTGGAGGGAGATTGCTGCTTAGTAACAATGGCTCCTTTCTGCAACCGACTATTTTTAATCAGTCTGAAACTATTCAGAGAAAACTAAATCGTGCATCTGCGACCTCAAGCGTAACCGCGTGAAGCACAACTTCCTGGAAACGATAAAACACTGAAAACTCAGAACACACGTGTGCTTGTTCTCCGAGTCGTGAACTATCTGTTCCCCACGGGATGTTTACCAGCACAGAGCATCGGAGGGACCCCGGCCAGGAATGAAGTCAACTTGACTCGGGAAAAAAACATATTGTATACTTTCCATCCTGGCAAGGCCAGCTTCATTTCTGTGGGTAGTCCGCAACTCAGAGGCAAGGGATGTCAGCAGCGCACTCGCGCGAGCTGTACGAGTACATGGGGACAGACGTGTTTTTTTCATTTAATTTGTGCCTTCTGATCGCCTTAAACAGCAGCTCAGTAAAAGCCAGGTGAACCAAAGCTAGCCCCCTGTGGACACCTAGCAAAGAGACGACTTGGCACGGAAGCAGCCTCCTGCCCCTTGTACACAGGAGTGTACACTAAAGCGCTCTATGAACCGCGTCCTTCCTGCATCGAGAAGGAAGACTCTCTGGTGCCTCTTGTAATCGCCCAGTGGAGGAAAAAACAAGCGCGCGGCAGCAGGGGGAGGGGGGCCTGCGCGATTCCTTTGCGGGAGCGTGCAGCAAGGCGCGATAATTGCCACCATATGGCGCCGCGCGCTCCCGCAAGGGAATCGCCAGACGTGCACGCGTTGCCATTGCAAGCAATGCAACGCGTGCACGTTTTTGCCCCCAAAGCTGTGCCGATAGCTAAAGGTCTCTCCTAATCAGCGCATGCGCGCTGCGTAGGCGAGACCTAAAAAGTAACGATCTTTTTCTATTGTAAAGCGCTCTAGCACCTTTGGGTAATCCCCCCCTACATAAAAATGCATAAATAAATAAGTAAAGGGCACGCAGATTACACCACCCCAGACCTCTTAACAACAACGAACATTCTCAACGACGCATTGAATTAACACGCAATGACAAGTAGGAGGACCGTGGCCTTTTATCTCTTGCTAGAAAGTCCTTTTGTGGCGCAATCGCCGACTCTCGTTCTCTGTTTCCCCCTGCTGGACAAATGCAGGATGGCACCGCATTTAAGGGAAAAGGCACCAAGGGCTATTTTAGACTTCAAACGTTGAAGTCATAGTACAGTTAAAAAAAAAAAATGCCCTTTTCATCCTCTTACATAGAATGAAAAAAAGGCTACATCAAAATTCTGAACCCTTGCCCATCAAATTACAAAGTTTTCTGTGTCTGGTTCTCAACCTTCTGAGCCATCTCACTAATTGCTGTATCACGATTCATGAGAAATTGTTTTTGTATCACGGACCAGAGATGTTGTAAGACTAACAAACTCATCTGAACTAGCGCCCTCTCTGAAGAGGAAGTAGTGACACTTAAAACATGTAAGACATGACGGTAAAAACGAAACAAAAGACCCACGAAACATAAATAGCCGACAAAGGCTGACACATCTTGTCAGCTGACGTGGCCTCAGGGGAAAGAAGCAAGTCTAAGAGATGAAGCATAGCAGAATTATGAGAAACAATAATTTACCTCTTGCGGAAATTAATTATTGCACTAAAATGAAACTTGAAAAAAGAATTAACTGGCATTGCCAAAGACCACCATGCCGAAACGTAATGCTCAGAAAGAGGAAGCATGAAAGAGTTGTTTGCCTCTAATTTCTAAAGCATTAATGCAATCTTAATTAGCATTATTTTCAATTAGAACATCTAAAAATGGTGAATTATGTGCTTTATTGTCTTTGTTCCGTTGTAACTGTGCTCAGTTTGTTTAAGAATCACATTAATTGCCAATTGTTAAAAAAAAAACCGAGACCGCTGCCAATGTTTGCTTCCAGTTGCAACTGTTTACGTGAGCGGAGAACGGAATCTGCCCGCGGGCAGACAGCATGTGACTCCGAAGATGAGAGAGGTCTGTGGCGCCTCGCTTCTCTGTGCTCCGAGTGGGAAATCCTAGACAGCCGATAGCACGAGTGCAGGCCGCCACCTACAGGCGACTATATGTTACCGCACCAAAGTCGTACACGCATCCTTCTAAAAGAGACGATGAAAACAAACTTTAATGTACGTAGGTAGGACCAGACGTAAGGTTAATTTCTTCCTGATAGAAATAGTGCTTTAAATGTACAGGTACTGTGCGGTACTGAGTACCTGCACTTCTTTAATTTGAAAGGGAGAGCACCTGCACTTCTCTGCACTGCTGCGATACATTTAATCGGAGAGTACCAGCACTTCTCACTTCTCAGGAGCAAGCACTTACTCTAAAGAGTGAGACCTGAACTTCTCTATTTCCATTTAGAGCACAGGATAGACATGCTTGAAAGTTGTGCTTAGGAACTCTGGGAGAACCCAGGACAGTACCTTCCGTTACAGTTTGTTTGCCTCTTCGCAGTCATTAGCAGTGAGGTCGGTTTGGGACCAAAATAGGACTGGGGAATGAAATTAAATCTATTCTTTATCCGAACTCGTAAAAACAGATGATAAAAGATAAATAATTAAAACACATATTGCATTAAGCATAAAACATGTAATCATTAAATTACACTCACAGAGATATAATAAAAACATCAAATATGGTCGACACATATTGGTTTAAAAGAGAGCCATTCCAGACACTTAAAGAAAATAATAATAAAAATAAGATGACAAAGTGCACTAGAGAGCAACCTGCAAGCACCGGATTAAAATTAAAAATCTAGAATAAAAAAATGGGCTACAGGGATAAGAATTAAAACATTATAGATTTACGCAGATAAAGTGAATTCTTTAGGAAGGACCCGACTGCCTTGCAGGTATGATGACCTTGTTGGAGAAAAATCAACGCTACTCTGCACCTACGTAGTATGGGTAGCAGGAACCGTTTAGTGAGAGAGAGGTAAAACTTACAAAAAAAGACAAAGTGCAGCAGGGTCCGAGGAGACGACTCGTCACAAGGGCAAATTTGTACATCAGATGGGGCAAATTGACCTTGAAGGAAGCACAGAAGCCATCTAATGGAGCCCACTCTGAAGTGGGTTAGTAGCATCTGTTCCCACGTATTCTGTACAAAAGTTAAGTAGGGAGCCACCGCTTCAGTAGTTTGGAGGAGGCAATATTCTCTGACGGCATGTTTCATTACTTTCCTTCCCTCCATCTGGGCCCATCTTTGGGATAGAAAGCAGTCTTTGACCCACCTTTTATCCCTCTTTTTGATGCTTTTTGGCTTTTCAAATATATACGGACAGCCTAGGGCAAGGGTTTTCTCCTTGATGTACTCAAGCCAGGTAATATTGGGGCCATGCAAACAAGAGAGGCAATCTGATATAGTTGTGCGATTAACACCAGCCTCTCCCTTTAACCAAATTGAGCATCATAACATCAGTGGAGCAAGATTTAGTAGGTGCTCCACATGTTCCAGACTTAGCTCCTGGTGAATTTCAAAATGTGGGGTTGAAGGAGGGACTGTCAGTACCCGCCTGCATCCTCTATTTTCCTTTGCTTGCATCCTGCTTGTATCCCTATAGCCCTGGACTCCAGAGCCATAGGTCAGAGTAGGGAGGTACTTTCTCCTATAGATATCAGGAATGGGGGCAATTGGTTTTCCCCCTATTGAGGTGGCTAGTGAGAAGATGGAACCCACTACTCTAGAGAAATGGCTTATCCTGCTCCCGACGCAAGGAGTCCAGGTGCATGCATCATCAAACATCATGCCTAAGTAAGGGAACTGACAAAATTTCTCAATTGATCTTCCCCCAATGCATATAAGTCGTGTTTCTGTATTCATAGGCCCACACACCATAATAAAGGTTTTTGAAAAAAAATAGTTTCTAGGTCGAGTTTTTTCATAAAGGCCACAAAGCTAGAGATTAACAACTTCAGACCATTAGCAGTCCTAGCAAGTAGCACAGCATCGTCTGCATATAAGAGAGCCAGCATAGGTTTTTTATTAACCAGGGGAACGTCATCCCCCAAATTTACAAGAGCAGATTCTAAATAATTTATGTGTAACAAAAATAATATTGGGGCAAGCATGCAACCCTGGCGCACACCTGATTGACCAGAAATATAGAAGAACACTCTCCATTGTTCCCAAACCTTACAGACGCCATTAGATCCCAATGAAGATGTCGTAAAAAGGCAACCAGGCCTGCCTCAAGGCCCAAGGAACTTAAAATGTTCCTCAATTTAGAGTGATTTACACAGTCAAAGGCACTTGTTAAGTCCATAAACACCAGCTGCAGGGAGCTGCCCATGGCACTCTTATATTTGGAAACAAGGAGATGGAGATTTAGACACTGTTCAATGATGTCGAAGCCTTTCCTGAATCCATATTGAGCTGGGGAGATGATGATTCTCTCAAAAGTCCACAGGAGTAAACAATCCAGTAGCACACGCCCAATTATTTTAGTAGCGAAGAGTAGTAGAGTCACGGAGCGAAAGTGGACGGTAGCACTTGGGATCGTGCATATTTCCCTTTTTAAATATTAGGACAATTATGGATTCATGCCAAGATGGGGGGACACCAGCCTTACACACAGAGTTAATGACGTTGGCAAGTAAAGGTGACCACAACCCTGGGTTTACCTTTAATATATCCATGGGTACCCCGTCTGGCCCAGGAGCCTTTTTAGAGGCCGTATTTAAGATGGCTGTAGACATCTCATTGACAGAGAAGTTAACACTCAGGTGTAATGGGGCATCAAATAAACCTTCCTCAGTGCAAAGGATGTTGGAGTGATACATTTGACTAAAGTGCTCTATCCAACTTTCAGGACCAATATGGATAGTCACTATGTCAGGGCAAAACCTGGACAAACTGCCTTCCAGAATGCCTGGGTGTCCTTAGTCTGGCAGGCAGCTACTAGGTTATCCCACTTCGAGTCCCTAAGTTCTGCCTTCCTGTTTTTTAGGGCCAGGTTCTAAGCCTTTCTACATGCGCTAATTGCCTCCTGATCCCTGGGAAATTGCTTAAGTGCCCAGCGTAACTTAACATTGGCCGACCTTCAGGCTTTGTCGAACCATAACTTACTGTGTCTTACCTTGATCTGCATGGGCTGTAATAGCATAGTCCTAATATGCAGGGTTAAATCTGTGAAGCTAGTTAATACTTCAGAGGGCCCAGACACCTCAGATGTGCACGAGGTCACCAGATCTGCACTCTCGATAATCAGCTGGCCTTTACTATATTCATACCCGCAGAGTGCCAGACTAGTCTGCATCCTGCATCTTTAGTGGTCAGCATCTGGCTACTCCCCGTGCAGGTTCTTGTGCGCTTTGTAATGGCAATAGTGAGGGCTAGAGGGTTATGATCACTATGTACTGTAGGGAGAAACATCCCATCCAGGACATGAGGTTGTATACTCCTGGAGACAAAAAATAATCTATTACTGAACCACGCCACTTCCCAATATAAGTTGATATAGTTGCGCTTACCAGAGCAGGGACGGCGCTCTCCAGATCAGATAATAACAAGAAAGCATACAATAGATGCCCTCTCGGGTCAATAACATCCTGGTCCTTACAGCTTATTCAGCCATAACTGGTGCAAAGGTCGCGGGTGAAAGGGAAGGCAAAGTATCTACCTTTGCATTGAAGTCACCAGCCAGAATTAGGTTAAATAGCCCACGTGGGTGTGCATGTTTCACAGCTAGATTTTGTATCCAGGAAAATAGCCCGTACAAAATCCGGTTGTCCCTACCAGAAAAGCCATTGTTATGAAAATGTATGATTATAATACCAAGATTTGCACTCCACCTTAATTCAAAGGCCTGCCTGGATTCCCCTTTTGTCAATATTGGTGTTATTTTACAGCCAATGCCTACTTTAAACTACACCGACAGACCTTCCTTCACTTGCCCTACGATGGAAGGGGTTTCAGGGAGATTAAAGCAGGCGTATCCATCGAAGCAAATATCATCCCGAACCCAAGTCTCCTGCAAAAAAACAATGTCATAAGCCTTGACCAGGGTGATCCATTCCTCACCATGTATTTTGGAGGACAAGCTAGTGAAGTTCCAGCTGAGAAATCTCAGGTTAATGTTGTCATTGTTGACGGAATGTGATGCCTAACCATTCATGCTAGCCATGGGTACAGATTAGCTAAGGTCTAGATCGTTGCTATCCCTTGGGCACAAGGATTGTGGAGCGTTGGGCAGGCAAGACACAAAGAGGGCTCTGGGAGTATGTCAGAAGGTCCAGGACTGCCCCGGCTTGTCAGGGGAGGGGGTGTGAGCATGTGCTCCAGATGCGGGCTATCTACGTATGTGGAGCTCCCACTGGCTGAGGCCTTGTTGTAGACACACTCCCTCTCTTTTTGTCAGTCATTATCCTCAAGACTGGAAAGGACCGCAAATCTGTTCCCATGCAGGGGCTGATCTAAACACTGGGGAATCAAAAACAGTGGCCAAAGTTTGCATATCGCAACTTTGTGCAAAACATTGCTTGTATCGATGGCTCATTTTTGAAACAATCGGTGCTTAATGAAGCGTTTTAAAGGCTGCAGGGTCAGTAACATTGAAGAAGACTGGAACCCCCTTGTTACACAGCAGCTCACCTAGAGGCCTACTGACACCAATTTTAAAGTTTCTACAGGTCCATCTCACCTTCAAGTACCTGAGCCTGCTTCTCACCGTTAAGTCCCGTAGCCCATGCTCACGCTGCGATCCCTGAAAGCTCTTCCTGTTATCAGGTTCTTCCTTAGGAGTCTCTGCTTCCCACTGACCAATGTGAGTCCTAAAGGTCATGCTCATCCTCGAGTCTGGAGCTTTCTATATGAAGGGACCCATCTGCCTTGCTCATATTAAGGCCTTGATGCTCTTGTTCATCATCAGATCAGGGGCGTAGCTTCGATTGGGGCCGCAGGTGCAGTGCATCAGGGCCCAGAGGCCTGAGGGGCCCATTCAACCCTGATTATTGCTGTATTTTACAATTCAAGCAGCAGTTGGGCAGCCCTTTTCCTTCCTTGCTCTAGGGCCCATGACACACTGGCTACGTTACTGCATCAGATGATGACCAAACTACCCGCTCACTCCCAGGGCTCTTCAGTACATTTTCAGTGTCAGCTCCCCCGAGGCTCCGGTTCACTTTCGGTGGCATTGGAATCCTTCTCACTCTTAGATCCTCTGGCATTCCTGGTCTCCTTTAGGCTGTGTAACTCCTGCTCACTCTTCCCTAGAAGCTCTGGGACTGCGTCAGGCTAGTAAGGACCATGGTGACTTTGAGACCCCTTGAAGCTCATGTTTACGTCAGCTTCACTGGTGTTCTCCTCCCCCCAAGACCATAAGGCTCCTGGTCACCCCCAGAACTCTAAATTTCCTGCTCACACCCAATGTTCTAGATGCTTTTTCTCACTCACAGTTTCCCAACAAGGGCCCGATCAATTTAGGACCCTCAGGCTCCAGGCAGAGCTTTGTGTGCATCTCACCCCCCCCGTGGGTGAAACCACAGGGGGATTAGGAACAGCGCATCCCCATCTGTTAGGGGAAGGTGTATTCTGTCACTGGAATTCAGTATTTGTTTATGTGCCAAGGGACACCCGATCATATCTCACCTGGGCCAAATTAGGGTGCTGGGTTTATTTTTATATGGGTGGGAACAGTGAACCCTGGAACAGCAAAGGGAGGGATTCATGATCGGTTGTAGATTGAGTAAAGTCACCAGGGACTCTAGGAGCTAACTGGGAGAACACAAATCCTAGAGCTTTACTACGAATTTGGGGATTGCCCCTCTGTAAATTATCAATAAAATATTTTGAAATATAAAGCTGAACTGATATCCTAATCCTTATCTCGAATTTATATGCATGTGTGGGCCAGTTGGTCTTAGCCGGCCAATCCTTCAGATCTTGCACTACACTTGAACATGTAATGGGAGGTAAACACATGTAAGTGCATCTCTTCTTGTGTGCTGTTCAGTTGTGTTACCTGGGCACTCCACATTCCTTAATAATTATAGGATCTCAGAGTCCATGGTGTACTGTGCTGAAGATGTAAATTAACTTCAGAAAAGCTTCAGTCAATCCAGGGCTGTTGCTGGGCCTCACCTCTCCTGCCAAGGCGGAACACATAGCATGGGAGACATGCAAGGGGTATAACATGTGTCACAGGTGAGAGTGAGTGGGTTCACCCTTGTCCTCTTTCTTGCTTTGCTTCTTGAAAGTCACATGTTCACCTATATGAGCTTACTCACAACAGTGGGGTAAACACAGAGTTCCTCTCTGATCCTTTCTAGATTTTGTTGATCCAAACTAGGCACACAGTTACCTTACCTACACCAACTTGTGAAGGCAATGGTGGGGGGGGGGGGTCTAGGGGCATGCAGGGGAACAAAAGAAAAGATCTGTCAGCAAGGTTTGCTACTATTTACAACGACAACCCACCATCTTGGAGCTTCAAATACTCATGAAGGATGTCATGGTTTGGTGCCTCAAACCCTTGTGCACTCGCACACACACTTACAACACACAAATTATACTCAGAGAGGGGAGTGGCAGATTATACAGATTTATCAGGGGGTGCCAAAAGACACCACCCCTACTTGGGGTACTGTTAAATAGGACTGTATCCTGTGACAATAGAACCATTTCCCCCAAATATTAGTTGTGTCATGCCTGTTCACAGGGATATCAGTCACCCATGTTAAAAGGAGTTTTACTTGGGTGAACTCCAACAGAGTTGAGTACTCTTTTAGGGAACATCTTCTCCAAAAATATATGGCGCACCATCGGAGGGGCTTCTCACATCAGCCTTGTGTGCAAGGAAACATACAGAGCCTAGGGGAGTATACAGTGTGCCTGAAGGTTAAGATTACGGTGCACTGGCAGTGCTGTTTAAACATACAGGATGTACAGGTTAGGAATGAGGTACACTGGCAGAGTTGAGTAAGATCACGGTATAGAGCAATGTTAGGTTTGAGGTGCACTGGCAGAGTTGTGATTACATTCAAATCATGACGGTGGTGCACTGAAAGAGATTTTCAAGCATAAGTGTAACTACAGATTAAGGTTCAGGCACATTGGAAGAACTGTGAGGGCACAGGTACATAGGGTTTGAGGAGCACTCACAGAGCTGTTTGTCTACAGTGATATGTTCAGATCATGTTTGAGATTCATGGGAAAAGCCATGCATGCACAGAGCCCTGCAGGTCAGGACTGAAGAGCACAGGCAGATGATTGAGGGCTACCTGCAGGGCAGTAGGTGCTCCTATTATGGGTAAGTCAGGACTGAGGTGTAATGGCAGTGCTGTTACGGCAACTGAAATGTACAGGTGAAGAATGAAGGGCAATTGATCCGTTTCTCCAAGTCACACTCAGCCAATATATATAAGAATCACACATAGACTGGCGTCACAGACTCTCCTCCGCACCCAAGCACTGGTGGTATTTATGACAAAACTGGAACCACATCTCCCAAGGTCCATAATCACAGCCACCAGACTAATTACATTTGGCGGGTTGGACCTGCCCCTAACAAGTCATGCCTGGAGCACCTGCCAGTAATCCCCCCTGGACACACTACCACACAAGGGTGGCCCACGAGAGGATGACGGGGGTAAGCCCAAGGCGGGGGCCGCCTGACACAGGGGCCACCTGGCAGATGCTAGCTGAAGACTGGCTTCTTGCCGGAGAGTCGCGAAGTGACCAACCCTTACAGAGGCCGCAACAACATCTGGCACAGCTGGAGGAGACTTAGCCACGGGGCCCCCCAGGACACTTGCCATGCGATGTTGACTGTGCAGGAGGTGAGGCGGGACCTGTGGCGGGAGAAAAACAGGGAATCATGGGCCCAGGCACACCAGACAATTATGTCGCCATAGGGGATTCCCCTGGTGGGTTAGCAGGCAGAGGCTGAGAACTAGCCAGAGGGATCAAGTGCCTGCATGCAGCTCCCCACATTCAACTATGGGGAAAAATTACACCAAACAGGTGATGCTACAGTTCGAGACCCAAAAACATGCCAGATCCGGGATGACAGAGCCCGTGCGTGAGGACCATGATGCCACAACAGACCAAGCGGAGGGTGAAGAAGATATGAGAGCCATACGTAAAGCAATGTGCAGTAGCCTGGTGTCCATAGAGACAAAAATGGACACACTAGGCACTTGCATAGACATGAATTCCCAGAAACTGGAGAAATATGATGGCAGGCTGAGGGAGGAAGAGCAAAGCATTTCAACCACACAGGATAAACTGGTGACGAGCAGCGAATCGGTCCTTAGCATGGAGAAGGTGCTGAAAGTTATCACTGCCATAAGTGACGATCTTGAGGTGTGCTCCAGCCATAACAATATTCGAATAGTGGGAGTTCCAGAAACTACAAACATGAATTGACTTGCAGACTACGTATAACGCATGCTGGTGACACTATTCAGGGCAGATGCATTCTCCTATATGTTGATCATGGAGAGAGCACACAGATCACTCACTACTAGGCCACCACTGGGTGTCCTAGCACAACCTATCATTGCTCGCCTCTTAAATTTTAGAGATAGGGAAGCCCTCCGCCTAGCAACAGAAAAGGCCTCTCTGTCTTTTGAAGTTAATTCCCTCTCCTTTTTTCTGGCCTTCACTATCACAGTGCAAGAGGTATGCCGCAAATCCTACCTGTCAAACAAAAGCAACAAGAGAACATCCAATATGCAATGCTCTATCCTGCTAGGCTCCTTGTCACACTCCATGGTAAACAAAACGTCTTTCAGACCCCGCAACAGACCAACAAGATCCTAAAAAACTTCAGAGTGAGGGCTAAAGGGGTCTAGGTCCTCCTTACCTTCTAGCCTCTTGCAGGGCCGGATTGAAGAATCAGAGGAGAGCGGCCCTGGGGGGTATCAGGGCCAAAAGCCTGGTCAGGGAGAGAACTACCATACCAGTGGCTGGGTTCCACTCCCCCACCCCCGAGTTTACAGTGGTGGACTTTCCAGCTAGGCTATGACTGGCTACACCATGATCATTCCCTGCTGTGCACTCTTCCCTATTACCCAGATGGGGTAGAACCCCACAGAGAGTACACCACACAACATCAATCGTTAAGTAACCAGGGTCCATACATAGATTAAGAGAGCCTGCAGCCAGATAACCGCAGCACTGAGTCTTCTGGCACCCTCAACAAATAGTTGAGGGGCTTGACCGGTTCTCTGGTGTTCACTCTATGAGTCAAACCCATTCTAAAGGTTATGAAAGCTGCTACTGGGTGGGAACGTGTTCAGTTTGGGATTGTTTTGTTCTAATTGGAAGGGGAAAATGTCCTGGTTGGATAAAGCCACCAGAGTGTGTGGGACTGTGGGGAATTTAAAGCTTGAAATTTGTATGCCGATTTGTAAAGTCCTGTAAATATAGGATGATTGAATGCAAGGAGAGAGGTACCTTGTTCCTTGCTGTCCACCAACGCACGCAACTTCCATATATAATGGGGACTCATGGCTCAACAGAATAGTTAAGGGCCGCCCAACCTCACAACCTGCTTAACATGGAATGTACCGGGTCTCAGTAATCCATGCAAGATGAGACACGTCTTGTCGAATCTGGACTGGCATCGGGTTCAACTCGCTTGTTTGCAGGAAACCCCATAGACTCGTGCTTGGAGTGTAACTTTGCTTCTCTCTGGGCCAATTATAAGCTACTGCTGTCATACTTGTCCTTTTCAAAGGGAGCTGCTATTTTTATTTTTAAAAAAGGGTACCCCAAGGGCTTCCCTGAGCGAGGAGGGCACTTTGCACAGGTACACAATGGTTGGTCAAGACTTGACTGCTGGCTGGTGACTTGGGACGTGGGCCCCTGGATACATGAAGCCATATATATGGCACGCACACTCTCAGGCCACTCACCAGTGCTGCTATGGCATACAATACCTGGCACGACTATTGTGGTGCGACACTGGCACCTCTCCACGAAACACACTGTTAGATCTAGTAAATGGAGATAAGGTCCAGACTTTTCCTAGACAAATCCTTTACACTGGATGAAATGACATTAGCTATTGGCTTACATCCCACCTGTAAGGCACCTTGAGCCATTGGATTCTCAGCCAAATTTTACCTGAGATATATGCAACTACTTGCCCCTAGGCTACTCACGGTCTATGAAGAAACATGACAGAGAGGTGTCTGGCCACAGTCCATGAGGGAGGGGGTAATGATCATACTGCTTTAGTCCAATAATTCCCCTCACCTATGCGTTTCCTACCGGCCACTCTTGCCGATAAATTGTGACACAAAAATGCTGACCAACCTCTTTGCAAACTGCCTGACATTGTTACACTTGGTGAGACCAGACCAATCTGAGTATATTCATGGCTGCCCCCTCACATAACTTGTGCACATTGTTTGCCCTCCTGCAGGATCTTGATCCAAACTTGAATGCCGTGGCCGTCTTCCTATATGCCACTAAGTCATTTGATTTCTTAGAGTGGGATTTCCAATTTCCCGTCCTACACAGGATGGGAATTCCCCTGTCCTTTGTTAGCTGGATACGACTCTTGTACACCCTGCCGGTGGCCAGGATATATATGAATGGGATGTGCTTGGAGTCCTTTGACCTGTCCCGAGGCACTAGACAGGGTTGCCCGCTCTCACAGCTCTTATTTGTGCTGGTGGTGGAGCCTCTGGCTGCCAAACTCTGCAACATTACTCTAAATATGCCCTACGGTATACGAGTAGGCCCATTCTGGTCTCAGTATATGCTGATGATATTACTCTTGAGATGCGCGAGCCGAGGAAAAAGCATGAACCCCATATTGCGAGAATTTGTCAAATCTGGAGCACTCTCAGGGATACAAATCAACTGGGAAAAATATCAGATCTTTCCCTAAATGATAACACATGGCTATTCCCAACAGAATTTTCCCTGTGCTGATGCGCTGGCGAGCTTAAATATCTGGACATCTGTGTCCATTGGGATTGGGAGGTGGTGCTGAGAGCTAACTAGGGCACCACTCTCAGTGCTATTGGTGGCCAGATCGCTCACTGGATCTTGCTCCTGCTTTCCCTGGCAGGAATAATAGGACTAATTAAGATGGTTCTCCACCCAAAACTGTTGTATCTATTGTTCAATATTCCTCTCCCGCTCACTACTGCCTTTTGTGCCTTGCTCAAAACCCAACGGGTCCATCTGACACGGATGGGAAAACAGCCCAGGTTAAAATGGGGGACAACCATCGAGGAGGGTTTGAAACCACGGATATGGAGATGTATTATCTCTGTGCCCATGCACACCTTACTTACTTTTGGCATCACCCCGTACTCTTCCTCCCACATTTGGTAGTAAAAGAAGACAGCTTATGTCAAATGCACCCGTCTTCTTTTATTTGTTAACCCACTAGCACCACAAAAAATATGTATCCACGGTAGGAGATATTGTATTCCCCCACCTCCTGCTTATATTTCACCCTCTGCTGCCCATTACACACGAACAGTTAGTAAAATCAAGTCTTCAAGTAAAAAAACCTGCTTGTTTGGGGTGAGTTTTACTGCTGATACTAGCAGAGTACCTGGGTGGTCCTCTGCATGACCCTATGGACATCTTTATATATTACAGGCTTCATAGTAGCTGCAGTCTTGCAATTCCAGGGTTTCCACAGGAGCCCCCGGTCACTGTGACACTCGCTAGATTGTTAACTGCCACCTCTGCTAAACATATAGTAACAATGCTATATATAACAGCCCAGGAGGAAGTAGTGATGTAGCCTTAGGGTGCTAGATTGGGATGGGAGGGGGGGCTAGGCTGTGATTTCATTTAGGAACAGGGGAAAATTCAGCTGTGCGCAGACAGGTGTAATCTCCGCTAGTACCAGGCTGAGAGTGATGCATTATAAATTCCTGCATTGCTTCTATTATAACCCGTGAGGCTCGCAGACTTGGATTACGCCCTGTTGACCGCTGCACCAGATGTGGCTCGCATGAGGCGGGGTTCCTCTATCTGGCGTGGGGCTGTCCCAACTTATTTGGTTACTGCGGTCCTATCCAGCATGGTAAGCGAGGAGATATGATTGGACCCACTGGTGGCCTTGTTGGGCTATTTCAAAGATATAGAGGCACCACACAGGAAATGTGTGGCCTTGGCTCTACTGCTGGCAAAATGGCTGGTAGAGAGCAGGTGAGGCAAGGGGGAGGCCCAAGTTTAATGGAGTGGTTTGCTAATCTCGTATATTGTAATAAACAACTGGGCACGTACGCAGAGCTGTTGCCCCCGCCACAAGGCCCAGAGATATATGGCAGCAATTGAAATCACACTTACTTACTCAGATGGAAAACCCGGACCAGAGATCTAGAGATGGCACCAAAACACGTATGAGCTATCGCCAAGGAGGCGCAAACTCTGAATCAGGCGCCCGGAAGAAGCCCAACAATTACCAACGTCTACTTGAGCAGGAGACAGCCACTAGTGAGATTCTCCCACTAGGAGAATACAGTGCGGTTATTACAACATTATGCCATTTCTGTACTCACCTCTCTAAAAATTACTGTATACTCACTGAAGTGCCAAGTACTGTACTAAAGTTAGCAATATGTTGAATTTACAGAGTGGATTTATTGTAATGTGTTTAAAAGCTGGAAAACAAATTTTTGCAAAAAAAAAATGTACGAGCGGAGTTAATGGGGCAGAGGACAGTAGAGGTTTTCTGTTTTAATTGTTTCAGAAAACCAGGTGTAAGTTAGAGGATCAATTCATAGAGAAAAGAGACGAGATGGAGAAGGGGAAAGAGGGAAGAAGGATACTGTCACACAAGCGAGGGGATAGAGTTGGAGAAGCGACTGGCATGGTTGGGGGAAGGGGTGATCCAGATGGTAGCTTGGGAGGAGAATGTGGGAGGGACTAAGCTTAGCCTACTAGTCCAGAGCCAGTGATTGAGACAGATAAGGGCAAAAAAGGGCAGCAACTGAAGTAGTGACTAATGGAAGCTAGGGTGCCCTTTGGGGAAAATTCTCCCACCACCTTGCAAAACTAGTTAGATAATAGTTAGGCAAGCACTGTTTCTTTAACACATCTTGGGAATGAGATGCAAGGTTACTGAGATTGAGCATTAAAGATGAGCAGTACCAGCACATCACTTGAATCAAGAAACCACTCAGTAAAACCCACAGACCAATTTAGTAAAATTAAAAGACATTATATGAATTATATGAGACCAAAATGGCAAACCCAGAATCGGTCACTCAAAAGTTATAGAGTTTCAAAGTAACAGTTCGATTCCACACTTCTGAATTATGCGAGGACAGTCAGAGAATGTTCTGGCATGGTTCTCACACTTGGCTACTGGAGACATTCTCCCTCTCTAGGAGCACAGCATGATTCCCAGCTCCAGGCGGCCCCCAGCTTTCCTTCAGGCTGGATGAGAGCCATTCACCTCGGTCGGGCAGGCACAGTTCACAGCTTCCACACTTTACAGATTCCTTCTCACAGTGACTGGAAGTTGGCTTTGTCAGTCACTTCCTAGTTCCAACAGTACTTCATTTATGGTGGCGGCTATTGTTCTGTGACTGAAGACATTCCTAGACAGATCAGCAGCAGAGAAGTTCACAGTAGGATTTACTGAGGGATTTAGGATTCCATGCACTGTCGTGCGTCAGAGATGCTGAGCAGAAAATTTAAAGTCAGTGGAGGGAATGACAGACATAGTGAGCAGAGAACTGATGTGAGAGAGGCAGCCAAGGATGGTGGGTCCATTTGATGAATCCCTCTCCAGACCCTAATGATTTTGCTATTAATGGTTGTACATAAGAAGGCAGTCGGAGAGTAAAGACTGATTCACCACCTGTCACAGCCAGAATGGGAGTCAATTAATGACTACATTGACCATAAAGAATGTTTAGTGTCATACTCCAGCATCAGTGAGGCCATTGAGTTGGTCTGGAGTTGAGGAGTAAGGGCCAAAATGAGGAAACGAGGCAGCAATCAACATTCTGTTTGGTACAGGTGCGCCCAGATGACTTTCCTCTGTTGACGATACAGTTTAAAGGAATGTTTTTCGTTGAGTTTGCCATGCCAATGGGATGTCCAGTGACATGTGGTATTCAAGATCTTAAGTTCACTACTGGAGTGGAAAGATTTTAGGGTATGAGCACGTGCTGCACTACCTCAACAAATGCTATTATTGAGAAGGGTAGGTGGACATAGCAAAAGTGTATCTCTGATGAGACTGATGAAATAGTTGACCCTTAAATTGGGAGTGCCATTGCAACCAGAAAAAACAGAAGGGCCAGCAAAGGCTTTTACCTTTATAGGCGTATAATTTGGATTAGTGGCAATGGTGTTATGTTGGCCACAGACAAACATAAGACATTGTTAGCCCTACTAAATGAGATCAAAGGCATGAAGTGCAAACTGAGGAAGTTGCAGCTGGTCTTGGGTTACATGAACTTCTCAGACTAGGTGGTGGCTCAAAGTACACCTTCCTGCAGGTACATGCCGTTTGCCACAAGAAGGGCAATGCTGCCTCACCACGAGATAAGGATAACTGACAGAATAAGACAGGACACAGTGGCGTGGATAGGATTCCTAGGCAGCCACTACAGCACAATTCTGTCACTTGTATTGTGGAAATTATTTTTGAGGCATCAGAGCCAGGCAGGTTCAGCCTTTACTTGAAAAGAACGACATGCTGAACTTTGGCTAGGTGGTTGGCGGAAATGCCGTCACAGCATTGCCTTTTAGCATTTCTTCCAATCATTTTGGCATTGAGATGTGGATGAGGAATTATTTAGCAGATTTGTGGATACTCCATAGTAAAGTTGACTGGGAGCATGCTAAGAGCCAATGTTTTGGTCAGTGACTGGGTTTGGCAGAGAGTTAAGGAGTGGTGGAGTGGCATAGTGCTGGTGGCATAAGGCCGGGCTAGCTGCTGTCCATGCTTTGTGAATCAAGCAGGCTTCGGTTGAACATGATAATGGTGCACATTAGTGAGAATGACATGGTACAGCTTACTGGTCTCGAGATGTTGAAAATGATGACGAAGGATCTAAAGGTGATCCAGGAAAGATGGGCAAATTTTGGATCCAAATACTCTCAAGTAGGGATTGGCAAGGCGCGCACATAGAAGCTATAAAGCACATGAGGAATTAAAGAGTGAAGACTTAGGAGTCCATTTTTAAAAGATCATAATATCGGAATGGTCAGCCATGTTAACATTTGGTACAAATGGCCCATGTTGTTTATGCAAAATGAAGAGCATTTGTCCTTACTAGGTAACAGGATTTATTAAACGAAAGGGATGGAAATATTAGAAAATTGGCGGAGGAAGAGAGGCAGAGTTAAAGGAGAGACAACAGGAACACCTGAGAGGAGGGTTTTTCTGGTAGGGTAAGGAGAGAGCTGAGGATACAGCAAGAGATGGAAATGTTAGGAGACAAGGAGACAAGAAATAACAGGAAGGATTGGGTGACGGATGGTATAGTGTCAGCAGGTTGAAAATGAGGTTGATGGGGACTCAAGAATAAAGTGTTGAATGTTGAAGGAGGAGAGGACTATGGAGCTTATGTAGTAAGAGATATTCTGGGGTGGAGGGATGGGCTAGAGTTTAGTGGTAGAAAATTGTTTGGGTACATTTAGCGTGTAAGCCAAAAGAATGTCAGTATTTGTGAGCTCTGCTTACTTCCATTAAAGCAGCTTTATTGGAGATATCACGGGAGCCAATCATGATCTCACTCGAGGCATATATTTGGATACGCAGGAACATGTCTAGATAGTGGTAGGAAGATGATGACTAGAGTCTCTGTTAAGGTTAGGTATGCATCACCATGTGTAAATAAAGTTGTAACTATTAAGTATTACTATGTATGCAAACAGAGAAATGCTGAGTGTTTTGCTTTTAAAAATGTTTGTAATAAAATATGGCCGGGTTTACAACCCCTAATCCAAAGAATTGTGCAAAGTTTATGTCTTGGGGGGGGGACAAATGGACGTGGCTGGTGCAGTGGTCGAAGTGGGCGGGATCGGCAGGGCACGGCGTGCCCCTACTTCTTTCATTTCATAGAGTCCGTTCCCCTACTTTCTTATTCTAAACATGCGTCCCGGACGGCAGAAATCGCCAAGGCCGATAGTTAAGGCTCGGCTTTTGGGGACGGGCGGAACGGGCAGAGAAGGAAAAGAACTCTGTCTTTTCTTTCGTGCCCAGAGAAGACAAGGACAGTGTCCAGTTCTCCTGTCGCTGGCAGCTGCCCCCCCTCTCTTTGTTACCCCTCTTCCCTCTCTTTCTGTCTCGCTCCTCCTCGTTTAGTGAAAACGGAGACTTTTAGAAACAGGTATTACCTTCTCTTTCCTCCTTTCGTTTATTTGCTCCCCTGTGAAATGGATCCAAAAAAGCAAAACACTTTTGCTGGAAACGTCCTCTTTTTCTGACTTTTTTCAATTTCTAAGTGCAGCCTCGGGGTGGAGAGAACTAAAACATTCAAAATATGAAAAGTAACTAGCTAAAGCAAGACAGAGTGGTTGCAAGGTGGCCACTGGCCAGATTGATTTATTCACACCTAAACACATTAGCGCCACTTTACAGTGTTTGCCAGTGAAGCGCTACTTTTGTTTTTTCGTCTCTCTTTGAACAACATTGTTTTCCATGGGTGGGAAAGTGCACTATTCCTGGAGGTACTGAAATACCTGCTTGATGGGTGAATTGGAAAACAAAATGTGTACAGCGGCTGTGTGTTCACGAATGTGGTCTTTTTAAACCATACTGCTTACGTTTTGTAAGGATAAAAGCAATGGGCATTGAAACGTGTCCCTTCTGGGCCCTGTAGTCATGGCCTTAACTTTTCAGGCAAAAGCACTCACTAATTTCTGAATAATGAGTGTAAAAAGAAAAAGGTAACCATGTTGTTCCTGCTTACATTTCACATGCTTTACTTAATCTTGCATTCTCTATGAGTGCTTGCTCTTTCTAGGATGTTGTTAATTTTTTTTTAGGCAGCATATTGCTCTTGTCTAGTGCGTAATTTGAATTGAGTCACATCCAGGTGTTTATAGCGGGTCAGTGCAGTGCAAGTTTCTCTCAGTGGGGCAGTATGGTGTTCAGTGGGGGAGAGGATGTAGCACTATGGTCAGAGCTGCTGAATTTGGAACTGGGGAACCAGGTTCAGCCTTCATGACCAGTCCACCAGACCACTCCCCCTGAGGGAGCACATTCCCATGCTAGACCTTAGAAGTCCCCGCAAGATCTTAAAAGCCCTGGTGTCTTAGCACCAGCAGGTGGACCCTAGCAGTGGCATGTGTGGGTTAACCTTGAAGGCCTGTCCGCCACAAGTTATTCTGAAGTTCACCTCCAGTTTTGCAGGCAGGCCTATGAAGCAGCACACCATAGAGTGACAGTGACTCTGTCACTGCCTTGAGCAGGGTGGCTCAAGGGCAGTGCGACCGCACCAGGCGCTAACCACCCGCGGTCCGTGCAGCTAACAGCAGTGGGGCAGAGGGGCCGGGTAAGGGGGGATTTCAAGGGACGATGCCGAGGGAAAATTAAATAAATAATTAATTTTCCTTCAGCATCATCTCTCGAAATCCCCCCTTACCCGGGCCCACCGCTGTTACCTGCACGGACCGCGGGTGGCACTGACTTCAGGTGGGGGCGTCGTGTTTGCAAGTATAATATGGTTTTTAAAGCACTTGCTGCCTCCTTCCTGGCCTCCAAAAATTTTCGGCAACAATAAAACTGTCATGATAACTCCAGTGATTAATGTTCTTAGTAGAGAGAGATGGTGTTTTGTCTAGTGGACGTTTTAACTCATGGAAAGGAAGTGCAGAGGGTTAATGTGCCCACTGCTAAGAACATGTACAATGCAGATCACAAAGTGCACATAATGTAAATAGGTCAGTGGGTTACTGCTTTTGTCAGAGAGACCCTATTGTTACTCGCAGTTAATAAGTTAAAATCCTAACATAGAACAGTGAGCTATTAACTGTCATGTAAGAGCTGCATGCAAACTGCAAGGTATAAATTAGAGCATTATGTTTTTCCCCAGTCTTTGATTATCCTAATGTTGCAAAAAAGGGTTCATTTGGGTAGAAATCAATTCTGATTATTAAAGAGAACCCCCAACCATGGTATTACGTTTTAAATTCTGAGTTTGTGTTTCTCCAGACCAATCACTATTAAACTATGCTGCCTACTAGTAGGGTTGTCATGTGACTCCTACACCTTGTAGTCCTTTGTCTTATGTAACATTTCCTATACAGTGATTTACACACGTATGATTGCTTGTCTCTGTGTAATATATGTGATGTAAAGTGCTCTGACACTCTATACTGGTATTAGTGGTGCGGTAAATTTTCTGATACTTTATTATTTTGACATTTTTACACATGCTAACAGTCTCCGCAAATATTTTTCCTTATTAGTACCAGTGGAACATACAAGTGCAGCAGTGAGAAAGTTGACCAGTCAACCTTTGCAAAGGGCCCTCCACTTCACAGCAGCACAAGTCCCATTTTTTAGTAACTTTTGATCCGTTTGAGCTATAAACAATTTATTAGTTAAAATCGTCTGATTATGCAGCAGATGATGTATTATGTGGCAAATATGGCAGCGCCATAATTATGTGGAAAACATTTGCAAACTAGGATATTTTGCCATTCATGTTTGAACTGCTCTTGTGGAAAAAGGGAGGAGAAGTGCTGATGACAGAAACTCCATGGCTGGGAGACAAATGGCTTGCGATTCCACTTTTAAGGATATTTGGGACATTCTGTGATTGGAAACGTATCCCACTTTGTGAATGTATTTTAATGTCAATAACTCATATTAAACCTTAAATAAACATGTGTATCCATTGGTTAAATTAAATAACGTAATAAGCTGTAACCGGTTAGTGAAATGGGAAACAAATACAAAAAATTGGGATATTTTGCTCTTCCTGCCACACCTCTGACTCCGCCCACAGACCCAATCCACGGGTTATTCCCGCCCTCTGATTCTCCGCCCACAGTTCCCCTACTTTTTCCCCCCCCACTTCGACCACTGGGCTGGTGTGGGTTTGGAGCAGAAGGCCTCGGCAATGCCAGGCCATGTGGCCAAGGCTCTCCCACCTCAGGGGAGCCCGATGCATGGCGGTTTCACCGGGCCGGCGACACAGGGGAGGGGGTTGGCAGGGCAATGCGCTGCCACCCCTCAAAATCGAGGGCAGTAATTGGTTGCTGGCGGGGCTGTGACCCCGAAAGGCATTTGATATGCTTCTGGGGCACACGTCCGATCGGACCGTGAAGCCTGACCCATAAAAGGGGGCACAAGACAGCAATTGCAGCTTTTTGCCCCCGATCGCCGCCTCGCAAGGATGCTGCCCTCGCTGCTCCCGCTTCAACGTGCCAGCGGCGTCTTCTTTGTCCCACCCACCATCCACATAACAAATATGGTTAAGATGCTTATATGTGTGGGGTATTTGGCTTGCTTGTCTTCTTGTTAACTAATCTTTTGTTTTCCAGTGCTATTGTCATATTTTGTTTTGGGCCATGCGGGTGAGGTCATGATTTGGGGGTCAATTAGGCATTACATTTCCTTACATTTGCATGACAGCAGGGTCACGGACCCCACCCAGGAGGTGCTGGCAGGAGGTCGATTGGAGGATCCAGGAGCGTGGAGGTCGCGAGCAACCGCTGGCATTTGGCCCTTCTGGCCAACCACCCACGCATGCGCAATGGGCATGCCTAGCACTGGCCCTTGGGGGGGAGAAGTGATGGGTGTAGGGGTGCCCGAGGTAGGTATCCTAGAGAGCATACGGGCCCCTTGCACAGGTGCACCCCCAAGATGGGATGCGATGTGGGTGAGTGTGGTCCTCCCCTAAGGATGGACCCACCACAGGTCATTGGGCAGAAAAGCTGAGTCTGGACAGGGGAGACATCACGGGAGCCAATCATGATCTCACTTGAGGCATATATTGGGATATGCAGGAACATGTCTAGATAGTGGTGTCAAGGTTAGGTATGCATCACCATGTGTAAATAAAGCTGTAAATATTATGGGTTACTGTGTGTGTTTTGCTTTTAATAATGATTGTGATAAAATACGGCTGGGATTACAACCCCTAGTCTAAAGAATTGGGCAAAGTTTATGTCTTCGGGGTGGGGGCGATATGGGGGAGGGGACGAATGGACGTGGCTGGTTGTACGTTTGGCGCGGAAGCGATGCCAGGCCATAAGTCTCAAAAGTGGTCCCTCTCCTAAGTATAGTAGGGTGTTTAGAAGCTGTAATAGAGTATGCTCTTCCACTCTGTAGATGTACATTAACAAGTTCATACAGTGATTTAGTTATTTAATTTTCTTATGCAGCGCAGTAGCTCCCTTGAGCAGTTAGTAATGTTTCTACTTTTATCAGCTACTTGAAAACTTGCACCCTGTGTGAACGAACATGCATAGTCACCAGGCGCCATGAAGCAACAACCACTCCATGGACTGTGACAGACCCTTTGGGTGAATACATAGCAGCTAACACCCCACCCCTCTTCCCCCCCTCCCCCCCTTTACTGTCCGTCTGATCGGTGCTGGACTTGATGAAGTAAATTGAGTCTCACACCTCATCGCAGCCATCAGCAGCGCGCAGACTCGGAGTATGTACAGCAGGGCTCGAGTCGGGGGTACACGCGGGTGGACGGAGTCCACCCACTCTTTTCACAGGGTGGACGCCATCCACCCTGCCAAGAAGTTGAGCTCCACTCTAAAATATGCTGAACTCGTCCCGGTGTAAGTTTGAGTTTCATTCAGCAGCGCCTGCTCGTTATCTGCTTTCCTTCCGAGCAGCAACGTGCAGACGGGGAGGGGGGTTTTGTCATTTGAGACTCAGCTGGGCCATAACAAAGGCCGAACTTAAGGGCCCATTTGGCCTTCTATGTCTGAGTATCCAGGCTGGGGGCTGCCTGTAGCCTCACTCCTAGATGTAAATGCAGAGGAAGGGAAACAAAAGCAGCAGCTTGTTAACACTTCAAAGGCGCATAAGAGAGGCATGATTTTGACTTTGTTCGGACCCCCATATGTAATAGATATTCATGCACTGTAAGAATGTCAGATGCGTTACTCTGTCATAGTGCAAAATAACAATTTAAATACCAGTATTTTTTATTTGTTTTACAACGCTATTCATCCCAATGTAGGGTGCCAGATCACTTTACAGCAAACATACATATTATATTGTCAATAAATCATACAAGTTTGTAAATAATTGTACAGGATGTGTTACATAAGACAGTGAGGGTTACTGGGTGTAGGAGTCACATATCATCCTTCATAGCTCACTGTGCTATACTAGAAGGATTACAATGCAACTGCATGTAACAAAAGGATCTCTGTGTTCAAAGCAGTAACCTACTTACCTATCTACATAAAATAAAATCTGCCATCTGCATGTTACATGATGTGCTTTGCAGGAGGCGCATTAACCCTGTATGCTACTTTAAGTCAAAACTAGGACTAGACAAAAACAGATCTTTCTATCAAATGTGTTAACCACCAGGCAGCTAAAGCAATCACATCTACATGGAAATGTCCTGCACATGGAATATTACGCCTGGTGGTGTAGGCTGGCAGCAGAGTTAGTTTGTCAATCCTTGGGTAAAGGAACCTGTCACGTGCTGTGATGTCACTTCCTGTGATGTCACTTCCTACAATGCCACGCGAGTGATGTCACTTCCTGTGATACTACCCAACATGGAGAGTCCCCCCACTTCTTTTTTTAGGACTTGTGCCCTGATGTAAAGGTTGTGGCCAACCTCATCAGCCAAAACAGGAACTTCCGGAAATGCTCTGACAAACTAAACCTAATAAATCATCGTGCAGGTAGGTGCCTTGGGGCGGACTCCTCGTTTTGAAGTCTTTCTGTAAACTGAGGTGATAAACCTGCAGTCGCGGGGCGCCCTGAGGGCCCCTGCCGTGTGGTACGTTCAGACACGTGACACCTGACGGGGTCAAGTGTGACTCGCGGAAGTGAGCAGCGAAGGCTGACGTGCTCGCGGCCTGCCAGAACCTCTCGGGTGCCATGTTTCAAGCACTCACGAATTTTTCTTCCCTTTCTAATATTTTCAGTTTTGCTTTTACTAGTAGAACCCTGTAAGCACCCGAACGTAAACAAAAAAAACAAAGGTTGGAAAAGATACACATTCTTTCCTCGACCAACCTGTGAATTTCTAAATCTGTCATCCCACATAAAGCATCTGCATTGAGAGCACATGCCTTAAAGCAGGTCGACTTTTAGGGGTCTGTCAAAATTGCAACAGTACATAAAAAGAGGCCTATTAACCCCTTCGATGCTCGTGACGAGCTCAGCTCGTCATGCTGCGCGGTAGCGCTGTGCGCATGACGAGCTGAGCTCGTCACGACCACACCCGCGATCGGAATGTCCAGCACACGAGCGGAATTCCGATCGTGGTCAAGGGGTTAAAATGAGATTGTGTTCCGCTTCTCCACTGCGAGTTGTGCCCGGTGCCCATCAGCGTCTCTCGGCGCATAAATAATAGGCGTTTCTATCATCTATCTCCATAAATCTCATGTTGTCAGCTTTAGTAGGACAAACAGCAGGGTAAGTCCTGACAGAACTTGACCGTGCGACTTGCATGGTGAACACAGATTTCTGAATCAGACATCCCTGAGTTACTTAGTGGAAAGAAATTAAAATCGCCGAACAAGAGAGGATGCAAGTTCATGACTTATTGCACCATAAATATGATTTTGTCTCTTGGTAGCTTAAATAGTAGTATTTAGAGTTCCTAACACTTTGTGCAAGATTTGCTATACAAAAATGAGGGAAACCCAGAGCAAAATGCTTGGTTGGGATTTACTTGTGTTGGGAAGTTGCCTAAACCATAGCTTGATTTTGTGTCAAGGGGGTCAAGAGTGGTAGACAGGGATTTGCACCAAAAACATATGCATCCTCTGAAGCAGGCGTAACGGTGAAGTAAGTTTTAAAACTCTCTAAATTTTTCCTATTTTGCACATGTGCTGCGCTGTACATCACAATACAAACTGGTAAATGTATTACAGCATAGCTTTTGTACTGGAAGCGCACCCTTCCAGTGAAAACCCATATTTAACAGAAGGCACAAAACCTTGCACTACGGTGCAAGGGTATGTGCATCCACTCAAGGCAGCCAAAAGTGCGCCAGCACAGGGGGAGAGAAAAACAGTGCCATATCTTAGTAGATATGTTGCTGTATTTAGTTTTTAGTCGATATGGTGATGTTTTATTCTCTACTTTTGACACAACACAGCGCTACAATTTTGGTTGCAGTGCTGCGTTGTTCTAAAAGTTATTAAATCTGCCCCTAGGTGTTTTTTATCAACACCTGTAGATGAAGGGCTCTATAAGCGCTTCAAGAATTTAACCCTCTGTTGCATAAGATGCCTGAAAAAGGCACGTATGTTGCATTGATATCCCGGAGTGCTATCAATAATTTGATTTGATCGGATTATTTGAAAAGTGCAAAGTACAAATGGATTTTTGGCGTTAAAAAGTCAAGCTACCATCATAGAGAGTTGAGCGACTCAGAACAAGCCTTAGCAAGTCAGCAGAACAGGAAGTTTTTAGGGCCTTCCTCAATGTAGGATGAGGTTCATCGTGCCTGATTTATGTAATAAGTCATCGTACTCTCAAGAACTTCAGGGTGCTGCTAATAACTTGCTGCTCACTGTGCCAGCCTGTCATAGGCGATGCTCAGATATGCTTCCCAACTTCTCAGCCCATGAGTGGAGTTCCTCAAATAAGCAATGGTTGCACAGTGTGGCAGTGGGACCGTACAGAAATACATTGGATGTACAATATGCCAGTCAAAGAGATCCACTAAAGTTGATTTATTCATTGTGTTAGGGGCTGCCAAGGATATCTGGGCTCGTGAAGATTAGATATGATTATCAAGTCACATATAATAGAGACTCAGGTAACAAAACTGGCCATCCATTTACATGCATTTCCATAACGTCAATTTCCAAATCACAGCTTAACTACACACTAGCATGCACAGTGCCCCAACTAATGAAACACTGCCTTCCAGTATAACGATCTAGTGAGGCAATATGGTTTCTTTGGTAAATATAATCATTTATGTTAGTCTCAAAGCAATAATAACAAGCATTGGCAAAGCCAATAGGTCTCGGCGATGCAAGAGTTATTGGCTTTGTCAATGTTAATGTCTTTTAGCAATGTAGCCCAATAGCACACAATTTAAGCAGGGAAGCCGGTTTATAAATATCCCCATTCACTTTATGATGTATATATCAGCCATGTCTGAAAGGAAACATTTTCAGCAGGATACTTTACACTCGGGTGCATTGGGATGTAAAGCATATACCAAGCCAAAGTTACATTTCCTGGTTTCTTTAATAGGTTTCAGCTATTTTCATGCTTTCGAAAAAAAAAGCAGTTTTTTCAATTGCAAAATGTTAACAATATAACATAATATAATGTGGCTTAATACAGGAATAATAAAATATCACTCTTAAGAAAGGGATGATTGCAGTGTTTAATGTGTATGAATGCTGGAGTATCTCTGGGGGCTGGAATGCTGGGATGGGGCTGGAGGTAGGGGGAAAGAGGCAACAGGAGACAGAGGACTGTGCAATTGAAAACACAAGCACTCATGTGGAGTGCTCAAACATGAATAAAAAAGTAGCTCCTTAAACGAAAGCAGTGGGTGGACACAAGACCTTGGTCCATGCTCTGATGGCAGGCTAAACATTAGCCATGGACAAATGGGGACAAAGGATATGAGAGCAACAATGGAGTGAGAAAATTGTAAGCCTATGGGTGGGCTGAGGCCCACATATTGAAAACAACATGTCTCTTCAAGACAGTGCATGCACTGTCTGGCCGAGACCTAAAAATGGCCTGCAAGTAAACAGAGTCCAGCTTGCATAATGTCTCATGCACATCACACAAACAAAAATACCCAGACATGCCTAGATTCTCGCTTCATGTGCCCCCTACTGCAATTATATTAAAGGCACTGGATAAGATTGAATATTCTAGCCACATGGCATTCATTGATATTATATACTAAGGCACTTTCACTGTTTACCAGGGGCTACCATCATATAACCAGGAACCAAAACACAAAAGGTCAGATATTGCCATAACATGCCCAGATACTCACACTATAGAATAGGTATGCAAATGAAGAGCGCGAGATCTCGGCGAGCGCGCCCTTAGGGCCCGGCCCCCCGGACCCACGCCACACCCCCAGAGTCCGGTCCAGTAGCCCGATTGGCTACTGGCCGGTAGAAGTGCTTCCGGGTCACTTAGTGACGCGCATCCGGCCGGAGCAGAGTAGGTTAGGGGCGGAGCCAATGGAGCTATTTAGCCCTTAGGTTCACCTCTGCACTTCCTCTTTTCCCGCTCGTGGACCCCTGGACCAGTGGAGCGGAATCGATCTCGATCTCCCTGGAATCGCAGTTCGGCGGCAGTGTCTGGCGTTAGTGGGGCGAGCTGATCTTCGGGCAACTCGGGATTGTGGTCGGCGTGGTAGCGGTGTGAGAGCGGGCTATCCTCGAAGCGTCTCGGGTATCGCGGAGTCCTGAGGTGAGGTGTCGGGGGCTGGGGGGAGCGCTGAGCGGCCGTTGGGGCACGGCAGGTGGCCATAGGGAGTGTACAAAGGGTCCTGGGCCCACGCTGGTCTCCGGTGGCGGCTCGGTGTCTCCCCGGCGTTAGTAAGCGCGCGCGGGTGGTAATCTTGCGATTAGACTCCCCATCTAGGTCCCGGGGCCCGTGCGGTGTGTTAGCTCGGGCGCGATAAGTGTGGGGGCGATAATTGTGTAGGCCGCTACATTGTACCCGTGGGGAGGGCGTGTTAGCGTGCGTTAGCGCTGGGTTTGTCACGCGACGGCGGGAAATCCAGTCTGAGAGCTGTGGTGGCATTGCACGAGGCAGGAGAACAGCGTGTCCATTGAGCGCCCAGTGCCCGGTGTTCCAGGGTAGCGGGGCCGGTATTAGCGGGTCACGGCAGTAGGTGGGGGTTAATGATCCTCCCTGACCCGACCCAACAGTGAAGAACGGGTAAAGTGTGGGGGTGTGGCTGCAAGCAGGAGGCAGTAAAACTGACTGTGTGCAGTAGATCTTCACGAATTTTGAGGACAGGAGGCACAGACTTAAGTGCCTGCATCCCGCACTTTGTTTAGTCAGAGACACCACTGCAGAGTGAGACAACAAGGTAGTGTGTACTGCGGGTGCGGAGCACGACAGCGCAGCCTAGGTTTCCACTTAGTGCCCCCAAGTGTGTGTGTCTCAGTGGAGTCATGAGTGTTGGCAAGAAAGAAAATAAATTTTTTAATTAAACAGGAAGGGAGTAAAGCGACTCAACTCAGCGTTGTGAGGAGCTGGGGCAGCGAGTTATACGCAAACGGGGGCGGGCGATTTAATTACTGAGTCCTTGATTTACTGCGGTAAATATAGGGGCAGTTTTACTGTACCATTGTTGTCCGGTGCAGTTATTAACAGATATCTCACTTGAACGCGCGTGCTGCATCAGTGTGTAGAGGCAGCAAGCTGGTTAGAAAGGCAGAATGCCCCCTAAACGCAACCAGAAGAGGAAGGAAGGCGAGTCCGAAATAGCACAGCTACTGAAGCTGGTGCTAGCAAAATTGGGCAGGGATGACGATAGTGAGGAGGAACATGGCGGGGAGGCTCCGGTGTCAGACAGTGAGGAGGCCCCTGAGACAGTGGCTGGGGTTCGCCCTCGTAGAACCATAGTCCCGCCAAAGGCGGCTTTTCCTCCACTAGTGAAGAAGCCCAGGGTGAGTAAGAAGGGGAAACGGGGGGCCAGGGAACTGGACGAGCAACCTCCTGCACTTGCTCCCCCGGTAACACCTCTGCAGCCGGTAATTCCGCTGCCTAGTGGGCCCTCAGCGCCCATACCCAATTTGCCAGAACCAGTGCTTCCATTGCCTCCTGGGCCCCCAGAGCCGGTGCCTATGGTTCCCATGGTACCTTTAGTACCGGTGCCCAACCCGCCCCCTCAGCCTCCTCCCGATGTACTCCCGCAGCCGATCAGTGTGCTACCAGGAGGGGGACGGGATGAGGTGGCCACAATATTGGCCGAGATTAGAGGGGTTTTGTAGGCCTTGACGCCAGCCCCCAATCCCCCAATCCCCATAATACCAGAAGTAGTACCAGTGGTAGCGCCAATCTCGCAGGGAGGAGCACCGAGTGGGGTAGTTCTCACCACCCCAGGACAACCGGGAGCAGCAGCGGAGGGGGGGCAGGCTGCTACAGCTAGTATATTGGCTACAGTAGCAACTCTTTTGGCACAATTGGGTGCACCCGCAGTGGGGAACCCGACTGGGGGCGCGACGGTAGCGCCATGGGCTTCTCCAACGGGCGCAGGTGGGGTGCTCGGCGAGTTAAGCAAACAGGTGTCCCTCTTGGGCAAAGCGCAGGGGAAGGATGCGAACAAGCCCCTCCAGGCGGCGGGTCAAGCGGCCCCCGCGCAACCAGCGACAACAGGGTCCACTGCAGGTAAGGCAGTGGAGTGCTCAGGCAAGGAGGTAGAAAAAGGGTGTGCAGCAATGGGTGGTCATGATTCTGTGTTATCCAAGCGTGGTAAGTTGTCAGCGCATGTTACGCTGGACACACAAGAGAAGATTTGGAAGGGTGAATTTGTGGACATATTCTCCTGAATTAGACCAAAGAAGAGGGAAGTGGAGTCTGGGGAGAAGGACGGGAAAGAAGGTTCCTTCAGAGATAGGAAACCAAGGGTAGAAGAATCAATCACTAACTGGTTATTTGGTTTCAATGTTTTTTCCATAGTAATGTTGGAAAAAAAGCCGGAATTGGCGATACCCCTGATATGTTATACGAATAAGATTTTGAAGGCGCAGACAATGTATGGGGGAGTGGCTTGGTTGGATTATGATAGGGACTTTAGATGGGCCAAGGTAGATGACCCTGACATGGGCTGGGACCAAACAGAGGTAAATGTATGGTTAGAGATCGTCAATAATAAAGCGCCCATGAAACAGCCCTTTCGGACTTCCCAAGGGGGCGCAGGGGAGAAAAAAGGAACGTGTTGGGCTTTTAACCGGAAAATGTGTACCTGGCCCACAGGTGCATGTAAGTTCAAACACGCATGTGCATACTGCGGCCACCCTTCCCATCCTGAGTTTAAATGTATTAAGAAGTCCAAAGAAAAAGGGAGGGAGTTTAAGCCACCTCCTCAACAGTAAGCTACCCACGCCAGTTGATATAGGGAGGCTGATTTTCTGGCTGAATCAGTACCCTGACAGAAAGGCAGCCAAGACATTGTATGAAGGGTTCTCCACAGGCTTCCGCATTCCAGCACAAGGGGTGCCCCCATTGGGTTACTGCAAAAATCTATTGTCAGCACGCATGCACCCTATGGTGGTGTCTCAGAAGGTCGAGAAGGAAAGGGTGCTAGGGTGGGTGGCTGGCCCGTTCACTGCTCCTCCTTTGCCAGGATTTGTGTGTTCACCTCTGGGCGTGGTTCCTAAAAAGGAGCCAGGCCAGTTCAGGATGATTCATAACTTATCAGCGCCAAGGGGGGCATCGGTGAACGATGCCATAGATCCGTCCCTGTGCTCAGTGACATATTCTTCCTTTGATGCGGCACTTCAGAGGCTGCGCGACTTAGGGCCCAACGCCTTCATGGCAAAGACTGACATTGAGTCGGCTTTCCGGCTCTTGCCGGTGCACCCTGAAGATTATCATTTGCTGGGTTTTCAGTTGAATTCCCAATTTTATTATGACAGGTGTATGCCAATGGGTTGTGCAGTGTCATGCAAATACTTTGAGATGTTCAGCTCTATGCTGCAGTGGGTGTTTGTCTTCAGAACAGGGCACAGGGACATAGTACACTACTTAGATGACTTTATGATCATGGGCCCCCAGCATCAGGAAAGTGTGGCCAGGTCTTGAGCAAGCTAGTAGCTATGTTTGAAGAGCTGGGGGTGCCATTGGCCCCGGTAAGACGGTGGGCCCTGCTACTAGTATGTCCTTCTTGGGCATTGAGATAGACACAGTAGTGGGGGAATGCAGGTTGCCATTGGACAAGGTACAGGCTTTCTCGCAAGCAATAGATTCAGCCCTGGCGGGTCCCAAAGTCACACTGCATCAGCTTCAGGTTTTAGTGGGCCAGTTGAATTTTGCCTTAAGGATCATCCCGATGGGACGCCCCTTCTCAAGGTCAATTGCACGGGCAATGGCGGGGTTGACTCAAAAGCATCATCACGTGCGACTGCAGGCTGATGTGAGGGAGGACCTGAGGGTATGGCGTAGTTTCCTGAGTGACTTCAATGGTAAGGTAATCTGGCCAGAGCCGGCAAAATCCAGCACGGACTTGGGCTTGCTCACTGACTCAGCAGGTAGCATTGGGTTTGGGGCAGTGTTGGGGTCCCACTGGTGCAGGGGCGATTGGCCGGAATCCTGGCATGAGAGCGGCTTGACCAGGAACATAGCCTTTTTGGAATTGTTCCCAATTATAGTGGCAGTTGACATTTGGGCTGGATTCTTTAAGAACAAATCAGTAATTTTTTGGTCGGACAACATGGCGGTGGTAGAAGCTATCAATAGGCAAGGAGCTACTTGTAAACATGTTTTGACCCTGTTAAAACATTTAGTTTTGGCTTGCTTAAAGCTCAATCTGCTTTTCAAAGCGGCGCATATTCCAGGTGTGGAGAATCAGGCTGCTGATGCTTTGTCTCGCTCCAAGTTGCAGGATTTCCGAAGGTATCACCCTCAGGCAGAGGAACAGATGACTGGGTTCCCGACATCTCTGTGGAGGATTGGAGCCCCGGCCTAGCAGGGCTGGTGGGAGCTTCATTGAGCGAACGCACGAGAAGAACTTACCAACAACAGTTCAAAGCATACAGGATATTTGCTAAGCACACAGGCCGGGTGGCTCTTTTTTCCACAGAGGCGCTCTGCGAATTTTTGCTAGCTCTAAAAGATATGGGAAGCCCGGCCTCTTACGCTAGGGCGCATGTGACGGCGATAGGCTTCTTTGCGAAATTAGCGGGACAGCGCGACCCCGGCGCAGGTTTTGTAGTGAGGAAAGCACTGTCAGGATGTGCCAGGCTAGAAGGGGTCAAAAAAGATAGTAGAAGGCCTTTGGATGTTAAAACCCTGGGCGACATTCTGGGGGTACTACAGGCGGTATGCTTCTCTTATTATGAGAGCATCCTATTTGGGGCAGCATTTACCTTAGCTTTTTATGGTGCGTTTCGACTAGGGGAGTTGGTAGGGACCTCCAAATCAGATCACGTAGGGGGGCTCCAGTGGCAGGACGCAAACTTAGTCCAAGGGGGCCTGGTGGTGGTTTTGAGGAAATCCAAGACAGACCCGTTGGGGAAGGGGGCCACGATCCGCTTGTCCCCCGCACCGGGGGAGGGGATTTGCCCGGTAGCAAGGATGAAAGCATACTTGGCGATTCGTACATCAGGGGGTGGAAAGGCACTGTTCATACATGAACGGGGCGAATGCCTGTCACAGTACCAATTCAGGGCAGTCTTTAAGCGGGCGCTGGTGTGTCTGGGCCTGGATTCTAGCGGGTATTCATCACACTCATTCAGAATTGGGGCGGCGACGCTGGCAGCGGGCGCTGGCTTACCAGCTGAGGCAGTCAAGAAGGTGGGGCGCTGGTCTTCGACCTGTTTTAAGCGCTATGTGCGGCCCGAATTACTTTAAGACAACGGATCGATTTATTGGTATGACCATGCTGACGTTTCCATTTCTCTTCCTACTACTAGTATGTCCTCCAAGGTGATATGGGTGTTGGGGCACTCGTTCGTGCGGCGGGCCACAGTTCGGCTACGACAGAAGCGAGTGTCGAAACCTCCGGGTTTAAAAAGGACGGCGTTCCTATGGCGAGGCGTGGGCGGCCTGCGAATTCGGCAGTTGCGACAGCTGATCGAGGAGACGCGAGAGCACGAGGGACATGAGTCCCCGGATTTGGTGATCCTCCATTTGGGCGGAAACGACATGGTGGAGTTGGGACGCATGGCAGTCAGGGAAGCCTTATTGACCGAATTTGCCTGGATAGGGAGAGTTTTTTCCTAATGCTCGGATCGCATGGTCGTGTATGATACCTCGCCGGACATGGGCCGCTGGAGTCAGATCTCGAGCTTTGAACGTATCGGTGAGGCGCCTCAACGGTGAATTGGCCAAGTTGTGCTCAGGCCCGGGCCGCTTGTGTCATATTCCACATAGACTAATCACAGGGGCCCGGATGTTTCACCATGACGGCGTGCATCTGTCGGACATTGGCACAGATGTGTGGATCAAAGGGATTTGGTCGTTTGTTCAGAACTTGTTTGCAGTTGGGGAGGGTGAAGGACCTGTGGGCCCTGGTCACCCTAGTGGCGGAAAAGAGGCCACAGAACTTTGATTTTCAGGGTTAACGGGAGGCCTGCTTACATACTCCCGAGGCCAGCACTGAGGGGAGAGACGGTAAGCTCTCCGCAGGGAGAATGGGGACACCGGCTGGGGAGGCAAGGGCGCCAGGTCACACGAGCCTCCTTGGCAGCCTGGTGGTAGAGGGGTGGGCCCCCGGAAATGGCGGACAAGGACCGAGGGCTGGGGGCTCACCGCTCAAGGACGCAGGTGGGTTGCGCCTTGCGTGGTTCTCAGATAGGGGATGCGAGCCAGAGGGCCCCTTGGTGCTGGAGGAAGTAGCTAATGCATAACCGGTGGTTATGATCAGTTATAATACTTGTAAATATAAAAAATGTGAATATTGAATTTTAAATGTGAATTTTAAAATGTTTTGTCATGTTTATGAATGTTTTGATGGTTATTAAACATGGCCGTTTTTACCCACACTCTTAGACTGGCTAGTTTGATTGTGGGTTGCATGAGGTTGGGGCGGGGGACATGCTGGGGGGTCCGGGCTCTATGAAGAGCGCGAGATCTCGGCGAGCGCACCCTTAGGGCCCGGACCCCCAGACCCACGCCACACCCCCAGAGTCCGGTCCAGTAGCCCGATTGGCTACTGGCCGGTAGAAGTGCTTCCGGGTCACTTAGTGACGCGCATCCGGCCGGAGCAGAGTAGGTTAGGGGCGGAGCCAAGGGGGCTATTTAGCCCTTAGGTTCACCTCTGCACTTCCTCTTTTCCCGCTCGTGGACCCCTGGACCAGTGGAGCGGAATCGATCTCCCACCCACCCGTCCCTGAGATTAGTAGTTTGGGGGTAGGTTATGAGGGGGATTGGCGGAAAAGAGGCCACAGAACTTTGATTTTCAGGGTTAACGGGAGGCCTGCTTACATACTCCCAAGGCCAGCACTGAGGGGAGAGACGGTAAGCTCTCCGCAGGGAGAATGGGGACACCGGCTGGGGAGGCAAGGGCGCCAGTTCACACGAGCCTCCTTGGCAGCCTGGTGGTAGAGGGGTGGGCCCCCGGAAATGGCGGACAAGGACCGAGGGCTGGGGCTCACCGCTCAAGGACGCAGGTGGGTTGCGCCTTGCCTGGTTCTCAGATAGGGGATGCGAGCCAGAGGGCCCCTTGGTGCTGGAGGAAGTAGCTAATGCATAACCGGTGGTTATGATCAGTTATAATACTTGTAAATATTAAAAATGTGAATATTGAATTTTAAATGTGAATTTTAAAATGTTTTGTCATGTTTATGAATGTTTTGATGGTTATTAAACATGCCCGTTTTTACCCACACTCTTAGACTGGCTAGTTTGATTGTGGGTTGCATGAGGTTGGGGCGGGGGACATGCTGGGGGGTCCGGGCTCTATATATTTCGAGGTACTCCCACCACACTGCTGCTTTTGCAGTCACATTCCTGTGTACTCCATCCATACATTGTTGTCACATATCCAAGCACAGTCACTATATATGTCTGATACTGGAATTATATGTTCACTTACGCTCCATATATCCAGGTTTTGGCATCACATGGCCAGTTAATGCCATTAAATGCTATGTATTGCCATCACATAGCCATGTACATATATCATATGTTGCAGGCATTGCCATCACATTCCTAGGTGACTTCACCATATGCAAACCACTTTCAGCATATGCTGAGGCACTTCAACCACATAGCACCTATTGCTATCATATATCCTGGTACGGTTTCAAAATCCAAGACCTCTCTGCTCAGACTCCCAGCATAGTGACTACTCGGGTAATGTTTATCAGGGGTTACATACACACATTAAGCACCTTTCATCGTGGACAAGGACATCATAAATATAATTTCCATCACAATAATAACAGTTAGTGTATAGCACTAAAACCATATTTGTTATTATTTGGAACAACTTTGTCATGGTAACGGAACCTGTTGGAGAGTAAACACAATGGAAAGTGTGCTGATATTTTTAAGCTTGGAGACAAACTTTATGTGTGTGCCACATCTTGTGTTAACAATTATTTAAAATATACATAGAGTGGCTGCGGCTCCTCCGAATGGAATATTCCTTTCTAACTTCATCAAATTGTTTATTTAGTGTATTGTTCCACCACTTATGGAGTACTTCCACTACGAGGGACTATTTTGCACTTAAAAGTACACCCAACCATCACATTGTGTATACAGTCAATTCTTTATCTCATGCATGCAGTGCCATTACTGCCAATAATACTGCCAATGACCGACAATGCCACCAGGATCAATACCACCACTACCAATAAGAACAAACCACCAACACCATGCCACTAACAATACCATACCAAAACCAATACAGCAAATCCAACGCCAGTTTCACACCATCATCAACACCCCACCATTATCAAAATCATCCAGACCACCACCAATACCACATTATCATCAATACTATACCACCACCAATACCACTCTAGAAGAAGGCCATAGTGTTACAGAAATTGGCGTACATCACCATTGTACATGAAAGCCATACATGTACGCACATATATTAATTACAACATGCTTACTTTATTCGTGAGTCACAGGGGAATGTGGTAATCCCACTACCTGTCTCAGTGTACCTTGAATAGCACAGCAGCAGCACATATGCTACCATCTGTAGAGTAATAGGAAAAAAAAACACCGGCCTTAGTTCCCCTTTCGAAGAAATGCTATGCCAAAGATTGTATAATATCGTTCTCTGTGACCAACTAGTGTGTGTGTGTGTGTGTGTGTGTGCGTGCACGTGCTTGCGTGTGTGTGTGTGTATATAATCGGTATGTAGTTCACTGTAACTCCTGCATCCACCTTATTGATGGAGAAGGTCACTATTAACACCAGTATTTCAGCAAGAGTGCTCATAGCCGAAGGAATAAAAACTGTAAAGCTATTTAAGCTGCTTCTCTGTTCCATGTACTTTATCTTCTTCCTTCATTCTTTCCTCTCTCCCTTCACCTCCATTTCATATCTTTGTTCTTTCTTTCCCTTTCGTTTTTATTTCTCCTTTACCTACATTTGTCTTCCTTTGTAACTTCTGTCTGCCCTTCCTTCTTTTCTTCACTCCTTCCATTCCTCCTGCCTTCTTTCCTACCTTCTCTACCTCCCGCCTCCCTTCCGCCCCCGTTTTGTCTTAATTAATCCTCACTTAAGTTTGGTTTCCCTACAATTGATGCAGGCACAGCCATAAGTCGGATGGCAGGTGAGGCGCTGGATCTAGTTAACACATAAAACACACAGTTTCTGCTCTTATAAGCAATCAGTGCAGTGCTTGGATTTAGCAGGTCTTACAGACATTGTTCCCTTTGGCCGTTGGTTAGCCCTTTTATGATATATGGTGTGTCAGCATGGTGGCCAGCCCTCTACAGAGAACACCACATAGATAAGAAGGTTAGTGATGGAGAAGGGCAACTGGTCTTAGGCTATGCCAGTCCTGGATATAAATTTGAATTCGCTCTGTACCCCGCTAACGCCAAGGACTTGAAGTTACTGGTGGCTCTTGCGCATGACATTACTCTAGCACCTTCTATCGACCCGCACTACTGGCTGTTTCCTGGACGTCTCTGGGTGCAATATACTTTTCTGAATCATACCCGCATCCTAAATATTCACTAGTAGCTCTACCAGTCCACTCACCAGCCAGCTACATAGCATGCACGGTATGTATTTGGTTAAGTATGTAATGATTTTTAGGTCTGGCATTAGTCAACCCCTTTTGATTTTACTAAAATTATATACTTACTGATAGAGGCTTTCAGCCAGCCCTGTTCATCCATTGGTCAGTTATTCTGTCTCAGATTTTTCTTCCACGCTCTACGCCATACAGCATGGGGCAGTGGGTCAACCCACTTCAGTCATTGGCTGAACTTCACTGTGAGTGAACGCATTCTGCCCTTTCATAAAGAACACATCCACAGACAAAATAGTTAATTTCAAGTCCAGAGACTACTATGGCACTATGTGCTTTTTGAGACCCAAAAATATTTTCATTTAGCCAGTGTTTTTTTTTAGGTTGACAAGGGACCAGTAGCTCCCCCAACAATAAAGTTTTGCAAAAACCATGAAAAACAAAACAAACATTGACAAAATGAACAGGCTGGCAGCCAACTACAGACCTATTGGATCTGCCAATGCCTGTTGTTGTTTGGAACGCTGCTGCTTTGTGCAACATGAATGGCTCTAACTGAACACACTTGTCCAAAATGCAGGTAAGTGGGAGCGAACACGGGGAGTGAGTCGTCCTGTTTTTTATGTCTGTGAAAATAATTGTTCAAACAATCGACAACTAATAGGTGAACACAGTGGGATTCTCGCGCGCTCCATAAATATTTCATTTCATGCAGGTCTTCCATGCAGACCAGCTCGGAGAGCCAAGAGGCCCGTGGCTCGCACGCGACTCCCTGAGCTCATTTTCATGCACGCGCACAGCTGTGTTTTACGCTTTAGCTTGGCTTCAGCAACGCGCTGTCACAGCCGAGCGTGGCATCGAGCATGTGTAAGCCGGCCCAGGAGCCGTTCGTCTCCATTCTTTTCTCATTTGCACGTTGACATGATTAATTAGCAGGGAGCCCATTGGCACTGCATGATGGATGGGCCAGGGCCGCGGATGTGAGGGACGCTGCCTGCTCCGGCTGCTGGCCTTCATCAGTCCACCTTTACAGAGTGCGGCCATGTTGCCTCATTTCATGCACCACGGGGCCATACATGCGCACTTTCAAAACGCGACACAGCTTCTGCACACTGTTTTGTAGAGAGGGCATTCGTGTGACGCGGTAGCTTCTTTGTACCTCTGAGCTGGAATTTGTGGATAAGTTAAGTTACTGTCTACGTACTGCCTGTGTGTGATTCTCAAAGGCCACTGCAGAGACTCACTCACTGCTGATCGTGGATAGGAGGCCGTAGCAGTAACGATAGATTGTGTTCAAGACTGGACTACAGGCATGGGAAGGGGAAAATAGTTTACATTACAGAGGTGATTTTACTTTCTAAATTGTGGGACTGTTTCATACAAATGTTGGAGGAGATGTGTTTACTGCTTTATCTGTCAAGAAGACCACGTCATCACTTCTTTGAAAAAAGCTACAAAGTATAGAGGGAGCAGGCTTTGTTCTAGCCCCCTTGAGCCATTGTCTTTCATGTGTTTTTTAGTTTACTATTGTTTCGATGAGCTGTCCGTTAAGGTCAAGCATCTTGTGGATTGTTACATTGTGTCATTTGAGTTCCCATTAGGTTTTACTGTAGCATGGCATGTAGCTTCTAGTTCAAAGCCAATGTGTGTTCTTTGAAGTATTTACTTTGCTGACATGACAAGAGTTTAACTGTTGGTTTATGGCTTTTTATTGTTTGGAAAATGCATACTATTTGGATGCCTTAGCCTGTCATACATGCACATCGCTATCCACTAATCACCCCTGCATGCTCATTTTTAGGTCTCGCCTGAGCCAGCGCATGCGCTGCTCTGGCGAGAGTTTTAGTAAGCGGGTTTTGGAAGTGCAAACAGTGGCTTTTGCTGGCGACTAGCCTGCGTTCACGCGAGCGTGCACGCGCGATCAGGCGCCATATGGCTTCCCTCGCCATCTGGATGCTCGCGTGAACGCAAGCTGGTCGCCAGCAAAAGCCACTGTTTGCACTTCGAAAACCCGCTTCCTCACGATTACTTTCACTTTCACGGCCGCGCGGCCGTGTCAGTTTCACGGCCGCGCGGCCAATGCTTGTTCCTTTTATCCTATGCCCCAAGCTCCTCAGTTGCTCCCCTGCTCTCGTTTCCTTATCTTTCTCCTCCGCCATCCACCATACTGTGATGACTTCTCCTTCGACTCGCTCCTTCTTTCCTCTCTGCTCCGCCGATCATAGATAAGTTCGTCACTGCTCAAAAATGGCAAAAGGAAATTGTCCCGACTTAGCTGCTCATGGAGCGTGGAGTTTATTGGACAGTGCCTCTTTGCATTTCATAAGTAATGTATCTCTGAAATGGTCTATTTAAATTTTTAAAGACTGTTCTTTTCCCCTCGGTATGAGCTGCAGGCATGGTCATGTTTTGTATTTGGCAGTGAGATCGACCTGCCCTTTGTGTTGGACTGCTGTTGGTTGTTTCGCTTCTCGGGTACTTTCAAGCGATGGACTACTCAGCAGGGCTGCCCCCTTCCAATGCGGCGGTTGTTTGTAGAGGAGGATAGTTCTGGTAATATCCTGCACTGGATCAGTGGGAAGACACGTTCACAAACTTATCCTGAAAGGCAGTATTTCTAACTGTTCTCGACTCTTCCCATGTATTTTTTGCAGACTGAAGGAAATACATGAGTTCTGTTTCAGCAGGGTGGGTCAGACGTTCAGGTTAAACTGTCCAGGTATCCTCTTTTGTGAGTTTTCTTTCCAATTCACCTCCAAAGTTCATGGAAGTTCGAGTCAGCTCTATAGATGTGCCCGGACTGGACCAGAAGCTTGTTTTTTAAAAGCATTCACCCTGACTTGCTCCGAGAGCACCATCGTAAACAAGGCTGTCCTTATCTTGTCACGTTAGATGGCGCTGTTAGAAGTGGACCTCGTAAAGTGACTTCAAAGGCAAACCACTTCTCAAAACAGCAGAGATCGTTCCTTCTATCCTTTCTATTGACCCGCATTCGGCATCCCTGTTCTTGGCAGGAAGGAGCTATTGAAGCAATAAACTAACAGCTGAAGCCACAGTTGGCACGGTTTGCTATTTTTAAGTAACGGCGCATTCACTTTTGAAAATAAACTAGTATGGCAAACTTTTTGAATGCTGACCACACGAAAAAGGTGTTTAATTATTTTGAGGCAAAATGAAGAAACATAGCAAACCTTTCGCCTCATATCGTACTCCTGTTGTTTACAATTGTTTCCTGAGCTAGGAAAGGGGTGGGTCAGGACTGCATATGCGGTTGTTTACTACAGCTCTTGAGTGCAGCCGGGCTCCGCTGCTTCTCTGAAGGCCAGTTATTCATTATTTCCCCCTACTGGTTTATTCTGCCAAATGTATGTTCTTCATGTGGGGATGTGTGCCATCGTATGAATGGTACGCACTGTCTCAACAACATTAACATTGCCAATAGATTGCTGAGACATATTGACTTTTTATTTTTAACTTATACCCACGTGTTTCTTCTCATCCTATGCTTCTCCCCTCCCAAAAGCCCCCCGTCCACATTTTTTCCACCCCCTTCCAGATTTATTCTCCACTCCCTCAGACCCTCCTGTACCTGTTTCTTCCCCCTTCCCAGTCTCCATTTCTTCTCCCTCTCCCACCCGCCTAAGGGGAAAATAAAGCACTATGAAGCAGCCAGCACTGGCCGCTTTATAGTGCTTTTTTTTTTATCATCCCGTTATCCACCCCCACCTCTGCCCTGTACCCACCCACTGGACTTTAAACACTATTGAAGAGTAACTTAGATGTTCAGTAATTCCGTGACACTTCAGAACAAAACCTACCACGATTCCTTTCCTTCCCACAGGATGCAGCACATATAATAACAAGCATTGGCATAGCCAATAGGTCTCGCCTTTGGGACCTTATAAGTATTTAGTTATGCAGCACAATACCCTTGGTGCAACAACATCAACTGTTGCATGAGTAAACACTTATAAGGTCCCAAAGGCGAGACCTATTGGCTATGCCAATGCTTGTTTTTACTTTGCTGTCACAATAATGTGCTGTTGGATGTACGTTTTTATCACATACAAATACTTGCAAGTACACTTGATTTTAGAGATGCAAAGAAAATACTGTCCATTTTTTAAAAGCAAAATTCAGCTTCTGAATCTTTTTCATGACACTGCTGTCAAAGGTTAAGTTTAATTATGTTACTTCTGTGTTGGACCTGGACCTTTTTGCATGGTTATCCCCAAACTTTTCGCCCGCTTTCCTCCAATTTTTCAGACCCTCTTTTTGTTGTCTTTGGGACTCTGGGCGCTATACCGCTGCTAAAGTGCATATGCTCTCTCCCTAAAATGTAATGGTAATTGGTTTATCTATGATTGACTCTTTGATTTACTAGGAAGTCCCTAGTACATTGCACCAGGTGGGCCCAGGGCCTGTAAATCAAATGCTACTGGTGGGCCTGCAGCATTGATTGTGCCACCCACATGAGTAGCCCTGCAAACATGTCTCAGGCCTGCCACTGTTGTGTCTGTGTGTGCAGTTTTAAGCTGCCATTTCAGCCCATCAAGTGCACCCACTTGCCAGGCCCAAACCTTCCATTTTATTACATGTAAGGCACACCTTGGGTAGGAGTGGTCCGAAATGTCCCATGTAAAAAAGGTTATCCTTTCCAAATGTAAAGTTCACCAGTTTGACCCGGTTAAATCCATTCCTTATCCCTTAAAAGGTGTATAAGAAGGAAAGAAAAGAAAAAAGGGTGCGAAGGAAAGAAAGTACCTCACGTAAGCGTCACCTAGGGAGCTGCTGGTAGGTACTCACCAGTTTTCCTGCGTTCTCTCATCATTGGTAACTTTCTTATCCGTGAAGAGAAAGAAAAAGTGTCCAGTGTAAACTATCAAAGGTGAGTAGATGAGTAAAGAAAATTGCACAAAATCGTTCTGTGTCAAAGAAAAAGGACCCCGTACTGTGAGAAAGAGTAACCACTTTTCTCTAATTAAAATAGAGTTATGACTCACACGTTTCTATTTTATTCCATGGTGTGAACCTACTCAAATTTAAAACCAAACTGCATGTTTCGAACCACTTTAAGATGGGCCCATCTTAAAAGTGGTTCGAAACATGCAGTTTGGTTTTTCTTTCTCTTCACGGATAAGAAAGTTACCGATGATAAGAAACGTGGGCAAACTGGTGAGTACCAACCAGCAGCTCCCTAGGTGACGCTTACGTGAGGTACTTTCTTTCCTTCGCACCCTTTTTTCTTTTCTTTCCTTCTTATAATCTTTTAAGGGATAGGGGATGGATTTAACCGGGTCAAACTGGTGAACTTTACATTTGGGAAGGATAACCTTTTTTACATGGGACATTTCGGACTGGACATGACTGGTAATTGATTAAAACCAGCGTTTGGGGGAGGATACTAGAAGAATACCCTTCGGTCTCCTAAGAAAGTTTCTGTGTCCTAAAACGGTCAGGTTTTTTTGTTGATTGATCCTTTGAGTGGAGTGCAACCTGACTGTTTTTTTTCCCTCTGATGCTCCTTGTTGTGGATGACACCTAAGGTAGGCCCAAGATAGCCCCATGGGCAGGGTGCAGTGTATTTAAAAGGTAGGACATGTACTGTTGTGTTTTACATGTCCTGGTAGTGAAAAACTGCTAAATTCGTTTTTCACTACAGCAAGGCCTATCTCTCCCATAGGTTAGCATTGTATCTGCTCTGTAACATCTTACAAGTGTATCTACCAATTGGGAGCTGATAGAAAATTGGAGTTTGGTGTCTCTGGACTTCCAATTTAAAAATACATCTTTTAGTGAAGTTGGTTTTTAAATTGCACGTCTGAAAATGCCACTTTTAGAAAGTTAGCATTTTCTTACTTTAACCATTATGTTCCTCTGCCTCTCTCTGAATACAAATCTGGGTCAGGATGACAGTTGGGCTGTGTGTGCGTTCACTCTAGACAGTCACTCAAAGGGAGCTGAGGTGTGCCCTTTATATCCTGATGGCCCATCACCAGGGTGATGAGCCTTCCTTAGCTAGAGTTATGGTAGGAGTTGACACTGACACCTAAATAGGGATGTGCCTGTCCTCACACAAAGAAGTCTCCACCCCTTGTAGTGTGTCCAGGCCCAGGGGTTAGCAAGAGAAGGGTCTTGTACACTACAAAGACTTTTCTTTGACATTTGCCTACTTTAAAGGCTGTAATGGGTATAAGCACTGGACCTGTGACACAATATACTCAGATCACTTCTGGGTTGAGGACATTCTGCCAGGAAGAAGAGCTGGATTGCTGTCAAGAAATACTGCCACTTTGCTGGGTGCTTTGCTGTTTTGGCCTGCTGATGCTTCTATCCTGGAAGTGAAAGGACTGAACTTTGCTTTCTACATCCTGCTTCCAAAGGTTCTCCAAAGGCTTGTGTGTGCTTGCCTCCTGTTAAGAAGTTTCAGGGCCATTAAAGACTACACCTGCAGCTAGCTAAAGGCACCTGAACGTCTCTGCTGGAAGTCCTGATTGCCAAGTGGTGCCAAGTCCAGTTCCTGGGCCCTTGGAATCATGTGGTTGGTGCTACAACACAAGAAGAGCAACCCCGATACCGTCAGTGATGCCGCTTCCTGCACCGGAGTCAAGGGCACTGCTTGTGAAGAGCATAATGCACTGCCCGACTTACAATGCAGCCCTGGTGATGCCGATGACAGCAACTTATTGACTCCGACTCCGTCATCAAGGCCGCTGCCCACACCGGAGCCTAAGGCATCACTAGTGCAGAGCACAATGCACTGCCCTGACACCACAGCATCAACTTCCCCGACGACAGCGCTCCGCACTGACGCCGCATCGCTGCCTGAACCGGAGCTTAGGGCACTACTAGTGAAGAGCACGAAGCACCGCCCTGACTTGCACCTCAGCCCTGGCCCAGCCGACGCCAATGCTTCAACTGCGACACTGCAGTGTCGATAGCCAACGTGTGTGACCTCCCAACCTCTCACCATCGTAAGGAACCGACGCATCGCCGCCAATGCCGCATTATCTCCCCTGCAACAGTAAGGTACTGACGTATCACCTCCCCTGCCTAGCAGTAAGGAAGCGATGCCTCACCTCACCAACAACAACCCCTCCCCAACGCCGTGCAATGTCTTTGTTTTCATCATCTTCCAAGAGACTGTAACCGGGGTCTGTTTGAATCCGCAGCCGGCCCATGCTCCCTCGCGGTCAGTTCTGAACTGTTGGATTAGTACCGGTCACAACGTCGAGATAGCCCCCGTTGGAGCTATAGATTTCTAAGAACTGTACTTTTAAGTGATCTTTGCAAAAAGTGATAGATTTGTGTATGTTAGATTTTTGTCGTTTTTCTTTTGTTTTATTCAGATAAATATTGGCTATTTTTCTAAACTGGTGTGGAGACCCTTTGTAGTGTTTTCCCTGTGTTACTGTGTGTGTGTGTGTGTGTGTGTGTGTGCGCATGTGTGCGTGCATGCGTGTGTGTGTGTGTGCACAAATACTTTACACATTGCTAACATTCAATATTTTCAGAAAAGGGGCCCTACTCACAGCTTCCACTTTGAATTCTTTGTGTAGGGCATCTGGGCAACACTTGCAAAGTCATTCAGCTATAGACTAACTAGCTTTGACAGTGCTTGTTAATGCTTAAGGACAATTCATTTAACAAGTGATGTGTGTTACACTAGAAACCAAAGGGTTCCCCAAGAAAACACTTTAGCAAGTGGAACACCAACCACACATATTTTTGGTGATGTTTAATAGGAAATGTCTTATCATTTGTGGTGGTTTGAATTACCTGCGATCTGAAATAATAGGGGCATGTTCCAAAATCGCCAGTGTTTGCGACAGAGAATGTAGAAAATTATTTAGCTCACCAAGGGAGCCAAGGTGACACGTTTTGAAAGGCTAACACTAACACAGGTAGGTAGGGTATGAGGTTGCGCAAGGAGGGCGGCTGGGAATAAGCACAGATGTTTTCTCCAATCCCTGTGCTATTGAGGGCCCACACTAAAAATGCAGTTATAATGCAAAGATAGGGACGTCAATCAAACAGTTAACAAACGTCCCAACACTAGAGGGGGGCCACACAGTGCATTTGCTTGTGGAAGGGGAAGCAATTTCCTTCCTCTCAATCCTTTTCTTTTACTTAAATTGAAGCTGCCAGAGTGCCTTGTATGAAGAGAAGTGGCACAGTGAGATCCCAGGGAGAGTAAAGAGACCAAAGCAGAGTGCAGTCCTTCACGAGCCTTAGTGGGTAGCACTGGTAAATGGAGTGTCAGCAGCACATCACCCGGCCCAATTTATGCCCAAACCTCTCCTCCCTCTCCTGTGCCCTGGCAGCAGCCTGGGCCCATTGTGTGTCTGACAGATCCTGCCATTTGCCCTGTCAAAGAACCCACAGAGCAGCTTGTAAGTGTGGGGGTGCTGCTACTACCCCATGCATCTGTTCAGTGTATGAGGGAAGTATACACTGCTGCTGATCCTGCTGCAAGAGAAGCTTCCACTTCTGCTACCTACCCTTGCTGTGGAAAACCTGCACTGCTTCTGCTGCTGCCAGTGTGATCCTCGATTGATTTGTGTGTGAGGCAGGGGTTTGAGTGGGATGAAAAAACTAGGGGTCTCCCAAAGGGGCGTGGTCAATGTATTTAAGGGCGTGGCTTAAAAACACATAAGCTAAAAATCCGTGCTTAGCATAGTGTGCCGCCTGGCTAGTATTTTGCTGCTTCTGTCCTTGCATCCAGATATATAATACAACATATAACATTACACCTACAACAAGGCAGGACTATTGGCTTTGTCAATGGCTGTTAGTTGCATAAGATAAATAAGCAACAACTATGGCTTCGTTGTATATAATTTGGAAAATGCCTCAGTTCTGACACGATGAGACTGTGAAAGAACTATAATGAGTTACATCAAAGGCAGTGACAGGTGGTGCTGCTGCAAAGTTATTTTTTTCCCACCCTGAGGGTGCAGGCAAAAATGGAGAGCACAACAGAGACCCGTCTCAGCACCTGCTTTTTTAAACTGCCGGTGCTAAGCACCGGCAGGACCCAGCCCCCTTAAAGCCCTGGTGTGAGGGACAGCTGCTTCCGTGCTGTGTCTATTCTGTGCGTGTGTGATGGCAAATGCGCCTATTGCTCTTTGTGCTGCACCTGGTCTTTGCAGGAGGGAAGATTGCATTACGTTTGTACATGTAATTTTGTGTTTGTGTGCCGCACTGCTTTGTTCTGTGCTATATCGGTTCTGTGTGTGAGGAAGGATAGCAGGTCGCAGTTATGCTGTAACTGTACATTTGGCACTGCTGCTGTTGTACTTGTGTGTCTGTGGCCACGGTCTGCCTGTTCTTTGAGTGTAGGTGAAGCATGCACTCCTGCTGCCGGTGAGTAGTTATTCTGTGTATGAGGGAATCTAGCAGGGCTGTTTCCTTTGCTGTACCTATTCTGTATGCACAGAAAGCTCACACGAACTGCTGACACGGCTGGCTTTAGGGCGGTGCGACCGGTGCTGCTGCACTGGGCGCTGATCTGGAAAGGGGGGCACTGACCTCAAGGGGGGCGCTGTGTTTAGCAATAACATACGATTTAAAAGCACCTGCTGCAGAGTTCCTTGTGCATCCAGCTTTCATGCAGCAATAAAAAGTGTCATGATAATGCTTGTAATTAATGGTTCCTGCTAGGGAGAGGGATGGAGTTTTGTCTAGTGGCAGTTTTGACTCGCCAGAAAATACCTCAGAGAGTTAATATAACTGCTGAAAAGAACAGATCTGTATGTCAGCCGCTGCCGCTGCAGGTAAGAGCGGTGGGGCGGTGTGGCCGGCAGAGGGGGGGTTTCGAGAGACGACCTCAAGGGAAAATGTATTATTTATTTAATTTTCCCTTGTGGTCGTCTTTCGAAATCCCCCCACAGCCGGCCCTACCACCCCACCGCTCTTACCTGCAGCGGCTGTGGCTACTGTATGTTATGTGAATAGCTGAGTGGATTAGTACAGTCAGCCTTTACAAGCGCTTTAAAACAAATGACATTTATTTGAGAGACGGCTGTGAAGAGATGAGGGCACTTTTGCAGGGTGCTAGAGAAGGAACCCGAGGAGGAGGTCATATGGGGAGGGGTGCTGATAAAGGTTGTCGACCCAGTTGCCACCAGTGCTAAAGCCAGCCCTGACTGCTGATCAGGCCCAATCAGTAATGCGTGTGATCGAAGCCTGCAATGCAGCTGCTGTGCTGTACCTATTCTGTGTGCTGGCAGCATCTATGTGTATGTGTTTGTGTGAAGCAAGACTCTTTTGCTATTTTCATTTGTACCCGTTGTGACCTATGTTGCTTTGTCAATTTGCTTTATTTAGTGTTCTGAAATGACCAAAATCGGACGCTGGATAGTTTAAAAAAAACTCCTATAAATTTAAAATTAATTAATTGCAGACTTTGTCACACATATTCTCGAACATCCTTTGAAAAGCGCCCCCGACATCCTGTAAAGTTAGCTTTAATCCAAATCTTTGCGTGATTAATGATAACGGCACAGTGTGCTTTAACATGTCTATGTGTATGTATTTGTAGAGTTTTCAGTGTCTTTTCAGGTGTCAAAGTGCGTTTGCAACCAGCAAACATCACATGATTGCAGAGGATCCAAATAGCAGGGGCTTTAACCCCTAACTCTAACATTTTCAAATGAACCATTTGTCATAATAAAATGCTGCATTTGCGATTGACTATATATTGTGTTCCCTTGTGACCAGTGTGCTTAAAATGGATCATTACACCGAGAAGCCTTGAGGGAAAACTATTAAAATACCCTTGAAATTTGTCTTGGGATCCGACCCAGTTTTGAGCCAATGTGGCCCAATGTATGCTAAATGTAATGTCTGGGGCTGCAACCCACATGCGCTTTGTAAAGTAGTTGTGGCATATAGTTGCAATCAGTTCAGGAAGCCACACTATTGGGAGCCCTTTCCAACTAACTTACCCCCAAATTCTTTGTCTGATACTAAGAGTGGAGACCCCGTGGGAAGCTATTTTTGTCATTTCCCAGAACGATCAACGTTTTATAAACATTTCAGAAATACCAAACATTTGTTGCCACCCCTGTGACATCATACACCTTTGGGTATTCCTTCTAATGGTGGGCTTTTTAGGTCGCCTGAGACAGAGCATGCGCTGTCTGTAGCGAGAAATATTGTCGGGTACAGTGGGCTTAGAGCCCGCCATTTTCTTAACATTAGTTGGCTTAAATATTGTCACTCTCTTTTCAGACAAAGCGCTTTTTAGGGACAACCCTGCGAGAGCATGCGTTAGCGCATGCGTCTCGCTTGAGAGACACTGTTGTTAACTAAAACGGCTTGGAGCCTGCCTCCTGCTTACCACTTGTTGCTTGCGTGGTACTCTTCTTTACAGCCTCATTATTCGTCAAGGCAGGCCTAACATCATTTCTGTTACTCTCTGTGGAGCAGGCACCCAGCACTGATTGATTCAATTTAATCAGCGCCCGTCCACTACTCCCGATGTGATTGAGGTAATATTTTGTTCTGTTTAACATTTAGTGCCCTGCAAACAGAAGGCATGTGACTGGCAAAAACATGCCAAGCAGGACAAACAAAATTTCAGAAATTTATTTTCTGTAGTTAACTTTCTTTGATTTTGCCAAGCCTTCTTTTCTCACTTTGCACTAATGTTTTCTTTTGTTTTTGCTCCTGAGTGCTGTTCTCAAAAGATGAGGATTATGGTATTACAAAGCGACATGGTTTCTTTCTTATGTGTAATTTCCGAAATGATGCTTTAACACATATTTGTGCAGTATACCACAATCCTTCCCACTCCAATCCACGCCAATCCACCCCACCTTACCCCATCCCACACCAATCTGCCCCACCTAATCCAATCCACTATAGACTTATCCAATCCAACCCACTCCTGTCCAAACCACTCACGCCAATGCAATCCACTCCATTCCACCACAGTCCAATCCTCCCACCCTCCCCCTTCCAATCTGCCCCAATTCAATCTACCCCACTCCAATCCAAAACAACCTGCCCCACTCCAATCCGAGGCAATCAGCCCCACTCCAATCTTTGGCACTCCCATCTGACCCACTCCAATACAAAGCAATCTACCCCATTCCATTCCAAAACAATGTCCCCCACTCCAAAACAATCTGCTCCACTCCAGTCCAAAACAATCTGCCCCACTCCAATCCAAAACAATCTGCCCCACTCCAGTCTGTCCCACTCCAATCTAAAACAATCTGCTCAACTCCAATCCAAAACAGTCTGCCCCACTCCAATCCAAAACAATCTCTCCCACTCCAATACAAAACAATTTGACCCACTCCAAAACAATCTGCCCCACTCCAATCTACCCCACTCCAATCTGTCCCACTCCAATCCACCCACTCCAATCCAAAACAGTCTGCCCCACTCCAATCTACCCCACTCTAATCCACCTCACTCCAATCCAAAACAATCTGCCCATTCTAATCTGCCCCACTTCAATCTGCGCCACTCCAATCCAAAACAATGTGCCCCACTCCAATCCTTCCCACTCCAAACTGCCCCATTCCAATCCAAACCCCCCAAAATAATCTGTTCCAATCAAATCTACCCCACTCCAATCAAAACAGTCTGCTCCAATCTAGTCCACTCCACTCCAATCTGCCCCATTCCAATCCAAAGCAATCTGCCCACTCCAATCCACCCACCCACTCCACTCCATTCCGTCCCACTCCAATCCAAAACAATCTGCCCCACTCCAATCTGCCCCACTCCAATCAGTCCACTCCAATCCACCCACTCCAATCCAAAACAGTCTGCCCTATTCCAATCTACCCCACTCTAATCCACCCCACTCCAATCCAAAACAATCTGCCCCTTCCAATCTGCCCCACTTCAATCTGCCCCACTCCAATCCAAAACAATCTGTCCCACTCCAATCCATCCCACTCCAATCTGCCCCATTCCAATCCAAACCCACCAAAACAATCTGTTCCATCCCACCCGCACTCTCCAATTCACCCCACTCCCTTCCACCCCACTCAATTCCACCTCACTCTTTTCCACCCCACCCCACTCCATTCCACCCCACTTCAGTCCACCCCACTCCAATCCAATCCACCCCATTCCAATCCACTCCACTTCAGTCCAACCCTCCCCAATCCAATACATTACACCCCACCCTATTTCAATCCAACCCACTCCAATCGAATCCACCCCATCCAGTCCACCCCACTCCAATCCACCCCACTCCATTGTAGTCCAGTCCACCCAGTTATACTCCATTCCACCCCACCCCACCCCAGTCCACCCCACTCAATCCAATCCAATCCATCCAGCCCACCCCACTCCAATCCAATGCACTCTGCCTCACTCCAGTCCAATCCACCCCACTCCAATCTAATTCACCCCACTCCAATCCAATTCACCCCCCTCAGTCCAGTCCAACCCATCCCCGCCACTTCACTCTAATTCACCCCACTCCAAACCACCCTACTCTAATCCAATCCACCCACCCTACCCCAATCATATCCACCCCACCCCAAACCAATCTAATCCACCCCACTCCATTCCACCCCAATCCACCTCACCACATTTCACTCTACCCCATTCCAATCCACCCCATCCAGTCCACCCATTCCAATCCACCCCACTCCACTCAATCCAACCCACTCTACCCCAATACAATCCACCCCAATCTACTCCAGTCCAATCCACCGCACTACCTCAAGCCAACCCAACTCATTCCACCCTATTCCACCTCACTCCACTCCACTCCACTCTACGCCACTCCACTCTATGCCACTCCACTCTCTGACACTGCACTCTGCAACACTCTCTGCCACTGAACGCCTGAGCTCTACTCCCCTCTACTCAACTCTATGACACTCTACGCCAACAAATCCAGTCTATGACACTCTACTCCCCCACTCTACTCTAGGTCACTCCACGTCCCTTACTTTTAGTCATGCTGAACAGCAACGACACCAATGTACAACATTGCAAAAACATATTGCCAAAGCCAATAGCTGTTGTATAGGTGAGACCTATTCGCTGTGCCAATGCTTGTTTTACATTATTTTTAGTCATGCTGCACAGTAGTTGTGCTGCTGTACCACATGGTCAAAAAAATCACTGTCAAACCCATTTGTCAATGCTTGTTTTTATTTGTGATGCTAATTTCAACTCCAACCGTTTCTGTTTACCGAGCGAGAAGTTTGGGACTGATTCTTAGTACAGTAGCCCCATCTAGTGGCATTTGCTTCAATTACATACACTTCACGCAGATGTTTACATCAGCACCAGTATTTATTATAAAGGCCTCACTCATGTTTGTGTCTGACAGTATCGACCTATTAAGGTATCTGGAAAACAAAATGAGGGTTTTTGTGCAATCGCAGTTCAAGAGATTGTTATTGTTAGGTTTTTATCCTTGAAGGGTCCTTGTTTCATAACCCAGTCACTCCACGTGCAAATTAGATGTTATTTTGTCACAAATAATTTTTTGTGATTTTTTTTTTTAATAACACGCTGCTTTCACCAAGATAGCAGGCCTGGCCTTCACGCCCAACTCTTTCAAAATAGAGGGCTTGACCCCTTTTTAGTTTTTTTACTCCTGGGCTTGCGGCCATTAGGACCATAAAGGGTATCTGGGATCGTGAATCTCACGATAAAACAATGGGGCATATTAGCAAGACCCACGTTAAAATTATCGCCGTTTTAGCGGCAGGAAACTGCCGCTAAAGCGGCGATAATGAGGCTTGCTAATATGCGTTATAGAATTCAATAGAAGCCCAGGTTAGATGTGCAGGACATCTAACCTGGGCTTCTTTTGAATTCTATAACGCATATTAGCAAGCCCATTATCGCCGCTTTAGCGGCAGTTTCCTGCCGCTAAAACGGCGATAATTTTATCGCCGGTCTTGCTAATATGCCCCAATATTTTTCCTAAATTTTAAATCAAAGGGGAGTCCCTTCGGCCCATCTTCCTTTAACCCTCTTAGGGCTGTTTTTATATTTTTTCTGTAGGCAGGAACAGAGCCCCGCGTCCACAAATGCAGGAGCACAACGCATCCTGCACCCCTGCAACCCCTGTGGCGCGGGGAGTGGGGAAGCAACCGGGGAGAGGGGTGAAGCAACCCTCCAGGGGACACCAACCCTTCGAGTGGCGCCCCTGTTCATCCGAAGTCTAATTAACTTGTCTAAGTTATAGGAGACTCAGGGGCCCTCATCACATTCTGCAGGGGGCCCGCCATTTTGTGTTACACCGCTGCTTACTGGTGGTCGGAGGAGAACATTTTCTCCTGCAGCCAGCTAATCATGTACATAAGGGGGTTCATGCTTTTCAGCCCCTGTCCGTGTGGCGAGGGTGAAACACCATGTCGCTTTGCTATGTGATGGAAGAGTTTGGAATAAGGATAGGATTTTCATGGTGTCTATGGGAAAGTCTGAGTTTGTTTGTGGTCAAATGGGAGTGGAAGCAGGCAGCAAAGTGAATGAAGATAGTTGCGTCCAAGCATCTGGAAGCCTTCGTGAATAGGGAGGGGAGTGTCAAAGCATCCGGAAAACGTTATCCCAGCAGAGTTAGGATTACACCTGTACATTTACGGGATTATGTGACTAAGTATATATTGTGAAAGTGTGCATGTATAACTGTTAATATTGTATTTTGTCGCTAGATTTTATTTCATGACGTATCCACTGATTCATTCATGCTTTTGCAAAGTTTCATCATGGGAGGGTTATATGCAGTGCTTTAAATGGGCCGGTACTCACCGGTACGGAGTACCGGCACTTTTTAAGTTTTACCCCTTGAGTACCGGAACTTCTCCTAGGACAAGGAGAGTACCGGTACTCATGGGGGCTTTGCCTTGACACAGGTGTTGCGCTTCATTTTCTCTTGCCTCGGCAGCACTTTTTCACATGACCAGCTCTGATTTTTCAATCCTGAGCTGAGTTCGAGCGCCAGAACAGCAGCTCTTGTCCTGCTTCTCTGCACTCTTCCAGCAGCGTGCGGCGGCAGGGTGTTTTGTTTACCCTTTGATCCTGCACAGTAGGAGTTGAGCGTCCACCATAAAACTAATGGACGAGGGCGTGGGGCGCATTCGAGAACGGCGGGGCCGGCATCGGCCACGCCAAAAGTATGGCGGTCGTGCCGGCCCCCTCCGGCGACCACAGAGGCAAGCCTGTCGCACACTTTGGTGACGCGACAGGCGCGCCTCACGCGTGATTGGTCCCGTGTCCTGGGCGTGCCCCGGAAGTGATTGGAATCACTTCCGGGTCACGCAAGGGGATAGCGCCAGGCCGGTTAGAACCGGCCTGGCATGGAACCATTTAAAAGGCTGGGGAGCGCAGGACTATGTCTCTTCGCTCCCCGCTCCCCAGCCCGCCACACCAGCCTCGCTAGGAGGCTTTAATTTCAATTTGTTTTTGTTCCCCTTTTTGCAGGCATCGACTCGCGGTTCGTCAAGCTGGAATAAGCGGCTGAAATCGGCGGCGGGCGGAGGCGGGCGTGGTCTGTTTCGTGGCCCAATTTGCTGTTTTCAAGGCAGCGGAGTACCGCGGTTTTGCGGGAAGGACAGGCTTGGCTTCGACGGCGCGACGGGAGTCTCGAGGAATCCAGGCACAGCGGAGGACGGCAGGTACCCGGTTGCGGTGGCGCTCGACTAGCGAAGGCGCGCACCCTTCCGGTCTGATTTATTTAGAGGCATTGTTTGGGGTACTACGGAACCGGTTTTAGAGCCGCGTTCGAGACCCTTCGTGGCCCGGCTGGGGGTGGTGTGATAAGCTTGGTGGGGCTTGTGTGGGTAAGCTCGTACAGTGCTCGGTGCATGCCTAATCTCGAGGTGGATTGGCCCTGCGGTGTACTGGGGTGACAGGGAGCGTGTAGTCAGGGAGAGGCCTTGCATTAAGCTCTGAACCCAGCGCTAGTTCCCCCTAGGAGCGTGATTTGGGAGTTAGCGGCCAGCTGGTGTCAGCACGGTAGCAGTGACTGATACAAGGGCATATATCTATATAGCTGTGGGTGAGATTTTACAGAGGGACTGTCTAGCATGGCTGGGAAAGCAAAGAGGGGGGCAAGCCCTCTCGTATGGAGAGCTTTATGGAGGCAATGCTCAGAAAGGTTGACGAGTTGGGGCAGGGTCTCGCTGATCTCAGGGAGAGGGTAGACGCACAAGGGGGGGCGGAAGAGAGAGAAGAGAGGGCCAGGCGCAGCATGGTGCCCCCGAGGTCGGCTTTTCATCCCCTCCCCAAAAGGGTTAGGACTAACAAGGGGGGGCGGATGGAACCAAGGTTACCATTGTCCCTGGCCCCTGTTTTGCCTACAGAGGAGGTCCCGCCCGCAGAACAGGTACCAGTTCCGCCATCTGCCCCAGTGCCAGTCCCTGCGCTTGTCCCGGTGCCAGCTCCCCAGCCCCCAATTCCCCCGGTGTCAGTCCCCCAGCCCGGGGAAGGGCCCGGACCATCAGGGGATAGCCCGCATTTGCCGGTGTTGCCTAGTACGGGGGGGGAGGGCATTCCACAGGATGTAGTGTCCCATTTAGCAGCAATACTTCCTTGGTTGGGGAAGGCTGGTATCCTGTCCTCAACACTGGGGGGTAAGGACGGGGGCGGTGATCCACTTGTAGAGGCGAGGCGAATAGTGGCCCAGTTTCATGGGACACCAGTGGACAAAACGGGGGAGGGCCGGGTTACGCTGTCCCCTCTCATTTCAGCGGGGGGGGCAAAGCCACTTGAACTCAGCGGGGGAGTACCGGGGAGCAGCCTGACGAAAGAGAAACCGTCAGGGTCAGCCGGGTCCGCTGCAGTAGGTAAGCTGATGACATTGCCAATGTTGAATGTGGGTGAGTCCCGCACAGAGCGGGAGAATTTGGGGAGGCATGTCACACAGGACGTAAAAGACAGGATTTGGTCGGGGGCTTACATTAATATGTTCTCTTTGCTGATTTGCGAAAAAGAGAGGGAAGACGCCAGGAAGAACAAAGACTGGATGCTCCCGAGGGAATGGGCAAACGAACTTATGAAGTACAGGGTGGAAGAAAACTTGATGAATTGGATTAGAGGTTTTTCCATTTTCATGGCAGTCATGGCTGAGCGTTTCCCCAATATACAGGCTGAGATGGCATGTTACCAAAACAGGATTGTTCTCGCGCATGATAAATACGGGGGTGAGGGATGGAAGGAATATGATAAGAGCTTCAGGAGAACTAAAGCGTCTGACACATCCCTATCGTGGGACCGCATAGACACAATTGCATGGTTAGACCAAATTGGCGGTGGAGTTCAGGATAGGGCCAGGAACCAGTCCTTTCAGGCCTTTCAGTCCTTTCGGTCACAGCCAAACACAGGTCCCTCCGGCCATACGAACACCGGGGGAGGGCGCAAAGGGACATGCTGGGATTTTAATAGACGTACTTGCACTAGACCGCAAGGCACGTGCAGGTTTAAGCATGCGTGTTCCATCTGCGCGAACCCGTCTCACCCTGAGTCCAAGTGTTTTAAGAAGGCAAAGGATAGGGGAGGTAAGAAACAGGAGTGAGGTGCAGGCACATCACAAGGCACGGTCACCCATTGATGTAACGGCACTGACACCCTGGCTAAACAAATATCCTTGTCATTCCACCGCAAAAATGCTGCTAGATGGTTTCAGGTACGGTTTTAGGATACCGGCACCTGATTATGTGGGGGCATCAGAATGCAAGAACCAACTCTCGGTGCGAGCCAAACCTAGCGTAGCAGCGATGAAAATTGAAAAAGAATTGCGACTGGGCAGAGTAGCTGGCCCATATGATTCAATCCCTGTTGAGAATTTTGTCTGCTCCCCTTTGGGCGTGGTCCCCAAGAAGGAAAGTGGAGAATTCAGACTCATACATAACCTGTCAGCACCCAAGGGAAGTTCATTGAATGATGCAATTGATGAGGAGTTTTGCAGTGTGAGATATGCTTCATTTGATCAAGCGGTGGAGATGCTCAGGGGTTTAGGCCCGGGAGCCCTTTTGGCAAAATCAGACATAGAATCTGCTTTTCGTCTATTGCCAGTCCACCCGTCTGATTTTCATCTACTCGGCTTTCAATTTTTAGGTAAATTCTACATGGACATGTGTATGCCCATGGGTTGCTCGGTTTCCTGCGCATATTTTGAAAAATTCAGTTCATTTCTGGAATGGGTTTTTAGGCAGGTGACAGGGCACCAGTGGGTATTGCACTACCTGGATGATTTTCTTGTCTTGGGGTCACCGGTATCACGGGAGTGTGCGTGGGCGCTGCAGGAATTTTGCGCACTCATGCAGGCTTTTGGGGTCCCCTTGGCCCGGGGAAAGACGGTGGGACCTAATACAACAATAGAGTTCCTGGGGATTGAGTTAGATTCCATACAGGGGTGTTTCAGGTTGCCCGCGGATAAGATCACCAAGTTCAGGGCCGCATTGCAGCAGTGCTTGGTTAGGGAGAGGGTCACATTGCACCAGTTACAACAGACAGTAGGGCAGTTGAATTTTGCTCTAAGGATCATACCTATGGCAAGGCCATTTTCCCGATCCATCTCACAGGCAATGGCGGGGCTCAGGGAGAGACACCACCACACCAGGCTGTCAGCTGAGGTCAGGCAGGACATGCGGATTTGGATGGCATTCCTGCAGGACTTCAATGGCAGGGTAGTGTGGCCCGGTCCGCCCACTACTTCCGCGGAGTTAGGTTTAATGACTGACGCTGCGGGTAGTGAGGGATTTGGCGCCATACTCAGTACCGAGTGGGTGGCGCAGCGGTGGCCAGCATGGTGGGTCGAGACAGGTTTGACGGGCAACATAGGTTTCCTAGAATTGTTCCCCATCTGGGTGGCGTTAACAGTATGGCCAGAACAACTGCGTAATCAATCAGTGGTGTTCTGGTCAGATAACATGACGGTGGTCGAATGCATCAACCAACAAGCGGCACGGTGTCGGATGATTCTCCGGCTATTGAAGGAGATTGTACTGTTATGCATGAAGCTAAATATGCAATTTAGAGCTAAACATGTGCCAGGGGTATTAAATCATGCGGCTGATGCACTTTCTCGCTTTAAGATGCAGGTTTTCAGGGCCCACCTCCCGGCGGCAGCGGAGTATGCCACCCCTTTCCCAGAACAACTTTGGCAGATTGGTGCCCCCAACTACCGGACCTCGTGGCAGCTAGCCTAGCACCCAGGACCAGGAAAGCATTTGAAGGGGCGTTTTGGGCATATTGTTCTTTCTTGGGAAGGGACTGGGCTGAAAAGTGGCATGATGCGGGGGCACTCCTTCATTACCTAGGGTTTTTGAAAGGGGAGGGGCGCTCAGCGGCAGCGGCTAAACGGCATGTGGCGGCAATCTCCTTTTTTGCCCAAACTAGGGAGAAAGGGAATCCTACCAACAGCTTTATAGTGAAGAGGGCACTGAAAGGTTGGCAGCGCCTCCAAGGGTCTACCCCAGATACGAGGCGGCCAATCGGGGTGCTAACATCTTTACTGAGGACCCTCCCTCTGATTTGCACCACATCAGAGGAAGTTCTGTTGTTCACCGCCGCCTTTTCATTGGCCTTTTATGGTGCTTTTAGAATTGGGGAATTGGTGGCCCAAAACAAACAAGATGTGCAAGGCGGACTGCAGTTTGACGACGTGAGGGTGCAGGGGGATGCTCTAACTATATCAATTAGGAAATCCAAGACGGACCAAGAAGCACGAGGGGACGGGGTAGTACTGCATCGGGCGCATGGCAATCCTTGTTGCCCCCTCTCACAGGTGGAGGCTTTTCTACAATCGAGACCTGATAACAAAGGGGGGCCTCTCCTGGTTCATGCTGATGGTATTCCACTTACACGGTTTCAGTTTAAAAGGGTCCTGGACATGGCAATACAGAGGGCAGGGCTAAACCCAAGTTGTTTTGGTACGCATTCTTTTAGGATAGGGGCTGCCACGGAAGCAACGGCTAGGGGTTTACCTAGCAACAACGTCCAAAGGATTGGGAGGTGGTCCTCCAATTGTTACAAGCGCTATGTGCGGCTACATATGTTATGAGCAGGATAGTTGCCAGGTGCTGATGAGTATGTCTTCTCTGATTTCATTTACAGTTTCTCAAACCTGTCACGCAGGGGGGAAACTGCGAACGCCGCAACAACAGCACCAGGCAACACAAAGAACGTCATCACCAAAGCAGGGACCACAGGTCGCATGGATCATTGGTCACTCGTATGTGAAGCGTTTGTCTAACTTTTTCCTTACAGGGAGCTACAAGACTAGGGTAGAGCGAGCAGGTTTTAGGGTATCATTTCATGGGAAGGGGGGCCTATGCTTGAGCCAGTTTAGGGTTTTCACATTGGAGCTATTAAAGAGGGGTGGTCCCCGTCCCAGTATTATTATCTTGCACCTAGGGGGGAATGATCTGGCAAGTCTCGGTAGAAGGGGGCTAGTGGAAGCAATAATAACAGAAGTGAGTTGGTTAGCCAAGACATGCCAGGGGTGTACAATTGTATGGTCACAAATGATTCCAAGATTCCAATGGAGGGGGAGTCGGTAAGAGCACTGAATCACTCAGTAAGGAGAATAAATAACAAAATAGAGAGGCTCTTCAGGGCTCCTCGTCTACAGACAATCGCCCACGGGTGTATCAGGGGTGAGTCGTGCTTCTTAAGAGACGGGGTCCATCTGTCAAGAGTAGGCAATGAGGCTTTCCTAGAAAATCTCCTAGCATGGTTTGGTCTCCAGGGGCAGGGTATGACCTCCTAGTGAGCGCAGGGGGGGGCAAGATAGTCGGTCAACTATGCTGGCCTGTGGCGGTAAGGTCATGATTGGTGAGCAGTAAATTTAAGGTCCTTAGAGGGCGGCGCCATTCTTGAATGGGGTCGCCCAAGTGGGAGGGACAGGTGGTCTCTCCTAGAACTCCAGGGGCAGTTTACAGCCGGTTGGCTGGATGGGTGCGGGGGAGGGGGGAGTCACGCTTTCCCTAGGCTGGTTGGCCACCCCGCACATGCACAATGTCGCCAGTAAACGGCGCAGAACTGCAAGGGCCCCTTTATGGAGATGATATACAGAGCGTACGGGGGTAACCGTGGGGGGGAGTACCCTCACGGTAAACGGGCCCTCTGCGCATGCGCCCTCCGGCTGGAGGGCGTGGTTAAAATTTGATAAGGATCTGACACCAGTTAGTGACCTTGCCGTAGGCCCAAATAGGATACGCAGAAAAGTAAAATGCTGTGATGATTATTAAAGATATGTTAGATTCGGATAGGAAAACCTTTGTATTAGAGTCATGTTAAGGTTAGCCAACTGACATATGTACTTATCAAATTGTAATCAGTGTAATGCATAATTTTCTGCGTAATTTGTAAATCTTGTATATATTAATAATGTTTTTCATTTTGTTTAATAAATACGGCCGGGGGTTTTACGACCCCCACATCCAAAACCCTTCTCATGTCATTTTGATCTGGGTCCAGTTATGGGAGGAGGGGGTGTAGGTAGTACCTGGCCATATTCAGGGCAGTACAGCTTTTTAGCATGCCATTGGTTTAAATGACCGTAAATGTTAGTTCATCAGCAATTTAAATTAGGCATTTTTACTTGAATGTAAATCCCTGCCCTTGCCGCCAATTTTACGACTGCCCTACACTTTAAAGGCAACACAATTTTTTTTTTTTGGTTTCGTGCATTTAAACCGCTTGTTTTGTATGGGAAACCATACCATGTTTAACCCAAATGCGACAAGCATGCTCCATGGAATGCTTTAGACTTTCAGACAGTTAAAGATTTTAGCTGGTAATGCTTTTGCATGCTGGGACTCGTAGTTCTCCTTTCCCATTATAAGTAAGGGTTTCTAAAAATTCCAGCATGCAAAGCTTTCATGGCAAAATTCAGAGACGGTTTTGAACATACCCTTATCATTTTTAGGGCCATAACCATAGGACAGATACTTCCGATTTTTTTACTTTGCACTTGGATTTCTTGCATATAAAGTATGGAAAGGTGGAAAACCTAGCCCGCCTCACACTCCACCCCCCAGTCCACCGCTTAGAGAGTACCTGCACTTATTTTTTTCCATTTAAAGCACTGGTTATATGTTGAGCTCAGAATGTTGCATCTTTTTAACTCAATATACCACTTACTTCAATTCACAACAGTGATGTGTTTTCAGATAATACATGACAGGTAACCATATAATATGATCCAATATTGCAATGGAGGGGTACTGGTGACATCGTATTGAATATTTTACTGGAGATGGCAAACCACATTATACAATATCCTTTAAGTACTTTTATATTACATGTTTATTTTGGTATAGGTAGTTTGAAAAAGGGTATTTTTCAAACAGGGAAATGTTTATTGAAAGTAGTAAAAAATATACTAGACTATACTGGTTGCTTGTTTGCAAGAAAACCAATCGAACAATACTTAATTATGAAGTTAAGAATGCAGAATTATAGAAAAAAAACACCCTTCGAATTGTCAAAACAAGAACTGGCAATGCCAAATCGGTCTGGCTTTAAAAGAATTCTGTATGGTAATGAGAAACATTACAAGTAAATAGCATGGGAATGAATATGTATTTGTGTATCTAAGTATGTCTGTACGTTCCTTCCTCTCTGAGGGCTATTAGGGCCCTGTATATTCCAGGATAAGAGAGCTAGTGTATTATATTTAAGAGTTATGTTATAGTCATAGCTGTGAAGTCTAGTCATAGTGTCATCTGTTTGGGCGACTTTGTGTGGCAATATGTTAATTGCATCTCGTTTATCCATTACCCCATCAACCCCCCTCCCTCCACCCACACTGATCTCCCCAACTATCAGTGCCAAAGGCCCCATCACAGAATTATAACCAACCATCTCAATAATTTTGAGGTGATATGCACCAGAGGGACGTGGTGTGCCCGCCAAAGTCCATGCCCTTCAAAAAGTATACTTGAGTCAGTATCTAATCAGTGCCATGGCATTATCTTAGGGATGCTGGGTCATCCTCGCCTTGCCCATCATTTGGGGAAGTAAAATTTACTAGGAAAAGTTAACATTTGAACATTGTTTAATCAGTCTCATCTTTTGCAACAGTATACTTACTGTTCATCATGGTGTTCTATGTTGTGTAGGCAACGTAGGTATTCATTCCTCCTCGTCGATCTCTGTCATAGGTCTCTCATGTCCCTCTAGCAGCGACAGTGGTCCCAGCGCCGGAAGGTGCCTCTATATTGATGAATTTTTTACAAAATGGTGGCATCTACGAAAATGTGAGTTTTCCAGCAATTTCTACCTCAAATCTGGCCAGATACAACATTGCAAATGTAATATCTTTAGCACAGAGGAAAAGCTTCATGGCGAAGGCTTTTCGTCTGACGTCCTAGACAGCAATGGTAAAGTTTGGGTATATGAACAAAGTGGAACCCTAGTGCTGAAGCAGATCTTTCTCTCTTGCCAGTCGAAGAGCCACCTTGCATCTCTGAAATTAAGCAGCCTTGCAACAAGTGATTAGGGAGGCACTCCAGGTGGTGGCCTAAGGTCAAGAGACCAGTGCGCACTATCTCCCAAGAAAGTCTCTGAGATGCTGGTTCTGCTGAACAAGTCAGTTATAATTGTTTTATAAAGGTGTCTAGATGGCTCATATTTGTCGACTCGGTAACGCCTATAATTCTTATATTATTCCACCGCAATCTTGTTTCCATGTTTTCAGTTTTGGCTGCAATGGCCAGCCTCTCGATTTTAAGCAATTTCTCTGGGACGCGGTAGCGTCTTCTTCTTTGTCGGAGATCTGACACACTGCACCGTCCAGTCTGACGTTCAGTCAATCCAACCTTTCTGTGAGGTGGTCAAGTCATGAAGGCATAGCATATATCTTACTATCTATAGATCGAAGACTGGCCTTGTGTTCCAAAAACAGTGTTGTTGTCTTCACTAGGGTCAAACTGACACATGTCTCCCATCTCGGCCTTGGGATCCAACACTGCTGTTGCATATTCTGAGGTTTTCCATTGCTCAAAGACTAATTGCTCTGCTTCTGGTTGTTTTTCTTCATGCTGCCTGCTCTGTAGGGGTTTATAATTTATTAGGTTGTGTGCGTCCACAGGGTTCTTTTCACAACACTACTGTCATATAATGGGAGTTGGGGATTCTCTGTGTGAACCCCCCTGGACAATGCACCTGCATGGCTTAAGTTTATAGTGCATCAGAGCAACACATGTCAAAAAAGTGGTATGTTGCTTTCCTGTGGTACCAGGATAGCTTTTGCCAGAGGTGCACAAAATCTCATTGGGGCCACAATCATTTGGGTTAACCCCCAGACTGCCATCCATGATGCACCGTCCATCGATCTTGCATTTGCCTGTGTCTGCATGGCCTCTCTATTGACACCTTTGTGGTCTAAATGTTCCAATCAGCCTTCTCATTGGGTGATTCCCACAATGTCACCTTCTTTGGAAGTGTTTGTGATGATATCTCTGGAGCACACACCCCTGGGCCGGTGTCTGCGAGTGACTCCATGCAGCTATTGAATCTGGCATGTCTTTAATCATATCGGCTGCTGTGTCTTGTGAGTCAGAGATGACGGAACCCTTTTGGTTCCTGAAGGACTCCGTAGAACAGTGACATAAGTGCGTGGGTGTGAGTAATAGAATTCATGTTGTAGAATGCTCAGCTATCAGTTACACGCTGAGGAATAAAGACGTATAATCTCAAGCTCCTTTTGTGGCTTGATCATTTGCATGTACCTGGGCTAGGAGGACGCTACAACTGGTGATGAGATAGGGAATTACATAAACCCCACAACCCAAAGAATTGAGAGTGCGCTCCCGGAGAGTTTGCCATGGTCCAGCAAACTGCTAGTTCATGCCACGTGTGCCTCAGTCGAAGTGCAAATCACCATTGGCGTATGTGGAGTCAAAGTGCTACTCCAGCCAGTGCAAGGCCTGCGAAGAAAGTGAAGGCCTTACAGAAAGTTTGTTTGTCATCGGCTAGAAATTTGCTAGTAAAGGTGAGACAATAGATACTGTGCTACAGCATAACACAGAGCTGTCATTCATACAGTAAGACAATGCTAAAGGCAGCGACAACCAGGTATAGAGAAGCGCCAAAGACAGTGATCGCCGAATGCAAGGAAGCGTTAAAAGCGGAAAACATTTCTAACACGAAGAAATGCTAAAGGCAGTAGAAACCAGGTACCATGCAAAGAAGTGAGAGTGGTGAAGACACCGTGCAAGAAACAAAACCGTTACTCACCGTCAAAGAAGAAGACAGTGCCTCGCAACCAGAGAGCAGGCACGACAAACCAAAAGTTAGCAGACAGCTAGTGCTTAAAGAAGGTGCCTGTCCCAGTGGGCAGCCAACGTGGCCGGAGCGGACTCCGCTCTCAACAGCAGAAAGTACCATAGGTTAAGATGCTGCCGCATTCTTAAACCACCACCTCCCTTCGACACAGACAAAAGGCTGAGTATTGGCAATAGATGGACTGCCTGGAACGAACTTTCGATGATTTCATTAATGCGCTGTAAGAACGAAATGGCAAATAGATCATTAAATATCTGAAGAATTTGGAGGATGAAGGATTAAAAGAAGTGATAAAGAAAATACCATATGGTGGTGCAGTGATGTACCGTCAAATCAAAGAGGTGTTAAACACCAAGTTCAATCCAATGCTATTTATCAACTAATGAAGGTACATTTTCAACCAAGAAAGGCAGAAAGCTGGTGAAGCAATGGATTATTTTTGTTTAGTCCTCATTCGCCTTGGGATCAAGCTCTGGTCCCCCCTGAACTAGCACCTACCAGAGTTATTTATTTATACCAAGGATCATAATGTCCCATACAAGTCTCCCTCAGTTTTCTGCCCTGGCCAACCAGCCGAACTGCAGATCACACAAGAGGAGTAGGAGACCAGAAAATGAGAAAGCATAATCATTGGACCTGTCCCTTCCCATAACCACCTCCAATCATTTGAGATGTAACCAATTTAGAGCTGGAGACCAGAATTGGTTTCTTTTTCTCACTGATGCCCTATCCAGGCTGATTGTATGTTTAACAGATTTTACCCAGTCTACTTCAGTCAGCGGTAAGTTACTGATCCAATTTTTACAGATCTCTCTTCAAGCCAAGAGAATAAGATAGAAAACCAGGTGTTTTACCTTCTTAGTGATATCAAAATGCAGCACTGGTAACCTAAAAAATACGAGAGGCAGACTTACCTGGAGTCCTGTGTCCAATATAGATGAAATACAATCAGACAGTCGATGGGCTGGTCGGACAGGTCAGTGTATGGGCTGTTTTTCTGGCTGTTTGTGGGCCTGATTTATGGTCAGCTGGGTCAGTTTTTACTGTTGATTTTCCTGATATTAAAACACACATTGCCTGCAGCGTTCTCAGATCCATGCACTCTCCCATACCTGGTAAAACATTTATACAGCATATGTTTACAAGTTCAAAACTTCCCCAATTTGCTAACATGGGCCCTGTTTTTAGCCATATAATTCAAAAATGATGACAACTTTGATTTTGGTCCTCAAGCCCATTTTCTGTCCCAGCCCTACCCTGCCTCTGGCTCACCGGCTTCCCCTGTCATGTTTAGGCCTCTGAGGCTCACCCATGCTAGTAGGCCTTCATAGGCGTCTCTGCTTGGCCACCAACCTCGGTATTGAGCTACCTCGGGCTACAGGCACGCCGCACCATCTTACCTTCTCTGCATGGGATGTACCGCCTCGTGCCGGAAGTGAGAATGGTGAGCTCAGTCGCAGAGCTCCTCGTGCCATTTGAAATGCAGTCAGGCGCGTGACGCCTATTAGGTTGAAAGGGCTACAGTGCCCCCACCATGTTCCGTAGCCCAGACTGAAGCTGTGTGGGTGTCTGTCCCAGGGAAAGCCTGGGTGAAGTAGGGCTGGAGAAGAGTGTGTTCCAAATAAACATTTTATTTTCGCCGACAGCTTATCAAAAGAGTTGATGGGGTGTCACTGTTGATTCCAAACATCCAGAACAAAAACCCCAAAGTGGGGGTTCTAATTGTGCAAGGCAGTGTGCTTTACTGATCACCCTTTTTTTAAAGAAATAGAATGCTTGCCCATTAACGCTACTATGTGAGACTGCATCTGCACTTTAAAGGCAATCTCTGCCATCTTCCTGTGCTTCCAAGCAAACAAGGCAGAAATACCAAATTGTCTTGATTTGTAATTGCATTTATATAGTGCTTACTACTCCTGTGAGGGAGTAATAAGGGCCAATTAAATGCAAAAAAAGTGAAGAAAGATTTGTTTTGTTTTTTAAATGCAGCGACCATCCAGCAGTCCAGACTCTTCTGTCAATAGCAAGAGGTTTGGGGGGAATTTGTGGTTTTGGTTCTAAAGTGCCAAGTGCTACCTAAAACATAAGAACATGCAAAATGATGTTGGCAAAATAGGGTTGGGGTGGATGAATAGCAAAGAGGGCTCATGGGTAGCAGTCCCAATCATCTGGGTAAAATGTTCCTGGCTATCTGTCATTTTTTATTTGGGCAGTTTTAAATACAGCAAACCCGGACCAAAGGCATCAGGTTGCTTTACATGAGCACCAGATTACATTACACAAAATCAGATGTGTATTTTTAGGCATGATGAGATGAAGTGATTTGCCCAGGATCACAAGATGTTGAGCTGATGCTGGGATTCAAACCTCGTTCCCCAGTTCCAAAGTTGGCAGCTCAGGCCGTAAGGCCACATCTTGTCAGAATTGGCGTCAGTGCCGACTGGTGATCTTTGAAAATGGTGGGATGTAATACCACCCAGGAGTTTACCCCATTTGTTTTCAAAATTTGCTTCACTCTTACTCATTCCCGCTCACATTTAGACCCAGATTAACAACCAATCCGCGCTGGGTTTGCATCACAAACGGTGATCCAAACCTGCGCAAACTGTTTTTTAAAATTTACTTTTCAAGACAAATCCTGTTTTGCACTGGAAAGTTGCCTGAAAGTAACACAAAGCAGTGCAAATCGCTGCTTTGTGTCACTCTGTGTCAAAGGGGCATTCCATGGGTTGTACACGGTCGTTCCCATGTAACTACCCATGGTTTTTGACGTAAAACCTTATCTACTAACAATAGCAGACAGTTGTTTGCTTCAGAAAATAAACACCACTTGAAAGCAGGCATTAAAAAGTAGAAATGCTTTTATTTCTCCTAACCTTTCCCTCTTTGCATATGTACTGGACTGTACAGAACAAATCTGAAGTACAAAAGCTTTTAAAGTTAATCAAAGCATAGTATTTTGTACTGTAAGGGCGGTCTTTCACTACAAAACCTATGCTAGACACCTTAGCACTATGGCGCAAAGGTGTGTGTGAGGTGCTCAGTAACCTAATTGTGTGCCAGCATTAGGGAGAGAGCAGGATGGTGCCATATCTTTGTAGTTATAGTGCTTTCCTGCTCTATCCCTCCTGCAACACAGCAACTTTGGGTGCTGTGCTGCGTTGTGTAAAATGTTTGATAATCTGGGCCTTAGTCTCTTTTCCCTCACAAACTCTAACTCACATTCTTTCACTTGCTCATTCTCACTCATACTCACTTCCACTCACTGTTACTCAAATACAAACATACTCATACTCACTGACTCTCATTCTCACTTACTAACACACTTACACACACTCACTAACTCTGGGCCCTGGTGTAACTGCACCTGCTGCATCATTGATAACTACACCCACAATTCATTTCCACTCTCTCTCACAACCTCCAATCAATAACACGTTGTAACACACTCATACTCCTTCACTCACTCCCTCGTACTCACTTTCACTTATTCAGAAATATGATGCTCAATAAACAAAATGCATTACAGGGCAAAGACTTAACGCCCAATGAAATAGTTACACTCGGGGAGGATTCTGACTTCTATGTCGATCCCTTCACTGATAATCTGGCAGGTTGGACAGAAAGACTGCATCCTACTCGGGGAGGGAGATGAAGACTGGGACTACGGTTACATAAGGGCAAGTTTTTAAAAAAGTGGCAGAAATATGCACGTGAATTTGACCTCACACGACCCTCAACAACAAATACCACAGTAACTCATCAAATGCCCCTACTGTTCAAAAGCCCAGATGCTGTCCCTCAATGTGTCCCATGGCCCCAAATTGACAAAGACAATTTGGAAGAACAACTACCACCGCTAACAGAAGGTGCTAGTAAATGGATAGCAGTCTTAGAACAACATACAGCTGGTATCACGTTAGCAGTAGGTGACATTAAAAGCCTGCTCACCTCCTTGAGGTACAGTATGATGGTACTCCATTAAACAAAATGCACAAGAATTTATGGACGCAGTTGCACTACAAGTACCATGATGTGCCTTAGCAGGCAACATGCAAGGTGTTGCACACTACATGCAGCAGCAGCACCAAGCAACTAAGCCCCAAATAATTTACTCCTACCTGCGTCCAAATCAACAACAGCCCAGGCAGTAAAAAGTGTCACCTCTCCAGGGACAAGAAGTAGCACGAATGTAAGCACCGATCGAGGAAGTACAGCTACAGAGCACACAGTTAGCTATTAGAAATGAGAATTTTGAAATTGTGGCTCATGTCCAAGGAAGTTGGTGACACTGGGCTAAGAGCAACTTAAATATCGGAGCAGGTGGTGATCATTAGACAGAAGAAAGGAATTAGCGAAGTAAGACTGTTCTTCTCTCCCGATTTCATGTGCACAGAACTAGGGAGACAAGAGGGGAGACAAATTGATGGAATGGAATGCACACTAACTACACCACATTTTCGTCTTGGATAACATATAACATTTCCTGGCTGGAGATTCAATGACACCTATCCCCTATCCACGACAATACGCTTCAAAATATAGGTCCAATACATTATTCTAGGCCCTTAGGAGCAAAAGACTAGAAAATATGGCATATTACACAACATGCATGACACATAACGCACCTCAGTTGGGTCTGTGGGGGCTTGTGTTTGACTTCATGGTCACAGGTTCAAATGCTACAGGGTCTACTCAGCCTTTCATCATTCTGAGGTGGATAGATGCGGGGTCTGTTCAGCCCTTCATCATTCTGAGGTGGATAAAATGAGTACAATTGAGTTGGGGAACAATAAAGATCTGCTATTTAGCGCCAAAATACCCTTCTGAGTGAACGTGTGCTTTACAAAAAACACATGTTATGTTAAAGTAGGCTCTAGTTAGCATAACGTACAATTAAACACAACACATGCTTTTTTGATGTTACGAAGTATGGAAGGTGTTATATCCTGAGTTCAATGCTATTCATGCTCTGCCTGTAGAACCGTGCTATGATGTCATCTTATGGAATGTTAGGAGTCAAACCTTCACAGTTGGCTGGGCTGAGCAGCATGCTGGCTGCTCCTGGTGGGGTCTTGATATGATCTTGATGTGGACTTGATCTCTCTATTGTACCATCTTGAATAAAACTATCTGAATCACACCAACTTGCGTGGACTCAATCACTACAAGTTTTTGGCGACGATCTTCAAAAGAACCTGCTCCTACCACCTCTTCAGGACCTCAAGCTACCTTAAAAACACAGGATCTACTGCAACTCAAGTGAAGCTAGTCAACTGCCATCCTGACCCCACCAGTGACCTCCCATCGGTCGCCCACAGCAGTCTGCCAGTTGTTCCTGTGCGTCTGGGTAAGTGCCACTACAAGAGCTGCCCATCCTGTCTTTGGCGTCTACTCCCCACTACCTCATTGCGTCCTGTGCTGTGCCATCGTCTTCGCTTTGTGCTGTGCCTTCAAGTGAGGGCAAGCCCACTAACGTCTGGGGAAGTGCTGTGCCTTCAGTGAGGGTAAGCCTGCCTTTCACCAACGTCTGCACTCTACTTGTTTTGTGCTGTGCCTTCAATTGCCACACATGGTCGCCTACACCGTGTGGTAAAGAAGTGTGCTATTTTGTCTGCACCTCTCTTGACATTAACCTCTCTCAGTTACTCAACCTGTGTGGGAGAGTTGTGGTCTGACAGCTGGGATTTTCCCTCAATCGTACGTGGGACTGTATCGACGTGTGTACTAATTGGGGCAAGAAGAGTGCTACTGGCTCAAATCTACATTGTCTTTTTTTTTTCAAATGGTGATGCTGCGTGAATAATCTTCTACAACTGGATTAAGCTCAAGGTCATTTGCGCTCTGCCTGCTTGGTTTATGCTGCTTACGTGTTGCTTATATCCCCACAGCCCCATGTGAAAGTGCGCAGTCTGCCTATCTATTTTATCGTACCAGAGACTGTCTTTCTACGTTTGTCTGTGCACCGTTTAAAATTGGCACGAGACCTCCATCTCATGACCTTCAGGGCAGTTGAACCGTTACCTGCCTTTACAAATTTGTCTCGAGCTGACATGCTGAGCGCGCGCACTCCAACCTGTCTTTGCTTTTCTCCCCGATGTCTCCATGGTTCCCCTCCGACATTCCGGACCTTCTCTCACGTCATTGCTTCAATGCAGTTCATCGCTGCTGACAGACGCTCTCCTGCACAGATGAGCCTAGAGCCACCCGGCTCACCGTAAATTTGCGTGCCGCCATCTTGGGATTGCAGAATCTCCAGTGTGCATATTCTTTGTTACTGGGCCGTGTCCATGCTTTGCCAACCATCTGTTTTATTCTGGCTGTCAATAAAGTTATGGGAGCGTCGTTGTTATGAAGCATCTACGTTTTGAAGTTACCTTCGCCAGCTTCAGTCACAGTTCTCGTCAGAACAGTCTCCTCTCCGTGGATGTGTCGTAAGGACTTGATCTTCTCTTCCTCGCTGATTCTTGGTTTGAACTTTGTTTAGAGTTCAGATTATACTGGACTTTGCCTGCAATTTGAGTGATGCCACCCACGTACTCCTTAAATGGGGAGAACACGATTGAAAGGATTATCGGAGCGGCGGTGATGTTACAACATGGACAGTGAATTATTTTATCTTTTTTTTTTTTGCTCAAGTGCAGCGTCGAAATGGAACTGTGGGGTGAGATTTTGTTTTGCGCAGCTTCTCTTTTTAAGTTATCTCTACCAGAGTTACGCTGCCATCTAGTGGCCAAGATTGGTATTTGTCTGGTTCCTGTTTTCAAGTATTGATGGCATTCCCATGTTTCAATTTGGAAGTTCCACTTTCAAAGCTCTGTGTACTAGATGACTTTAACCACGCATGGCATCAGTTATATTTCGTGTTTCATAACACTCCGCATTTTGTATTCAAAATGGCTTTGACCACGTTTGCCATTAGCAAGTCGTGTTTACAAAAGTGATAATTGTCCACTTTATTCTTTCATATGTCATGAGTTCCTACTCATATGTGTGTTAAGTCAACACACTTACATTACTCCATTTCTACCCTTTCACAGGGGATCCATGCAAAGGTTACAGTCCTTTTGCATTAGTATGGGTTCCTACCCAAACTCTTTCAATTCTACCTGTTCACAGGGGATTCATGCAAAGGTTACAGTCCTTTTGCATTAGTACAGGTTCCTACCTGTACACTTTCAAGTCTACCCGTTTACAGGGGATTCATGCAAAGGTTACAGTCCTTTTGCATTAGTACAGGTACCTACCTGTACACTTTCAAGTCTACCCGTTTACAGGGGATTCATGCAAAGGTTACAGTCCTTTTGCATTACATTTCTAGTTCACGGGTCTTCACCCGGTCGTTCACTCCACATATCAGTGTGCTCTTTTTCTTCACAAGAACTATTGTTTCGTGGGTTTTGGTCCCATTTCTCTTATTACTCCCTCACTGTTTGTTGGGGTCTGTTTTGGGGTTATAGTCCTCCCTATCTGCACATATAGGTTTGTACTTAATATATTGAATTTTTTTTGTTTATATACGCTGTTGTCTTTACATTTTGTCATTATGTTTTGATAACGGTGTTTCACTTGGGTGAGGATTATTTTTTTTCTTTTCCTCATCTTCTTGGTGTCTCATGTGGATTCTGAGCTTTCCTCTGCTTTTCTGTCGTGTTTTCTTGCTCTGTTGGTTTTTCATTTTTCAGCCCTCTCTCATTCCTGTTCTGGGCAGTGGGTGTGTTTTGGGGTAGTCGTTCGTGCTTCTTCTTCTCCTCTTCTCTGACTATGTGTCTTCTTGCCTTTTCCTTTTGTGTATAGAAGGGAGGATGGGTTCTTATGTTCTTGTTTTCCTTTCTTCTTTGCTTCTCTCATCCTTTTCGGTTCCTCTCTTCTTTCATTGGTTCGTGGTTCTTATTTCCTCTCCTCCTATGTTCTTTTGTATATTTGGGAGAAAGGGGGATATGTTATATCCTGAGTTCAATGCTATTCATGCTCTGCCAGTAGAACCTTGCTATGATGTCATCTTATGGAATGTTAGGAGTCAAACCTTCACAGTTGGCTGGGCTGAGCAGCATGCTGGCTGCTCCTGGTGGGGTCTTGATATGATCTTGATATGGACTTGATCTCTCTATTGTACCATCTTGAATAAAACTACCTGAATCACACCAACTTGTGTGGACTCAATCACTACAGAAGGGTTAAACGAATTTCTCTTGGGCTGCCTTTATATTAACGCTCCTGGCTGGCCACAGATTCTGGGCGTTGAGCCAGGCAAGAAAGACATAATGCAATAGATTTTCTGTGGTTACAAACAGAACAGGAAACTTGAAAATAAATATATATATATGTATACAGTTAGCAAAACACGAAGAGCTGTGTAAGTGTGTAAATGAATTAACAGTATTGAAAAAATATAGTCTTAGTGGATATGTTTCCTGTCCCGTGCAACAGATTATGTCAAGTGCGTTGAGAAATATTAGTGTTGTTTCAAGGAATAGTTTTAAAGAATGGATTTGGAGAAACTGATTCTCTTCCCTACCGTGGCAGACATGCCACGGTGAACAAGACAAATAAAATGCCTAGGATCACACAATTTGGTAAAGGGGGGAAGCCGAGATTAAATACAGGGTTTCAGGTTTCACGTTATGCAGTTTAGTGACTGGGTATGTATATATCTATATATATATATATATGCTTCACTCCCCTATGACCAATGAACTAAAGCAACACTACTGACCGACCACCTCTTTGCCTGGCATCAGTTAAAAGAATAGTGCTAGGTTCGGTGTGGGCTTGGTTCGTGAATAGAAAGAATTGAGTCTAATGGCGCAGCACATCAGGGCTTTGCTCACAGACTTCCCTCATTTTAAGTATATGAATTAGACCTCTCTAGAATTCGGTTTTAGGGTCCACTTTGGTACAGAGACCAGAGATCCGTAGGAATAGATTACCACAGATAGCCGCCACACTGACTTCCCCCACACACGCCCCAGTGCTAGGAAATGCGAGGAATAAATAAGAAGTGCTAATATAAAGTATATTTCAATGTAGAAGGATAATATGCATGGAGTAGCGACACTCAGTATTGCAATATTGCCAGAATAAAATGTGTGTAGATTTAAAAATGACTTTTAAAATGCAGTTGCAGACTTTAGAGGTGGTTGCATATATTTTGCAGTTCAACTACTATGAGTTTTTATTTCCCAATAGTATTATTATTATTATTATTAATTCACATTTGATAGAGCGCATGGCTACCCTTAGGCATCCCAGCGCTAGCGGCAGCAAGTGAAGGAGAACAATCTCAAGGCAGGTTCTGAAAGAGCCATGTTTTTAGTTGCTTCAGAAATGAGAGATGATGGGTCAATGAACGGAGATAGGTCGGGAGCGTGTTCCATAGTCTTGTCGCATTGTAGGCGAACATATGGCCTCCGGCTCGTGCTCTTTTGATTTTAGGTACTGTTGCCAGGAGCAAATTAGCTGATCGCAGGCATCTTGAGGGACGGTGAAAGGCAAGAAGGGCGAGATTGAGTTTAGGGCCAATCCCCCATAGGGTTTTGTGTGCTATGCATAACGATTTGAACATTATGCGTTCCTTTATTGGAAGCCAGTGCAATGATTTCAGCGCCGGCTTAGCAGACTGTGATCTGGGGATGTTGTGCAGCAACCTGGCTGCACAGTTCTGCACAACCTACAGTTTTCTTGAGGTGGCCTTTGGGGTGCCCAGGTAGAGAGAGTTTCCATAATCTAGCCGGGACAACACCAATGCCTGTACTATGATCCTACGTGCAGTTACAGGAAGCAGCGGGAGAATTTTCCGCATTTGTCTAATAATGCCGTAACAAGAGGCTGCTAATTGTACTGCTTGGTGGTCAAATTTAAGTGACCTATCCAGCCATACTCCCAGGCTTTTGATCCTTTCTTTGGGTTTTGGAGACGGGCCAAGACATTTGGGCCAACTCAGTGCGGGAGTAGTGATGGAATAATTACCAAGGATCATTAACTCCGTCTTGTCTCCATTAAGCTTGAGACACGACTGGTCCATCCAAGTGGCCACCGTTCCCAAGCAAGATTCCAAGTTGGCTGGCACCTTCTTTGGGTGGCTTAAAGCTACCACTAGCTGTGTGTCGTCTGCATAGGTCACAATCTGGATGTTCCTACCTCCTTTGAACAATTATAGTACAATGTTTTGGTTCTTCTTTCGCTTTCGGAGTTAATTGATGTTTCGAGGTTTTGCAACATTATTATTTTTGGGTTCTTCCCTACGTCCCTAAGAAGTGTACTGGGTTTCCTGTTTTCGGGATGTTTGGATACATATGCTCAATATTCATGTTTCCACCACCTCATGTCTGGTTAGGAGTCCCACCAGTGCATTTGTGTTTTTATTTCTGAATATTGTGCCTACACAATTGCACAGCTACTGTTTCACAGCTGGCCACAGGTCATAGACAGAGAATGTTTGGTGAGGAGTAGACAACATATTGGGTGTGACAGGTGGGTTAGGTGTGAACATATAAAAAAAAAAATAATAAAAAAAAATAAGAGGGGAGTACAACTAGATCCCCTAGATTTTATCTATAGGCAGGCTGTAACAGGAAAAAATGTCATACCACAGGCCCTACTACAAGTTTCTCACACATTTGGTTCAAAGCTGGACCATGTGTCCACTGTGATATTAAAGCAGCAACATATTTCAGCAATGCCTGAACGGACTGCTTAAAAATAAAAAAAGAAAGATGTGTGCAACAGTTGAGGGAAAGAAAGAAAATGAATAAATAAATAATTAAGAAAAAAAAAATAGTTTATTGCCTATGGATTGCCTTGTTTTCACTCAGACATATTCCAAGTTCTAACAATTATCTAACGCCCCACCAGCTTGTCACTGGACGATCAATAAATACATCAGTTCCATCTACTAGGCCAAAAACAGATAATGAAAGTTCGTCTGAGATTATGAATGCTGAAATATATGAATTTTTGTGTGCATTAACACGCGCTGCGCAGTTCCTTTCTACTCAGGTATCCAAGAGGAAGGAGAAGGGCCCCATCAGTCCTGAGCTTCCACCAATTTGTCCTGGAACACTGATCTTTGTTCGAAAAACTGTCCGACACTGGAAAGACCCCAAATTTGAAGGACATTTTAAAGTCATAGACTCTTCCCCAACAGCTATCATCATTGAAAAGAGGAAAGGCTAAACGGAACAGGCTTCAGGGTCGACCCTGCACCGCCTCAACACTGAACGACGAACTAGAGGAGGGTAACTTGTTCCCATTGACTGTCCCAGAAGAAGAAGACGATGATCGTTTGGTGGTCTATGGACTCAGCCGCCGCCACACAGAAGTGTCCTATGCGAAGCTATGTATTTGTATTCTACTATTTTATATTATTGTTGGAGTGGCACTCACTATGTTTAACTGGTACGATGTTATTGTCCAATGTGTTCGTACAAAAGCTTGTATTTTACAAACTATTGAAGCTGCCAACACCACTATGTTTTTTGCAACACCACCCCCTCTACCAGCCACCACATATCCTGAAAAAGGCCCCCTTAGCAATACAATAGGTCCAAAGCCCCCTGATAGTAACATTAGCAACACACACACCAGTATGCGCCCTAGGTCCCCGACTCCTTCCCCGGTTGAAAATAATACAGAATGGGACAATACCATTGATCTGACACTACGCCCCCCACTGTTGTCTCGCCGATGCAGACAGGCCCTGCCAGCCTGGTTTCGTGACATCAATAGGGCTGTCGTCTACTCCATCCTGCAACAACTGCAACACCACACGCGCCCACCCCAACTCCAGAATTCTGACGAGTCAGCAGGGGACCATGGGGTCCATAACTCCCTACTAGACAACATGTGGTATAAGAATATGACAACAGCTGGAAAGCAGATAACAAACGAATCCTGCTATGTGTGCTCATACATCCCCCATGCAGTAGGCGCAGATAGACTGATTTTCCTAAGGGAAATACCACCACACACTGTAGAATATCTCCTACACCTGTTGCTCTACAGCAGTGGTTCCCAAACTGGGGTCCGTGGACCCCCAGGGGTCCCTGACACATTCCCAGGGGGTCCGCAGGCAGCTGTCTTAAAAGCAATGCAAAGTTCCTTGTATAATCTGCAGTTTTACAACAACAATAAAAGTGTCAAGATAACTCGAATGATTAATGTACCTGCTGTAGAGAGAGATGGTCGGTAGCACAGAGGGTTAATATGCCTGCTCCAAAGAACGTGCACCATGCATTTTTAATAAAACAGTATTTTATGTGCATAGCTGGGTTACTGCTTTTGTCACAGAGATTCTTTTGTTACTGTGCAGTTCATAAGTTACAATCATAATCTAGCACCGTCAGCTATGAACTGACGTCAAAGAGCTGCATACAAACTGCATGGTACAAGTTAGTATGCCATCTTTTTTCCCAGTCTTTCATTATCCTGATGCTGCCAAAAAGGTATGTTTGGGTAGAATTAAATTGTTATATTAAAGTCAACGCTAACCACTGTGTTACATTCTGAAACCAGATTTTGTGCTTCTCCAAATCAAGCACTCTTAAAAAATGCTTACCAGCATGGATGACATGTGAATCCTACACCTTGAAGTACCCTTTCCCCTATGTAACATTTTCTATACACTGATTTACACGTATGATTCATTGGGGGAGATTTGCTAAGCTTTTGCGCCATGTTTGCGTCACAAAAGTGACACAAAACAACGCAAAATCTTTTTTTTGTAATTTACTTTCCAGCACTAAACTTGTTCCCATGCAACCAACCAAGGTTTCTCACGCTAAACCCAATTTACTAAAAACAGTAGATTAGGTTTAGTGTGAGAACACTGCGCCCTTTTCAACTAGGCACAAGGAAGGAGAAATTCTTTCATTTCTCCTTCCTTTTCTCGACTTTGTATGCGTGCTGCACTGTGCAGCACGCCTATAAAGTGGGAAAAGCTTTCCCTCGTGTCTAGCATAGTATTTTGTACAGGAAGGGTACCCTTCCTGTACAAAACCTATGCTACACTCATGCACACACCTTAGCGCTACAGCGCTAAGGTGTGTGCATGGCACAGGGCTACTGAAATCAGCGCCGGCGCCAGAGAAAGGGGAGGAGAGAGCCATAGCTTTGGAAATATGGCGCTCCCCTGCTCCCTCCCTGTCGCGCAGCACAGCCTCGCGGGGGGGCTGCACTGCTTTGCGCAACTTTTTTGTAAATCTCCCCCATTGTTTCTGTATGTGTGTGATGTAAAGTGCTCTGACACCCTACACTAGTATGAGAGATGCTATAAAACAAATGAAATACATGTGACAGAGGTGCTATGGGAAGAAGAGAGGCACTGTTGGAGGATGATAGGGAGGGATTCATGGAAGAGCCCCAAAAAGATTGTTGTATTGGCGCATAGTAAGGTCATCATTTACTATGCTTTGAAAGCGAATACAATTCAATATATAATTACAAATGTGTTGTAGAATGCACCATTTTCCCCAAAATTTTCTTGGTGGGAGAGCCCCCCAAAGTCCGCTTTGTAGTGGCCAGGCTCACTCGCTGCACTTGGTGTGCACTGTACAGGGACTGGCCTGACAACATTTGCCAGGGCTGCTTTGGGTTCCAGTCCGGCCCCGTCAGGAGCAGGAGCCTCATACTCTAAAATAAAGCCAAATATTGAAAAGTTAGTCGCCGAGATGCAGCACCAACCTTCCTATTAAAAAGTTTCAATTTTGCAAATTTTTTCAATATAAAATACTAAAAGCTTTAGTAATCTGGGTATCTGTTTGGTGTGCACACGTGTGTTTATTTTTTTCGAATTACTGTTTTAATGTTTGAAATTTAAATCGTACGAATTGCTTGGGGGTCCTCGGCTTCCAGTAGTGACTCAATAGGGGTCCTCAGGAGTCAAAAGTTTGGGAACCACTGCTCTACAGAATACAGGGGCAAGTTCAGATTATTGAGGCCAACTTCTCTGAGGTGTTGGTAAATAGAACAGTATGGGACCACACCCCAATGATGCATGAGGTTATCACTGACAATTCCAGAATAGAATAGAAGAGAAGGTAACTAAGATATTTTAGATAGGAGTTCCTGATGTCGACTTTAGTGTAGCTTTTGGTAGGAACAATGGGTTTATGATAACAGGATCACTATCAGACTGTCATGGCTCTTTGCCCCACTCCCCAAATTGCCCATGCCAAAATAGTACGCTTATTTGCACAAATTTACGTCCATGACAAATGGAGTGCCCCAGGTTACTTGAGATATAGAGCAGTGTCCTTAGGGCTACATAGGGTAGACTCAAATTATGAAGATGGGATAGACTGGATGTCTACTTGGGGTGGGGAGAAAATGTCCAAAATTATTAAAAGATTACAAATTAAAGTCAACTCTTCTCTGTTTTCTAGGAAATGGCACGGTACCTGTTGGGCCCAACTCTGGATGCAACAGCACCATCTATAATTTGGACATGCAATATGGCACCTCCAGCCTAATGGACTTCTACTGGGCCTGCGGAGAACGTCTCTATCTCCAACAGCCTCCTCGATGGAGCAGCCTGTGCTCACTAGAACAATGCACAAAGTCTCCCTGATCGTTCCAGCAGCTAATATCTCCCACATCCATGCACATCTCTGGTGTGTTACCTTGCTCCACCGACATCGGCGGCATGCTGAGTACTATGGGTGGACATCATTCAAAGACATACCAAAGGAGTTCTGCCTATTGAACAGGGTCCAGCTATCTTCAAAAAATATCAAGAGGAGGGTATGTGTTCGGATGGGGAGTCTGTGCTGCACATTACCAACGATGAAGAAAATGGCTCCATCACCAAGGCCATCAAAGACTTGAACAACATAGAAAAGAAAATGATTGCTGGAGGAGGTGCCATAGCAGACACAGCCACAGATTGGTTGAACTTTGACTGGATACCTTCATGGCTGTCTGCTCTCCTAAAAATTCTAGTACCGGTTTGCGGTGTGCTGTTGCTCCTCTGTTGTACCATTCAGTTGTTCTGTCATTTTGCTAAAAATACTGATAGTAAATTAGTAGGTATGAATTATGAAGGAATAGGGAACATTCATAAAGCCTATATATATAGGAAAAAGGATAGAACAGGGAATGGGGATAACTTAGCACTTATAGAAGTAGTAGAAGTCACAACGACAGGACTACATTCAATGCAGCCTGCTATAATTACGCAGTGCCAGGTCAGTAGCACCCAACTGACTAGTAGATACCAACTGAGATAGGATTTAAATATGGATCCACCATCACCTACACAGACACCATATACATCACTCATTGACATACCTGAAGGAGAGTATATAGAGTTAAGGAAGACGCAGGAGAGCCAATGTTCCAAATGTGCCAATGCTCCAATGTGAATGACACCCCTGGGATATACCAACTAGGAGGGCCTGCAAGGTATGCTGTAAGAATTTTGTTCAAGAATGAACAAGAGGAGGGCATGAAGCAGAGTCTAGTTTTTACCATGTAGTGCCCCAGGCCCATTCTGTCCACATCTGAAGCATAAGAGTCTCAATTGTCCCTGCCAGCCCACAGACAGGGTTGTGTTAAAATTGTCCACACTGCATTGAGCGTCTAGGAGGCAGTATGCCCCATGCCCTCCTGTACTTTAGGAGAACAAAATTGGCCAAGAGTAAGGAGTGGGGGGCAACTGGGCCAACTGGGACTTTCCACCTTTTGTATTCTTCTGCTTTCTTAAAAAGTTTCCGAGACGTGACGCAAATCATTTTCGATAAATGTTCAATTTCATTATGATTTACGGTCAAACATCAAGTGACCTTTTGGTAAACTTTTGTAATGTAGTGTCACTTCTGTTGTCCAAATATTTCCGAGAAGTGACCAAAGTGTGTTATGTTCTGCGGTCAAGAGCACCTGTTAATGTTTTGATCCTGTGGTTAATAGTTCCGCATTAAACAAGTATAAAAGATCTGCTCCACAGCCCATTCATGGACCACCTTCTGCAGTGTCTGACACGCGTTGGTGCTCCCGGTCGACCGCTCTAATTTAGGCAGCGTCTATTGAGGTTGTAGTGTTTAAGATAGCTTGAAAATCTTTGTCTCTCTCTCTCTTGGTCTCTCATCCCCTCCCTTTTCCTTGCATTGACGTAATCTTAAAACTTACAATGTTGCATGGTTCAGATTATTATTTGAGACGTGTCACTTTGACACTTGATTATCTTTTAAGATTGCACGAAGTTATTTGTTGATTGAAACTGTGCTTTTGACATTTCTTGTCTAAAAATTGTTCTTAAAATAAAGTGCCACTCTGACTCAGTTCCTGCATTTCACACATGTGTCTTATTGTTTAAGATAGCACATTTATAGGGTGAAAAAACCACCCTGCAACACTTGATATCAACCATGGGGGACATTTAGGTATTGTAAAGTTAAAGAAAAGAGTGAAACTATTGTACTGGTGGCCGGGTATGGAAAAGGAAATTGAGGGTGTAGTTAGGTCTTGTCAGGTTTGTGCAAATTCGGACAAAAAACAGTTTTGCTCAGGCCATCCTTTGGTGGGAGGACGATTCCTACCGGACCTTGGGAGGATCTAAGTATTGACCTTTTAGGTCCTGTTTTGGATGGAGATGGGAACCCCAAGCACTTACTAGTTGTAATTGACAATTTTTCCAAGTGGCTGAAGGTGAATGTGGTGGACACTCTAGATAGCAGGACTGTCATTGATTGTTTGGAAAACATGTTTTTGAGAGAAGGGATTCCCAAGTTTATCCTAAGCGACAATGGCCCTCAGTTTTGGTCTAATAAGTTTAACAACTTCCGCACTAGGAATGGCATTATTGGTAAGAAGACACTTGTCTATCACCCTACCGGTAACAGAGTTGTGGAACGGTTCAACAGAATGGTGATTGGTAGCATTCAGGCTTCCATTAGTGTTGGCAGAGATTGGAGGAAGGAACTTTTTAAAACCATCTGGGCCTTCAGAATAACACCCACGGGGACTGGTTATAGTCCATTTAGGATTTTAAGAGGTAGGGAGCCCTTCACTAAGGATAATGTAGCCTGGAAGATTTGCAGCAAGTGGTCACCCGCTGTGGTAAGAGCCAAACTAAGGAAAATGCAGGAGGTTTGCAAATCGCATTACAATCAGAAACATGGCACCAAGGACGTGTATCTTAGCCAAGGTGATTGGGTGAGGGTGAAGTTGGGTTCAAAACCAAGAAAGGGGAGAGCAAATTTTCTAATCCCTTGCGGGTAACTGAAGTGTATTTTAGATCTACTAAATTGAGTGATGGAAAAGTATGGCACTTTGGTAGAATATATGCAAAGAAGGCATGAAGTTCCTCAGAAGCAAGCGACAAGGAGACGAGATACTATGAGGTGTGGGTGGTAAAAGGTAACTACATACCTCATCAAAGATAAAGGCAAAAAAGGGGGAAACCCCTTTATGGAACTAGGGCTCTCACACACCCAGCAAGCTAGGTGTCATGCTTCATCATATGAGCCTGCCCCTCGTCAGGTCGGCGCTGCAATACCTGACGGGCTCCCGAACCGGGGCTCTTTAGCGGGGATCTTCTGTTCCTGCCGGTGGGTGCAGTGGGGGTGAGTGGCCTAGTGTGTGTAGATGTAAAAAGAAAGTGGATTAAAACAGGTCAGTTAGTCCTAGCCATAATTTAATTCATAAGGTAAACCGCCTGATTAAAAATATATAGAGAGAGGCAGTGCACTAGATGTAATATGTCTAGTCATGTAGCCCTACTCTCAGTTGATCGACATGTTTCGTGCCTCTAATGTCAGGGGATCTGGGCACTTCCTCAGGATCAGAGTGAAATACTATCTACACTACGTGGTCAAGTAACATCTACGTACCACGTGTTCAGGTCAGTGACCTGTAATACAAACAAAAGGTGAAAATAAGTTAACCACAGAATCTAATATAGCACTTGTATTGTATCGTATCTCATCAGCCTTAAAACAGAAAAACGAAGAAAAACGAAGAAAAACCATTATATAGGTACCACTGTAATCGTGTTTATCTTAGCGGGCCTCTATGAGTAATGAACTGGTAAAAATGCACTATTCTTACCATATTGTGCTCATAAAAATATTTTAAAATCATTGTGTTGTCAAATAGTACATACTAATAAAGTCTATACATATAAACACTCTTGGTAGCGCCTGGTGAACTATTAGACGATAGAGGAGATTCAAAGACTCACCTATCCTGTTGTCTAGAGTTGCTAGCAACAGTACCGGCGGTCATAAAATGGACACCGATGTGGGTCCTAGAAATGCAAGCCAGAATAGTTAGGACGTTATGGCTGACAATGAGTAAACAGAAAGCCATGTACAGGAAGACAGAGGGCCAACAAGGGTAAAACCAGCATTCAGATGCGGCAAGGAAATCAGGCTAACCCTGTGTGGTCAGCCGTAATACTGGATAGTCGGTGGCACCCAGGGCAAGACATATCTAAGCGATAACGAGGGGCACACAAGAGATGACAATGCTCAACCGTCTGTCCCATAGAGGTAGTAGTGCCGTATTGGAGCTTGACCCAGGGCAACACATGTCTAAGTGATAGCGAGAGGCACACAAGAGATGTAGATGCTCAACCGTAAATCCCATAGAAATGGTAGTGCCGTTGTGGAACATGAGAACCGGCGGTAAGGGACCACACGGGCAGCTGAAATCAAAGGCTACAACTAAATAAGGCTTACCTCTGCATTGGTGCGATCCGAAGTCCGTAGTAGCAACAATTCGCACTGAGATAATACTCACCCGCGTGTGACCACGCCAAGCCTGCGACCTACCCTGCCGCCGGAACCGGGATGGTACCTGGTTGCCGGACTGCCCTGCAGATAAGGCAGTCGCTCGCTCGACGGTGGGTGGAGTCGCGCGATAGAGTATAATCTCGCGTGACTAGGGGGACTGTTCGCTCCTACTTGAGGGAATGGAAAGTAGAGCGGCCATATTGGAACGGACCGGAAGTATGAGGAACCGGTAACTAAACACTGGGTTGAGCGCTGCCTATGGTAAAACTCCCAGTCTACTCAATTAATACTGGAAATTAGCTGGTCAGGTTGCAGAAGAAAATGAAACAATTACATAAATAAATAAGGAATCCTGTTGGGGGGGGAAGGGGGGAGGGGGGGTTTGGGTGCCGATAAACCCAAGAAAAGCGACTAATGAACTTAATAGTGGCGTGATTGAAGAATCAAAGTATTAAACTGCACCCGATGGTGAGCATTGCTATCTCCTTCTTCCTTTCAAGTGAAGCATAGGGGTTACCCTCAAATCATTCATGGCTATGTTCCATGACTGCTCGCCACATATCTATTCTTTACCTGTCTATGGGGGCCTTAACCGCAATTTTATGTGACCCCCGGGGATCAAGGACGGAAAAGGGGGGGGGGGAACAATGATGGCATGAAATCACTCCACAAAGATGGGTTTCATAGGGCCTGCGTACGAACCCGCCCGTATGGCTTATGTTCCTTAATGGTGGAATAATTGTGTCTAGATGAGTGAGCCCCATGGGATGTCATCATTCAGCCCCTCAATATGTGTAGACAGTCTCAAGACCCACCTCTGCTCAATTTTAAATAGTGCTGATTTAGAGATCTGTGGGTGTGCTTCCAACACAATCCAATGTAGTGAGTCTGGGGGGTGTTGTGCCTCTTTGAAATGTCTGTATAACCTTGTGGTGATTCTTTGGCAACGTATGTTGCTCCTGTGTTCGGTTATTCTGGTTTTGACTGTCCGCATGGTCATCCCTATATACTTCAAGCCGCATGGGCAGGTGATCATGTATATACATTGTTTGGTGTTACAATTGGTGTGTTTATTCAGGGACCATTTGAAATTAGTCAGTAGGCAAATCTCTTTGATTGCAACAGTGAATTTGCACACTGTGCATGAGCCACAAGGGTGATGTCCTTTCACTGCTGGGAGGCCCCACAGGTTCCTTTGTGTATTGATCGTATGCTGTTTGGGTCTTGTGTGTATTAAAATGTCTTTTAAGTTACGAGTTCTTTTGTATGCAAACCTTGGCTTAGGTATTTGCAGGTCACCAGTGCCAAGAATGCCCCAGTGTTTCAAAATGATCTTTTTGGTTCTAGCTGAATTAGGTGTAAACGATGTCACGCATGTTAGTATGTCCGTAGTAGGTTTTTGATGTACCTCAAGTAGGGCTTCTCTGGGGTTATTTCTTGCTCTTTTCATAGAGTCATTGAGTATTCTTACGGGGTAGCCTCTGGCCTTGAGATTGGTAGCTAAATCAGCTGCTTCTCTCTTGTAATCAGTGACCATCTTACAATTGCGTCTAATGCACAAAAACTGCCCGAAAGGTAGATTGTCTTTTAGTGCTTTCGGATGGTGACTTTTATATAGGAGTAAGCTGTTGCGATCAGTGGGTTTCCTATATAAGGTTGTGGTAAGTGTACCCTCACTCAGTATAATGTTAAGATCAAGAAACGGAACAGTCGTTTCTGAAATTGTGTGGGAAAATTTCAGGTAATCATTCTTGTTATTTATCCACTCCACAAATTCTTCACATGTGGTGCGGGGACCATGCCAGAATATGAGGATATCGTCTGTGAAACGTTTCCATAGTTTCAAATTGTTGTGGTAAGGGTTATTGTTGTTGTTAACCACATCTTTTTCAAATGCTGCCATGTAAAGGCAGGCCACACTGGGAGCAAATGTACTACCCATGGAAGTACCCTGGCTTTGATGGTAAAGTTGTTGCTTAAACTCAAAGAAATTCTCAGTCAAAGCCAGGGTAGCGCACTCCATAATAAAGGAGATGGGTGTTGGTGATGACCAATCTACAGATCTCAAAGCTGACTCTACAACTGTCAAGGTAGCTCCCTGAGGGATGTTTGTATACAAGGCCTCCACATCGAGGGTGACCAGGAGGTCAATCTCATCGGTGTTCTGCGTTTCCTCAATAATTCTGAGGATATCCGTTGTGTCTCTCACATACGATGGTGTTACCCTCACCAATGGCTGTAGAAAATGGTCACAAAACTTAGAGAGTAGCTCGAGTAATGAACCAATGCCAGAAACAATAGGTCGACCAGGAACCAGGGTAGTACCCTTGTGTATCTTAGGTAGGGTATAAAAGTACGGAACCCTCGGTTCATTGGCAATCAGAAAATCAGATTCTTTGTGACTAATCCAACCATTGGTCTCAGCTTCGTACACCATCGTGGAGATGGCGGTGGTTAAGCGTGTGGTTGGGTCTACTGTAATAGGGGTGTAATACCTATTGTTAGAGAGTTGACGTCTGCATTCTGCGTCATAGTCAACAGTGGATTGGACTACAGTAGCTCCACCCTTATCAGCCTGTTTTATCGTTATGGTTGAGTCTTCTGCAAGCTCCCTAGCTATCAAAGACTCCGCATTGGAGAAGTTGTGAAAGGGACAGTGGTCAGGGGGTAGCGCTAATTCCTTGAGTACTGCCTGTTCAAAAGCTAGTACCTCAATGGGGACCATGCTATTGTTTGGTTTGAACGAGGAAGGGTTCCTCAATCCCGAGTCATCTTGTTCAGTGAGTAGTCTGTCCTGGAAGTACGACTTCAGTCGTATTTTCCGGAACAGATTTTGCACCTCACAATGGTCCCTAAACTTATCCTCTCTAGGGGTAGGGACAAAGCTAAGGCCCATCTGTAACACCGCTTTCTCAGGTTCAGTGAGGGTGCGTTGTGACAGGTTGACCACTAATTCCTCTTGCCTTGTGTTTTGCTCCGGGTGTCCATGCCTCCTGTGGGCTGGTCCTGCCATTGGACCTGCTTCTGATGTCCTCTTCTGTTGCGCCCTCTTCCTCTGCCCCAACCTCTGTCTAAAAAAGAGGGGTTACTGTGGTTGAAGAATTGGGGTGGTCCCTGCTGGTATGGAGGGAACTGCCAAAAGGGCGGTGGAGGGCCCTGGTATATAGGGGGTCCCTGATAAGCTGGTACATTATAGTACTGATTAGGGCGTTGGTAGAATAGCCAGATACAACAGAATCATGTATTGGGAGAGGGTTCGTGGTTGTGATTCCAGTTCCCTCACCGATTGGATGTGGGATGAAGTCACTAACATGTGTAATAGTGCGTCTTCTCCCCCACCCTTGGAAGCCAATTCTGGCTAACTTTTGCCAGGAGAGGACGTTCTTGGCATCTCCACTAGTGGTTCCTCCAGTCAGAGTCGGGGGACCTCAGCCACTTGTAAAGGTAGGCAAATTGTCCTGCCCAAGAAGTTCCAGGATTTTGTCATGTAAAGCTATGTATATTTTTGGTTCCCAGAAGAGGGAGTGGTGGTGTTGGCACATTTTATTGTTTTCTCTATTATATTGTTTTTCTATAGTTCCAATTTGTGTTGCTTGCACCATGTTGGAATCTGGTTATTCGAGGCATTGCTCTTGTTGCCTTGCTGTGCATGACTGTGATTCCTCCTTCATTATGCCCAGTAGCGGCTTGTGGAGGGAGTGCTGCGGGGCGGTGGGGTGGGGCGGGGGAGGAGCAGGGTGGGAGGTAGTAAACTACGGCATACGGCCGAACAGAGGTAAGTAAACAAATAAATAAATAAAACGAATTTTGTTGTACGCGCTGCATCGCATTTGGCAATGCAGCGCGCGCAATGAAATTCGTTTTATTTATTTATTTGTTTACTTACCTCTGTTCGGCCGTATGCCGTAGTTTACTACCCCCCACCCTGCTCCTCCCCCGCCCCGCCCCGCAGCACTCCCTCCACGAGCCGCTACTGATTATGGCTAAGTATTGTTTGTATTTTGTAAAGAGGGAAGATGTGGTATCCTAGTTACCAACTCCTTGGTGACTGGATGCCACAGGTTCCAGAATGTTGGGGGGCCAGTGGGCAGTTGCTAAGTGTGGTGCCAGAGGAAGGTTGTACCTGCCTGTTCTCTCCTACAATAAAGATACTACTGCATTACTTACCGCGTCATTAGTCCTTACATTCGTGAGCCCACCTCATTTTGTGACATCTAGAAAGAAGCTCCCATGATTTTCTTTATTCCAGTTTATTCTTCACATCACAAGTCTACTCCTCAATGTCTGTGGGAGCACTTTATTGGGCACGTTGGGTGATTCACCAACACACATCTCCTTGTTCCCTGGAAGCATGTTATCATTATGCAGTTCATGTTACTTTTAATCAGAAAATACACTTTTCCAGTAAGCCTTCAGTGCTTTCATTTCTGACATGCACAGGACACGCTTGGTACCAACCATCTTGCAGACATCCAATGCTCGGAGTTCTGGTGGACACTCTCTGGATATCCAGCAGGGCTCGGTGTCTTAGGGGAATGCATTGGCGAAGACAAAAGATCTGGCTTTAATGTGCTGCTGCAGGAAAGCATTGGCATGGACATATGTCTTTATCATGTATTAGCACATTAAACCTGAACCTATAGTCCTTCCAAATGTGTATTCTAATGCTGTCTTGGTTCCCAGTGTGCGAAATGGTAGCCCCACCAATACTGTTTAGTTCTAGCCCCCCCCCGCAGTTCTGGTCTAGTTGCGCCCCTGATTGCAGTTGTACAATAAACATCCATCAAAGGAAAGGTGACCATTGACTCATTTACAATCACTAGAGAGGGTCACCCTTGCTTTCTAAATCGCATTTTCATCCATGAGATTGTAGTGTGGCCCTACGTATATCACATCAAAGTGTAAGATCATCACCCATGTAAATCGGTGTGATTAAAAGACCTTATATGATATATTGTTGGGTCCTCGCCCACAGGTACCACCCGTGGCTTGCTTCGTCATCGGATCCACGTCCCACTCACCTAGTTTGGGTGAGTGGGCTCGATGCATTTGTAAGTGGAGCGCTTGAACTATTGTTTAGGGATTTGTCAAGTTAAAATTGCCTGCCGGATCCTAGTGTCTTTTTAATGGGTTGGTCCTTTGGCAAGTTTAAAAACAATGTGATGTTACGGGGGTGTAGTGGCCCCATACATCAGTGGCTGACATGTTTCAAATGTTTAAATGCCCATAAGGGTCAGTCGGCTTTCTTCAGGACCGTAAAAGTTATGATATTCTTGTGATAATAAACTTGTGTAAGGTTGCTTGTTGCAGCCAGTGTCACAAGGTTTCTTACATAAATGTGGTAGAAAACATGCACGCAACTTATACAGACCAATTGTTTGGACTCTTCCCTTTGTTATGGTTTGAATTAGCCTACATTCCAGTTAGGCTTCATAAGGTTGACGGGCGGGACCGTCCTTGTAGTCACACTTGCATCAAAGGACTGGGTCCGCCTCCTCACCTACTTGGCTTCCCGTAACCCTGCATTAACATTCAAAAATAAATAATAAAGCTCTGGGAGGCAGAGGGTTCCAACCTCATCATATGCTTCTCACCCCTTCAAGTGTTGAGCTAGAGCACTGACCCAGGCCAGTCATTGAACAGAACAATGCCTAGCAGATTGTAGAACACATTTAGAATTGCTGCACTCTAAAAACAGAAACAAAGCTATTGTCCCAAGGTACATTTTATCTATGTGCTTTTAGTATATGACAAGATGAACCCACAGTTAATTTGGGAAAAAAACACACACCTGAAATGGTTTTTGAAGTTAAACATTAGTACAACATAGTCCAAATTGCGAAGAAAAAGAACAAATAACGAAGACTCTTGTTTAGACTGGCTTCAGATTACAGGCACTTGTGCGTACGTGGACTGAAGGAAACCTCTAGGCAGGGAGGCAGTTTACATTTTAAATTGCCAAGTGCTTTTGCATTTTTATTTGTTGTAAATTTATTTATGCAGCACACCATTCTGGGCAGTTTACGAGACGAAGAGAATGAGAGCCATGCCATCAAGGAACAATAAACCATAATGCAATGCACAGGAAGGCAATAAACCATCTTATTTTAATATATCTGTCTTTCCTGCCCCAGTTGTGTTCCGTCCTTTATGGTGTGAAGGCCCTAGGAGGCTACTCTGCACCAAAGGACATTTGATAGAAATGTGTGCAGAAATAAAGTCTGGGATGTGTATGGAATGATGGCACATATCTTAAATGACAACAGAAGAGAATTAGAGCCCTGTTATTTAGCCAGCAACAACGTTTGCTGTATAGTGAGTGATTGATATAACACTATATTCAGGAAAAGTGCTGTCCTCCCTTCAGCGGGGTGCTTAAGGGCTCCCTGGGGGTCCTTCACCACAACCAGCAAGCTCTGCGAGGCAAAGAGCTTTGCTGGCAGAGCCTAGAGAGTGAACAGAGGTGCCCTGTTTCAATGCCTGGACAAAACATATTGTTCTTTTCTCAAAGATAACAATTTCTTGGGTGGTAGCAGCATAAGGATTCTTAGCAGCTTCTTTCCAGTCAATATCAGGTGATCTAAACACAACAGTATGGACCTGGGCAGCAAGGTGTAGAGAGCCATCCGGCCTCTACCCTCACGATACACCCACCACATCACTGCCTGGGCCGGGCGTGGCCCAAGGAGATAAATAAAGGGGCGTAAGGTCGCTCTGGGCCTTCGCTCACACAGTATCACTGAGTGCACGTCTGTCCTGTTCTGAGCAGCGCCGCAACCGACTAGGCCTCACCTAACGGCTTGCATTGGGCACCCTCACAAGTCACTCCCAACCTGTCAGCAGAACGCGTGACACACCACCCTTAGACATTGGGATAAGAGGCAAGCTGTAAGCGGTCCTAAACACTAGGAGATGAAGTTAAGAAACAGAGCAGGCCAGAGTGGTAGATGGTGTCGCTACATACCAATGTGAGCTGGTTGACCAGAGACACCGAGACACCGCGATGACTGTGGCAGCAGTGGAAAGTTTATGGGTCACGTGGGTCTCCCCCGTCAGGCGAACACTTTTCTTGACATATACTGGATCAGAAGTTAAAATAATAGTTTGACTTTTGAAGAATATTTTGGGAATAATGTTTATTTATTAATTTGTGTATTGTTCTAAACTTACCTTAGGGACACTATTATAAAGTATATCTGTCAACATTAGCGTAATTTAACCCCCACTCTTTAGGTCCCACAGTCTCTTCAAGGACAGAGAGATTAAGATGAAGCATTCCACCTAGGTGGACGAGGGCCCAGCTTCGTCAATTCTGTATAGTTCTGGACAGACAGCAGGCTAACCCACACGGGGCTATTGCTGTTTTTTAATCCAACTCCACTCAGAGGATTAAGACCTGGTCTACGTACCTTATTTATTTATTACGGCCCTCATTACGAGAAACCTGTCAAAAGATTTGATCTTGATCGCACCACCTGATAAGCTGATCACTCCTCATAGACACCCTAAGGTAAAACCTTAAAGAAAACATACAAACGCACGAGTATGTGTTGTATTCTCTCCCTTAGCTTCCTTCATGCTGTGGCCTTATGCTGCAGTCTAATGTTCTAATTCTTATGAGTATGTTCTACTGTTGCCTGGTTGCCTTGTTGTTGAGTTTAGCCTTATTCAAAAGGCTTGGAGCGTGGTTGAAGCTGCATGCAGATCTTCCCATGTCTCCTGTCTGCCGTATAGCTGTTTGCCAATAAACTCATCAATATCAGCATCCTTGTGCCTGGCTCATCACTACAAAATTGTGGCGACGACCTGGCTACACGGCAACACGCTGGACCCTGCGTGTGCATTCTTTTCTACAAAAGAAAACTGAAGACTCCTACCTTCTTCGGCGGTAAGGCAGATTATTTTATTTTCATGGGCACTCCTGGACTCTTCTCTCGGCGCCCTGCTTCCAAGTTTATTCTATGCGCTGCACACTATTGTCTTCTCTTCGACAAGCGTCTCCTGTAGACTTCTGTTTTCACTGCTGTGTGCAGCCTCCGCTGTTAAGTGCTTGCGCTTCCACAGTTTGCCCATTAGTTTCTTTACGCATCGACTCCGCGCATCGTTTGAGCCTCCCGTACTGCCTATTATTGCCTGACGTGCTCGCTTTACGTACGGTCAGCAGTAGGCCCGAATCTGCCTGACTTTGCCTGCCTGACGTGCTCGTCATATGCACGCTCCAAAATATACTCGAACCTGCCTGACTTTGCTCCTCCTACGCGCAGGACAACTCACGCAGAATTTCTCTACCATGACTCGTTTGACGTCATAATCAGCATTCGACAAGTGTTTCACCGGCGCTTCGCAATTAGTACTGTTGCCTAGTAACATCTTGCCATCTTCATTTGATCTGTACTGCACTAGAAGCCAGTCACAACGATTGGCACGTTGTTCTTTTTGCCGTATTTACTGTCAATCTTAAGTGCAGTGAACTGCTGATTACTACGTTTGTACACTACAGTGGATCTCATAACGGTGATCCACACACCAATACAGTTAAAATTGTATTCTGTTTAAATTTTATTTGCCTCACACAAAGCCAGTCACGGTGATTGGCACACCTTTAATTCGTTTTTCTGGCACTTTATTATGAGTGGTTATCTGCATTCTACATGCACTATTTTCACATGCGGATTCCACTGCGGTGATTCGCACACCATTTAAACAAATTACCAATATTCTAATATTACGTGCTTATATTCAGTCGGTGATCCCTACATCTCATACCTACACAGCAGAGCTCAACGCAGTGATCCGCACACTTCTTTCTTCATTTTTTTAATTATCAAGGCAAATTGACACTCGGTGATTCGCACACCCATGTAGTATTGTGTTTACTTTTATATTCTATTTTTCTCTCTTCCTTGTGTCTTATTTGTTTTATTTCCTCCAGCACTGTTTGGTTTGTCTCTTTCTGCCTTATACCTTACTTTTCAACACTTCTACGTCATTCCTTCTCTTCATTTCCATTCATTTTGGTTTCTATCATAACTATGCAGTCTGTTGCTCCTCCTCCTTTGTTTCTGGAGTCTCCAGGAGAACCTCCTGTTCGATGGGAGATTTGGTTTGATGCTTTCAAGACTTATCTTGGAGCGATTGGTGCTTCCAGATTTAGCAGTGAACGTAAAAAATGTCTTCTTCTCCATTCCTTGGGGTTTGAGGGTAGGTCTATCTTTAAGCACCTTCCTGAAATTCCTCACCTTCCAGATGATGACGTTGACAATTATCAAGACACCATAACAAAACTCAAAATGAGATTTGATAAACAACTGAGTCTCATGGTTTTACGTCACAAATTCTTTAAGAGACATCAAGGTGAAGGAGAAGATGTAGACTCATACATTTCTGTACTCCGCAGACTGGCCTCTGTTTGTCAATTCGAAGCATTCACAGATCAGTTAATCAGAGACCAATTTGTATGCCAGTGCAAGGACAAACACATCCGTCAGAAGTTGTTGACTCTTAGTAATCCTACTTTGGATGAGACAATTAAAATAGTAAAAAGTATTGAAACTTCCCAAATTTGGCTGAAGGAATTAGAAGACAAATCTCTTGAGTCTGTAAATGTTTTTATAGCTAATACTAAGGGTAAACAGATTGATTTTCGTTATTCTTCTCCTAGGAATACTACAGGGAAAAACCATTCTGTGGTGAAAAATTTGTCAGATTATTCCAACACTAAACAAATGTGTTATCGTTGTGGTAATCCACCTCATCAGAAGGGTGGGAAGTGTCCAGGTGCTAATGTTGTTTGCAATTATTGCAAAAAGGTAGGGCACTTTGCTAAGGTATGTTTAAAAATGAAAAATCGAAAAAAAACAGTTGCGTGTGTGTTAGAATCTGATCACAAGTCTGACTCTGACGTGGTCTCAGTAGTTACTGATGTACATGATCCTGAACCAGTTGAAGGAGATCCAACTAATTGTGTCAATCCTATTGTTGAGATCTGTGTTGGTGATAAGCCTTTAAATTTACTAGTTGAATCTGGTGCCAGAATCACAATGATAACGCACAAACTGTTCTGTGAAACATGGGGAGACAGGCATCTCGAACCTCCTGATCGCTCCCCTGTTTCGTATGAGGGACGAAGAATCAAACTCTTAGGGTACATTGAAGATGTGTTGATTTTCAAGGGAAGAAAGATTAGAGGCAAAGCCTATGTCGCTCTTAAGGGGTTGAACATTCTAGGATGGTACCACCAAGGATTGTTCGGCATGATTTTAAAGCCAGGTTCAAAAGAACAAGTTCTTGTAGTTTCGGAAGAGTACCAGCAATGTAAATGGAAAGAAAGGTTTCCATCTGTTTTTGGTGATGGTTTGGGAATGGTACGGGGTTTCAAACACAGGATCATTGTGAAATATGGAGCACTTCCTGTTAAACACAAGCTGAGAGGTGTACCTTTCAGTGTCAGGGTCGATCTTGAAAAGGAACTCAAGTCTTTGTGCGATCAAGGCAACATTGAACCGACAGAGTCTTCTCTCTGGCTCTCGCCTTTGGTCGCTGCACGCAAGAGGTGTGGGAAGTTACGTGTTTGCGTAGACTTGAGGTCCTTAAATAAAGAGATTTGGATTGACTCTCACCCGCTACCCAAGATTTGCGACCTATTTGATTGTGTCAGGGGCTCAAAGTACTTCTCCAAGTTAGATTTGGCTAGTGCCTATCATCAAATAGAGTTGCATCCCGACTCATGCCCCCTCACAGCGTTTGTGTCACCCCTGGGCACATTCCAGTAAAAGCGGATGCCTTTCGGGTTATCCTCGGCTGCATCTGTATTTCAACGCATCATGCAGAATCTACTTGGTGGCATTGAGGGAGTTCTTGTGTTTCAAGATGATGTGTTGATACATTCCAAAGACATCCCATCACATGACTCCTTACTTAGCAAGGTGTTGGAGATTTTCCGAGAGCATGGTGTGGTGGTTAAATCAGAGAAGTGTAAATTTCTCATTGAGGAGATTGAGTATCTCGGTCATCTTATTTCTAGTGAAGGTATTAGACCCAGGAAGGGGCTCTTAGATGCCATCACCCATGTTTCTGCACCAGTTGACAAGACAGGAGTCAAGTCTTTGCTTGGTCTTTTGGAATACTATTCCAAATTTATTTCCAATTATGCCACCATTGTACGACACATTAGCTCCCTTCTCAGAAAAGGTGTTAAGTTTAGTTGGTCTGATGAGTGTGCGTCTGCTCTCCAATGTGTGAAAGATGGTCTTAATAACAGTGGAGCACTTAAACCCTACGATCCCGAATTACCCACCTGCATAACAGTCGACGCCAGCCATGTTGGGTTGGGCGCTGTATTGACCCAAAATGCACGCAGTGACGAGAATACTGTTGCATTTGCCTCCAGAGTCTTAAGAGACGGAGAGCTACAGTATTCCGTCATTGAGAAGGAACTTCTATCTTGTCTGTGGGCAATTGAAAAATTTCGCCCATACGTCTGGGGTAGACGTTTTCTATTGAGGACTGACCATAAGCCCTTGATCAGTATCCTTGGTTCTAGCACCAGTAAATGCTGTTCCCACAGGATTGTCCGGATGGTGTCTCGCCTTATGCACTACCAATTCGATGTTACCCATGTTTCCGGTGGTAGGAACATCATGGCTGATTTTTTATCCCGGTTTCACCTGAAAAATATTGATGGGGAACATGGTTTTCACGATTCCAATGAGGAAGATTCTGATGACTGTTTTGTTGCCTCACTTAATCTACAGGAACATGACCTTGGCACTGAAGAGAACTGGTTGAAAGCTCTTAGCGATGATGATGTCTTGCAGCAAGTGTGCGAGTTTGTTAAGTGTGGGTGGCCCAGAGAACGTGTCCTTTCTCCATGTCTTCAACATTTTTGGAAGGTTGAGTCTGAGATATCTCTGGAGGGTGGAGTTTTGCTGCGCTCTGACAAGCTCATTGCCCCACAGAGTCTTAGAAAAGGGATCATTACCAAAGCTCATGATGATCATTTGGGTTCTACCTTCACAAAACGACACATACGAGAATTTTTCTGGTGGCCCTCTATGGATACCGAAATCAATGATGTTGTTGACATGTGTGTTGTGTGCCGTACTGCTGATAAAGGGTTGAAAGTGTTGACTCCACCTCTTCTTCCTATCGAGTACCCTTCTGGACCTTGGAACAAACTCGGTTTAGATATTATGGGTCCATTCGAAAGCTTACCTCGTGGTTGTCGATTCATTTTGGTACTTATTGACTATGGGTCAAAGTGGCCAGAGATTAATCTGGTAAGAGATCCCTCCTCTGCCATCGTTATTTATTTCCTTAAAGAAGTTTTTATGAGGGAAGGCTTTCCTGAAACCATGGTCACAGACAATGGGACACAATTCTTTAGTGCCAGTTTCCAGTCATTCCTACAATCCTGTAACATAAAACATGTGAAGAGTTCTCTTTATCACCCCCAGTCTAATGGCCTCGTTGCGCGCTTGAACAGCGTTGTGGGTGACTGTATCAAATGGGCGAAGTCTGGTAACCATGATGTGGTTAAGTCCCTTAGCAGCATGCTTTGGTTCTATAGAACAACTCCCCATTCTACAACCAAAGTATCTCCCTTTGAACTGTTAAGAGGAAGGAGAGCCAACACTAGTTTTAAGCCCTCTTGGATGAACAAATGGATTAAGACCATTTCTGATGAGGAATATCTTATGGATGTGGCCAGAGAAAATGTCTCTATCTCCCTATCCAAACAAAAAGCTTGGTATGACAAGAAGAGAGCTGTTAAAACTGTTCCTGTGGTTGTGGGAGATTTGGTACGTGTAAAGTCTCCTAAACACGTTAAAAAGGGACACAGCAAGTTTGGTGATCCCATTACTGTAATTAAGGTGGGAAGGAATGCTGTCCAGGTCGAAGGAGGAAAATGGTGGAATGTAGGTAAGATTGTTAAAGTCAGGAATGTACCACTTGTTGATTCTGACTCTTCTCTAGGTCATGATGTTTTTGTGCCCTCCGAAGTTTCTGGTAGGAGAAGCACTAGATTGAGGGTCATTCCCAGTAGATACTGACTATGATCCTCTTATAAACTGTACCACTTCTTATTTTTAAGATCTGTTATTTTGTATGTTTTTTTTTACTTTTATATTTTTGTTTTTTTAATGTTTATTGAGAAAGGAGGATATGTTGTATTCTCTCCCTTAGCTTCCTTCATGCTGTGGCCTTATGCTGCAGTCTAATGTTCTAATTCTTATGAGTATGTTCTACTGTTGCCTGGTTGCCTTGTTGTTGAGTTTAGCCTTATTCAAAAGGCTTGGAGGGCGGTTGAAGCTGGATGCAGATCTTCCCATGTCTCCTGTCTGCCGTGTAGCTGTTTGCCAATAAACTCATCAATATCAACATCCTTGTGCCTGGCTCATCACTACAGTATGTCACACACTTTTATTTCACTGGTTTATACCAACTCTCGAAGTTGCATAAATACAGTGTAACTTACACAAGCCATAAGAAAGGCGTAATTTTAGGAAACTCCTTGTAAATCTGGCTCTTTATTTTTTAAATCCCTCTGAATAGAGACATCTTAGTTATCATTTTTCCTTTTTGTGGGTTTTTTATTTTGAGTAATCGTATGTGGGAGGTCTCTGAGGGTGTAATTCGCAATGGTCAGAGGGAAAACATTTTTACTTACATGAACTGTAAAGAACGTTTAATTTCGACTATTAATAAAACATTTGGTTGATTTGCATATATTTTATGTCAATAATGAAGAGTATATGCCCTGTAAACATTCCTAAATAATCTTGATTTTACCTATATTTCTTATTATTAACATTTTTTCTCTTGCTTAACATCTTTTCCTACAAACACATTTTAAATACTGCATGAATTGCTATATGTTGGTATACTTTATGCACAAGTTACACTAGGTTTATATGTGTAAAAAGTAGCTGCTTGGAGTGGGAAATGTGTTTCCTGTTCAACTTCTTCTCCGTCCATAAATTAGCATTCCTTAGCATCGGGGGGGAAAACATAAGTTTCTGACATCTTCAACTGCAAAAGGACGAGGGCTCAGTTATTTTTCATACGCTGGATCATGTCCCTTGGAGATGGCAGAATCTTTCATTCTTAGCCAATCCAACACCCAACTAAAACCAGGTGTCGACTACGAAACCTCAACAGCATATGCCATAGGTTTGCAGGAAATCCAAAAGGCAGCGAAGATATAAAACGTTAAAGACTCATGTCCAAGCATCCATGTCTCCTTGCTCCCAGTGTCTGTGCTTCCCTGCTCCTGTACCTTTGTGTCCTTGTTAACCTGGTGTCTGTCCAGTCAGGTATCCATGACTCCCTGCTCCTGTGCCTTTGTACCCCGGCTCCACTGTTGGTGAGGGCCTCACCCTGTGCCTTTGTACCCATGCTCGACTGTTGGTGTCTCCTTCGTCCAGAGTCTGTGTCTCCCTGCTTCTGTACCTTTGTACCCATGCTCGACTGTTGATGTCGCCCTCATCCGGTGTCCGTGTCTTCCTGTTGCTGTGCCTTTGTGCTCCTGCACCACTGTCGGTGTCTCCCTCATCCAGTGGCCATGTCTCCCTGTTCCTATGTCTATGTCTCCCTATTCCAGTGTCGGTGTCTCCCTCATGCAGTGTCTATGTCTCCCTGCTCTGTGCCTTTGCATCCTGCTTCCCTGTCCGTGTCTCCCTCGTTCAATATATGGGTTTCCCTCCTCCTTTGCCTTTGTGTTTTTGCTTCACTGTTAGTGTGTCCCTTGTCCAGTGTTCGTGTCTCCCTGTTCCTATGTCTATGTCTCCCTCAAGCAGTGTCCACATCTCTCTACTCCTGTGCCTTTACATCCTGCTTCACTGTCCGTGTCTCTCTCTGGTTCAGTCTAAGGGGTCTCCCTCCTCCTTTTGCCCTTCTGTTTTTGCACCACTGTTATTGTGTCCATTGTCCATGTCTCCCTCCTCCTGTGCCTTTCTGTCCTTGCTCCAATGCCAAAGTCTCCCCCATTTAGTGTCCATGTATCCCTGCTCCTGTGCCTTTACACCCCTGGTCCCCTGTTGGAGTCTTCCTCATCCTGTGCTTTTGTGCTCTTACTCCACTATTAATGTAATAGTAATGTAATACTCATGTAATCCAAAGTCCTTATGTAACGCAACTGGTTCTTTTGTAAAGCGCTCTGACACCTTCGGGTAATGTTCGCGCTATATAAAATCGCATTAAATAAATAAATGTCTCCTCCATCAGTGTCCGTGTTTCCCTGTTCCTGGACCTTTGTGTCCCTGCTCCACTTTCGGTGTGTCCCTCGTTCAGTGTCTGTGTCTCCCTGCCACTGCTCCCCTGATGGTGTCGCCTTTGTCCAGTGTTAATGTCTCCCTGCTCTGCCTGTGCCTTTGTGTCCCTGCTTCATTGTCAATATCTCCCTCCTCCAGTGTCAGTGTCTCCATGCTCCTGTACCTTTGTGTCCTTGGTCCATTCTTGGTGTGTTCCTCATCCAGTGTCTATGCCTCCCTGTTGCTGTGTCTATGTCTTCCTACTCCAGTGTCCGGGTCTCCCTCATTCAGTGTTCATGTCTCCCTTATCCTGTGCTTTTGCATCCTACTTCACTGTCTGTGTCTCCCTCATCCAGTGTTCATGTCTCTATGTTCCTGTGCCTTTGTGTCCTTGCTCCACTGTCTGAGTCGCCCTCATTTAGTGTCCATGTCTCTCTGCTCCTATGCTTTTGCATCCCTACTGCCCTGTTGGTGTCTCCGTCGTCCAGTGTCCGTGTCTCTCTGCTCCTGTGCCTTTGCGCCCCTGCTCCACTGTTGGTGTCTACCTTATCCTGTGCCTTTTTGGTCTTCCTCCACTGTTGGTATCTCCCTTATCCTGTGCCTTTTTGGTCTTGCTCCACTGGTGGTATCTCCCTCATCCTGCGCCTTTGTAGTCTTGCTCCACTGTTGGTATCTCCCTCATCCTGTGCCTTTTTGGTCTTGCTCCACTGTTGTTGTCTCCCTCATCCCGTGCCTGTGTGTTCTTGCTCCACTGTTGGTGTCTCCCTCATCCTGCGCCTTTGTGGTCTTGCTCCACTGTTGGTGTCTCCCTCATCCCGTGCCCGTGTGGTCTTGCTCCACTGTTGGTGTCTCCCTCATCCTGTGCCTTTTTGGTCTTGCTCCACTGTTGGTATCTCCCTCATCCTGTGCCTTTGTGGTCTTGCTCCACTGTTGGTGTCTCCCTCATCCTGTGCCTGTGTGGTATTGCTCCACTGTTGGTGTCTTCCTCATCCTGTGCCTGTGTGGTCTTGCTCCACTGTTGGTGTCTTCCCTCATCGTGTGCCTTTTTGGTCTTGCTCCACTGTTGGTGTCTCCCTCATCCTGTGCCTTTTTGGTCTTGCTCCACTGTTGGTGTCTCCCTCATCCTGTGCCTTTTTGGTCTTGCTCCACTGTTGGTGTCTCCCTCATCCTGTGCCTTTTTGGTCTTGCTCCACTGTTGGTGTCTCCCTCATTCTGTGCCTTTGTGGTCTAGCTCCACTGTTGGTGTCTCCCTCATCCTGTGCCTTTTTGGTCTTGCTCCACTGTTGGTGTCTCCCTGCTCCTGTACATTTGTGTCCCTGCTCCACTGTCGGTGTATCCCTAGTCCAGTGTCCGTGTCTCCCCGTTCCTGTGTCTTTGTCTCCCTACTCCAGTGTCTGTGTCTCTCTGCTCCAGCCCATGCAGAATTCTTCGATTCTTTGTGGGACCAGAGAGTGCACGTGCCAGTAGATGCAGGTACCGAAGGGTCTCGGCGCCCTGCAGGAGACCGTGCTGGTGGCAGTGGGCTCGGGTGAAGTGCTGGTGGCAGTGGGCTCAGGTGAAGTGATGGTGGCAGTAGGGTGCAAATGTGATGTAAGTGAGTGGATGCAGATGCCTAGGCCGGTTTAGATCAGTGGTTGAAATGGAAGTATAGAAGTGCAGGTACCCACTGTCCCAGAGCACTGTGTGCTTCTGAGAAGTGCTGAGACTCTCCAATTAAAGAGATGAAATCCGGCCGAGAGGTGCAGGTACTCTCCCTTTCAAACTATAGAAGTCCAGGTACTCAGTACCTGTGAGTACCAGCGCTTTGCTCACAATTGCATGGCTTTGTTTTCTATCTCATTTCACTACTCCCGTTTCAAGGGCTTTTCTCTCATTCCAGTGTTTGTCCTGCACAGGAGCATTTCGGTCTCACAGTGTTCTTAGTGGATAAGTTGTGTCCTTCTACTGTATACGGGAGGACTTTTTTTAAATGACTGTTGGGCACTGCATGGAATTGCATGCTTTTCCTTGCTCTATCCCCCTTTTATAGGTCTGAGTTTTGACAACAACGTTGTAAAACAGACCTACTGCTAACAATATACTAAACAAGTGGGCTTTGGGTCCACCCCGTTCAACGACTGGCTGTCTTTGACCAGTCTCTTTCAGCAATTGACTTGAGCCTTTGTCAATCATATCTTGGCTCAGTCCTTCGACGTATTCATCTCTCACCTAGTACTGTTCGCTGTTAGGGTGTGTCCTTACGCCTCCACTCATGTGCTTGCACTGAACTGCTTGAGAGACTACTTTACAACTATTGCTCTTTCTGTGCGCTCCCGCAGGCTCCTTTACGTATGTCTTGCTCTAATGTGCTAATACTGCACGTGTTGGGGGGTGTGGTCTAGCAACATGGCCAACAGGACGTGAGCCTTCTCAGCTCTCCGTCCGTTCGCCCTAATATCATGCATTTCTCCTTGACGCCCCGCTGCACACCCGACTTTCGGCATGGGGAGAGACATATGGGGCCCCCCTGGGTCTGATGGATCGACTCCGGGCAAGCTGTGACCTGGCGCTGCGCTGAACGCGAAAGTGCGTAGTGCCGATCGGGCCTACGCGGGACGACCTGCCGCACCCGGAGCCTTGTGGAGGGGATCTGGCCTGGGAGGAGTGCGGGCACGGTGGGTGGAGCCCCCTCCCCTGTGCCCCCTGGCCGTTCAACTACCGCTGACTGCGGTTGATGGTTTCATGATCCGGGCCGTGCAGGAGCGGAGACTGTAGGGCTGAGTGAGCGGGCTGCCGAGGATCCTGCCGGCAAAGCGGCGTTGCACGGATCCCCGGCTAAGTGAGGAGCTCCCGGGATGCACTGCCTTCCTTCGGCGTCCGGGAGCAGAATATGGGGACACGGAGTGCTGCGGTGACTTTGGGCCGAGTGAGCGGGCTGCTGAGGATCCCACCGTTGAAGCGGTATTACACTGACCCCCGGCTGAGTTTGAAGAGCTCCTGTGATGCACTGCCTTCCTTTGGCGTCCGGGAGCTGAATACGGGGATACACAGTGCTGCAGTGACTTCAAGGCTGAGTAAGTGGGCAGCTGCGGATCCTACTGGCGAAGCGGCATTATTCGGACCCCCGACTGAGTGTGAGGAGCTCCTGTGACGCACTGCCTTCCTTCAGCGTCCGGGAGCAGAATACGGGGATTTGGAGTGCTGTGGCCTGGACGTTTTAGCAGGTACTGGTGGGTGGGCCTGGGGTGGGCGCGGCTCCCCTGGCCGGGGCCTGGAAGGTGGAGCGGTCCGCGTTGGGCCTGGTTGGGGTGCCTGTGGGTTGTGCCTGCGCTTGGTGCCCCCCCCAGAGTTGCGGGACTTGTGCAGGAGCCTTGGGGCAGAGCGTGTGTGGGGGGGTCGCTGTCCGTCGTTCCCCTCCCCCTCCTGTGAGTAAAGGCCAGAGCGTTGTTGAGCTGTGGGGATTACGGCCATGCATGCTGGCATACTGACACTGCTGTAATGCCTCCGGTGAGCGTAGGGGGCCCGCGAGAACTTGCCACTGCATGCATGAAGGCCCAAAGAGGTGGACATGACAGGGAGTGCTGAATGGACTGCGCATTGGTTGGCCTTGCCTGCACTCGTTGCCTATGTGGATTGCAGTGCCCTACTTGTGGTCCTGCTGAACTGGGGTGCTGCATGTGTGGATTTACTGGGGCAGACTTGAAGCTGACCTTGGCCTGTTGCCCTGGGACAGAGGAGCGGTGTGCGCCATCCTGCCGGATTAAGGACACTGTGCGTGGGGAAGGGCCATTGTGTGTTATTGCGCCCGCTGGCCTGGATTGTTAGTGGACCCTTGCTGAGGAGACTCTTCTGGCACGTGAATCGCGTTGGTGGGTGTGTCAAGTACACGCGCCGGGGATCGCAATGGGCAAAGACAAGCCTCAGAAGACGACTGGCCCAAATACCATCACGCAGTACACTACGCCTAGGCACCACCCCCAGCGCCTGACCAGACAGACTGGGGGGGGCGGAACGGTATTCGGGGGGGGAGAGCCCGGACCCCACAAGGGCGGAACTCATGGCGGCCATACAGGGCTCCAGAAAAGCTCTGGCGGACAGAATAGACAGTGTCTCTGTGGACTTGAACCTACTACGTGCGGACCTCCGGAAAGTAGCTGATAAAGTTACGAGCGCCAAGGGGGATATAGTAGAACTGAAAGGGGCGGTGGTTACCCTCAAGCAGCAGGTAGCGCAGATGACTGTGGTTACGAAGGCCCTGGAGAGTCGCGCTGAGGAGGCGGAGAGGAGGGAAAGACGCAGCAACATTCGAGTGCTTGCATCCCGGAAAGGGCGGAACTGGGGGCGGCCGAGCAGTTCCTGGAGCGCTGGATTCGTACCCAGCTGTGTCCCGAGGGATTGTCAGATGTGTTCGTGATTGAGAGAACGCATAGGGCACTCATCCCTCCCCCGCCTCCGGGGGCACAGCCTCGAGCTATTATAGCTCAAGTCCTTAATTATCGGGATAGAGACTGCATTCTAAGTAACCCTGGGTGGTGAACTACGCTACACTCGCGGAGTTTGCGGAGTTTCGGTAACTTCGCGATTCGCGTAGAGCGCGAAGTTACCGAGCACTACGCAATTTGCGGCGTAGCATAGCTGTTTTTCTTCGTCGCGTGCTCAATATGCGTTCTCGCGCGCGCGGTAATGACCTACCATGATTCTGTGTTCGCCGACGCGATTTCCTATCCGTTCGCGGGCGCCACGAGATTTGGAATCCGGCCGCACGATCCCGCGAGAGTGTGCGAACGCGAACACGTCATTCGGACGCGCGATCTGATTTCCGGCGGCAGTGTTGGTAAGATCGCGATCCCGAACACGAAGAAACTACAATCTGGCGAAGAATATCTCTCGGGCATCATAAAACGTTCTCGAAAATGATGATTTTGCTCAAAAAAACTCCTCAGATCGTGATTTGGCTGTAGTTTTTTGTGCAAGGAGTCCTTTTTCTTTTTTTACTTTTTTTCCAAGAGGAAGGAAGTGCCCTTGAGTCTCAAACTTCCTGTTCCTGTCCGGCAGGCTCCTCCCAGTGCTTTGTCCATGTGCTGTTCACTTTCATTTGGATTTGGAGCTGGAAGGATCACTTTTTGTGTCTGTCTGCTGCATCATATCATTGGATTGGATTTGAGGACTTTTGGATTTGAGATTTTACAAGTAAGTTGGAGAATTGGTGTACTTGTTTGTTTGATTGGGGCTTGTTTGTACCAACATTTTTTGGGGATTTTCATCGTTTTTAAAATTTATTGTTGTGGCCTGTAGTTTCAGTAGGGGCCTAATTGTTTTTCTTTGATTGGAATTTCAGCCAGTAGGCCCAGAGCCAGAGGTACCCATGGGTGCATGTTTCTGTGGTGTCTGTTGAATTTAAACATCATGTAGGGCATGCATGGATGGCATTGGATTGAATTGGTAAATGTGGTTTTTGGGGTGTATTTCACTTTTTGGGTGTGTGTTAATAAATATATACCTTTGTTGGATGTGTGTGTGTGCTTGTTGTGTAACTTTCCAACCTTTCGTAGCCCTGTGGATTTTTGTTTTTGCATTTTTGAATTAAAGCTGTGTTGTTTAGCAGGCCTCCTTTGTCTGGTCATATTATAGGCCTGCTTGAGTTCATTGTTTTCCATGGCCTGTTGTGACTGTGAGTGACCACGTGGCTTGGGGCCATTTTGTGGTGGTAGTTTAGTAGTGTGCTGCTTTTTCCATATAGGCCTGCATGTCTTTTCTTTGTTCCCCTTGGCTTATGCTTGTTGTTGTGGGTGGCCTGGCCATGTGGTGGCGGCCATTTTGTGGGACCAGCCACTGTGCTTTTGCCATAGGCCTCCAAGCTTGCGGCCTAATCTGCCAGTAGGCCCAGAGGTAGTCATCATGGGTGCATAAAAACTGTTTCTGTGTTGTCTGTTGAATTTTAACATCATTTAGGCCATGGATGGCATTGGATTGAATTGCAAAATGTGGGTTTTGGGGTGGTATTTCAGTTTTTTGGTGTGTGTTAAATAAATAGGCCTTTTCAGCCAGTAGGTAACCCTGGGCGTTCAGCTTGCGGACTTTGGGCAACTCCGCACTGCGCGACAACGCGGACTTACACTTTTTATCTTCTTCGCGCGCTCAATATACGTTTTCGCGCGCGCGATAACGACTTTTTGTGACGATCGCGATGCCGAACACGCAGAATTTACAATCTGGCGAAGAATATCTCTCGAGCAGCATAAAACCTTCTAGAAAATGATGATTTAGTTCATTTTGCTCAAAAAACTCCTCAGGTTGCCATTTAGATGTAGTTTTGTGAGCAAGGAGTCACTTTTTATTTTTTTAACAATTTTTTTCAAGAGGAAGGAAGTTGTTGTGGGTGGCCTGGCCATGTGGTGGCGGCCATTTTGTGGGACCAGCCACTGTGCTTTTGCCATAGGCCTCCAAGCTTGCGGCCTAGTCTGCCAGTAGGCCCAGAGGTAGTCATCATGGGTGCATAAAAACTGTTTCTGTGTTGTCTGTTGAATTTTAACATCATTTAGGCCATGGATGGCATTGGATTGAATTGCAAAATGTGGGTTTTTTGGGGGGTCTATTTCACTTTTTGGGTGTGTTAAATAAATGCCTTTTTTGCGTGAGTATGTGTTGTTGTTGTGGTTGTTGTCTAACTTTCCAAACTGTTTTTAGCCATGTGGATTTTAGTTTTTGCATTAAAGCTGTGTGTGTTTTATCAGGCATTCTTTGTCTGGCCATATATAGGCCTGCTTGAGTTCATTGTTTGCCGTGCCTTGTGCCTGTGAGTCACCATGTCACTGGGGGCCATTTTGTGGTGGTAGTTAGTAGTGTGCTGTTTTTGCCACATAGGCCTGCGTGTCTTTCCATTGTTCCTCTTGTCTTACTGCTTCCAAATCCATCCCCATTGCCAGCTGCAGCTCCCTGATGCTGCATCCATCCCACGTGATGCACAAATTTAGGCCAAACATGCTCCACTACATTTTAGTTTTTGTTCTTTGCTATTCTTATTCTTCCTGAGTGTACACACTACACACTACACCAGGAAAGCCCTGGCCTTGTTGTCAAAGTCTCATAAATGGCTACACTGTTGTTGTTCACTGAGTTTCTAAAATTTAATAATTGAGACAACCACACACTAAGTTATATATTATATTAGTTTGATTTGTGCTATCGTTTGACTGATGTTCTTCTGGCTTTTTTGCTTTTAGGTGCACAAAAGACTGAGGAGGAGGTGTGTCATCATTGCCCGATGCACTGCCAGACAGACATCCTGCTGCTGTACACAACGTGACGTGTGACCTGACCAGACATCTCTACAACTGAGTGCTGCTGACATCTGAAGAAGATGGGCCCAAAGAAAGCAGGTACCAGGTCCTCCAGTACCAATAAAGTTGCTATTGAGAAGAAGGAACAGAAGAAGGAAGTGACACTTAAGTCTGGTGTGCCGCCCAATACCTTTTTTGGGAAAAAAAAATTACACCTGCAGAAGCGGTGTCCGGGGGGCAAGCTGGGGGCAGCACCTCCGCATCAGTGGGCCCAACCCACCAACCCAGGCCCAAGCACATGAGTGTGGAAGAGGTAGCCAGCCTAATGGTGGAAAGCAGTGATGCTGAGCCTGAGATAAACTTATCGCTATCTCAAAGTAGTACCCAATCAACGCAGGAGGAAACACAGCAGATAAGTGGTCAACAACAACAACAGCCGCAACCACCGCCCGCAATAGTAGTTGTTGTTCCTCCCGAAGTAGGGGCAGTTCAGGAAATTGAGCCTCATGCAGAGGTAGAAGAAGAAGCCACTCATTCAGAAGATCCGTTGTCTTCCAAATCTCCAGCAAGGAAAAGGAGGGGTAGTCCATCAAGTTCTTCGCCAAGCCCCCCTTCTGATGATCTAGATGCCACTTGGAAGCCACAAACTGAGTCTGAGAGGGAGACACGTCCCAAGACCAAGCTAGGGAAAAGGAAGGTTCCAGAAAGCCTTACACTTATGGAGGTCGATGTAACAGCAGGATGATGATGATGATGATGAGCCAGTCATCACGAACATCACTCCCGGCCCCGAGGAGATGGAGACCAACATTATTACCCTATCCAAAATCGCTGCGAGGGATGTAGCACGCATACCGCCACAGGTAACACCAACACGACCTACAGCTTCCATATTTGCATTAGCAAAGGCCCGGCAGCGACCTACATCCAGCACAACCACCACCTCAGTAGAAGTAGGTAGTGGTACAACACAGAGTCAAATTCAACACACACCCTCCAGTTCATCCGGCATTGGAAGTGGCCCCTCCAGCAGGAGGCAAAAGTTAAGCTCCCCAGTTTGGGACTTCTTTACGGTTAGCGAAAAGGAGGAGAACATTGCTATATGCTCCATTTGTAATACCTCTGTTAGTAGTGGTAAGCTTGGTACAAACTATGGTACCGGAGGCCAAATAACCCATCTGAAAAAATACCACTTGATCAGCTGGGAGGACCACCTTCGTGGCATAAAAACTGCAACCATTGGTGTTGGTGGGGATAAAGGAGTAGAAGATCCGATCACGGTGGAAGAGGAAGGACAGGGAGACATTCTCTCTGGTAGTGGTATACAAAGTCTCCCTGTACCCAGCAGTGCAGTGTTAACGTCGCCCACATCTTCAGCAACATCTCAGTTGCACAAGAGTAAGAGTCAGCCTGAGACACCAAGGAGTACCGCAATGAAAAAAAGTGCGTTGTTGAGCCTAAGAGAAAGGAAAACCATGCAGCCTACCATTATCAGCATGTTTGGGGGGGAGGGGCAGAATGAACGCAACCACCCAATAGCACGTTTGTACAATGCAAAGCTGGCTAAAATGTTAGCACTGGACCTTCTCCCTTTTTCTTTTGTTGAAGGGGTGGGTGTTCTGGAATTTGTGACAACCATCTGCCCAAAATGGCATGTTCCCAGCCGCTACTATTTTGCCAGAGTTGCTGTTCCAGCACTACATCACGACATGCTGGAATTTCTTGGAAAAGCCTTGAAGCAGAGTGCTGTTCACAGTATCCACCTGACAACAGACATGTGGACCAGTTGCCAAGCCACAGATTACATGTGCATCACTGCACACTGGATCTCTTTTGCGGGGGTTAGAGAACAGATATCTGCTGGTGTTGACGCTGCTGAGATTTTTCATGCCACTCGCAAACATGCAACTGTAGCCATGTTTGCCATGGAGAAATCTCATACTGCTGCAAACATTTTGGAAGAGTTTAACACCAAGGTCTTTGAGTGGCTGCGCCCAAGAGGGCTTAAGATTGGTTTTGTTGCCACGGACAATGGCAGTAATGTAGTTAAGGCCATGGGCGATGGTGGCTATTTCAGGGTCCCGTGTTTGGCACACTGCATTAACATTGCTGTTCAAGACTTTTTGAAAAATGAATCCAAAGTCAGCAACTTACTGGCCACCTGCAGAAGAATATGCACACATTTCAGCCATTCTTTTAAAGCCCGGAAGCAGCTGAGGGTCATTCAACGTGAGCATAAAATGCCAGTCAAAGCACTCATCCAGGAGTTGCCAACACGTTGGAACTCAACTTATTACATGCTTGATCGTCTGTTTGACCTGTACATACCACTCAATGCTTATGTCATGCAAAGATTAGGGGAACCTACTGTGAGAGGCATGACCGTTGAGATGGGTCAATGGGACCTCATTAAATGCCTGACCGAGATGCTACTTCCTTTTGAGATCTTCACACGTGAAGTCAGCAGGGAGGACTGTACTATGGGCCAAGCTATCCCATTGTTGCACATGCTAGAGCAACAGCTGAAGGAGGTGTCTGAAGCGTACGCAGGTGTGGATGACAAACAAGACACATATCATTTGGCGGAGTCCTTAGCCGCTCGCTTATCTGAAAATACAAGGATTAAAAATAACATTGTGTCACAACAACATTACATTAGTGCCACAATTTTGGATCCACGGTACAAAGTATTTCTGAACAGTAAGGCAGTAATTCCTTTTTCGGAAGTGGATGTTGCCAACTACAAAACTTTGATAGCTGAGGAAGCCACTAACTTCGAAAACGAACGGCTGGTAATTACAGGCCCCACACCCAAGGCCATAACAAGTACCACAGGGCATCCAGAGTCAAGTTCTACTTCGGAGCCTGAGGGCAGTGCGTTTGCCTCCCAGCAGTCACCGACACCAACAATAACATCAACAACAGTAAGAACAGAATCATCCACAGTACAATCGGCAACTGATTGGTTTCTACGGCAGGGGTATGGTAAGTCCAGTGCTGATGCAAAGGCAAAACAGGCCGAGCACATCGGAGCACCCCTGAACATTGAGCGGACGGTCCAGGCCTATCTAGATGACCCAACAGAGGTCTTCATGGATCGAAACCCATTGGTGTATTGGTATGGGAAAAGAAGCCAATGGACAGTGCTCAGCAGGCTGGCGATAAAGTATCTGGCTTCCCCTGTCGCAAGTATCTCTTCTGAGCGTGTTTTCAGTGCTGCTGGTGCCATTGTAACTTTGAAAAGGACCAGTCTCTCGCCCAAAAGCGTGGAGAGGTTAACCATGATCAAAATGAATCAGCACTTTATACCACCGGATTACAAAATACGTGAATCACAGCAGGAAGAGGAGAGCGACTTGGATGACGTAAGTAGTGGGTTACAGGACCTACTTCTGTCCTAACCACCAGAGTTTGAGGACGAGCTCCTCTTCCCTGACAACTAGGCTTTCAAATTGTTACTTTCTTCCTTCCTTTATTTGTCTGTGTATCTGTCTTTCCTTTTCAAATCAAATCACAACAAATCCATCACCACGTCTTCTCTTTTTATTTCCCTATTGGAGTTGCACGTCTGTGCATTTAACTGTCCACTCTTCAGAGTCCTGCTTCATCTTCCTGACTCGCCCTAATTACATTTCCATCAAGCCAGACATTGGAGTACAAGAAATGTTGCCTTTAACAGTCCCTCCATAAGAAGTGAAACGTGACTATAGCGATCCTCCGTTTTGTTTCCGAGCCGAAACTCATCAGTGTCCGAAGGCTACCGCCTCTGCAGGCATCCACAACTCTTCACTGTCAGAACTTGGGCAGGCATCCAAAAGTAAACTCATCACTGTCCGAAGGCTACAGCCTCGGCAGGCATCCAAAGCTCATCACTGTCAGGACAGAAGGTACTTGGCAGAGAAAGACAAGACTCTTCGAAGAAACTTGCTGACATTTGTGCAAACTCAATTGACCAGCAATGACCGCTACCCAGGCCGCGGCCCATCACAGCGCTGACCATGTGAAGCAACTTAAACTGTGACAAAGTGCCACAGATGAATAAGATGAAAACTGAAACAGCGACTAACACTCAAAATGAATGTGGAGTAATAATGAGGCCACTGCCCCGTTAAAAAAAAACACACACCTGTCAGAACTAGGCATCTGATGATCTGACAGCCAAAGAGATGAGCAAGACAGGTAATGATGGCATGCATTGGATGCTTGCTGACTCTGAGCGATTGCTGTTGTTTGTTGTGTTGATGTTGTGCATGAAGTCGAACTCTACTCTACTAGTTAATCTACAAAGTGAAAGTGACTCAAGTGACAGTCAATGTTTCCCTTCTTGTTGTTTAATAACCAAATTGTACTCCTACTACTGCAGGTGCAGGCCAATATCTGTTGCAATTTTTTAATATGGAATATGGACTTAATCGGAGTCACTACAGACTGAGTTGGAGTTGGACAACACGTACCACACCATGATGATGACCATACTATCTTTGCATGCAGTCAGTCAGTTGGATCGGAGATGATTGAAGGAATAACTGCGTTTCATGAAGTGGCATAAAAGGTAAACATAAACACAACAATTCAACAAGAAAGTAAACACAGCAGACCTACATGTCCATGTAGTGGTGGAGTCGAGTGTAGTCATATGACTGACAGCGGCGCATTGATTTTGTCACTTAATTTTGAAAATGCTAGGTTGCTGTATATGCCTTTTGTCTGGCTCTGTCAAAATTTAAGGTAAATGGAGGTTGGGTCACGGGCTGGTGCTGTGGTGGGCCTGTTCTGTCCTGTTGTTGTTGTAGCTTAATGCTGTAAACAGAATATACACGATATATCCAAGCCGCCTCAGTCTGAAAGTGTTCTCTCTTCTCTTCTTGGACTCCACCGTAATTGATGCTTTTTTTATTCATTGATTTTTCAATACCCCTTTTGTTTTTCCATCTACACTTACAGGCCGGCCTTTACCCTGTGCTATACTGGGAGACACAACTCACACTTACCTTACCAATCCGCATCAGGCAGGCAGTGGCACCCAAGATTGATGTGCGGAGCGTCCATGGAAGATAGGACCAAGAGGAAGGACAAGATTCAACTCCACAATTTGACCAGGATAATACAGTAACTTTAGTATCATTCATCATTCGTCTTTTAATTAATTTGATTCCTTTTTTTCTCTTCAATCATTACGACTGTGTGTTGTGTTGTTGTTTGTTTGCTAATTGATCCCTACAACTATTTTTTAATTTTCTTTGCTATCTTTAAAAGTAAGCCCGGTACAACATGGAATTTGGGTCTCTGAGGGCATATTACAGGCAAGGCAAATTGCATAGAATATACTGCTGCCCTGTACTGTCTAATTGTCTAGTAGTAGTTAGTAAGTACTACTCATTAACCATCAAGTTATCTTCATCATCATGCATGCATTTCCTTTTTCTCCCTTTATAGATTTATTGGATAAGATCATGGTCGTCTGCCAAGATTGCGCTTTGCTTTTGTTGTGTCCATGCGTACTGTTTTTCTTTGTCAAACCTTTCCCCAAACCCCCTTCCCATCCATTCATCAAACCCTAACCCTCTTCCCCCGGGCTGTGATTTATATTGAGGTGTGATGTGACTACATTAAATGTACACCAATTGATCACACGCTTGCTGGGGCAGATGTGGTGAAAGCAACACTAATTCAATTTCAAGGCAGGGCGAGGATCTTCTTCTGCTTGCCCACCCATGCTCAGTCAATGTGCAAGCCAATTTTTTTTCCAAAGGGACTGTCACCTAATACATCATAATTAATTGCCGGCATTGATTGGATTCATCATCAACATCCTACCACACAGCAGTAAAGGTTACAAATCACGATTGTGTTAAGTTAAGTGACTCACTCGACACAACTACAGTTTGTAACTTCTTGTACTAGGCTGTCCCCGCCACCATTATGTTTTATTTTACTTTAGCAGTTGCAATATTGTTTGTTTGGCAGTCTTCTTCTGTACTGTACTTTACTTCGTTCTACCTACTCCTCCCACAGTCGCTCTCAGGCAAGTGACTGTCTCTTTTTATTTTTTTGCAAATGCTACTGCCAGTGTCTACTACTACCACCACAACCATGGCATCTTCTCCATTCTCTTGGGAAACCATGCAGCCATCGCTGTGCCGAACTTAATCATCATCAATCACAGGTAAGATAAGTTTGGTGGGAGGTATAATGGACTAGGAGGAGAGACTGACAGTACTAGTAGGACAAATAACTCAGTGAGGGGTACCGCATCTATCTGTTTGTGTTACATCATCGGCAGATTATTTAAATCAAACACTGGCTGCGGCCCTGCAGCAGCAAGGAAACCATGTGACGTAAATTCGTAAAACAGTAACCCCCACAAAACATTAACATTGTATGTTTAAGTATAAATATAATTTATTACCCTAACAAAAATAAACTATTCCACACCTGACCCACCCCTCTCCCTAACCCCAACCAATGTCCAAAATGAAAAAAGTCCAAACAATGTCCAGAAACCCCAACGCCCAATTCCCACCCACCAACAAAAGGAATACAAAAGGGGCAATCCAACAGGGTCCTATAGTTCTTCTTATATTCGGCGGGCTTTTAGGTGTTTGTCCACCAGGATCTTGACACGCTCCTCTAGTTGCTCCTCTAGGCGTGAAATCCGGAGGAGCATCTGGCGGCGAAATGCCCTGCAGTGGCATCCAGGGTGGGGGACAGCAGTGCTGGCTGATAAAGAATTGCGGCGGCGGGCGGCTGCCAGACCGCGGCGCCGTACCACTGGAGGTGGGGCCTGGCTGGGGCCCGGGGCATCGGAGGAGGCTGCAGCTGCTGCCGCCTCCTCCGTCCTCCTCCGCCTGAGCCACCAGCCGCCGGTACTCTTCACAGATGGCCTCCAGTTTCCGGCGCCGGGCCCTGGCTGCCAACTCCTTCCGGGATGGTTTTTCTTGGGAAGGAGTATCTATATCAAGAAAGAAAAAGAATATTGTTGTAACCAATACTCTTAGCAAAACAGTAACACAAAATTAATTCAACACATAGTGGCACAGTAGCACTAGCAAGAAGCACAGTACATAACATTTGTGGTAATAATCTATCTATCCTCCCACTTCCTCGGCCTCTAACATTTGTGGGAGTTTCAGGCATTATACTAGCACTATGGACTCCAGTACACAGTACACCAGTCTTCTTCTTATCTCTAGTTTAGCGAAATTACATAACCTGGTTGTAGCCGGCATGCCAGCTCAGTCAGCTATGCTTGCACCCAAGACAAACATACGAGTCATGACGCAGACTCACGTTAGTTTTATTTACTACTGTCTGCAGGTGGGGAAGCTCGTATTTTTCTATTACGGGTGGCACTGGCCATACTCTCTCTGTTACATGAAGGGCAATTGCTCAATTTCACTTTCACAGTGCCCTGGCTACTACAAAAAGGCAGATTATATATCTGATCCAATGATCATTGCTTATATATGGGACGACGACATAAGGTCAGTAGCGGTCGGTGGTGGGAGTGCTGCCGGGCGGTGACGTGGGGAGGGGCAGGGTGGGGGTAGTAAACTATGGATTACGGGCAATTACAGGTAAGTAAACATATAAATAAATAAAACTAATTTCGTTGCGCGCACTGCATCCCATTTGGCGGTACAGTGCGCACAATGAAATTTGCTTTATTTATTTTTATGTTTACAGTAAAGTTACCTGTATTTGGCCGCGTAATCCATTGTTTACTACCCCCCACCTTGCCCCTCCCCACACCAGCGCCCGGCAGCACTCCCACCGACGACCGCTACTGCATAAGGTACTTTGTTTTGATTGACTGTGTAACCAACAGATAGGCCACCCTTTGCAGGCTGGCTGACACATTCGAAAATAAATTAACATAGGTAGGGAGTGGTCCTCGGAGTCGAAGGAAGGCGCTTGATAACTAACTATACACAATATATATGATGTGCTTGCAAACTATTGTGAGTCAACTGTATTCTGAAAATACAACTTGTATTCCCTCGGCTTTGCTACTCTGGCGCGGTTTCTTTTACATTCCCTTCAAACTAAGACTCTGCATCCCGTGACAGTCTCCACCTATGCTGTCTATGATGAATACATACAGGCATCCATCCATTCTAAGTAAATGTCTATCATTCTTCTTAATCTCTCCACAAACCTTACTTTGTTTCACCAACAACCACCCATGCGTCCACTCCTTCCTTGCTTGCCTTGGCTTTGAGTTTCACCCAAACACCGCTGATGATTCTTGCTATCGACAGTATCCACCCATACTGTGTCGCCCACCCAGGCAGGCATCCATTCTTCTTTCACCTTCCACCATCCTTCAGCAACACATGCATCTGATTCCTATCAGCCACCTATCCATGCTTCCAACGTATCCTTCTCTGCCAGTCATATTAAATCTCACCCGTCCTTCCTCCTTCCACCCTTATTTCCCTTTTTGTTCAACACATCCATCAAGGTCATCTGATCTGACTTTTAGTCTTCTCCATAAAACTTTCACAGCTGAGTTGGAGTCAGATGGAAGAGGCCATTGGTTAATCAACTCACGCTGCTAATGCTATTGCTAATGCATTGCTAATGCTAAGTAAAGGGTGTCTTCTTCAACCGTTGTATAATGTTCACTACAACTTCATACCTAATAAGTCTCAACAACAGTACAGTGAGTGAAGTGAACACCCTTCCAGCTAGTGCAATGTCAATAAGTAATGAATATAACTTACCACCGCCCGCCACTGCTGCTGGCTCACCCCCTGTAGCTCCTGCAGGTGCCGCATCTCCTGCCCCCTCCGGAATGGTCGCATCGCCGCTGGCCCCGCCGGCACTGGTGGTCGCTAGTACGCCTAGAAAAAAACATGACACATTTTTAGATGCCTGTACACCTCCCCCTATTTATTCGTTTTCACTAGCAAGATTGAAAAAAAAGTTAATACATACATATACAACATACATCACTAGTCCAAATCGGGTACTAGAGTAGAGTCAGTAGACACTAGTAGTGTTATGGTCCCTAGGGTCATTATTATAGTATACTCTACTCTTTGCAAAGTTAGCCTGAGCCATGCAACCATTTTTCGCTTCATGTCTTTTGCGCATGTTACCTCGCAGCTTGTTGTGCAGTAACAGTAAGACGCCTTTTTGAGCCCACATGAGCTCATACAGCTACTGTCTGAGCGTTGCGTACAAGAGGTCGAAAAACAAGCCACTTTGTTATGGAGTTCGGTTAGTCCGTATTGCTTAGCCATAAGTAACATGTTACACTTTTTGGCATGACTGAGAAATGCTTGCATTATACTATCTAACGCGCACCATTTTTCTCATAACAGGCAGAAGATTCCCTTCTACGAACCAGAGATTTGCAGAGCTTATGAATGATGCATGTAACCAGTACTTCTACGTTCTACGGTGAGGGGTCTCCCAGAATTCGCACAGATCTTTTGTCTTCTATCATGCACTTGTAACAATGTTTATTGTTTTAATCTTATGCATTTTGCTGTTGGAGCTGGCTGTAGTACACTGAATTTTATAGAACAACATACAGAGCTTGTTAGTTGAAAATAAACGTTTTGAACTTACACATAGACTCTGTGGTATTTGGTGTGGTGGTGGTGGTGGACTTACACGAGCGAAAGGGTGTTATCTGTTCTGGGTTGTGTAATCATTGGGTATCTTCGGGTGGGGGTTCGGGGACCTAATGAGACACTATAGCTAGTCGTTCAAGGGATTGTGGGTTCACTTCTGACTGAGGTGTGAGGAAGGTCCAACCTCCCATCACCAACATCCTATTTTCTTGTGCATAGTTCTGTATGTGGCTGTGCAGAATCCCCACATCAGTAGTAGTATGTACTATATCCTATCAAAAATAGTCAAATATCTGGTTGGGCATTTTGTTTGTGGTAATTGTCAAAGCCTCAAGATTAAGAAGACTAGAAGAGGACAACCCAAAGGACTGGACTCAGTGGCTAGAGCTATTGGTCAATCTGAGTTTTATTCAAAACCGTAAAATAAAGAGTGGCAAACTGGGCAAGCTTAGCTGACAGACTAATAGTAGTAGTACAGACAGTCATAGCAGAGGCAGTTAGAACTTAGAGGCAGGGATAACCAGAATTTTGAAACAGATAGTCAAGTCAAGATCAAAGAAGCTTTTGTAAAAAATAGAATTAGGAAGTGGAACCAGAATTAATAGTTCGGAAAAAATAAGGTGCAGTAAAAGTTAGGGAAATATAATTGTTAATATTAACCACTGGAGGACTTACTGGGGCCAGCAGCAGGGCCCTCGGTAGAGGAGCGGTCCTCTGGTGGTTGTCCCGCCGACTCGGACCCCGTCTTCTTGCCCCTGGGTGCTGCAGATCAGTGATCATGTAAGATAGAATAAAGAAAGAGACAAACATTAATGATTGCTGTGAAACAAATAAATTATCTAAAAAAACGCTCAAAAAACGTTTTAGGAAACAATAATTGCAATAAAATTGACCTATCTAATCCAATCGACTACTGGCTTGCGGGATTCACGGACCTTCTACTTATTTATGAACACTAATCCAGTGTTCCATTCTGATTGATTCGAATCCAGAACACTAACTAAGCCTAAGTACCACCTGACCTAGCCCACCTATTCCAGATGGGCCAATTGTTCACTAAGTCTGCATTTCCATTTTTTTAAGCCCTCAAAAATGCATAGATGAGATGGAGGACACATGCATAAATTTGTGCATACACCAAATTGTTGGTTGGTTGCGTCTGATGTTCTGCTACTGACTGACACTGCTAAGCCTACCACTCACTAAACAAACTACAAAAGGTTCTACTAAGGACTGGGGTAAGCAGCACTCAGTGACAGAGGATGCGTCACGCAGACCGCTAAAAAATTATCAACTAATACTAACTAAACCTAGTATCAATCCATCCACCACTATTTGACAGGAGGACAAAGGAAGGACTAGAGTCTCTCTAGCAATAGCATTACCTAACTTAAGTTCTCTAAAGTAAACTCTTACATAATAATAAGGACAAGCGAGCGCAAAGTTGCAAACAAGTAAGAGTAGCGCCGAGCACCTGTGTCCTACAATCACAGAAGATTTTGAAATGTAATTTACCTGCAATGTAAACAGCAGTATTCTTGTTATTCGTAAAAAAATGATACACAATACTTATACTACTATATATATTAGCTACTCACCAAGCCCCACGACCTCGACACCTAGCAGGTCCAACAGGTCCTGCTCCCGGTCCAGGATGTCTGACCACCGGTGGGCCAGCTGGTTATGGGTGCGCCGGACCCCTGAGCAGCGAAACACTGCCCGGCGCACCTTCGCCCACCGGCGGTGACGCTCCTGGGTAGGGTACCCGGAGCCTGGCCTGCCGCCTGCTGCCAAGGTCAAGGGGAGGTGGCGCTGCACAGAAAAAACAAGGGCGGCCACCTCCGCCTCGCTAAAAAGCTGCCGGGCTTGCACCCCTGTAGGGCGCAGTCTGCCGCAAGGCAGGCGGCTCTTGGGCGCACGAGCCTTGCCCTTGGAGCCGCTATTGGTGCTGCTACCCTTCGCCATGGTTCTGGGGTGTGTGGGAGGAGGCGGAAAAGAAAAGTTAGAAGGGAAAAATAAAGTTAGGGGAAGAAGTAGGAGCTTAAAGAAGAAAGTAATATAAAACAGTAGAAAAGTAAAAAAACACAGTAAAAAGTAGAAATAAATGCAAAATATAGACTTAGGCACAGAGAGAGATAGATAATAAATAAAAATAAATTGAAAAACAGTGTAAAAAACTAAGGATTGCAAAGATTGAGGGAGGATAGAAAAGCAGGCCCAGAACCATAGCATAGAGTGAAAAACAAGATGGCCGCGCCCATCGCGACCGCGTGGGTAAGTTCGTGCGATATTTCTCCCCGAGCACGCAAAAAGCGTCGAGAACACGTACGACGCGTTCCTGAACATGAAATGCGCAACGCGAGCACGCTATACGCGACCCGGAACAGGAAATAAGGCATCGCGAACGGGCGGGACAAGTGAAAAACAAGATGGCCGCGCCCATAGGCGACCGCATGGGTAAGTTCGCGAGATACTATCCCCTGAGCACGCAAACAGCGTCCCGAACACGCACAACGCGTTCCCGAAGAAGAAAAACGCATCACGAACGGGCGCAACAAGCAACTACGCTCGCGTAGCTACGCGTAGCGTTTTAACGTCTTCGCGTAGCTTCGTGTAGCGCGACTACGCAAACTATGCCCAGGGTTAATTCTAAGGGCGGCAAGGGAACACCAGAATCTCCAGTATGAAAATAATAAAGTGTCTATTTACCCGGATTACACTAAGCAAGTTCAGGACCTTCGGAACTCCTTCCTGGGAGTGAAGCGCAAACTGCGGGACCTGAACATGCAATATATGCTCCTGTACCCTGCCAAGCTGAAGGTGATCTCGGGGGGTAAGGCGCAATTCTTTGACTCCCTGGAAGATGTTTGGGAGTGGCTTGAGATCCGTGGCGATGGACTGCCGCCTGGAGAAGCAAGGGGCCAGAAGTGAAGATGGGGGACACGGCCGGACGGGGGCCGGCGGCAGCAGCAGCAGAATCAAATGGAATTGCAAAATGCTCCGGAGGTATCGCAGAGGAGGATAACGGTGGGTGATGATGGAACGCTGCAATCTAATCCCCTTGTGGAGAGTGCTGCGGATGTCGACTTGCTGGGAGCTGCGTCTGCTGAACCGGATGCGCAGGATCAGACTCTGCCATTAACAGTGGATGTTGTGCCCGAGACTTTGTTGGAGGATCTTCCTGAAGGTGGCAGTGAAATTGATTAACTATGGACTGCTGGACTACAGCGCTGCTCGCTGTCTCAGGACTACTACACAGGAGTGCGGTAATGCTGTATGGTGCTGCTTGCTGCTGTGGGACCTGGGTTTTTGGGGGGGGGAGAATTGAGCTGCTAGTAGGTATGACGGGACCCAGGGGGGAGGATAACGCCTGGCTTAAATGTATATGAAGCATGTGTACTTCAGAATGGCAGCGGGACTTTGGATTTGTGCTGGGTGGGCGGACCAGGGATGCAATGTTTCTCTTTGTTGCCCCTGTTGGGCTTAGTGGGATGCTGTGCACGTCCTGGCATGAGCAGTGGGTGGGCAAAATCGTCTGTGATGGTAGTCGAGCATTGTCCGTGGGTGTGGGGGGGGGTTTGTTGGTTCAGTTTTTATTGTGTAAACTTACGTTGTGTTGTGCAAAAGAGCGAGTCGTTGCAGAAGAGTGCTGAGCCCTGGCGCGATGCCAGACAGGAAGTGCGGATGTATGGCCATGGCAGTGATGGTAAAGTTGCTTAGCTGGAACGTTAGGGGTTTAGGCACCTGCACCAAACGGCATAGGGTCCTCTCATTCCTTAAGCGGCATAATATAATGGTTGCGTGCTTGCAAGAGACGCATCTGGATGATGCTGGGGCGGGACGCCTGGCTAAAAAGTGGAGGGGTCAGGTGTTCCACTCGTCGTATTCTACCTATGCTAGGGGGGTTTTGATTTGGGTGGCACCTGGGGCTCTGTTTACATTACAGTATTCTGAAGCGGACGTCGAAGGTCGCTACGTGTTATTGCGGGGCAAGCTAGATGGCAAGGATATCAGTATACTAAATACCTATGTCCCTAATGTTGACGAACCAAATTTCTTTGCGGCTTTGCAGGACCTGATTACTGTAGACTTGGACACTCCTCTGCTATGGTTGGGAGATTTTAATTGTGTGCTGGACCCGGAGGTGGATAGATGCCCCCCCCCCGAAGGGGCACTAAACCGCGTATGACTAAGCAGTTGCAGAAATTAATGCGTGACCTAGGCATCCGGGATGTTTGGAGGGAGCACCACCCGACTCAGAAATTGTTCACCTGTTTTACGCCCACTCATAACACACATAGTCGCCTGGATAGGGTACCAGCGACAGAACACCCAGCGTTTATGGCAGCAGAGATCACACACCTGGCGCGTTTTTTATCCGACCATGCGCCTGTGTGCTGCATGGTGCGGTGGGTAATGGGGTAGCAGGGCCCCCGTAGATGGCGGCTCCCTGCTGATATTCTGGAGGACCCAGCCGGGAAAGAAGCAATCTCAAACTCATTGACAGAGTATATGTCCCTTAATTGGGGCACTGCAAGTACTAGAGCCTATAAGTGGGATGCGATGAAGGCAGTGGTCAGGGGGGCGGCAATGGGGCTGACGTATGGCGTTCGGAGGCAACTACAGTCTGAGCTACAGGATAGGGAGAAAATGTTGGCTGAGCTCCAGTCAGGGCCGCAGGGGCAAGACGACGCTCAGGAACGAGAGCGTGTAATACGGGAGCAGGTTGCAGATACCTGGGATAGGTTGGATAAGTATACTCTTACGAAATATCACCAGCTGTTGCATGCGATTATTAGCCTGGATATTGCGTAAGGAACATGCCCCCCCTTTGGTTACTAGTCTTCGAACCCAGTCTGGCGAGCTGGTTTATGCTTGGGTGGCTATGCTGGAGGTGTTACGGCAACCCCTGCAGACAGTGTACAGGGCGGACCCCCTTGTAAGTGCGGACCATTATGTCCCTTTTTTGGAGGGCCTACAGTTGAGGCAGGTATCGAAAGAAGTTAGGACGGATCTGGATGCGCAGATTACCGAGGAGGAACTGGTGGAGGCGATAGCGGACATACCTAGGGCCAAGGCACCGGGAGGGGACGGGCTGCCCATTGAGTATTACCAAGCATATTCGGCGGTACTGGTCCAGCCTTTGTTGCAAACTTTTAATGAGTCATTCGATAGTGGAATATTGGCCCCTACAATTCGCGAGGGTGAAATTTGTCTGATTCCAAAGCTGTGTGGCGATGTACAGGACCCGGCGGCATACCGACCCCTGACAATGATTAACTCAGATATAAAAATCTCATGTAAAGTACTGGCCAAAAGTTTGGAACCACATATGGCCCCCTTAGTTCATGAGGACCAGTGCGGCTTTATCCCGGGCCGTAGTACGTCAATGAACATACGACGGCTGGCGCATATACTGCATGAGACACAGGGGAAAGTGAAAGTGTTTCGGCAATTGAATTCTCTCCTGGTGACCCTGCTTTGGGCAGGAAAGCGTTGTAGGGTTGCGCTGCGGGTGCTTCAGAAGCGGTATGAGGAAGGTGGACTGCGGTACCCAGATTTGATCTTTATTATTATGCGGCGCACCTCCAGCATGCTGTGCAGTGGTTGCATGAGGATGATCATTGGGAAAAGCATTTACTTGCCGGGCGAGTGCAGCCAGAGGATCTCCCTATGATCTTGATGGAGGGTGCTGGGGCGAGTGCGGAGCTGCCGTATGTGGTTAGGCAAACGACCTGCTTGTGGCAGAAAGTTGTGGAACGAGTGCTGGGGCGGGCTCCCTTCCACCCGGAATTGTTCATCTGGCAGTTGGTCCCCGTGCACAGGATGGTGGAAAATATGTCTTTCCAGGCATGGAGAGAGGGTGGCTGCATGGTATTGGCAGATTTATATATTAATGACACCTCCCTTACGTTCGGGCAGGCATGTGAAGGGTTTGGCCTGGGACAGGGGCAATATCTTCAATATGCTGGCCTGATGGAAGTGGCTAAGGTGACATGGCCCATGTATCCAGATATGCCCCAGACCACGGAGACTTTGGACATATTGCTAACATGTGGAGGTAGGCGCAGATTGGTGTCTTTGTTGTACAAGGCCATGAGGGCGGACTCGGGATCTTTGGCTCTTAGGGCGTGGGATGCATGGTCCGCGGATTTGCAGGTGCCGTTGCTGGAGAGGGATTGGGTGAGAGTATGCACGCTAACGCGTAAGGTGTCTTGCAATGCCTGGTTGAAGTTGCTGCACTACAATTTCTTGCAACGGGTGTACATGACCCCGGCGAGGCTCCATCATATAGATGCCTCCCATTCGCATGAATGTCCTAGACGTCATGGAGCCCATGCGGGGTTCATGCACCTGGCGTCGGAATGTCCAGAAGTCCATCAGTATTGGATTGATGTAGTAGCGCGACTCCGTGGAAGGGTGGGTAGCGCGCTGGAAGCTACGCCTGAACAGTGCCTTCTAGGGTTGGTACCGCAACGCAAGAAGAGGCGGCCATTCTTGACTCAGCGCGCCCCTACCGGGGCCTGACACGCGAACACCGTGGCCTTTATGGCCACTCACTTTTGGCGGGACATGTGTCTTATTTGTATTATTTGTACCATAACTAGTCACATAACAAGTGTACTATGTGGTTATTTGACCACTCCACTAGAATAATTTCATACACTACAAGATGCCCGCCATCTAGTCCAGCGAGCCTACTTCGGGTTCGATAGGTTAGCGCTCTATTCTTCCCCGGCGCTAATGGGACGCCGGCCCCTCCCCGCGTCTGGAACCAGTGAGTATAAGTACGCATCTGCGGAACGGCACTTTACCACCCGGTTCCGGCGGCGAGGGGTAGGTCATCCATCCAGGAAGCACTGAATAGAGGTGAGTATGGCAGTGATATACTGCATCCACGAGCAGCCTTAACGCGATCTGCAGCGACGCTGATGGTGAGTCTCTAGGTAGCAAGTTGGTTGTCTGCTTTTACTTACGCACGCTGCCTTGACATGGAACGGGTTACCCGCTTAGCCCCCCACTAGCACGGGAACACGACCCTGCCCCGGTTCGTCAGGTTCGAGGCATTCACCCCCGTGGGTCGTGACCTGGCGAGCGATGGGGGAGCTGAAGTTTTCGAGTGCCTGGGCTTACGGGAACCACACAACTCTGGTCAGGTACTGGTGTGGGTTATCAGTAGTGCCTCTTCCCTTATTCTTACTGATAGCATGCTAATGATTCCGGCGTTACAGGTAACTCCGTGAATCCATCATGTTATGCCTAATACGCCCGATTGCCATTATGTTTCCCTAGGACACTATACCTCTATGTGTCACAGCCCGCCGGATTCTGTTGAGGCGAGGCTACTAGAGCCATTAGGTGAGTCGGAGTGTTCACCACCCTCTGCTACTGCTATATTGCGAGATAGAGATTGCTACTTTTGATAGTCTCTACCCATTAGTTTTAACCACGTATTTATCACCATTATCACTATTGTGTGACAACGTAGGCACCTTCTGCACACACATTGGGTCATCACATGATTTTATTCAGAGAGAGTTCCGTTGTCACAAAGTGAACGCTGTCAATGACACGCTTGTTTTATATGTTTTGGCACAAATTTGTCTTCTTTTAGGTCGTCCTCTGCATCTGTGGGTACTACACCTACAGCGATACAACGTGGTAGGTAGGTTAGTCCACTTTTACCACGATGTGTAGATAGTTGTTCACGAGGTCCTGATGAATTGCCGCTTGATCCTCCAGACTGTAAGGCAAGAAACATGTCGACCATTTTAAAGTAGAACGCAGCTATTCTGAACCATTAATTCAGTTAGTCGCCACTACTTCCCTATATTTTAACCAGGTGGGGAGCCAACCAGAATAAATTCGCTCATTGGACTACCCAACCTGTTTTATCCTTCACTTTCATTAAACTACATCTACACCTTCTAGGCCCCTCACCCCCACTGCACCATACGGCAAGGGACAAAAGATCTCCGCCAAAGAGCCCCGCATGGGTGCCCGTTGGGTATTGCAGCGCCGACCCGACGAGGAGCACACCCAATGATGGAGCATGACACCTAGCTGGCTGGGTGTGTGAGGGCCCTAGTCCCGAAGGGAGGAATCCCCCTCCTGCCTATCACTGTAGGACTGCCTCTAGCCCTTTGTGACAACCCCCTACAACTCTCTCCAATTCTACTGACCCGGCAAGGAACTGCATACCTTTTTTCTCTAATACTTGCTTGGGCATGTATGCTGGACCTTACTAAAAGCCCTCTGTCCCCCTCTTTGAGATTTAATACTACAACCATGTCAGCAATATTGCAAGCCTGACTAGTAGCATTTTATTATGTTTTATTCCCATACATGGGTGGTGGAAAGTCTTACAGCATTCCACCTCATTTCCCTTCATTTTAATTCCACATGCATAATTCTTGCACACTATGGTCTTAGATAAAAGTAAAAAATGCTAATAAGTGTTTTACAGTTGATGAACATGTTAAATCAAAAAAGCGCATGCAGTCAGAGCGTAACTCTTGCAGGAACACATAGAAATGCAGATTTCCTACACCAGCTCATTTCTGGTGTTTTCCCTGATCTTCTCAACCAGAGATGCATTCGCCTCTGACCTTGTTAGGAGTACATTTCGGAGCTTGTTTTCTAGTTGGTAATGTGCCTGGTGTCTTTCGCTGAGAAAAGGTAGAAAATCAGCAGCACAGACTTACAAACATGCCAAGATACCTATCGTTTAACCTTGCTTCTTGCATAATTTATCTATCTTTTTACCACAATTTAAAATATTGAAAGCCAAAGTGTAAGATGTGAATTTCTACAACTGCATGATTGTCACCTTACCTACCAGCAGCCAGTTAGATTTCCAATTCAGTAGTCAGGTTTGTGACCCCCTGAAATTCTTTTTAAAAACACCATAAAGGCCCAGAGGCAGGGAGCTTTGATGAACTGGCAGAAAGCTTTTGTTCCCAATTGACCTGGAGGTGAAAATCCTCTAGAGGCCCGTGCCCATTGCTGCAAATGCGCAACAAGGTCACTTGTATTCAGTAGCAAACAGCCTAGAGGCAGTAGAAGGGACTCACCATTATGGTTTCCTCAAAGACACAGGATGAAGTGGAAGGAGCTGCTGGGAACTTGCACAGTTTTTGAGCCACAGGAGGGCAGCACTGCTACCCTTTCCCACTCCTCAGCCTGAGACAGTGCAAGCCTGTGCAGCAGGCATTACAGACTTTTTTGGGGGTATAACCTTTTTTTGAGCATCAATCTAATCCAGTATTTCGTCTTTCTAAGGTCACCCCTTTAACCATGATGTGATGAAACCAGTGTCGGAAATGGAAATAAATATTCTGGGATCCCACTGTTGTGATCCAGTGTCTTCCAATACAGAGACACCTTTCATTTCAGTATGAAAACTTGTATTCAACAAGTGATGAACTTGTGATTCCATCAGATGCACATTTCTAGCATATTCTTCTGCAAATGTGTCATGAAGTCATGATAACGGTTACTAGTGTAATTACTCCTACAGGCAGATCATCCACATTCTCACAATACGTGGATATCTCTCACATATGAAGCTTAGAGACACCTGCCCGCAAATATAATATCCTGTGAGGACTTGTGAAGTGACAAGCTGATTGTCTTTGTTTTCAGGCATCATCATAGTATGTTCCGGCAAACTCCCAGCCAGGAGAAGATTCGAAGAAAAGCAGTGTTGATGGCCCTATGAGCACTGCATTGCATTGGGCTCAGCTGGAACTGAAATTAGGAGGTCTCCGCACCCCTTGCATGTTGATGTACTGAAAGTCAAGCTCATAAAATGCCAGTGATGCTGAATGAGTACCGGTGTCGGCAACAGTACAAAGTCAGCCCCCTACACTGAGGCTGACCCAGATTCGACTCTATAATAGCTGTCCAATCTGGGATCCAAGTGGATCCTTTCAGTTTCAGCACTGTATGAAACCTGCCCAGGGAAAGGGCCACTGCAAAGTTCAAAGTAAGCAGGATATATTGAAAACAAAGTTCCCAAGCTTTTTTTAATATCACCAGAGCAGTTCTTATACTTTCTGTTAAAAAAACAACCGTTCCGTGGTGCCAACCTTGAGATGCTGCAGGATGAGATGGAAGGATGGGGTCTCCAAGCAAGGGAAGGGAGAGACAGCTAATGTCAGGGATCGCAGAGGGCAGTGCCTTCCTCACCCCAATAGTTAGAGGAGAAACTACATATCCCAGAAAGCCCAAGAGCGCCGAGGCTCATGGAATAAAAGACGTCGATGCACACCTGTCGGCGTGCGTAATTCACTAATTTCCAGAGTTCCTGTTTGATCCATGTCTGCAGATCGGGTCTTGGAGACCTTTCCACTTGGACGGAGATTTTATCCGTCAGAGGCAGCGACTGCCTCGTATTTAGCTAGAACTGCTTTATTTTTGCATTTGTTTCCCCTTCACCGGAGTGCCGGGAGACTTGCGGTATTGACCACATTTGAGAACCAGAACCTTCCGCGTTTGGAGACCGGAGCACTGGAGGACTCCTTTGGAGGCTGCGTTCTGCCTCGCATTTGTTCGGAACGCTTCTTGGCCTCATTTCCCCTCACTGGAGTGTGGGAAGACTCGCGGTCTTGTCCGCTTCAGAAGACCAAATTCTTCCTTGTTAGGAGATTGGAGGACTGGAGGAATTGGTATCGCGGAACGACAAAGCTGTTGTGCCCGCCTTTTTTTGGTGTTTGCTTTGGCCTGAGGCAGGTGGAGTAAAGCAGCTTCCAGGTGGAAAGTCTACTGAGTTTACACTTCGCCCCTTTTTTTGTTGTTTACTGAGAAGGAATCCTTCTGATTCCAAACTATGAATTCTGCTTAATGTGTTTTGGACCTCCAATTTGGATTAGCGTTCAAAGGTGAACGCGAAAATGTTTTTCTAACTAGACAGTGGGAGAAAGTCAAGTACTAACTATAATTCCGGAGAAGCTCCTTTTGGTGACTTTCAAAGGAGGAGTAGTGATTCCTCGTATTTGGCCATTTCTTCAAATGCCCCTTTTTTTCTTCTTTCTTTTCTTTTATTTGTTTGAGATATGTATGACTGTTAGTTATAAACCCCCACAACAGAATGTTATATTAATCGTGTGTTTTTTGGTAAGAGGAAGGAGTTGATTCTTTTTGCTTTGTTTTACCAGGCACAAGCAGGGAAAAAGATATTGAAACTGATAACGCTGATCCTTATCTTACCTTTTCTAAGGATCTCCAGGTCGCCAGAATCTTTTTACCTGCTGAATAGTGTGAAGGGAAGAAAATCCTTTCAGTTATGCAATCATTTTAGAATCCAGTTTAACTTCAAAGACCACTGACTCCGAATTCAATTTTGTGGGTTTATTACCGCCAAGAATAATTGCACATGCAAGCACCTCAACACGAGGTTAAAGAAATAGATGGGCACTAATACAAATAGCATCCTACGCAGGAGTCTCATCCGACTCAGGATGAGAAGAATCGTTAACTCCAGAAGTATTAGACAAGCAATAACAGCTCCAATCTCTATGTTATTCCTCATTTATCTAAACAAGCATAAAACCATTGGCTGTCCCTACTCTACCACTAAGATGAGATACCTACTTAACGAATTTCCCAGGCAAGAGTAAACGAAAAGGTGCCAGCTGTGAAGACTTCCTAAGAAGTGCACTCACATAGCCCTTTGAGCTCGATTCTAAGATGCTCCTTCACAGACTCTCTCTCTGACCTCTTCTCTGGTCTCCCCTACCTCTTCTCTGCTCTCCACCCTCGGGGCACTGTCCCTAATACAAATCCCAAAAACAATTAAACACGCCCTTGTAACGCCTCTTCGCGCAGGTCTTCCTTCTTGTATTTTTCCACCGAAACCCTTACTTCATCCTGGACGGTTAAGATGACCTTGAGTCCCAGGCACCTTCTCCGCTGAAAGTATCATCCCTACATTCCAGTGTACTCCCGTCTTCATGCCTCCCACCACCCTAACTCGTGAAACAAAGAACCAGTGTGTTGCTAACGAGGCATATGTCCTTGCACCTGCAACATAAGATACGTTTCAACAAACTTTTTCCCTCTACATGAGTTTATCAATTGTACCCAGAGAGCCTTTCCAAGAGAAACATTTCTTCCTGCTAAAATAAGCTAACATAAAATGAATCAGGCCTTTCCTTTACATATATGCAGTCAGGCCTTTACACAATTTAAACACACAATTATGATCACTTCTATAAGCGTTAATCCATTATTTCATATGCGAAAAGTGACCTACACGTGCAACTTAATATGGTACACGTTTAACTACTGCATCTCGATTACACATGGCCTACCCCATGAATACATCATTTTGAGCCCGTTTCGTTAAGCATTACATCTGCAAGGTTATAATAGCACAACTACCCTTCTATTCACTCTAATAATGAAAGTTACGACTACATTTTACTAACCAATCATATATATATACTGGATATATGCGGGTACAGACTATCAGTGATTATGATGCACCCATACAATTTTTACGAGAGCATAGCGCTCTATCAGTTCCCCCCTTTGATGACTCCTGTCATCACATCTTTTCAACTCCCTTGGAGAAAGAACCGACCTAAACAGAACTCGTTGCCATTCTCCCTGATCTGCTCTTCTCCAATCTCTTGAGTCTTTGATATTGACTGTCCTGCAGTCTAGCCATTCTCGTCTCATTTTCTCTCAGAGCTCTCTCAACCCTGCCTGCTCGATACCATTTGTATGCTTTGATCAGACCCCACAGACAAACCACACAAACCACCACAATAAGGAGAGGTCTCAGAATATAGCCAAGGAATCCCTTTCCCAAATTCGCAAACCAGCTCCCCACTTGACCAAATCCCTTGCCAACCTTTTCCCAGGCTCCCTCTTCGGTCAAGTCCGCTATTTTCGTATGGATGGTAGTGATGTTACTTATATATTTCTCCAGATCCTTGTTGCGGTCTGGTATATCAGTACAGCACTCTTGAACCTTCAATAATTTACAGACTCCGCCCTCTTTTGCCAATAGGACATCCAAAGCAAGGCGATTCTGCAAAACCATTGTCCTTATCGACAACATCTCTCCCTCCACCAGTACCAACGACTTTGCTGTATTCATTGATAGTTCATCTATCACAGTCGCCAATCTCCGAATCTTCACATCATTCAAGATCACTCCCAAGCTTGGTATCATGCTCCAAAGATATCCCCCACTAAGACCCCTGCACTCGCACCTCTTCTCACTCTTGAATGCTTTCCACCTTCCAAAAGTTCCAAATCCTCTGTATGGTAAATCTTTGGAAAGATTATCCCCAAATAACACGTACCATACCAGTTCGCAGGCAATCTCACATAAGCATTCCTTCCACACACGAAGTATACCGTAGGTATTACTTGTACAGGGCCTTGGAGAAAATTCTTTGCTGCATCTGCCATGGTGAAAACATGGTCACAGGTACTCTGTCCCACGGGGACCTTTTCATAGTAGGTCTGATAACGTCTCACACACAGCTTTCCCCTCTGCTCCTTGTCCAAGGCTATAGGACCATAACTTCCTTTCGTTCGGTGCAATCTCTCCTCCTCGGTCCAATCTACCGGACTATGCCCTGTGTCCCGTGTCTGTGTTAGTTTTCTATATCTATCTTCTACCTGATCTACAAACTTCTTTTCTACATCTGATAATGAGCACGTCAAGTTGTGTCGGTGAGCATATGCTGTGTCCAGGTCCAAAGACGGTATGAAGAACTTCCTAAGTCTATCCTCTGTCTTATAGTAGTCGTACTTATTCAAATGTTTGTAAGCTGGGACTTCAGGAAGCACTGCATCGTAATTGGAAAAGAAATACTCAAACTGATCTCTTTCATAAAAGATACTAAGCAACAGACTACATGAAATTCCATATGTCAGTGGAAGGTGGTGATATCTAATACCCTCATCCACTGAAGCAGGCAACTGCATACACACATAACAATCTTTCGCATCCATCGCATCCACGTACTCATATAGCAGCTTGGCGTATGCATTAAGCTTAAAATCACTTCTAGACAAATCTACATGCAATCTACGACTTTCTTCTATCAGCAAAGCCTTGTCAGCTCCTATGTTTACCTCTTTTTGGCTAGGTGTAGTAGGTGTAGGAGTCCCTGTCACCCCCTCCACTGCTAGCTCGTGTGGAACTGTATATGAGACTACAATTCAGGGGCGGCTGGTCCATAGGGGCGCCGGGGCAGCGCCCCACAAAAGAATCGGGCAACAGGTGAACAGGAATGTAAGCAGACGAATTGACAGCTTACAATTCGTCTGTTTACATTTCCGGGCCGGCGGGTGAGAGTGCGCATGTAAACGCACAGCGCACTCAGGCAAGAGGCGAGCAGGAGTCCAGAAGATGGTCTGCGCATGTGAGTGAGGAGCGTTGCTCCTCACTCACATTCACAAACCATTAGGTATGCTGCGCATGCCCAGTGTAGTGCAGGCCTCTGAAGATAGGCTCCTGCTCGGGCGGTGATGTGTTTTGCTTAAAGTCGCCCCATGCACTATCAAATGCCAGGACAGAGTAAACAAGGGTCAGCCGCCGGGCCCCCCGTCGCATCCAGTCTCCTAATTGGCAGTTAGTATTTCCTGTTGCGGCAAAAGAAAAGAGCGGGGAGGAGTTACTTCCACCACCAGGTTGCAGAGGAGACGTGATGCGACGCGGGACCGGAGGAGATGCCTGGTAAGTTTTATTAATTAAATTAACCCCCACCCCTTCCCTTCCCGCGTGTACCCCCCCTCCCACCCCAGTCATGCTGGCCGCGCCTGGGAAAGGTCCATTGCAAACCACACTTGGTTGGACTAGGTGTGCCTGGACCATGTATGATGATGTCGGTAAGTGGCGCACTTTAATGCCCTGTAGGTTAAAGTGCGCTGTCATCTGTACACTCGCACCACTTCTCTCCTCCTCAGTTTGTTTCTAAAATGCATCGTGACCGCGTTATTGCTATCGGTGGCTCGTAGATTAGCAACAGACGCCTGATCCAGTTCCGGCCGTGCTCTGATGCGGGTTTGTTCCAGAGCTGATCCTGACATATACAAGACTCTTGCTAACTCGTGTGTCCAAGAGTTCTGTAAATAATCTGCATATGACTCGTTGGCTGCATCCTGGCTTAGGCTTTCATTCTCCCGAGGTCGATAAAATGGAAACTAGTGGAATAGAATAATATACGTGATAAGAATATCATAAGGCTCTGGCATCATATACATCCTATAAAGCACAACCCAGCCACAGACCTGAGTAGTGGCGTATTATTTCCTTAAAGTTATATTATCACTTTGTGGACGGACCCTCTGCCATTGTTATGACGTCACACCAGAGCATGCTGGGTAGTCAGTCAGTCACTAAGATAGAGGATGTGCCCTGCACTCGGAGCTCTGGTAGGCTGGAGTCTTTTGATGTGTTTTACAGAGTGATTGGAGAGGGTGTTGTTGCTGTTCTGGTTGGAGGCATTGTTGTATTGTTGTAAGGTGTGCAGGTGTGTCATCTGGCGACAAGTCCATGCACCGGTGTCCTCCTCTCACTGTCAGTGTCTCTGTGCCCCAGGTGGATGCGCTGATGTCTCCTTTTCTCCATGTACATGCCAATGCTCTCTAGAGCCAGTGGGCTCGTCATTGTCTCCTTGTCCTAGTGTGCTCGTCATCGTCTCCTTGTCCTAGTGCGCTCGTCATTGTCTCCTTGCCTCAGTGTGCTCGCCATTGTCTCCTTGCCTCAGTGTGCTCGCCATTGTCTCCTTGCCTCAGTGTGCTCGTCATCGTCTCCTTGTCCTAGTGCGCTCGTCATTGAAACAAAGGTAAAGTAACGTTATAGTTACGAGAATGTCAGCGACAACATTAACCATTTGTACGACGAGCTGCCCATAGCTTTGAGACCTTAGACTTGACATCTGGCAGGGCCTACTCCACCACTCATCCATTTGGTGGGATCTGGAAAGTGAATGCTTTTAATATTTTTTTAGATTATGTCCTTGACAATTGAATGACAGAACCAGAGAATTCAGTTAGGGACAGTGCATTCTGGGAATTCTCGTTTTTGCACACTTCACTTGAACTAGATTACAATGGATATGCTAACAATAAATTGGTGCCACCTCTGCGCGCAGACATCAGTTTTTTTATCTTTTCCCTTTCATTGCCCTCAGACTCGAACTGTGAACAATTGTTTATAACCGTGTGCTGAGGAATAACTTGGGACCTTGTCAGATGTTAAGAGAGCCCACCCCAAAAGACGGGTAGGTGAGAACAGTAAGGAATCTATGGTTAAATAAAGTATCCACAAGAAAGAGCGTTTGCAGGGATAAGTTCTTGTTCTGTTGATGGATACTTCTAACCGCAGATTCCTCATCTATGAATAGATATGAAAGGAGTACTCCCTAAAGGTGGAGGGTTTGTGCAGTGGATTCAAACCAGAAACTCTTGCAGAACCGGACAGGCGAAGTGCCCTTGCTGCAGAACCGGCTGTCAAGGCAGTAGTGCTGACAACACCTCTGCTTCTTTTAGGCAATGCGATAGACGAAAATATTTTGGAGAGGTCACATGAGCGCACTTGCATATTTTTATTGAAACATGCTAGTGAAATGAGGAAGGCAAAATCAAGTTGTGTTGTTGCCATCTGTGTGAATATACACCTTTATTAGGATCTGGCTTGAACAAAGGTGGCAACCGTGATTGTCTAAATGCGTCTATACATGCGCTTGAGTATGTATGTGTCTCTTGGTTTGGGAGCAAGGGGGTTGTGCTGGTCGGTGCATGGGTGAAGGGTGCATCTTTGTGTGCACGTCTTTGTGTCATGCGTACCTACTCTGCGTCCTCTGCGTACTCTGTGCTTGTGTTTGTCCTCTGTGTGTGTGAAGGTTGTGTGTATGTCTGAGGGTGTGAAGGCTATATTTGCGGGTTTCTGTGTGTCTTTTATATGTGTCTGTGTGCTTGGATTTGTCAGTTGTGTGCGTGTGTGGAGGTTGCTTGTGTGTATGAAGGTTCCGTTTGCGTGTTTCTATGTTATCTCAGTGGGTGCGTGTGTGTTTTCCCCTTTATTGATTGTGCGGGAAGGTGTATGTGTGTTTTGTGGTGCGTGCCTCGTTGCGTTGTGTCTGTGTGTTAATGTGGGTGTTAATCACATCTATACGTGCTTGTGTACGGCTTTCTCTCAGTGGGTGATTGTGTTTGTCACTCGTGCCTGTGTGTGTGTGTGAAGGTGCACGTGTGAATGAATGAATGAAGATTTTTTTGCGCCATTACTTAAAATCATTTGCAGAATTCCAAAAATAGTGCAATTGTACATATTCCCATTAAAAATTGCGTGTGCTCGCCCACCCTCCTCATTGTCTGTATCTTAAGACTCACCTGAATCTCTCGGGAATGTCTGGAGGTGTATTTCTAATTGCTGAAAAGTGATGCTGAGCTCGTGAAACATTATCCCCGAGGCCAGCTGTTCCCTGGTGTTGTCATAGACTAATATCGGTCTCCCCGACCCTGCTTACTTGGCTTAGCTCGTATTGCATGCTGCTTTTCTTAGTGGACACTCCGTGAATTAAACGAGATGGCCCCACACTCACGGGATCAGTTAAAAAGAAACACGCATGGAGTCTGGGTCCGGTAGTTTCCTGGCGAAGGCATGCATCGTCCGTATCAGGTTACACATTGCTGGATATTTATGTGTCTTCGTAATGTTTTTCTATCGGACTACGCCGTTGATGTCTGTCTACACACATACCTTGAGATGCCTATAAACTAACGGGGCCATTCAGGAATATGCGGACTAATGCACTGAGGCATTATGGTATGGGTAGTCTTTGCTGGGGTGGCGAAATATTGTTTCAGTTCCATATTCACTCCGGTACACACAGTTTCTAGTTATCAGCAATTATGTCTAGAGTGTCTCTTGGTGATTCATCTGGGCTAAATCCCCTGCGTTAATGAGCATTATTGCCATCTTAACACAATGAATTGTTAATGCAATTATGATGTTGCGGACTCTGACTTGTGGTGCTCCCTTTTAGAGAAGGAAGTAAATGTACTCCAGCAAACCATATTTTAAATGCAGCATGACGTAGTTTTAACAGTGTTCATTTTAGGATTAGCGCGACATGGTTTTTTATTTTCAAGATTTTATTGAAACCCTGTTTCTGATTACAATATGGCAATGCTTTCTCTGTACAATGTGCAGGGGTTTGGTTATGCACTAGGCATTTAAGGGGGCAGCATGATGCACTATGCATTTTTCAAGTTACCTACTATATTTTCCACGTAGCACATTGTTTATGTCAACTGAGCACTTTGCATGCCTCCCTCTCTCTCTAGCAACCACTTTCGATTGACAGGAGGGCGTCGTTTGTAACTAGCATCCACGCTAAGAGATCTCCCGTTGTTCCTTGTCTGATCTAAATAACGTAACACTTTCTGGCTTTGGCTGTGCATTCTGGTACGTGTCGTCTAGATATTCCCTTTAGGAATGCAGGACTACATTTAACACCGGGACTGACTGAACTCCTCACACCTGACACAGGGTTGCTTGAGATCTGTGTTAGTCTTGACAATATGTAAAGGTCAGTCAGTGTCTTACTGCTACAGAGTACAATGCTCGATAGACACTTTATTTTAGCTTTAAATTTCAAAAAAGTTAATTCGTAATGTTGAAGGGAACACCTTTAGGAAGTTGCTGGTGGCGTTTTCCAACTGGCATGTGGTATATTTCCAACAGATGTACAATTATAAAAAATAACTCCTTGCAGATAATTAGAAAGGTGAAGGGCTGTGGGGAATCACTGCAATGCAGGTTCTGGATGGAGTGGCAGCGCCACTATGTCTGTCACTGCGAGCTTTGTTCATTTTAATGCATCACTGGCCCATCGCGACAGAGGCATGGTGTCCAATGCAGGCCTCCGTCGCTGTTTTGAGACTGTGTGCAATGATGGGTACAGCCGGTTTACGCCATGCAAACATCCATTCCAGCAGTTTGTCTGTGCACATTTGGCGACTAACACATGGGTTCCGGAGTAGCTTAGTACCCTAACCCTCTTCAGAAGTCAGACTTGCTTGGCAACCCAGAAATTCTCAGAAATAATGTTTGAGTTTTCTTTTATGAATGCCTAGAACTACTGAATTTTTAGTCCATTTATCACAGATATAGTGCTGAAAATCGCACCAAAAAGATGCCAATTTTAAAAAAAAATCTTCACGGGGGGAGAACCCCCCCCGAACCCCCCCTTATTGCCGTCGGGCTCGCTCGCTCTGCTCGCTCGCATGAGTTGATTCGCTCTGCATACGCCCCACCAGTTTCAAATTCCACCAGCCGCCCCATCTACAATTACTATGATTATAGAAACTATCACACCCCCTATAAGTATGCCCACAATGAATTTGGATCTACGATTTGGATCTCCAGCCTCCATGACCTTGAAAGTTCTTAGTTTCAGCAATGAGCACTCAAAAGTCTCTGTCTTCTCAGCACGTGACTTGCTTAACCAACTCGAGCAACACCTCGAAACCTCTGGAAATCCCCTTGTCAGCTACAGTCTTATTTACATAGTCCAGAAAAAGACTTCCCTAAGTTTTGTTCCTCTTCAGTGGAAAGTCCCTAAGTTTATTCTTCTTCCACTCGGACCTAGGTTATCTTCTTCTTTAGACTTTTTATTTACAACAGGTTATATTTCATGCACCATAAGATCATCTGCAAGTGCTTCTAAAACATGGTACAAAAGTTCAAGGCGAAGAATTACCACTTCATGTGAAGACGGCTCAAATCCAAAAGACGGAAATTCGAGTCGATGCAAAACCAATTCTCGGACTTTACTCAGAAGCGGGGGATTCGGAACCGTGAGGGTCAGTATTCCTTCGACTTCGAGTCCTGGTATCAACAGCACCACCTTCAGCACCACGCTTGGACTCTTGCTGACCACCTGCACAGACCTCAGTCTCCCGAACTCACTACCCCCTGCATCAGTGACTGCGTAAGTCCACTCAGGGGTAGAGTATCTCTGGCAGGGTACTTTTGTTCTTTTCGACCTTCGCCGACCCTCTTGAGTCTGCTCTTCGTCGCTTGCTTCTGTTTCAGACGTTTCAGACACTGGAGCAAGATCTCTTTCGGGCGCCAACCTCAGATTCAGTCGCCTCTGTCTTTCAGGCCAAGCCTCCTCAATTCTGGTCGTTCTTCCGCCTTCCCCTTCTATACCCTGTGCACCACTTCCTTCTTCTGCTGAATCTGACTCCACTCCACCCACTGCACCACCTTCAGCATCCGAGTCAGAGTCGAGGATCTGGTTGTCAGATCCCCTTTCAGCTAGCTCTGGTGCACAACCAGCTGCGTCAGCGGCCCTCACAGCTTGACTTGTCCTCTCCTGTGGCCCTGCCACATCAGCTGGATTTTCATTTACGAGAGGAGCTGTTTCTTCTGAGGGTGCTGAAACTCTGCGGGTATGGGAAGCGTGTACCCAGTTCGGCAATCCTCCACACTTCACTGCTGTGTTCGTTACCAGTATCACCTGGTACGGGCCTCGCCACCGAACGTCCAGACAGCTCTTCCTCACGTGCTTTCGAACAAGCACCCAGTCGCCTGGACACAGGTCGTGGCACAGGTCACTCGAAGCCGGAACAGCTGCCGCTTGTACCTGCTGGGACACAGAACGGACCACATCAGATAGTCCTTTACAGAAATCGAGAATAAAGTCATCAGTGATGTTTATCAAAGCTGTAGCTGGTACTGCTGGCAACCGCATTGCCCTTCCCATCAATATCTCGTGAGGGTACAACCCGGTCCTCCTATCTGGGACACTTCGCATGCTCATCAGTACGAGCGGCAAAGCGTCAGGCCACTTCAGGGACGTTGATGAACACATTTTTGCCATCCGGGCTTTCAAAGTTCCATTAATCTGCTCCACCATCCCAGAAGCCTCTGGTCGATAACTGCAATGGAGTCTCTGATCAACATTCAATGCGGCACAAAGTAACTTCATGATTTCACTGTGGAAGTGTCTTCCTCTATCTGATTCCAAAGAGGTTGGAATCCCGAATCTCGGGATGAGCTCCCTCAACAATAACTTAGCCACTGTGAGAGTGTCACACCTGCGTGTTGGGTAAGCCTCCACCCACCGTGAGAATACACAGACTAACACCAAAATGTACCTCAACCCATTGCACTTAGGCATTTCCACGAAATCTAGCTGGATCCTATTGAAGGGCCCTCCTGACCTCCCAATGTGACTCAAGGTGACTACTGTTTTCTTCCCAGCATTCATCTGCTGACACGTAACACACCTCTGACAAACTGCTTCAGCCATTGCACGAAATCGTGGGTTATACCACGTTTGTCTAAACACACTCATCATTGCATCCCTACCAAGGTGTACCGGTCCATGTATTAGTCTCGCCATCGGACTCAGCAGATTCTCTGGCAACACAGCTCTCCCATCACTGGAGACCCAAACATCCACATCCCCTCTTTCACACCCTGCTTTGACCCATCCGTTCCGTTCCTGATCTGAGACTTCATCTTGCAGTCGCTTGAGCTCCTCCCAAGTGTCTGCCATGGTCAACATCATGCTGAGCTCGGTTCTTTCTTGGCTCTCTCCTGTATAGCCCTCTGTAAATATGCATCCTTGTTCGGCACAGAAGCGGGCAACTTCGTCCGCATAATTATTTCCCAAAGACACAAAATCCTCCCCCTTTCCATGCGCAGTACACTTGACAACTGCGATTTCCTTCGGACATTGCAATGCATCTAACAGTTGTCTTACGTGTTCTCCATTCCTAATGGGTGATCCAGATGATGTCAAAAATCCCCTCTGAGACCATAACTGTCCAAAGTCATGAACCACACCAAACCCATACTGGCTGTCCGTGTAGATCGTGATTCGAATTTGATCAGCGGTCAAACAGGCACGAGTCAAGGCAGTGATCTCAGCTACCTGCGCGGAGCGTACTCCTTCTAGGCAAGCAGCCTCAACCACCCCGGAAATGGTACATACAGCAAATGCTGCTCTTAGTTGGCCGACACTGTCTCTTAGGCATGAACCATCGACAAAGAAAATTTCATCTGGGTCAGTCAGTGGTTCATCGACAATGTCAGGTCTCAGTTTGGTGCAGAGTTCAGTCACGTCAAGACAATAATGGTCCGCACAATCTTCATCATCTGCATTCGGTATGGGCATTAATGTCGCAGGATTTAAGACGGAGCACCTTTTCAGAGTCACGTTCTCTGCGGCAAGTATGACTTGCTCATACCTCGTAAACCTGTTGTTCATTAGGTGCTGAGTCTTAGTCCTGGTCATCAACAATTCAACCGAGTGTGGCACATATACAGTCAAAGGATGACCCATTACAATGCTTTCACATCTTTCAATGCTGACACCTGTTGCAGCAACGGATCTTAGACATCCGGGCAACGCAGAAGCTACTGGATCTAAAGTAGCTGAAAAGTAGGCCACTGGTCTACGGACACCTCCATGGTTCTGAGCTAAGACTGCTAATGCACAACCCTCCCTCTCACAACAGAACAGTGAAAAAGCTGTGTGGTAATCAGGCATTCCCAACGCTGGGGCACTACACAACTCTTCCCTCAGTCTTAGGAATGACACCAAGCACTCCTCATCCCATGGTACCGGATCACTCACATCCTTGTGCGTAAGCCTCTGTAAAGTCTTTGCTCTCAAAGAAAAGCTGGGGATCCACTGCCGACAATAGCCGACCATTCCCAAAAACATCCTGACTTCCCTCTGTGTGGTGGGCACTGCCATGTTCATTATTGCCTCAATTCGATCTGGTGACACCTTCCTCTTGCCTTTTTCCAATCTGTGACCTAAGTACTGTACCTCATTTAGGCAGTACTGCAACTTGTTTGGAGACACCTTGTGCCCGTTCTCTGCTAGATGGTTCAATAGGGCTACCGTGTCTATTCTGCAAGCATCTTCCGTTTCTGATGCTACAAGCAGATCGTCTATGTATTGCACGAGAACTGAGTTCTGCGGCAATACGAGACTCTCAAGATTCTTCTTCAAGATCTGATTAAAGATCGATGGACTTTCTGTATACCCTTGAGGGATACGACACCATGTTAACACACGATTTTCCAGCCGGAATGCAAAAAGAAATTGGCTTTCCTCATGGAGCGGTATCGAGAAGAATGCTTGACACAAATCAATGACAGTAAACCACTCGGCTTCGCATGGGATCTGAAGCAGTATCACTGATGGATTCGCTACCACTGGACAACAAGGGACAACTATCGTGTTGACCTTTCGCCGGTCTTGCACGATCCTGAATTTCCCGCTCGGTTTCTGTAGTCCCATAATAGGTGAATTACATGGGCTACCTCTGATCTCCTTCAGAATGCCTTGCTTGACAAAAGACTCGATTACAGGTTTAATTCCTGCGATCGTTTCAGGCGACAAATTGTACTGGGGCGTTCTAGGGAATTCAACATTCTGTTTCACCTGGATCTGCACAGGTTCAACCCCCTTGATTAGTCCTATCTCTTCTCCGGTGAAGTCCTACACCTCTGGTGACACAGTGTCTCTCAAATCCGGTGGAAGTTCTTCCACGGTCACCATTGGATACAAGTCTATACACAGATGCTGATTAGCAACTTTGAATGTCGCATCATCATCCCTCGTCTGAACCTCTACTCCCCTGGGTGTGCAATAAATAGTGCAGTTCAATTTACATAACAGATCTCTTCCCAGAAGACAAACTGGACTCGTATCGCACACCACAAACTGATGTCTGGTTTGGAAGGAACCTATCCTCACTGGGATCGGTTCGGTCAGTGGACTGTTTATTCTTTTGTTCGCTACTCCAACAACTTGAATCGATTGTCCCGAGAGGGGTAGGTTGGGGACTACTGCTGATCTTACAGTAGACCGGGTAGCACCAGTGTCAACCAAAAAATTGGTAGGATGACCATTAATGTCTGCCTCCACAAAAGGTCCTCTCTGGTCTACCTCCAAGACTGCTCCAAGTGTGCAGTCTTCCTCCCCCCCCCCAGGCACCGTCAGGATAACGGATCTGGGCTGTACTCATCATATAATACAATAAGGAGGGGACTGTGGGCTATATTTAAACAGGTCCAGCATACAAGCCCATATGAAGTTCAAGAAACCAAATGGTATGCTGTTCCTAATGAACACTGTTGGTTGATGTCCAAGTAGTGATATATGATTGTTAAATCACGACAGGCAGGAGAAAATATCCTCCTTTCGGAAAAGACCCTCACACACCCAAGTCACAGGATGTATTGCCTCATCATCGGGTCTGCTCCTTATCGGGTCGGCGCTGCAATACCCGATCGGCGCCCGAATCGGGGCCTTTTAACGGAGATCTTTATTCCTGTTGCCTTAAAATGTAGTGTGTGTAAGGGCTTTGTGAAAAGTGTAGATGTGGAAGGTGCAGAGGTGAAATTAAAAGTAAGAGGAAGCAGTCCACTCAGAATTATTTTAATGAACGTGGTTGCTCTCTTAATTAAAAAACGTGATTAGTGCGCACCCCTCTTATAAGGTATTGGGGATGTGCGCCAAAGAGATCAACATGTTTCTTGCCATTAATTCAATTAGAAGGCAATTATTCAGGATCAATCTAAAATCTAACTACACTTTTTGGTGGTGGATCCCAATAATAAAATAAGTGTCCACTCATACAGCACCCTAAAAAGTGGTACCTGTTGAATTAGAGCATCAACCTATGGAGAAATATTCATAAAAAGTTGATTCAACATGAATTGTAATCATTACATTGCTGATGTAGTGTTCAGTAAGTGAAACTTACTCGTGCTACTAACGCCTGCATCACACAAGGTTGTTTGTGACCTTGCAAGATGGCTATGATTCAAGTAAAAAACATTCGGCAAAAATGTATATGTAAACAGCAACCAAGATCGTCAACTTATTCTATAAAAATACACACTCACCCTAATTAGGTCAAATTACTGCTTCATCGTGTACCGGCAGACTTTAAAACACTGAATAGTGCAGTGCCCTGGTCATGAGTAGATGAAAATTTTTTGGGGGGAGATAGATTAGTATTATAATAGTCTGCTGTTGAGGGAGGCTTACTCTAAGTTAGACCACCCCCGGTGTGGGGGTATCTGCAATAATGTAATGAGAATGAGGTCCGTCAGAGCCTCACGAAATCGAGCGCAACCCCGTGAATGGTCCTGTCCGTAGAACCTGGACTGGGTCAGACGGTGTGGCTGTACCTCGCTTCATGCGCCGACAACCCACCCCAAAACACCAGCAGCGTCCCACATCAGGGAACCAGAAACAGAGGTGTCACCAGGAGCTCAAGCAAGGATTCTTGCCGTGTCCGTTTAATAGTTACCAGTCATTTAACCATGGTGGTCAATCGGTCCCATTGCTCAAATACAACCAGCATTGCGAATGGAGCTCAAGTAAGAGTTCTTGCCAGGCCCGTTTGACAATAGTCGGTGATTTAACCTCAAGAACCGACTGGTCCCATTACTCAAATAAAACCGGCATTGCCAGAGTACAATGTCGGAGCTACAGGGGGCGCCTCAGTCTGTGTTGCCCGTGTTCAACAGCCGGTAGGACGGCTTTTGCATACTTAAGCTGTTTAGCAGAGAGACTATTATATCGCGTTAGCGGTATACTCACAATTGCAGTCCACAGCTACTGGTGGGTCAACACCTACCCACAGTCTGCCGGTCCCGGGAGGTATATGACCGTGGTGGAGACGCTTAGTTATACTTCCTGGTAACACGTGCAGTGGGCTGTGACTCCCGTATCAGAGCGAGCTCCTGCTAGTGCGTAAACCTCTCTCGCCCAAAACCGGGCGCCATCTTAGGGGTGGAAGTCTCGGTATTATTGGCGGTATAAAGGTGTGTTAATCAAGTACCACTCTAAACATAACGATGAATGCCATAATGAAATAGGCAGACTGGAGTCTGGGAGGCAGTGTAATTATGTAAGTCTGCATAATTATTAATCTTAAAAAATTGTTCGTTAAGTTAGAGCGGTCAAAACGGGCTCTTATTAATGTGTCACCCTTTGTTTCCCAAAATGGGCGTCATCTTAGGAGTGGGGGACTCGAGATTATTAGACAGTATCAAGGGGTGTTAGTAGGGTGTGTTCAATTTGTGATTCTCTAGACACCAAGAAGAGCGCCATATTGGAATTGGCAATGTAAAGTAGGAAGAGAATACAATTATGTGAATCTACACATTTTATAAAGCCAAGGGAGTTGTTTCATTAAGTTTAGAGAGTGTATCAATAGTAATATCCACTGGTGGAGTACCCAGTTATTTGGGATGGGAGAAGTCAATATGGCAATCACGGAAGGAATGACCAGTGGTTAACCCTCCCAGATTGATGAACACGTTATCAGAGTTCAACCACAACTGGTTCCATACAGATTAATCTCTAGATGGTCAAGGGATTCATTAAGGTATTATTTAATCAGTGATGACCAGGGGATATCTTCGTTCAATACCTCCTTGTCCGAGGCTAATCTCAACACCCATCTTTGCTCAATTCTGAAAAGGGTGTCCTTGGTCATGCCCGGATGTGTTTCAAGGACACACCATCTGATTGAGTCTGGTGGATGTTGCATCTGTTCGTAATGGTACGTCATTTTAGTGTTAGTTTTATGGCAACGGATATTACTCCGGTGTTCTGTAATACGGGTTTTTATTGATCTGGTGGTCATCCCTATGTAAAAGAGATTACAGGGGCATTTTAGCATGTATATACAGTTAGTAGTGTTACAGTTCGTGTGTCTGTTGATTATCCATTTGAATCCATTGGGGAATGTAATCTCTTTTGTCGTCTTTGTAAACGGGCAAACACTACAAGTGCCACATGGATGGTGTCCCTTCACTGGTGGTAGGTCCCACAAGGACCTCTGTATGCCCATATTTTGATTTTTGGGTCTTGTATGGACTAACATATCCTTAAGGTTGCTAGTGCGTTTGAAAGCAAACCTCGGGGCTGGAAGGTTGAGGCTACCTGTATTCAAAATACCCCAGTGTTTTTTAATGACATTCTTTATTCGATTGGAATTAGGTGTGAATGTAGTAACACACGTAAGCTGGTCATTGGGTTCTTTTTGTACAGGGTCAAGTAGACCTTCTCTGTTGTTGTTTCTTGCTCTTTTCAAAGAGCGAGACACATCCCTTTGTGGATATTGTCTCATGCATAAATGTGTAGCAAGGACCTTAGATTCTTTCTCAAAGTCAGTAATCGTGCTACAGTTCCTTCGTATACGGAATCATAGCCATCTTGCATGGTCACAAACAACCTTGTGTGATGCATGCGTTAGTAGCACGAGTAAGTTTCACTTACTGAACACTACATCAGCAATGTAATGATTACAATTCATGTTGAATCAACTTTTTATGAATTTTTCTCCATAGGTTGATGCTCTAATTCAACAGGTACCACTTTTTAGGGTGCTGTATGAGTGGACACTTATTTTATTATTGGGATCCACCACCAAAAAGTGTAGTTAGATTTTAAATTGATTCTGAAGAATTGCCTTCTAATTGAATTAATGGCAAGAAACATGTTGATCTCTTTGGCGCACATCCCCAATACCTTATAAGAGGGGTGCGCACTAATCACGTTTTTTAATTAAGAGAGCAACCACGTTCATTAAAATAATTTTGAGTGGACTGCTTCCTCTTACTTTTAATTTCACCTCTGCACCTTCCACATCTACACTTTTCACAAAGCCCTTACACACACTACATTTTACGGCAACAGGAATAAAGATCTCCGTTAAAAGGCCCCGATTCGGGCGCCGATCGGGTATTGCAGCGCCGACCCGATAAGGAGCAGACCCGATGATGAGGCAATACATCCTGTGACTTGGGTGTGTGAGGGTCTTTTTCCGAAAGGAGGATATTTTCTCCTGCCTGTCGTGATTTAACAATCATATATGACTACTTGGACATCAACCAACAGTGTTCATTAGGAACAGCATACCATTTGGTTTCCTGTACTCATCATACCCTTCGAAAAGGGGCATCTGCTGGTAAGTCCGTATTCCCTGCGAGATCCTTGGTGGCTGGGGGACCGATACTTGTGGGTTATACGTCCCCCCCTTCATCGATCTGGGCTTCATCACAGTGTTGACTACCTCCGGCACAGGTGCCTGAACCCCTTCTACCTCCTGGGGCACTTGGTTGGCTGGGTTCAAGGGGCACTCACACTTCCAATGTCCGATCTGGTGACAAAGATGACACGCAGTGGTCTTTTTCAGTGTCACCACATCCACCCCCGTCTTGGGATCGATTGGCTTCCCCTTTCCCTGACCTTGCCCATTCTGGTTCCCTTGGTAATTTCCTTGTCTTCTTCCTAGGGTCCCTCCACTAGGCTGGACCTGAGCTGTCTGCATCTGAACGAGCATCAGTTTGTCCTTTAGCTTCCGATGTTTCGAGTCCACTTCATCGCTACAATACCTCGCATACCGCAAGATTTCATCTACCGGCTTGTTCTGCCAACAGATCAAATGGTGCTGTATCATGAGGCTGACCTCTGATCTTAATCCTAAAACAAACTTTGAGACAAACTGTCCCATATCCTTGGGGTCTAAGGCATCTAATCCGCTATACTGTTTAAAAGCTTGCAAGAGTCTTTCATAATATTCATGCACTGTCTCCTTAGGTTCCTGCACAGTTCGGTCTATCTTAACCCAATCGATATCTTGAGGCGAAATCTTCAGCTTCAACCATGTAATCACTTGCTCAAATTTTTTCATAACCAGGGGTGACGGACCATTTGTGACAGCATACCTTTCAGGTTCAAAGGTCGGCCATTCAACTGCGATTTTACAAGCTGTCCAGAAATCTCCCGGCACCACTATGTCGAACAAGGTGTTCAAATCAGTCCACAGCACCTTCGAGATTTTAACAAACCGCTCAACCTGCTTGTACCACTCTACGGGTTTTTCCCTCAGCCGAGGAAAATCATTTGTAAACGCAGCCAAATCACCTCTACTCCATGGCACATGCACGTACCCTCCGTTCTGTACTTCCCGTAAAGGAAAGTTCCCGACACCCGTCGCCCCTCCCCCCGGAGGCGGCATTTCTCCTACAATTTTCTTTGCTATTTTTTTCTTTGACCACTTTTCCTCCCATTTGTCCAACAAATTCCATATACGCATCCCTACAATCAGATCTTTAGTATGCGTCCTTAATCCTGTGATCCTTTTCTCCTCCAGTTCCTGATCACTATATTGCTACCTATGCGGTCCTTGCAGGGTTTTTGTTTTATTCAAATCTACCTCATATCTCCTGGCTAATGCTGTCAATTTCTCATGTGCTATCCTGGCTTTCCGAGTCACATCTTTTGCTATGAAAAGCAACTCATCTGGCCCATAAATCTCTATTCTCTCCAAAGGCAGGCTTCCACTAATCATTTCGTCTACCTCCGCTTTTAGTCTCACTACGTCTAGCAACCTTGCCTGTACTGCACTCCTCAGTTCTTCTTGGCAAGCTGCTCCATTCCGCTCATTGTAATCACTATTTGGTCCTTGTGACCTATTCTCTTCTATCGTAGTCCTGGAACTTGGTCTACCTTCCGAAATGTCTTGTTCCCTATCGCCTGGCATCCTATCACTTTGGTTTCTTACTGCTGGTGTCCACATCCTCAAAGCTGACTTGGATTCGTGTAAAGACCTTGGTCTGACTGGTCTCTCATCCTCCTGCCTAAAAGAGGAGTCTGCAGTGGCTGGTAATGGTGTGCTTGTTTCTAAGGGCTTCGGGAAGTGGACCACTTTTACTCCTAAGCCCTTCCCTCCCGCACTGGTCCCTTCTCCCCCTGTCGTCTGCATTGAGCTTCCTTCACTCGTTCGGTCTGGGTCATATACCGATACTATAGGACCAATGGTAACCGGTACCGTCAGGGAGTCTGGTAACCGCATATTCCCAGTGGAAGGCTGTGTTCCCGCTCCCTCTGTTCCTGTGGAAATTCTTCCCACTACCCTCATGTTAGTCTGATTCTGCGTCTCGCCAGTTTCTACTGCTGAAGTTGATTTTCTCTCTTCTGAATCTGGATTAAATGGAGGTGGTCTCTCTGCTAGCAACCTATCTAACAGGCTGTCATCTGTATCACTGTCGTCCTCTTCAACCCTTGTTATTTTCCCATCTTTTATTAGCAGTGGGTACAGCCTATCTCCTTCGATCGTTTCCACCCTCCACCTTTTCTCCAGTGCATCCCACCTCGCATCTTGAAATGCCCTGATCGATTTCTTCACCCTTTCCTGGCTCTTATCTCTTTTCCTGTCATACGCTGCCCTAATCCATGCATGTAGCGCCTCGAACTGTGTCGGTCTAGGCAGTGGTCGTAAAGAAGCCATTATACCCTTTAGCTGGTACAACACTTCCAACCTGAAAGTGCCATAGCGTGGGAAAGTCAATTCTCCTTCCCCTTCTGTCATTTTATGCCAGTTCTCAAGCCAAATTATAGTATGCAATCCTACATTCGTAGCCATATAATGTGCCGGCGTATCCTCGGGAGGGGCTTCCTCTCCACCCCGAGTAACCACATGTCTGTCACCTCTGCAAAGTTCTCGTAAAACTTTAAAACATTTCATGGTAAAGCAGATGTCTGTTCGCACCCAGTATTTCATTTTTTTACTTCCTGATTCAATCCACCAATGCCAGCGCGGCTCACACCAACCGACCTATTGCAGCGCGGCACTGTCTAACGTCACCCTTCCTCTGCTCGCAGCAGTTCCCCTCCTTGCTAATTCTCTCGTTCTCGTTCGCACGTGTCCCAATCACACTCTGAAGCAATAGTCCGTCCTACCGAACAATTACCTCTCTGACTGTCGGTCCTCCAATGACCGATCAGCCTCTCGAAATTGTTGACCTCAATCTGGCAACTGTCTGTCCGCGAAACGACCGGACAATCACCTCTAATACAATCGATAGGATTCAACCGCTCAATTTCTGCACCCAACAACCTACGACCAGCGTCGGTTATTCACGCACTCACACATGTGCTCCCTATCTTCAGTGGGTTGATCAACGACGTCTCATGATCCCCACAACTTCTGGTCAACGATCTCAGCTCTGGGTGTCTTCTACACCACAATAATCAAGTCTCTCGATCCCGGGCGCGCTCACGGTCCGATCCTCAATCACATGACTCTCATTCCAACTCCGCAAGACATCACACAACAATTAAACACCGCAATCTAACAAGCATCACCCTGTTCATACTCACTCTACCACGAACTGCTACTTCCGCCGCACCGTCACTCTCCGTCAGTTTTCAGCGACCACCGACGTCCTCCTCTTACGGTCCACTGGATCACCATCACTCGGGCTCTATGGGGCAAATAATCTCTTATCCTAATCTAGATCTACCCTTACTATCAGAGGTAACCATCCTACTCTGCTACCAACTGATAACGCTGATCCTTATCTTATCTTTTCCAAGGATCTCCAGGTCGCCAGAATCTTTTTACCTGCTGAATAGTGTGAAGGGAAGAAAATTCCGAATTCAATGTTGTGGGTTTATTACCGCCAAGAATAATTGCACATGCAAGCACCTCAACACGAGGTTAAAGAAATAGATGGGCACTAATACAAATAGCATCCTACGCAGGAGTCTCATCCGACTCAGGATGAGAAGAATCGTTAACTCCAGAAGTATTAGACAAGCAATAACAGCTCCAATCTCTATGTTATTCCTCATTTATCTAAACAAGCATAAAACCATTGGCTGTCCCTACTCTACCACTAAGATGACATACCTACTTAACGAATTTCCCAGGCAAGAGTAAACGAAAAGGTGTCAGCTGTGAAGACTTCCTAAGAAGTGCACTCACATAGCCCTTTGAGCTCGATTCTAAGATGCTCCTTCACAGACTCTCTCTCTGACCTCTTCTCTGGTCTCCCCTACCTCTTCTCTGCTCTCCACCCTCGGGGCACTGTCCCTAATACAAATCCCAAAAACAATTAAACACGCCCTTGTAACGCCTCTTCGGCCAGGTCTTCCTTCTTGTATTTTTCCACCGAAACCCTTACTTCATCCTGGACGGTTAAGATGACCTTGAGTCCCAGGCACCTTCTCCGCTGAAAGTATCATCCCTACATTCCAGTGTACTCCCGTCTTCATGCCTCCCACCACCCTAACTCGTGAAACAAAGAGCCAGTGTGTTGCTAACGAGGCATATGTCCTTGCACCTGCAACATAAGATACGTTTCAACAAACTTTTTGCCTCTACATGAGTTTATCAACTGTACCCAGAGAGCCTTTCCAAGAGAAACATTTCTTCCTGCTAAAATAAGCTAACATAAAATGAATCAGGCCTTTCCTTTACATATATGCAGTCAGGCCGTTACACAATTTAAACACACAATTATGATCACTTCTATAAGCGTTAATCCATTATTTCATATGCGAAAAGTGACCTACACGTGCAACTTAATATGGTACACGTTTAACTACTGCATCTCGATTACACATGGCCTACCCCATGAATACATCATTTTGAGCCCGTTTCGTTAAGCATTACATCTGCAAGGTTATAATAGCACAACTACCCTTCTATTCACTCTAATAATGAAAGTTACGACTACATTTTACTAACCATTCATATATATATATACTGGATATATGCGGGTACAGACTATCAGTGATTATGATGCACCCATACAATTTTTACGAGAGCATAGCGCTCTATCAAAAGTCTTGGCGTAGAATTCGGAGCATAATGAAGTTGGCAGCCCCTTGTTCTCAAGGTATTAATTGTTCGTAGTGATATACATATGAGTGTAGTCATAAATGGGCAGTTTTTAATGATTATTTTCTTGTTTTCTACAGGTTCAAATTCCCTGCTGTTCCTTTCCCCTTTCCCTTTCCCTCGCCTGATCGCCCTTATACTCTGTGTAGGATTATTTTCAGAGTTGGGGATATCAGGAGGTGGACCACTTTGTGCATCATTCCAATTCTGAGGAGTCCCGCCTTGTGGATCCGACAGCTAAAGCAGAGGCATGCATGCTCTCCAGGGTGCCTGCTACCTGAAAGAAATGAAAAAGTGTGCAATTGGTTAATCAGCAAATCTAAAGGCTGCTTGGCGCCAGAACAGGTTTAATTGATAGAATGATTTGAAGTATGACTAATAGGTATTCAATTTCAAAGGTATTGTAAAGGCGTTACCTTTTCTAGAATGCATCTTTCAATGGAAACCCGTAAAAATATTAGCACTAGTTGATTGTGTATTATTAAAAAATAGCACTTTTAAAAGCACTGTAAGACTTAAATGCTGCAACTTTTTATACATTATATGGCATTATATATGATACTGTGTGAAACATATCTTATTGCATCTGCAATACATATTTAACCTAACGACTTACTTATTCACAGTGCTTTCTGTCACAGGCTTGTACCTCACGAGGATTCAAATCAGTGACCCGCTGGTTACTCATACAGGAATCTGAAGTGAAAAATCATTAACCAATTGAGCCCTGCTACCAGAACAGTGCCTTTCTCCACACATTAATTTAACTTGAATTTATTTTTCATTCCAGATGTGTGCAGTATGTTTTATATGTAGTTAGTTACCTGTAGTTGAAAAGCCAACAAAATAGTTGTACAATATTTTCTTCTTTGCCTCAACCTCACTCTCTGCCACTGCCTCCGTTGTACTCAGGATCCCAGTTCCAATACTTTCTGTATGAACTTCCACCACTGACCACACAGGGTACAATTTCGTAGGAAGAGATTGTCAATTCATGGTGAGTGCTCTTGACACTTGTGGCATTTTTTGAGTGAATGCACTTCGCATCTTTTTGCTCATTTCTTGAGATGCAACTGAAACCTGTTATGGTATGTTATCATGGGTGTACTTGGAAAGTACACATCTCACCCGGAAGAGTATCCTGGACTGTGGAGAACGGGGGTTGCTGCATGTTTCTTCCTGAATTCGAGCACTGGGCAGGTGGCCCTAATGTGAAGGGAGAGTTTGTTGCAGGCTTTAGCAGCTAGGCACTAGAAGGCACATCTGTCTGCTCTGGCTCTTTGTACGCGGGGGACAGTGATAGGCAAGAGGTTGACTGAGCGGAGGTGTCTGGGGGCAGGTGTGATAGCTGATGGGGTGTTCAAGGTGGTTGGGCCTAAATTGTGTAGTGCTTTGTATATGTGAGTGAGTAATCTGAACAGTGCACGCCTGTGTATGGGGAGCCATTGGAGGTCTCTGAGGTGGGTGCACGTGGGGATGTTGAGTGTGAGTCTGGCTGCTGCATTCTGAATGATCTGGAGCCGCTTGGTGAGTTGGGCAGAGATTCCGACATAGAGTGTGGCACTACATATTTTCAATTCATAAGAATTCCTTGTTTTTCTTTGTTTTCCTTTTCCCCTTATTGTTTTAATCCCCCACAGTATAAGACTGCATGATCACCTTGGGGTGCCTTACACGAGCATGGACTATTCTAGCCGGTGTGTAGGCAACCCCGGTACACATTATAATATTGTTAGATTGTTAGTTTGTCCTAACCCATTAAATAATTAGATCTGATTTCAGCGAATGATGCACTTTATAGGATTCTTTTATCCTTTTTCTCTGCAGAGCTACGTAGACCTAGTCGCGAGCTTCTTCTTTTTATCGTGGTGGCTATTCAGCCCCATATCCCATTCACGGATCTTTCAACTGACGTAGAGACATCAACTATTACCTATCTCTTGGTTTTTGCATTTCCTGTGCCCGATAAGTGCTATATTAATATCCATGAATACAGTAAGTTATCACTGGACTGTACTCCCGTATTATGCATACTTGGATATTTTATAAAATATTCTATTGGATTCTTGTACTAAGATCTGTCTTTTCCAACTATTGCAGATCCGACACTATTGATCCTTTAGTACAATCTGCATTGTATGTACTTGTGTCTGCAGTCTTATCCATATATAGTAAGTGTGTACTGTACTCTTACATTAGTATGAGATACTGTCTATTATTCACAGATAGTCACCCTTATTAGATAGTTTTGGGTATATATTTCATGGCTACTATTCTTCTTTTTTCCTTTTTCTCTTGATTCTTTGTTATAATTTGTTTTTATATGGGGTGACTTTCACAGTTCATGTTTCGCTTTTCTTCACGGGGCTGTTTGGCATACACAGGGTAAAATGTATTATTTAGATCAGAGAACTCAGTGTGTTTTAAAGATTTGTGTGGTTTTTATATGGTTTTATTTGTTCTATAGGATAAGGTCGTGGCCCTCCTGATGAAGGCGCTTGTGTGCCAAAACGCGCGTTGAGAAGATCTTTCGTTTTGCCACCACTGTTCTATTTATGTTTACATGAATGAATTGACCTTGTTTGATATTAATTAGTTTTTCCTTGTGATTTATATGATTTGTGTTTGTCCATTATGATGCTATTTTGTATATTCAATTTGTCTATTAAATCTTTATTTGAAATGTTTTTAACGTAAGCTAAATAAACTTTATACATGTTTTAATATAATTCACTTGTGTTCACACTGAGTTCTTTTCATCATGATTGTGTTTTTCGTATGAGTTGTTGAATCATTTGAACCGTTTTGACTGCCTAGGGATTGTTGCTTTCAAGTGTATTATTGCCCTGCCCTAGGAGATCTAGAGCAATTTGCAGGGGGTCCTAGATATATGCATAGATTTACCCACAGCTTGTCTGTGTGGGACTGTTTCTTTTTGTTTATCAGCCTTGATATTTTTGTGTCCATTTTATCTAGTGTATTGCCATTAATTCTTAAATTGTCCCCTCACTGTTTTCACACTCAGTGTTTTCCTTCTTTTTTCTCTGTTTATAATTTTTAGATTTAGTTTCTTGAGCTTTAGTTTTTCACTATCATCTGTTCCCTCTTTGCATTATACAGCTTTGTTATTCATTACACAAAGCGCAAACCTGATCATGGAACCACTTAAGACATTCAGTTTTACGGACAAAGAATTTGCCCTTCTTGTAGGCACTAGTAACTCTTTCAGTAACATCTCACAGACTTCAGTCCAAAACAATGATGACTCCATCAAATTATTAAATCTCAAAAAGAAAATTAAGAGAATAGAGGCCCATGGAGACTTCATGCTAGAGTACCTAAAGGCAGGAGTGATACCACAAGGACTGAGAGTCCGTAACATTCCTGGCCTATTTGTAGAATTTAGGAAATTCCTTGAGAAGTGGAGTATGATATCCAACAGATGTTCACGAGATCTGATGATACTTATTATAGAAACAGCGAAAGAACTGCTCTCCTCTCTAAAAAACGAACTATTAGAATTAGAAGAAGAAATCAAGAAATCAAATACGCTAGAAGAGTCTAAGAAGAAATTAGAAGAAGTAGAAAAAGAGTTATCCTCTTTTTCAAACTATCTTATTAAACGTAAAACAGACAAATTACAAAAAGATTTACGTTATTATTCTGTAGAGAAGATCTACCCATATTTGAGTGAAAACTTTTACAAACAAAGTCACCAACCTAATGAATATAATCCTAGAGCACAACAAGTAAGAACCTTTTCAGATACTTCTGATTCGGAAGGGGAAAACAATAACCAGTTTTATGAACCATCTAGACCAAGCCGTCCTTACAATCCACAATACCAGCCTTTTTTAGCCCAGCGAGGGACACGCAGAGGGCGACAACGAGTTCAGTTTCAAGCACAATCACGAGGGAATTACCAACATCAACATCAATATGTTCAAGTAGACAACCAGCACTTGTTAGAGACCAGGAACAGACAGTATTGGAGATAAAAGACACCATCCCTATCTTTAATTTGTCTTCAGAAGTGCTAGACCCTGCTTGTCTTAGTCTACTATCAAAAGGGTTATCGTATGTTCCTCATTCCTATACCGACAAATTTGAATTATATACAGATATTTTGTCATTTTTTCGTAAAATCAGGGTAAAGAAATTTTTCATTAATGAATCGAATACAGTTTCTGTTTCATTGACGAATACTAGCTTATCTGTCCAATCTACTTTTACTCCTTCTTTGGATCAGATAGGCCCAGAAGTAGCAATTTTTGAACAGGTGGTTTTGAAGCGACTTGATCAAGCCACTCGCTTCATTCCTAAACCTAGATACAACTTAAATAAGGAAGAATTTGCATGCCTCAATTCCCTGGCACAGAATAAGACATTCACTATCAAAAGCTGTGATAAAGGTGGAGGCATTGTTGTCCTAGATACTACTACTTATGAACACAAAATGTTAACCCTCTTGAATGATCAACAATTCTACATTAAAACTACATTAGACCCTACTAACAGAGTTAGTCTAAAAATTAAACATCTATCTACTATAGCCTTACAGAAGGGTGAGATAAATAAAAAGAACATGAGTATCTCAATAGCTCCAAAAGAAAAATGCCATGTATATATGGACTTCCTAAAATACATAAACATCTTTTAGATCCACCTTTTCGCCCAATTGTGTCCACCATTGGATCGGTCACTGAACCGCTATCGAGATATGTTGATCAGTGGCTGCGCCCATACATGTCTATGACCCCATCATACATCAAAGACACAGGAGATATGATCAAGAAAGTAGAACATCTACCGTTCAATCCAAACCAAGAAACCTTAGTGACTCTAGACATAGAATCATTATACAGTAACATCCCTCAGATGGAAGCAATACAAGCAGTTTCTTGGTTTATAGATGTCCATAAGATTCCATGCCCCAAATCCTTTGTGCTTGATTGTCTTAATATGGTTTTAACAGAAAACACTTTTGAGTTTGGCAACAATCTGTTCAAACAAATTAGAGGAGTCAGCATGGGAGCGACAGTAGCACCATCAGTGGCGAACATTTACATGTCGCAATTTGAATTAAAGTTCATCGATAATGAAATAGCCCCTTTTTTTGAATCAGTACGGCTATGGTCTAGATATATCGATGATATTTTTTTCATTTGGTCTGACTCTGAAGATAAACTTGAATAATTTCTATCTTGGCTCAACTTAACAGATATTAATTTAAAATTTACAGCACATACCAGTAAACATCAAGTAGAATTTTTAGACATTTTGATCAGGTTATCAATAGGTCACTTGGAAGTAGATCTGTTTACTAAACCCACGGCTAGAAATACTTTGTTACATTTTGAGAGTTATCACCCCAGAACACAGAAGCAAAGTATTCCTTTCGGGCAGTTCTTGAGACTGCGCCGCAATTGCACCAATCTAAATGACTATGATTCTCAATCATTACTAATGAAGGCTAAGTTCATAGCCAGAGGATATCCTCATCGACTGGTGAGAGATGCCTTTAAACGAGCCAGGTTTTACGACAGAGATTATCTGTTAAAACCTAAGAACCCAGAAAAACCTGATCAATTGGTATGTATTACCAAACACTCTACGATGGATGAACAAGTAAAACAGATAATCAATGCCAATTGGCATATACTTAATAGTGATCCTGAACAATCATTCAAACTCAAGAAACCTCTATTCGCCCATAGACGAAATAGAAACATCAAAGATATAGTCACACGATCACGGTTCAACTCTAGTCCTCCTTTTGTACAAAAACTATTGATGGCAGTTTGCCAGTTAAAGGTACCTTTAAATGCCTTCATCCCAATTGCAAAGCTTGTGAGAGGGCCATAGAAGGGCACACTTTGATTTACAACGGTTTCACTATTAATTCCAAATCTATGAGTAATTGTAAAACTCACAATGTGATCTACCTACTTATATGCCCTTGTAATTTTGGGTATATTGGGGAGACATCAAGGGCAGTCGCCACTCGACTGACAGAACATCGCTCTGCGATTCGTACTAAAAAACTAAACGCCCCGATGGTTAAACATTTCCTAGAATTCAATCACAATGCCAATGATATTAAATGGCACATATTGGAAAAAATTAGTATTTTGGATGAGAACAGACATGAGGAAATTCGGAAAAAACGAGAGGTTTACTGGATATTCACTCTCAACACACACAGACAGGGACTAAATAGTGATTTGCCATGGGAGAATGCTATAAGATTTAATAATTCTTGATCCATTCTTATTGTTCCTATTTTGCTATCGCTACTGAAGTAATTACAAAATGTCCGATATTTATCGGGTATTCAAGCTGCCTAGGTTTATTATAGCTATTGAGTCTGTCTTCCAGCTTTATCATTACGTATACACGCATACCGTGATTACGTTGACAGCTCAACTGTCTTTAAAACTCTCATTACGGAAGCTGCTCAGTTTACGGCATGGCGTCCATAGACCACTGATCCCGCCGCTTTGAGGTAAGCCACTCCGCCTGACACTTAGCACCGTCGTACTTCCTTAGATATTCTAGACAACTATATTCTTCATCATTATATTACGTTGAACTTGAATTCATTTTCTTCCAGAGTTACGCGGACATAGTCGCGAGCCATTACGGGCATTTGTTCGTTACCCTCTGTAGCAAAGTATGGATTCCATTATCGTTTAAAGGCGTCCGTCCACAATATCTTACTTACCAGTCTCTCTTGCAGGTAATTCCGCCTTATCTCGTGTAACTGCTAGTATGTCTATTTCTTAGAGAACTAGTTTTGCTACTATTGAGATGTATACCTCTTAGGAATTCACTATCTTTTAGTGCTATGTGGTCCTTGTTTGTGAGTGATCTTGAGGGTGTTATCCATCTATTCTTAACATAGTAGGGTCAACATGCTTATTGAGGGGTGCCCGCTATTGATTCTTTACTTCATTGGCTGATGTGCAGATAATTCTGTTACAATTTTTAACACAGCCAATATGTCCATTCATTAGATGATCTGTTTTGTTATTATCCATATTTTCAATTCATAAGAATTCCTTGTTTTTCTTTGTTTTCCTTTTCCCCTTATTGTTTTAATCCCCCACAGTATAAGACTGCATGATCACCTTGGGGTGCCTTACACGAGCATGGACTATTCTAGCCGGTGTGTAGGCAACCCCGGTACACATTATAATATTGTTAGATTGTTAGTTTGTCCTAACCCATTAAATAATTAGATCTGATTTCAGCGAATGATGCACTTTATAGGATTCTTTTATCCTTTTTCTCTGCAGAGCTACGTAGACCTAGTCGCGAGCTTCTTCTTTTTATCGTGGTGGCTATTCAGCTCCATATCCCATTCACGGATCTTTCAACTGACGTAGAGACATCAACTATTACCTATCTCTTGGTTTTTGTATTTCCTGTGCCCGATAAGTGCTATATTAATATCCATGAATACAGTAAGTTATCACTGGACTGTACTCCCGTATTATGCATACTTGGATATTTTATAAAATATTCTATTGGATTCTTGTACTAAGATCTGTCTTTTCCAACTATTGCAGATCCGACACTATTGATCCTTTAGTACAATCTGCATTGTATGTACTTGTGTCTGCAGTCTTATCCATATATAGTAAGTGTGTACTGTACTCTTACATTAGTATGAGATACTGTCTATTATTCACAGATAGTCACCCTTATTAGATAGTTTTGGGTATATATTTCATGGCTACTATTCTTCTTTTTTCCTTTTTCTCTTGATTCTTTGTTATAATTTGTTTTTATATGGGGTGACTTTCACAGTTCATGTTTCGCTTTTCTTCACGGGGCTGTTTGGCATACACAGGGTAAAATTTATTATTTTGATCAGAGAACTCAGTGTGTTTTAAAGATTTGTGTGGTTTTTATATGGTTTTATTTGTTCTATAGGATAAGGTCGTGGCCCTCCTGATGAAGGCGCTTGTGTGCCGAAACGCGCGTTGAGAAGATCTTTCGTTTTGCCACCACTGTTCTATTTATGTTTACATGAATGAATTGACCTTGTTTGATATTAATTAGTTTTTCCTTGTGATTTATATGATTTGTGTTTGTCCATTATGATGCTATTTTGTATATTCAATTTGTCTATTAAATCTTTATTTGAAATGTTTTTAACGTAAGCTAAATAAACTTTATACATGTTTTAATATAATTCACTTGTGTTCACACTGAGTTCTTTTCATCATGATTGTGTTTTTCGTATGAGTTGTTGAATCATTTGAACCGTTTTGACTGCCTAGGGATTGTTGCTTTCAAGTGTATTATTGCCCTGCCCTAGGAGATCTAGAGCAATTTGCAGGGGGTCCTAGATATATGCATAGGACTACAGGTGTGCTGCACATAGGTTGCTGTATTACTTTTTATTATTTCATTTTTTATTGACATTTTATAACATATATACCTCTGTATATATCCATAGCTATTTTGACAGACGATGTGCAAAATGTGCTTTTAAATACATAATGATTGTTGTCTTTATTTTAGTTTACTATTTGTTTAATTGGGGTTTTGTGAAGCTCTGCAAACCTCCAAGTGACTCTCAGAGCTGTTATCGCTTCCAAATTCCTGCAATGAGGTTTATCACTCGCCGAAAGTGCTCAGAAAGTTTTATTAGGTAACTCAGGAGACCGCATGGTTGACCTAATTTTTAAACTCCACCTCAGGTGGGGCTCGCCAATAGAAGCAATTATCACTTGGGGAGTGGCCAATAACAACGACAGATAGCTTATTAACCTTTGTCTAAAAGCAGATGTGAAATTAGAGACCTTCTGTGCCAGCAAGAAGAAGCTTCATGAAAACTTCATGAGCGTGGTTGAAATCTTAACCTGCACTCCACAGTTCACGAGCAACTGAGATTGCATATTTTAATAATAACATTACGAGAGATATAATTTGCGGCTTTGCTGGCTTTAATTGGTTGGCACAACGTTTCAACCCCATGACATCATTTTGTGAGGGACAGGGATCTCAAAGTTCCTTTTATTGTGTCCCCGCCTAAGTCTATGAACGTCAATTCACCAAAATGCCAGTGATAGGGGAGGTGACTACACATGCCCCTTGACCTTCACTTTCACTCACACATACACATGTTTACACATAAACACGCATTCACACATACACACACACTCGCACATATACACACACCCTGCCTACACATACACATACTTTCACACATACACACACTCTTTCCAGAAACACACTCAAAACTGCAAGCACGCACTCAACAAACATACATTTAAAAGCATTTATTTTACTTACCTTAGCTGCCAGGGAAAGGCATATTCCAGCTAGTTGTACTCCATTTTTTATTAAACAAATAGCAAATAATTTTATGTTATTCACTATTAGTATAATAAAAAAGAATGACAAAAAGCAAGGAGAGTGAAGCCCCCACCAACATCCATAAGGACGAGCTGCTTCTGTTCCTGGTACTGGTGACGCTAGGGGTCGCAAAGGCAGTGCCAAGGGTCACAAGGGGCATGCCAGGGGTCGCAGCAGCGACTCCTTGTGACCCCTAAATGACGTCCATGCCTAGTCTTTTCTTCTCCCCTCTTGGCTGGTCGCTGTTCTCTGTATGTTGTCTAATATTTGACGCTCTGTGAGCTGCTCTGTTATTGTGAGATGAGAGTGATGAGAAATGGTTCCAAAAACTTGTGGCCAAATTTACGAAGATGTGATGCAGAACAATGCAGGAAGACAACTTGCTGCGCTGCGTCACATGGAGAGGGCAGGAACGCATTATGCACCATGCTTCTACTAGGGTAGGGCTCATTCCAGCTCTCTCCCTGTGCTGTCGCACACAGTGCAGCCTAGCGCTCAATGCAGGCACCCTCGCACAATTGTGCAATAGTGTCTGCGTTGCAGGCAGGATTGTTTTGTTGCAGGAGGGATCCCTTACTTCACCAAAACAATCCTTAGAGGCTTTTTCCTCTTTCTACGTGTGCTGCAGCACGTGTTGAAAAAGGAAAAAACAAGGAGAAATAAAGTTAATTTGTCCTTGTTGCTCCTCCCTGGAAGGGAGTACCTTTTTGATACATACCCAGGTTTACAGGGAATGCGCCAAAATCCATTGGTTGATGTCTGGGAACACCCATGCTCCACCCATGGAATGCCTTCCCAGGTAAGAGTAACGCAATGCAGTGACTTGTGCTGCCTTGCGTTACTCCAGATATACTATGCCAATCAGAGACAAGCACTGTGACTGAGTAGCTTAGTAAATCTCACTTGAGGCTTGCGTTGCCCTTGATATTTGATATTTGATATTTATTCATTTATATAGCGCCCGAATCACCCCGTCAGGGGTATCTCTGCGCTGAGGCCGCTGATTACAGTCAAAAAGTGAATCTTAGAAGAGATGGGTTTTTAGTAGTTTCCTAAACAGGGGAAAGCTCTGGCAGTCACGTAGATCGCGGGGGAGTTCGTTCCAGACGGTCGGGGCGAGGTAAGTAAATGCTTTGCCACCCGACCGAGCCTTTTTAATTCTTGGAGTGCAGAGAAGTAGCTTGGAACCGGATCGAAGAGGCCGGGAAGGGATATATTTTCGCAGTTTATCCGATAGGTAGGTAGGCCCCAGGCCATTTAGGGCTTTGAAGACTGTGCAGCAGATCTTAAACTTCACCCGCTTTCTCACAGGGAGCCAATGAAGTTTGTTAAAAAGTGGTGCAGAGGCTGTTCTAGGGGGGGCATTTTCTACCAGTCGGGCTGCCGTATTCTGGACTACCTGCAGCTTGTTTAGGGAAGCGTCGCTAGCAGAGACTAACAGTGCATTGCAGTAGTCCAGACGGCTTAACACAAGAGCTTGCATCAGTGTTTTCCTCGTAGAGGATGGTAACATGGGGAACACTCTTCTAAGCAGGCTGAGTGTATGATAGCAAGTGCCAGCGGTGGTAGTGGCGTGTGCTTCAAGTGTAATATTCTGGTCGATCCGAATTCCCAGGTTCTTGACCACTCCTTTTGGAGTCGGAGCAGAACCCAGCTCCTCCGGCCACCAGCTGGGAGACCAGCTTATTGCTGCATCCCTTGGTTCACTTTGCGTGACGCAAGGGCAACGCAATACTTTAGTAAATCTGGCCCTTGGTGTTCCGCCGCTGACATCACCCAGCTGAAACCAGGGATGAACAGAGGAAACAACATAGCTGCCAGTGAGATGTAATAATGTTACCTATATGTACACTCAACGAAGAACAAAGGATTGCGCTGTAAGGACACATTAGTTACTGCACTCTTGTCCTTCTGACAAAACTAAGGGCACTGAACAAAAGAACCATTGGCTTCTTTGCCAACCTAACCTAAGATGTTTGTCATAAGTTTGGGTGATGGGGTGTTACTATAAAATCAGCGTGTAAATGGCAGCTTTAATGCAATAGATATAATCTATTGTTCTATACTGTGTGTTCCCTTATGAAGATACCATAACTAGCAAAAAACGAATTCAGATTCCTAACCACTCTCATAAGCCGACAGCCTAAAATATCAATTTTTCCAATTCACCGCCAGAGTAAGGCACTGGGTTTACTACCACACTTTTTCTTTCCTGGAGCTATTGGCCCGGAACCTGTTGGACCTACCAATCCTTCAAATCGAGGTCTTCCTTTCCTTTTCTGGAATTATTAGTCCTCTTTTCAAAACCCTGGACCTGCTGGTACTCCTTTCCTTGAACTATTAATCCTCTTCCAACCTACTGGTCATCCAGAGCCAATTGCCTCTCTAGGCTCATGATCTGAGGGCTACCATATCTGCATAGGGAATAAGGTCAACCATCAATGATTCTGATAGATGCATGTGAAGTGTGTGCTCCTGACATCTCTAGAGGGAGGAAGGGAAAGCCAATGATAAGCAATGAAGAGTTGGAAAGCCAAAGGCAGGGATGGGAAGCAGAAGAAAGGAAGGGAAGAAGAGATGAAGGGTGGGATGAAAGATGGAAGAGTGGAAGGAAGGAAGGAAGGAAGGATGAGAGGAAGAAAGGGTGGGAGGAAGGTAGAAAGGAAGGGTAGATAGGAAGGAAGAAAGGGAAGGAGGGAAGGGAAGGGTAAGAAGTAAGGGAAGGAAGGAAGAGCAGAAAGGAAGAAAGGATGAGAGGGTGGGAGAGAAAAAAGGAAAGAATGGTGTGAGGAAGAGAAGTAAGGAAGGAATGTGGGAGGGTAGGAAGGAGGCAAGGGTGGGAGGTTGGGAAGGAAGAAATTAAGGCGAGGAAGAGAACGGAGGGGAAGAAAAGTAGGAAGGAAGGAATTAAGAAAGGGTGGTACGGAAGAATAGAATGAGGTAAGAATGGAAGAAAGGAAGGACTGGTGGGAGGAAGAGAAGGAAGGAAGTATGGGAGAGTAGGAAGGTGTGGTGGGATGGCAAGACGAAAGGAAGGGTGGAAGTTAAGAATGAATTAGGGAAGACGGAAGGAGAGGTGGGAGGAAGGATGCCACTAATGAAAGAAGGGTGGGTGGAAGGAAGAACGGGTGGTAGAAAGAAAGGAAAAGTGGGACGAAGGTTGGGAGGAAGGAAGTAATGAAAGAAGAAAGGGAAGGTGGGAGAAGGACAGAAGGAAGGGTGAAAGGGTGAAAGGAAGGAAGGGTTGGAGGAAGGAATGGTGAGACGGAAGAAAGGAAGAAAAGAAGGAAGGAACAAAGATGTGATGGAAGGAAGGGTGAGATGAATGAAGGAATGGTGGGAGTTAAAGAAGGAAGGGTAGTAGGGTAGGAAAGATGGAATGAAGAAGGGAGGAAAGAAGGAAGAGCAGAAGCAAGGGTAGAAGGGAGGAAGAAAGGATGGAAGGAAGGAAAGGTGGGAGGAAAGAAAGGAAGGAAGGGTGTGGAGGAAAGAAGGAAGGCCGGGAGGGAAGAATGGAGGGTAGGAGGAAAGGCACTTGTGAAGGGAGGAATGTGGAAAGGAAGGAAGGAATGGTGGGAGGAAGGAAGGAAGGAATGGTGGGAGGAAGGAAGGAAGGAATGGTGGGGGAGAAAGAAGGAAGGGTGGGAGTTTAGTAAAGAAGGAAGGGAGGAAGGGCAGGAGGAATGAAGAAAGGGTGAGAGGAAGCAAGGAAGAAAGGGTGGGAGAGAAGGAATAGTGTGGAGGAAAGAAGGAAGGAATGAGGAAAAGAAGGAAGGAAGGAAGGAGGGAAAATGGGAAAGAAGGAAGGGTGGGAGGAAAGGATGAAAGGAGAGTGGAAAGGAAGGAAGGAAGGAATGGAAGAGGAAGGAAGGAAGGAAGGAAGCAGCCGCGGCCGCTGCAGATAAGAGCGGTGGGGCCGGCTGGGGGAGATTTCAAGAGACGACCACATGGGAAAATTAAATAAATAATTAATTTTCCTTTGTGGTCGTATTTCGAAAACCTCCCCCCCCCCCCCCCCCCCAGCTGGCCCCACCGCTCTTACCTGCAGCAGCTGGAAGTAAGGAAAAGCAATGATTACAAAGGAAAGGAAGGAATGAAAGGTGGGAAAAACTAGTGTGGAAGGAAGGAAGGCAAGAGAGACAGAAGTGAAAAAAGGAGGGGAGGTAGGTAGTGAGTGGCGGTGGAAGGGAGAGAGGCAGGGACCAAATAATTCAGCTGGTGCTTAGTCAGAGTCATCAGGCCGGTGTACTCTGGTTGGATAGGTATCAATCAGCTTAACAAGCTATTATGGTCGGATATGTATAGTGAATACCCAAGTTAGGAGCACACTCACCAATGGATCCAACAATTTCCCCTTGATGAACCTTTCCGAGAAAAACTTGCAAGATCATGTAAGTCCCAGCAAGGCTATATGGCCTGCTGTTGAGCTTTTCGTATGTTTTATAGCTCAACCAAGCCTGAAATAATTTTATCATTTGCAGAAACAAAGGAGAAGGAAAAGGAAGTGGGGGGAAGGGAAACATAAGGAAGATTAAAGTGAAAATAAAAGTAATGATTCTAAATGCCAATAGTACCCCTAGAAAGCTGTAACCTCTGTCAAGAAGAAAATTATTGAAATGTTCAAAAGGAGTGCCAAACCTGATACGACCAAGAGGTCACCTTCGCAGAACGATCATGTTAGTAAGAATGAGAAACCCTTGATTTGCCTATATTTCTGAAGTTCCCCAAGTCTGAAATGGGGAATCAGAGTAGCCCATTCATCACCAAAGTAATCATTTGGAAATGGAGCTAACGTCACCAATGTCTGTAACCCCTGGTACATCAAACACCAGCATATCAAGACAAGAGCAGGATCTAAGAAATCCTGGCAAAAAGACCAGGCATTGTCTATAAATGATCAAAGCAAAATGAAAATGAGATTTTACAGGCAAACAAGATGAGGTTATACGGCAAGAAAAAATTCACAAAGTCAAGCAAAATGTCCATTAAAGCTGTTCAATCTACCACTGGTAATAACACCAAACTCCTTGTGCATCCTCCTCCCATAACTCCTTTGTCATATAACATGGAGTTCATTCTAGGAGGCCAGAGTGCAAAATCTTTGAAATGCAATCTTTGACTCACAGAAAACTTTAAGAAAGGATAAAATTAAACAAGAAACCTATGGAAACACTTCTTACCAAGTAAGGGGGATCTTCCACATTATCCTTTGCTTTTTTTGTCAATTCTATGGGGCAAGTGGAAATAAGAATCAGTGAGAACACAGGCCTAAAGAAGGCCTGGTTGCAGAGAAGGACTTGTTCCCTAAACGAGACTGGCAGATGCAGCAGATATGGCACATACATGGCTGAAAGCAGAACTTCTCACAGCACAAGATTGAGTACCATGTTGAATGTGGCTCATGAGCTATCATGTCATCCTATCAGAACATCCAACCGATAAAGTTGGGAGCAGAGGACTGAGAAGTGCTAACTTCCACAAATCCCGCTTGAGGTAAAAGACAACCAACTAACTCCCAGGAAGCTGAGTTCCAACCAGAGGGACAGAGATCTAATTTAGTGACCAATGAGTTTTACCAGAAGGGGTTCACTAATGGCCCGAGGAGGCCTTTGGTGAATCAAAGCCCTACCAGATGAAGAAAAGGTCTTCAATCATACATGGATAGCAGGTTGGACCAGACAAAAGAAGCGAGGACCAAAGCAAAGTAATGTAACATCACAAACCTCATGAGTGTGCATCCACTGAGAGAGGCCTATCTGCCATTCACCACAGTCATAGGGGAAGGGACAATGGCTGGGGGAAAGATAAACTATTCTAGGAAGTGAGATGGGTTATATGGGAATGCCCTTCTGAAGTCTTGCTCTGCAGTTGCCCCTGCAGTTGCCCCTGTTACGACTTCTCTAGGTACATTGGCTGACATCCAAACTCACGAGCACCCATTCATACCTAACATGGTTGCCCAAGAGATGTGCATCTTCTCTTTTCCTTCTTCTTAATAGTTTGTTTCAGGCTAATCCAACCAGAGATGCACCGTTGATGCTAAGAAGCTATCACAAAGACAATTCCTCTTCAGCAGTGACCAACCAAAAGGGAACACCTTGAGTGACCTCAGACAGAAGGCAATTGTGAAACAGTGACATATTAAGCCCTATTCACGCAATACCCAGAACTTGAAATGTGTTCCATTAGAGAAAGAAAAGATAAAAGATGGTAATATATAAGTGTGCTAGACTCCAGTGATCCTATTTGTACTGTTTTGTCCATGTAAATTAAATGGTTGTAGTAAATTATTGCATATCAGTAAGTTCAAGCCAGATAGATATCCTGGTCTTATATAGCCTCAGATCATCAAATGCCTGAAAAATAACACTTAGATTCTTACAAGACCCAAGTAATGAAACATCAATGACAACTTCAAGCCTTGCACTAGGTAGCCAATCCAACAGCAAGTGTTTCCAAACAGCCACAGAGATGTCTGGGCTAAGCAAAAATCAACATAGGCAACAAGTTAGGCAACTAAAATTGTCCAGCGCCATAGCCTGGGTAGTGCAGGAAGGAATTTGACAGGTATGACCAATGTCTCGGATACTCTTTGCAAGAGCATTTAAACTATTTCCCTGTCCAATATGGAAAAATGTTCATAACAGTAGCATAACTCTGAGGAGATGAAATCACTGGAGTAATCAAAGAGATAGACTGGCGAGTAGTCAAGCATAAACTCCTGAAAAAGTAATGATTAATAAAATGTATCCAACATACACTCGACATCTGCTGACTGCAGAGTTCTCCCAAGAAACATGTTCATACCTAGTATTGATTGAAGTAAGTCAGACATCGGGGTGGTCATGCATGAGTTTGAGTCCACGTTTCTCATATAAAGCAAGACCACAACTCACTATGGCAAAGAGCAATTTTACTAAAGATGCTACAGAAGTTAACACTTCCTGGCACTGCCATGGGTGTGACAAGATGCATTATATGTTTAAAGATCGAGAAATTATTAGGTACAAACGCTGATCTGGCAGATAAGATATTTCGCCCTGATGCTGCTTGAACTCAAGTCAAGGCCTGCTTGCGTTTCGTGTGATTTCTTCACACTTTCTTTAATTTGATGTATCTGTTCATATATGCTGAGAGAGGTATTGGAGAGATGGGTGCTACATTTGGTCCCACAACGGGCACAAACGCCCCCTTTGGCCGTCATTCTATTCTATTCTGGACTAGCATCTTTTGGCATTCCCCCTCATCTCATCTAAAACTATAATCATACCATATATGGGGATTCTGGCAGAAAATAATCTAGAAGTAGCTGAACGAGCTCTCCGACCCCTTGTCCTTACTTGTGGGTGATCATCAAAATGTCTTATAGCAGGTACAATGTACCCTGGAAAACAAGCTCTAGTCCTGTCCAAAGGCAGCCAAGGGTAAGCTCATGACCTAAAAATGATTTATGCACGACCCCCCTTGAGGATGCAGTTGATTAAACAGTCTGTGAGAAAGACGATTTTCAAATGAGAGCTGGTCAAAAGGAATGTTCGATATAGTTAAATCACATTTATTATGCCCGACAGGAATACTGGACATATTTGCTCCCAGGTGCTCACAAATGACACCTTGTTCAGCCATTGCAAGGTGAGTGACGTCTGGCATATTGGATTCAATGGGTTGCTAAACTTCTCAAAGCCTGGAAAGGAAGAGGAGGTAATTCCAGTACATTCTGACAGTCTGTGTCCCAGATAATAAAGTTGGAGGGAAGTGTTATTAAATCTGCTCAGTACTCCAATCAAAGGGATACTATCTCCTCCATCAAGAGGCATATGTGTGCAGGCCCTGCAGGAGGAAGAGTTAAGTGTTTTATTGTATTCATCTAACAGCAGCATGTAGGACTTACTTTTAAAAGCTGAGCGGCGATTCCGTACTAAGCGAGTCATGGCACAGTTCAAGTCAAGGATAAATTCACCAATCTGCTGCAAGAATGTACCCCACCACCTGCCTGATGCTCATAGTAGCACAAATATAGCAGGGCAGACCCACAATGGAATCCAATGTCTGGGGAAAGAAGGCTGTTTACAGGGGGCAGACACAGTAATAATGAGAGGCTGTTGGAACACCTTCCTGCAACGGAGAAGCAGGCAGTGAATCGGAGCCCACAGATTTTGGCCCACCAGTGGACAAAGAGGCTGTAGCAGAGAGGGCATCATTGGCAGTTCCAGGCCCTGGTTCAATCGTAGGAGCACCACTGCCCCTCTGAGAACTAACTTGCAGCAGTGAGAGCAATGGATCCACATTTACCAGGCCTCTGCATTTAACAGCAATATTCACGATGAGCAAGACTTGATATGGACCAAGCCAGCAGGGCCAAATTTACAGTGTGAGAAAAGGCCTCAACGTTTACGTTGAATGGCAAACTTTATCCATACTATGAACACCTATTCATACTGGATCAGGTCTTATCACATAAACACCATGTGGTAGATCAGAAGGACATACAGTGGCGTAACATAGGCCCCCGCAGCCCCCGCAGTACGGGGGCCCCCAAGCTCCAGGGGCTCCCTCAGCACAGTACCCTGATCTGAGAGCTCGTAATTAAGATCGGAGTGGGGCAGCCAGGGTTTTGCAGGTAAGAGCGGTGGGGTGGTGGGTCAGGTATGGAGGTATTTCTACAGACAACGACAAGGGAAAATTAATTATTTATTTAATTTTCCCTTGTGGTCGTCTGTCGAATCCCCCCCAACCTGACCCCACCGCTCTTACCTGCACAGGCAGTGGCTGGAAGGGGGCTCCGTCCATGTACCTTGCGGGGGGTGCTCCTCAAGTTTTGTTACGCCACTGAGGACATAGTTTGTGTTATGTAAGCTATCAACTGTCTTTGTCTTTATTTGTGTCATGTGAAGATACTTTACTGGCTGAAATATATGAGTAAGTTATCCATTTGTGGGTGCGTGTCTGACTGTATAAGTGAGTGATTAAACGTGTCTTGGTGAATGCATGGGTGAATGACTAATCTGTGTGAATGTCTGTATCAGTATGTCAGTTGGTGTGTAAGTGGCTGCATGGGTTGGTGACTACCTACATGAGTGTCTATATGGGTTATTGATTGGTAGTCTGAGTACCTGTATGGAAGCTTGAGTGTCTGTGTGGGTGGGTGGGGGGGTGTAACTCCCTGCATGGATGTGTGAGTGGGTGATTTAGTGGGTATATGGGTTCATGAGTGCATCTGCGAGGGGCTGTATGGATGAGTGAGTGTGCGTATGGCTGTGTCGGTGAGTGAATGGATGTCTCAGTGGTTTATCTTTGAGTAACTACATATGTGAAAGGCAGTATATGTGAGTGTTGGAGTATATAACTAACTATATGTGAGAGTGGCTATATGCATGAGTGTGTGCTTGTGTCAGTGATTGTATTAGAGAGTAAGTATGTGTTAGTCTCTGTATGAATAAGTGAGGTGGTGTGTGTATAACTGTATATGTGAGTAAATGGGAGTGTGATTGATTCTTTGCATGACTGACTAGGTGTGTGAGTAACTCTATGGGTGAGTGACGTTGTGTGAGTGTCTGTATGGGTGTATGACTGCATATGATAGTGGCTATATTGATGAGTGACTGCATGTATGAGTGACTGTATGGGTGAGTGAGTAGATGAATGTGTAGATCTAGGAATTAGTAAGTGGGTATGTACTAATTGGTATTGGTGTGTCTATGGTTTCGAGAATGGCATTCTGTATTTTAGAGTGGGTGTATCAAAGGTTACATTAGGGTGTGAGGAGGTGCATCAGATGATCACATGGATGATGTCATCAGTGATGTCATTTGAGATGTCATCAGTGATGTCATCAGTGATGTCATTGACCATGTCATGAGTGATGTAATATGTGACGTCATCAGCAGTGCATTGCGGGGGTGCAAGTTATAGTTAGCTCAACTAACAATAACGCCCGAATTTCTCTGGTTTTGTATGAGTGAAATGTCCAACTAACTATAACGTCCCTGACACCTGTGTTTTTTTCAGTGAATTTCTATGGTTTTTTAAATGCTAATTTCTAACTATAACGTCCCTGAAACCTATGGTTTTTTCAATGAATTTCTATGGTTTTTTAAATGATAATTTCTAACTATAACGTCCCTGAAACCTATCGTTTTTTCAGTGAATTTCTAAGGTTTTTTAAATGCTAATTTCTAACTATAACGTCCCTGAAACCTATGGTTTTTTCGGTGAATTTCAAAGGTTTTGTAAAAGCTAATTTCTAACTATAACGTCCCTGAAACCTATGGTTTTTTTCAGTGAATTTCGAAGCTTCTTTAAATGCTAATTTCTATCTATAACGTCCCTGAAACCTATGGTTTATTCGGTGAATTTCAAAGGTTTTTTAAAAGCTAATTTCTAACTATAAAGTCCCTGAAACCTATGGTTTTTTTCAGTGAATTTCAAAGCTTTTTTAAATGCTAATTTCCAACTATGCCTACAGAGGTAGGACATGTGCAGAAAGAGGACGAAAGGCGCAGAAAGAAGCAAGAGAAATGCAGAAAGAGGAAGAAAGGTGCAGAAAGAAGCAAGATTTATGCAGAAAGAACCAACAGAGGTTGCAAAGTCATCCTGTGCCCTGGGCACCCCCCAACATTTTGCTGACTGGTACTGGTGGTAACTGACTCTGACTGACCCTGGGCTCTGCCTAACCATGTCCGGAGCCAGTGCTATGCTGAAAGACACTTAGAATAAAGTGAAAACACCTACATACACTAGGGTACACTATGGTTTGGGGTACCCCTGTGATTGGCATGACCTCCCCTGTAAGGCCCTAGTACATAATAGGGCAGGTGGATTAAAACTACCTCTATGTCCCTAGCATATAATAGGGCATGGCAGTTTAGAGGCCAGCAGCCCTTTTCTGCACTTGGATGTGTGCACTGCTTAGCCTGAGATCAATTTAAAAGTAGACCTGTATGTGCAGAAAGAGGCAAGATAGGTGCAGAAAGAGGCAAGAGAGGTGCAGAAAGAGGGAGGAAGGGTACAGAAAGAGGCAAGAGAGGTGCAGAAAGAAGCAAGAGAGGTGCAGAAAGAAGCAAGAGAAGTACAGAAAGAAGCAACAGAGGTGCAGAAAGAGGGAAGAGGGGTGCAGAAAGAGGCAAGGGAAGTGCAGAAAGAAGCAACAGAGGTGCAGAACAAGGCAAGAGAAGTTTTCAGAAAGATGCAGCATAGGTTCAGAAACAGGCCGAAGAGGTGCAGAAAGAGGCAACAGGGGTGCAGAAAGGGAGAAGAAGGGTGCCGAAAGAGGCAAGAGGGGTGCAGAAATTTGCAAGAGAGATGCAGAAAGAAGAAAGAGCAGTGCAGTAAGAAACAACAGAGGTGCAGAAGGAGGCAAGAGGGGTACAGAAAGAGGCAAAAGAAGAGCAGAAACAAGCAAAAGAGAGGCAGAAAAAGGCTAGAGGGGTGCAGAAAGAGGCAAGAGAGGTGTACAAAGAGGCAAGAGAGGTGCACAAAGAGGGAAGAAGGGTGCAGAAAGAGGCAAGTGGGGTGCAGAAAGAAGCAAGAGAGGTGTAGAAAGAAGAGAAGTGCAGAAAGAAACAACAGAGGTGCAGAAAGAAGCAAGAGCCGTGCAGAAAGAACCAACAGAGGTGCAGAGAGAGGCAAAAGGGGAGCAGAAAGAGGCAAGAGAAGTACAGAAAGAAGCAAAAGAGATGCAGAAAGAGGCAAGAGGGGTGCAGAAAGAGGCAAGAGCAGTGGAGAAAGAATCAAGAGACATGCAAGAAAACGGAAGAAGGGTGCAGAAAGAGGCACAAGGGGTGCAGAAATTTGCAAGAGGGGTGCAGAAAGAGGCAGGAAAAGTGCAGTAGGAAGCAACAGAGGTGCAGAAAGAGGCAAGAAAAGTGCAGAAAGAGGCAAGAGAGTTACAGAAACAGGCAAAAGAGGTGCACAAAGAGGGAACAAGGGTGCACACAGAGGCAAGAGAGGTACAGAAAGAGACCAACAGAGGTGCAGAAAGAGGCAATAGGGGTGCAGAAATGTGCAAGAGAGTAGCAGATAGAAGCGAGAGCAGTGCAGAAAGAACCAACAGAGGTGCAGAAAGAGGCAGTAGGGGTGCAGAAAGAAGCAACAGAAGTGCAGAAAGAAGCAAGAGAAGTGCAGAGAGAAGCAAAAGAGGTGCAGAAAGAGGCAAGAGGGGTGCAGAAAGAGGAAGAGAAGTGCAAAAAGAAGCAACAGAGGTGCAGAAGGAGGCAAGAGAAGTGCAGAAAGAGGCACGAGAGTTGCAGAAACAGGCAAAAGAGGTGCAGAAAGACGCAAGAGCAGTGCAGAGAGAACCAACAGGGGTGCAGAAGGAGGCAAGAGGGGTGCAGAAAGAGGCAAGAAGGGTGCAGAAATTTGCAAGAGAGGTGCAGAAAGAAGCAAGAGCAGTGCAGTAAGAATCAACAGAGGTACAGAAGGAGGCAAGAAGGTGCAGAAAGAGGCAAGAGCAGTGCAGAAAGAACGAAGAGACGTGCAGGAAATGGAAGAAGGGTGCAGAAAGAGGCACAAGGGGTGCAGAAAGTAGGAAGAGAAGTGCAGAAAGAAGCAACAGAGGTGCTGAAAGAGGCACGAAGGGTGCAGAAAGAGCCAAGAGAAATGCAGAAAGAAGCAACAGAGGTACAGAAAGAGGCAAGAGTGGTGCAGAAAGAGGGAAGAGATGTGTAGAAAGAGGCAAGAGAGTTGCACAAAGAGGGAAAATGGGTGCAGAAAGAGGCAAGAGGGGTGCAGAAAGAAGCAAGTGAGGTGCAGAAAGAGGCAAGACGGGTGCAGAAAGAAGCAAGTGAGGTGCAGAAAGATGCAAGAGAGGTGCAGAAAAAGGCAAGAGAGGTGCAGAAACAGGCAAGAGAAGTGCAGAAAGAGGCAAGAGAATTGCTGAAAGAAGCAACAGAGGTGTAGAAAGAAGCAAGAGAAGTGCAGAAAGAGGCAAGTGAGATGCAGAAAGAAGCAAGACAGGTGCAGAAAGAAGCATGGGAAGTGCAGAAAGAAGCAACAGAGATGCAGAAGGAGGCAAGAGAACTGCAGAAAGAGGCAAGAGAGTTATAGAAACAGGCAAAAGAGGTACAGAACGAGGGAACAGGGGTGCAGACAGAGGCAAGAGAGGTGCAGAAACAGGTAAGAGGGGTGCAGAAAGAGACAAGAGGGGGTGCAGAAATTTGTAACAGAGGTGCAGAAAGAAACAAGAGCAGCGCAAAAGAACCAAAAGAGGTGCAAAAAGAGGCAAGTGAGGTGCAGAAGGAGGCAAGAGAACTGCAGAAAGAGGCAAGAGAGTTGCAGAAACAGGCAAAAGGGGTGCAGAAAGAGGGAACAGGTGGGCAGACTGAGGCAAGAGAGGTGCAGAAAGAGGGAAGAGGGGTGCAGAAAAAGGCAAGAGAGATGCAGAAATTTGGCACAGAGGTACAGAAAGAAGCAAGAGCAGTGCAGAAAGAACCAACAGAGGTGCCGAAAGAGGCAAGAGAAGTGCCTGAAAGAAGCAAAAGAGGTGCAAGTGCAGAAGGAAGCAACAGAGGTGCAGAAAGAGGCAAGAAAAGTGCAGAAAGAGGCAAGAGAGTTACAGAAACAGGCAAAAGAGGTGCACAAAGAGGGAACAAGGGTGCACACAGAGGCAAGAGAGGTACAGAAAGAGACCAACAGAGGTGCAGAAAGAGGCAATAGGGGTGCAGAAATGTGCAAGAGAGTAGCAGAAAGAAGCAAGAGCAGTGCAGAAAGAACCAACAGAGGTGCCGAAAGAGGCAAGAGAAGTGCCTGAAAGAACCAACTGAGGTGCAAAAAGAGGCAAGAGGGGTGCAGAAAGGGTTAGGAGAGGTCCACAAAGAGGCAAGAGGGGTACAGAAAGAGGCAGGAGGGGTGCAGAAAGAAGGAAGAGAACTGCAGAAAGAAGCAACAGAAGTGCTGAAAGGTGCAGAAAGAGACAAGAGGTGCAGAAAAAAGCAACAGAGGTACAGAAAGAGGCAAGAGTGGTGCAGAAAGAGGGAAGAGAGGTGTAGAAAGAGGCAAGAGAGTTGCACAAAGAGGCAAGATGGGTGCAGAAAGAAGCAAGTGAGGTGCAGAAAGATGCAAGAGAGGTGCAGAAAGAGGCAAGAGAGGTGCAGAAAGAGGCAAGAGAGGTGCAGAAACAGGCAAGAGAAGTGCAGAAAGAGGCAAGTGAGATGCAGAAAGAGGCAAGAGAGGTGCAGAAAGAAGCAAGACAGGTGCAGAAAGAAGCATGGGAAGAGCAGAAAGAAGCAACAGAGAAGCAGAAGGAGGCAAGAGAACTGCAGAAAGATGCCAGAGAGTTGTAGAAACAGGCAAAAGAGGTACAGAACGAGGGAACAGGGGTGCAGACAGAGGCGAGAGAGGTGCAGAAACAGGTAAGAGGGGTGCAGAAAGAGACAAGAGGGGTGCAGAAATGTGTAACAGAGGTGCAGAAAGAAACAAGAGCGGTGCAAAAAGAGGCAAGTGAGGTGCAGAAGGAGGCAAGAGAACTGCAGAAAGAGGCAAGAGAGTTGCAGAAACAGGCAAAAGGGGTGCAGAAAGAGGGAACAGGTGGGCAGACTGAGGCAAGAGAGGTACAGAAAGAGGGAAGAGGGGTGCAGAAAAAGGAAAGAGGGATGCAGAAATTTGGCACAGAGGTGCAGAAAGAAGCAAGAGCAGTGCAGAAAGAACCAACAGAGGTGCAGAAAGAGGCAAGAGAAGTGCAGAAAGAAGCAAAAGAGGTACAGAAAGAACCAACAGAGGTGCAAAAAGAGGCAAGAGGGGTGCAGTAAGGGTTAGGAGAGATGCACAAAGAGGCAAGATGGGTACAGAAAGAGGCAGGAGGGGTGCAGAAAGAAGGAAGAGAACTGCAGAAAGAAGCAACAGAGGTGCTGAAAGAGGCACGAAAGGGTGCAGAAAGAGACAAGAGAGGTGCAGAGAGAAGAAACAGAGGTACAGAAAGAGGCAAGAGTGGTGCAGAAAGAGGGAAGAGAGGTGTAGAAAGAGGCAAGAGAGTTGCACAAAGAGGCAAGAGAGGTGCAGAAAGAGGCAAGAGAGGTGCAGAAACAGGCAAGAGAAGTGTGAAAGAGGCAAGAGAGGTGCAGAGGGAGGCAAGAGAACTGCAGAAAGAGGCAAGAGAGTTGCAGAAAGAGGCAAGTGAGGTGCAGAAGGAGGCAAGAGAACTGCAGAAAGAAGCAACAGAGGTGCACAAAGAAGCAAGAGAAGTGCAGAAAGAAGCAACAGAGGTGCTGAAAGAGGCACGAAAGGGTGCAGAAAGAGTCAAGAGAGGTGCAGAAAGAAGCAACAGAGGTACAGAAAGAAGCAACAGAGGTACAGAAAGAGGCAAGTGAGGTGCAGAAGGAGGCAAGAGAACTGCAGAAAGAAGCAACAGAGGTGCACAAAGAAGCAAGAGCAGTGCACAAAGAAGCAACAGAGGTGCAGAAAGAGGCAAGAGGGGTGCAGAAAGGGTTAGGAGAGGTCACAAAGAGGCAAGAGGGGTACAGAAAGAGGCAGGAGGGGTGCAGAAAGAAGGAAGAGAACTGCAGAAAGAAGCAACAGAAGTGCTGAAAGGTGCAGAAAGAGACAAGAGAGGCAGAAAAAAGAAACAGAGGTACAGAAAGAGGCAAGAGAAGTGCAGAAAGAAACAACATGGATGCAGAAAGAGGCAAGAGAAGTGTAGAAAGAGGCAAGAGAGGTGCAGAAACAGGCAGGAGAGGTGCAGAAAGAGGGAACAGGGGTGCAGAAAGAGGCAAGATGGGTACAGGAAGAAGCAAGTGAGGTGCAGAAAAAGGCAAGAGAGGTGCAGAAAGAGGCAAGAGAGGTGCAGAAAGAGGCAAGAGAGATGCAGAAAGTGGAAGAGATGAGCAGAAAGAGGCAAAAGAAGTGCAGAAAAAAAAGAAAGTTGCAGAAAGAAGCAACAGAAATGCAGAAAGTGGCAAGAGAGGTGCAGAAAGAAGCAACAGTGGTGTGCACACCATTAGTACCAATTTAACACCCACATTTAGCAATAAGTAACAGGTGAACATTCCAGGTTTGCAAAGGGCCTTCCACCATGCTGTAACACTTGTCGCTGCATTTTTGGTAACGTTTGAGCTAGAAACAAGGCTTTTTTTGTTCAAATCTGCAGATTCGGCAGCAGATGATGGATTATGTGACTAATGTGGAAAATGTGTAATTGTGCGAAAGTCGGTTCAGCCAAACAGTCGCATAGTTCCAGTGGGCCTGCTCATACCTCTGACTAGGTCCAGAAGTGCTCCTCAGTGATTCCTTCTTTTTTTTGTCTCATTGAATTAATAATTTAGCTTCTATGGAAACGAGGAAAACTAAACCTGAGGTTACCACTCCACAACACAGACTACCATACCACTTAATTGCTCTCCATAACACATAATCCCACTCTACATAATTCCTATACACTAAATACCACATACTTTCTATCCACATAATTTCACTGCACAACATACCGCATAATTCCACTACACACAAAGTACATCCACTCCACTCCAAAAAACATTAGTAAAAAATGTTTAGATTTACAACGCCATGGGATAGGAGCCGCAACTGGGTCTCCACAATTAGAATAGGGGAGGACGTGCGAGACGGCACCGGCACCGGCCTGGCGGAGGTGTTCGCAGATTATTATGAAACTGTCTATCAGTCGCAGACCACGCGGGTGGAGGGAGAATCCTCTGAATTCCTGAAAGATCTACACATGCGAGTCCTTGGGGACGACAATAGAGTAATGCTAGACTCCGACATGACGGTAGAGGAAGTCGAAAATGCTATGCGCGATATGAAATCCGGTAAGGCACCAAGCCCTAACGGGTTCCCGGCGGAAATGTTTAAATGTGTAGCAAGTAAACTCACCCCGCACATGCTAGCTATGTTCCAGGGGGCGAGAGAGGATGGTATGCTCCTGGATGACTTACGCATGACAACTATAGTGGTCATTCTTAAAAAAGGGAAGCCCCATGACCTCTGCAGTTCTTATAGGCCCATCTCCCTCTTGAATTTTAAGGCTAAAGTTTTGGCTAAAGTCATAGCTACTTGCCTAAGCTCGGTCATTCAGTCTCTGATACATCTGGACCAATCGGGGTTCATGCCACATAGGAGCACTAGGCTCAATCTGCGCCACCTATACGGAGTGATGCAGATGACTCAGAAACACTCGGACACACCGGCTGCACTTCTGTCGCTCGACGCGAAGATGGCGTTCGACAGTATTGAATGGGCATACCTATTCGCGGTCTTGGAGAGGGTTGGTCTCGGCCCTAATATTCTACAATGGATACGTCTCTTGTATTCCGACCCGATGGCGTGCGTTAGTGTGAATGGCAATATCTCGAGATCCTTCATGCTCCACCGGGGCACTCGGCAGGGGTGTCCTCTATCGCCGATGCTGTTTGCCCTGGCGCTGGAACCGTTGGCTGTCTGGATAAGGGGGGACCCAGTGGTGAGAGGTATAGACCTAGGGGGCGGTTGGGAAGAACGTATTTCCCTATACACAGACGACATTTTGCTGTATGCCCACAACCCACGCCAAACGTTTCATCGGCTCATCCATTTTGTCCAGTCCTTTGGTACCTACTCAGGGTATTGCGTTAATTGGGACAAATCCTTGGTGTTCTCTTTAGCGTGAGTGCTGCCGCCCTTGACGTCGGCATGCTCGGAGTTGGTCCCTAGGGAAACGTTTAAGTACTTGGGTCTTTGGATCACCAAGAGTGAGGACGACTTTATGCGGCTCAATGAACAGGCACAGTTGATACGCCTGAGGGAGGACATTGCGCATTGGAGGCGGCTTCCAATCTCCCTGATCGGCAGGGCGGTCCTCTTCAAAATGATGGCCCTCCCACGCCTACTATACGTAGTCCAGAATACACCGTACCAGATCCCGGAGTCGTTTTTCCGCTCCATAGAGTCAGAGCAGCGTCTATTGCTGTGGGGGGGGGTAGCCCCAGGATTGCACTAAAGAAACTCCTGAAAGGTGTGTATGATGGGGGCCTCGCTGTTCCTGATATTAGGAAATACTACTGGGCATCTCAGCTCGTCAACGTTAATGGGTGGGCTTTTTCCCCATTGGAGGAACCGGCGTACAGAGTGGATCGGTTGGCCTTCGGCACTAACAGCTATCTCGCCGAACTATACCGGAAGGGGAAGGGTAACCCGCTCCTCCCGGTACATACTCGAGCGGTTATTGACGTCTGGCACAGGGCAACCAAAATGACCAGGTGGGCGAACAAACTTACAGCACAAACTCCTCCCTGGGAGGGTGGCCAACTGAGTGAGTTGACGCGGCTCGCGGGCTTCCGGAAATGGAGCCTTATAGGGATTGACCACTTGGGGGATGTCTGGAAGAATGGGAAGATGTTAGACTTCGACACAATGCAGAGTCAGTTTCAAATGGGAAGGGGAGAGTACCTACGATACCGTCAGATGCGACATGTGCTACATTGCAATTTGCAAGAGGGGTCCCCATTACCAGAATACGCGCCACTTGAGGACTGCCTACTCCTTGATCCCATGATTGATAAGGCCATCTCCCTGACCTATCGGAAATTGATTAATAACACCCCGGACTGTTTGGGCCCGCTGAGGGAGGCCTGGGAGTCCGATGTGGGCCTCTTAGAGGACGATGACTGGGCTGAAGCACTGCAGACACCCCGGGAAATAGCCATAAGAGCACGCTTCCGACTGATTCAACTCCATATCCTTCATAGATCCTATGCTTCCCGTATAGCGTATGTTAGAATGGGCACCTGCGAGACCGATGACTGCGTGCGGGGGTGTGGCGAGGTGGGGTCCTTTTTCCACATACTCTGGTCATGCCCCAGGATTCAATCATACTGGGCTGGTATAACACGTGTGATGGCACAGGTGGTGGGCGAGAGTGTCCCGCTCGACCCCAGGTGGCTCATCCTGGGGGTGACTGGGGAAACGACGTGGCCGCAATGGGCCAAGACTTGGCTGGCCCTTGCAGGGGGGGGTGGCCAAGAGGAACATTGCCCGAGCGTGGGGAGCAGGGGCAGCCCCCACACTTACAGCCTGGAAGAAAGACCTGGACTGGTGCTATGGGGCGGAGCGGGTTATTTATCAGATGATGCAAGCCCTGTGAAGTGTTATGTGCTGAGGGGGGGGACATGATTCTAGGGTCTGTGGCCGGGGAAACTGGGTTTCTCTTTGCAGGGATTCCTGACGGGGTACATATTACGAACTGTGTAATTTGTTTTGGCCGTCTCTCCTAAAATGTCATTTGTATATGGATATTGCACTGAAGCTTGTTTATGTTTAATAAAAAAAAGATTTAAAAAAAAAAAGATTTACAACGCCAATAGCTTTAACTCTTGCAAATGCGAGACCTATTACATTAGAAATGCTTCTTTAACTGGTAGTCGCGTTTGCAGAGGGGTGGTGAAAGGGGGCTGGGCCTCCAACCAGCGCTCAGGAATTCCGCTGCATAGGACTTACAGGAGCTCCCAGGAGGGCTTCTTGGCCCCCAAAGTCCCTCAGGAGTAAAGTGGACTTCATCCCCCAACCAGTACTGTGCCAGGAGGCGCGTTTGCAGAGTGGTGGAGAAAGGGGGGGCATGGCCTCTGAAGACCTCTTAGCAATCCCACTGTGTGGGACTTAGTGGAGGTAACAGGAGAGGTAGTTGGCTCCCAAGGACAACCTTGGGGGCCAACTACCCCTCCTATTACCTCCAGTAAGTCCCCCACAGCAGCATTGCTAAGTTCTCATAGCAGGCCACGCCCCCTTTCCCCACCACTCTGCAAACGCGCTCCCTGTCGCGCTCTTTCATGGTGATTAAAGTCCACTTCGCTGATGGGGGTCCATAGGGGCCAACTAGCCTACCTGTTACCTCCAGTAAGTACCACACAGTGGGATTGCTGAGAGGTGGACATAGGCCACGCCCCCTTGGTCCACCACTCTGCAAACGCGCCTCCTGGCGCACTCTTGGTTGGGGGGTGAAGTCCCCTTGCCTCCTGAGGGTCCCTGGGGGCCAACTAGCCCGCCTGTTACCTCCAGTAAGCCCCACACAGCTGGATTGCTGAGAGTGGTCCGAGGCCACGCCCACTTTTTCACTACTCTGCAAATGCGCCGCCTGGCGCACTGCTGCTCGGGGGATGAAGTCCACTTCAGTCCTGAGCTCCTCAGGACACAAGGGGACCTCATCACCCCACCTGCAGTGTGCCAAGAGGCCCGTATGCAGAGTGGTGTAAAAAGGGGCGTGGCCTCGTACCACCTCTCAGCAATCCCACTGTGTGGGGCTTACTGGAGGTTCCTGGTGGCCTAGTTGGCCCCCAGGGACCCTCACTAGCAATGGGGACTTAATCCCCCAACACAGAGCGCGCCAGGAGGCGCGTTTGCAGAGTCGGGCAGGGAGGGGACGGGACTTCTGGCGAGTTGCCAGTTTCTTTTTAATTTTTATTTTTTTATTTTATGGGAGAGGGGCCGCGTGGCCATTTTCGGCCCCGGGGACCCCATCCCCCGGGACTTGGCCATTGCTTTTTAAAAAATAAATAAAGGGAGGGGGCCAAGCGGCGCCCCTCCCGGGCCATTTTCGGCCCCGGGGACCCCACCCCCCGGGGCTTGGCCATTCATTTTTCTTTTTAAATAAACTGGGGGAGTGAGTGGCCCCCCTCCTGGGCCATTTTTGGCCCCGGGGACCCCATCCCCGGGGCATGGCCACATGTTGGGACTGCGGGGGGAGCCCCAATGCCCCCACGGTCCCTGCCAGCTCCCCGCCTCCTGCGGGAGCCAGCATTGCTTTTGGACAAAGGGAGCTGCAAACATGCAGCTCCCCTTGCCCAAAAGCAATTCTGCTTTGCTTCTTGGAAGCGAGAGCAGTGTTTGCTATGGCGGGGCGGGAGCCATAGCAAACGGTAATGTCCCGGGGTGGGCACCCCGGGACATTGCAGGAGCCAGCCCGGGGGGGTGGCGGTCCCCTGGGCCATCTAAGGCTCCAGGAGGAGGCCGCCCAACTGTTTAAAGCTCAGGGAGGTAGTGGTCCCAGGGGCCGGGGGTCCGCAACGGACCCCCGCATTTTAATCAAGAGTGCCCCGGGGAGGTGGTGGTCCCTGGGGCAGTGTGGGGGGGGGGCTCGAGCCCCCCCACACTTTGTTTTTCGAAGTAGCCCCGGGGAGGTGGCAGTCTCTGGGGCTGCGGGGGGCTGCGATGCCCCCGACCTAAATAAATTATAGCCCCGGGGAGGTGGTGGTCCCCGGGGCTTGGGGGGACCCACAAGGCCCCCCGCCCTAAAATAACAATGCCCCTGGGAGGTGGCAGTCCCCGGGGCAGCGTGGGGGGGCAGGAGCCCCCCCCCCACGCATTTTTTTTAAAAAGCCCCAGGGAGGTGGCGGCCCCCGGGGCTGTGGGGGCCCCCGTGGGCCCCCGCTACATAATTAGGTATTGCCCCCGGGACCTGGCCCACCCGGGGGCTTATAGAAAACGAAGCACGGGAGCCCGCGCTTTGTTTTTTTTTTTTTTTTTTTTTTCAGCCGGATTCGCGCACCCAGGGCGAATTCGGCTGATTTTTTTTTTTTAAATGCTTTTTTCTGGTCCTGAGCAGGCCTAGGGGGTCAGGGTGTTTCTACCCCGCCCCCTTTTCTTGTTTTTTATCCTTTTTTTTACTGTTTTATTGTGACTCGGTTGATGGCTGCCAACACTTCCTGGTTTGGAGTGTTGACAGCCAATCAGAATGAAGCTCGTGCTCGGGAGGGTTCGCGAATCCTCCTCGGCCCTCAGATATCGATATTTTAATTTTTTGAATTTCTCAGGAACTACTGAACGGATTTACACAATTTAAAAAAAAGGTCGCTTTCTGAACCAAGAGCTACCTTTTTGTCAAATTTGGTGTAATTCCGTTCAGCAGTTCTGGCTGTAGCTTTGTCTAAAGTTCCTATTAAAATTAACATGGGGAAACACGTTTTGGGTCCCCCCTTTTTTCTTGGCCCCCACTTGACGAATCAACCCGAAACTTTCAAGACAGGAGCTGACCTGAGCGAACCATTAGTTTTGAAAATTTCGCGAAGATTCATCAAACGGTGTCAAAGATATTGGCAAAAGAAAAAACGCTTTTTGAATAGAAACAAGGTCCTAACTATAACTACCTACTGACGACCGCCAGTAGGTAATAAATAGATATATAGATATATATATATATATATATATATATATGCATATATATACTGGTATTGTTAAAAGAACGGAAGGGTTAGTGATGTGCGCAATAGTAAATCACGAAACGTGCCAGGTCATATCTCACATTTCAACATGAATGTCTCATTTCTTATATACATATATCTATATATGAAATGAAAAATTTATGTTGAAATGTGAGATATGACCTGGCACGTTTTGGTGATTAACTATTGCGCACATCACTAACCCCTTCCGTTTTTTTAACAACACCAGCATTCTCAGATGCGGGCACCACAATTTGGCATCTCCAACATTACAGACCAGAGTTAGCACTCTAGTCTTTAAGGCATTTAAATCAGTGCGTTTCCCATGCACATTCACAGCGTCAGATTCCTCACAACGCTGAGACACCAAAGTCTGCAGATTTGCCACTGCCTCTGGACAAGTTAGCCTTCGAGTGATGTTTACTTAGAAATGCTATATCGAGAAGGGATAAATATGATTCCCTGCATTTCTTTCGTCTTAGATGAGGACTTATCAAAATTAGCCATACAAGTGTTTTGTCATTTAACTTAGAAGTAAGTGAGCTATCTGCACTTTTTAGATCACCCAGGTCTTTTCCGTACCTGCAAGTAATTCACTTTTTATATTGTTTAGATCACCACGACTCACAGCGTAGGCTACACCTAACGCTCTGAGCACCATGACTCACGGGTGAGTAGCGCGCTTCACAAAACCCTAATTGATTCATTGATGGCTATATAAAATAGCCACGGTACCCGTTCGCTCCATACGGGACCACTTTTCTCAATAAGTTGAATATACAAACAACGCGCCGCCTTTTAGTCTTTTTTAATCCCCACACAGCATCAATGACCGTAATCTTTCAGCATCGATTGTCTTTGTAATTCTATCTGCAGTTAAGAACCGCCATACCAATTTGAAGAGTGATGATTCAACTTTATGTAGCTGTTGCTGTTCGGCACGCTTGGCCGGTAAGCCCCTTGAGACCACGCAGTCTCCTCGTCGAATCATACTTTTAGAGTAAGTCCCACGCCGCTTTGGAGGCAATAAACATGTGCATCGGCGAATCTTCCCTACTACCCCTGATACTTACAATTGTTTATCTTTCAGGGATTTATTCCACATGTTGAAACATTGAAAGCACCTGCTTCACACTCCATAAACTTCGTTGAATATTACTTGTTCCTTTCCTGGGACCACATTCTCAATGTGAGTACTCACAACGTAATTACCCCTCTGGGACTGGGCATTCAATGGCTTATATATCCTTATAAAAACCCTAATTCATGTTTTTTACTTTTGCAACGATCACTGAATATTCAGTTTTCAGCACTAGATCTACTTAACATTCCGGTGCCATATCTATCCCAGCCAAATACCAACTTTACGACCTCAGCACATTACGTAACAATGTACGTTGTAAATCACAGTCATCATAGCACACCTTTGGCTATGATTTTTAACTCACTTCTCTGTTTGCAATATCATTACAACCAACCTGGCAAACAGATGTCCTATGCATGATATATCTTTTCAACTCTGTTCTATTAATTTTGCATGTTGGGCAAAACCATCTCTCAGCACGGAAACTCTTTATAGGTGATGTACCGCTTTTGATGTTTTTTAAATATGGTGATGGTTTTTATCCTCACGTATCTATGAGCAACACCCTTGGCTCCGCTGCTCGGTTTACTGAAGATGTATGCTTAAAGATGCAAACTAAAGTGGTGTTTGTACTACAATTTTGTTCCCTTTTAATGCTTCTAGGGGGGTCTTTCATCTTCATATAAAGAACACAGCCCTGAAGATGGTGTCATGGATGTTCATCAAGTGAGACCAAAACATCAACACACAACCCATCTTTCCTTTGGACAATTAATAACACTCAGAAGAGTCTTGTTTTTGTCAAAAGACATTCTGTAGTTGTATGTATCAAAGTGGGTACAGAGTACGTTGGCATATGTCAAGAAATCTTTGAAACTTGGATTACAATGTCTGTAATAGACACTGTCAATCTACTTTAGATATTATCTGTTCAGAACCCCTGTATTATTTTTTGAGTATTTTTTATACTTTTTGAATATTTTTGGGAATATTTGCTTTCTTCTAATACAAATTTGAAAACATATGCACCTGCTTATATGATTGGTCTCTTCCTCTTTAAACCATGCTCTATATATTAAATAATATCCAATTTATTCGAGATGTCACTCACAGGCATCACTAAAGAATAAGAATTGCCTTTGTAACAATGCCTCCAAGTGAATCCCTTGTTGGCACTTTTACCTACCTCATTACAGTTACCCAAGCCCACAGGGGAATATTGGGTTGCCCTTTTGTGTATAATATGTTGATTTGTATAGTGCACTAATCACCCAAGAAGGTATCCAGGTGCTTGCCTGACTCGCGCCCTCACCATGCACTGCTTATGACCTCATATTTCCATCACTCATGACATGTTCTATGACATCATCGATAACAGCACTGATGACCTCGGAAATTACAGCATTGATGACAACACTATGCATAATGAGGGTGTGAGGTATACTTCTGTTAACTATAATTGGTGAATTTCAGTGTTTTTAAAAATGCATAAAAATATCTGTAGATCATGAACTTCAACATGACAATGGAATATGTGAATGTACTACTTATGAACATACATTACACTATGTAAGTGGACAAGCAGACACAGGAGAAAGCTTTGTTATTAAAGTAATTACTGCTTATGTACATAAAGTTACTAGCTCAAATTTACCTTGTGTAGTTATTGCTCCTAATGGTGGAGCAGCACATAACATCAAAGGAATTACCTTACACCGTCTACTCTATGGAACATGATAACAAACTGGAATACTTAAAATCAAACACTGTTACATACATAGAATTTGGCTGAGTCCTTAAAAAATTAAACGTTCATGATGAATACTACCATATGATCATCTTTAACTGTAAATGTTCTAAATGATGACATAGTAGTGTGACATAAATTGTATTTTTGTCTGAAAACACATAAAAACTAAAACAATGATGGATTGACTTTGTGTTATGTTTATAAATCCAATCAAATATCACTGTAGTAGTCTATTATTAACTTACCTATCTACTATGAAGCGACCCTAAGGCACATGTTTAACTTACCTTACACTTACCATTTATCTCTATATTAATTACAATTTAGTATTTCTGATACCTGAAAAATATGGTTACAATTGGTAGAAGCTGACAACTTTTATTTCATGACCAACCAAAACAATAGTCTCAACACAAAACAAGAGGACAACAAAGGCAAAAAAACTAAGGCTATTAGGGAGGACACTATTGTGCCATGACAAGCTTACGATGGATGGTCATATTTCTCTCTCCGGCAACAATCACAGTATGGTACAGGAGACAGTATGTTGTTGTACTACCATATTGCTTTATAAATTCCTGATTCTGCCTCAAAAGATGTATTGGCACCGTAGTACCAGGAGCAGGTACTGGTGGAGGGGCAGATGCACCAGGTGTTGGTGCAGGTGCTGACGGAGCACAAGAATTAGACGGTGCTACAGGAGGGACAGATGTAGCAGGTGATGGTGGAGAAGCTGACAAAGCAGATGCAGTCGAAGAAGTTGCAGTAACCAAAGAAATGGCTGCTGCTGATGTTCCTGGTTTGGCCTCTTCTATCTCCTTCTGACGCCTTCTTCTGATGCTTTCTTTCCGCATGCGCCAACCTGGTGGAGTGAATTGCCTGCAGTTGTTTTGTCATTCCCATGGTACCGACGAGTTTATTTTCACATTCCCACAGGAAATAACTTTATTGCATAGGTTGCCGGCAACAAGTTTTGAATTCACCTTTTTCCTTCCAGGTATCAATAAAAAAAAACATACAATTGGTTCCTTTAATTTCTTCCTCTGCTCTACCTCTGCTTCCTCTTGCAACAGCACAGCATCATCTTCTTCAGCCATTGCAGTTCTACAAAACTTCAAAGGTGGCTACAGAACATACGATATTCCCTCAGTCAAAGAGCACAACCTTCTCCTTTGTAGATAACAAATTGAATGCAGCAAATGGGTATACACATCCTGTTTTCTACAATCAACGGAGTTCTAAGCCAATGAAATGCTGTTTTACAAAAGGTAAAATACAGCAGTTGTATCTATTGCGGTACCTGTATAGTTCACAAACACAGTATAAAGTTACAATACTAACACATATATCATTGAAAAACATAACTAGCCATGAATCAATGGATCCATAATCCATATCTTAAAATAGATTTTTTTGTGTGTAAATATTAATTAATAAATGTTCAGAAGTATAGTGGTACTTTCGATGAAGATCAAGTGAAAGCAAAACAATCACGCAGGATTCGCTGATACTCATAATGAACTTTGATCTTTCTCAAAAGTACTGGGCTACCAAAAAAACTTAATACCATAATAAACAACATTTTATGATTAGAGACACATTATTTATCAGAAAAGCATACAAATTCAATGTGAAAACCAAAGGTTTAAGATTATTTATATAATTTCTATAACTAACTTAATTTATTATTTCTATACAAAACCAACTTAAACTAAACAAGCAGTAGAAATTGAAAAGTTATAGTTAAAACTTAAAGTTATAATTTGCGCCCAAGCAAAACTTACTATAACTCACACACCTCCGTACAGTGTTATCAACTTGCTAGCCAGACTAAATTAACTATAACTCGCACCTTTCCCATGCACTGCTTATAGCCTTTCATTTTACATTACTTATAGCATGTTAAATCCCAGCATTCATAACAATGCTCATGACATCTCAAAGGACATCATTGATGAGAACTCCGTGCATGGTAGAGGGTAGAGTCATAGTTAATTTAGTCCGGCTACCAGGTTGCCAACGCTGCGTATGGATGTGTATTAGTTAGAGTGCTTTTTGCTGAGGGCACAAATGATAGCTTTAAGTTATAACTATAACTTCTTAATTTCTAAGGTTTGTTAAATTTAAGTTGGTTCCGTATAGAAATAATAAATGAAGTTTTCCTAACTATAACTATTCTTAAACCTTTGGATTATATATATATATACACATATATATATATATATATACGTATATATATATATATATATATATATATATATATATCTGACACTGACGTAGTACCTTCCAGTTCTGTGGACCCATGGAAAGTGGCGCGTACGCCGGCCTAACACACCGGCAAACAATCTCCTGTTACTTATCTCAAATATATATATATATATATTGCCGCTCAAATCCCGAAGCAAACACGATGCACTCTCGGGGTCAGTTTCGATATTTTAATTGCAAGGACGCGTTTCGGCGTGAGCCTTCTTCCAGCTTGCATTCAAACAAGACAGCGCCGATGTACCAACATTTAAAGCACCTGATGTTATCTCATTGGATGAAAAGTCATTGCAGGTGAAAGAGGACTGCTGATTGCTCAAAGATCAGGCTGATGCCATTTCGCGGCCATCTTAGTGCAGTTGTACTCTACTTGGGGCCAGATGGTGACACTTGGAGAGTGATAGATATTTTCATTGCTGCATTGATTGCACATACACAGTCTCATCTCTATATGGGCACACTCTCAACAGGTGTTTGCAATTCACCTCCCCTAAGATGGTTCGTTAAAAGCAGTTCTCAAACTTCACGATAAAAATAAAGTGCACATTCCTCTTGCTTGGTCATGCCTAATAGCTGCTTGAGTGACTTACTGACAACAGCCCCTCGTCATAACCGCAACGCTACACAGTTCCCGCCAAAGGAGTCGGTCAAATGGCCGTGTCTCCAGCAGTTTGTATAACCGCCGATCCTCACCGACGACAGTACCCAGATTGCGTTGTGGCGGTGCAATTGCTTCAAAAACACTTCGCTCCACATTCCACCTTGGGCTTTTTTGCACTCTTGGAGACGGGTGCACTCGCTACATGGAGCTGGGTCCATGTTTGAAATTGCCACTCAAATCCCGAAGGAAACACGATGCACTCTCGGGGTCAGTTTCAATATTTTAATCGCAAGGACGCGTTTCGGCGTGAGCCTTCTTTCAGCTTGCATTCAAACAAGACAGCGCCGATGTACCAACATTTAAAGCACATGATGTTATCTCATTGGATGAATAGTCATTGCAGGTGAAATAAAAAATCCCGAGGTGGTATGTGGAGCGCAATATATATATATATATATATATATATATATATATATATATATATATAGTCCAACAAAAGCCCAAAAGCAGATTCCGAGGGCACACGACAGCTTGCCCACCTTCCGGCGTCTTCTCCTCGTACTTGCCCCCACTTCTGGTACTCATTTTAATGCTAACGCGTTTCAAGGCTTGCGCCTCTTCCTCTTGGGCAGTGATTACAAAAAGCAACACAAACTCGCTAATTAGCATTTCCGGTGTTTTTATTCTCTTTATAAACCATGCTAATTATCGCAAATGTTCCTGGGACATGTAGTCCTGAAGCGAGTCAACAATCTCCCCTAAGTGGGTGTGCTGCTAGTGTAAATATTTTCCACAATTAAATTCCTATAGTAGGATCCAGATTATAGGGGCAAGTTAAATTAAAATGGCTCACTGTGCTGCATATCGGGTTCGAAACAGTTCCAGCCCACAGCCTCTCATGCAGTATTGAGATGGTGCTCCTCATCGTGGCTCGGTAACCACGCAAGTATATAGTCCAACAAAAGCCCAAAAGCAGATTCCGAGGGCACACGACAGCTTGCCCACCTTCCGGCGTCTTCTCGTCGTACTTGCCCCCACTTCTGGTAATCATTTTATGCCGACGCGTTTCAAGGCTTGCGCCTCTTCCTCTTGGGCAGTGATTACAAAAAGAAGCACAAACTCGCTAATTAGCATTTCCGGTGTTTTTATTCTCTTTATAAACCATGCTAATTATCGCAAATGTTCCTGGGACATGTAGTCCAGAAGCGAGTCAACAATCTCCCCTAAGTGGGTGTGCTGCTAGTGTAAATATTTTCCACAATTAAATTCCTATAGTAGGATCCAGATTATAGGGGCAAGTTAAATTAAAATGGCTCACTGTGCTGCATATCGGGTTCGAAACAGTTCCAGCCCACAGCCTCTCATGCAGTATTGAGATGGTGCTCCTCATCGTGGCTCGGTAACCACGCAAGTATATAGTCCAACAAAAGCCCGAAAGCAGATTCCGAGGGAACACGACAGCTTGCCCACCTTCCGGCGTCTTCTCCTCGTACTTGCCCCCACTTCTGGTAATCATTTTATGCCGACGCGTTTCAAGGCTTGCGCCTCTTCCTCTTGGGCAGTGATTACAAAAAGCAACACGAACTCGCTAATTAGCATTTCCGGTGTTTTTATTCTCTTTATAAACCATGCTAATTATCGCAAATGTTCCTGGGACATGTAGTCCTGAAGCGAGTCAACAATCTCCCCTAAGTGGGTGTGCTCCTTGTGTAAATATTTTCCACGATTAAATTCCTATAGTAGGATCCAGATTATAGGGGCAAGTTAAATTAAAATGGCTCACTGTGCTGCATATCGGGTTCGAAACAGTTCCAGCCCACAGCCTCTCATGCAGTATTGAGATGGTGCTCCTCATCGTGGCTCGGTAACCACGCAAGTATATAGTCCAACAAAAGTCCGAAAGCAGATTCCGAGGGCACACGACAGCTTGCCCACCTTCCGGCGTCTTCTCCTCGTACTTGCCCCCACTTCTGGTAATCATTTTATGCCGACGCGTTTCAAGGCTTGGCCTCTTCCTCTTGGGCAGTGATTACAAAAAGCAACACAAACTCGCTAATTAGCAATTCCGGTGTTTTTATTCTCTTTATAAACCATGCTAATTATCGCAAATGTTCCTGGGACATGTAGTCCTGAAGCGAGTCAACAATCTCCCCTAAGTGGGTGTGCTGCTAGTGTAAATATTTTCCACAATTAAATTCCTATACTAGGATCCAGATTATAGTGGCCTCCCGGGCCACTCATGGCCCCGGGGACCCCATCCCCCGGGGCCTGGCCTCTTGTTGGGGACTGTGGGGGGGTCCCCAAACCCCCCACAGTCCCGCCGGCTCCCCGTGTCCTAAGGGAGCCGGCATTGCTTTCCACATGGGGAGCAGCTAACATGCTGCTCCCCATGTGGAAAGCAATTGTCTTTGGATATTGGAAGCGAGAGCAGTTCCAATATCCAAAGCAGTTTGCAATGACAGGACGGGAGCCGCGAGGCTCCCGTCCTGTCATTGCAAACAGCAGTGTCCCGGGGGTAGGCACCCCGGGACACTGCAGGAGCCAGCCCTGGGGGGTGGCGGTCCCCAGGGCCACCACAGGCTCCAGGAGCACAGCCCTGGGGAGGTGGTGGTCCCCGGGGCTTCGGGGGTCCAAAACGGACCCCCATTTTAAATGTGTTAGTGCCCCGGGGAGGTGGCAGTCCCCGGGGCGTGTGGGGGGGCTCGAGCCCCCCCACACAGGAAATTTTTCTTTAAAAAAAAAGAAGCCCCGGGAGGTGGTGGTCCTCGGGGCTGCGGGAGGGCCGAGTGCCCTCCCGCACCATTTTAAAATGAAAGCCCCGGGGGTGGCGGTCCCCGGGCTTGGGGGCCCTTTGAGGCCCCCCATACATAAATTTAACCCCCACCATGCCCCCGGGACTTGGGCCACCCGGGGCAAATACACTCGAAGCGCGGGAGACCGCCCTTCGATTTTTTTTTCGGCAGGATCCGCGCACCCTGAGCGCATCCTGCCGATTTTTTTTTTTTTAAATGCTTTTTTCTGCCCAGGGGTCCTTGTGGGACCCCTGAGCAGACCTAGGGGTCAGGGTGTTTCTACCCTGCCCCCTTTGTGTGTTTTGCGCACTTTTTTACTGCTTTCTTGTTCCTCGGTTCTACCGAGGAACAAGATGGCTGCCAACACTTCCTGGTTTGGAGTGTTGACAGCCAATTAGCAGACAGCTCGTGATCGTGAGGGTGCGCGAATCCGACGCGGCCATAGATATATATGTACTTTTACTTTTGATTTTCTCAGCAACTACTGAACGGATTTACACCATTTAACAAAAAGGGTTCTTTCTGAACCAAGAACTACCTCTTTGCCAAATTTGGTGTAATTCCGTTCAGTAGTTCGGGCTGTAGCCGTGTCTAAAGTTTCCTATGGGAAATTGATTTTTTGACTCTTATTTTTTAATTTCTCCGCAACTACTGAACGGATTTACACCATTTAACAAAAAGGGTTCTTTCTGAACCAAGAACTACCTCTTTGCCAAATTTGGTGTAATTCCGTTCAGCAGTTCGGGCTGTAGCCGTGTCTAAAGTTTCCTATGGGAAAATGAATGGGGAAAACACGTTTTGGGACCCCCTTTTTCTCGGCCCCCGCTTGACGAATCACCCTGAGACTTTCAGGGTAGGAGCGGACCGGAGCGGGCCATAAAGTTTGAAAATTTCGCGAAGATTCGTCAACCGACGCAAGAGTTATTTCAAATAGAATGTCGCGGATTTCCTATGGAAAATAGGTCCTAACTATAACTATCTACTGGCGACTGCCAGTAGATAATATATATCGCGCTGTGGAATAAACTTGGATTAACTACATTTGTGTCCTGCTTCTTATCCTGAGAGCGTACTTCATTGGACTTTTGTTTTGGGATATTATTGCCGGTACGCTCTGCCGGCGTGTACGCCACCCTCCTTGGGTCCCTGCACTCCAGAAGGAGCTTTGTGCGTTTTTGGATATATATATATATATATATATATATATATATATATATATATATATATATATATATATATATATATATATATATATAGATATATATAGATATAGATATAGATATATATATATATATATAGGGGTCATGTATTATTCATGAAATTTAAGCGCAAATAATCAACGATTTTTAAAAAAACAGTAGAACCCCACCATTTTATCATCTCATGTAACAATTTATCATATATTATATATATGCCAAACCCTCTATACATGTCCTGTGGCCCTGAATGGGCATAGCTCGTTGGCATATCTGAAAACTTAACCAGAGCGCGAAGAGGTACCTAAATACTCAGATATAGGCAACCTAGGGTGATATGTGGTTGATATTCAAACACATCAACCTCCTAGGAAATAAAAGATTACAGTTCTTATTATCCCTTTTTATACAGCCATGTATGGGCAGATCGTATTAACATATGCAAGTTGAAACAGTCAAGAGAAAGATTCTTATCCAGAAGTTCTACCTATTGTACTTGCCACTTGCGCAATACAGAAGAGTAAATAAACATGCCTAGTGTTGTTATAGACAATCACTCTAAATGGACCCACAGTTCCTCATCATTGTTCAAACCTTGGGGGGCCATTGTACCGAGCTCAATAATATATTTAGACTCCAATGCTCATAAATTCCTGACCCTATATCCACCTCTCTCATTTTTGGGGATTTGGTCAAGACAGTAGAATGTTAACAAATCTCGATTACTATTGTGAGTACTTTCAAAATGGCGAGCCACAGGGTAGGTGTTGCCTTTCTTAGCTATTGCACGCATGTGCTCTAACACTCGCTTTTTGGCAGGATGAATCGTACTGCCTATATTGCGTTTGTGGCAAGGGCATTCTAAACAGTAAATTGTGAATTCAGAATTACAGTTTAACAATCGGTTGATACTTCTGATAGTTTTAAACTTCTTCCCCTGTATCTCATAGTTGTTCCTTTTACAACTAAACTTACAAGCTTTGCACTTTAGGCAAGGGAAGAATCCGGTAACTGGCTCTTTTTTCACAGGAGTAGACCGGTAATGACTGGACACCAAATGATCCTTAATCGATTTGGATCTTTTATATGTGATCAAAGGTTGGGTGTAAATCACATTCTTTAGAATATTATCTGTTTTAAGAATGTGCCAGTTTTTTCTGAATATCTGGACAATCTTTGGGGATTTTACGTTGTAACGTGTGATCATACGTACCGGTTCTACCTTACTAGTAATGTCATCTCTCTTGCTAGATTTGGGAGCCAGTAGTTCTAGTCTAGTTGTTTTTTACGCTTTCTTCTCTGCTGTGTGGAGAACGTTATTGGAGTAACCCCTGGCTCTAAAGCGATCAAGGGCTTCCTTTTTTGCTATGTTGTATTCTTCATCCAGAAAACAAATGAATCAACAAAAAGCTGGCGTATCATTCAGCAGAGAGACCTCAGAATCCGAGGTTGAAACCTCTGAGGGAGAACAAGCAACAGGAAATGAGGCAAGAGACAAAAGCGTTGAGCCAACTTTTTTTCAAGAGTTCAAACTGATACGCGAAAATCGTCAAAGACCGGCACTAAGAACACATCCTCCCAAACAAAAAAAAAACATAAAACAAGACGCGGCCAAAGAGGGAGGAGAAGTGCCCACACCCAGAGTAACATGCAGCAAGGGCAACAGGGGCAAATGGTGAACGAAAAAAGCGTCATTAATCTGTCTAACCGGAACTTGAATATAGATGAATTACGGATACTTCAATTGGGACTTACTTTTTGCCCAACGTCAGACTTTGATTATGTGGAAGCGAGGATAGATTTGTTTAAATTTATCAGGAAATTAAAGCTCCAGAAAATACATCTTATGCAACCTGAAAAAAGAAAAAATCATGAGGAAACAAACAGATCCAGTGACACTGATTTCCTCACTGCTAATGATCTAGACACACTTATGACTTTGCAAATGTTGGAATCGTCAGAGTCCATTTCGCACTTAGAAAACTTGGAAACAACTGAAATTTGCCAAGAACATGCTGGAATTGAACAAGTGAGTGGCAATAGTGGACTGAAGAAAAAGTCTAGAACGACTCCTCAAATGCCCTATGACGCAATTGACGTCTTTAATGATGCTTTGCTTTTGGATCTGAAAAACCTGCAGAAGGAGAAAAAAATGGATAGTGACAAATCTTTTAACATCCCACGGAAGCAATGGCAGGCTATCTTATCACTTAAACAAGATGACTCTATAATAATCAAACCCTCAGAAAAGGGGAGGAACATTGTTATTTTTCCTAAAGAACAGTATCTCAGAGAAGCTCTGAACCAGTTGGAAGATAGGAACTGCTATTTGCCTACAACGAGAAAAGATTATTCCACATGTATCGAAACATTTCATCAACACCTAAGAAACTGGAAAGGTGAAGGAATGTTGGATTCTGATGAATTTAATTTTCTTTTTTGCGAGTACCCCACATTACCAACCTTTTACCACCTCCCAAAGGTGCATAAGGATATTCATTGGCCACCGGGGAGACCCATAGTTGCTTCAATAAATAGCCTTCTGGAAAACTGTTCCATCTATTTGGACTCATTTTTGGCACCTTGGGTGAAGGAGTTAAGCTCTTACATCAGAGATACACAGGACTTTCTAAGACTAATTGAGGCGGTAAATTTGGAACCTGATATGTTGTTGATCCCACTGGACATAACCAGCCTGTGAAATGGCTGTGGAATGGTTCTTGGACAAGCGTCCACTCAAATTCAAGAGACACAATGATATACTTCTTCAAATGCTTACATTCTGCTTAGAAAATAATATCTTTATCTTTGCAGGACAGCTATACAGGCAGCAACGCGGTACCGCCATGGGCACGTGCTTCGCCCACAGCTACGCGAATCTTTTCGTTGGCTGGTGGGAGAAGCACGTGGCCTGGCGGGAGGTGCCCAATAAATGGCTGGATAGGGTCACATTATGGGCCCGCTACATCGATGACTTATTCATCGTGTGGAAGGGGTCACGTTCCTCAGCTGAGGAATATATAACATTTCTGAATTCTAATTACCTTAATCTAGTGTTCAGTGGGCATATCAGCAACACTCAGGTTTTTTACCTTGACCTAGAAGTCTATGTTGAAAATACCAACATTTTTACACGGCTTTACAGAAAACCAACAGCTGGAAATGCTGTGTTGCATGCTAAGAGCTTTCATCCTAAGAGCATGATTAATAATATCCCCTATGGGGAGCTCTTGCGTATGAAACGCAATTGTGCCACGGATGAAGAATACAACATAGCAAAAAAGGAAGCCCTTGATCGCTTTAGAGCCAGGGGTTACTCCAATAACGTTCTCCACACAGCAGAGAAGAAAGCGTAAAAAACAACTAGACTAGAACTACTGGCTCCCAAATCTAGCAAGAGAGGTGACATTACTAGTAAAGTAGAACCGGTACGTATGATCACACGTTACAACGTAAAATCCCCAAAGATTGTCCAGATATTCAGAAAAAACTGGCACATTCTTAAAACAGATAATATTCTAAAGAATGTGATTTCCACCCAACCTTTGATCACATATAAAAGATCCAAATCGATCAAGGATCATTTGGTGTCCAGTCATTACCGGTCTACTCCTGTGAAAAAAGAGCCAGTTACCGGATTCTTCCCTTGCCTAAAGTGCAAAGCTTGTAAGTTTAGTTGTAAAAGGAACAACTATGAGATACAGGGGAAGAAGTTTAAAACTATCAGAAGTATCAACCGATTGTTAAACTGTAATTCTGAATTCACAATTTACTGTTTAGAATGCCCTTGCCACAAACGCTATATAGGCAGTACGATTCATCTCGCCAAAAAGTGAGTGTTAGAGCACATGCGTGCAATAGCTAAGAAAGACAACACCTACCCTGTGGCTCGCCATTTTGAAAGTACTCACAATAGTAATCGAGATTTGTTAACATTCTACTGTCTTGACCAAATCCCCAAAAATGAGAGAGGTGGATATAGGGTCAGGAATTTACGAGCATTGGAGTCTAAATATATTATTGAGCTTGGTACAAATGCACCCCAAGGTTTGAACAATGATGAGGAACTGTGGGTCCATTTAGAGTGATTGTCTATAACAACACTAGGCATGTTTATTTACTCTTCTGTATTGCGCATGTGGCAAGTACAATAGGTAGAACTTCTGGATAAGAATCTTTCTCTTGACTGTTTCAACTTGCATATGTTAATACGATCTGCCCATACAGGGCTGTATACAAAGGGATAATAAGAACTGTAATCTTTTATTTCCTAGGAGGTTGATGTGTTTGAATATCAACCACATATCACCCTAGGTTGCCTATATCTGAGTATTAAGGTAACTCTTCGTGCTCTGGTTTTAAGTTTTCAGATATGCCAGCGAGCTATGCCCATTCAGGGCTACAGGACATGTATAGAGGCTTTGGCATATATATAATATATGATAAATTGTTACATGAGATGATAAAATGGTGGGGTTCTACTGTTTTTAAAAAAAATCGTTGATTATTTGCGCTTAAATTTCATGAATAATACATGACCCCCACATATATATATATATATATATATATATATATTCTTATATCCATGTATATATTTTATACATTCTTTTGTTACAATTATGAGGACTTTACTAAATGTGATGGATTCCATCGTTTTTAATCTGTGCCGCAACATGTTTTAAGATGGCCGCTACAAAACAGATACATTCATGTACGAATTCAATGGAGCCATCTTTTATGTTTACCACTTTTTGATTGACATGCACTTTTTTCACTTTAAAATGGTGGTTGTTGTAAAAAACTAACTGACATCGAAAAAGTCGGAGTGGCGAAATGCGTCTGTCAGTGCTGGGGAGGTTCTGCACTAACAAAGAAAATATACGCACAAATTCTCGAGAGTGCTCTCGTTTGTGTCGGCTGACACATCATTGGTTCGCTGTTGTGTTTCTATACGTTAGCGGCTCACCACCGCTCAAGAAGGCACCCAGGGCATGTGGAGCGGCGGCGGTGATTCCTGTTGTATGCATATATATATATATCTGACACTGACGTAGTACCTTCCAGTTCTGTGGACCCATGGAAAGTGGTGCGTACGCCGGCCTAGCACACCGGCAAACAATCTCCTGTTACTTATCCCAAATATATATATATATATACATATATATATATATATATTTCGCTCCACAGTCTACCTCGGGCTTTTTTATTTCACCTGCAATGACTATTCATCCAATGAGATAACATCATGTGCTTTAAATGTTGGCACATCGGCGCTGTCTTGTTTGAATGCAAGCTGAAAGAAGGCTCACGCCGAAACACGTCCTTGTGATTAAAATATTGAAACTGACCCCGAGAGTGCATCGTGTTTCCTTCGGGATTTGAGCGGCAATTTCAAATATGGACCCAGCTCCATGTAGCGAGTGCACCCGTCTCCAAGAGTGCAAAAAAGCCCAAGGTGGAATGTGGAGCGAAGTGTTTTTGAGGCAATTGCACCGCCACAACGCAATCTGGGTACTGTCGTCGGCGAGGATCGGCGGTTATACAAACTGCTGGAGACACGGCCATTTGACCGACTCCTGAGGCGGGAACTGTGTAGCGTTGCGGTTATGATGAGGGGCTGTTGACAGTAAGTCACTCAAGCATCTATAAGGCATGACCAACAAGAGGAATGTGCACTTTATTTTCATTGTGGAGTTTGAGAACTGCTTTTAACGAACCATCTTAGGGAAGGTGAATTGCGAACACCTGTTGAGAGTGTGCCCATAAAGAGGCGAGACTGTGTATGTGCAATCAATGCAGCAATGAAAATACCTATCACTCTCCAAGTGTCACCATCTGGCCCCAAGTAGAGTACAACTGCACTAAGATGGCCGCAAAATGGCATCAGCCTGAGATTTGAGCAATCAGCAGTCCTCTTTCACCTGCAATGACTGTTCATCCAATGAGATAACATCATGTGCTTTAAATGTTGGTACATCAGCGCTGTCTTGTTTGAATGCAAGCTGGAAGAAGGCTCACGCCGAAACGCGTCCTTGCGATTAAAATATTGAAACTGACCCCGAGAGTGCATCGTGTTTCCTTCGGGATTTGAGCGGCAATATATATATTGTCTGTCCTAAATAAACTGCCTTGACCGACCGAGTGGGCTCGCCTGGATTCTGTTCATTCTAGATCCTTTCTGTGGATATATATATATATATATATATATATATATATATATATATATATATATATATATATATATATATATCCTGCTTCTTATCTCAAGTTTCCAATAACGCACTCTCAGCTTCACATTACGCATTTCGGGTGTCCCGAAGCCTTGTTCACATGTGAATTTACCACCATGACCGTGCATTGGTAAAGATAGATAGTCAAAAATAAACATAGGACTACTGCTTTACACCGGTTACAATTGGTGTCGGCCATCTCGTAAGTGCAAAGACAAAAATAACATATAAATACATTCACTCACGGGCCCAGTTCATGGATAAATAGCAATGCATTTTCTAAACGTATGATCAAAATGAAAGTGCCACAACATTACGTATTGTACATTTTTGTACCCGTGAGTTTACAAAGTTACCTGATATCAGTTTGGAGTACTGTTTCAAGATGGCCACATACCAGAATTAAACTGTATGTAAATGGTAGCCACGAGAAGGGACATAGAGCAGAAAGCAATGTCAAACATAGATATACAATTGATATACATTGTTGCCTGCGGGGCATGCCCTCTACATAAAGTAAATGTAATTTATGGACGTTTTCACTATCAAACCCTATCGACAAATCAAAATATAATTATGAAAAATGTATGCCGCAGGAGTATTGTCCCCAATTGTCACTTCCCCTTTACCACATCAGGCAATGCGAGGATAATTTCACCTGGTTCAACCTATTTATAGAATAATATACTGCCGTGAGTTGTGTGTACGTGGACCAGTGGGTATCCTAGAGTCTACCGACCAAATATTGCTTGAATTGATAAAGGGACTAGTGCCCTTGCTAGATCAAGGGACTGCTACATCAATTCAATAAAAAATATATACACAAATAATATATTTTGATTACTCAAATGTACAAGCAATGCGTGACTCTCGATCCTAGCATCAACAAAAATGGTTCTAATTGTGTAAAACAGTGATTCTGATCTGTGAATATATCACTCGATAGTGCCTCCGAGGAAAAGGGTAGGGAACCCGTGTAGGTGAAACCGCCGGAGCAGGGTGGGTGCTTTCTGTTCCTCCTGTGAAAAAAACATAAAACACTACATATTAAAATTACATTGTAACCAAGGGAATCTTACATCAATTATTTGTACAAATCATTGATGTAAGATTTGTACAATGTAACAATGTAATTTTAACATGTAGTTTTTTATGTTTTTTTCACAGGAGGAATGTTCAAATCATTGATGTAAGATTCCCTTGATTACAATGTAATTTTAACATGAGTCCTGCAGGTTAGGATGTCACTTGACATTGAAAAATTAGTTGATCAATTGTGATTAAATAGGGTATGGAATTCAGAAATTGATTAATATTCCAAAACATTTAAAAATATTCTTATGTTTGACATATTATGATAATGCTGTATGTGGGAATCATGTTTAATAATGTCTTACCAATCAACCGGAAATAATGTTATTCAGAGCATTACCCCAGTCTTTTCACTATGCCAATTGAGGAAGGGGTTTGTTTCACTGTTTTTAAGGGATTTGGGTGTAATTCACTATAGTGGCTTTGATAAAGACCGTTGTGGTCGATACGCGTCAGCCAGAGCAATAAACACGATTGGTGTTAATCCCTGGAGTGCCGGCTCTTTCTTTGTTTGGACTTTAACAGAGAAATCTTTTGAATTCTAAAGCGGATCCTGCTCCCGCCACCATGCACCGGCCCGATAGGTGGATGCAGTCGGTATTAGCAGGACGAGCTGTTTACATAAAGAAGCCGACTTCCGCTGCCATCCCTTGCATGTCAGCAACTTGCTGGGTGAACTTGCAAAGGGGATTCGCAAGCAGAATACTTGGCTAATTCACTTGTTTGGGAAGACGCCAGGAACGGGAGCAACTGAAAGCAGGAACCCGTTTGAGTGAGGTAAGAGGCTAATGGGCGCTGTGAGCCATGTTCCTTGCCGGGACGCGGAGCGCGGCTACTCGGTGCTGTCTCTCTTTTTCCACAAGAGGAGATGCAGTTGGCAGGGGTACCGTCATGCAGGAGGATTTCTGCTTGAGATGGCTGGGTTTTCACCATGATAGAGGAGTATTAACTCTTGTCACTTTGGGATCAAATAATTTCCCTCTTGGAGTTTTAATATGTGTGAGGCAGTGACAAAAAGACTGGAGGAGGCATGCAGCTTATTCAATGAGGATGATCAGGGCACGCCATCCACTGGGGGTGGTGCCGAAGGCAGTGAACTCTCGAACACAGGAACTTTAAAGCAACAATTGAATCAGCTTGAACGGCGCTCTAAGAAAGAAGGAAATCGGAGCTGGGAAGTGATTTCACTGAATAACTATATAGAGGTGGGACGAGTACCACACGATTTGCGCATTCTGATAACACCCGCCTATCAGAATCCCCACCCTAATTTACTGGAAGAGTGGTCTACTATAATGGCATCCACATGTAAGAACATGCTAGGCCTTCTGTCCAAGTATGCGGCTTTGGAAATGAAACAGGTAGTGGCGGATTTGAAAAAGTTGAAAGATACCCTGGATAAACATCGTGATCAAGAGAAAATCAAAACCTTTCTGAAGGAAATGGAGACAAGATTAACAAAGTATGAAGAGGAGATCAAGATGAAAAAGAAGCGTACATTTTTGAGGGACAAGATAGATTATGCGACAGGCAGAGTTCTAACTTTTGGTCGCAAGTTTGATGCTGCAAGGAAATAATTTAGGCATACAAATGCTTTGAGACAACAGGAACAAGTAACCTCGGAATCTAGCTCTGACAATTTTCAGATTTGGAAGAAAATACAGCGAATATCCTTCCCTTCTCAACCTTGGAGGAGTACAGTTTTTTACAGCACAACCAAGGACCAAGAAGGAAACCACCAAGAGGAAGAGGAGGAAGCATTGAAAAAATCAGAAGGGGAGGAACAAGCACAAAAGAGCACCCTGCAGCATGGGAGAAACACTCGGCAATCCAAGAAAACCAAGTAATGGATAAGAAAAATTTGACAATTGTTAATTTATCTACATATCAGCTTACCAAGGATGAACATTCTGTTTTAGAGCTAGGTCTAACGTTTTGTCCTGTAGCCAATTTTGATTATGCCAAGACACGGATTGATCCTTTTCTTTTACCAGGAAATTGAAACTTTTTAAGATGTTTAAACAGCAGAAGATTAGGGACATGCAAAGGATCGGGGGTGGGGATAGTATTTCCACCCAAGATAATTTGAACATTGGTGACATACCAGGATTAGTCATCCTGCATGAACTTGAAAGAGGTGAAAGGAACTGGGATATGGAGAGGGAGTTACTCATAAGTATGGAGTTGGAAACGGAGAGAATAAGTAGGAATGACTTGTACGTGAGGGATTTGTATAGCGCATGGCTGCTCGAAGTCTACCCAGTGCTAGAGAGGTTCTGTTAGTGCAGCGAAAGAGCCTACGCATACTTAGCGGGGAAACAGCCATGTCTTTAATTTTCTCCTGAATGAGGTTTCGTTCGGTATGGCTCTGATTTCAAGAGGGAGGGCATTCCACATCTTGGGCACCAGATGGGCAAATGATCTGCCACCCCATCTAGCCCTTTTAACTCTGGTTGTCTTGAGGAGCTGTTGGTGGGAGGATCTGAGGTGTCTGATCGGGGTATACCTAGATATCAACTTTCTAAGCTTAACAGGACCTTTATTATTGATGGCCCTGTGTGCCATGCAAAGGGTTTTGAACTTCACTCTAGCATCGACGGACAGCCAATGCAGCTGTTTGAGTGGTTCTTCAGTAGATACGAGGTTTGGTTTTTAGCAAGAGTCTAGCTGCCGCGTTCTGTACCACTTGGAGTCTCTTTGTTACATACTTGGGTGAGCCCAGTCCAGGCGTGAGATTAAAAGAGATTGAATCACAGTTTTCTTCAGGTGCTCAGGAATCACTTCAATAATCTTCTTTAACATTTTAAGAAGTGAGAAGCAGAATCCTGATAGCTTCCTAGATTGACAATCCATAGTAAGTGTATCCTCCAGCCAGACTCCCAAGTTTTTTATAGCTGGTTTGGGGATAGGTGGGTCTCCCATTCAGTTGGGCCACTGTGTCAGGGGTGCATGGATGGCCAGGTTTCCCAGTAGCATAAACTCTGTTTTCCCGCCATTCAGCTTCAGACAGCTGTTAGACATTCAGTTTACCACTTTCTCAAGACACTGGGACAGCTGATGGTTGCATTGGTTGGAGCCGTTTGTGAGAGACACTACCAACTGGGTGTCGTCAGCATATGACACCACTGAAATGCCAGATTCCTGTACTACATTGACAAGCTGTCTTACATAGACATTAAAGAGAGTAGGGATAAGGGATGAGCCCTGAGGGACACCACATGTGATTGGGAGGTGATCTGAGAGACAGTCCCTTTCCATCACTTGGAAGGTTCTGTTCTCCAGGAATGAGGTAAGCCAATCCATGGCTTTGCCCTGAATTCCAACTTTCCCTAATCTCCTTTTTAGGATAGTGTGATCTACGGTGTCGAATGCAGGGCAAAGATCCAATAGGAGAATAGCAGCTGACCCACACTCATCTAGTATCTCCTTTAGCTCTTCTGTGACCGTCAGTAACACTGACTCTGTGCTATGCGCGGCTCGAAAGCCCATTTGAGTGGGATGAAGGATATCATTGGTCTCTAAGAAATTGGTCAGTATGTGATTTACATGCTTCTCCAAAAGTTTGCCAAGGTAAGGTAGAAGGGAAATAGGACGCAAATTATTGTATATGTTGGGGTCGAGATTGGCTTTTTTTGTAATGGCCTAATGATTGTGTACTTCCAAGATTTGGGGACCAGAGCCGTGTCTAAGGATAAGTTAAGTAGTTCCGTTACAGATGGTAAAAAGATCTCTAGTGCTGCCCTTAAAATATGCGGGGGCACTGGATCGATGGGAAAGCCGGATTTGGTTGTTTTAATTAAGTTTCAAACATTCTCTTCCTCCAGTCTAGGAAATTGAGCTAATGTTGCAGATGATATTATCTTGATTCCTTTAACTGCATCAAGTTCCCTGTTTTTCGGTAACTGATCATATATTTCTGTCACTTGTTTGGAGAAAAAGGCCGCTATATCGTTGCATCTCTCAACCGATGTGGGGAGGGCGTTGGCACTTTCATGAGGGCTAGCCAGAGTTTTAACTACTTTAAATAGCTCTTTAGGTGAATTTGCTGACCGAGAGATTTTATCCTCATAATATTTAGCTTGGCCTCTCTTCATTTCATTATGATAGGTTCTGATTAGCAGCTTGTATTCAGGCTTGAGGGCTGGGTCATCATTTTTTCTCCAGTGTCTCTCTAATTTCTTGCATTGTTTTTTCAATGTGGAGAGCTGTTCGTTGTACCATGGGGGTTGTTCTGGGGTGAGATTTACTGTTTATAGTTCTCTTAGGAGCGCATATGTCAGCCGACTGGGTGATCCAGTTTTCCCATTGCTGGTATCTCTCTTCTAATATACAGGAGAAAGTGGGTCCATTATCCCTCAAGACCGCCTGCCAAGTTTTAGGAGCCAGTTTGGCCCAGCTTCTGGTAGTGATGGTTTGGGCTTTAGCTTTTGTTTGTTGCAAAGTTTTTGGTAGTCTGAAAGTGATTAGAGAGTGGTCTGACCAAGGTACTGGGATAGGTTCTGAGACTGTAATTTGCGGATCGTTAGAAAAAATAAGGTCCAATATATGCCCTTTCTCGTGCGCAGGTGATGTTACAAGTTGGGTTAGTTGTATTGGTTCAATATTGCCCGGCAACTGTTTAATATGGGGGGTGTCTTGTGCATCAAAATGCAAATTAAAGTCACCAAGAATTGTCAGATGGGCCTTTTCCATCGCAAGACTGGTTATGGGGTTGGGTAGTGCCTCCAGAAATCTGCTACTTGTGCCTGGGGGCCTATAAATAAGTACTCCTGAGAATGTGCGAGTAGGGGATAGCGCACTATGGAACTGAGTGCTTTCACATTCAGGGTGAGAGAATTGGGTTATAGTACATTTAAGTTCGTCCTTTAAGATGATAGCTATACCGCCCCCAATTCCGTCTGGTCGATCTAGCCTATGTATCTGGTAACCCAGGGGGAGGGCAAGATGAATATCTGGGCCTGAGCTATCATTGAGCCATGTTTCTGTCACAAACAATATATCTAGGGGGTCTCCCTCTAACAAGGTTTTTATATCTAATATGTGTCTTGGGATTGAGCGAGCGTTAATCAGTCCCAGCTTCCATGTGGGCCCTTGGGAGTTGTTTGACATGGCTTGCCTGGTCGGGTTTGTATGTGGTTCATAACCACATTGGTGGCAGGTTTTCCTAGAGAAAGGCGTATTATCAGCTCCTGGTTGTGGGGCACAGGCGGGGAGTATCGGGGGTCTGATGGATTGTAGTTGCTTCCTGGAGTATTTATATTTACCTGGGTTGCGGGGACCAGGGGTCCTGGCCCCGGGGCCCGTTCGGGCGCGGACGGGGGCAGACGGGCTTGCCTTTCGCGCGTCCGCTGCACGTGCCCGGCCCGCATTGGTCATTTAAGGTAGAGGTGGAGTCGGCAACTAGACCGCCAACCTCCCTCCTCTCCTAAAGCTCTATGGTAATTGGGACGTTCGCTCTCTATAATCCCTACGTGCCGTTCTACCAGAGACATGGTAGGGAAGTACTTGGTTCCCCCGTTCTAACTTCCAATTTAGACCATGTGCAAATTCAATGCAGATTCAAAAATAAATACAATTTAATACAATTCCCCCATTTAAAAATCCATAAAAAATGATTTAAACGATTTAAATGCAGTGTGTACGTGAGGCAGGGCTTCACTAACAGTGCTCTTACCGACCCAAGTCCAGGTACAATCGCATTTACACTACATGACAACATTGATACCTTCGGAGAAGGGGTGTCACGAGATCTTTTGAAAATTTGGGAAAGGAGCAGAAACGAATATGCAATGAATTTGACACCTGGTAAGAGAACTGCTCTTACAACCTTGCAAAGACAAACCTCTTTTGTCAATAAACCTTCAGACAAGGGGGGTAATGTGGTGTTATGGGATTTGAACAAGTATAGTAAGGAAGCTAGAAGACAATTAACCATGTCAGGTTGTTATGAGAAATCTTCTGCTGAATAGACAGACCACTACACATTATCACACCTTACTATCAGAGTGACATGAGATGAGTTTACTAAGTCTGAATGAGTTCCAGTATTTGAGGGTGAAATTTCCTACAGTACCGTGGTTTTACATGTTGCCAAAGGTGCACAAACATAAAACAGAACCCCTTGGTAGATCGATTATATAAGCAAACAATAGCCTTTTAGAGAGCACTTCTATTTATTTGGATTTTGTCCTCTGCCCATATGTATGGAACCTGCCAGCTTATAGAAGAGACAGTACAGATTTTTTGACTAAGATAAGTGACATCGCGTGGAAGGAGAGCTATATTATGGTAACCACAGATGTTGTATCCCTGTATACCTGTATTGACCATGAGTTAGGTATAGAGGCCTGCAAATACTTTTTCAAAGACAAGCCCATTGCCATGTACTATCATTCTATGCTGTTATTAGAGATGTTGCAATTTTGTCTAATGAATAACATTTTCCTTTACGGGGACAGATGGTTTAGACAGGAGACAGGGACTGCAGACTGCAATGGGAAGCTGCTTTGCTGTCAGCTTAATGTCTGACGATATGCTCATTACCGCTAATAAATGGCAACAGAAATTGAATATACCTTTTAACATCTTTAATCAGGCTGTGCAATCTGCCAAGAGTGATCTACTTTCTGCTAAGCTACAGGCACAATTTTATAAAACCGCATTTTTTCTATATATCACACCTAGTAGAGTCGCCAAATGGGGAACAGGGGCTGGAACGCTATGCCCGAGATGCTCAGAATTCAGGGCAGATTCAATACATATGTTCGCCACGTGTCCCCAACTTATGCCATTACTGGGTCAGATACAAGACTTTTTTAATAAAGTTCTTCCTCAGGAAACTCAGTTAACTCCCACGACTATTTTATTAGGCATTCAAGATAAGATTAGCAGAAATAACGGAGGTGCTCTCATGTATGTTGCCATGACAATTTTACGTTTATGTATAGCTTCATCCTGGAAGGACCCTAATCCTCCACTATTCTCCCATTGGCTAGCACGATTGATTTCTACATACAATTTGGAAAAGGCCATTTTCTCCAAAAAGGGAAGCCGAGGAAAAAAGAAGGGTCTTGCTATTTGGCAACCTTTATCTGCTTGGCTTAGATAGATAGTCATGTGAAACAAAAGCAATATGTCTTGGAAAGTCCATGTTGACGGAATTTTAGTAGATTCACAGCTTGAATACAACTCTATGTTCACCCTCTTTGTCATGCAGGATTTAGATGTTTATACTTAATACACTGTAATCTCTACAAGTGCAAAAGTCGACATAATGCTATATATATATATTTTTTTCTTTTATTGTTCCTTCTCCCTTCCCTTTAATTACTATTTTATTAACCTTTGAAACATTGGATATTGTAAAGATGTATTAGATCACTCGCCACCATGTGCCTACCCTGTCGCTTTTAGACACTGGGGGGGGCAGTGGGAGGGAGGGGGGAGCGGGACATGCTTGAAACGGTCTTTTTATCTTTGTACAATGACTTTTGTACTTTAATAAAAAATTATATTAAAAAAAAAGGGAAGCTGCTTTGCTCCCAGTTTTGCTGGAATTTTCATGGGATGGTTCGAGGAACAGCACATTTGGACTGAGGGTAATCATAAGTGGACACAGCATGTAGCATTCTGGACACGGTATATTGATGATTTATTTGTAATCTGGGATGGGCCGCATGAGACTTTGGAAGCCTTCCTGGCTTGGATTAACACGAATCAGTTAAATCTCAGGTTCACTTGAAAGATACATAGATCTGTCATGAAATTTTTGGACATACAGGTAATGGTGGAGAATGGTGTGATTCACACTAAACGTTTTAGGAAGTAGACTGCTGGGAACAACATCTTGCATGCACGTAGCCATCACCCCCCTAGTTTGAAATGGAGCATCCCCTATGGGGAAATGCTCAGGGCAAAAAGAAATAACAACACCATTGAAACTTTCAATGAAGAACAGGGGAAGATGATCACTAGGTTCAGGGAAAGGGGATATCCAGTTAGAGTTATCAAGTTGACCAGTCTGAAAGCAACAGGAAGAGATAGAGAGAATCTTTTACAAGCCCTAAATTAGAAAACAAAGAGCGAACACTATGAGAATGATTACCACCTTTAATAATGAATCAGACTCAGTAAGAAAGGTGATGAACAAGCATTTGAGTCTGGTAAAATCTGATCAGGTAATTGGACATCTCATGAACCGACATTCACTACTAACATATAGGAAGAGTAGGTCTCTCAAGGACATGTTGGTGCATAGTCACTACAATGAGAATCAGGGCAGTATTGGGTCATGCCTCAGGGAACAGAAAGGATTCTATAAGTGTGGAAATTGCAAAGCCTGCACACATAGTAAGAACAGGAGGACATTAGATTACCTACAGGCAGAGATGTGAAGATCAACAAATTTATAAACTGTAACAGTGATGATGTGATTTATGTCTTGGTGTGTCAGTGTGGCTTGCAATATGTAGGAAGTACCATCTTCCTGGTTAAAAAGAGAATCTTAGAACACCTTAGAGCTGTTAAAAACAAGGACCCAAGTTATCCATTTGCCCGACATTGGAATCTTCAACATGCATTAGAGAATGACCGGATTTCCTTTTTTAGCATTGACAGGGTGATAATGGGAAAGCGAGGTGGAGACAAGGAACGCATCTTGCGAAGACTTGAGTCTGAATATATAATTCTGTTGAATAGCCGGCATCGGGGAGGTCTCAATCAAGATGAAGAGATGCATGTTCATATTGGCTGAATGCATTGATCCAATTATTGACATGAATCTTTATTTCTAGTTTTCTGTATTTAATATGTTCTTGAATGCTTCATTGTTCCTGATTTATGCTGCCAGGAATTCGAATTAAGAAGATTGAATCATAATTTGTTGCATGCTTTGTCTTAAAAAAGCTGCCCAGAGTATATTGAGTATTATATTGAAAGATATACATTATATTATTACATATATTTTTTGGAACCGAAGGGCAAGAGTTAATGAATTTTACAACATGTGAAGTGGTGAATTGCCAGAGAAATTAGGATGTCGTATTTTGTCATCAAGTGAGAGCACTCACTGTTGTGGTGTATTGAATTAGTGTATTATTACTGGGTAATGATTTTTTAGATATTGCTGAATGAGATACGGGAATATCATTAACCCTAATTAATTGAAGAACATTATTTGAGGATTACAAACCTACTTGGGAATTATGAGTCCTGCAGGTTAGGATGTCACTTGACATTGAAAAAGTAATTGAACAATTGTGATTAAATATGGTATGGAATTCAGAAATTGATTGATATTCCAAAACATTTAGAAATATTCTTATGTTTGACATATTATGATAATGCTGTATGTGGGAATCATGTTTAATAATATCTTACTAATCCTCTGGAAATAATGTTATTCGGAGCATTACCCCAGTCTTTTCACTATGTCAATTGAGGAAGGGGTTTGTTTCACTGTTTTTAAGGGAATTTGGTGGAATTCACTATAGTGGCTTTGACAAAGACCGTGGTAGTCGAATTGCGTCAGCCAGAGCAATAAACACGATTGGTATTAATCCCTGGAGTGCTGGCTCTTTCTTTGTTTGGACTTTAACAAAGAAATCTTTTGAATTCTAAAGCGGGTGGTCCTACTCCCGCCACCGCCGTGCACCGGCCCGATATGTGTATGCAGTCGGTATTAGCAGGACAAGCTGTTTATATATATATATATTTATATATATACATATATATACACAAAATCCGCTTCCGCACTGTACCTTCCCATGGAAAAACAGACACGGACCACAAAATCAGTGCTTGCTTAATTTATTCGACTTGAGCTGTCCGCCATTACGGGTTTCGGCCGTCCTCAGCCTTGATCACATGACAACGCTGCCCATGCAGATCATCTAATTTAAAGTGACAAGTGTGAGTTAATGAATATGGAAAACAGACTTTGCGAAATTTGGTGTTTGAGTCCTTAGGATGAATATCAGAAACTTATATAAATATATGTTTCTGTTACATTTTTTATGTCTAGATATTCAGGACACAATCCTTAGTGCAACATAATGCAATAAATAAATAAATAAATAAATACATAAATGTATAATTTCATCATTGCATAATGCCTGTTTTTGTACACTCAAAGAGTTGGTAAAAGCCATAGTCAAAATGTCATTACTGTATAATACCTATAATCAAACTTTATCCATAAAAATCCATTAAAATTCATTATATAAATTTAAAGTGTAAAATGTGTGTCACCTCCCACATAATCCTAAAATCTATTATAAAGTGCCTTAGTGCTGTGTGTAAATTTTGGTTTTTGATATTTGTTAGGCAGCAGCGGAATTTATCCTGATAGGGAGATTTCATCAATATTTACATTCATCATAGGTTTTGGTAATATCGTCCTCAAGGATATATATAGTATATAAAAATTAGTTTTTTACCAATGAGCATCATCAGATTTTCTTTATAGAGTTTTCATGATTGGAGCACCTGCAAATATGTTTATCCTGTATATAATAGTATAATGATTAAAACTATATATATAAATGAATAGATATATTTCTAAGGTCTAGCATATTTCATAATTAGGGCTCCCGGTTTTATGGTATTTATTTTTTTGACATTTCCGTCTGTATTCATCCATATTTATTTTTTGCTAATTTTATCTGTATTTATCCATATTTATTTTGGGTTTTGTGGAAAAATGAAGCTGAAATTAGTATATTTCCACCTTTATTTAACCAGTAAATATGCACTCATGCTTGAAAGCCTACTATGTTTCAATGCTGTACACACCTGCAGAAGATAAATCAATGCACGTATAAGAAAATATGCACATTTCAGTATTAACCTTGTGCATATCTACTGCTGTTAAAGCCTCATTACTAAAATTCCTTTCTTTTTTAGCCCTCATACCTATCAATCCACACAGCTATTGGCCTGGCAGTCATGTCAGACGGTATTTAGAATTACTCAAAAATCAACCCAATTTCTGTTTTTATCTACATTTAAAAATAAATACAGACAAGAAAATAAATGTTTTCTGTCTGTATTTATCTGTATAAATCAGTAAAAACGGAAAACATGGAGCCTTATTCATAATCTATTTACAAACAGGTGTACAAATCTTCCATAGTGTTCAATCCCCCAGGGCTCTTTGTATCTAGGTCAAGAATGAAACGAGTCTCTAGTCTTCTCAGTTTTACTTCTCTATTTCCTCCTCCTTCTTCGAGTGGGGACTGAGTCAATGAAAAAATATTTCAGATCACTTAAATTGTTCTTGTGGGTTTCCTTAAAGTGTCGCGCTACAGGGTATGTTGGGTCTGAGTTTTTAATGGCCCTTATATGTTGGAGTATGCACTTATGGGCTTGTAATTTTGTACTCCCAACATATTGTAACTCACATGTACATTGCAATCCATATATAACATAATCTGTTGTGCATGTAAGGTGTCTGTTTAAGTTCTTTTCTTTGTCACAGAATGCAGTTACATAGGAGGTTTTGTTTACCCCGTGCTTACACGCCTTGCAACTTGTACATTTAAAGAAACCCTTTCTTGCAGTTAGCCATGAGGCTCCTTCCTCCATTTCTGGACTACTCTTAACCAGAGCATTGCTCATGGATTTTCTCTTCCTATAAGTAATGGAGGGTGTTTTCGGTAAAAGGTGTCCTATTACAGAATCATCTAACACCAGGGGCCAGCTGCGTTTGAAAATATTCCTTAACTGTTTTTCCTGTTTGCAGTATGTTAAAATTAGTCTAATGGGGTCATTATAAATCTGCTGAATAGCCGTCATCCGGGAGGTCTCAATCAAGATGAAGAGCTGTATGTTCATCTTGGCTGAATGCATTGATTCAATTACTGACATGAATCTTTATTACTGGATTTAATATGTTCTTGAACGCTTCATTGTTCCTGATTTATGCTGCCAGGAATTCGAATTACAGAAGATGGAATCATAATTTGTTGCATGCTTTGTCTTAAAATATGTCTATATATATATATATTCACTGAAAAAACCGTAGGTTTCAGGCACGTTATAGTTACAAATTAGCATTTAAAAACCTTTGAAATTCACTGAAAAAACCATAGGTTTTAGGGACAGTTATAGTTAGTTGGACATTTCACTCGTACAAAACCCGTGAAATTCCCCGTTATAGTTAGTTCAGCTAACTATAACTCGCGCCCCGCAATGCACTGCTGATGACGTCACATATTACATCACTCATGACATGGTCAGTGACATCACTGATGACATCACTGATGACATCTCAAATGACATCACTGATGACATCATCCAGTGACTGTGTGTTTCTGTAAAGTTTAAATATGTTTAATATATATAGGGAAAGGAGTATTGAAGAATGAGTGGGTGTATAAGTGTCTGAATGGATGATTTAGTACGTGCGTGACTGACTCTACAAGTGAGTGATTAAACGTATCTTACTGAATGCATGGGTTAGTGACTAAACTGTGTGAATGTCTGTATCCGTCTGTTGGTGTGTAAGTGGATGCATGGATTTGCGAATAGCTACATGAGTGTCTATATGGGTTATTGATTGGTTCTATGAGTATCTGTATGGGTGCCTGAGTGTTTGTGTGGATGGGGTGTGTGCGACTGTGCATAGATGTGTGAGTGGGTGATTCACTGGGTGGATGGTTTCAAGAGTGCATCTGTGATAGACTGTATGGGTGGGTAAGTGTGTGTAAGAGTGTGTTAGTGAGTGAATGTATGTCCCAGTGGTACATGTGTGAGTAACTACATATGTGAAAGGCAGTATATATGTGTGTTGGAGTATATAAATAGCTATAAGCGAGAGTGAGTGATTGTGATAGTGGCTGTATGGATGAGTGTGTGCTTGTATCAGTGATTGTATAAGAGCGTAACAATGTGCTAGTATTTGTATGATTAAGTGAGCTGGTGTGTGTATAACTGTATAGGTGAGTAAATAGCAGTGTGTTTAATTATTTGCATGACTGACTAGGTGTGTGAGTACCTCTATGGATGAGTGGCGGTGTTTGAGTGTCTATATAGGAGTAAGAGTGCATATGATAGTCCTGTACTGAGTGACCATAAGTATGAGTGACTGTACGGGTGAGTGAGTGGATGTGTGTGTGTAGACCTAAGAATCAGTGAGTGGGTATGTAGTTATTGGTGTTGGAGTGTCTATAGTTTTGCGAATGGCAGTCTGTAATTTAGATTGGGTGTATCAAAGGTTATATTAGGGTGTGAGGAGCTGCATCAGATTATCACGTGGATGATGTCATCAGTGATGTCATTTGAGATGTCATCAGTGATGTCATCAGTGATGTCACTGACCATGTCATGAGTGATGTAATATGTGACATCATCAGCAGTGCATTGCGGGGCGCGAGTTATAGTTAGCTGAACTAACTATAACGGGGGAATTTCACGGGTTTTGTACGAGTGAAATGTCCAACTAACTATAACTGTCCCTAAAACCTATGGTTTTTTCAGTGAATTTCAAAGGTTTTTTAAATGCTAATTTGTAACTATAACGTGCCTGAAACCTACGGTTTTTTCAGTGAATTTCAAAGGTTTTTTAAATGACATTTTTAAATGTATTAATTTTTATATTAATTTTTTTCATACTGATTTACTACATTTTTAGAAACAATTTCTTTTACATATTTTATTTTTAAATTACATTGTAATTACATTATACATTACATTACAAAAAATACTTTCTCAGAATGAATTACTTTAGTTTAAATACTTAGCACATAGGCAATAGACTTTTAAGTACAGTAGTTACAGTTGTTGCAATGGGCAACACATTTTCAAACACAATGCAACATTCAGCTCAATGTGAATTTCTAGTTAAATGCAATTAGTTACTTTATGGATTACTTTTTCTAACCACAGGACTGGATCCTAGATTCAGTCCTGGGACATCTCCTGTAAACAGTTGAGTAAAAGCGTTTTGGTTACAGTCGTGATTTTTAAGGAATATTATTGTATTTTAAAAGTTGACACTTAGAAACTTTTCCTCATAGAATCACCAATGTTATCCTATGGAAGGAAATTCACTTAGCAGGTAAAAACTGTTATCGTTACTTTTTCTTACTCAGTGTTGGATCCTGGATCCAGCACTGGTGCATCTCCTGTAAACAGTTGAAAAAATGCGTTTAAGTCATACAGGCGATTTTTAAGGAATATTTGTAGTTTGTGAAAATCGACACTTTGAAACTTTTCTGCTGAAAACCAGACAATGGATTCCTATGGAAGAAAAGATAAGTTACTGGTAAGTACGGTTAAAATTACTTTTCAGGGTCAGTGCTGGGCTAAAAGATGCAGCACTGGGTTCTCTCCTGATAACAGGTGAGTAAATCGGAATTAGTATTTCGGCTGATTTTAGAAGAATAATTTAAAGTTCCAAAACTCCACACTTAGAAGAATTTCCAAGTGAAACCAGTCAATGTTAGCCTATGGAAGGAAATTCAAGTTACTGGTAAGTACGGTTAAAATTACTTTTCAGGACCAGTACTGGGCTGAAAGATGCAGCACTGAGGTCTCTCCTGATAACAGGTGAGTAAATCAGAATTCGGATTTCGGCTGATTTTAGAGGAATATTTGTATGTTTCAAAAATCAACACTTAGAAACTTTTTCAGCAAAAAGCAGGCAATGATATCCTATGGAAGGAAATTCAAGTTACTGGTAAGTACGGTTAAAATTACTTTTCAGGATTAGTACTGGGCTGAAAGATGCAGCACTGAGGTCTCTCCTGATAACAGGTGAGTAAATCGGAATTCGTATTTCGGATGATTTTAGAAGAATATTTGCACAATGGTGAAGGGAGGGGCGGGCCTGAGGTGACATCTGTGCAAACGCGCCCCGTGGCGCGTTTTAAGTTGGGGGATTAAGTCCCCTTGAATCATGTGGGTCCCTACGGGCCAACTAGCCCACCAGGAACCTCCAGTATGCGCCAGGGGCTGCGTTGCAGAGACGTGTAGAGAGGCCACACCCCTTTTACACCTCTCTGCAACGCAGCTCTGTGGCACTTTCTGGATGTACCTGTTGGGCTAGTTGGCCCCCAGAGACCCTCAGGATTGAAGGGGATTTAATTCCCCATCTTAAAACGCGCCACGGGGCCTGTTTGCACACATGTCACCTGAAGCCCCGCCCCTCCCTTCACCACTGTGCAAACGCGCCCCGTGGCGCGTTTTAAGTCGGGGGATTAAGTCCCCTTAAATCCTGAGGGTCCCTGGGGTGCAACTAGCCCACCAGCTACCTCCATTAAGCGCCACAGAGCTGCGTTGCAGAGAGGTGTAAAAAGGGGCGTGGCCTCTGTACACCTCTATGCAAGGCAGCCCCCTGGCGCATACTGGAGGTTCCTGGTGGGCTAGTTGGCCCCAGGGACCCCCAGTATTGAACGGGAATTACTTCCCCATCTGCAAACGCGCCAGGGGGCGCGTTTGCAGAGTGGTGAAGGAAGGGGGCGGGGCCTGCGGGCCCGATCGTTTAAAAAAATAATAATTTGGGCCCCTGAAGGGGGCTCTGTGGCCCCCCTTCCTTTTTCCAGTTTTTATGCCCTGGGGACCCCATCCCCCAGAGCCTTACCCCTTTTTTTTAATTAAATATTAAAAAAAAAAAAACGGGAAGGGGGCCGCATGGCCCCCCTTCCCTGGGCCTGTATTGGCCCCGGGGACCCCATCCCCCGGGGCCGGCCTTTCCGTTTTTTTTTTTTTTTAATTTTTTGGGGAGGGGGGCCGTGTGGCCCCCCTCCCGGGCCACTACTTGCCCCGGGGACCCCATCCCCCGGGGCTGGCCTCTCGTTGGGGACTGTGGGGGTCCCCAAACCCCCACAGTCCCGCCGGCTCCCCGTGTCCTACGGGAGCCGGCATTGCTTTTACACATGGGGAGCAGCTAACATGCTGCTCCCCATGTGGAAAGCTAATGTGCTTTGGATATTGGAAGAGAGAGCAGGTTTCCCTGCTCTCTCTTCCAATATCCAAAGCAGTTTGCTATGGCAGGACGGGAGCCGCGAGGCTCCCGTCCTGCCATAGCAAACTACAGTGTCCCGGGGTAGGCACCCCGGGACACTGCAGGAGCCGGCCCTGGGGGTGGCGGTCCCCAGAGCCATCAAGGGCTTCCAGGAGGGGCCGCGCGGCCCCCTCCCTTAAATTGCACAGCCCCGGGAGGTGGTGGTCCCCGGGGCTCTGGGGGTCCGTAATGGACCCCCACATTTATTTTATAAGTGGACCGGGAGGTGGTGGTCCCGGGCGTGTGGGGGCTGGAGCCCCCCCACACCTTATTCAAATTTAAAAAGAAGCCCCGGGGGGTGGCGGTCCCCGGGGCTGCGGGAGGGCAGAAGAGCCCTCCCGCACTATTTTTGCAATAAAGCCCCGGGGGTGGCGGTCCCCGGGCTTGGGGGCCCTTTGAGGCCCCCACACATAAAATTAACCCCCCCACCATGTCCCCGGGACTTGGGCCACCCGGGGGCAAAATACAATCGAAGCGCGGGAGACCGCGCTTCGATTTTTTTTTTTTTCGGCAGGATTCGCGCACCCTGAGCGCATCCTGCCAATTTTTTTAAAAAAAAATTTATTTATTTTTGCCCAGGGGGTCCTTGTGGGACCCCCTGAGCAAACCTAGGGGGTCAGGGTGTTTCTACCCTGCCCCCTTTGTGCGCTTTGCGCACTTGTTTCTGTCCCTCGGTTCTACCGAGGGATAAAATGGCTGCCAACATTTCCTGAATCGGAATGTTGACAGCCAGCTGACAGCCAATTAACATGCAGCTCGTGATCGGGAGGGTACGCGGACCCTACTCGGCCATAGATATCACTATCTTTTTACTTTTGATTTTCTCAGCAACTACTGAACGGATTTACACCATTTAACAAAAGGGTTCTTTCTGAACCAAGAACTACCTCTTTGCCAAATTTGGTGTAATTCCGTTCAGCAGTTCGGGCTGTAGCCGTGTCTAAAGTTTCCTATGGAAAAATGCATGGGGAAAACGCGTTTTGGGACCCCCTTTTTCTCGGCCCCCGCTTGACGAATCTCCCGAGACTTTCAGGGAAGGAGCGGACCGGAGCGGGCCACAAAGTTTGAAAATTTCGCGAAGATACGTCAACCGGCAAGAGAGTTATCTCAAATAGAATGTCGCGGATTTCCTATGGATAATAGGTTGTAACTATAACTATCTACTGGCGACCGCCAGTAGATAATATATATATATATATATATATATATATATATATATATATATATATATATCCATATATATATATATATATATATATATTACTCACACAGTCCGGTAGTGCGGGGCTTAGCTACGCGGCGGTCCCGGACGGATTCCGGAAATCCACAATATACCACCAACTTTTCTCTTGTTAAGAAAAATCCAGGACACTCCAGGATGCTGAATTTACTTTATTGCAGAAAACAGCCCTCTACCAACGCGTTTCACGTTTCGGCTTGTTCGCGGTATGGCAAGCGTTTCTTTACTTCCGTTTTACATACAATAATTGCTAAACAGTGAAAAAGGACAAGCGCATTACTGGGCACTTAAAATTCAAATTCATGAGCGCCATTTTGTAATGATTATACATACATTGGCAAGGCTGCCTCCATTTTTCCATTAAAGTGTAAATGTGAATTCATTTCTTACAATGTGTATAGTTGATTATTTCTTATGAAATGTACATCTTAGATAATATCCTTTGGCACAAAATGTGATATCTACATTTGTGACAAACAGGTTTCATATTTATCTGTTCAAAAAAGAGAGTTGTGTTCACATACGATATTATAACCGCTTTGCTCAGTTTCAGAGTTACACAGAGAGTTGTGTTCACATACGATATTATAACCGCTTTGCTCAGTTTCAGAGTTACACATCCTGCCCTAGTGGGCCTTTGTGAGTGAGCCAGCCATTAAGCTTACAATCTCCTAATCTCGCCCCAGTGGGCACTTCTCAATATTGCGGTATTGTTACCAACTCTAAGCGATGATCCACTACGTTAACAAAAACATACATCAGCCTTCCTCTACTGCTATATGGCTGCCTCCAGATTGCGCTTGTTCCTATTTACAAACATAAAAAAAGAAGAAGAAAAGAAATACAATAAATCCAAAATTTCTAGTAAAGTTAAAAATAATAATAAAGAAAAAATGTATTTACATGTTAAAATTCAGTTTGTACAAATCTATTTTGTCAAAAGGAGATCTAGTACCAAATATACTTGTTTAATTCATTATTTTCATGGTACTAACCAAAGAATGATGACTCCTGCTCATATGTTACCCAGACAGAGGTGTGTTCTAATTTATTTGTCCAAGTTACATTTAACCCAAATGGATAGCTAACTCCTCACTGGAATTCAACCCCACAGGTGCTAGTGTCTCAAAGTCAATAATATATCTCGATTCTAGAATTCTGAGTTGGCATTCTCTATCGCCACCTCTCTCCTGTGGTATAACCGCATCTAAGATTACATAGGTCATTAGCTTGTCATTCTGACTATGCAGTGCTTTAAAATGTCGAGCTACTGGATATGATTCATTGTTATGTCTCATAGCTCGTTTATGTTCCAATATCCTTTTCCTGGCTTTGTGTATAGTGCTCCCGATGTAATATTTTTTACAGGGACAAATCAGACAATATACACAAAACTACGTATTACAATCAAATCTCCCTTTGATTGTAAATACCCTGCTGCTATTGGGTACCTTCACTTTAGTACAATTTTTACTGTTTCTACATGCCTTACATCGCATGCAACATGCAAATCCATTTAAGTTGTGACTTTGACTCATTATTGTTTGGGATGTCACCAAGTTATGACTTAATTCGTCCCTTAGAGATCTCCATTTTCTGAAGGTTATACGGGGGATTCATGTACATATTTTTCCAGGACCGCATCCGTTTTTAAAATATGCCAATTACGATTAAGCATCTTTCTAAGTTTATATGCCTGGTTAGAAAATGAAGTTATGAATTCTTATTCTTATTATATCCTCTTTCTTCAAATCTTTTGCACATTAGTATTTTTTCTGTCATGAATCCTTTATCCGTGCTACTATTTCTTTTAGCCCTGATTAGTTCGCCATATGGGATACTCTGAATAAGACTGTATGGGTGAGCACTAGAAGCATACAGAAGACTATTCCCTGCAGTATTTTTCCTGTGTAATTTAGTTGTCAACTGTGTTGTGAGCCCATGGAGGAAACTATAGGCCTCCCTGGCGGGGTAACTGCATTCTTATGTAATTTTGGGAGAAGATATAGTATCGGAGTCTGGCGCCAACTCAGTGATCAATCTTGTTATCAATTGTCATCTAAATCAGAGGTGTTAGCATCTAATGTGAAATGTAATTCAATGTTGTCTGAGTGGAGGGACAAAGGATTATTGGAATGGGAGGAGTATCGCAGTCTAGGTTGTAAACATGCTAAGACTCCGATACTATATCTTCTCCCAAAATTACATAGGAATGTGGAAGTTTCTGTACAGGGAAACCAGTTGACAACTAAATTACACAGGAAAAATACTGCAGGGAATAGTCTTCTGTATGCTTCTAGTGCTCACCCATACAGTCTTATTCAAAGTATCCCACATGGCGAACTAATCAGGGCTAAAAGAAATAGTAGCACGGATAAAGAATTCATGGCAGAAAAAATACTAATGTGCAAAAGATTTGAAGAAAGAGGATATAATAAGAAGGTTATAAAGTCTGCCATAGAAAAAGTGGATAGACTAAAGAGATCTAACTTGTTACATCCTAAGCAGACTGAGAGTGGGATTGTTGAAAATCAGATCAGATTCATAACTACATTTTCTAACCAGGCATATAAACTTAGAAAGATGCTCAATTGTAATTGGCATATTTTAAAAACGGATGCGGTCCTGGAAAAATATGTACATGAATCCCCCCGTATAACCTTCAGAAAAGGGAGATCTCTAAGGGACGGATTAAGTCATAACTTGGCGACATCCCAAATAATAATGAGTCAAAGTCACAACTTAAATGGATTTGCATGTTGCATGCGATGTAAGGCATGTAGAAACAGTAAAAATCGTACTAAAATGAAGGTACCCAATAGCAGCAGGGAATTTACAATCAAACGGAGCTTTGATTGTAATACGGAGTTTTGTGTATATTGTCTGATTTGTCCCTGTAAAAAGTATTACATCGGGAGCACTATATACAAAGCCAGAAAAAGGATATTGGAACATAAACGAGCTATTAGACATAACAATGAATCATATCCAGTAGCTCGACATTTTAAAAGCACTGCATGGTCAGAATGACAAGCTATTGACCTATGTAATCTTAGATGAGGTTAAACCACAGGAGATAGGTGGCGATAGAGAACGCCAACTCAGAATTCTAGAATCGAGATATATTATTGACTTTGAGACACTAGCACCTGTGGGGTTGAATTCCAGTGAGGAGTTAGCTATCCATTTGGGTTAAAATGTAACTTGGATAAACAAATTAGAACACATCTCTGTCTGGGTAAGATATGAGCAGGAGTCATCATTCTTTGGTTAGTACCATGAAAATAATGAATTAAACAAGTATATTTGGTACTAGATCTCCTTTCGACAAAATAGATTTGTACAAACTGAATTTTAACATGTAAATACATTTTTTCTTTATTATTATTTTTAACTTTACTAGAAATTTGGATTTATTGTTATTCTTTTCTTCTTCTCTTTTTTTTTGTTTGTAAATAGGAACAAGCTCAATCTGGAGGCAGCCATATAGCAGTAGAGGAAGGCTGATGTATGTTTTTGTTAATGTAGTGGATCATCGCTTAGAGTTGGTAACAATACCGCAATATTGAGAAGTGCCCACTGGGGCGAGATTAGGAGATTGTAAACTTAATGGCTGGCTCACTCACAAAGGCCCACTAGGGCAGGATGTGTAACTCTGAAACTGAGCAAAGCGGTTATAATATCGTATGTGAACACAACTCTCTGTGTAACTCTGAAACTGAGCAAAGCGGTTATAATATCGTATGTGAACACAACTCTCTTTTTTGAACAGATAAATATGAAACCTGTTCGTCACAAATGTAGATATCACATTTTGTGCCAAAGGATTTTATCTAAGATGTACATTTCATAAGAAATAATCAACTATGCACATTGTAAGAAATGAATTCACATTTACACTTTAATGGAAAAATGGAGGCAGCCTTGCCAATGTATGTATAATTATTACAAAATGGCGCTCATGAATTTGAATTTTAAGTGCCCAGTAATGCGCTTGTCCTTTTTCACGGTTTAGCAATTATTGTATGTAAAATGGAAGTAAAGAAACGCTTGCCATACCGTGAACAAGCCGAAAGATGAAACGCGTTGGTAGAGGGCTGTTTTCTGCAATAAAGTAAATTCAGCATTCCTGGAGTGTCCTGGATTTTTCTTAACAAGAGAAAAGTTGGTGGTATATATATATATATATATATATATGTTGTATTTAAGGTACTAATTTCTTTGAATAATGAATTGCTCATCCAGAGCTTGAAAATGTTACAATTGAAGCATGAACATATATTTTATGGCATGCTTGAAACCAAAGTTGAAAACTTTATTGTTTATGGTATTATGGCGCCAATCACAAGATGGCGCTGAATTTTGTGACAGTGTGTTTGTCCGTTACCTATGTAAATGACAAGAGCATTTGACGACATGCGCTGTCCTATTTTGATGTTAATGATTCACCTTTTCTTTAAATATGCACCCTTTCCCGTTTCCACACACAGTGGAAAAAGGCGCTACGCCGAAACGCGTCCTGTCCCCCTTTATGAGTTTCAGTTGTAAATAAAGTAACTGATTTATCCCCTGAAAGCTGAGTGCGGTCGTCTTGTTTCCTGCGGAGACGAGTTGGGAGCCGATATATACGTATATATATACATATATACATAAATACACACATTTACATAGAAAATATCAGTTGTAACCACCAATTATGCGTGGTAAAAACCCATAATGTAATACAACGTGTCCAAGCTATGTGGACCATAATTCTACCCCCGGCTACTGGGTAGTCCTGAAAGGGAAGGATGGCTGACAGTAATGGATCATCATTGTCTGCATCACTCAAAGTTGAAGAATGGGAAGGGCATCTCGATAGTCAGTCGCCCTGCATTTTTTCTTACACTCTCAAGAATAATAGTGGGGTTTCTCTCTCTCCTGTCCCATTGCCCTGGGGCTAAACGGGAGCTTGCGCTCTTCACCGATCCTTGCCAGTTAAATCAGCCTCTGCCCTAATTGCTCTGTTGCCTGCTTCACAGCGCTCACTTGCGCATTACCTCCTTGCTCTCCGTTCGCTGGTTGTCACACAGGTGCAGCTCCATTTCTGGGTGCATCTTCAGCTGCACCCCCAGCCCCATCAGCCAGCATGGAAAATATATATGCAAAAAATTCTCCTACCTTAATTCCTCTGTTTCTTTCTTCTCTTCCTGATTGGTGATCTGGGGAAATAGGTAGGGAGGAGGCATTGCAGTTCGGGCACAAGCTTGCACCCTATCTTTGGGAGGCTGATTTGGTACTCTAACTTTTCCTATGTATCTTTCATACTCTGAACACGAGATTGATTCTTTCACCTGTTTCTCTCCTCATGCCACTGAAAGAGATATGGCCACTGTTCTGCATTTATTTTATTTTTGGGTCTTTCAATCGTTTCTCTAAATTACTAATCTTGCTATATCGAAGATACCGTGTTCCAGAAAGGACTTCTTTCCGTCTTCAGTGGTGGGTCCTACCCACTCTTTTAAGAACCCCAGGTGCGCTTACCATATTTTAGTACATAGTGTTGGCAGGAGTCCCTTTTGCTGGGGGTCACTATATTCAGATCTCTCTGCCCCATTGTAATTCCCTACAAGCTTTCACACTTGAGAAAAAAGGAAAAGAGTCTGCAGGACTTCGGGCCGCAGCTCATTCCATGAAAGGAGTGAGAGAAGGAAACAGAAAGAGAGGGTAGGGTTCTCTTCTGTTATTTCTACTAACTGATGTTGAGGAGGGGGTGAAGAAGGTATCATGTACTCGACCCCGAGATACCCTTACGTTCAAAATATCATCATTCTACAAACGGAGAGGCTCATGAAGTGGTCAGGCGGCTAGATCAAAGGGTCTCTTTTTTCCTCACTTTCATAGGTCTGTGCTTTATAAAGGTCCAGGCACTCCTGTCTATCTTTCCCATTGCTGCATTTTGTTAGAGCCCTCTTGCTCTATTTCATGGGATCACATGTGCCCTTCAATCAATCAATCAGGGGGTTTATTAAGCGCGCTACTCACCCGTGAGGGTCTTCCACTTTGGACCTCTCCTAATACTACCTACCCAACCAGGTAGGTAGGATTTCTTCTCCATCGTCTATACTCTGATGACAACTCTTTTTTCACTTACTTTAATTTTGGCAATACAGTAGCCACTAACAATGCAAGCAATGCAAACAAGCTTCAAACAAATGGTAAATGCTGGTGGACGTTTACCTAAATTTGGTTTGATCCACGCTCCATGTTTCTGCCAATTACCAGGTTAGGCACTGGGTCATTCTCCAACCCATTTCCCCTGGAGCAACATCTCCTCTTTTCTCTGGCGCCTAGGGTCCTCATGTGCAGTTCAGTCACACGCCCTGATGTTTCTCTTTGTGTAGGCAGCCCCTGGCACCACAACACACCATGTGAGAAAAATTAAGCACATCATGAAGGAAAGCCTAAGTCAAAACAACATCTAATGCAAAATAGCAGGCAGCAAAACAAAATAACAAGGCTAATTGTCATTTCAGCAGACCAGGGCTCATGCTAAACAAGCATTGGCAAAGCCAATAGGTCTTGGCAATGCCCGAGCTAACAGAAATGTCAATGTGAATGTCTTTTAGATCATTTCCCATAGTAGTCTATAGCATTTGTGAGGCGTGCTTCGATGTGGCAGGCAGCTGACAAAAGTGTGCACATCTATTACAGAATATAGCGGTCATTATTAAGCCCAAATGTAGAATACAACTCACTTATTTTATTTCCTGCCTGGACATCTCTGTCCAATAACTTAAATGACTTCTTCAGAGACTTGTCCCAGGTACCGTGCTGAGCAAATAGAAATGTGAATATCACAGAGAGGACCCCACACTTAGAATATGTCTGTTACCTTATTCCAGGTAAACAATAGAGAAAAACAATACAACCCGTTCTACTGCGCATGCTCACAATACAAGATACAACACTAAATGGTTTCGGAGTCAGCACCACAGGGGTAGGTTTATATTACAGTCTCACTGCGCATGTTGTAAACCTCCGATTTTCTACTCGCAGCACGCCTTATAGATAGATCTATAGTTCCCCACAGAGCAGATGTGCTAAGTATTCTCTTTTCAGTATGTTTTCACAGTCGCTCCAAAGTGTCAGAGACACTGAGCGTAGTATGCAATGCGAATAAAAACAATAATAATATAGCAACCATGAAGGAATTTAATTCTTTAAAGGGATTAGCCTGCAGTAAGCGCACAAAGAACAAGCAACACCAGTACATTAACATAAAAAGTGCATGCAGGTAGGCTCAACAAGAGAAGAAAATTCACTTTGTGCGTACAAGTTTGAATTAGCCAATCCCTTCTTATTAAGTGGCACTATAATATAATAATCTGCATGTGTTTCCACAAACAAGTGAATCGCATCCAAAAGCATCCGTTTCTGAAGTGTCACACTGTAGTAAACAGATCTTCACATATCACAAAGTGGGATGGCGGAATCTAAATACGAATCCCCTGCGTGGATAGCAGATCATGCGGTGACTATTAGACTGGATCTCCAAGAACAATGGTTTTCACAAGACACCAAGCGAGCTACACAAAGCGAATAAAAACAATAATAACGTGACCGCCGTCAAAGAATTTTATTTTTCAAAGGGATTGACCAGCAGTAAGTGCACAAAGAACAAGCAACACTAGGACATTACATAAAAATCCTCTCATGACACTGAGCGAGGGTCGCAACACACATAAAAATAATAATAATGTGACAGCAGTCAAGGGATTTAATTCTTTAAAGGGATTAGTCAGCACTAAGTGCAAAAGAACAAGCAACATCGGAACATTAACATAACAAGACGCGCGGCCAAGAAACGCGCTCTCTGGTGAGGGAGGGGGATGAGGGGTGAGGGAGGAGGGGGAAAGGCAGATGGCGCCTCGCTAGCGATGCGAGGAATGGATGGCAGCTGTGCGCGTGCACGCCATCGTGAACGCAAGCTGGTCGCCAGCCGAAAGCCAGTGGGTTTGCACTTCCAAAACCCGCTTACTAAAACTCTCGGCCAGACCAGCGCAAGCGCTGGTGCAGGCCGAGACCTAAAAAATGGTCAGTTGGAGCAATATTCTAAAACATGCAAATTTTGATGTAATCTACAGGCCTTTAATTGATCAGTGCTGAGCTCACCTTCACATACGCACATGCAAAGTGACATCTGGGTGCTGAGCAGCTGCTCGTGCGAAACTGAGTGCCCCCTTGGGAGATTTTCCCTGATTGCTAAGGTGGCTGGTGGGCTCTGCCTTCATTGCTGTGGATACCCCGAGTGATTGTCTCTGTGAACTGGATAATGTGACTGTAATCTGAGTGCTTTAGATTGGCAGAAAATGGCCAAACAAGATGGCAACGCAGAGGGTGAAAGTGACGGACTTACAACCTAGACCATTCATGATCCCCCTAAGTGGAACTCCAGATCCCCCTAAGTGGAACTCCCGATCTCCCTAAGTGGAACTCCTGACCCCCCTAAGTGGAACTTCCGACATCACTGAGCAGCCAACAAAAGGGGACACACTGGACTGAATCTTGGCTGCGATTGAAAGCACGCGAACGATTCTAGAGACTAACTAAAATGTATACTGTAGCCACAGATCTCACCCTCCTCAGAGAGGACCAGACCCGTAACAATGAGATCTCCTTAGCAGAGCTTACTTCCCAAGTTGAAAAACTGACAGAAAAAAAACAAATTCTGGTAGACAGAATATGTTTCCTGGAAGGTCATGTGAAGGATGAGGAAGGACGAGTGCGTATAGTTAGGTTCCCGGAAAACATTGACGGAACAAACCCCACAGAATACATTGAGAACTGGTTGCGAACCGACGTATCTCCATAGGGATTGCCCCCCTTCCTTATGGGTGAGCGAGCCCACCGGGCTACGGCCAAAAGATTGTTGTCTGGAGCACCAACTTGGCTGATTGTTGCCAGTGGCGTAACGAAACTTGAGCCCCCACCCCCCTGCAAAGTACTTGCAGGGCCTGCAAAGTACTGGTATGGGGCCCCCAACACTTCAGACTCAGGCCGGAGTTTTCAGGTCAGGGACCTACCACTGCCGGACGGGCCCCCTGCACCACGGGGGCTGCGGGCTTTTGTTACTCCACTGATTGTTGCACGTGTATTGAGCTACCATAATCAGAATGTCAGCTTACAGGCCTCAGTGTCGAGGAGCCCGCTGTCAGTAGAAAACTTCAGAGTAATGATTTTCCCGGATTTTACTCTTGCGGCACAACACCACAGAGCCTCCTTCATGACAGTTGAAAAGCACATCAGAGAACTGGGGCAAAAATATGCACTGTTGTTCCAGCTGCGGCCCGTGCAGGTGAGAGCAGTGGGGCTGGGTTGGGGGGGGGCCTTCGACAGACGACCACAAGGGGAAATTAAATAAATAATTAATTTTCCCTCGTTGTCGTCTGTCGAAATCCCCCCCCCCCACTTTGTTGTTCCCTGCCCAATAAAAAGTCATAACTGCATAATGCACTTGCTTCTTCACTTCTGTGGACAATGCATGGCCCTGGCTGGAGCAATATCAACCAGATGAAGACGGACGCCCGAGTGAAATGACTGATAACTGGTAACCAGCTAAGACATCGCATAAACACAGTCAAATTAGCCGACGGAGGACGTGGTTCTCAGCAACACCCTCCCAAGCTCAAGCTTAAGAAGGTAGGCAGGGGCCATAGAGACAGCACCAGGCACTAGGGATTTGGCCATGGATTGATCCACTGAGAATACAGAGGAAGACACTGCAGATAAGGTAAGGTTGCACAGGAGCTAAGGTTGGGACCGATCACCATTAAAAATCTCATTTGCTACCCACTTTATAATGACACTAATCTACCACCTCGGATACCCAGTGGTGATCCCAGGGCCTATCCGAGCAGACTACCCTCAATAAGGGACAAGCTAAGTCAGATCTGGCCTACTACCTGTTATTCATTCACTAAATATAGTTCTGTCACCCCAAGTAGTAACCCCAGGGCCAGGTGTTTTTCCAAAACGCATGAAGTTGACCTGGATGGGACTCCCTGACCCTGTAGCATGCAACATCTTGAGCGGACTCTCCAGCGCACTCAGCACAATTCGACAAAGTACTCCAGGCCATCTTAGACACTAAGACCTCCCTGGAGGCCCGCATTGACTCAGTCTCAATAGAGGTAAACTTACTGCGAGACAATCATCATAAATTGACAGACCGTGTAGAAGAAACTGTTCCTACACTGGCAGCCCTGCATCCCTCAAACAAAAACCTACAAGAGCGCCTACAAAAGATGGAGGTGAAGGTTGCCCTTTTGCACCGTAGAGCAAAGGATGCTGAGGGCAGGTCAAAGTGCCACAACATCCACCTGATGGGCTTTCCCGAGCATTCGGAGGGCCCCAGTGTGGAACTATTCTTGGAGGAATGGCTGGTGCGGACTGTTCTCAGCGGCAAGGCCCCGAACTTCTTCTCGATTGAAAGGACGCATCGCACTCCGTACTGACCTTCCTTCCCGGTAGCCCCCCACGTCCTATTATAGCCCACCTCCTTAATTACAGAGACCGCAACCTAATACTGCAATGTTTCCGAACTAAGGCCCATGGTCCTATGCAAACGCTCAGATAACAGCATATCCCAATTCCACCATGGAGGTGCAACGTCGCAATGGATCGTTCCTGCGAGTCAAACAACGTCTCAGAGACTTGAATTTTAAATATGCGCTTTTGTTTCCCGCTAAGCTGCGCATCGTTGATGGTGACACAACCCACATATTTCATTCACCTGAGGACGCCTGAACGTAGCTTCATGCAAAAAACCTGATAGAATCAACATCCCCGGGACAACCCGAAGAGGCTTGGCTGCTGCCCATGCCACGATGGCAGAGGCGTCGGCCTCCTGGCCCACAACCTACCAAAGACCAAGCAGCGGAGGAACAGGCACGGGTGGTGGCGGAGGCGTCTCTTCATGCGGCGAATTCTTTTGCTCCCCTTCAAGATGGGCGCCTCTCGGAGTCAGGGTCGGACTCGGGCTGCTCATGCTCCTTATCAGGCAGGAACCAGCGAGGACCGAAAGTTATCCTGCGATCAGCTGATGATCTATAGACCCGGGCCAAGAACTGACCAGTGGGCCTGGAGTTGGTGTGCACCCCAGGATACATGATGGTACCACAGAGGGAAGGCCGCATGGGCATGAGACTGTGGGGAGTTTTACATGCATGGCCCACACCAATGACTGGTTAGACTCTGTAATCACAGCCCACGTGCCGAACTCTGTTCCCAAATCAGATGCCACGTCCCAACTAATTCCTACGTGGACTCTATGTTTTCCTGCCTCCTTGCTTATTTGTTCGTACTTATTGTTACTCTCACTGAGGGAGGAAAATCTGGGGATCTTTTACTGGACGGGGCCTGGAGGGGCAACTGTCCTGGGGGGGGTTCTGTTTTTTGTTCTTATTGTGGGTTTACGAGCTGCTCTACTAAAGTTCGATATGATACTTGTTACTTGCCAACATGCTATAAATCCATTTTACAAAGCAGGGCCCTTGCTGAGTGGGTGGGGGGGCTAGTGGGTGGATTGTGTGACCCCCCCCGTTGTATAGCATGATTTGAATGGCTAACGTACAGACCACTATTCAGGTTCCCCAATATCGCATCATGTCTTGGAACATGCGGGGTATGGCCACACAGATGAGGCGCTATCGAATTTATGCCTATCTTAAAAGGCGACATGTCCACATAGCAATGCTCCAAGAAACACATCTCACTGTCCCAAGAAACACATCTCACTGCCCCTGAATTACACAAACTGCGGGCCAAGTGGCGGGGCCAGGTACACAGCACCGTGGCCTCCTCCTTTGCTCGTGGGTTCCTTATATTGATTGCGCCAGGGGTCCCATATGTTGTGTCCTCTCAGAAGATAGATGCTGGGGACAGATACGTGGTGCTGGAGGGCCGGCTGGATGGTTCACCCTTGGCACTGGCGGTGGTGTACGCTCCTAATGCCCGCCAGTCTGAATTTCTTGACACCCTTAACCTGGCACTCTTTAGTGGCCCGTCCTCCCCTGCTTTTTGGGGTGGGGATTTTAATTGTGTCCTAGACGTGGTGCTAGATTGCTCCACGCTCCCTCTCCGAGCAGCACCATCTGGTCGCATCGCTCAACATTTCCAGCAATGGGTAACTCACATGCGCATTCAAGACGCATGGCAGATCATATATCCGGGCTGGGAATACTCCTATTATTCCCCTGTACATGACATTCACACCAGAATTTACTTCCTATTTTGCACACCCTCTCTTGGCGCTCAGCTCACCAGGGTGGAATACCTGGCGCGCACTCTCTACGATCATCACCCATTAATGCTCACTACACGATGGGGGCGTGCACATCACCTTATACCCGTGTAGCTCCTACAAGTGGAGGCGCTGTCTAACCCGCCCCCCCCCTTTTGGACTGAACTTGCTCAATGCTCAGCAAATTACTTTACGCTTAACACGGGCTCCACATCATCCCGAGCTGTAGAGTAGGACGCTCATAAGGTGGTGGTGAGTGGGCACTGTCGGGCGACCTTCTGGGGGTGCACAAGAGGTTATCGGAGGACCTTTTGAATACTGAATGCAATCTCCGCTCCTTGGAAATTTAGGTAATCACACAGCCAACCACCACTGAACAATTTCAACGGCTGTGCACGTAGCGTTCGGAGGCGGAGTGCACCCTGACCAAGCCTGACTATAAGCAGCGCTTGGCCCTGCAGCACGCGGAAGGGGATTGTGTGGGGAAACTGCTGGCATGACTGGTACATGAAGATAAGCAGCGTACCCCCATAGGCGCAATATACGTGGCCGATGGCGTGTTGCTGACCACACAACTGGATATTAATGTAGCCTTTCGGGACTATTACCATGGTATTTACTCTGCTCTGCCTGTAGCATTGAGTCATACCACACAGGACTTTTACGCACCATACATTCGACACGCCTGAGCACATCACACCGAGCCGAGCTGGACACACCCTTGCAGCTAGAGGAAATACGCACCGCTATATCCCAAATTGCCCACTGTAAAACCCCAGGCACTGATGGCCTGCCCATCAAATATTATGCCACCTTTCCCAATCAGACTACCCAACATCTTCTTAACATTTTTAACAAAGCCAGGGAACATGGCCGCATGCCAGACACGCCCCGTGTAGCCATTATAGTGTTCTTACCCAAACCCGGTAGGGACCCCTTGGATGTCCGCTCCTATCGGCCCCTATCCCTGCTCAACTTGGACTGTAAAATTGTGGGCAAGGTCCTGGCTAACCACCTTCTTCCTCTTGCACAGTCGCTGGTCCACCCAGACCAATCTGGATTTATCCCCAGTCGTAGTACATTCCTGAACGTACATCGCCTCCTGCGTCTTCTTCATGGCACACCGAGAAACACTCCAGATCAGGTGGCGGTATCACTAGACATAGAGAAAGCCTTTGATACCCTGGGCTGGGATTAATTGTTCTCAACCCTCACTAACATGGGGTTCGGCCTGGTCTTTCCCAGCTGGGTGCGCACTCCGTATGCTGATCCTGAAGCACGGGTTAAAACGGGTCAAGTGATCTCTGACAAGTTCCGTTTCTGCAGAGGCATGAGACAGGGTTGCCCCTGCCCCCCCTCATTTTTGCTCTCGCAATGGAACCACTGGCTTGCCAGCTTCGTCAGTGGGCGGATGAGTGGGACATACGCGAGCGAGACATGCACCACATCATTGCGCTATACGCTGATGATGCCTTGATCTTCTTGCGGGATGTGGGTTCCTCCCTTCTGGGTCTGATGCAGATCTCAGATAATTTTAGCACACTCTCTGGCATCCGGGTCAACTTAGGCGTGTTCCCCCTGGTGCATGTGCCATCAGAAGCCCTCATGGCACACTCTGATTCCCAACTGCAATGGTGTTACGACCCCTTTAAATATTTAGTCATACAAATATACCACTCTGAGCGTGACCTTAAGGAGGGTAATCTGGACAAGGCGATTGGTTCCATCCGCCGGTCAATGACGGCCCCCGGGGGAAGTGAAGGTCGCAGACCAGTCTTCCCCCGGGGCTATTCATGCAAGGCCAGAAGGACAAGGTGGGGGAGGGATTAGAGGATTGGGGAAGGGGCGGGAGTTTAGGAATGTATATAAGGTGTCAGGAGAGGAGGGTCCGGCCTCTTCCTGACACCTTAGCACCACGGGGGGGTTTAGAGTAAAAAGTTTGTGCAGGTTAGTTGGGTCAGTGGGCGGGTTTGCGGGGTGCGGCGTGCGCCCAGGGGGTCTCGGGGATACAATACGGGCTTTCCGCGACACCTTAGGTGTCCAAGTCGGGTGCGGCGAGGCGAGTGTACCCAGCTGGGCTGGTCTCTCGAGGCTAGTCCGGGGAGGGGGAAAGGGGAGGGGGGTGGGGGATCAGGACTTCAGGGCACATGGGAACTAAGCCTGAATTTTTGCGCGGTTTTCTAGGGCGGGGGGGACACAAGCGGGACGTCGGAGCCGCGGGGTGGGAGCCGGCAACAGCCAGTGCCTGGGAATCGGCCAGCTGCGGCCCCCTACGAAGCACAGTTAGGGGGCTGGAGACACGTTCCCAGCAGCGGGGTGCGGCCGCAAATTAGTTGATTACTGGCAGCCGGTGTCTCCCGCCCGACCACATCACCCGCGGGATATGAGGGCTTTGCATGGAGACGATGCAAGAAATACGAAGGCTGGCCAGAGCCCTGCCAGCATGCAGCCGGCCACGCGTGCGCAGAGTGCCGTGCTAGACTTCGGGGGGGGGCTGTCATCTGGGTGAGGGAGCCGCGAAGCCCGCATACACGGGGGTGGGGAAGCCGGGATCAGGATGCCCCCGGACGTCGGACGGAGGCGGGGATTTAATGCACCTGCACAGCGCTGGCCACGGCAGACAGCAGCATAGCGTGGGAGGCCTGCGGGCCCCCACTCAATATTGAGCCTCGGCGGGAGGACGAGCAGTGGGCTCCACCCCAGTGAGGTGCGGCAGGCCTGGGCCTGGCAGCCCGGCCCTGAGTTCAGTGGCTGCGGGGGGCCCATTTGGGGTAGGCTGTGCTGGGGAGGGCGAGGCTGGGACAGGTTCAGGAATTTTTTCTGCGCAAGGGGGAGGTAGGGGGCCCCCGGGTATGTCGGGTAGGGCTTGAAGCGGGCGGCAGGTGCGCGGGGGAGGGGGGTCCTCCACTCACCCTCGGCCGGCACAGTATTGCGGGGGACCAGGGTTGGGGGGAGGGGGTCCGTGGGGGGTCGGTAGCTGCTACACGGTCCTCAGGGTAGGGGTGAGGGACTGCCAGCACGGCATGAGGCCCGGTGGTGCTTAGGACCCTCCAGGTCGGAGCGGCCTGGGGGGGGGAACCAGGACCGGCAATTGATACCGGCAGAAAACGGGGCATTGCCAGTGGGGCGCACGACGGCCCCGGGTCGCTGGCCAGAAGCAGTAGGGGGGTCCGCAACGGGCTGCCCTCCAACGAGGGAACGCGCAGCGCATACTACAACGTGATTAATACAATTTGTGAAGGATGATTTGTATGGTGAGAGGATAAAGACTGGGGAGTGTGACGTGGTATGACGGGATGGGAGTGTTGGATGATAGAGGAAGTGCGAGGACAGATGCGGCTAAGTGGGGTTTTCGGGGGGTGGAGGGGAGTTGAGGTAACCAGACTGTTTTAGTTTTGCAGGAGGCGTGTACGGCCTCAGACGGAACTGTGGACAGGGAGCAGAAGGGCGCAGCCGCGCCGGTCAGGATGTGGAGGTCCCAGACGGACTCTCAGGTAACGGACTATGGCCGAGGGCATGGGTCAAAGGGAGCACGGGTAAGAGGGGACTTCAGTCGGTCGGCTGGGGTGTGTGGGGGGTTGTGAGGGATTTGGCACGGAGGCAGGTGCAGCGGCGGCATCCTGCAGGGGAACTGGGAGCCTGGCGATTTGGGGGGGGATGGGTCCAGATGGACAATGTGGTACCACACGCAAAGAGGGGTCGACCAATGGGTCACATCTTGTTGTCGGCCAGGCTGGACGGGAGTGTCGAATGGGCCAGGGGTGCCAGTTAACATGAAAGAGGACATCGGTCTCCACTGTTGGGCCACATCTTACGGGGTGGGGGGGCTCGGGGGCAGGGCAATTGCCCTGCGGATACGCCATGGTTGGCAGCTGAGCGGCAGGAGGGATGGGGGGTTTCGCATGGCTGAGCAAGGCGGGAGGAGGGCTAAGGTTCGCCCTGACTTGCCTGAACCAGAAGGGGCATCAATTCAATGCTCAGCCTCTCCGCAAAGCGAGGGTATAATAGCGTCATTATCGGATTTCCGAGGGATCACTTAACCAGGGGCGGGGGACTTGAGAGGCATCCATTCATGGGAGGTCAAACGGGGGCCACTCTGGAGGAACAGGGGACGATCGTGACAAAAGGGGATGGGTTGGGGGGGGTAGTCCGGGACAGGAGGTCCTTACACGGTGCGTTAGAGGCCATGGGCTTATGGCGCCCGACGTCTCCAGATAGGAAGCTGGTGCTACAGCACAGAAAGGAGAGGTTCTCAGACGTGGATTGGGGTTGGGGGTGACGACGGGTTCACGAGGGTCGAGAGAGGCAGGCGATCTGCAATAGGTGGACTGCGACGAGGGATAGCAGATTATGGGGGAACGGGGTCAACGACAGGTGTTGGTGGTCCGGTTGATGGGCCACCGTAAGGGTGAACTTGGTCAAGTTCATCGGAAAAGGGGGCAAGGACTTGCCTGGGGACTGGGCAGGTATGGGGGCTCTTTGACGGACGAGTTTTTGCACACTTGGTGGGGGTTGTCAATAGGAGCTGCGGGCGACGGGGGTCGTGGGAACTGAGCGCAAGCGTTGTGCAGTAGGGTGGGGGAGAGGTATGTCGGCCACGAACCTGGATGGGGGCCGGATGGGTGTGGGGACCTGGTCGGACACTGGGTAACATAATCCGTGGGGAGTTTTTGTTTTCTGAGGAGCGGTAGGGGTTGTTGGGGGGCACCACAGTCATTGGGCGCAAAAAGGGGCAAAGGACAAGGAGCCCACGTGGAAGGGGACGGGATAGGCCAATGCTGGGGTGACATATACAAGGTGGAGGGGGCCTGGGCTGCGAGAAACGGTGGGGTCCAAGGCAGGTTCCGTGTTTCTTTGACGGTGGTAACTTCAAAGGAGTTACTCAAAGGGTATGGGGGAGGAGGTCACAGGGAGACAGAGTGCTGACGCCCAGGCATGGCTGGGGCGGGCTGGCGGTACCATAGAGTGGTTTCTTTTCTTTATTTATTTAATTTTATTCATAAAGTTTTATATAGCGCTAGTGAGTCCCGTGGGTATCAGAGAGCTTTACATATACACAGGAAGGGAAACAATTGCCTTCCATCACAGGACATGAGGATGCATAAAGATATATGCAAAGATTTCAGACCTATGTATACCGTGAAGGGGAGTAATAAGCAGGTGGTTGAAACAGTCAGATAACCATCATCCTTGGGGGCCAAAGTGAGAAGGGAGTCCATTGGGTTGTTGACGCCTAGGTTGGTTGACTTAGTCGGTAATGTATTATTCGAGGAGCAGGAGTTTCAGGTCCTTGTTGAAGCAAGAGAAGGAGGGGTTGCATCTGAGGTCAATGGGGAGTGCGTTCCGCATCCTGGGGAACATTACCAGAGGAGGATCGGCATTGGGTCGTTTTTCATTTTCAGTTTCGGGGGGATGAGAAGAAGGGAGTTGGTGCTCTCAGAGTTCTGGCTTTTAATGTTTGTACCAGTTTGTGGTTAGGTAGTTGGGGGGATTGGCCCGGGGGAGACCAGGTCTGGGGTGTGGGACAGTGAGGCAGAGTGCAAGGGTGGCCTGGAATGTTGCAAGGGAGGATGTTGGTTTGTCAGAGGCAACATGGGTGTAAGCAACAGGAACCTGTAAAGCAGGCAATGGGCGGGGAAGGTTGAGGATGTGGGGAGGGAGGGGCTGCACACGGTGGGAGATTCGAAAGAACAAGGATAGTGGTAATTTTTCCGGAGGTCAGGTTGGACTGGGCTGTTTTGGGAGGGAACCTTGGAGACGGGACGATATGGTTGGGACGGAGCGTAGGCAAGGGGCCAGGGGCTGGGATGAAAGGGTTGTTTAGTGCACCTGGTGTGTTGGAGGTGGTCCATGGGCAAGGGTTCCTCGGGTAGGGCAGGCCAGGGTCGGCGCAGTTGAAGCGTTTGTGAGGACAGGGTTTGTGCCTGGGACAAGGGCGATTTGGGGGTGGTTGAGTTGTTCCTTTGGACGCAGCGGACGGCTGCAGTGGAGCGTGGGTCATAGAAAGCGGGGTCGCAAGGAGAGGGCATAAGGCAGTGGCGATGGTGTTGAGAAAGGGAAGGCCCCTGGCTAAGGGAGTATTGGTTTTTTACAAATGTTGGAAGGGAGAGTGACAGGTCTGCCGGCCATTATAGGCTGTATCCGAAGGCCAGGTAGAAAGGGTGGGGCCAACTGTGGGAGACATGCAGTTCCGAAGCATTGGGGCTGTAGCAGTGGTGATATCAGGATGGAGCAGGGGAGGGAAGGACGTTGCAGGAGGGCGGGGAGGAGAGTACAGGAAATGTGTTTATGTGCGGATAGGTCTTGAGAAGGGGGTTTTTATAAGGGGGTTTGTACCATGGGGTGAACGGGGGCTATGGGAAAGGGGGTAGAATTTCTTACGAGACTAATCATTCTTTTTTCTACTACAGGATGTGGGGGTAGACCGGGAACCGGGACGGTTGCCTGGCTAAGGGCCCCATTCTCTTGGGCTTTGGGGCGGCAAAGGATGCAGTTTAGCAGGTGTACGGACGACACCGGGCTGGGAGCACAGCCACCAGGATGTGATATGATGGGGAAAAAACGTGGATTGCAATGGGGGGGCGTTGCTGACGGTTCAGGTGAACTCATGTCAATAAAGAAAAGGAATTGCCCCGATTTGAAGATACATGTGGGGGAGACAACAGTATAGAGTGTGTCATGACTGGCGGTACACACAGATATGCAGAATGGGATATGGTTCAAGGAAAGGAACTTGGGGGTAGTTGTTACGGGTATGAATTGTGCCTCGCAGAGGTTGGACTGGGGGTATTGACAATGCTTCACGGGAAATGGCCTGCAGGTAACAGGCCAGTTGTTGGGAGGGGCAAGTTGTCTTGTTGGAGACGGTGCACCTTTCACGGTCGGGAATGTCATGGATCTATTTCGGAACGTGGGGTACAAGTCTTTAGGTGGATGGTCGTCCACGGGGTGCTGCAGGGTCGGCTGATGAGAGGCGAAAGGTGCACAGGACCTGGGGGGGGGGGCAGGTAACCGCCCTACGGGGGTTCCCTGGTTGGCGGTACTTTGGAGGGGTGGTGAGTCACATACGGGCGGATCCACCCCTCGGGGGGGGGAGAACGGTACACAGGTGACTGATAGCTGGGCACGGGAGGCAATGAAGGAAAGTCAACAGAGGATGCTTGGAGGGCAAGTGAAGGTGAGAATGGGGAAAGGAAGGAGGTCACTGAGTGAATGGGGAAGAGTCAAACAGGTGAGATGGTTTTGAGAAGGCTGAACGGAGAATGTGTCGGTATGGGTTGGGAAAAGTATATTTCTTGCATTTATGTACTGTTAATAAAGTCTAAATGATTGCAACCTTGTCCTAATAAAATGGCCTTTTACGCTTCAAGTTACAGCGTGGAGTGTCGTTATTGCGCGATGACGGCCCCCGGGGTAAGTGAAGGTCGCAGACCAGTCTTCCCCCGGTGCTATTCGCGCAAGGCTGGAAGGACAAGGTGGGGGAGGGATTAGAGGATTGGGGAAGGGGCGGGAGTTTAGGAATGTATATATGGTGTCAGGAGAGGAGGGTCCGGCCTCTTCCTGACACCTTAGCACCACCGGGGGGTTTAAAGTAAAAAGTTTGTCCACCCACCCACCCTACAGGTTTTAGGTGGAGGGCATGGGATTAGGATCGGTCTTAGTGTGCCAGTTTAGGGCAGGTTGCAGAGTAGTGACGTTACGGTACTTTGGAGGGGTGGTGAGTCACATACGGGCGGATCCACTTCTCGGGGGGGGGGAGAACGGTACACAGGTGACTGATAGCGGGGCGCGGGAGGCAATGAGCAATGAAGGAAAGTCAACAGAGGATGCTTGGAGGGCAAGTGAAGGTGAGAATGGGGAAAGGAAGGAGGTCACCGAGTGAATGGGGAAGAGTCAAACAGGTGAGATGGTTTTGAGAAGGCTGAACGGAGAATGTGTCGGTATGGGATGGGAAAAGTATATTTCTTGCATTTATGTACTGTTAATAAAGTCTAAATGATTGCAACCTAGTCCTAATAAAATGGCCTTTTACGCTTCAAGTAACAGCGTGGAGTGTAGTTATTGCGCGATTCCCTTCTGGTGCTCGCTCCTGCTATCCCCGCTAGGCCGGGTTGCAATCTCTAAAATGTTAGTACTTCCCCGCCTGCTTTATTACTTTGCAGCCCTCCCTATCATACTTCCGAGGTTTTTTTTTCTGAGACCTCCACAGGTTACTATTGGAATTGATTTGGAACACGGGTCATCGTCGGGTGACACTGCCCGCTCTGCAACGCCCGCTCACTGAGGGCGGGCTGCGGGCGGGCAACTTTGAGCTGTACTACATCGCGGCACAGTTACAATGGCCTCTGAGCACCCCGACCCACCATGAATTCCTGCTTATAAAAGCAATGCTACTGGGCACGACTATTTACACCTGGCTCTCTGACTCGACCCTCCGCCCGAGCTTGAACTCCGACAAATGACGGTCGCCTGCTACTGTTCGCGTAAATACATACACCCAAAGGGCCCACATCTGCCGTATTCCCCCTCAATCCCTATTTGGGACTTGACGCTCTTGCAACGGTCGCCAAGGCGCTTTGATCCGTCCTCATGCACTGAGGTTGCAATCACACAGGTGGGTGATCTTTATAATGAAGGAAAGCTTATGCCCTTCCAAGATCTGGTCGAGTTGTATGGACGAAGCGCCGGTCAATTCTTAACATATTGCATAGTACAGCCTGTGCTCCTCGAGACGTGGGGCACTGGTGAGGCTGAACCACCTACGACACAGGTTTTACATACACTGTTGATGTCCGAAACCACACGCCATGCCATCACTTTTCTGTACACCGCCCTCAACACTACCCCACCCGATCATGCCGCAAGAGCACGAGCCAAATGGGACGCAGTATTACAACACCCATTGACGGTTGAAGCCAAAACTGATGAACGCCCACGCTGAACATCAAATGTGCTCACTGCAGCCGCAGTAACGTGCGACACTATGCGGATCATCATTATACTCACTGCTAACTGTTCACAGAATTACTCAACATGAATCCTCCCTGGGACCTCCCTCCTTCCCACACGTGGTTGCTCGCCTGCGAACACCCCCAACAGTGTCCCCCCATGGGCTGCTGTCTTTCTCTCCGTAGCGCGCCTGCGGCCCTATGGCGCTGCATGCCAGCCCTTCAATGGTAAAGATACACATTCTTATCGTCTTGTGGCACTGTTTACTGATATATATGTGATATGAACATGAACAGCTTTAGTATGCTAAAATCTATATAGCACAGACTGAAGGCCTCTCCCGTTGTTGGATTCTTGTTCTTTCTTATCCCTTCTCACTCCTCTAGCCTCTCCTCTTCCCCTTCTTCCTCTCTTTGTTCCCTACACAGCCGGAGTCCACTTGCTTTATCCTACCGTAATTTTGCAATTTGCGAAATGTGCCGACTATCACTGTAATGCTTATAATGCATCCTGACAATTTAATATGTACACACTTTGGTTTACAGTGCCAAACATGTATTACGTTGCATTCATTTATGTACCAATCCCGGTACAGACTCTACTGTTAATTGTTGTGCACTGCACTCTATAAAATCAATAAAAAAGCAGGTTATCGACAAACCAAGGGTCACTTAACAACTGGGTGACTTTACAGCAGCAATAGGAAGTCGTTGGGCTTGACACAATAGGAGAGCTGTTCACAGATGGTAACCTTACATCCTTCTCATCCTTGGTGGAAAATTGGGGTCTCCCGAGAGGCCAGGTCCTGCTGGATGGTAGGATTCTGCACGCCATTAAGAAACACTGGAACTTGGATCTCCTAGAGCCCCCAACAATGCTATGCACAATAAGTAGCAGCCGCAGGTTGATTACATGGCATTATGAATCCATGAAGGACACACAGGTATATCCCTACAGCTCCTCAGGGACAAATGGGAAAGAACAGTTGAGTGGACCTTTAATGATAAAGAATGGCAGAAGGCCCTAGAATATCCACATAAAGTGTCTCACAACGCCCGATTTAAATATATACAGTTCACTGTACTGCACAGGGCATACCTCACACCACATAATATCAGACAAACTTACGCTAATACATGCACTATGTGCCCTAGATGCCAAAGTGAAAAAGCAAATTTCCATCATATGATGTGGGACTGCCCCAAGATCCAGGATTACTAGATGGTAGTACGGATTGATGTGACACGCACAACCGGGCAGGAAAACCTGCGTAGTATAGAGAGCTGTTTATTTGGCATGTTCCCTACACCCAAAACCACACTGGTGAGTATGAAATTTATTGGCTTACACTTTTACTGGCAACATGGGCCATTACTATGCAATGGAAGTCCTCCCTATCCCCTACAGTGGGTGCCTTGAGGAGAGAAGTAGTGTTTTGGTCTGGTGTTTAAAGTAGAAGTCTTCGCTGTGAAGAATGCAGAGGGTTCTGCAAGAGACCCATATCAGATGTTTGGGAGGGGCTCATCCTACAGGTCAAAGAAGCTGAGAAGGCTGATGATAGACCACCTCAGGCACGCTGAACCCAGCAGTGGAGAAGGTGCGCCGGGTATGGATGATATCTGCCCAGGTGGAAGACATCTTCCTAATCCGACTGCCAGGGTTGGTGGGAGATGAGATGCAGAGATATACTAACTAAGCATGAGCATATCTAACGGCTAGATAGTAGGGACTCTTCTCCCTACCTCCTTATCCTATGCTCACCTGACAAACTAGATATAGTAGCAGAGGCCGAGGGACCAAAGGAAATGATGTTATGTGAGACTGAATTATAACTAAAGTGATAGCAGAGACACCAGCAGAAGCTTAGGGATGGGATCTCCTGGGTTGCTCATTTGAGGAGGGGTTGTACTTAATGAGCTATGACTAAAGTAGAATGCAGTATAGTTTGGGCATCATAGAAATGCATTCCCTGTGTTGTTACAAAAGAACATTAACACTACGATGTAGAATTATGATGCTTAATATATGTGGACAAATACTAACAGGCTCACTCGGACATTTCAGCCTAAATTCTGTATTTGTATCAATCAATCAATCAATCAGGGGTTTGTAGAGCGCGCTACTCACCCGTGAGGGTCTCAAGGCGTTGGGGGGAGCAGTTCCGGATCAGTCGAAGAGCCAGGTCTTGAGGTCCTTCCTGAACGTGTGCAGGGTCGGGGAGCATCTGATGTTAACAGGGAGCTCGTTCCAGGTCTTGGCTGCGATGTAGGAGAAGGCTCTCCCGCCGGTTCTGTTTCTGCGGATGCGGGGGACCTCTGCCAGGGCGAGGTCGGCGGAGCAGAGGTTCCTCTTGGGTACGTGGAAGGATACTCTGTCGTTGAGGTATATGGGTCCGATGTTGTTGAGGGATTTGTAGGCGTGGGTGAGGAGTTTGAAGGTGATCCTCTTCTCGACGGGGAGCCAGTGGAGGCCTCGTAGGTGTTGGGTCATGTGCTCGTGACGTGGTGTCCCGAGGACGAGTCTGGCTGCGGCGTTCTGGATGGTTTGGAGTTTGTGTAGAAGAGTTCTGTTGAGTCCGGCGTAGAGGGCGTTGCCGTAGTCAAGTCTGCTGGATACGAGTGCGTGGGTGATAGTCTTTCTTCAGTCAGGGGGGATCCATTTAAATGTCTTACGGAGGATGCGGAGGCAGTTGAAACTGGTGGACGCGACGGCGTTGATCTGGCGGTTCATGGAGAGGGAGGAGTCGAGGATGATGCCGAGGTTCCGGGCGTGGTCTGTCGGGGTGGGTGGGGTCCCGAGGGCGGAGGGCCACCAGGTGTTGTCCCATGCGGAGGTGCAGGGTCTGAGGATGAGGACCTCGGTCTTCTCCGAGTTGAGCTTTAGGCAGCTGTTGTTCATCCAGGTTGCCACGTTCTTCATTCCTTCCTGGAAGCAGAGTCTGGTGTCTTCGGGATTCTTTGTGAGTGAGAGGATGAGCTGGGTGTCGTCGGCGTAGGATACGATGCTGAGCCCATGCTGTCTGACGATGGCGGCAAGGGGGGCCATGTAGATGTTGAAGAGAGTCGGGCTGAGTGATGATCCTTGGGGTACTCCGCAGTTGATGTCGGTGGGTTCGGAGAGGAAGGGGGGAGTCTGATCCTCTGGATTCTGCCTGACAGGAAGGATTGGATCCAGTCGAGTGCGGCTCCTTGTATCCCTGCGTTGCGGAGTCTGGTGGCTAGCGTGCGATGTGAGACGGTGTTGAAGGCTGCGGAGAGGTCTAGAAGGATGAGGGCCGCGGTGTGTTCCTGGTCTAGTAGCATGCGGATGTCGTCAGTGGCGGCGAGGAGGGCGGTCTCGGTGCTGTGGTTGCTGCGGAAACCAGACTGGGAGGCGTCTAGGATGGAGATCTCTTCGATGAAGGTGGTCAGCTGGGCGTTCATGAGTCTCTCGGTGACTTTGGCTGCGAAGGGGAGGAGAGAGATGGGCCGGTAGTTTTTCAGGTTGAATGAAGTTTATGAAGTTGAATGTTGAAAATACTCACTAAAAAGGTTTTGAAAAAATGCAGGAGTCCGGAATTTTTCTTCTGAGGAAGCATTTGATCAGCCTTGAAAGGAAGATAGCATTCATATCCACAAATATTGACTCTGTTCTTTTCACAAAACCCTGCTTCCTATGCCAGATTTTAAAAAGGGGTTATGCTTGCTAAAATGTGCAATGCACTTCACGAGATATAACAGCCGCTGGGAATACCATGGGCTAACAAAGTGAACACAATACAGCATAAAGCTTTCAATCAGGAAAAAACTATTGCTTTCTCACTGCGCACAGGGGGCCACATTTATGGGGAAATGGCATTGGCCAGCGCTGCAAGTCTTCTTGATGTGCTGCCGTACGCCAATGTGAAAGGGCAGAAATGCACCGTATTTTTGAAATACAGTGCATTCCTGTCCTTTCACCCTGTGCTGGTGCACAATTTGCTGCCTTGCGCCAACACAGGGGTGCAATGGTGTCTGCGTTGTTGCATGCAGGATTGCTTTTGTGCAGGAAGGGGCACCTTCCTGCAAAAAAACAATGCAGAGAGGCGTTTTCCTCTTTATTTGTGTGCTGCAGAATGCAGCACACATGGAAAGAGGAAAAAATGAGGAGAAATATAAATATTTCTTCTTGTTGCGCCTGCTCTGAGGAGGTGTAAGGTTTTGGTGCTTTACGTGATTAAGTAAATCTGGGGCAGTGTCAAAATTCATGGGTGTTGCGTGGGAAACCCTACTGCAAAGCCCATGGAACGCCTCCCTGGCACAGAGGAAGGCGACGCAGCGATTTGTGCTGCGTCGCCTTACGCATGATTTATGAGGTCACTCAATTCCACGCAGTGTGGCTTTGCGTGGCTTCATAAATCTTTATGAGAGCCCTGCATCACGCATGTTCCCCTTTACGTGGTGCAAAAGTGATGCAGGGCTCAGATTAATAAGCCCCAGGGTATACATGAACAGTAGAGTAATATGTTTTCACGCACTTCATATTGTTAATATACTGCAATTGTTTCTCTTCACACATATACTGGGTAGAATACAGCATATATATATATGTGTCACACATCATACAGCTCATTTTTCTTAACTTCATTATAGTCAGTCTTTGGGCCCAGCAGCCCATGCCAGTGTATTATAGTCATTGTGGTACAACAAATATATTCATTGTAATTCCGGATACGTATTTCATTCTGTTTGGAGCTTCTCAAAGAAATGTGACAGCCACCTTTTGCTCCTAGGAAGCCACAATGGAAAATGGAAAAACTACAGTGAAAAATTGAAAAAGATGAACTATGTGATGCACACGGCATGGTCCATAACCCAAAGTAAGCCTAGAAAAAAACGAAAGGGCTATTTCTGCCGTGAACTGCAGCAGTAAGTGACTTGCTGGCCTGGTGGTGCGTTTGCTCCATTCAGTTGTTTTTGGAATGAGGTAGCTGTTTGTATCACCAATATTTTGTCTTCATCTTAGAGTCAAGGAAGAATTTTCCTTTAGCTCTTCCCACGGGAGTAGCATGTGCCAGTAACCTTGCTGATATGCAGGCAGAAGGTAAGATCAGCGCCAATACCAACTCCCACATTTTTGGGATATACAAGAATATATGAAATTGTATTCATGCATATGAAGCTGCACTTGTGCATATGATAATAGTATAAGGGTATACGAGGCTTTGTCTGCCCAAGTGAGTCTTCTCTGTAGCATAGGAGGTTGTACTTCAGCATACTAACACGTGCCTGGCTATTGAGGCTATGCTTGGCTTTGGAAGCTGTACTTAACCTATGACGGTTGCATCCCTGTACTCTTATGATTATTCTTGTATCCTGGTAGATTATGGTTGTACCTCTGATAAAACCATGGCAACACCCTTATAAATATATGGTTAGTACATAACAGAACATTTTATTTGCTATAGTGGAACTTTCTTGTTATTTTAATTCTCTGACATCGATGTAACGTAATATCATGTATATTTGTAATGTCATGTACATGTGTTGTGGTGATACTGTACACTGTTTGCATTATTGAAGTTGTTAACATTCTTTCAGGCTGGCAGCTTCTTAGTGTTCTAGATCTTTTGCACAAGATGTAGAACCTTGAAAGGCAGTTGCCTGGAGGAAGGATTGAAGCAGGAGGTAATTGTTGCTGCTCTCACTTTTACATTGGTGTTCCAGCGTGAATAAAGCGTTTAAGTATTTCTATCTGTGGGTTTTACTTTACAATCAATTGCAATTTTTCAGTTACCTTCATTTCCTATGATGTCATCAGAGGTACTATGTCGCCACGTCACTTACTGCCACTGGGTTAAAGGTCATGTGTTGTTCCGTCCGGCAGGGTCGGTTTGTGATCACAATTTGGCCCAGGCACTGACAAAAAAAGTGGCCCACATTCGCGGGGCGTGGCCCACATTCGCCGGGCGTGGCCCACATTCGCCGGGCGTGGCCCACATTCGCGGGCGTGCCCTTTCATGAAACACACAAGAAATGTAAGTGGGAGGATATTGTTCTTGGCAAGGACACAGGGCCAAGGTGACAATGTCCTACAAGCTGAGCAACTGAAAAACAGCGAGGCCCCTATTACAAAATTATTCCCCAGCCCTCCAGCGCAGGAGCACCTGAAAAACAGTGAGGCCCCTTTCTATTACAAAATTATTCCCCAGCCCTCCAGCACAGGAGCACCTGAAAAACAGGAGACCCCTTTCTATTACAAAATTATTCCCCAGCCCTCCAGCGCAGGAGCACCTGAAAAACAGCGAGGCCCCTTTGTATTACAAAATTATTCCCCAGCCCTCCAGCGCAGGAGCATCTGAAAACAGCGAGGCCCCTTTCTATTACAAAATTATTCCCCAGCCCTCCAGCGCAGGAGCATCTGAAAAGCAGCGAGGCCCCTTTGTATTAAAAAATTATTCCCCAGCCCTCCAGCGCAGGAGCACTTGAAAAACAGCGAGGCCCCTTTCTCTTAAAATATTATTCCCCAGCCCTCCAGGGCAGAAGCACCTGAAAAGCAGCGAGGCCCCTTTCTATTACAAAATTATTCCCCAGCCCTCCAGCGCAGGAGCACCTGAAAAGCAGCGAGGCCCCTTTGTATTACAAAATTATTCCCCAGCCCTCCAGCACAGGAGCACCTGAAAAACAGCAAGGCCTCTTTCTCTTAAAATATTATTCCCCGGCTCTCCATCGCAGGAGCACCTGAAAAACAGCGAGGCCCCTTTCTCTTAAAATATTATTCCCCAGCCCTTCAGGGAAGAAGCACCTGAAAAGCAGCGAGGCCCCTTTCTATTACAAAATTATTCCCCAGCCCTTCAGCGCAGGAGCACCTGAAAAACAGCAAGGCCTCTTTCTCTTAAAAAATTATTCCCCAGCCCTCCAGCGCAGGAGCACCTGAAAAACAGCAAGGCCTCTTTCTCTTAAAAAATTATTCCCCAGCCCTCCAGCGCAGGAGCACCTGAAAAACAGCAAGGCCCCTTTCTCTTAAAAAATGATTCCCCAGCCCTCCAGCGCAGGAGCACCTGAAAAACAGTGAGGCCCCTTCCTCTTAAAAAATTATTCCCCAGCCCTCCAGCGCAAGAGCACCTGAAAAACAGTGAGGCCCCTTTCTCTTAAAAAATTATTCCTCAGCCCTCCAGCTCAGGAGCAGCTGAAAAACAGCGAGGCCCCTTTCTCTTAAAAAATTATTCCTCAGCCCTTCAGCGCAGGAGCACCTGAAAAGCAGCGAGGCCCCTTTCTATTACAAAATTATTCCCCAGCCCTCCAGCGCAGGAGCACCTGAAAACAGCGAGGCCCCTTTCTATTACAAAATTCTTCCCCAGCCCTCCAGGGCAGGAGCACCTGAAAAACAGCGAGGCCCCTTTCTCTTAAAAAATGATTCCCCAGCCCTCCAGCGCAGGAGCACCTGAAAAACAGCGAGGCCCCAGCTATTTGTAAATTACTCAGCCCTCCCCAGCCCTTCACTGCCTCAGGGCAATGGCCTGGCAGGAGAGGGGATAAAGCAAAAAACACAGCTGCTGGGCCATCCATGGGAGTGGGGGGGAGGCTAAGGTGAAGATGGTGCCAGTTCCCAACATCGCCTGGCCCCCACAGTGAGACCCATTCTTCCTCGCCCACTATGCCCTGAATGAGAAGGGCTGTGGGCGAGGTGTTAATGCAAACACTGTTTCAGGGCTGCGTGGGCCTCAGGGGGGCCGAGGTGAAAATGGCTCAAAGGCCTGAGCAACACCTGGCCCCCAGGGAGGCCGATTCTGGCACACAATTTCCCCTCCCCAGCCCACCATCAGCATGATTGCTTGGCAGGGCAGGGGGTGAAGGAGAGGCCACAGCTGATAATCGCTGAATGGCCGCCCAACGAAGTGTTTGAGGTGTTCCACCCCCCTAAGAAATGTACTCTGCATTTAATAGTTGGGTTCAAGTGCTTTCAGTTGGGTATGGTTATCAAATTTCACTGGGGAGTTTTACATACTGTTGTAGGCAATATAAAAGTTGAACACACTGCAGAAAATATAAAATTCGAAATTATGGCGCAACTACAAGCCTAAGCAAAAATCGCACAGCTGATCATGGTTAACAACCAGTTTAGGCCCAAATCCCCCATTGACACGAGTAAGGTGAAAAGCTCACTTAAGGATAAAATGGAATAGGAAACTTAAAAGGATTTTCAGTTAAGGGCCAACTCATGTTTAAAAGGCCTAAAAGCATTTACGACTCTAACACAAGCCCACCGGCACGCTCCCCGTGACTTCAAAGAGATCGTTGCCTGAGTCAACAATGGGAACATGTAATTGAATTAGCCCAGAGCACATGGAGATCTAAGGTGCCTTATTAGACAATGGGTGCAGGGAAGTAAATTAGTTCTGAGCACACAGAAGTCTTAAGTGCACAATACTGGAAGCACACACTTCACCTAAATTAGTTACCATAAAGCGCACATGCATTCACAACAGAAGAATGCTCGTTTGTCAAGCATTGTTGAAAGTATAATAAACAATGTGTAATGGATTGGGTCGGATTTTGGGGTTATGAGGTCACATGTCTTCAAGTGTTTTTCCATCTTAAATCTGTAACTTGCAAGTCAACCATTATTTACTATCTTAATAAACCTTTGTCTTATCATGTATAAAAAGGCCTGCCTGTAAACAGGAATTTGAGAAAGACTGAGAAAGCCAGAGAAAGCCTGAGCAGGACTGAGGTGCAGTCCGTGTTGTGCGCTGAAGTTTTTCTCCCTGTCTCGACAGTTAGGAAATATTCTCTTTTGCATTGCCAAGAAGAGTCTGTGTGGTTATTCCATTTTGGAGGGTCCAAAGTCACCCGCAACAGTACATAAAGATGAAAACACACACACACTCGCTCTCTCATCTCTGTTTTGAAGGTCTTAATAAATGTTGGTTAGTTTGAAATATATTGTGTTTTAAGTACTTCTAACACTAGGCACTGCCCTTTAAGCCTCCCTCATAACCTGCTTCTCATATAATGTATTTTCAAAAGATATACCAGCGTGATAGTTGGGAAATTTAAAGTTCACCCTCCCACTCTTACTGACGAAGCTAAGGCTTTTCTCCCTGTCGCGACAGTTAGTAAATTCTGTCTTTTCAATTGCCAAGAAGAGTCTGTGTGGTAATTTCATTTTGGAGGGTCCAAAGTCACCCCGCAACAGTTGGCGAGCCAGATAGGAGATCCCTTTTGGCCCCTACCTGACTGCAGGCACCTGAAGACTGCCTACCCCCCGTTGCAGAGACCAGTGCACACTTTGTAATGAGGTAAGCAGACACCGTGTTTCAACTGAAGTTATGCCTGTGCATGGGGGTTGGAGAGGATCCAGGGACTGTCGACTCTTTAAAAGTGAGGACAGAGCCAATCACAATCTTTTGTTTGAACAGTAAGCATGTCTTTCTAGGCAATTCTAAACACAGATGTAAATATGTTGTAAATATAAGATACAAGGTTGAAAGAGACCTAAGGGCATGCGAGATTGTGGATTGTGTACATGTGATGCACAAAAAGTCAGGTCGCCTACATGACTAGTTAACCTGTGATTCCCAACAATGAGTTGGAAGTTGTCAGTTTGGGTAATCTGAAATTGAAGGTGCCATTTGACAGCTGAAAGGCTGGAGTCGCTAAACTTTACCGCCAGTTAAAATCTGAACACTCATATTACCGGTCCTGGACCAAATGTTTAGAATGTCACTCCATGGTTTCTAAAACGCATGGTTTGAAAGGAATCTCCTCTGGGGCGTGGAATTGCTAGTTGAATTTACCGAAAAGTAGAATAGAGATGTGATTATCGCCCTAGAATAGAAGTTTTTGTATATTGTTTTGGCTAAAGCTGAACGTGTGCATGTTTGTGTGAAAAGTGACCACAGTATGTTGTTTGTTGTATAATATCATATACTATGCACATTTTGTTTGAATATACGTTGCATAAACAAAAGATTTTCATTGGAATGTGCCCTGTATAATTGGTGAAACAAAACTGAAAAGTTGCACGTATATCGCAAAAGTGATAAGTTAGAAAACTAGACAAAATTTTCCTATTTTTAAGATTCGTGCAAGTCTATTAGAAATGAAGCAATAACAGAGGTTAAAGTAATAAAATATTAAAAACGCCTAATAATGGAGACTTCCTTAGAGCATATGCAGAAGGTTTTTCCAAATAACAATACGAAATTACAAAAGTATAGCCTGGAGTGGTCTAAAGCCACCAAAAAGCATACATTTCCCTGGCCAAAAGAAGGAACCTTCAATGATAATATAATTGAACATGTTGTTACATACCTCTGAAGTAAATATTCAGGAGCTAAATTGCAGAAAAGGAAAGCCACTGTGGTGGAGAATCTTTTGTGAAAAGGCAAAAGACTCCTCAGTAGAAGATACCTCGAGTACCCCATCTATTCTCCTTCCCCCATATGATCCTATGAGCCCCTCTTCCACAGTATCTAGCATCTACCAACTGGTGAAGCTACAAGAAGCCACAGTGGGGTTTGAGAACCCTGAGATTTGAATCCCCCACACTCCCCAAAAACCATCCCCAAGGTCACCCCACGACCAACGAGGCCAAAACATGCAAGCACACCTAGGCAGCAAGCAAGGATAGGAGACTCCCATTTTTCAGGCCAACTAGAAGCGCAGTTCGTACTGCATCTAGATCTAACCTCTCCCCAACAGGACAAAAACAAAGAACAGAGTACAGGGGATATCAATGACCAATCACATTTATCGTCAGCAACGTCGCATTTGCTACAGAAAAGAGATACCACAGGAAGGGTAATTAGAGAACGAAAGGATGATGTATTGTACTGTATTGTAATTGCATTTATATAGCGCTTACTACCCCTGATGAGGTGTCGAAGCGCTTTTTCGGCGAGTAGCACGCTACTACGGAAGCCATAAAGGATTAGTGTTGAGTTAGTACAGTGAAATATGAAAGTAATTTGAGTGGTGGATAGGTTAGTCAGTTATTTGGATTGAGAATGATAGCGGAGGGATAGAAGAGGGAAAAAAGGTTAGCATTTATATAGCGCTTGTTACCCCTAATGGGGTGTTGAAGCACTTTCTTGGCAAGTAGCATGCTACTCCGGAACCCATAAGGATTAGTGGTGAAATAGTATAGTGAAATATGAAAGTAATTTAAGTTGTGGATATTAATCAGTTATTTGGATGGAAAAGGATAGCGGAGGGATAGAAGAGGGAAAAGGTTTGCATTTATATAGCGCGGGAAACAGAGTTTACAACGCTGTCTCCACAACACGGTACCATTACAGCTCGTAGGGTGGAGTGACTACATACTTAGGACTGTAGGCATCACACAGCTACCAGTATCTCACGGAAGAGAACAGGAGCATAGAGGAACTGAAGATTTATTCACTTCCTTGGCAAAAAGAGAAGGGAGGTGTAAAAGTCTCACCAGAGAGTGTACAGGACTGGCTATCATGCAGTGAAAGTAGGAGAGATCGAAGTGAGGTGAGAAGAAAGGAGTACAATGATGACTTTCCAGAAAAACTCAGGGAAGTTTTTGGAGACTAACGGATAGGATAGAATCTATACACCAGCGTGTGGAAAGCATGGAGGAACTGCTTCAAACCCCAGAAGCAAGTCGCACCACCTATGATATCCACGAAAGACCCCTTATTGACTTGGACTACACAAGGGGTGCACGGAGACTGCCTAAACTGGCTGACACAATGGAAAGAGTGCATGATGTGCTTCCTAGAAGTAGGAAACCTTGAACAGCAGAACTTGAGCTATTGCGATTTCAAGGTATTTATGGCCAGCTAGACGCCAAAGGGGATCCAATGAGGTTAGGGGACGATTGACATTCCACAACAGACAAGAAGAGCAAATGAGTGTCCATTCAATTTCGAGAAGCGTAGATCTTACTCCAAGTGAGATGATCGCCGAGGGAGAGAATAGCTGGTATAGTGTTCTACCATATGTAGATAATCTAGTAGATTGGACTGAGCGGTTAGCTCCACAAATGAGTCCATGGCCACAAGAACGGTCCTTTGACCCCCATGATATGCCCAACACTGAAGATTGCATTCTGTAGGGTGAGGGTGATCCAGACTGGGTTTACCCTTACATTAGAAAATGTCTGCGTATATGGCAGAAGTATGCCAGACAATACCATCCACAGCATGCCACCACCCCTTTGCACAAGATGCCCCTGATACGTAAGGGACCTGGGGCACAACATTATGTTCCTTGGCCACAGATAAACAAGGAAAACCTCAAAACACTATTGCCACTGCTTACAGAAGAAGCAGGGAAAATGGTTCAGGGCATTTGAAAACCAAACCGCAGGTATTACCCTAGCAGTAGAGGACATAAAGAGCCTGCTTAGTTCCCTTATAGCGGATGAGACAGACACAATATTTCAAAAGGCTGGAGTGAGGAATGGTACTCTCACTGAAACCAGATGTGATGGGTCTCCATTTAATTTGGTTAGAACTGAAGTATGGGATCAGCTAAGGAAAATGTACCCCAACAAGCCAGACATTGAATCTCTTATGACTCAGTCTATGCAGCCAAATAAGGAACCCACACAATAAATCAATAAGATGAAATAAAAATGGGCCCAGGAAGTAGGTCAGTGTTGGAAGGTGACAGGGGGTAATGCTGTATCATTTTATAATGTAGTTAAGAAAGGATTGCCTTCTGACATTCAGGATAGCTTATATAAAATAGTGGCACTAGAAGCCAAGCCCTGGACAGAAATACAAGCGCACATAATCAATTTTTGCAAGAGAAATGAAAGAACAAACAGGATGTGGCAGAGAAAGCAGCAGCCAAGTTAATGCAGCAGAAGCTGGCAAAGAAAGGAGCAATGGAAGGTGCTGTAGTGGCAGCAGCCACTCAGATGACAGCAATGTCTGTGGGATCGGTCCCAGGGACCAACCTACAACTGACCCACAGTAGCAGAACGATATAAGGACACAGGGAAGTAGTAGAGGAGGACGAGGAGGAATAGGAAGAGGTAGGCTAGGTGCTCCAAGAAGAGATCAGGCATGTAATTATTGTCAGAATTTTGGACATTTTATTAAAGACTGCAAAACTTAAAGATGGGATGAGCAAAATGGAAGAGTAGGAATTTATAATCAAACAGGGAATACGACAGTACAGCCACAACTAAGCCCACAAATCACATATGTGCCCCAGACACCCTCGTAAAAAGGACAGCTGCCAGTGATGCCCCAAGCACAGCAGAGACTGCCTCAGCAAAACTACCAGGCACCCCACATGGGTACTCCACTTCAAAATGGACAAAGAGGCGTAGTTGTGAGGGGAGGAAATCCTTTCCAGATGAGTAAGTAATTTTTTTTATTATGCATGATTAATTAAAACCTTTGCATACACATAACAATAATAGTTTCTTGTTCGTAATTCAATAGATAAAACAATACTAAAAGCCATCATTATAGAACGGGCACATCTGAAACCTCATTCCCCGCCGCCATTAGAGTCCGACTCCTCCAGGGGCTCGCAAAGGAATAGATCGCGCAGGACGAAATCAAAACGACTACATCGTTCCGGCTCTGCGCGACGATCCTCCAGTCTTGAGCCGGCGTCTTGATTAATCTACAGACTGCGTGGCTTCCACTTGATTGTGTTTGACTTTTTGTAGTTCGGAACTACTCCGTCTACCCTGCACCGAGTAGAGGTAGATACTGTACACTGTGGCTGACCTGACCCGGACACTTGTACCCCACTGTTAATGTTATAGGGGAATGTTGGGATCCATTGGAAAGGGAGCCCTGGGATCTACGTTTTGGGTCCTGGGATGTTCCTTACCGCGACGGATGCTCTGAGTTCTTGGTAGTATCGGGGGAAGGGGTTTGGGGGAGGGGGTTCCGGGTTTAGAGTTCTGTTGTTTTCAGTTTTTTTCACGCACGCAGACACATACCCCACTCTTCATTAGGCAGGCCAGTTTATTAGTCCCAAAATCGACTCATGGCCACTCAGACGGCTGTCTCCCATGTGGGTGATTTAACAGTGGTAACGTGGAATGTCCGAGGGCTGCTTAACAAAATAAAACGAGGTGCTGTTCTCCGGCAAGCCAAGCGATATGGAGCAGACATTCTTCTCCTGCAGGAGACTCATTTATTGGGTAACAAGGCTCCTTGCTTGGCCAGGTTTGGGTATCAGCAGGTGTATCATGCAGGATTCACTAGGGGTTCTCGAGGAACAGCCATCCTCATTCATCGACGTGTTCCCTTCATCCATGTTAAACACTGGGTAGATCCCGGGGGAAGATATGTCCTTTTGTCGGGCACACTCTGTGGGGAAACACTTAATCTGGGCAGCATCTACGCACCCCCATCTTTGGGTAACATGTTTGTAGTAAGCATCACTCGTCAGTGGGGTGAACTCCCAGAAGGTCTGTCTCTCCTGGGAGGCGATTGGAATGATACTATGACACCGCTCGATAGGAGACGGGGATCGGGTGCAAGTTCTTCCGCCGCGGCCTCTAAATTGTCATTGCTTGCTGGAGCATTTGGATGGGCAGACATGGCGAGAATACCATCCCGCCGAGACAGGCTACACATACACTGTTGCAGGGATTCTGCACATACACAGAACTATGCGCAGGAAAACAGGACCTCAGTGAATAGGGGTGTACCAACCTACCACATTAGTACCCAAAATCCCAAACCGACTAGCTATAGTGTCTCATTCGTTCTCCTCCAAAGATCACGGAGCTACAAATGATTAGACAACCCAGAACACAACACTCCCGACTCTCTCAGGAATCGCGGGAGCAACTCTTTCGCGCACTCACTCGTATTTGTCCACAATGAGAATAAGCAAAGTCACTGAAATAGTTCAAAATGTTTATTTTAACTATCGTGCTCGACAATACAGTATACGTGCCACTACTAGCAGCAAAATGCATAAACTCAGCACAGTTAGCATTGTTACAATTCCATAGAATACAAAGGGAGAAGTCATTTTATAAAGACTTTGGAAATAAGGGCCTATAGTCCTGACCACCCTCCCCTTGACTAGAAGAAGTTTATTTTATATAAAAAGGGCGATCTCTGGGCTTTGACAGCAGACCCCATACCTTAAAGCCTGGATGTAAGGTTTACATAATAGGAACAGCAGAGCTCTTCTCCATGGAACGGCTTTCTCTAAGTGTGTTAAAACAACATGCAACAACGTAATATCAAAGCACGAGTCTTCAGTACTGCAGCCGTGTAGCATGTTATGTCTAGGTGCTAGGGACTGACCAGAACAGAATAACAAGGGGCATTGTTTATCGACCTTGCATATCGTGTTCAGACTAAACTCCAGGAAAGGCAGAGAACGCGAAAGGCAACCCGTTCTCATGTGAAGGGCACAAACAAAGTCTTGCAAAAACAAAGTCATGTAGTAGCGTGTGCAAAAGCAGCATCATGGCAGCGAAGCTCATGCTAACTTAGCAATGTCGATAATGTGCCTAAAAACCATATAACAACATGTCCATGGTTCATGGTTCCATGTCTCGTCTAGATTACATGTTTACACCACGAAACTATATCCATAAGTTTTCCCAGGTCTCCCACCTTCCTAGAGGGTTGTCTGATCATTCCCCGGTCACGGTGTCACTTCTCTTGCACTTCCAGAAGCCCCCCTTCAGGTGGCGAATGTCCCCATGGCATCTCCGAGATCCTGACTATCAAGAGTGCTTAAGCATGGCGCTTCAAGAATATTTCACTCTGAATACTGACTCAGCTCCATCCAAAGAGACCCTTTGGAAAGCATTTAAAACTACAATTAGAGGGCTAGATATTAGTTACAGGGCAAATGACAAACGTAAACGCTCCGCTCAGAGGGCAGAGCTGGAAACCCAGTGCGCATCCCTGGAAGCACGATACACGTTAGATCCCAGTCCCACCCTCCACGGAAATCTATCCCTCACGCAACAGCTGCACCAACACCTTATGGAGGAGGCGAAGGATATCTGGTTGGCGTCTCAGCACCGAATATATCAGTGGAGGGAAAAATCGAGTAAAATGTTACACAGACTATGTCAAACAGTGTGCGCCCCAGCCACAGTCCCAACCATCAGAGGGAGCGATGGTGTCTTACATACGTCCCCCGCAGAAGTAGACACAGAATTTGCACAGCATTTCTCCACGTTATACACCCGGAGGAAACAGCTTTCGGCGGACCTCATAGCAGAGTTCCTTCGGGATATTCCCCCCAGAGATTGACAGATCAGATGCGAGACCACTTGGATACCCCCATTACCGTAGATGATTTAACAGCGGCACTAACTGCGATGCGGCCCGGCCGGGCCCCTGGTCCCAATGGGTTCCCCATACAATTCCTTCGCTCTCATATGTCCACGTTGGGCCCACATCTATTAGACACAATACATGAGGCCCTCGACAGGCAACTATTACCCCGGGACTGGCGCCAGGCTGAGATAGTCCTCTTTTTAAAGCCAGGTCGCCCACCAGAAGATCCCTCCTCATACCGTCCTATCTCCCTAATTAATTTTGAATCCAAACTACTGGGGAAAGTTCTAGCAGATCGCCTGCGGACCTGCATTCAAGATCTGATCCCCCCAGATCAATCTGGCTTTATGCCACACCGAGCCACCCGCCATAACATTTGCCGGGTCCATAATGCTATGGCACTGGCCCTGGAGCTGGGATGCCCTGCGGCCATACTTCTTGCCGATATAGACAAGGCCTTTGACTCCCTGAGCTGGGAGTATTTATTCCAGCTTCTGGAGGCGTGTAACTTCGGCCCACGCTTTCTGGCATATGTACGCCTACTGTATACAGAACCTATGGCCTCAGTGCGTATTGCTGGCCACAGTTCTCCCTTCTTTTCCATCAGCCGCGGCACACGACAAGGCTCCTATTCACCTTGGCGGTGGATGTGAGAAGTTGGCCTGGTATATGCTGTCCACTAATTAAAGTGGGCACCTTGCACCAGTCCAAACGACCTTTATTGATGATTAGGTTAAAGACAACCTTTATTGAAAGCTATCCTAGTGGTAGCTATGGAGAGCAGCCTTCAGGCTAAGTCTCGAAGGAATGTAAAGCAGCTTGTTTTACCAGTATATAACCTCCTGAATGACCAAATGAAAGGAGAACCACACCAGGTATATATAAAATATATGTATTATTACTAAACACTCTCTACTAACCTCTTTATGAGATTAGAGAACAAGGCACACAATATTAAATCACTAGAACGACAGTAAATAGCACAATACACAGTGGGCTCCAGGGGGAGACCAAACCATATACTAAGAAAGTGGTATAACAACCACGACTTGACTAGACACAGTGCCTAGAGCACGTAGAATCACTGGGACCCCAAGGAACCACCCAAGGTAGTGACACAGGGGACCCACGGAGGACGGGTGCAGTGTGTGAACACAGACGCGAGCTCCGTACAACTCTATGGGCAAGTCGCGGTTGGAAATTTAAAGATTAAGGACACTTCGGAGAGGACTTTAAGCAAACCCAGCTAAACATAGAAGGTTCTAAGGCCAGCACCCTTGAGAGTACCGAGGTACCCATGTTACCTATCCCAGAGGAGCCGGGTGCACAGGGGTCAAGTGGTGTCGGAAACCCTCGTCGTTTTCAATGGCGTGATGCGAAAAAGTACTGCTGCCGTGGAGAAGAAAAGTGTCCGATGTGATCCAAGCCTGGATCAGAGATGAGAAGAACCTGAAAGCAGAGGGGACAAAGTCTGGGTCACTTCACGTGACCAGGAGCGGAGCAATCGAATGCCCACCGATGTTGGGTGCTTCAGGTGAGAAGAGGTGAAGCTTGACTCTGCAGCCACGGGGACCAGGAGACGTCGACGACAACCACAGTCCGGAGGCGAGCTGTCCCACAAAGGATGTCGAGTGCTGGGGGGTCAGTGTCCGGATTGAACACCAACAAGCCTTGGCAACTGCAACCCACGCGGTCAGAGGAAAGATGCTTCTGTGAGGACCAGCAAGGTCCTGGGGACTCTCCAAGCTATGGAGAGTCAGGGCACGTCTGGAGCAACCAGGAAAGCCCACTGAAAGTCAAAGTTACCTTCACAGGGACCCACAGGCCAATGGATCAGGGAATCGCGAAGGGACCTCGAGCTGAATCACTAAATACCAGCCCACGGAACACTCGTGGAGTGTAGGCCGGAAATCTTCGGTGGATTTCCGAAAAGCATATGCTGCAAATGTACACGGTGCACAGGGGTACGGGTTACACGGTCCCCATGAGGGATACAGGCCTCAGAATTGCTGAGCGCGCAGATCAACCTCAGAGACCTCGGGAACCCACCTCCTGTGTTGCAGAAATCTTCGGAGTCCTTCAGGAGCTTTGTAGATGCAAACCGGTCAGATGCGTTTAGGTGCCTGCTCAGCAGGTGAGTAACTCCTTTACTCCAAGGGAGATTCTTCAGTCATCCAGCGTCGTGCAGATAGTCGAAGTACTTGGTTTCTGTAGCAGAGTTTAGTCCAGGTAAATCCAAAGTCCTGTAGTCAGGGGTTCCTATTTTATACCCAAGGAAGGGGTGGGACACACTCTGGGGACCCACCTATGGGAGGGTCAGGACAGAGGGGTGGCTACACCCATGTCCTTTGTCCAGTTTCACGCCAGAGCAGGAGCGAATGGCTCCTGTAACCGGTTTGAGCTGGACAATGCACAGGGACACCAAATGTGCCCCCAGTGCAGACATCAAAGCACTCTCAGAGTGCACCCACCCAGCCCCAATACACTAAAGCCTGTCTGGGAGGTGGTCACACCTCCCTGTGACAGGAAACCTATTGTCAAACCTTCCCCTGCCGGAGTTTCGTCCAGCAGCAGGAGGGCAGACTTGTGTCTGTGGCTGGCAGCATCCATTTTGTGATGCCAGGGTCAAGAAAGCTGGTACCGGGTGTACCGGTGTTGTCACATTTCTCCCTCTAGGAGGGTGGAATCATACCTCCCACACCAGCTACTGGTGTGGAGGTATGATTCCAAGGTGTTTGACACCAAACACGACATGTTTCCATGCAGCCGTTTTAAAGTTAGCATTTACCGCGAGGTTATAATGCACTTAAGTATATATGGTTGGCTGCATCACAGACAACCCCGGAAAAGAGGGTCCGAAGGCTGCAGAGGGGCTCTGCTCATGCATGGGCACCCTCTCACATAAAACCCAGCACCCTGCCTTCAGGATTGATAAGGCCTGCCATAGGGGTGACTGATAGGTTTATATGTGCAGTGATTAGGATAGATATAGTGAAACTATATCTAAGTAAGGGGTGCATGCACCACCTTACACAGGCTGCTGTAGCAGACCTGTTATGTCATTTTAAATGGTCTCTCAGGGGTGGCATAATACATGCTGCAGCCCCTGGGAGGCCTCTGGGGTACCTAGGCCCTGGGTACATAGTATACCATATACTAGGGACTTATAAGGGTACCCCAGAATCCAATCTGGAGTGTACCTAAAGTACATGCAGTCAATTTAGAGGAGAAAGCAGATAGACTGGGGTCCTGAATAGCAGGATCCCAGTCAGACTAAGTCGAGAACAGTGAAACATCAGCAAAAAGTGGGGGTAACTATAAGAAACAGATCCTACTCTCCTACAGTGGAACCCCATGCGATATGAGTCCGCCGGGATCCGGTGCTCCGAGGTTTCGACTGGCCAAGATCGCAACCAGATTGTATAGCATTATATGCAGACAACGTCTTATTTTTCATGACGGACTCATGGATCTCGTGCCCACGTATCTTGCAGATCCTCCGAGTTTTTGGCCAGACCACCGGTCTCCATACCAACCCCTCCAAATCAGTGCTGTTCCCAGTTTGCGGACAACAGGGTAGAGGTACATGGGCATCCCAGCTCAAACACGCTACAGATGGTTTCCAATATTTGGGTTTATATATGTCTCCCTGCCCCAAGACATCATGGATGCGCAATATTAACCTTCTCCTTGCCCGCCTCCGTGATGAGACTGCCATATGGTCTTCCCTGCCTCTCTCGCTGTATGGGCGTTCGACAATCTTTAAAATGGTTTCTCTCCCCAGAGTGCTGTATCTACTTCAAAACTTCCCATATCATATACCGCGGTCATGGTTCGCGCAAATTAACGCTATACTTAATAAACTCTTATGGTTAGAGTGGCACTACAGACCTGTGTACAATCTACATATTGCGGCGGTATAGCTGCTGCCGACGTGTACTTGTATTATGTGGCCTCTCACCTCCTGGTCATTAACGATTGGTGGTATAACACACCTACAGACCCGGCGTTTGCCCTAGAACACACAGCAATGGAAGGGATTCCCCTCCTACGGCTGTTATATAGCTCGCAGAATCTTGACTTACTACCCCACGCCAGCAGAACGACAATTCGGCTGTGGAGATATACGGTCCGGCGAATGGGTTGGCATGGGCGGTTTGACTCAGACAACGCCCCTGTGGCATGGTACCTACCTACGCCAGGTGACAACATTGAAGGGGTTCCGTCAGTGGGATCAGATTGGCATCTCCACACTAGGGGATGTCATGCGGGGTACCACTTTTTAATCCTTCCAGCAACTACAGGAAGAGTTTCATCTTCATAAAACCCAGTTCTATAAAAATCTCCAATTACGACATGCTATCACTCCAACACTTCAACAATTAGATGACCTCCCTGAATTCCACCCGTTAGAGGGCCGCCTCCTTATGGGTGATTTGGGCGCACACAAAATTAGGCAGATTTATCAAACACTGACAACGCACTCCACCATGACTCTCCATAGGACTAGGAAGGCATGGCAAGATGATATCCCAGAAATGACCGATGACGATTGGGTAGAGGCTATAGCTAGTCCTAGGGGTGCTGCGGTGTCTTCTAGATACCGTCTCACTCAATTTAAATATGTCCATCGCATATATTATACACGCCTTCGTCTCTGGAGGATGGGAGTCATTGCATCCCCTCAATGCCTACGCTGTGATGGGGAGGAGGAGTCGTTTTTCCACACTGTATGGAGCTGTTCTGCAATACAACCCTTTTGGCGCAGAGTCTTGACCTGCCTCAGAGAGGTGTTGTCCTGGGACCTCCCACTCGACCCTAGACTATTCCTCCTCCATAGTACGGATGATATAGGGGGGAACGGTTACAAACAACACTTACTCTTCCTTGCGCTCACAATTGCCAAATATGATATCGCTCAGTTATGGAAAGGAACTTCCCCACCGACAATAGGAAAATGGCGAAAGGAACTTGACAACTGCATGGGTGCAGAAATAGCTGTTTTCCAAGCACGGGGTTGCCCTCAAAAGCACAGGAAAATCTGGTCTCGATGGGCCACCTACAGGGGCATAGACCTTCCTCCTCTTCTTTCGCAAACCCCTTAAACGGCAGTTTCCACGGAATGTTAGAGGCCATATCATATGACATTGTGTTTTCCCATTTTCGACATGTATTTGTATCTACAAATGTTTGCCAGTGTGGGTGGGGTGTGACAGTCTGCGTAAAGTTTTGGTTTTCACGTTTGTTATGTATACAATATGTACCCAATGATTTTCCCATATTTGGTAATATGTCATTATCCTGTCTCAAAATGGTTTATGTCGGGCAATTGCCCGTGAGGTACTTTAAAAACTCAATAAAATATGTTTTCAAAAGCCATCATTATACATTATATTAAAATTTCACGTTTGGGCATTACGCTCTTCAACGGGTCTGAAGTGCTTGTGCATCAGGGAAAACAGAGCTGGCAGGCGCTTTCCAAGTTAAACAGCTGTCCTTATACATCCTAATAAAGTTCACGTTTTTGCGCATACAACCTTCATTGTGTCTAAAGTGCCTGTGCGTCAGGAAGGGTTGTACAACAGTACAACGCTGGTAAATACATTGCATGCCTTTGCCTCGCATTTTTTAGCACGCATGTTTTTACCGCGATTTTGCATTTACAGCGCATGCCAATACCACGCATTGTTTTTAGATTTAAAACAATGTATTTGTGGGGGGAGACCCCCCCACCGCCCCAACTTACCTTAAATACGTGGTATTGGCATGCGTTGTAAATGCATATTCGCGGTAAAAATATGCGTGCTAAAAATGCGACGCAAAGGCATGCGATGTATTTACCTCGTTGTAAAGGCTGTTTCCCGTCAGGAAGGTGCTATTATAAGGCTTGCTGAGTCTGACTTCAAGACCAGCCCGGTTCGACTATTTTTATTTAACCAGTGTCTACTTGCGATGCGTGTTTGAGTCTCTTGGTTACTATGTTGAACATTTTTGTGAACCGACAGTTTAGCTGTGCCTCAGCTGGATTGAAGCACAGCTTTACTGCCTGCCTTCAAGTCCTGGTACCGTTCTGCTTGAATAATGGTCGTAATAAAGTGCTTCTTATGTCCTTTAAGTTGGGGCAAATGCAGATGACGTGGATAAGATCCTCGTTTCCTCTTCCGCATAGGCGACAGGACTGCGGTCCTGGTCTCCTTTCCCATGGTAGAAGGTGTGGGATGATCGGAACGACGCCCAGCCGCAACTTTAAGAATTTTTTCCTTTGTCCTCATTTTGACTCCCATTTTCAGGTAAGATTGCGGTTTGAGTGCTTCATAGTCGCTAAGCACTATCCAGCCATGGGCCCTTTTAGCCAGTGTTCCTTTGTCTTCTAAACCGGATACCATTTTTGTTACCTTTGTCACAGTCTTTTTGAAGGTCTGGTGATCTGTTGAGGTTCCCCAAAGGTCCCTCAATCCCAATAACTTTAGGGAGTCGAGCAAATACTCCCTAGCAAGTGATTTTTTGTGGCGAAACAGCTCGATCCAAAGATGCGAGTTTAGGGTTCCTGCCTCAGCTCTTCGGATCTTGTGCCAACTTTTTTTATACACGCCCCTCCTTTCCACTGATTGTTTTTGAAGCCCAAATTCTAAACGTATTTGGGCCGGTGAGACATATTTTGGAAGATGGAAAATTGCTCTGTAGGAGTTAGCTATTACTACGTCCAGAGCTGCAGCATCTCTCCCTTTTAGCGATTCACTCCCGTATGTTAGTGCTGGTTGCAATTTTGCATGTACCATCTGTAGCAAAGGGTCGAATGTTAAATCGGGCAGCGTTTTCTTCAGGGGCTTCAACGCTAGGTAGATCATGGTTCCCATTCTCCGCAGGGACTCCAGCTGGGGTTTGAATGAGCTTCTATAATCCAGGAGGATTCCTAGGTATTTGTAGCTGGTTTTCTGGTCCAGGCATTGCCCGTCTAATTACCAGTTGATTTTTTTCTTTTTTTGATAGTTTACTGCCATGATTTTTCTTTTCTTAAGATTTAGTTTTAAGGCGTTGCGTTGTGAGAAGCTGTTGGTGGTGTTCAAAAGATGTGGTAGGACGATGGGGGTCCGACTTATCAACACTAGGTCATCCGCGTATAACAGGTTTGACAACAAAATTTTTCCCAGTTTCGGGGCATGTGATGTGCTCTTGTCCAATTCCCCTGGGAGATCAGCTAAGAAATGTTTAAACAGTAAAGGCGCTAGAACGCCCCCTTGCTTTAACCCTTTAGAGGTGGCGATTCGTTTTGAGAGGTGCATCCCTGCACCTAGTTTAATCCTGATCCAAGTGTCAGTATGTAACAGTTTCAGCTGGTCTAAGAGGGGTTTTGGTAACCTCCAGCTTTCCAGTTTTTGCCATAGTTTGGCGCGTTTTACTTGGTCAAAGGCTGCGGTGTAGTCTATAAATCATAGAAATAGGGGATATTTTGCCTCTTTAGCCGCGTCCATCAACAAGGCTAATGCCATTATGTTAGTAGTGGTTCCTTGTCCACGGCAAAACCCAGTTTGGGTTTATTGGGATAATGGAGTTTTCTGATGCCCAAGATGTTAGTTCTTCCAAGATTGTTCCCGCGTAGTACTTTGCCTCTATGTCGATAAGAGCAATTAGTCGATAATTGTTTGGAGCTTTCCTGTCGCCCTGTTTGAAGATTTGGCTGATAATTGATCCTTTCCAGGACTCCGGGATTGTTGTCGCGCATTTTATGTCCTTGAAAACTGGTACTAATGTTTTACTCCAGTATTCTGCGTCATGTTTATACAGCATTGGAGGAATTCCATTGGGGCATAGGGCACCTGCGAGTCTACCCCTGGCTATTTGTCTCTTTATCTGCGTCCCAGTTGGACCATAGCGCTCCTCGTTGGTGGATGATGAAGGGTCTGAGCCTTTCAACCCCCTGATGTTGTTGTGTATTCCAGGGGGAGTCGTTGTGCCTTGCTTGCGTGGAGTTGTGCGCCATTTCTTCCCTATAGATGTTGCCTCTGTCCTTTCTTACGATCCCCAGTTCTTTGTCTGCTTCGTCTTCCTTTTGCACTTTGTTGTTGAAGTGGCTAAAAAGATATTCTACCCAGACAGCCTCTGTCATGTTAGAATTTATTCCTGGGTGGTTTGGTCGTTGGATTCTGTTGATCGTTTGCCAGAACTTGGTGCTGTTCTTTTGTTTGGCGTCATGAAGTAACTTAGCCCATAGTACATCATTCTTTAATCTTTTTTTATCCCATATCTTTCTTTTTATTAGTGCCTTCAGTTTCCGCAGGTCACTTTGCCGATGCAGGTTTTGCGAAGCCGCCTTAATGTTTGGTTTATTGTGCGTTTGAGATTTTTTCATTCTGGGCTGGTTGCCAACCTTGTTGGGATGGCCGCAGTTTGTCCCGATTTTGTCCCTGTACCGGTAGCGAGTTTCCCACCAAGACTCGTTATGAAGCTTTCCTATGCTTTCACTGGTTGGGTTGGTGTATCTTTCCCTTGGTTGTGCAGTATTTTAGCGGTGGTTGATATTTCCTCGATGTTGTTGGATTTACATCTTATTTGCTTGAGATTTGAGGTCCCTTCTGTGCCAATGGTTTTACGTGCCTCTAGTGTGTGGGCTGTGTTTGCTTTTAGTATAACTTCCTGGGGTAGGTGATCGCTATGTTCGTTGCCGCCTATTCTAAAGGAGGCGATTTTGTTGAACATGGGTAAGGTTATGAAGGTAAAGTCTAGGTAAGAGGAGGCTTTTGATGAATGGAATGTAGCAGCCGGTGGGTTGTCCTTCTCGAAGTGGCCGTTCAGTGCTCTCATGTTTAGGTGTTCGAGTTCCTGAAGCAGGTGCTTCGAGCATCTTGTTGGTTTCTCAATGTTTGCTAGACCCTGTTTCGGTATTCCCCAAGTGAAGGTTAGGTCTTGCACAGGGTCCTCCTTTTACCCGGACCCTAGAAGATGTAAATTGAAATCGCCTGCCAGGATGACGTGGTCGGCGTCCTGCTCTTCCATAACCCTTTTTATTTCTTTGACCAGCTCTTTTTCAGCTTTTGATTTTTGTTTGGGGTGCACGTAGGTGTTGATTATTATAACTTCCTAGCATCCCGTATTGAACTTAAGCGTTATCCTCACTGCCTGGATGGCGCTTGGAGCTTCAATTTGGGCCTCTATGGATGAGATTTCTCATATTGTGGTTATTAAAGCCAGTATCATCAGTCCCCCCGAGCAATGACCAAAGTGGGATCCCCTTATTGCTGGAACAAAGTGTGACGTGTACCCCTGAAGCTCAAATGCCTTATCTTCCCAGGTTTCCTGGAGCAGTATCACATTGAATGTTTTTAGGTAGTTTAATACCTCATGGTCCTCAGTCTTGCTAGGTAGGCCATTGATATTCCAAATGCACATGCAGATTTTGTCTCGCTCTGCTGGGGCTGTTGGTAAACTGCGCATCCCTTGTCACTTGGATCGCTCTATTGTTATTGTTCGCTGTATTTGCGTCCAATTCTGAGTTGTAGATGGTGGGGTTATGCCTAGTTGCCAGATGCCTGTGTTCAGGTTGGTGACCTTTGTGCGGGTTGTGTGCACGCCTGGGGTGCTGCTCCTTGCTCCTTTTAATACTGAGGTGGTGGTTTTGGGTGATCTGTTAGTAGGGGCGTTTAGAAAGGGCATTGGATAGGGTGGTTTTAATTCAGCTTTCAGTTTTATCCCCCAATGTAGGAACGTGTTTTCTTCTTTCATAATTTTGTTAACTGTCTCGCTAGTATTCCATCTTGTTTTAGTTGCCTCTGGGCATTGCGGGTTGTAGGTTGGTTGAAATTCTATAGAGAGCAAATCTACTGAGCTTAGGTTTTCTAGGCTCGTGATGGAGTGTAGGAGCTGCAGTACATTCCCTCTATTTAGTATGTCCGCTCTTCACCGAGTTTCGTACTCTGGAAAAAATATGATGGTGTCCGTCCCCTTTGCGTCTCTGGCCTCTGTTTTCTGAGTAGGGATTGCCTCGTGAGGTAGGGACCTTGGTTGAGCACAATTGCTCTTGCTGGCTCCTTGGTTGGCATTGGTGTGGAAAGTTTGTAGGAGATCAGCTGATATCTGAACATTATCTAGTGTGTTGGTACTATGCTCATTCTCCCTCTTTGACCATTGTGGTGATTCCCTAGAGTTGTTCGGTGGGTCGTCTCGCAGTTTGGGCTTTGTACCACTCTGGTGACCTTGCTAAATTCTTGCGTCGCTGTGGCTAGCTGCTTTCTTATTTGAATGATCTCCTGTTTGTTGTCATCTGATGGGGTACTTTGTGGTAATGATCTTGAAGATGGTCCCGCGGTTGATGCCGGGGTGATGTTGGATCTTGTGATGGGGTATTCTGACCTGTCAACCAAGGTGGGGGTAGGAGCACGCCTGATGTCCTCGAATTCAGCGGGAGTTACCAGAGGCTGGTTTTTGGTGCAAAGACCCAAGGCAGCTATCTTCCTGTTTCTTCCCTTCCTTTTTTGTTTGCGGCATGCTTTCAGGGGTGAGCGGTTCTTGTTGGCTACACTCTCTTTAATTGTTGCTGTTGCTTCGCTGCCTCCTGGGGGGTGGTGTAAGTTAATTGGCATGGACCCCGTTTTATGATGTCCGGGTGTTGATGTATCTGTCCTAGGTGGTCCGTCAGTCAGGTAATTGTGCGATGTGGTGTTTGTTTTTAAGTCTGATAGTACTCCTCTCCTAACATTGATGCCAACGTGAGTAATTTGTCAATTATTGGGGCACAGGTGCATTCTGGTTGTAGAATATGAGTTCCTTGAGCCGCTTCTTGCCCCCGCTTTATGAGACCGTTGAGTTCTGCTAGCTTCCTGTCTATCCCTGAAGTAAAATCTGCTAAAGTTTGAGGGACCGTGAGCTGTAGGTCCAATTTGTGGGATTGGTATTGAAGCGCCGTAGCTGAGTATTGCATAGTGCTTAACCACTTAACCGCGGCGGCAATTCCGCCGCGGTGCGGCGGTTTAGCGGAGTGGGCGGGGCCGCGTCGGCCAACGGACGTGCGCAGCACTACGGAGGTAGTGCTCGCGACGGTCGTTGGCCGACAGAAGCAGCGAAGGGGTTAATATGGTGGCCCATATAGGTTCTGTAGATGTTGGTCCCTTGGATTTGCTTCTCTCTGCCCGGGGCATGCTTGAGGCTGCCGTGGGGGAATAAGTTGAGACAGGCTTAAAGTTGTACGAGGCAACAAGTTCCTCCCATTCCTGCGAGGCAAGGAAGGTCATGTCACCTTCGTAAGGAAGCGGCAGGCAGCGCGCGGGTGGTGTGTTGCCAGATGGTTGGTTAAGGGCTGCCAAGGCATCAGCTTGTGTGATTAATGTCTGTAAGAGAGAGCTGTTATTTGGTTGTAATGACGGGACCCAGGCGTTTTGTTCTGTCCACTGGCTTAATTCTGGAGAGAGGGCTTGGGGGTCCTTAGGGCCCGCACGGTCGTTAGTTTTCCCTTGTTTTAAAGTATTTGTGAGGTCTATGTCCAGCTGGCTTTTATTTTCCAGTATAGGGTTTTTTTGAGCCTTTAGGTATTTTGTTGGACTGCCTTTTATGTTTGTGGGTGTCTCCTGGGCTGGCTCTCTACAGGCTCTGTCCCCCTAGTGGATTGTTGGCCTCGCTGTTTGTCCTGGTTTCTATGTCTTGTTTGTTGATGTCCAAATCTTTGTCCGTGGCTGTGGTCTTTTCGTGGAGTTTGTCCTTTGTATGTGACAGTGGTTCAGCCAGGTTGGCGGTGGTCTGTGGGATGTGATCGAATCTCCCTGGTTGCAGGGGGGTTTGCAGCCCCTTTATGTCCTCATTTTTGGAGCAAATAACTGTTCCAGAAATTAGAATTTTGTATAGATTTTTGGCTGAAAGGTGCATGGATTTTTCCTTTGAGACGCCCCCTCAATGTTTATAAGCTCTTTTGACTCCTGGCTTTTCGGTGCCGGCTTCAGGTGGATTGTAGTTTGGAGATTTTTTATGGTCGCCGGGCTGTTGGATTCACTGGCATTTATACCACTGTAGGGAGAGCTGAGAGGAGAGCAGATGTCCCTGTTACCCATAGCTGTGTCGCTTTTTTTACTTGTTTTGTCGAATTCAGGGGCGAATTCGGGGGCGCTCTCGTCCTCACCCTTGGCTTTCCTTTGCATTGGTTTAGGTTTAGGTTTAGATCTTATCGGGGACCTCCTTACTCTGCCTGACCTCATATCTTCCTTGTTGCCTGGTTTGCACGATGCTCGATGCTCGTTGCCCCTAGGGGGTGCTCCTTTGGCCTCCCTTGGACCCCTTGGACCCCTTTTGGACCCCCTTTTGGACCCTTTGGCCCTCCAGCCGTTCTGGTCATTCTGGTCGCTCACCGGCTGTCACGCATAGGGAGCCTGGAATGTTTGTTGTTTTGTTGTTTTTTATTTTCTTTTATACTTTTATACTTTGTGTTCCTGTTTGCCTGTTTGTTCCCCAGGAGCAGAGCAGAGCTGGTGCTAGTGAGCTGGTGTGGACGGATTCCCAGTCGGTTCCTGGTCGATTGGCGCCTCCTTCCCTCAAGATTCCCCACCGACTGGATGACTAATGGAGGGTCGAAGCCGGCGTTAGAGGACAGCAGTGACGGCGGAGGCGGCTGCGCTTGCGGCTTGCAGCTGTGGCTTCCAGCTACGGGTTGGTTCGATGTTGGCAAGCTGGCGTTAGGAGCACAGCAGAGGTGGCGGCAGCTCCTTGGCTCTCGCGGCTTACAGCTTGCGGCTCCGGCTGCTGCTTCGGCGTTGATGAGCGTTGACAAGCTGACCGGAACAGGAAACAAGATTGGTGCAGGAAGAGGAATTGGCAGGATGAATTCTGCGGAAGGATACACACAATGAGAGTGCCCACAGAGCATTGCGATGTGTCCAGTTTTGTCAGTAACGAGTATGAGGAACCCACTGTGATGGTAGCGATCAATGACAAAAGGTATGCATTCCTTATAGCTACAAGAGAAACCAAATCCTGTATTAGAGAGGGAGGCCTTCCAATTTCCAACAGATCAATGGACACACAGGGATTCTCTGGGGAAGTTTTACGGGCTCCTTTTACCAAACCAGTGCAAATGGAAGTAGTAGGGAGGCACATTGATGGCTGTCTACTGTTCTCTCCAGCTGCCCCAGCTAACTTGTTGGGAAGAGATTTGATGGCCTAATTAAATATGACCATTCATTTCGAATCAGATGGTACCATGATTTGTTCCACCCCTGGAGTTCCACCTTCCAGAATCATGGCACTAACGATAGATTCCTCCACCAGAGACCCTATTTGGAGGCATTCACTACAGCACAATATACCATTATAGCAAAGACACCAGAGTTATTGGGAAGAGAGGTTGAATTAGGGGTTGAGTGGAGAGGTGTGGTGCAGCGGCCAGGGCAGCTGACTTCGGAGCACAGGGGTCACGGTTCGATCCCTGGCTCCGGCGGCAGCTCAGCTCAGCATCCTGTGACTCTGGGCAATAGCTCACTTAATTTCCACAACGGCCCCCAGCGCCTTGAGACCCGTAAGGGTGAGTAGTTCGCGCTTTACAAATACGGATTTAATTACCCAAATAATTCCTTTTTCGACAACAAGGATAGGACTCTGGGCTGTCAGATGCTGAATTAATATTACAGATAGAGGCTCTAGAAATAACATCAACTTATGGCGCCCGATAGCCAGTGACCGTAATCATGTCTTATCGACATGTGTCATCTTCCTTGAGCCAGGTAAGATGGTTAGGGAGATACTGGATGACAAGCTGTTTGATGATGATCCCAAGAAAGCAGCTGTATTTTTTCAAGAAGACAATCTATTGAGGACAGTGTTAGAAGTAAGCACACCCACACCAAGCAAGTTTGATCCAATCAAGGAAGCAGATCTGTCCCAAGTGACTAAGGGTCCCCACGGTGTTGGCTTTATCCGTACTGCCACACCATTCTGTATTACACTGAAGGAAGGTGCCCTCTTACCCAAAGTGAAGCAATATCCCCAGTCCAAAGAAGCAGATGAGGGCATCGCCCCTGATATACAGGTGTTACTGTGGCAAGGAGTGATTTACCCTGAAGTGTCTCCTTGTACCACCCTATTTTACCCAGTGAAGAAAGCTAAGGGTAATACTTGGTGCATGGTTCAAGACCTGCCCCTCTGAATAACATAGTGTTACCAGAATTCCCAAATAACCCTGACCCCTCCATCATCTTGATGAATATTCCCCACGATGCCAAGTATTTTTCCATTATCGATTTAAAGAATGCCTTCTTCAGCATCCCTCTCCACCCAGACAGCCACTATCTTACAGCATTCTCATATCGCAGGAATCGGTAATAATACACTTCTTTACCCCAAGGGTATTGGAAGTCTCCTAGTGTGTTCAACAGCATGATAAAGATTGACCTGTCAAATTTCGAATGTGACAGAACTCTGTTGCAATATGTCGATTACATATTGGTTTGTAGTACCACTGAGCAACAGTGCAGAAGAGACACTAAGGGGGATATTCACAAGAACGTGCGCTAAACATCTCCAAAAAATGTTAGCGCAACTTTACACATCGCAGTCTATTGCGTGAAAATAACCCTGTGTTAACGTGGAATTCACAACACGGCGATACCATGCGATAGTCTCCCGAAAACGCGGACAATGTCCGCGATACAACAACCGCGACGGTGATAAAAACCCAAACCCCAACGCAAAAAAACATGCGATGGGCCAAACCGCGATGAGGAAATCAGCGATAAGCAGCGCCAGGCCTGCAATACACACACGGCAGGTGGGAAAATCACTACAAAAGTACAAAAAACACACAAACACATAACCAACCCCGAAGCACCATGGAGGCAGCCGGAGCAGGCGCAGAGGATGAGCGGAACCCCTCAAGCACCCCGGTCGACCAGCCTGGGACCTCGGGGACAGGGAAGGGCAAGGACAAGAAGAAGAGGAAGACGAAGTTCAGTCCGCAGGAGAATAGGATCCTGGTCACAGAGGTGATGGAACACCATCAAGAACTGTTTGTCACCTCCAACGTGTCATTGGGCACCAAAAATGGAATATGGCGGTCCATCGTGGACAAGGTGAATGCCGTCGGAGAGCACAAGAGGTCAATGGATGAGGTCAAGAGGCGATGCATTGACATCAAGCGCAAAACCAAGGAGAAACTCGCAGGCAACCAGAAGGCAGCAATGCAGACTGGAGGTGGGAGCCCAGCGCCACAGCTGGAGCTGGATGACATGGAGGAGCTGGTGTCGACAGTCATCAGTGTGGAGACCGTGGCAGGAGTCGGGACCGGACACTGCTCGACATGACACAACACAACAGCAACAGGGTGAGTAACCACCAGGTACTGGGGGGATGGGGGAGATGGCCACAATGGCACACATGCACAATCAAGCAGAGCACGGTGCACACCCACAATGACTCTGGATCATGGCCCTGATCTACAGACTGTCACAATGTACATTGCCATGCTGTCTGAATGTGAACATGTACCATGCGGCTACATACATGTGGACACATTGTAACACAGCATCTCCCCTTCACATTGCAGGGGCACCGTCAACACCTCCTGCAGAGCAGTCCCAGCCACTCTTCACTGATGACGAGGAGGACACCACCAGCATCGACACCCAAGCCCTCCAAGACATCATTGAACTCATCCGCCAATCACCTCCAGGACCAGGGCAGCCCAGCTGCATCGAGGAGACCCCACCCACTCCACAAACCACCCAGCAGGAGGCACCCACAACCCCGGCTGTCTCCCAAGAACCCCCCGAACAACACATGGCCTTCCAATGCCGTGTGTTGGAGGGCCAGAGGGAGATGGCTTAGCAGGTGCGGGTGGGGTTCGACCTCCTGGCTACCAAACTTGACGCCATCCATGGGTGTCTGAGTCCCATCAGGGACCACCTCCAGTCCCTAACGGACACCGACAGGCCACTCCATGGTCTCCAACTAGCCCTGGCTGACATCACTGGAGTCGTGACTCGGAGACAAGAACACCTGTCCGCTCAGAGTGGCTCCAGCGATCTCAGCCGTGAGCTGGCACACATGCGGAGGCTCATGGAGGACATGGTGCGGATGGAGGCAGAAAGGATGGCAGCCACCGCTGCACATCAGCAAAATGTAGCTGGGATCTACCATGCCCTGCATATCCTCATCATGGCATTGCTGCCACAAGGCGTGGCGCAGATGAATGCTGCTGCTCCTACACCATCCACATCTCTGCCCCCTGGTGTGTCAGTGCCTCACAGTGCGGCAGGCATTTCCACTCCGGCACCTGATGTGTCACTGCCACACAGTGCGGCCGACAATCCACCTCCGGCCCCTGATGTGTCAGTGGCACACAGTGCCGCAGCCGGAACTGCACCACCCACAGGTGGGGCAGAGCACACATCCGAGGACGAGGACGTGGATGGGCTTGAGATCAGGAGGAGGCACTAGCATTCATGGCACTCTACAGCGACGCCCGTCTGCCCCATGGTATACACCTGACTTAAAAATTGGGAAAACTAAATGCAAAACTTTGGAGAGAACCTGGCGGAGTAGCAAAGACCCCCAAGATAGACAACGATACAAACAAGCCCTGACTAGCTATCATCAGAGTATAAAAACTGCTAGACAGATTTTTATCTCAAACCAAATTGAACATGCCAGTAATTCATCTAAAACCCTATTCTCCATAGTAAAGGAGTTTGTGTCTCCACAAGTGTGCAGCCAAGCTCCAATGGAATCTCAAGAACTTTGCAACTCAATAGCTGTTCACTTTGAGGAGAAGATTGGAAAATCTATGATAATTTCCCTACTGCCCCCCAAATGAACCCAGAGCAAGAGCACAGGGCTGGGGAGCCAGAAGTAGGAGTATCCTGTACTCTCAAATGTTTTGAAATGATCACATTAGAGGAGGTCCTCCACTCCTTGGCCTCTGCCAAATCGGGTTCACCTGAGGACCTCTGTCGGCCCAAGACGATGGCTCTTTTGGCCCCTTACTGCGCCCCCGAGATTCAAAAAATTTACAATTGCTCGATACAATCGGGATGCTTTCCCAGGGCCTGGAAGGAAGCATATGTTCGGCCGATATTGAAGAAACCGACGGCATATCCTCAGGTTCTTAGTAACTATCGCCCCATCTCCTTGCTTCCCTTGTTGGGTAAGCAATTGGAAAGCCTAATAAATAAGCAGTTGGGGACTTACCTGGAATCTAACAATATCCTGGATCCCTCACAATCAGGTTTCCGACCTGGATTCAGTACAGAGACTGCCCTTTTGGCCGTGACTGACTCCCTAAGAAAGGAAATGGATTCTGGAGGATCAATAGTTTTGATCCTATGAGATCTGTCCGCGGAGTTTGATACCATCTCGCATTCAAAACTCGTGGACAGACTTTTGGCTTGTGGTATCCAAAATACAGCCTTAAATTGGCTGCGACAGTTCTTATCTGACAGATACCAAACCATCACTTTGGGTCGCTTCCGGTCAGGAAAAACGCATTTGGATAAGGGGGTTCCGCAGGGGTCCTGTTTGAGTCCCACACTGTTCAACGTTTATATGGCCCCATTGGCAAAAATAGTTGAACAGTTTGGGTTCGAGATAATATCATATGCTGATGACACTCAGCTTATGTTTACAATTGGCCCTAACCTAGAGATAGAGAAAACCCGCTTTGCTACGGGAATGCTTGCAATATCTAGTTGGATGACGGATAATTGCCTCCAATTGAATCCCGGGAAGACTGAGATTATGCTAATGGGGAAAGCCTCATCTATTTGGGCGGGTGACTGGTGGCCCCCCCAATTGGGAGAGGTCCCCGTACCCAGAAAAACTGTGAAAAATTTAGGGATAAAATTGGACCAATCACTAACAATGAAGGATCACATAAATGCCACTACCAGCTCCTGCTACTATGCCTTGCGCCTTCGACGTAGGATCTTCCCTTATTTGCCCATAAACTCCCGTAGAACCCTTGTTCAAGCTATGGTGATCAGCAAAATGGATTATGGAAATGCCCTACTAGCAGAGGCGGATGAGACATCGCTTGCTAAACTACAAGTGATCCAGAATACAGCTGCAAGGCTAATTTCTAAACCGCCCTACAGGCTCCTCGTCCGGCCCTCTGCTAAGAGAACTACACTGGTTACCGGTAAAGAAGCGATCCTTCTTTAAAATCTGTTGCCTCACGTACAACGCTCTTAGAGGCAAAGGGCCCCGGTACTTGCAGAGAAAACTTTTAAAATATGTCCCATGCCGAAATCTCAGATCCAGCTCACTTGGCCTCTTACAGGTGCCCCGAATACGCCTTAAGCGTACTGGGGGGAAAGCCTTCTCCCACCTCGCTCCTAAATATTGGAACAAGTTGCCCCTGGCTTTTCGAGAGACCCCTTCTTACTGCACCTTCAGAAAAAAACTGAAAGCCTTTTTGTTCTAGGACATCATGCAGTCCCTCTGGTATGTCTCAACACAAGCGCCGAAATGCCCCCGGGTGAGTCGTGCGCTATAGAAGTGGTTTTTAACATAACATTCATGTCCGCCACCTGGCCTGTTGCTGATTAGTGCTGCACATGGCCCCATGACCTTCCACTGACCCCCTATACACTCTGCTGCACTCACCTTGGACCGCGACATGGACTGCCATATCCTGTTTGGTGACCAATGACACGGCGACCAGACTGCGGACTGTACCCTTCCTCTTCCTCTGTACTTGTCATTCCCCGATGGACTCTGGCTGGCCCTCCACGGGCCCATATTGTGAAGTGGGGTTGGCATGGCCCTGTACTGCTCCAGCTGCAAAACTCCACTGGATGTGCATTAAACATTCAGAACCGCACTGCTGTGTCATGTCTTTCATCATTCATGTATGAATGTGTGGATGAATGTAGGGTCAGTGATGCCCCCTAATGTCAATGATGCTCACCTAGTGGGATTCCAGTCACAGTGTGCTACATTGCCGATTGTGTTCCGGGTGCCGTAGACACTACAACAGGGACACACGCATTAGTCACTTCCTTGTCCGGACATGGACTGAACCACGCCCAGAGCCCCCGAGTCATTGTTGCAAGCCCTGCGCTGGTCCGGCGTATGCCAGGCCAGACCACTCCGCTTACGCTCCGAGGGGGGGGGCCACATAGCTACAAGTCGCAGGTTTACACGCTAGTGGTCTGCAGGTCACTGGTCTAGTTGTCAGCATGTCACGGCCACTCCCTGAGGGCAGGTTTGCACACACACCACACCCATCCGGCACAGGCGTCACAGGCCATGTGACCCCGCCAATATAAGGGGCCGACAACGTCACATTCCGGTGGTGACTGGATGACGGACGTTCCACGATTCTCAATCATAAAGGGCCCATGAGTTGTTGCGCACAGGGTTAGTCGCACCCGAAGCCATGCGGCCGTCACGGGCCTACCACCACGTGGCGCTGACTGGGGTTGCACAGGGTTAGTGGCACCGAAATTGCTGAGCGGGTGTGCAGCCTGCGATGATGACGTGTGCACTGATGTGGTCTCTGCCATTGATGCCTCAGGACTCAGCGCCATGTGTGGACCTGCTGGCCGCGGTGCGGGTCCGCATGATGTGGAGCATGCCATGGTGGCGGGACCGGAGCCTGGAACTTCCACGGGCACGTGGTGTGCCCACTGGTGGACACACCGTTGGCGGCAGGTGAGCAGTGGGGCCTGGGTGCGCAAATGTGGACAGCCAGCACTGGCCGGCGGGAGGGGGTAGGGTAAGGCTGCATGTGTGCGCAGGGACGGACAGGCGTTGTTGCCGTGTGCAGCGAGATGGACTCTGCCATGATTGACTCTGGCCTCGATTACAGATTGCAGACCTGGTGGCTTGCAGTGTATACCGGCACGTGGTTGGAGACACAACGGTGGCAGCAGGTGAGCAGTGGTGCCTGGGTGCCCGGGGGCGGCAATGTCCCTCCCTCCCTCTCTCTCTCTCTCTCTCTCCCTTCCTTTCCTTTCTCTCTCTCTCGCTCTCTCTCCCTTCCTTTCCCTTCTCTCTCTCTCTCTCCCTTCCTTTCCTTCTCTATCTCTCTCTCTCCCTTCCTTTCCTTCTCTCTCTCTCTCTCTCTCTCTCTCCCTTCCTTTCCCTTCTCTCTCTCTCTCCCTTCCTTTCCTTCTCTCTCTCTCTCTCCCTTCCCTTCCTTCTCTCTCTCTCTCTCTCCTTCCTTTCCTTCTCTCTCTCTCTCTCTCTCTCCTTCCTTTCCTTCTCTCTCTCTCTCTCCCTTCCTTTTCTTCTCTCTCCCTTCCTTTCCTTCTCTCTCTCTCCCTTCCTTTCCTTCTCTCTCTCTCCCTTCCTTTCCTTCTCACTCTCTCTCTCCCTTCCTTTCCTTCTCTCTCTCTCTCTCTCTCCCTTCCTTTCCTTCTCTCTCTCTCTCCCTTCCTTTCCTTCTCTCTCTTTCTCTCTGCCTTTCTTTCCTTCTCTGTTTCTCTGTGTCTCGCTCCTTTGATGTGCGCATGACACACGTTCTGATTCGGTGCTTTATTTTCCAGGCTGTGACATCAAGATTGTCCCGGACGGACCCGACAGGAGTCTTCCGCATTGGTGTTTTGTGTTGTATTTCAATAAAGTTTTTGGTTGTTACTTCAATGGTGAGTCCCTGTTTCTCGTTCTTCTGACCACACATGTGTGTTTCTTGTTGTCATTGTGCGGCATCATGCGCTTTTTGTGGCTCTTGTGTCATGCACGGTATGTGTTTGTCTGGGGGGTCCGGGGGGGGTGCCTGGGAGTTGTGGCGGTGGGTGTTGTGGCCCTCATGGGTCTCCGAGCTGCATGATCATTGGCTCCATGGCATCTGTGGGTCTTCAGATGTGGCTCTGGCCTGGGCTCCCTTTCATGCTGCAGGTAGTCGTCCTGCTTAACACCAGCAGAAGCCAGGTGTTAAATCCCTGCTGCTACCGCGGCTTATCGCCTGTTTTTGGTTCGCATCGCAGATCTGGCGGTTCGTTGTGAATGTGGTGTAGTGGTGTTTTCGTGTGTTTTTGCACGGGAACGCCTACTCTGCATCTCATTAGGGTTAGTTGGTGGTGTCACCCGTGGAGGTAAATTTTGCAGCAGTTATCGCGGGAATACTGCCGTTGTCTGCAGTTTGCACCCGCTTGTGAATGGGGCGTTAAATCTATCTCCACTTTTGATGCGTTAAGGTGGCGATAACTCGGCGATAAGTCCTTGTGAATATGCCCCTATATCTCTTCTAACCAATCTTGCCCAGAGAGGATACAAAGTAGGGAGGGAGAAAATTCAGTACTGCCAGGACGAAGTCCAATATTTAGGACAATTGTTGTCAGTATCTGGTCGACGTGTAACACCTGAAATGGCAGCCTCTATCCACCAAATGACAGAAGCAGAAACTGTCAAAGAAATGCAGACATTTCTGGGTCTCTGTAATTATGTGAGACATTGGGTTATTGATTATAGCACGTTAATAGCACCCTTGTTAGCTGCTATTAGACAGACAAGAGACAGGGAGGACAGGATAATGTGGACATCAGAGATGAAGGAGACGTTTCAAAACCTGAAAAACGAAATAACAAATGCTCCAGTACTGGGAAATTCTGATTACACCAAAGAGTTTTATTTGTTCTGCCATTGCAACAGTCAGGTGATGACAGCAGTCCTCACACAGAAGTATCCTCTAGGACACAAACCCATCGCATACTTGAGTGAACTGCTGGATTTAGTCATGAAGGGGCACTATCCCTGTGAGCAGGTTCTAGCCACTGCAGCCTTTGCAGTGCAAAAAAACACCCCATAGTTATGGGGCACCTTTGACTTTCTGTGCAGAAAATGCAATATTTGTCATTATCCAGAAGGCAAAGACCACTCTGACCACCCAGAGAGTGTCAGGATATGAGGTGATACTATCACTACCATCTTTGAGGGTTGCAAAGTGTCATACAGTGAATCCTGTGACATTCTTTGCCCACCCGATACTGGACTCTGAGGAGGACGCGCACGACTGTGCAACATATAGTCCTAACGAATGTAGTCAAGCAACAGAGGATCCTATATCAGGTAGCACTGTCTACATCGTTGACAGCTCTTCTACCATTGATCAGGAGACAGGAATTAGACACACAGGTGCAGCAGTAGTCAGAGCACAAGAACACGATTCCTCCGATCCACTAGGTAGTGGAGCAGCTGACATTACCAGCACACTATTCCGCCCAAGCAGCAGAGTTAATGGAACTAATAGCGGCCTTTAAGCGAGGAGCAGGAGAAGTAATTACCAGATATTCAAATTCAGCTTATGTAACAACCACTGTGCACTCCAGTATCATGAGATGGAGCAGGAGAGGGTTTATTAAATCAGACGGTAGTCCTGTGTTGCACAGAAACCTTTTGGCAGCTCTAACAGTGGCACTTTGGTTACCACAGGCAGTGGCAGTAGTGAAATGTACAGCGCACACAAGTGGGCATGATTTTGGGTCCTGGGGTAATGAACTAACAGATCAGGCAGCTAAAGATGCAGCTAGGTGCACCCCCCTAATTGTGCCATCAGGCTTACAACTTGCCCTGTTCTGGTGGCTCAGACTGCCTCTCCACCACAGTCTGAATCCAAGACTACCACAGACAACGACACACCTCACTATACTGAGACAGCGAGGTTACACCTGAGAGAACTGCAGGAGGCTGCTCACTTGCAGGAAAAACAGTTATGGGAAAATACAGTACACATCCAGTCAGGGGAGGACTTAGTGTATAGACAACTATCTACAGGAAAACCAGTTATGCCACAGGCTTTGCTTGCGATAGCTCTGGATCAGATCCATTTACCAGCCCACACCTCCCGAGAGTATTTGGCAACACAGATCCAACAAGACTGGTTTGTTCCCAATTTGCATGACAGAATTACCATGTATCTGCACATCTGTATCATCTGCCAACAGTTTTTCCATTATCTCATGCTCAAAGTGAAACATTCCACCAATCCGCGGCAATAAGGTCCCTTTAAAGCAAGAGTAGCTGCAGCAACTGATTTCATTACACGTAAAATCAAAACTTCTCCAGTATCGTTTTTTCATATTTCTTTCAAGCTCCTCTATTGTTTGTAACAGACTGTAGGTTATGAGGTTACCATGTGGAGTCAACTTTGCATATCCACTGCGCTTGCCCACAAGTAAAACAGTTGCGAAGGTTTCTGCTAAAACAGCTCTTTATTGCTTTAAACATCCACACAAACCGTTAGGCACTAATGTCTTTATGTGAGAATCTGCAGTTGAAATGTAGATTTGTTAAATTCATGATGGCAGCTGAGACACTTTTTAATCTCCTAACGTGACTCCAGTGAACCTTGGAGCATATGTTAAACGTACACGCCTTTATTATAACGTGGATAGATTAGCACATGTGGGATTTGTGGGTTGCAACTGCTGATGGTTAAATGGCGCTCCTAGTGAAAGTGGGTTACTTCCACAAAAAAGATATATTATAGCGACTAACTACTCATCTCACTATCACCTGTGACCTTTTGCATATTCGGTGGCAGTGACACTGGCAGGCGCAGACCGCTGGCACTGGCAAATTGGTCCTATCCTACTGCACGACACATGTGCAATTTACACTGACTGCGCATGACCCAATTCTAGTTTCACACCCGCCCTGCTCCACCCTGTGCCCCTCCCTGAAGACCACACAGCGCCACGCTGCATTCGCAATGTGTAGTGTAATCATGTGATGTTACGGACCTGAACTTTCCAGGGCCCAGCCTCCCTCGACCCCAGCTCACAGCACCCATCAGCCCGCCCCGCCCTCAACTGTAATTAACTAATAGGAGTGACATGCTCCTTAAAAGGCGTGCACTACTGACATCACTAATGTGACGCAGTCATAATGCCTGGGCCTGCGTGGGCAATCCTCTGGAAAATACCAGGCAGACATGCATCCGAACCTAAGCAGGACAGGACAGGTAGGTACATTTATTTTTAATAATTACTGGGCCCATTGCACAGGGGAGAAAAATTCAATAGCCTTTGCCCTGTTAAATAAGTGCTGGTGCTGAGCACTGAAAACCACCAGCACAAATTAAGCACTCATCATCCCACCACTGAAGATTGGACCCAGATGGTCCTAGATTTTGGATTTCTGGGAGTAACATGCCCGAGAACCGAATGTAATAACTATTTTGTAAATCCCTTACCCCCAGATTGTGTTCGAAGGCCAGGACTAAGAGTCACAGGGTCAGTCTGTGCCCATGACAAATGGCATCCCAACATTGAATTTTCCTGTAGGGCTATGTCTTTATGGAATGGCACTGATCTGAGCCAGAATGCCATAAGGAAATGTATACTTATCTGGGATGAAAACATTTCATGTTGCACTTGGGTGGATAGCACTCTCTAAGTCCCCAGACTGTCATGAAACTAACTTCTGTTTCCTTATGTTTCAGGGGAAATGGCACTATTAACGTAGGCCAGGATATTTGTAGTAGGACCATGGTTTTCCATGCGGACATGCAGGGGGGCACCTTCAGCCTCATGGATTTTTACTGGCAGTGCAGAGCACAGCTGTAAGCCCAATTGCTACCAAACTGGGGAGGAATTTATTCCATTGTCACCTTGCATCCTCCGGTTTTGGTAATTCCCGGAATCAATATATCCACTTTGCATAAACACCCCATGAGCCATCCAACAACCTTGCTACACCACAGCCGAAGGAAAAGAACTGCAGAGTATTATGGTACAAACACTTTGAATGACGTTCCACAGGAATATCGCCTGTTTAACGATCCTCAGTTGTTTTTCAGGAGCATCCTGCCATTTGTTCAAGCTGAAGCAACAGCTCGTTGCCTTCAAATCACAAGGTGGGAGCTCCTCAAGGTCATCAACTCTACCAACGATGGCTTCAATGCCATAAAGGAAGAACTGCATGCTATAAGAATGATGGTACTGCAGCATCACTATGTACTTGATCTCATGACGACCATGCAAGGAGGGGCATGCAAGAAAATAGGGACTGCTTGCTGCATGTTTATTCCAGCAAACAACGCAGACAATGGGACTTTGTCAGAGGCAATACAGACACTGCATAATCTACAAAAGAAAATGGTAGATGAAGGAGGTACCCCAGATAATTGGTTCAGTGGTTGGGTTCTGTCACTGCTATCCTGGATGTCGGAACTGTTGGGGGCTTTGTTACCAATAACCGTGGTCCTATTACTAATATATTTTGTGTTACAATTAATTCTAGCATTTTGAAGGAGAGTAGGTGCCAAGGTAGGAGGGATATTTTCAGTTAGGAGACCAACACAAGTAGTGGATTCCCAGGGTAACCTGTACCACCTAGTGCCAAGTCCAGACCAGAGTCTGAAAGAAGTAGTTGAAATATCAACTAGAGGGGGGAATGTTGTAGGAAATATAAAAGATGAACACATTACAGAAAATATAAAACACATAAATATAGCACAACAACAAGCCCAAGCAGAAATCGCATAGCTGTTCATGGTTAAAAACCAGTTTAGACCCAAATCTCCCATTGACATGAGTAAGGTGAAAAGTTCACTTAAGGATACAATTGAATAGGAAACTTAAAAGGTTTTACAATGAAAGGCCAACTCATTTTTAAAAGGCCTAAAAGCATTTAGGACTCTAACACAAGTCCCCGGCACGCACCCCATGCCTTCAAACAGATCGTGGCCTGATTAAACAAAGGGAACAGGTAATAGTATTAGCCCAGATCACACCGTGATCTAAGGTGCCTGATTAGACAATGGGGGCAGGGAAGTAAATACGTTCTGAGCACACGGAGGTCTTAGGTGCACAATACTAAAAGCACACAATTCACCTAAGTTACATTTACTATAAAGCACACATGCATTCACAACAGAAGAATGCTAGTTTGTCAAGCATTGTTGAAAGTATAATAAACAATGCGTAATGGATTGAGTCGGAATTTGGGGTTGTGAGGTCACATGTCTTCAAATGTTTTAGATCTTAATTCTGTAATTTGCAAGTCGACCATTATTTAGTATTTTTAATAAACCTTTGTATTTTCATGCATAAAAAGGCCTGCCTGTGAGCAGGAATTTGAGATAGACCGAGAAAGCCAGAGAAAACCTGAGCAGGACTGAGGTGCAGTCCGTTTTGTGCACTGAAGTTTTTTTTCCCTGTCACGACAGTTAGGAAATACTGTCTTTTGCATTGCCAAGAAGAGTATATGTGGTTATTCCATTTTGGAGGGTCCAAAGTCACCTGCAACAGTACATAAAGATAAAAACACTCACACACTCACTCTCTCATCTTTGTTTTGAAGGTCTTAAAAAATGTTGGTTGGTTTGAAAGACTGTGTTTTAAGTACTCCTAACAGTACACACTGACCCCTAAGCCTCCCTCATACCCTGCTTCTCATATAATGTATTTTCACAGGAAATACTAGTGTGATAATTGAGAAATCTAAAGTTCACCCCCTCCCACACTCTTACTGACGAAGCTACACCCCAGAAAGGCTGCCAGACTGAAATATGAGACTTTCTAGCAAGGAAGGTGTGAATCGTGTGGTCTCTGTGAAGACAATGGAAAATGCTTCTTGCTAACATGAAGGTGACTTGACCCGCACTGTTAGAAATGGGATCTCTAGTTGGCAAGGGCTTGCACCTTACTCCAAGTAGGGACCCTTCTTCCTAGTCAGGGTAAGGGAGTTACACTCCTAAAATAACCCCTGCTCACCCCCTTGGTAGCTTGGCACGAGCAGTCAGGCTTATTCTAGAGGCAGTGTGTAAAGCATTTGCACAAATCCAACAGTAATACAGTGTAAGCACTACAAACTGACACCACACCAGTTTAGAAAAATATCCAATATTTTTATATACTTTAAACAAGACCAAATACGATAAAAATCCACTGTACAGTACTTCAGAAATAGTTATTTCTCAAAATGTCTTTAAAAACAGTTCCTTGATGTCGTTAGCTCCGTCCAGGGCTATCACGGCGTCGTGAACAGACAAATCCAAACAGTTCTGGCTGACCGCGGCGTCGCAGGTCAACTACGGTGTCGGGAAGACCCGCAAACAGTACCTTTCAGAAATGCAGGGCGTCGATGACCTCGCGGTGAGCTTCCGAAAACACGGCGTCCGCAGGCGTCGGTTCCGGAGGTCGGTGCGGCGTCGTCGGGGCCCTCGAAGTCACACGCGTTGCAGATCGATCTCCTCTGTTGAAGTCAGGAGCGCTGGCGTCGGCCGGCGTCGGGTGCTGCGGTGCGAAGTGCAGCGGTGCGGCGTGCGGTGCTCTCAGGTCACGGTGCGAGCAGCGGCTCGGTGGCGGCGTCGGATGGCGTCGTCGGTGAGACCAGGGTCGCGGTGTGAGATGAAGGCGGTGCTCGTCACGGTGCTGGCAGGTCACGGTGCAGCAGCGGCGTCGTCGTAGCTGCTGCGTTGTCGTCGGCTGACGAGCGGGAGTCGATGGCACCGGCGTCGGTGGGCCAAGGCTGCGGTGCGGGATGAGGGCGGTGCGTCGTGTAACTTACGAGCAGTGCCCCCGAACCACGGTGCAAGCAGCGGCGTCGAGTCCGGCGTGGAGCGGCGTCGTCGGGAAGGTCACGGCGTCGTCGTGAAGCGAGGTGGTGCGGAGTGCGGTGCCCACAGGTCGCGGTGAGCAGCGGCTCGTGCGACGTCAGCAGGCATCGTCGGTGAGACCAGGTCGCGGTGCGTTGCGGCGGTGCCCTCTGCGGTGCCGTCGGGACACGGAGTCGGCAGCGGCGTCGTCGACGTCGTCGAGTTGCTTTTCTTCTGTTGCAGCACAAAACACACAGTCCCCAGTGCTGAGGGCAGAAGAACTTGAAGTCTTTGCTGTTCCTGAGACTTCTTGAACAGGGGGCAAGCTCTACCTCAAGCCCTTGGAGACACTCACAAAGTAGATTGCAGAAAGTTCAGTTCCAGTCCTTTCACTGCCCAAGACAGAAGCAGCCACTGCAGGCCAACACAGCAAAGCACACAGCAAAGTGGTAGTTCCTCCTCACAGCTTCTCCAGCTCTTCTTCTTGGCAGTCTTCTTGATCCAAAAGAGTTCTCTTGAAGTCTTTTCTATCCCTGAGACTTCCAACAGGAGGCAAGCTCTACTTCAAGCCCTTGGAGAAAACTCTAACAGCAGGATGATGAAAGCACAGTCCAGTCCTTTCCCTACCAAAGACAGAAGCAACCACTGCAGGCCAACCCCACAACACGCAGCATAGGGGCAGTACTCCTCCTCCAGCTTTCCCGGTCCTTCTTCATGGCAGGTTCCTTAGTTCAGAAGTAATCTAAAGTTCTGGGGTTTGGGTCCCCCTTTTATCCTCCATTTCTCTTTGTTCCCTGAAGGCAGAGAGGCCTTTGCCTAGTCCAAACCAGTTCTGGTCAGTCCTGGAGCACTTTGTTGACAAGGCTCCTTCTTTCCTTTCACAGTGCAGGCCAGGGACATCAGACGCACCACAGGAGGTGGAGCCAGCATTGTGGAGGGAAGGCCCAGCCCTATTCAGGTCCCAGGTGCAACTCCTCCCACCCATCTACATGTAGATCTGGCTATTCAGCCCTGTGCTGACTCACCCTGTCTCCTGGCATCCCCCAGCCCCTGTCACTCACACTCCAGACAAGGAATACACAACCTAGCAGAGGCAGGCTTGGATGGTTAGACAAGAAAATACCCACTTTCTAAAAGTGGTATTTTCAAACACAGAATGTTAAAACCAACTTCACTAAAAGATGCATTTTATCATTCTGAGTCCAGGCATACTAAACTCGAATTTCTACCATGTTCCCTGGGTCAGTTAGGATTATAAGCTGTAATAATCAAAACTGCCCATTCTGGCCTATGGGGAACAGGTAGCCTTGCAATAGTGAAAAACAAAATAGGCTGTAATTCACTATCAGGACATGCCACACACACCAGGGCATGTCCTACCTTTCACATACAATGCACCCTGCCCACAGGGGTACCTTGGGCCTACCTTAGGGGTGACTAACATGTAGAAAAGGGAAGGTTTAGGGACTTGCAAGTGTGTGCACTTGCCAAGTCGACATGGCAGCCCCAGGCTGCGCACAGGCTCTGCAATGGCAGGCCAGAGTTACACTTTACGGGCTGTTTGCGTGGGTGGCACAATCCAGTGCTGCAGCCCACCAACAGCATTTAATCTATAGGCCCTGGCACTCTCAGTGCACTTTACAAGGGACTGACACATAGATCAAATAGGCCAATCATGGAAACACCAATCCATAACACACTTTACACAGAGAGCATATGCACTTTAGCACTGATTAGCAGTGGTAAAGTGCCCAGAGTCCTAAAACCAACACACACAGGGTCCAAAACAAGAGGCCAAAAAGCAAAAAGTCTGGGGGTAAACCCGCTGAAAAAGCCAAGTCTAACACAACCCCCTCCCAGCCTAAAGCCAGGGTAGACTAATCAATCCCTTGATGGACTTCCCTGCTTGGGGCGATAGAACATAGACCTGGCCCACAACAGCGGGGGCACGTTCTGGTTCTACGCCTTTCTAAACCCAGTTGGATCCCTCTATCCATACTCTCAGGGCCCACTAAGCTGACCCATGGGGTACCCTTCTCTTCACCTGTGAACCCCATCTGTGCAGCGCCTAAACTTACTTTGCTCACAGATGTGTCCCAACAGGCTGACAGTGCCCACATGGCCAACACAGTGGTGTGGCCCAGTCCACCCCCGGGATGTGACTCCTGTCCCCCTCTCAGGGGCAACGCTGTCCACCAGGACAGTAAGCCACAGTGGCTACCGACAGATGTCAGTGGGGAGACCCAGGCCTTATGCCTCTCAGGGCTCTCTAACCTCTGTGGCGTCAGAGAGTGGGGGGCGGTAGCCCCAGGTGCCTGGCACCCTTGGTCCACTCTCCCTCCTGTCAGGTCAGGTATGACATCCTGACACTGACCCACCAACCCCGGGCCTGTACCCGGCAGCTGGACAGGAGACTGGGGTGGCCTCCCCACACCCGGTCCTCCTCCCTGGGGCTCTGTACCCTCCCACCTGGAGCGGTACCCCTTCCAGAATTGTCAGGGCACCTGTGGCAGGTGTCCTGCACAATTTGCCCACCAGTTCAGGGGTTCTATCCTGCAACTGGGATTCCAGCTTAGGGTCTGTACCCTTAGGCTGGACAGGGGACTGGGGTGGCCTTCCCCACACCCGGTCCTCCTCCCTGGGGCTCTGTACCCTCCCACCTGGAGCGGTACCCCCAAAAGACAAACTGGTAGGGGCACTGTTAGCAGTCGCCCCTTCCTCCAGGTCAGGGGGGACACCCTGAACCCGGTCCTTCAACCCAGGGTCTGTACCCTTAGGTTGAACCTGTGCCTGGCAACCCAGGACTTCTGGGGAGTACACCAACCCTCCCCAAGGGAAACACACTCCTCATGAGTCGTGCGAGAGTCTGCCTGTTGCAGGTCTCCAGCCTCCTGTCCACCTGACAGAGCATGAAGACCCCCAGGCCAGAAGTGGCCTCACCAGGGTCAGTCCTGGGGTGCTCTGACCTCAGAGCGGGCAACCCCTGAACCACTGGTCCTTCCACTGGGGACAGCGCCCCCCTCACCATTTTCTCTGGACTCATGCCCCGTCCCAACTGGAGCGGGGCTGCCAGACACCGGAACCGGTGGGATGCTCGTTACAGCAGTCCCCCCAGTTCCTTAGACACTAGGGGATCACCCTCAATTGGATGGCCAGGACCAGGCCCTAGGCCATCCAGATGTCTCTGGCCTTTGCCAACTAACAGAGTGGGGGCAGTAACCCCTGGTACATAGTAACCATACTCCACTCTTCCTCTCATCAGTGCAGTTCTAAAGAACCACTGATCCTCCAACCTAGGGTCTGCCCCCTCAGGTTCACCAGAGGTCTCGGGCGAGGCTCTCCTCCCCTTACCTCTCCTTCTGGGGTCTGGCCCTCTCCTCCCAGGAGAAGCACCCCCAGAACCAAAAACTGTCAGGATGCTGGAACCAGACCTCCTACACAATTCTTCCACCAGTTCAGGGCCTTGACCCTGCAACTGATTCACCACCCTTGGATCTAAACCCTCAAGTTGAACAAGGGTCAGAGGCGAGGACTCCCTCCCTCTGCACCCCCTTCCAGAGTTCTGTACCCTCCGACCTGGAGTGCTACCCCTAGAAGACAAACCGGTCAGGACACTGCTTACAGTCGTCCTTCCCTCCAGGTCAGGCAGGACCTGAACCTGGCCTCCCAACCCAGGGACTGAACCCTGCAGCTGAGCACCTGCCTGGCGCACCAGGACTTCCTTGGGAGCACGCATACCCCTCTGAGGGCAACACATGACTCATGTGTTGCGTGACAGTCTGCCTGGCGCAGATCTCCCGACCACTGTCCACCTGACAGTGCGCAAAGATCCCCCAGGACAGAAGTGGTGTCACCATGGTCACTGCTAGGAGGCTCAGCCCTTCTGGCTGGCCTCTGACTCACTGGTTCTCCCACTGGGGAACACATCCCCTCTCACCCCTCACTCTGGACTTCTGCACCCTCCCAACTGGAGCGGTACTGCCAGAAACCAGAACCACTGGAGCTCTGTTTACAGAGGCTCCAGGTTCTCCTGTCAGTAGGAGATCTCCCTCAACGGACGGCCTACCAGTACAGTCTAGGCTCCCCACCTGGGGTTCCCTCCTGGAACCACCCAGGCTCTGGGACCGGGTTTTGGGCACCTTGGGCCGCAGCCCATTCTCACTCCTTCTCCGCAGAGACAGGACGTGAGTCCCTACACCCTTCCCATGACACCGGGACCTATCTGGCTATTACAAACCTTTCCCACCACTCTTGGTTGGGAAATACCTAAGCCACTTCCTCCAGGATCACCCCCAGATGCTTCTCCAGACCCTCTGGAATCCACCGAAAGGTCTGCCTCCAGTGCAAGCTCCCTGGGGTCAGAGAACTCACACTCCACTGGGTGTTGGCATAGCTCTGGAAAACAGGGACTTAAAATATGCTCTCCAACAATTGAATCACACAGCCCCACACACGTGTTAACCAAACTACCCTTCACCCAACCATCCAGTGCCTCAGAAAAGTACCCCACAACATTCTTACAAGACTGGCGAGACAGTGTCTGACTGTTGCTGTCCCTCAACCCATACTCTTCTGGCTGGTCTTCATACTCACTTACCAGGGCTTCTACCATGGGGGAACCCCTCTCCTGCACCTCTCATCTAGAGTCAGTAGAGTGTCCCTCCCAATACCAGGAATATGATCCCCTGTGCTAGTTCCCCAATCCACCTCAGGGACACTGAGCACCACTGGAGTTACCTCACAATCCTGAACCCCTTGGTGTATGTCAACCCCCTCCTTGAAGTAGGGCCCCAAATCTGTGTGTGTGTCTACCTCATCCTCAGTACTGGACACTACACTTTTGCTGCCACCATCTGGGCTGGACAAAGCCCTACCGGCTTCCCAATCCAGCTCCAGCTCTCTCATTTTAAGCTCATGATCTAGTATCATTTTCTTTTCCTCCATGGCTATTCTTTTGTCTTCCCTCTCACTTTCCATCCTGAGTTTCTCTAATTCGAACTTCCTTGCTTTCCGCCTGTCCTCCAGCTCCTCTGGGGACAAGCCACTGCTGCCTTGCCTGGAGGGTCCCCCCCCTCCCAAAAGCAAATCCATCCTAGGAATAGGCTCCTCCGCCTCTCCACTGAGATCACCAGGCTGCCCACTGGCATGTCTGGCTGCTACCCAGTCCCTCAGCGCCTTTTGTAGCTCCTCCTTCCTAGTGAGGCCTCTGATTTGGACTTTCAGGTTTTTACAAATCACTTTCAACTCCTTCCTGTTGTAGGATTCCAACCTATCCTCCTCAAAGGCAATTTCCCAGGATGCAACTGATGATGCTCTTGATTCAGGCATGATGAAGTAGCAAGTTCAAACTGGCAAGATCAAAAATAGGCCAAAAAGAAAAAGAGCCTGTAAGTGGTACGTAATGGTCTGCAATATGGTAGTAGTGCACACCAATCACTGTAAGTCAAGTGCAAACACAAGTCCTATCCTCACCGCTGACAACCAATGTTAGAAATGGGATCTCTAGTTGGCAAGGGCTTGCACCTTTGTCCAAGTAGGGACCCTTCTTCCTAGTCAGGGTAAGGGAGTTACACTCCTAAAATAACCCCTGCTCACCCCCTTGGTAGCTTGGCACGAGCAGTCAGGCTTATTCTAGAGGCAGTGTGTAAAGCATTTGCACATAATCCAACAGTAATACAGTGTAAGCACTACAAACTGACACCACACCAGTTTAGAAAAATATCCAATATTTTTATATACTTTAAACAAGACCAAATACGATAAAAATCCACTGTACAGTACTTCAGAAATAGTTACTTCTCAAAATGTCTTTAAAAACAGTTCCTTGATGTCGATAGCTCCGTCCAGGGCTATCACGGCGTCGTGAACAAACAAATCCAAACAGTTCTGGCTGACCGCGGCGTCGCGGGTCAACTACGGTGTCGGGAAGACCCGCAAACAGTACCTTTCAGAAATGCAGGGCATCGATGACCTCGCGGTGAGCTTCCGAAAACACGGCGTCCGCAGGCGTCGGTTCCGGAGGTCGGTGCGGCGTCGTCGGGGCCCTCGAAGTCACACGCGTTGCAGATCGATCTCCTCTGTTGAAGTCAGGAGCGCTGGCGTCGGCCGGCGTCGGGTGCTGCGGTGCGAAGTGCAGCGGTGCGGCGTGCGGTGCTCTCAGGTCGCGGTGCGAGCAGCGGCTCAGTGGCGGCGTCGGATGGCGTTGTCGGTGAGACCAGGGTCGCGGTGTGAGATGAAGGCGGTGCTCGTCACGGTGCTGGCAGGTCACGGTGCAGCAGCGGCGTCGTCGTAGCTGCTGCGCTGTCGTCGGCTGACGAGCGGGAGTCGATGGCACCGGCGTCGGTGGGCCAAGGCTGCGGTGCGGGATGAGGGCGGTGCGTCGTGTAACTTACGAGCGGTGCCCCTGAACCACGGTGCAAGCAGCGGCGTCGAGTCCGGCGTGGAGCGGCGTCGTCGGTAAGGCCACGGCGTCGTCGTGAAGCGAGGCGGTGCGGAGTGCGGTGCCCACAGGTCACGGTGCGAGCAGCGGCTCGGTGGCGGCCTCAGCAGGCGTCGTCGGTGAGACCAGGGTCGCGGTGCGGAGTTGCGGCGGTGCCCTCTGCGGTGCCGTCGGGACACGGAGTCGGCAGCGGCGTCGTCGACGTCGTCGAGTTGCTTTTCTTCTGTTGCAGCACAAAACACACAGTCCCCAGTGCTGAGGGCAGAAGAACTTGAAGTCTTTGCTGTTCCTGAGACTTCTTGAACAGGGGGCAAGCTCTACCTCAAGCCCTTGGAGACACTCACAAAGTAGATTGCAGAAAGTTCAGTTCCAGTCCTTTCACTGCCCAAGACAGAAGCAGCCACTGCAGGCCAACACAGCAAAGCACACAGCAAAGTGGTAGTTCCTCCTCACAGCTTCTCCAGCTCTTCTTCTTGGCAGTCTTCTTGATCCAAAAGAGTTCTCTTGAAGTCTTTTCTATCCCTGAGACTTCCAACAGGAGGCAAGCTCTACTTCAAGCTCTTGGAGAAAACTCTAACAGCAGGATGATGAAAGCACAGTCCAGTCCTTTCCCTACCAAAGACAGAAGCAACCACTGCAGGCCAACCCCACAACACGCAGCATAGGGGCAGTACTCCTCCTCCAGCTTTCCCGGTCCTTCTTCATGGCAGGTTCCTTAGTTCAGAAGTAATCTAAAGTTCTGGGGTTTGGGTCCTCCTTTTTATCCTCAATTTCTCTTTGTTCCCTGAAGGCAGAGAGGCCTTTGCCTAGTCCAAACCAGTTCTGGTCAGTCCTGGAGCACTTCGTTGACAAGACTCCTTCTTTCCTTTCACAGTGCAGGCCAGGGACATCAGACGCACCACAGGAGGTGGAGCCAGCATTGTGGAGGGAAGGCCCAGCCCTATTCAGGTCCTAGGTGCAACTCCTCCCACCCATCTACATGTAGATCTGGCTATTCAGCCCTGTGCTGACTCACCCTGTCTCCTGGCATCCCCCAGCCCCTGTCACTCACACTCCAGACAAGGAATACACAACCTAGCAGAGGCAGGCTTGGATGGTTAGACAAGAAAATACCCACTTTCTAAAAGTGGTATTTTCAAACACAGAATGTTAAAACCAACTTCACTAAAAGATGCATTTTATCATTCTGAGTCCAGGCATACTAAACTCGAATTTCTACCATGTTCCCTGGGTCAGTTAGGATTATAAGCTGTAATAATCAAAACTGCCCATTCTGGCCTATGGGGAACAGGTAGCCTTGCAATAGTGAAAAACAAAATAGGCTGTAATTCACTATCAGGACATGCCACACACACCAGGGCATGTCCTACCTTTCACATACAATGCACCCTGCCCACAGGGGTACCTTGGGCCTACCTTAGGGGTGACTAACATGTAGAAAAGGGAAGGTTTAGGGACTTGCAAGTGTGTGCACTTGCCAAGTCGACATGGCAGCCCCAGGCTGCGCACAGGCTCTGCAATGGCAGGCCAGAGTTACACTTTACGGGCTGTTTGCGTGGGTGGCACAATACAGTGCTGCAGCCCACCAACAGCATTTGATCTATAGGCCCTGGCACTCTCAGTGCACTTTACAAGGGACTGACACATAAATCAAATAGGCCAATCATGGAAACACCAATCCATAACACACTTTACACAGAGAGCATATGCACTTTAGCACTGATTAGCAGTGGTAAAGTGCCCAGAGTCCTAAAACCAACACACACAGGGTCAAAAACAGGAGGCCAAAAAGCAAAAAGTCTGGGGGTAAACCCGCTGAAAAAGCCAAGTCTAACACGCACACACAGAGATAACCCAATCCTCTGGTTGTGAACTACATTACCTTTCACATCAGCATCAGAAATTTGGTTCTGTTCTTGGTATTAGGCAGAAATGAGAGAGAAATGTCTCACACACTGCTGCCATCACACTCACTGCTTTGCTGTAGTGTTCGGTCCTGACAAAGATCACAAGGTGAAGCTTGGTAGGAGCCAAGAATGTTCAGAGCTCACAATTAAGAGCATCCCATGCCTTAATGAGTCAGTCTTACCTCCTCAACCTCTGGACAGACTAAATGGTTGAATCTCATATTAAATATGATTGCATATAATGACTTCAAACAGGCCAAGATCTTTCAGGTAACCAGCTGAAATGCTATTAAATGCTATTGCTAAGTCTTCCTTCTTAAGTTCCAACTGAACAGAATGTATCAAAACCTGCAACGGATTGGGAAGGCGGCAGTCTGGCATTGGTCGATGGGCAGATGCCTTAGGGTCACCTGTGGGCCGGTTTTTGTTAGGAGCTCTGTCAACTGGCCCACAGAGCCTTACTGTCTCTTCCCAGCCGGGCCACTGTAATGTGGGGCCAACATCATGGTCAGGCAGGCTCGGAGGAGGTAGCTTGCAGCAACGTCGCTTGCCCAATATTGTTTTGGCTGCTGCAGACTTTATCTTGGCCTCCATGGGTCCGGCGCAGACGCCAATGAGCAGTGTCCCACTCCGCTGCCGTGCTGTTAAATTGAGGAGCCTGGCTGGGGCAGGTTATGTGGCCGTTGGGCCATCATCACCTCGGCTCCCCTGGAGCAGCAGCAGCTCTGTGCTTTTCTTCACCCCTCCCCTGCCAGGCCATCGCCCTGTGGCTACAGTTGGCAGGGGAGAGGGAAGAGTAAGTGAAGCGGCCTTGCGGAGGGCCTGTTGTTGGCACCTCAGCTCCAGAGTCTTTTAGGCCTTGATAGAGGGGGGTGTGTGTTTACATAGGCCTCGCTGTGAGGCAACATTCCCAGGGAGGAAAATTGAGAGGATATAATGTTAGGGTCAGAACTGCCGAATTTAGAATTATGAAAATAGGTTCCAGTCCCAGCCTCAGCTAAACATCCTGTGATTCTGGGCAAATGACTTAACTGCCCAAGGCCTACAAAAAAATGAATTTGATCTTCTGTAATGTGACAGGTACTCATAAAATCGCTGCCCTTGGGCCGAGTTCACGCTATATAAAACTACAATTAAAAAATAACCTTCTGTTTGCTTATGTTTTAAGAGTCTGCAAAGGCTGGAACATAATGATGAAACAGGATTCTTTAAAACAATAATAAAAACGTCTGTATTCCTTCTTATCATGGCTTTTCTGCCTTTGTTTAGTTTTATCTGTCAGGGATCATTAAAGCAGCTTTAAACCACATTTTAAACTGCGTTCATTTTATGTTTACTGTTTCAAGTACATATTGATCAGAGGAGAAAATACCACCTTTAGGTGATTTTCTTCATTTCTCTACCGTCCAGGACATTAAAATACCAGTAATGCCGGTTAAAAAAATGGCCTGGTGGCAAATATAGTCACATCAGGAGTTGTGGCCTTTGGGCCACTTTATTTCCACTCGCCCGTCCCGCCAAAATGTAGTGCTTTTAGTTTTCGCCAATGTTTCTGGCTCTATAAGCTTTAAAATACATACTGAGACAATCCAAATGCTGTTTCACAAACGGGCGTGATCCATAAATGTGGGTCACTTTTTTGGGGGTGCCCGGGTCGAATTGTGATCCCAATCCGGCCCTGATCATAACACAAAGCCCTGAACGCGTCTATCCTCCCACTAGAACCTGGCGTGGCAGGAAAGGGATTTGCAGATGTCACTTAAGAGCTCCCTGTGCTTTATTTCTCTGAGAACGACAGAACACGGATTAATTTGCAACCTTGGCATTCAGTCTCAGCATTACATGGAGAGGAAGCATTTCACGTGAAAATTAAACATTAGAAAAAGGCTTAGTAAAAATCAAACTTAAAAAAAAGAAAAAGGCTTAGTACTTCCTGTGGAAAAAAATAACCTCAATCAATCAATCAATCAATACCAGCTTTATTCGATTTTTGTAGATAAAATCATAAAAGCAAACAGTTTAAGACAGCAGAATTACATAGTAAAAAGTACACCAGGTGCTTTTAGAATGAGTTACTCAGGAATACAATGATTAATTCCACCAGTAGTTTACAAATTCATTTGGTCCTCTCCAGTGAATTTCATATAATAATTCTCTTCCTGTAGTTGACAATGCTTTACAAAAAAGATGCTATCGACTTTGCGAAACATTCATTATCTAAAAATTGCAATGCTAAAAACGCTGGCCTACATTGTCTCAATCCTAACAATCGTAAAACAGGTAAAATCCATCTTTTTCTTTGCGTTACATAAAATTTACAGAATAAAACCGCATGCATAGTTGTTTGTTGAGATTGTTTATCACAAGGGCAACTACTTAATATTGGAGACCAATCATTTGGTTCAGGAAAACTTATCAGCCGATGATAAAGACCGAATCTAGAACGGGTTAAAACAAATCGGTCGAACCCACTTAATGTGAAATTTAGATACATATGTGTGTCATAAGTAGTAAGTATAAGTTGATTAGATTGTACCGATGGCTTAACTGCCTCGGTGGCAAATCTATTTGCCTCCATGTGTGTCAAACAACATTTTTTAAGGTGCTTTCTGGTAACAGAATGTAAAATTCCAGGATTATTGAAATATTCAAAGTGGCCCAGATCATTCATAATTTTTTAAATATAATTCAGCCATGGGATCTCCAAAGCCCGATCTAACGTAAGGCTATCTTTCAATATATCATGATTAAAAATGTTTTTGGGGGAAGTCCAGATCCTATGCCACAACAGAACTGGTTGAATTTTTATTAAATCTGAAATATAGGGCAATCCTAGTTCTGAGTGGCATACATAGGTGGAAGTACTATCTGGAACCGCCAAAAGATATTTTAAAAAGGCATTCTCCACTTGTTGAATAGATTTAATATCCCGGTAACCCCACACACCCGCACCATACATTGCTATGCTAGTACATTTTGCCCTATATATTTGTAGAAGCTCCACTGGTGGTTTTCTACCCAGCTTTCTTGCAAAATTGGCCAAGGCCGCAGTGACTTTCATAAAAAGCAGGCTCCTATTTTTTACTGCCTGGTACCATGTCCCCTTGTTGTCAAATAAAATACCTAAATACGGAAAAGTAATAGTAGGTTCCACCTTTGTATTACCAATAAAAATGCCCCTGCACCTAGAACTATTTTTGCTGCACTTCATTACAAAAGTTTTAGTAATGTTAACGCGAAGACCCAGCTTCTCCATGTACCTGGTGTAACTGGTGAGTACCCTTTGGAGGCCTAATTGAGTGCGGGCCATCAGCACTGCGTCGTCCGCGTACAAGAGGGCGGGTATAGGACGTTTATTTATTTGTGGTAAGTCCTGGCACTCCTCTATCAGAATTTGTTCCAGGCCGATGTCACTTAAGAGCGCCCTGTGCTTTATTTCTCTGAGAACGGCAGAACACGGATTAATTTGCAACCTTGGCATTCAGTCTCAGCATTACATGGAGAGGAAGCATTTCACGTGAAAATTAAACATTAGAAAAAGGCTTAGTAAAAATCAAACCTAAAAAAAAGAAAAAGGCTTAGTACTTCCTGTGGAAAAAATAACCTTCTCAAAATAAAAGTACGTTTCAGTTTTGCCTTCCACGACTAACAAATCCAGAAAGATACATTCATGACGAGAACACGGAAATAGATGTTCTAACACCAGCTTTATTTCGAAACATTCTGGAGGCCAGAGCACTCATTGCAATGTAGTTTTGGTCAAATTGCCCCTTTTAATTAAACTTATATGAGCCTTGTCCACAACGTATCCATGCTTGTTGCTATAGGAACCTCTTTCTGTATCAGTCACAGGGCCGGTGTGTTTATATATGTAATTTATATCTAACTTTTCTTCTCCTAGCGAGTTTACTGCCACCTAGAAATCCCCTCCACAAATTGTGTTATTCTGCCACCCACCCCCTCAAAATCACACTCCTTTCTAACAGACTGACACACTGACCCACAGCAGACATAACCTTCAACAAATATGTTTCCATCCTCACTCCCAAAATGTGCACTCCTTTCCCCAGTTTCTACCCACCCAATGTCATCGGCCAGGCTGGAAACCAACATCAGTCCTGGCAAAAATGTTCAAACCAGCCCCACATTGCTGGAAGCTGTGACTAGAATGGGGCCATGGGGGCATGATTGGTGTACAGCAGTCTTTCCTGCTCTCAATCAGCCCCCAATCTCCAGCTCACTGAGGGAAATGAGAGAGGCAGAAAGTCCAGTCCGGCTCTGTTTGTGGAATCCTGTCAACTCCTCGCTGACCTCTTGGTGTGGCCTGTTAGTGCCCTCGGGTGCCTGTGCTTCTCTGCACACCCTCAGTGGTCATCCCTGTGCTCAAGTAACTTCTGCTTTTGCATACATCAACAGACGGGAGAGCACCAGTACAATAACATGGGAATATAATTTAGTAACCAGTATACATGAAACACTTATACGGTTGTTATGCTGGATTTATCTGTTACTGACTCAAAAAGACCAGCATTAGGTTACAATGCCAGTTTTTTGTTGTTGTTTTTTTTAAATTTTTCAAAAAACCTTTATTGAGGAAACGTTGCACGGCACACTTACAAGACTCCATCTTTGCAATGAATGAAACACAGCACGACAATACATAACAGTCAAGGCCATCATAACCATTATGGCACAGTGGATGCAGAGGCAAGAAACAATCACCTGTAAGCACAGTGGGGGTGAAAGATATGGTGGAAAAGAGCGTCATCGGTGGGGCAAAGAGACAGGGGGTGCGAGAGAAAGGAGGACAAGAGCAACAAGGGGACCGCTCATGGACCAGTAGTAGGGGCCATCGCAGGTGGGACTCCGGCAGGGAGCGCGGGAGCGATCACAGGGCGCTGCGGGTCGCGGCCTGAAAGGTAAGTAACGAGCGGGCCCCAGATGTCAATGGGTCGGGACCGGGCTGGCTGGAGGTCCCAGAACTCAGCCAGAAGAATTTGGCAGCGAGAAGCGTCCTCAAGCCAGTGGGCAACCTTGGGCGCCGGCCTGCGGCCCCAACACATGGAGACCCTGCGCCTCGCGAGGACCAGCAGCATGGCAGTCAGTCGACGAGTAGCGTCCGGGCAAACCTTTACAAAACCCAAGAGGCAGAGCAGAGGGTTGGGCTGAACCGGAGACGAAGTGATTGCGGAAATTGCAGTGCATACCTCACGCCAATATGCCGCGACCCGGGGACACAGCCAGGCAAGATGAGCGAAGTCGGCCGCGGGCGCCGAACAGCGTAGGCATCTGTCACTGGCAGTCAGTTCAAGCCTGTGGAGTTGGGCAGGAGTCCGATACAGCCGATGGAGATACTTGAAATGAATAAGGTGCAAGCGGTAATTTGGGGAGAGGCGTTTAGTTTGATTGCAACAGTATAACCAGTCGGCCTCGGAGATCTCGGCTCCCAGATCTGCGCCCCATGCGATGCGCGCTCGGTCAGCAGAGATAGGAGAAGCAGCCAGCGTGTGTGCGTAGAGTTTTGTGACCAGCTTTTTAGGTGAAGAGGATATGTACATAAGGTCGAAAGAGGCCATCGAAGGGGGAGGCTGAGGAAATGTGGGGTGAAGCTTCCTGCAAATAGCTCTGAGTTGGTAAAATAACAGAGTAGCCATGGGGCCAGAATCAGCGGCTAGAGAGAAGAAGGCGTCCCCAGGGTAGAGGTCCGAGACGGTGGTAAGGCCCAGACGAGCAGCGTGAGCGATCATCCCGGAGGAATGGAAAGGAGGAAAGGCAGGGTGATGCGCGAGTGGCATGTTGTTCGCAGAGAGAAAGGCAGAACCAGAGAATTTACGAAGTCCCTCCCAAGCCCAGCGCAGGGTCTCGACTGTGTCGATTTCAGAGCGCCAAAGTTTCGCCGGAGCGAATAGGGCCTTCGTGAGCGGCCACGGGGCAGCGAGGTCGGCCTCCACCGCGACGTGAGGTTGAAACGGAGTGGGATGGAGCCAAACATGTAGGAAACTGGCTTGAGCACTGAGAGCATAAAGTTTGAAATCTGGGGCGCCAAGCCCGCCGCGCGACATCGGAAGAGTGAGGATACTATAAGCGATAAGGGGTTGCCGACCTGCCCAGATTAAGGTGATAAGCAGGTAACGGATCCTGCGAAAGAAGTGCGCGGTTAGAGGAATGGGAACGTTTACAAATAAATATAAAAACTTTGGAAGCACCACCATTTTAGTAATAGCGATGCGCCCAGCTAGGGAGAGTGGCAGCCGGTTCCACAGGGGAATTTTAGACTCGAGCCAGTCCACGGCGCGACCATAGTTAGCCTTCCAAAGCACATCGACGTCCCTGCTCAACCAGATGCCCAAATACCGAGTGGGTTCCGACGCCCACACAAAGGGATAGTCAGGGGCAAATGGAGTTGTAGCATCTGTAAGAGGAAACAGTACAGACTTGTTCCAGTTGACCTGGATTCCGGAATAGCCGCCGAAGCGAATTACCTCGCAGACCAGGGGGCTAAGGTTCTCCTGCGGGTGGCGGACGTAAAGAGTAATGTCATCCGCATACATAGAGATTAGCAGAGCGCGAGCCGCAAAACCGAGACCTCTCTGGGTATGGTGCTGCCGTAGACGAGCCGCGAGGGGCTCCATGGCCACGGCAAAGAGCATGGGGGACAGCGGACACCCCTGCCGAGTACCGCGCCCGATAGGGATGGGCTCGGATACCTGTCCATTAATGCGGAGACGGGCAGAGGAAAGAGTATAGAGAAGCCGAACCTTGTGCAAGAAAACCGGGCTGAAGCCCAACCGCTGGAGGAGATAAAACAGAAAAGGCCATTCCAAGGTGTCAAAGGCCTTAGTGGCATCAAGAAGAGCGGCCACTGCCGGAAGTGTGGGGTTAATTTGATGGAGGACAGAGAAAATGGTCAGGAGGTTGTGAGAGGTCGCATGGCCAGGAATAAAACCGGACTAATCTGGGCGAGCAACAAGCGGCATGAGAGGTAGGAGACGAGAGGCGAGCAGTTTGGCGAAGAGTTTATTATCTGTATTAATAAGGGACATAGGATGATATGAGTCTCGCCGCTCGGGTGGTTTATCCGGTTTTAGGAGCAAGGTCAGTACCGCCTCACGCAGCGATGAGGGGAACAAGCCTGTTTCGAACGATTCGTTATACATGGAAGCTAAATGAGGAACCAGGAGTGGGGCGAAAGCTTTATAAAAGGCGGCCGGCAGGCCGTCCGAACCGAGAGCCTTGTCACCAGGCATGCTGTTTATAGCCGCGAGAATCTCATCTTTGGAAAAGGGTTCGTCGAGATATTCCCGGTGGAGTCACCAAGCCAGAGAAGCTGAAGGGTGTCGAAATATTGGTCGAGTACGTCACGCGAGGGCTCCGACCCGGCCGTATGAGAGCTGGGCGTAGAAAGAAGTGAAGCGCGTCTTGATTTCCTCAGGGAAACGGTACGATCGGGGCCGCCGTCCTGAAGGGCAGTAATGTAAGACGCCGCACGTGGCTGGCGTAGGAGGTTGGCAAGAGTCCTGCCAGGACGAACACCCTCACCGAAGCGGCGTGCCCTTGCCTCCCTGCCTAGAAACGCAAGTTCCCTGCCGGCCTCATCAGCGAAGTCAGTGAGCTTCCCCCGCAGCTGGGCAAGCGTGTCGGGGCAGGGGTCCAGAGCATGAGAGGCTTCAAGCTCCTTGATTTCCCCCTCCAGCCTGTCAAGAGTCCCGTGAATGGAGCGGAGAACGCCATGTTGCTTGGAGATACATTCCCCGCGGATGACCGCTTTAAACCCCTCCCAAAGCGTGGATGGGGAGTCCACGGTGCCCACGTTGAGCTCGAAATAGTTCAAGATTGCGGTGTGTATTTCTGCACTAAAGACCGAATCGCGCAGCGCGTTTGGAGGGAGCCGCCAGGAAAAAGCACAGCGAGGAGAGTGTGGGAGACGGAGGCAGAGGCAAACAGGAGCATGATCAGAGAGAGTATGTGCCATATGATCAACGGAGGTGAGCCATACCAAGGCGTCCGGAGTGGTGATCCACATGTCAAGACGGGACCAGCAGCCACGAGAACCAGCGACACAGGTGCCCTCCTGTAAAGCAGGGTGAGCATGACGCCACACATCGTACAGGAAGTTGTCCGAGAGAAGGGATTGGAGGAGTGAAACCGCACGCGGGTGAGAAGCGTGCGTGCCGGACCAGTCCAGAGCAGCGGAAAGTGTTACGTTGAAATCCCCCCCCCAAAGGAGCGCGGCAGGACCAAAGGTGGAGATGTGGTGCCAGACTTGCGCAAAGAAATCAGGATCGTCGCAGTTTGGGCCATATATCGCAGCAAGCGTACAGGGTTGGGCACGAAGGGTGCCATGAAGGATAACATAACGCCCCCCAGGATCAATATGCACTTGAGAGGTCCGCCAGGGGAGCCCCCTGCGTATCAGAATGGAAACCCCATGAGAGTAGTTAGAGTAGAAGGAGGAGTGGGTTTCGCCCCAGTGTCTGGAAAGGAGTCTGGAGGAAGTGGCTGGTAGCAAAAGGGTCTCCTGTAAAAAGCAAATGTCCACCTTGTGCCGAGTGAGGTGAGCGTGGACTAGTCGCGCCTTACGATGATCGTTCAAACCACGGACATTCCATGTCCACAATGCAGTGTCAGTCATAGCACTGTGTCTTGCGGTGGAAAAACGAGAAAGAGGCAAGAAAGAGTGTAGGTCGCGTGCAAGTGCTGTGCGCAGTGCAATTGGCAAGGAGGAGAAATGGCAGTGCATTTACAATGGAATCACATTGAAATAGTGCAGCCATAGATACAACAAATGCCGCAGAAGGTGGCAACAAACCCAACAATACAAACCCCCCAGCAAAGAAGTGAAACATAGAGGGGAGGAAGCATGGCCGGAAAAGGCTCGGTACGCGAGCCGGTGCTGCGAGGAGTAGCGTTGCCTCGGAGAGAGGGCGCAGAGCACAGGCCTCAGACCTCCAACCACCCGAGACCTCCCCCAAAACAAAAAACCCAGACAATTCCCCCCACCGCCCTCCCACTCCAACCCCCCAATCAGGCTGAGATACCCCCCCCTACCCACCCCAGGGGCCCACAACTAGGAAGGGAAAAGTCTGTGTCCGAGATGGGAATGATCCCGTGGGGGCATGGCAGCGCTCAGCATACACCCCTGCCAAGGAGAAAGGGTGGCTAAGCCGTTGGAAGTAGCAGACAACAAGAAGTAGTTAACAGGAGATGTAGCACACCATGCCAACCGCAAAGAGGATATAGCAGAGGAGCCAGAAAGTCAACGTTGGATCTGGATTCAACATGCAGACAGAAAGGCCAAAAAGCGAAATGTCCGAAGGAAGAGTACACATACAACAAGGCCATCCATCAACTCAGTCATTATCACTAAGGTGGGCTTCAGCGGCATCCTGTGAGCTGGAGGGCGGAGAGCGATGTGACCTGTCCAATTTTTTGGCAAACGCCATCGCCTCTCTGTGGTCCGCAAAAATTAGGGTCTAGGTTCCTTGTTTGACGCGTAGCTTCGCGGGGTACGCCAGCGAGTATGAGATCTCGTGCTTCTGTAGGAGTCTTTTCGCTGGAAGGAACTCGCGGCGGGCCGCCTGAACCGCAGTGGTGTAATCCGGATAGAACGACAGTGAGTTACCCTGATGGCGGATATCTCCCTTCTCTCTGGCGGCACGCAGGATGGCGTCACGGTCCCGAAAGTTCAAGATTTTTGCTATGAGGGGGCGGGCCGGCAGGCCAGGGCCCGGACAAGGGCCGAGAGAGCGGTGGGCCCACTCAAAAATGAAGTCTGGGGAAAGGATGTCACGAAAGAGCTCACGGACCAGCTGTTCCACATAGTCTTCCATGCGGGAGATATTGGTGGACTCAGGTACTCCTGTGATGCGGAGGTTGCTCCTCCGGGAGCGCGCCTCCAAATCTTCGTTCTTACTCCGGATGAGATCCAGTACTTTGTCCATCTGCAGCAGTTTCTGCCGGTCCCGGGTGGTGGCATCCTCCGCATCCGACACCCTGGTCGCCACGTGTAAGAGGCGGGCATTGTGAGAATCGACACGAGCCTTCACAGTGTCCAGGCGAGTCGATAGCTGGTCCAGCTGAGCCGCAATGTTGGTCACAGTGGATTTGACGTCAAGCATGATGGCCTTTAAGTCGTCCTCACGGGACGCCGCCATGTCGGAGGGGACCCCCCCGTCGGCACCCGTATCGTCCTGACGCGTCTGGCGACGTTGCTCAAAAGCGATTTTAGGCTGCTTGGGGTCGGTCCTCCCCATGTCTGGCGGAGCAGTCTAGCAGCAGCTCGGGGGCGGCTGCGACCGGTGGTGAGCACTGCACTCGTAGAAGGCGGAGCAGCGGTAGGCAGAGCGGAGGATCAGGACCGGCAGGCGGCGGGGGCAGCCGGCAAAGGCCACACACCGCAAAACCGGTTTTAACACGTCGTGTAGGCCCACAGTGGCAGACCCAGCTCCGTGAGGTAGAAGCAAGTGAGGATAGAGCGCGTCAGCCCTGGCGGGGAGGCCGCGAGGACCAGCCAATGCCTGTAGGCCAGACCGCCAACCGGCCAAGCAATGCGCTGGTCGCCCAGGAGTAGGAGGGTGAAGCACGTCGCTCCAGTCAGGGGTGCTGGCAGAGGATCCGGAGGCCAGCGTGGGCAAAGGCGCCAAAGGTACAGAATGGCAGGCCCTCGCAGCGCAGCACCCGGGTAGTGAGCCCCCAGGAGGGAGCAGGTCCCAGGTCAGAAGAGCGACGGCCCACGGGCATCCGGCGGCCCCGAGAGCAGGGCCCAGCAGAGAGCAGAGGGTTAGCACCAGCCGTAAGTCCCAGAGCTGGAGCAGGGCGGGGATAAATCAGCTGGAGGCACACCGGGCCGGTGCGGCGGCGCAGGAGGCCAGCGAGGCACCGCAGCAGTGGTGGATGGCAGCTCAATGCAGGGCGGGCGCCCAGCGCCCCGGGCAGCAGGAGACAGCGCACCCCCGGAGTGCGTCGGACCACCGCCGCCGCCCGGGATGGGAGGGCAAGGCAGCCGGTTGGTCGCAGCAGCGGCAGTCCTCAGGGGCCCGGCAGGCTGCAGCGGGAGGGGGGCGGCGCGCAGCGAGGAGTCAAGGGGGGCGCGCCGTCCGCGCCGCCCGGCCCGATAGAACGAGACTCAAGCAGCGGGCGCCAAGGATGAGAGTGCGGCACCCGCAGACAAGCAGACCAGGCCGGACGGTACGACACCGCGAGCCCCCAAACCCGCCGCAGCGCGCCCCCACAGCTACAGCACCTACCAGCTGGAGTCCAGGAGCGCCGGCATCCGGGTACAGCAATCGTGACCAGCTGCCAGGAGAGCACACACGATCAGCCTCGGGACGTCCGGGACGGCCGCGCCAGCACCGGGCCGCAGGCTCAGGGCCCACGCGGAGGCGGATCTCAGACCCACGGCGTCGCCGAAGGACGGGAGTGCGATCAATCTGTGCCCCTGAAGCAGGTGAGTGGCTGTGGCACGGTTGAGAGCAGCGATGAACACTGTGTCCGCAGGATTCTGAACGGATAAAAGGCTTAGCCGGCAGAGCCCACTCAGAGTGCGGCCATCTTGCAGCCGGCCAAGCCACGCCCCCGGTTACAATGCCAGTTACATTGATTACAGCCGACACGTGTTTCGTTTTAAAAGACTTTCTCAAAGCCTTGGGATTAATGTCCAAGTGTGGATCTATTGTTTCAATGATGGAGTAACTGGTCTGTCTTGAAAATAGATGTATGGAACACATGGTTTATGGTAGTCGTAAGTTGAATGGGTACGTCTGTACCGGTCACTTAGAAAATGCTAAGAGACAAAGTGCGCTGTGGCTCAAGTAAGGAAATTTATAGGTGTAGGATGTATTCACATCTATTCGGTCTATGGTAAACTGAAAAAGAGCAAGTCGGCGACCAACACCAACCAAACGTTTGCCACAATGGAACAGGCCACCTGACCAGCTCTTTTTCAGCTTGCAGACCCGCCCAATCAGCTTATTACTATCATATATCATTTGCTCAATGCATCTATTTTCAAGACAAACCAGTTTCTTCATCAACCTTGCAGGATTAAATGGAAATACAAGAAATCAAACGGACAGCTGTTATCCGTTCTCCTTCGAGCTCATGGTCTCAAATCTCCTCAGCTTCCATCAAAATCGATGCTTCATTTCTTTGACACTCATCCCTATCTATTTGCCTTCCAACGCAGCCCTGTGTTCTTTACTTTTTTGAAAAAATCTCTATCTGAGGACAAATGCAATGCAGCCATCCCTTTCTCTTTTAAAACTCCTTTACCTTCTTCTTCTGCTTATAGGGCACATACCTGCGTCCCCACCTATTCACAGTTTCAAGCATCTGCCCCGTCCCCTCTCATTTCTGTAGTAATTGTAATTGCATTTATATAGCGCTTACTACCCCTGATGAGGCTCTGATGCGCTGTATGGTGACTGACAAGCTACTCCAGAACCCAAGGTTAGTGATTAATCCAATGGTTATAGTTAATTATTGTGATTAGTCATGCACGCTCAAGTTTTACTCTAGTTACTTTGTGATAGTTCATATTAATGCCACTTAGGTGTGATCATTAGTGTGGGCTATCTGGTTTCAGGTGAATGGTTGGTGAGATAGATAGGCTGTTGGGGATTCGATTGTGCTAAGTTGCAGGGAAACACTTTTAAAGAAGTAGATGTTGTGATCTATGAAATGAGGTGTGAGCCAATTGCAGAATTACAATAAGAGAGACTGAGGCAGACAGGCATGAGACTGAGAGGAGGCTATACTCAGAAGTACATTGTGTCAATATGTTTTATTTGTCTATGATACCCTTTGGGATGAATAGGCCACGTTACAACGCATGCAATACATCGCATGCCATTACAACGCGGTCATTACAACGACTGCGTTGTTACATCGCATACCATTACAACGCAAGTCGTTACAACGACTTGCTGTAGGGGAGGTGCTGGATATTGGAATAGTATAATTTACTATTCCAACTCCAGTCTGTGCAACAGTAGGGAAGGTGTTGGATTTTAAATCCGACACCTTCTGCCCCCTACAGCAAGTCATTGTAACGACTTGCGTTGTAATGGTATGCGATGTAACAACGCGGTCGTTGTAATGACCGTGTTGTAATGGCATGCGATGTATCGCATGCGTTGTAAACGATGTTTTCCCTGTGGGATATTTATGGGAGAAAAGACTTACTCCATCTCGTATGAAATCAACGTCACAGGGTTGAAATGAGTCATGAGATGAGGAGTTCTTGGAACCTGTTCTCCTTTTTGATAATCAGAACCAAACCAGAAATAAAAATGTGCAGTGAGAAATAGTGATATACAACCTCAGTCAGCAGTCTCCACACAGAGGATCACGTAAAAAGGGGTTTGTGCCTCATAGACTAGAATTCTGTGGCTATTACTGCCATTCACCAGATAGTCTGGTGTGTGTGTACCAGCAGAGTATATACACCTGATAAATGACAATGAAAAATATGGCGAGCCTACAGTGGGGCTCGTACGTTGTCGAGTTCACTAGATGTAAAACTAGGGTTACTGAAGAATTGAGTGGCTGTGGTCTAGACAATCGCACTTCCTTGCTGATCCATGTGTGGGGTTAAGTGTGGGTAAGCACTATTGTAAAATGTGTGGTGCTGCTGTCTTGGCATCAGACACCCTGCCACTCACAGGGTGTAGGTAGACAGTAATCCCTAGGGTTTCCTACGCATCAATTACATATGAGTCGATACCAAAGCACTCCTACTTTAGCAATCACAAATATTAAAGTCTACAATGTAAGGTTCGTCAATGGCGACTTTTTCAAGGATGAAAATTAAAAAAACTAGGTATGGTAATTCTGTCCAAAATGTGTCCGTGTAGTAGCATAGAGAAACAGCAGTTTCTGTGTTCGAACCAAAACCTTGCCCGCAAGCCGCATAGGTGGGAGCGTACCAAGGTCTCCTACCTTTGAATACTTTCTGGCAGCACTTATTATTGCATAATGTCTACTGGCATATCCACTCGCCGCATTTACATACGGTTCACATTTCACATGCATAATACTATTGTTTTTTTATGCTGCTACACACACACATTTTGGACAGAATCACCATACCTAGCTTTTTGAATTTTCAGCCTTGAAAAAGTTGACGTGGGCGAAACACGTGTCAGCTGCCTGATGTTGTAAATGCTAATAGAATATTGGACCAATTGGATACTTCATATGGAATAAATGCGTCCATTTTTTGTTACAGAACCTTACATTGTGAACTTTTGTATTTGTGATTACTGAAGTAGGAGTGCTTTGGTATCGACTCATATATATTTAAAACTAGGGTCAGTCTGAAAAAGAAAAATTGGAGGCGTGGCCAAGAAGGGTATGGAGTGAGATATACACTGTCTCGTCTCCGGATCCCTGTGGGGCCCTTACACCTCTGAAAGCACCCTCCCTACCTGCCTCGCCTCTCCTTGTCTAGAGGACCAACCGGGAGCCTTCTGTGAGTGATTGTGGGTCAAGCATCCCGGCTGGAGGCACTTCAGGAGAGGCACTAGGTCTCGGCGCGGAGAGGAGCTAAAAAAACTATGGGTTTAGGTCCAGATTTCTGTACTGGGGTGAATGTTTGACATTGTTCAACATTCTGTCCATCGATTGTTCTTTTTGCATTTGTCACCCGGAGTGCGACGAGTATGCCCAGACGTGGATCCCGTTCTCTCCATGCCACTGGAGGCAAGCTAACCTGGCTGATGAGGGGTGAAAACACCGAAACCTGTCCCAGGATGCTTGTTTCCCGTCCAGGGAGGATCTGGCCTGGCAGTTCGGGCTGGACTGTTCCCATGGGGAGCAGGGTCAAGACTGGTTTGCATATGGCTGGGCTTAAACTGTATTGGCATGGGGAGCAAAAAAATGATGGATTTAGGCCCAGATCTCTGTACTGGGGGGAATGTTTGATATTGTTCAACATTCTGTCCATCAATTGTTCTTTTTGCATTTGTCAACCCGAGTGGGACGGGTATGCCCAGACGTAGGTCACGTGCTTTCCATGCCACTGGAGACAAGCTAGCCTGGCTGATGAGGGGTGAAACCCCGAAACCGGCCCCAGGATGCTTGTTTCTGGTCCAGGGAGGACCTGGCCTGGCTGTTTGGGCTGGACTGTTCCCATGGGGAGCAGGTTCAAGACTAATTTGCATATGGCTGGATTTAAACTGGAATGGCATGGGGAGCAAAGAAACTATGGATTTAGGCCCAGATCTCTGTACTGGGGTGAATGTTTGACATTGTTCAACATTCTGTCCATCAATTGTTCTTTTTGCATTTTTCACCCCGAGTGGGACGGGTATGCCCAGTCGTGGGTCCTGTGCTCTCCATGACACTGAAGGCATTAAGCTTTTGCTGTAAGAATTTAAAGGTCACCAAGGATAAGGCGGGCGATTTCTGTAAATGAACATCCTAAGGGGCACTCGTAGTCTAACCCCGCTTAACATTTACGCACCCAATCAAGGCAAGACTCCTACATTCGATGTATACTCAAAGAGTAGCTTGCTGATGTGGTTGGTGACATCCTCGTGGGTGGCGATCTCATTCTTGTGTGGGACCCAGACTTGGACCATAGCACTGCCTCGTACCAGGGCACTGGTGCAATGTCCGCTCAACTAAACGGGAGTTCACAGAGCTGGGGTTGGTGGACGCTTGACGTTATAGACACCCAGACACCAGAGAGTACTCCTTTTACTCCCATCGCCATGCCTCCTATTCCCGTATTGACTATGTATTCCTCACGCACCCTCTCCTCCATGACCCTGAATCGGTTGCCATCTCCTACATCTCAATATCGGATCGTACCCACGTGGAGCTGGTTTAGGCAAATAGCGCGTCCTCTCAGCAGGGTCCCCCGCACTGGCACTTACCCCAGCATTTCCCCAGTGACCCCATGAACATGAAGCAGATACAAAATGCAATTGCAGAACACTTTGAGCTAAACGTCCTTCATGACACACCTCCCCATATAGTCTAGGATTGGTTCAAGGCCTCGATCAGACGTGTGATTTTGTCCATTTCCATCGCCAGAGCGAGGGAATCCCAATTAGTAGAGGCCGGCCTCACAGCAGAGATTAAAGCCCTTGAATGAATTGATCAACTACTCTCACCAGATGCAATAAACATCAGCTTGCGATCCTGTGGGGACAGCTACGAGCTCACAGGACTTATAAAGCAGAGCGTTCCTTCCTAGCCCTAAAGCAGAAATACTGCGAGGGGGAATACAAAGTTGGCCCACTACTGGCTTGTAAATTGCACCATCTACCCTCTAAAACCCACATCTCTAAAATACAGATGGGAGACACAATCTGGGCGAACACCGAAGGGGCCAAACAACAAGCGTTCCATAACCATTTCCAAACTCTTTACACGTGGGACGATTGGGCTCCCATTGATCCTCGTCGTGCAGAAATCCTAGATGCCCCATCACCTTAGGGGAGCTCCAACAGGCCCTCATAGAGCTGCCCATTGAAAAAACTCTGGACCCGATGGGCCCATCATCTTTTAAAGAATGTTCCTCTCCAGCCTCCAAGATTGCATGCTAACACTGTTTAACTCATTCAACCAAGACACTGGTCTCACTCCCACCATGGCGGATGCAGAAATTACCCTTATACCTAAGCCCGGCAAAGATCATGCACTATGTTCCTTATACCACCCCATAGTTCTCATAAACTCAGACACCAAGATCTTCATGAAAATCCTGGCTAATCAGCTTGAATTGCATCTCCCCAGTCTTATCGACCCGGACCAGGTTGGATTAATTCGTAATCGGCAGAGTGCGGATAATATTTGATGGGTTGAGCACTTGGTTGAAAAGTCCTTTTGTCACAACATCCCGGCCTGCCTTCTTTCGCTTGACTCTGAGAATGCATTTGACCGGGTTAGCTGGACCTTTCTCCCCGCAGTTGTGGGCAAGAGCGGCCTAGGCCTGAAATTATAGCCAAAATCATGGCGTCTAATGTAGCCCCGACAGCTTCCATTCGTCTTAACGGTCAGCATTCACCGCCCATCCTACTTACCAGGGGCACCCGTCAGGAATGCCCGCTATCACCCCTGCTCTTCGCCCTGGTAGTCGAGCTTTTAGCCATCACTATCCGCCAAATTGCTGCCATCGCTGGTATCTCTTTTGGCAGTCATTCCCATAAAGTCAGCCTCTTTGTGGACAACCTGTTACTTACTCTCACACAGTTCCTTCCTGCCTTAATGTTTTTGAAGCAGTGTCAGGTTTTAAATAAACATGATGAAATCCTAGCACTGAATCTTACCATAGCCAAGCAGGAACTGCCCATGCTGCAGTCTCTGGGACCCTTCCAATGGGAATCAGGCTCAATACGATACCTAGGCCTTAATATAACCCCCACATTGCATTCCTGGACATAGGCCAACTGGCCAGAGTACCGGTGATTAGCCACTACACACTCATGACTGGGTCATATTAATGTTGTCAAAATGAATGTCCTCCCCAGAATACTTTATCTTTTCCAAGCCCTGCCCACAGCCATTCCCACTGATGCCATCAAGCACTTACAACGGGATACATATACACTTTCATATGGAGAGGTAAACTTTCCAGGATCTCCAACTCCTTGCTAATACTTCCTGGAGATAGGGGGACTGGTCTGCCCTAACTTACTCGAATACTACTGGGTGCCTCATCTCCGCTTCATCTCTGAATGGGTCGTTTGCAAAAGTGACAAACACTGATTTCATATGGAGCACACAGTGGCCTGCCGTCCTTTGTGGGATTTAGCCTGGCTTCCCAAATATGCCCAGCCTAGAAGCACCTACATTGCAACCCCCACCAGAACAGTCCTTGAGATCTGGGATAAGCTTGCGCTCGTGAGCAGCCTCACTACATTACTGTCTCCCAACACACCGATTGCCAAAACCCAGACTTCTCTCCAGCCCTTCAACCCCACACCTTTTACCGTTGGAAAATTGGTGACTGTAGAACACTGCGCAACCTCTTTGCAGGTGGCACCATTAAGCCCTTTGAGCAATGCAGACTAGATTTTAAAATCCTTGAAGCTTCCCACCTTCAATACGGCCAATTGCAACATTGGGCACACCACTCCCTCAATACTCAAGGAGCCATGTGAGCTTACACGCCCTTTGAGAAAGTAGTCAGAGCCTATGATGGATCCAGGTGTCTCATATCTAAAACTTTTCAAGTCATCCAACATTCAGCGCCGCCCTGCATCCACCTGTGCCAAACGCAATGCCACTCTGGCACCTCCGAGGGTATCTCGCAAAAGCAATGGGAAACGACTCTAGCGTGACATTCCTAAGGCGAACAAAAGTATACCTCAAGGAGGAACTGCTTCTAAAATTATGGTACACGACGCCTGCTATATGTTGTCGTTGTGGACTGGCACGAAGCAGCTTCCAACACATTTGGTGGTCTTGCTCCCTTATAACCACATTTTGGAGGAAATCTTTGGGCATATAAAATGCATTGTAGGATACCCAATCCATGCATCCTATCTTACTGTCATATTAGGCATTTGACCCATTACACTTGAGGCTATGACCCATGCACACAGGCAGCTTCTTTATCACATGTTAGTCGCTGCAAAACAGCTCATAGTCCATGCATGGAAGAAACCCACGACCCCACCTAAAGCCCTGTGGTTCACGGGTCTCTGGCATGTGCTTGCAATGGAGCAATTATCCCACTAACTGGCGCACACTGATCAAAAATGCATGTGTGTCTGGCAACCGTTAGTTGACTACCTTTCCTGAATTGAACATACTTGCTTCACTTCATCCAAGCTTACAGCACTACAACTCTTTGAATAAGGGGTTCACTCTTCAGCACGACTGGGACTATTGTACTGGACCTCTGTCCTTCACCCATCCCCTAATATGGTTCTGAGTCGCACCTCCCAGATGGAGTAGTGTAAGCCTGTCCCTCGCGAGATTGTATTATGACCTGGTACCTGTTGACCTTTCTGTTTTGTTGTTATCTGTTCTGGGACATGTCCTTCTTCCAGTTACTCATACTTGTCATGTGTTTTTTACACCAGCGATCTCTAACCAAGTATAGTAACACTCCTGTTGAGCTGCTTGCCAATGTGCTATGCTATGTGAAAGCGTTGTGGCTTTGACTCTGAAACCACGTCTTGTTTTACTTCATGATTCAAACTTTGATAAACAGATTTCTAGCTAAAAAGAAAAACAGCGCACAGTGCTACTGCTTGACAAACCTATGCAGATAACACCCTTCTAAGTTTGAATTCCACTTATGGTTTCTCGATAATGTTATTCTGTTCCAAATGTTTTTGAAATTGTTTATCACTTCTTTCCAGAATTTTACTAGGGTATGTTAGATTTCAAATAGGGTAGTACTGCGCTATATTTGATTTTGGATAGGTCAGTAGTCCATAACGATATGTCTCCATCTGTCTCTTCAAAATGGGGTAGATAATGGCATGTTTTTGCAAGGTCAGGACAGTGCCCTATGCAAGGAAAGCACATCTGACCAGGTTTGTGCTGTCCCCTGCAAGGGTATGCACAAATTGCTTCATATGAGAAGCTAAATAGGTTAGTCAGATTAGGTCATTTTTCTTTTCATTTAAACCAGTCTCAAAAATGACTCCCAGGCTGTACATGTATCCTCCCAGTCCATGCCCAGGGTCTGTTTCAAACCATCTGTTGGAGTCAATATATTCAAAAACCAGACTGTGGCTTGTGGGAAAACCAGTCTCCAGGGATCAGCCAACTCTAAAGTATTTCCTTTGCTATAGCTGTGCTTACCATACTAATGAAGAATTATCATAATTGAAACTAATGATATTCAAAGAATATTCAAGTGTTCAGCATCATGTTTAATTGCAACTACGAGAGACAGATTATGTATCCTTAACTGCTTTAGAGAAAACCACAAATTCAGGGTTTGACCTCAGGCGTATTCAGAAGAACTTTGGCTTGACTAAGAGCTCCTTTCAAATACATAGTTATCCGAGTTCACAGTGTAAGGAGACTGCCCTTGTTCCCTGCGGTAAATGTATTAACTGCTTGAAAATCGGGTCCCTCAAGATACAAAGACCAAAGACTTCCTGCCCGACCAAAGTTCAGACCCAGATGTGGCAACAAGAATCTCGTGATCTTTGAAGGCCACACAAGGTGATGTGACTAAAGGGAAGAGAAAAGAAGCTTTTTGAAACATTTCCAGACTGTTCTTCTCGATGGCCCGATGCTTTAAAAACATGCATCTACACCTGTAGCTTTACACTCAGGGGCGACTCCTCTGCAATGGCGGAGGAGCGTCTCCCCACTGGCTTAGGGCCAGCAGCTAAAAAATAAAATGATATTTTATCATTGTTTTATTTTTCAGCTGCTGGCTCAGTCAGCGTGTGCAGAGATGGTTGGGGCCATGGGAGTGGGGAGCAGGACTGGTTGGTGCACTTCTAAGTGAGCATGTGTGTTTGGCCGGCCGTCTTAGGCCAGCCAAACACACATGCACACTTAGGTTCCTCCAACCCAGCTGTATTAAACAGCCGGGCTGGAGAAACAGCACAGACTCCCTCTGCCTAAGCAGAGCGCCTAACTAACCCGCTCAGGCCAATCCCTGTGCTGCTCTCATAGCATGAGAGCAGCGCTGGGATTGCACAGGGAGTATGTGATGATGTCCTAGTGTCTGCACAGAAAGACCGAGGCGCGAGGCGGCCGCCAGCTTAAGGTAAGTCTTCCTTTTAAAAAAATTATCATTGAACCTCTCCCGCGCTCCCCCTCCCGCGCTCTCCCATGCGCCCCCTCCACCTGCTCCACCACTTTTTGTTTGTTGGGGTCGCCACTGTTTGCACTTATGTTCGGAATGATTTACAAAATTTTGTGACTTGGATTTCGTAATTCGATCCTTAGAGCTGCAGCAGTCGAAGCTTTCCAGCAGTGCTCAAATACATGTCTTTGTACATGGTAAATGTGCAGGGTGTACAATTACACATGTGTGAAAAAATATCAAATGTGCTTTTGCACATGGTGACATTTTCTTCTTTATTTCTTCAAAAGGAAAATCATTTTTAACCTGGATAAACCGCTCCCCTGCACCACACCAATGTTGGTGATGTTTCCTCCCCATTTCCACGCTTGATTCATGTTTACTCCTGCTCTTTAATAAAAGTAAATCTTCAATCGTATACAGGGTGCCTTGTAAATATTTGTGAACAGGGAAAGACTGTGTTGTAGGTCAAACTTGGAATGCATAAGGGAAATTGGTCTGAGAAGTCAGTGTATGGGCTATTTTTAGATCTCGCCTGCTGACAGTGCATGTAGCTACAAGACGTATCATATGCTATAAGGGGCTTGGAGGCCGCCCATTGCTTACCATTAATAAGCTTCGCTGTCTCCTAATTGACCAGCACTTGCCAATGGTATTTCCTGTTCTTTCATTTGGAGCATGGACCAAGTATTGATTGGTTTACTTTGATCAGTGTCCTTCCGCTGTCCATCCACTGCTCGCTGTGATTCATGTACTATTTTATTCTTCCTGTTACTTCTTCCCCTCCCACCCATTGCTTCTTCCCCTCCCACCCCCCACCTGTTGTCCGTTGTTTTTTCCCCTCCAACTCCCGACCCTTGTCCGTGTTGCTTCTTACCCACCCACCCTTGCCCATGTTGCTTTGCTCCCTCCTACACCCACCCTTGTCCATGTTGCTTCCTACCTCCCACCCCCACCCTTCCCTTTTCAGTGTTGCTTCTTCCCTCCCACCCTTCCATTACTTGTGTTGCCTGTTTCCCCACTCCCTCTCATTGTCTGTGTTGCCCGTGTTGCCGATCCCCAAACACCATAACAAAAAAAGTACTATGACACAATCACCGCTAGCTACATCATAGCACTTTTTTCCTAACTTTCTGTTAGTCATGCTTCACAACCACGCTGCTGTACAACATGGCTAAAAGACATTGGCGAATCCAATAGCTTTCACATAGGCAAGGCCTATTGGCTTTGCCAATGCCTGTTTAGGCTGTTTGTGGGTCAGCTTGTAATGTTGATTTCCCTGATATCACCTCGCACATTGCCTGCAACAAGCACAAATGCACGCAGTCCCCCTTTGCAAAACGCAAATACAATCTGTCGTTACAAGTTTAACACGGCCCAAATTTGGCAACACTGATTATCCAGGCATGGACCTTGTGCGTGTGATATCAGCTGTTCACCAGGAGACCGTGTGAAGTGAGCCGATGTCGTGAGACAGTAAATCACACGTTGTGCTCGTTGCCTCGGCATGAACAGGCTTTGTTTTTTAGGTCTCGCCTGGCAATGCAGCGCAAAACGCTGCTCGCTCGGCGAGAGATTTTGTGAGAGAGCATATTTCAGAAGGGGGCTTGAAGCCCCGCCCCTCATTTCCATTGGCTTGCGTCACCGTTTATGCTAAACGGTGGTCTGCCATTGGAAATGGGGTTTTGTAGCCGCTGCCCTTTCGTCTTTTTGTCCGGCCCATCCGGACTGTCTCGTCTGCTTTGCGGCTGTCGCAAAGCACTTTCTTATCTTTATGGGGCCATGTGTTTCTAATTAGCGTGGAGGAGCGCACTGCCCGCGACCTCTCAAAGGAAAAAAAATCTTGGTTTCGTAAAGATTTTTTTCCTTTGAGAGGTGGGGGCAGTGTGCGCCTCCACGCTAATTAGAAACACATGGCCCCATAAAGACAAGAGATCGATGCTTGTTTTTTTTTTTAATGGTGAATAGTCACAGCCAGCTCGTGGCCCCTGCCAACCCTACATCTGCTTTCTTAAACTTCATGCAAATACGAACCACTGCGGGTTGTTTAAGCAGAGCTTTCGGTATAAACACTTTTCATTTTGTGTGCTTGTAGCAGGCTGTTGGTGGCAAGAAGGTTTGGAGGACAATGGGACAAGCTGCCCGCTGGATGGTTGCCTCGCAGTGCGGAGGGGCGGGGGGCTGGACGGCCCTCCTAGGACTGACTGAAGGCTGCCTCGGCGGTGGAACCTCTTTGTGTGCCGGCCTTCTGTGTTTGTGTGCTCAGAGTGTTTGCAGAAGTTTTAAACTGCGCTGTTACTGCGCGTCTCCTCATTTCTGCTGTTTGTTCAATAACGGGGTGCTCAGCAAACATGGTGGGGTGTAGTTCGGTTTGCGCAGTGTAACGTGGCTGTGTAATCATCGCAGTGTAACAGATGCTGTCAGCACTGCCTCTGGTGGGGAAAGAGGATGAGACAGAAGGGAAATTGAGTTGGTAGATGGGAAATTAATCCTATTGTACTCGCAGCTGCAGCCCTAGAAGTAAGTGCTCGCATCCAGTCCTAGAGGTCCCAGCCGCGCGAGGCTCCCAGTGAAGTCTGGGAGCAATGTGGCTTCTCGGTCACACAGACCCTCGGAACCTATGGCCGCGGTAGGGTAAACTCCGCCGTGAGAACGGGGTCTTTGAATGTGTCAGAAGAACTTGGAAGACAAGTGCACCCAGCTATACACATGGTTTATTTTGCAGCAAAAGCAGATTCGATTTTAAACGCGTATCCATTATCATGACCCTATTTTCTATTCTCTATCTCCTCATTTCTACCTTCCTTCTCCATCCCTTCTTCCTTCCTCTTTCAGCAGCGCCTCCCTTACTTCCCCTTCCCACTCCTTATTCTACTTCCCTTCCTTCCCTTCTCCCTTAGTGTCCTTCCTTCCAACAGCACTTGTCTTCTCTCCATTCTCCCCTGCCACTCCATCGAATCTTTTCTCTCTTTCCTTGCACCATTTCTTCTTTTGTTCTTACTTCCTTCCTGCACTTTTCTTTGTTCCTCCCCTCCATTCATGCATCTAGCATCCCTTCCTTTTGACTTTCTTGCCCTCCTATCTGCCACTGCAACAAAGCTTGCAGAAAACCTCTGAACCACACATGTGTGGTGGGTGGTGTGGAACTTGGGCATGGAAGCCTCTAGGGGTGGGTGGCGGTATGTGGTGATGATCGAGTGAGAGAAGAAATCTAACAGCAGTCTCAATTCCCTGTTAATGCGTTGCACCTTCTATATTACATTATGGATAATTACATCACATTGTGTTACATCATAATTCCATCACTAGTGTCGCAGACTCAAGCACGCAGACTATCCTCATGTTTGGCTAAAAAAAAGTGTATTTTTGCTTGTATTTCATACATTTTACTCCACGTGTACATTTTCGATGCAAACAATCTATTTTTCTCCCTCGCTCCTCACTATGGGCCCGATTCACAGAACTAACTTAAGACAAAATCCTAAACTTACTACCATTTTGGTATTCACAGAAGGCACTTACTCATTTTGGTATTCACAGAAGGCACTTACTTACTCATTTTGAGTAACTTACTCATTTTGAGTAACTTACTCATTTGGTATTCACAGAAGGCACTTACTCATTGATGAGTAAGTGCCTTCTGTGAATACCAAAATGAGTAACTCACTCATTTTGAGTAACTTACTCGCTTAGAGTAATTTACTCATTTTGGTATTCACAGAAGGCACTTACTCATCAATGAGTAAGTGCCTTCTGTGAATACCAAATGAGTAAGTTACTCAAAATGAGTAAGTTACTCAAAATGAGTAAGTAAATGCCTTCTGTGAATACCAAAATGAGTAAGTGCCTTCTGTGAATATCAAAATGGTAGTAAGTTTAGGATTTTGTCTTATGTTAATTCTGTGAATCGGGCCCAATATGAGGATGTTTGGAGAACTCGTATTATTCATACACCTTCATGCCACCATTTTTGGTGCAGTGTTACGTGTATATTCCGAGTGGTAAAACGCATTGGGAATGATTGTTTAAACTCGCAAAGTTCTGACGTTTTGGAAAATTCCACAATGCCGCTCCCTACTTCTAACCTAGAAACGCTAAATAATCAAAACTTTTGCCTACTTAAGTTTCACTTCGGTGCGTAGATCTTCCACCTGTAAATGTCACCAGGGTCTGCCGCTTGCAGAGCCAAGTAATTATTTTTGGGTCACCTATAATGTAGGTGCATAAACAAAATTCTGCTATTTGAGCGCATTGGCCAAATTCATTAACCCATTTGCATGATTCGTTCAAGTTAAACAAGAAAACGACTTAATTTTCGAGCGCAAAATCGCTTTTGTGATTCACAGACAACGAATGTATACTTGTAAAAAAAAATCAGTTTACTCATGCATAACATTACCCTGCTATAGTCCAATATTATACATGACCCAAATGCTTTCCGTGGGTTGTGGCTATGGGCCTTCCAGTGTGGGGATGCTGTAAAAAGTGTGTTGATACCCACGCCCTCTCATACTTGTGGTCAGGGCTTTAAGTGGGATGAAAAAACTGGGGGGTCTCTCAAAGGGGCGTGGCCAAGGTAATTAAGGGCGTGGCTTAAAAACACGTAAGCTAAAAATCTGTGCTCACTCAGCATAGTATGCCACCTGACTTGTATTTTGCTGTTTCTGTCATTTCATCCAGATATATGATACAAGTAACATCATACCTACAAGTCAGGACTATTGCCTTTGTCAATGGTTGTTAGTTGCATAAGATAAATAAGCAGCAGCCATGGCTTGTATATCATATTGAAAAAGCTTCCACTTAAAGCCCTGGTGACACCACAACAATGTTGCTGCTCCTGAGTTCTAAAAAGAGAAGGGAAATCCAGAGAGAAAATGACTCTCTCTAAAGGATTTCCCTTTCCCTACAACGCTCTCCTTGCATGTCACGTGTCTGTCACTTTCCTAGTAGGCCACTGGAAGCGAGGAAAACTGCTGGCACGTGATTCAACACTGAGTGAGGCAGGGATTGGAGAAGGTTCTTTTTTGTCCAGCTTGCAACCGAAAGGCTGGCGGGGCTGGGGCACAGTCAACCGCTATGAGGCTGGTAAAGTCAGTCACAAGACAGGACAGTAGACTGACTGGGGCAGGGTCGCTCGTTAAATCCCTAAAAGTGAGGGAAAGTCAGCCACGTGCCTAACTCAACTGCAACAGCGTGACTGAGTTGGGGTTGTGTAATCCTTCCTCCTATCAACCTTCAGAATGATGGTCGGACGGGGAGGGAATCAGTCAGGCTTCAGCCAGGTTTGAACGGGGCCATTCAGACCCAAAGCTTCAGTGTGCCTGTGACTCAGTGTGCCTGCGTGTGTGATCACGTGCTTCGGTGCACCCGTGTGCCTCTATGTATTAGTGAGTCTGTCTCACGGGGTGCATGTGTTTCTCAGCGTGTGCATGCATGTGTGCCGGTTTGTAGTGCGGTTTCTATGTATGTCTGTATGCGGGGGTCAACAGGGGGTAAAAGACATTGTCATTTACAACGCCATTACTTGATTAATGCTTCACGAAGGGAAAAAAAACAATAACATTTTCAATGCCAATAGCTCAAAACAATGTCATTGCGAGACCTATTGCATTGTAAATGCTTGTTCTTTGGAAAGCCAAAGACGTCCAAAACAATTAGATACTATACCTTCTGCTGCACTTTCTCTTGGCACAATTGCAGGCCGCCCCATGACTGGATGCTTGATTAGTTTCAAGAACTCAAAAGAGTTGCTGCCTGAGTCAGGAGTCTGATACGCTGGTTGTTTCTTCTATCAACTGAGCTCCGGCTGCGCAATATGCTGGGGCGGGGAAAACTGGGGACACAGTCTACATTGGTCTGACTCGGGAGAGTCGGGACACCTGATATGACGATTCAACGCCAAGGAGGAACAGGCTAATTTTATTTTTTATGCGATCATTGGTAACGCACTAGCGCTGCACTACTATGATTGGTGGACCCGTCACCAGGCTGTTACGCTATGGCAGGGACCCAGGCAGTTTCTGGCGGTGTGTGTGCCTCATGATAAGGCAGGCGGCTGCGGCGCGGCATCGCATTTTAAAAAGTTTACACACAAGAGAGAACAGCGACTTGCTAGAATTGTTCTAATAACTTCCTTAATGTGCAGATAAACATAGAAACGTCAGGGGGTTGTTGTCATTATACAGTTCTAAAATGAGAGGCGACCACTGTGTGAGTTGGCAGGTATTTCATAGACCCAGCCCTGAGAAATAAGTGCCAGTGCTAAGCACCGGAAACCACCGGCACACATTAAGCACTGCTGTATCATCTCCTAGTAATAAAGTAGGAACTGATTGGCCAGGTAACACTGGAACATCTATTAGGATTGATGTCACAACAGAGACGTCTTAAGGCTTGCGAAACGTGGGCAATTGCCCTGGGCCCCACCGTCCATGGGGCACCCTGGTGAAGTGAGTGGGCAGATGACATTTCTGCGATAATAACATTGTTCTAAAAAAAAAATAGCTTTTTGTTTTAATTTCACATCCAAGCATGAGTAACAAAAACTTAGGGCCACATTTACAAAGGTTTTGTGCCAGGGAAAAGTAATGCAAAGTGATGCAAAGCAGTGCAAACCCTTAAAAGGGTATTTAAATTGCAGCAGAAAAGTTATTTTGTACTGGGAAGGGGCCCTTTTCTCAGCGCAAATAGCGCTTTGTGCTGCTTTGTGCGCTTTGCATCAAGGGAGTATTACTTGATTGGATTAGCACAAGCATGAATACTTTTTTTATGCAAATCCTGATCTATTAAAGATAGAAGACTGGGTTTTGGTAAAAAAAAATATCACCTCCTTGAATAAGGCGCTAACATGAAAAAATGTTTTGATTTCTGCACAAATTCCACACATTGCACGTGTGCTGCACTGTACAGCACATATACAATGTGTGGAATGTTTGAAAATTTGTGTTGGCATATGAATTTGTACTGGGAGGGTATTCTTGGAGTACAAACCCATGCTTGACAGCTAACACACAACTCTACACGATAGTGCAAAGATTGTGCACTAGCGTAGGGGTAGTGAGTAGGAGCAGGCAGTTTTAATAATGCTTTCTCCCTCTTACACAAATCAGTACAGCAACTTTGGTTGCTGCCCAGCTTTGCGCAAGAAAATACATCTGCCCTTTATGTGCATGCCTGGACTTCCCAACCTTAACCCTCACAGTCTGAGGCAATAGCTGGCTTTTTTCAGACTTTCCATGTTCTTTCTGCCTCCTTACGTCATCTCACCTCATCTCCATTATTCCTGTCTCTTAACCTCTCTCTCTGTCTTCACTTCTCTATGTCCCTTCATCCTCTCTATACCTCACCTTTATCTACCTCACTTCTCTCGATATGCCCAAAATATCTCACTCAACTTCACATGTACCTCTCTCTCATGACATTTCTCCTCTCTCTCTATTATTGTGCCTTTCTCTATATCACTTTCTGATCCCCTCTCTCTACCTCAACTCTTTCTTTCTCTCTACCTCATTACTTTCTCTCTACCCCACTGCTCTTTCTCTATCTGACCTCCATGTACCTCTCCTCTATCTACTTCACTTCTCACACAACCTGATTTCCAACTTCACCTATCACCTATTTCTCTCTCCATGTCTCTGCTACCTAACCTCTTGTTCAGCCATCTCTAGTTCACCACTTTACCAGATCTCTCTAGCTCATTAATCTCTCTACCTCACATCTCCTTCACTGCATCAAGTCTCTACACCCCATCACTCTCTCACTCGCTACCTTACCTCTCAATTTACCTATGAATGCACTACCTCACCTCTACGCTTCCTCTTTCTCTCGCTTTATCTCTGTTCTCTTTCCTTCACCTCTCTAAATATACTGCTTTCTGGCTACCTCTATTTCCCTACCTCTTTTACTCTCTCATCTGCTCCTTTGCCTCTCCCTCTCTCTGTCTCTCTCACGCACAAACATATCTCTCTCTGGACCTCCGTCTACATTACTCCCCCCCTCCCTACCTCAACTATCTCTCTCAAATCTTTTTTTTTGTGGATCTCTAGACCTCACCATCACTTCCTCTTTTTCTATCTCACAACTCTCTACCTTTGTATAAGACTCACGCCTCTTTCTATATTTCACATGTCTCTCAACTTCCTGTTTTTACTCTGCATTTCATTTCTCCTTCTACTCTTCACCCCTCTCTGTATATTTCTCTCTTTCCACTACTCTGTTTACCTGACCCGTTTTTATATACCTCTTCTCATTCTGCTCTCTACGTTTCATTCCTTTGTTTTTTCTCTCTGTCTACGTCTACCTCACACATTCTTTAACTCTCTCTAATTCACCTTTTTCTACATTACCACTGTCTCTACCTCACTCCTTGTAGTATTGTACCCTCTGCCTCTCTCTACATTCCCTTCTCTGTATCTATAGCTATCTCTATTACACTCTAAACCCCTTTCTATTTCTCTGCCTCGCTTTCTTTACCTAGATCATCCTCTTTCTACCTCTCCTTATATTTCCTTCTGGCTGCCTCGCCGTCATTTATTCACTTTACTTCTCTCCCTTCCTCCTCTATCTTTCTACATCATCTCTAGGTCTACCCTCTTCTCCCTCCACTTCACTTTTCTCACTATATTGTTCTCTTTATGTCCCTATCTTTCGTATCCACCCTGTTCTGTTCCTCTTATTCAGCAGGGTCACCTGTCACTGTCTAGCCAGAGCAATGCACACATAAAAAGAGGAGAAGAGGGAGAAGGCAGAGGAAGAGACATTAGGAGAAGGTTGTTAGATTTTTAACAATGAAATTGTGAAATTCCTCAGAGCAGCCCTCTAATTTTATTTATAGCAGCAAGAACGTCATTAGTGAAGGGGAATATATTTGTGATTACAAATATTCAGCAATCAAAGCAACAATTGCAAGTGCTATCTGCCTATGTCTTGCTTTAATATTATGCACCAGTACATAAGCGTTAGCGGCCTTCTTTAGACAGGGATGTGGCTGGCTTTTTCAAATAGCACTGCACATTTACGTGCCTATCAAGACATTTAGAGGACAACCCTTTAAAGAAAATGGGAGTGCATGAACAGAAGCAAGAGTTGGAGCGCTTTTGATAACTGGAGAATATTTATACTTGATGTGTTTAGTTAACGTTAGTTGGTCGCAATTAAAATAATAACAACTTCAAGTTGGTTTTACTATGTCTCAACCAGCTCACACTAACATCAAGCAAGACCTCTGACCTCCGGTCTGAGACCTGCTCTCTCCCCAGCAGCTCCCCCGTCTGTGCCGCAGCTGACCTCCAGGACCTCCAGGAGGAGGTGTTCAAGGCTGCCCAGGGCCGGGATTGTGCCCGCTCTCCTGCTGTTTCTGGTCCTGTTTTTTTATGTCATTTTCTGTTATTGTGCCTGCCTCTGTTTTCGTTTATTGTTATTGTCATTGTGCCTGCTTCTGTTTTCGTTATTGTGACTGTCATTGTGCCTGCCAGTTCATTGCGCCTGATTAGTTTGTTGCTCCGGCCCGTTCTCCTCCCCGCAGCTGGTGCCCCTGCGGCCCCTTCCCCCCTGCCGCATTCCCGCTCCCACCTCCCAGCTGCACAACCCTCCCCCTCCCCTATTTAATGGCGGCCGCTGTGCGGTCAGGCAGTGGATGCGCGCAGCTGGCGCATCGCTGGCGCGCCGAAGGCACGCCAAAAGCAAGCCCGTCTGCGCCCGTCCGTGACCCGACTGAGACCAGCGTCAGGGACCCTGGCCCACCGACCACCCACCGCTATAACTCAGCTGCCCTTCTCGCACTCAACCCCGGAAGGAGCAACAACTGCCAGCGGTCCACGCTGAGCACCACCCACGGCCAGTTCTCCTGCCGCAACTGCCGCCAGACCTTCGCCTCCGACCCTGCCCCTGCGGACAGTGCCCCCGCAACGGACACCAACACCTCCAGAGCCCTAAACTGCTTCCTCCTCAATGTGCGCTCCATGCACAGACACGCCTTAGAGATCTGGGACCTCCTCGACACCCTCTTACCAGACGTCGCCTTTTTTACAGAAACCTGGACCAACGCCTCATCCGCCCCCGACATCGCCACCGCCATCCCCGACGAATACAAGATCCAGAGGAAGGACCGCCCTAACCGCCCAGGAGGAGGACTCGCAATAGCACACAAGAGCTCCCTCCGACTCTCTACCTCACCACGAGCAACTCCCTCTCCACCACCGAACACCTTCACTTCCAGGTCCAGACCAGCCCTAGAACCACACTTTGTGGCACCCTCATCTACAGACCCCCCGGACCCCGCGCCTAGTTCGCCACCACCATCGCCGACCTCATCGCACCCCACATAAACGCCTCCATGGACTACATACTCGTCGGAGACCTGAACTTCCACCTCGACAACCCCAACTACCCCAACTCCACCACCCTCCTGGACAACCTCGCCAACATCAGACTGAAACAGCTCGTCACTACGCCTACCCACACAGCAGGACACACCTCCGACCTCATCTTCGCAGGAAGCAACAACATCCATTTCAGCCACACCACGCAACCCCCATGGATGGACCACCACTGTGTACAATTCCACATCGACAAACCCACGCCGCCCAAACCTGCACCACACCCTCCACGAAGGAACTGGAGCAAAGTCACTGAGGAGCAGCTCAACTCCACCCTCAACCACGACGCCCCCAACACATCGACCGATGCCAATCTCCCAGCCAAAGAACTCCACAGATGGATCTCCAACTGCGCGGACAAGCCTGCACCCCTGCGTAACCCCGACAGACAGCGCCCCAGGAAGGCCACCTGGTTCACTGCCGACCTCCAAGAATGCAGACGCACCTGCAGACGCCTCGAGAAGAACTGGAGGAACAGCAAAACGTCAGAAGACCGCACCACCTACAAGAACGCCATGACAGAATACCACTAACGCATCAGATCCACCAAAAGGGCCTTCATTTAAAACAAGATCCTCGCCAACTCCAGGAACTCCAAGGAACTCTTCAGTGTCATCCAGGAATTCACCAAGCCCGCCAGCCAAACCAAGGACATCACCCCCTCCCAGGACCTCTGCAACAAGCTTGGATCCTACTTCCATCTGAAAATCAAGAGCCTCTACGACAACTTCAACGACCAGACACCCGACTCCGAAACCACTTCCCTCTCCAGCAACGTCAGCCAGCCCACCATCTCCGCCTGGACCCCAGTCACCACTGAAGATACCACTTCGACCATGAAAGGCATCCACTCAGGAGCCCCCACAGACCCCCGCCCGCTGCACATCTTCCACAGAGCCGCCATCGCTCCAGCACTACGACGCACCATCAACGCCACCTTCAAGACCGGCATCTTTCCCGACGACTGGAAACGAGCAGAAGTCAGATCTCTGCTCAAGAAGCCCTCAGCAGATCCTACGGACCTCAAGAACTACTGTCCCATCTCCCTCCTCCCCTTCGCAGCAACCACAGCACCGAGACTGCTCTACTCGCTGCCACAGAAGACATCCACACCTTCCTCGACCAAGGACACACCGCGGCCCTGATCCTACTCGACTTCTCGGCAGCATTCGATACCGTCTCCCACCGCACACTCACCGCCAGACTCCATGACACCGGCATACAAGGAACCCCCCTCGACTGGATCCACTCATTCCTCACTGGCAGAACCCAAAGAATCAGACTACCACCCTTCCTCTCCGAACCCACGGAAATCAACTGCGGAGTACCCCAAGGATCGTCGCTCAGCCCCATGCTCTTCAACATTTACATGGCCTCCCTCGCCGCCATCGTCAGACAGCACGGACTCAGAATAGTATCCTACGCCGACGACACCCAGCTCATCCTCTCCCTCACCGAGGACCTCACCACCACCAGACTCCATTTCCAGGAAGGAATGCAGGACGTCGCATCCTGGATGAGCAGCAGCTGCCTGAAGCTCAACTCAGAGAAGACAGAGGTCCTCCCCCTCAGACCCTCCCCCTCTGCATGGGACAACACCCGGTGGCCCACCACCCTCGGCAGCCCTCCCAACCCCTACTGACCACGCCCGGGACGTTGGCATCGTACTCGACTCTTCCCTCTCCATCACCCGACAGGTCAACGCCGTCGCCTCCAGCTGCTTCAACACCCTCTGCATCCTCCGAAAGACCTTCAAATGGATCCCCCCGAAGCACGAAAGACCATCACCCACGCACTCATACCCAGCAGACTCGACTACGGAAACGCCCTCTACGTCGGGAACAACAAATCTCTGCTTTGCAAGCTCCAGACCATATAGAACACCGCAGCCAGACTCGTACTCGGCAACCCCTGACACAAACACATCACCCAACATCTGCGGACCCTCCACTGGCTCCCCGTCGAGAAGAGAATTACTTTCAAGATACTCACCCACACCTACAAATGCCTCCACAACACCGGACCCCAATACCTCAACGAAAGAATCTCCATCCACCAACCCAAGAGGATCCTCCGATCCACCAACCTCGCCCTCGCCGAAATCCCACGCATCCGCAGAGCCAGAACAGGTGGAAGAGCCTTCTCCTACATCGCAGCCAAGACCTGGAACGAGCTCCCAATCGACATCAGACGCTCCCCTACCTGAACACCTTCAGGAAGACACTCAAGACCTGGCTCTTCGACTGAACGGAGTTGCTTCACCACCTCCCCACCCTCAGCACCTTGAGACCCTCACGGGTGAGTAGTGCACTTACAATTCCCCTGATTGATTGAGTACACAACCATCTAACAAGTCACCCTTAGCGTGCTGGAGACTATACAAGCTTTAAAGCTTCCTAATGCCTCCCTTCCTCTTTATCTTTCTTTTACAGTATCAATTGTTTATTGGGTTGGTTCTTTGATATATGAGATTAATTTATTCGGATGTGTTCAGGGCGAGCGCAGGTTATTAACAGTACTCTTTCTATCAATGAACTAGGAGGGCAGACCCTGCCCAGCTAACTCCAGCCGGACATGAGCCGATGGGGCCAACCTTGACCACGTCTCTGCATGTGCAACACCTCTGCAGTGCCATTACCTTTTGAGGCTATTACATTGCTGTACCCCAAGGAGGGTGGGAACGGAGTAGGACCCTGGATCACAAAGTGAGCATGGGACAGCAGAGGGTGAACAGTCAGGTCCATTTGGAGGTTCTCACTCAACCGTGGCCCAGGCAGCCTTTGTTGTCACTGGTCCTGGGGGCAGGGTTGCCGCCTAGTCATGGGGGCAGGTGGAAAAGAGGTTGCACAAGCACACGGGCATGGGGCAGCAAAGTTAGCAGCAGCAGGTTGCTTTTGTGGTTCTCTCTTCAACACAGCACACACAGCAATTGATGCTTTTGGACCACTCCTTCCTAATCAGGCCCACTTTTTTTGGGGGGGGGATCACACATAGGCAATCTGTGACCGAGGAGAAAATGAAAACAGACGTGTTTCTCCCCCCTACCTCTGAGCTGTACTTACAGGAGTGAAGGTTTACTGACTTTTCTGACTGACAGACCTCTTTCCAAGATCGGGTTTTTCTCAGGCCCTCCCAATTTAGGGTAACTGTTTACACCTTTCCTTCCTTAATATATCTCTGGAGAAGGTGGGAACTTGCTCGATCGGAATCCATAGGTGCAACATCAGGCTGAAAAGAATGCTTTCCTTGGATGCACTGCCAAATATTAGTACACTTTGCACCCTGTTAGCCACAGAAGCCAAAGCTTGTTACAAGGTCATTGTGCAAAGCTCAGCTACATCCTGCTAATATTCAGCTTGTAAATGGAAAATTTCACTTTAGCTAAAGCAAGAGAAGATGTGGCACAATCGCACACTCAAAAACATTTAAAAAGCTTGCACCGAATTATGCAAAGATAAAGCGATTTATTTCCAAGCTTGAGTTTCTGACCCAATACACTTATGAAAAGTCAACACACATATAAGGAGCCATTTAATACACAAACACAGACTATGTTGACATGCATTAAGACTTGTAATAAATATTTAACATTGTCTACAGTAAAGAGTGCCACATGTGGGCCTTCAGGGCACAGTTCTGTGGGCCGACACATCAGCAGAAGGCAGTATAGGGAGGAGTCTTTTTGAGAGAGCATGCAATCTAAGGATGCCTAACTAGAGAGAGACACAAGATTATTTGAATGTGATCTATTACTATTTTAGCTACTTAGATAGGCCCTAGAATAAGTGAAACAGTCTATTCACCGGTAGGATACTAGTAGACCACATCCTCAGCATTGACAGCTGATCGGCACATGGGTTGAAAGCATAAAGTCAGGGCCAGGTCTACAGCTGGTGGTGCCTGGTGCGACAATCTTTTTTTGGTGTCCCCCCATGACTTCGTTCTCGGAATCCCTCACTACCACCCTGCAAAAGTGCCCCTCTTCTCTCCATAGCTCCTCTCCTACATGCACTTCATTTGTTTTAAAGTGCTGGTAAAGGCTGGCTTTACTAATCCACTCAGCTATCCACATAAAATTCAGATCTATTCTTTGCATCAGGCATATTATTAACCCTCTGCGCTACTTTATGGTGAGACAAAGCTGCCACTAGACAAAACGCTGCTCGTTCTCTCTAGCAGGAACATTAATCACGAGAGTTATCTTGACATTTTTATTGCTCCCTGAAAGCTGAGCACACAAGGAACTCTGCAGCATGTGCTTTCAAATCATAAGTTTTTGCTAAGCACAGCGCCCCCCGCCCCCCCTGAGGTCAGTGGTCTCCCTCCAGGTAAGCGCCTAGTGCGGTCGCACCGGTCCCACAGCCCTAAAGCCGGCCGTGCATAAAGTATTGGGTGAATGCACATATAGGAAAATATCGAGAGCTTTAGACTAGGCTCGAAGGAAGCAGTAACCTTATGATCATAGCAATATCAGACAATAGAAAGGGTAAATAATGTAAACATAAAGCAAAGAGATTTTGTATATGCTGGAATTGATGCCTTCTGATGTTCACCCTTAAAATATTGCTCACAGTATAAATTACAAAAGCAAAGAGGGATCTATTCGGATGCCCCTGGTTTAGCATGGGTCAAGAGGGGGGTGAGGACGGACTCCCCAGACAATGGAAGTGCACCACTGCAGTCCTTCGGCTGGACGATGGAGACCCAGACACTGAAGCAGGAAGGAGGGAGACAGCCCCAGAAACTCAAAGGAGACCTTGTCAACAAAGGGCTGCTGATTAGTTCTTTCTAAGCTCCACCACCTGGAGGATGGCAAGTTGATGGTGGGACCGGTCACCACTCTTCAAGATGAGGAAGCCTCAATGTCAGGCCCGCGCCCCATCTGTCCCTAGTTGCCTCACAAGGCTGATGACAGCCAGGTGCAGAGATCCCACAATCTACTGTGGCCTGCTTGGAGTCAGCCACAGCGCCACCCACTGTCAGAAGTATCACCCTACTCAAAGGCTGCGCCTGACGGCAGACTGAGAGGAATACTTGAAGGAGAACCAAACCAACTGGCTTTGAAAATTAACAGCACTATGCCATAGTATGAAAACGACAGAACAACTTGAACATGGAAACATATCATTTATAAAGAGAATTGAAATGTAATAAAAACAAATGAAAGAATCCTGCAGCAGTACCGAGACATGCATGTATGGACACTTTACTGGTACAACAACCCTGCTGAGAAGGGTCAGAATTGGCCCTGAGAGAGTAAAAACGTCAAGCATAACAACTGAGCAAGTCCATGTAGGGCAGAATAAACGTGGCACCCCAATGACAACATATTCCAAGAAATGTGAACTCTCGGTGAAGATCCGCTCACAAACATCATACTGGGAAACTCGGTGCAAACTCCCGGCGCCGCCTACAGCAGGCACTTTCTATCCAAGCCAGGCCAAGTCACCCACCTCCCATTGCGTCTGTCACGCCCAAGTAGGCTAGCGAGTGGAAAACCCTTGTCACGAAGCAGTTTATCCATATCATTTCTGTAATAAGTTACACATCTTAAGTCCGTAGGAGACTTTTGAAAAGATAAAACGCCCTAAAGACTCAGTTTCATATTTCGATTCTGCCAAGTTTAATAAACGAAAGATATAAGCAGCTTAATACCAGGGCCCCGGTTGTATACACGCTGGTTCTACTGGTTGGGTAGACTGCAGAACAGATAATGTTCTTGCCACTTTACAAATTCAGGACGGTTTAACAACACTTAGATATTTCTGTTTGGTTAGGAAACAGTTAATATATTACAGTGCAGTTTTGCACTGTACACTTTGCCAAAGTGAGACAGTAACCTAGAGGGCAGGACAAAGGGTAAAGAGGTGCGGCGGTGCCGGGAACGCGGAACAAGGCAGCTCCCAGGGCAGAGGCGTCTAAAGAATTACCCATCGCTGCACCTTTAGGTAAACATCACATGGTTTCAGGAGTGACTCCAGGGAACAAGTGAGGACAACAGCAGTAAAACACCATGCTTCCTATGGAAGGAAACTTCTCGGAACATTTGACTAACTAGTTTATGTCTGTCGCCTGTTAAGCTACTCAGAAAGAACTCCAGTAGGCCCAGGTCAGGTATCCATCAGTTTGTGGTACTAGCAGCATGAAACAAGCATTGGCATAGCCAAAAGGTTTCGCCTTTGGGATCTTATAAGTGTTTAGCCAGAGCTATTGGCTTTACCAATGTCTTTAAGCTATGTTGTAGAGCAGTGTGGCCGCTGTGCGGCATGCTGAAAAGTTATAAAATAAAAGTGTGATAAGCATTTTTGTTACCTTATATATAACCAAGAAGACATTATGTACGACTAAACGACCCTATTTTAAAAAGAATGAACATGAAAAATTTCTTCTAGCTTTTTTGTCCTTGCAATGCTGGCAACTTATTCCTGCCTGTTGTAATGCTTGTTTGTTATAGTTTTTTTTGTTAAAGAGGGGGGCATAAACAATGAGAGGGTGGAGGTTGGGAAATAGTACCTGAATTACAACACGAGCAGAGGACGGACACTACGGGAGAATCAACAGACGCCAGAGTCCGAGGGTAGACTGAGGTGGTGTGCTGGTACAGAGGTGATGTTCAGGTGATGCTGAATGATGCTCAGGTGGTGCTGAGTAATGCTAAGGGGGTTCTGAGGTGGTGGAATGCTGGTGCAGAGGTGATGCTCAGGTGATACTGAGTAATAATGTGGTGGTGATGAGGTGGTGCTGAGTGATGCTGTGGTGCTGAGTCATGCTGAGGTGGTGGTGCTGAGCTGGTGCTCAAGTGGTGCTGAGTCATGCTGAGTTGGTGCTGATGCTGGGGTGGTGCTGGGCTGATGTTGAGGTGGTGCCGAGTCATGCTGAGGTGGTGCTGACTGATGCTGTGATGGTGCTGAGTCATGCTGTGGTGCTGCTGAGTCATGCTGAGGTGGTGGTGCTGCCCTGGTGAACAGGTGGTGCTGAGCTGGTGCTGAGTGATGCTGAGTTGGTGCTGTGTTGAGATGATGCTGCGATGATGCTGAGGTGGTACTGCGCTGATGCTGAAGTGATGCTGTGTTGGTTCTGAGTTGCTGCTGAAGTGAGGCTGCACTGGTGCTGAGGGGGGGCTGTGCTGGTGGTGGTACACTGATGCAGATGTGATGCTGTGCTAATGTTGAGGTGGTGCTGCACTGGTGCTAAGGTGGTGCTACGCAGATGCTGAGTTGGTGCTGCACTGGTGGTGGTGCACTGATGTGGTAGTGCTATGCTGTTGCTGAGATGATGCTGTGCTGATGCTGAGCTGGTGCTCAGGTGGTGCTGTGCTGATGCTGAGGTGTTGATGCCCTGATGCTGTGCTGGTGCTGAGGTGGTGCTGCACTGGGCTGAGGTGGTGCTGCACTGGTGCTGAGGTGGTGCTGCGTTGGAGCTGAGGTGGTGCTGCGCTGATGCCGTGGTGGGGCTGTGCTGGTGCTGAATTGGTGCTCCGCTGGTGGTGGTGCATTGATGTGGATGAGGGGCTGTGCTAATGCTGAGATGGTGCTGTGGTGGTGTTGAGTGATTCTGCGGAGATGCTGCACTGGTGCCGAGGTAGTGCTGGGGTGGTGCTGAGTGATCCTGTGCTGGTGCTGAGTCATGCTGTGGTGGTGCTGAGTCATGCTGATGTGGTGGTGCTCAGGTGGTGCTGAGTAATGCTGAGTTGTGCTGTGCTGAGGTAATGTTGCACTGAAGCTGAGGTGGTGTTCGCGCTGATACTGAAGTGGTGCTGTGTTGGTGCTGAGTTGCTTCTGAGGTGGGGCTGCGCTGGTGCTGAGGTGGGGCTGCGCTGGTGGTGGTGCACTGATGCAGAGGTGGTGATGTGCTGGCGCTGAGGTGGTGCTGCGCTGGTGCTGAAGTGGTGCTGCATTGGTGGTGGTGCACCGATGAGGAAGTAGTGCTGTGCTGATGCTGAGATCATGCTGTGCTGATGCTGAGGTGGTGCTGTGCTGATGCTGATGCTGAGGGGGTGCTGCTCTGATGCTGTGCTGGTGCTGCTGCATTTCTTGCTGAGTTGGTGCTGCACTGGTGGTGCACTGATGAGGAGGTGGTGCTCTGCTGATGCTGAGGTGGTGTTGTGCTGATGCTGGGGTGGTGCTGTGCTGATGTTGAGGTGGTGCTGAGTGATGCTGAGGTGGTGCTGACTGATGCTGTGATGGTGCTGAGTCATGCTGTGGTCATGCTGAGTCATGCTGAGGTGGTGGTGCTGCCCTGGTGATCAGGTGGTGCTGAGCTGGCACTGAGTGATGCTGAGTTGGCGCTGTGTTGATATGATGCTGCGCTAATGCTGAAGTGGTGCAGAGGTGGGGCTGTGCTGGTGGTGGTGCACTGATGCAGAGGGGTGCTATACTGATGCAGAGATGGTGCTGAGCTGATGTTGAGGTGGTGCTGCACTGATGCTGAGTTGGTGCTGCACTGGTGGTGGTGCACTGATGAGGAGGTAGTGCTGAGCTGTTGTTGAGATGATGCTGTGCTGACGCTGAGGTGGTGCTCAGGTGGTGCTGTGCTGATGCTGACGTGGTGCTGCCCTGATGCTGTGCTGGTGCTGAGGTGGTGTTGTGCTTGTGCGTAGGTGGTGCTGAATGATACTGAAGTGGTGCTGAGTGATGATGAGTTAGTGCTGAGTGATGCTTTGGTGGTGCTCAGGTGATGCTGTGCTGCTGCGCTGGTGGTGCTAAGTGATGCTGAATTGGTGCTGCACTGGTGCTGTCCTGGTGCTGAGGTGATGCTGCGCTGGTGCTGAGGTGGTTCGACGCTGGTGGTTGTGCATTGATGCGGAGGTGGTGATATGCTGATGCTGAGGTGGTGCTGATGAGTGATGCTGAGGAGATGCTTCGTTGGTGCTGAGGTGGTGCTGAGTGATGCTGTAGTGGTGCTGAGTGATGTTGTGCTGGTGCTGCGCTGATGCTGAGGTGGTGGTGCTGCCCTGATGCTGAGGTAGTGCTGCGCTGGTAATGAGGTGGTGCTGCACTGGTTCAGAGGTGGTGCTGTGCTAGTGCTGAGGTGGTGCTGTGCTGGTGCTGAGGTGGTGCTGTGCTGGGGCTGAGGTGGTTCTGTGCTGGGGCTGAGTGATGCTGAGGTGGTGCTGTGCTGGTGTTGTGGTGGTGCTCAGGTGCTGCGGAGTGACACTCAGGTGGTGCTGCGGTGGTGCTGCTGAAGTGGTACTGAGTGACGCTGTTTGGTGCTGAAGTGGTGCTGCACTGGTGCTGAGGTGGTGCTAAGTTGGCGCTGCACTGGTGGTGGTGCACTGATGAGGAGGTAGTGCTTTGCTGATGCTGAGATGGTGCTGTGCTGATGTCAGGGTGGTGCAAGGGTGGTGCTAAAGTGGTGCTGTGCTGATGCTGAGGTGGTGCTGAGTGATGCCGTCGTGGTGCTGAGTGATGATGTGGTGGTGCTGAGACACGCTGAGGTGGAGGTGCTAAACTGGTGATCAGGTGGTGCTGAATGATGCTGAGTTTGTGCTGTGCTGAGATGATGCTGCGATGATGCTGAGGTGGTGATGCACTGATGCTGAAGTGGTGCTGAGCTGGAGCTGCGCTGGTGGTGGTGTACTGATGTGGAGGTGGGGCTGTGCTGATGCTGAGGTGGTGCTGAGTGATGCTGTGGTGGTGCTGAGGGATGTGCTGGTGCTGCACTGATGCTGAGGTAGTGGTGCTGCACTGATGCTGAGGTAGTACTACGCTGGTAGTGAGGTGGGGCTGCACTCGTTCAGAGGTGGTGCTGTGCTGGTGCTGACGTGGTGCACTGGTGCTGAGGTGGTGCTTTGCTGGTGCTGAGGTGGTGCTGTGCTGGTGCTGAGGTGGTGCTGCCCTGGGGCTGAGTGATGCTGAGGTGGTACTGCTGAAGTGGTACTGAGTGACACTGACTGGTGCTGAAGTGGTGCTGCGCTGATGCTGCGGTGGTGCTGCGGTGGTGCTGCAGTGGTGCTGCAGTGGTGCTGAGGTGGTGTTTCACTATCTACTTGCAGGATATATTGTTAAGTAACCTCACATTACATGCCGAGTTTGGAGAGCACGAGGAGGCCTTGATATTGGTTTCATTTCACCAACAATTGAAACCTAAAAGAAAGCATCAAAAGCTGAAAGTGCTTCCATTTTCATAAAACGGAGTAATAACAGCATTTAATTATATCCAAATAATCACACTGTCAAAAGCACAATGTAAATAGGTTGATCCTACTGTCGGTCGTCTTCTTAAACTACACTTCCATTAGGTAGGTATATTATTTAAGGATTGTACATTTGAGCTAATGAAACCAAACATTTTATAGAATGAAAAACAACATAGGCTCCGGCTGAAAAAGCGCTTGTGAAACCAAAGACAGTGGAAAACAAGATAAGGACATGATTTGCAGCTCTCGGCTGAGCGTGGTCGGGAAGCTAAACAAGCCAAGGCAAAAGAAAAGGTAGTGCGCCGAAAATACTATATATGGTCGATAGTGAAGTGATCTGTGCAACAGGGCCAGTCTACAGGGCATGACCAAAACAGCAAATGGAGGTACAAATGTAAACTATTCACCAACGAAAACAAAGGAATTTCGAAAGGCACATGAAGGAACGAAAGAAAACGGATGGGTGTGCTGAAAGCCCATACAGTAGACAGAGCATGTCTCGAGAGACAGCGCATGTGCTGCCTAGGCAAGACCTAAAAATAGCTAATGTATCATATCATTTTTTTTGTTGGGATCCTTGGTTGTCCCTATAGAGGAATGAAGCATAGGAAGTCGAGGCCAAGTTTTATCAAGCTGACCTGATTTTCTCTGACATTTATCCCATCTGATAACAAAGATTTCCGTGGACAGGAGTAGTCTCTGGCATGATTTGGCGAGTTAGGTTAAGGGTTCAAAGTCCCTGGTGTCACCCTAGTGCTCATTTTCTCCTTCTGATTGACCCAGTATATTTACCTGTGCACTAGACTTCAGTCTGCAGGAGGCTTTTGGATGTTGCTGATAGGGGCCATCTAAAGTGGTAGTCCTTGTATCATGGGTAACTATGTGGGCATGACCAGGATAGGACACTACTAATGGATGAAGGTAGATAATCTCTAATCATGAGACATTGGCTATTTTACTTGCATACATGTGGGAAGACTGCCAATGAGCTCGCCTGTGTAAATCTGTGTAGTGTGCCATGACTGGGTCACTTGATTCTATGATTTTATATGGTGTGCATGAGGAGTGCTTAGGTACTTGAGAGGAGGGTCTCCCCTTTAAGTATGTAGTCCCTCAAGTTGTAATGTCAAAGGGTTTAGTGATATTCAGAGCTGCTACCTCTCCTTTCCCATCCCGTCTCTCTGCACTGCTCCTTCTCATTCTGCAGAAACCATTGTGAAGCCATGTGTCAGGTTGCAAATCACATCCTTAATAGATGAGGAAGCGTCCACAGTGTTCACTTTACCTGAAATAAGTGGTTGTTTAAGTTTTGGTGGAATGTGAGCCCTGCCACAAATCAACAGGGCTGCTGCCCCACCAAACCAGCAGTTCCCCCGCCCCATTTCATGGTGGTGGACCAACATTTGACTGCTGGCGGAACATATGCCTGCTCTGCTGGCTCTACCAATTATCAAATTTTCAGTCACTGACAGCGGCACATCCATCACAGGGTCCTTCTGACACAGCTCTTCCTTGGCAAACAGTTTCCCCGGCAGGGAAAGTCATCAGTGGCCCTTACACACAGGGAAAAACTCCCTGTGTGTCAGAGTCACTGATTATTTTTCTTTTGCAGAAATAACCCCCCTCCCGTTTTTGAAGGTTTGTTTCTGCAAAGTGAAAAATAATGCTGTTCAGCCACCAAGGGATGGCGGTTGCCATTTAATTTTTGTCAAAAGTGCCTCCACCGCACCAATGGAAGCACTGTAGGTGAAAAAATCTCCATCAACACACCAGGGATTTTCCAAGTATGGCAGGCGAAGTCCTGCCACGAGGACGGAGGTGAGGGCCTCTGCGGACCCGGTGGACTGGCTGTCACACTTAAAAAGACTCCCTAAACCAGGTCAAGCTTGTGGTCTGACAGAAGCAACATTTATGCAAAAACTGTGCCCAAGGACATAGCAAGAGCTGCACACCTTAGACACAGGAACACATCCCCATGTGTCCTGCACTGCTAAAAAAAGTCTGGGGCAAACAAGAGTATCTGATGGAAATAGGTCATCTGGTTCCCAATTCACAGCCTGAGAGTAATCAATCCCTTTGCTACATGCCCAGGAGCAGTGGCACACCTGAAGAAAGCACACTTCTAAGTGATTGGCTCCCTCCTAAAGTTTTCTTGACAGCCTTAGGTGATGGGTAATTTAAAATTCCATAAAGAGACCAGTCGAACTGTGACACTTTATTGGCTTGCATTAAAGATTAGGCTTTCAATTTCTGCTAAGTACAGTGATGGCATGTGTTCAATGATCCTCTAAGGTATTAGACAAAATCAGTATGTCATCTAAATAGATGACAACATATAGGCTTAGAATATCTTACAAGATGTGGTTGATGAACCATTGAAGGACAGCGGGGTCATTACAGAGTCCAAATGACATGAGTCTGTACTCAAAATGCCAAAGTTGAGTTCAAAAGAATGTCTTCCATTCATTGCCTTCTTTTATGCGAAGTAGATGGTACGTTCCATGTTACTCTAACTTAGTGAAAATTATAGCTCACCTGACAGCCTCCAGGGTGTTCAGAATCAAAGGCAATGAGTACCAGTCTTTAACGGTCACCTGATTTAATCCTCAACAATCAGTATAGGATCTCAGTTCTTGATTTTTCTTGGTAACAAAAAAACAAAGGAGCAGCTGCAGGTGAAGTGGAACGTGAGATCAAGTGATTTTTAAGGTTTCAGTCAAGGGCTGGACGCTGAGATTTCTCTAGTATTTTGGTCTTGGTAGTTCTAAGGTAAGGGCAATGTCCCCTGATAGCCAAATTTTTCCTTCACAAAATAGTTGTGTCTGTGGTGGAGGGTGACACTGGATAGGAAGAAAAAGCTACAAGGCATAAAAAAAACCTCACAGGAAGAAATTGAAGACAGAAGGTTCCAGAAGAAAACTAAGGAAAACTGGCTCCAGAAGGGTCAGCAACAAACAAAAACTTGACTGAAACTGGACTGAAATAAAGGATCAGACAGGAGCGACAATTGGTGTGAAATTGGTAAATATACTCTGACTGCTTTGCGGCTCAGAACTTAAACCTCCTTCCAGCCTTATATACCTAAAAAGACAAGAAACTAACTAAAGTAACCTAAAGTATTAATACTTAATTTTAGATTGAATACCCCCCTTTAGGAAAACACTAGAGGCACCATTTTGGATTGGGATGAACAAGTTAACTGGAAATTCTGTCCAGGCAAACAATGCTCTGTGGCAAATTCTGGCTGACATGCTATATGCCCCAAGAAGCAAGGCTGCAGAGAAGCACTGACCTCCTGCAACCTGACATGGCACCAAGACCAAGCTGCCACTGTGTAACGCTGCAGGCTTCAGCTCCCCGGAACCAGAGACCACATGCAATGACAGAAAACCAAAAAACAAAAGTGCAAAGCAATAAGAGACAATAGCAGTATGCCCCAGAACCAAGCCTCACCAGAAATAGGACTGTGTCGGCCTGGAAATGACCATGTTGGGAGGGTGAGGTCGTAACAGGTGCAGGACCAAGACTGACTTGCATATGACTTTTTTCTCTCTGGTATAGCATAGTGGGAAAAATGATGGACAGGAATACATCTCAAGTGACCAATAGTGGCTAAGATTAATTCACATATTCCTTCTATCACTTTTCTTGCTGCAGTAGACATCCTAACTGCGATGTGTGTCTCAAGCTCACTGAGCTATATCTCTCTGGCAAAGCCAAAGTAGGCCAAAACCAGTCTTGGGTTGCCTGTGCCGGGCCTGGCTGTTCGGGCTGAACAGTTCCTATTGGAGCAGGGCCCAGGACTGATTTGCATGTGGCTGGTTTCTGTCTGGAGTGGCATAGTGGACAGGAATGTACCTCACAGCGATCGCCAGTGGCTGAGTTCAACCATTAATTCTATCACTTTGTCTCAAGTAGGGAATATATGCCAGAACTGAGAAGACTGTGTTGCTGCAACCTAAAGAAGAAAAGAAGATATACTACCTGCAAGGGGAACCCAAACTTGAGATAGAAGGAGAAGTTCCCATATGGGTAGTTCTGAGAACCCTGACACTTATAAAGCACAGCAGTCTGAAGTGACCACAGATCAGCAAATGGAAAAAACCAAAGATAACAAATATAGAGAACCTATGCACAGCAATAGCGCAAGCAGAGGCAAGCTCCGAAAGAACATGTCATAATCTGGCAAGAAGACACCACCCAGAACACTTCCTTTTTTGTGGTGTAATTCTTTATCAAATTTTGCATAGTTATACATTTGTACACATTCAAACTTTGCCATCGAGTAAAGATAATCCTTAGTGGTTGTTCTGTTCAGGGAACAGTTCTACTTTATGTAAATGATATGCTTTGGATATGCAGACAGACACTGCATAGAGAAAGCCCTACTTCAATGTCAATTGTGTCAGAGAAGAGGCACCTTGCTGGCTGGGTCCTGTGCCGCAACAGACACCATCCTGCAGAAGTTGTCAGTAGCATATTTGACCCTGAATTCAGAAGGTTCACTACATCTTTGGTAAGCCAAGTGGGAATATGGGACAAACTCCCCTCAATGACATTACCATCCTCAATATCCTCTCGACCTTTAAACCCTCAAATCACTTCAATGACCCCCTCCCCCCCAATTTCTTTAAAGATATGATAGTATCCCTAACACCGCTTTGGTCCAAGATCATCAACGCCTCACTTCTTCAAGGTGAGATCCCGGACTGCCTGAAGGCTGGCCTAGTGCTCCCTATTCTCAAAAACCCTCTGCTGACCCCGTTGACCTGAACAACTACCGGCCTATCACAAACATATCCACCCTGGCAAAACTGCTGGAGAAATGTGTTCATGAACAGCTACGCAAACATAATGAGCAATTCCAGCTTCTCGACCTCTTCCAATCGGGCTTCCGCACTGGCCACAGCACCGAAACAGCCATCACTCACATAGTGGACTGACGCCCTCACCCTACTTGACCAAAATGAAGCTTGCCTTTTAATTCTGCTCGATCTCTCATCTGCGTTCGACACTGTTAAACATGACAATCTACTCTACCTCTTGGAACGTAGGATGGGGCTCTCGGGCACGGTCCTTAAATGGTTTGCCTCTTTCCTCAACAACAGAACACAAAGAGTCGAATCCAACCAGTCTCTATCCAACCCCAGTCCTTGCACACTGGGTGTCCCCCAAGGATCCTCACTCTCCCCCACACTCTTTAACCTCTTCCTTGAACCATTGACTGTAATTCTGAAAGCCTCCAACATCCAATATCACATGTACGCGGACGACACCCAACTCTACATGAAAATCTCCTCCCCGATGACATCAAATCTCTCAACGGAACCCTTCTCAAAACCCTAAACTGGCTAACCTCCAACCATCTCAAATTAAACGCCCTCAAGACCGAATTCCTCCTCATTGCACCCGCTAGGCAATCCACCACTGTTGTGAAATATCTCTGTAACCTCACTGCCCTCAACTGCACTCCCCACATCATTGATTCCACTAAATCATTGGGAGTTGTGCTTGACAAGAACCTAAACATGCAAGACCACATCAGATCATCGACCAAAGGAGCGAACTTCCAACTTTGCATCCTTAGAAAACTCAAACCCTACCTTCCCCAAGACGACTTTAAAGCGGCGGTGCAAGCACTTGTCATCTCTAGACTAGAATATAGCAGTGCTACTCTAAGCGGACTGCCGAAACTCAGTTTAGCCCCCATAAGAGCTTCTCTAAATGCTGCTACTAGACTCATCACAGGTTCTAAGAAGACCAACCACATTTCGCCGGACCTGAATTCGCTCAATTGGCTTCCCTTTGAGGCAAGGATCCAACTAAAGATCGCTTGCATGACCCATAGAGCACTACACTTCAACACCCCACTCTACCTGACAAACAAGCTGGAACTATCCGGGGGCTCCAGGTCCACAAGAAGCACCGGCACACTGCTGCTCAAGCCAAAGACATTTAATAAGCTTAAAACCTACAAGCGCTCATTCTCGGGCGTCGCCCCAAGAATCTGGAACGATCTACCAGTGGAAACAAGACTGATTCCCTCTACACGTGCCTTCAAAAGGGAAGTTAAAGCTCTACTAATGAACAATGCCTTGAACTAGATGCCTTGCTCCTCCTACCTCTAGCTTACTGTACACATATCACTTGTTGCGACCCTTTGTCGCTGGACATATTATCTGGTTGCTTTTGTTGTATATTGCCCTATTTCTCGCTCTCTCCTAACCTGCATCCTATGTCCGCGTTAATTTTATTCTGCTCCTTTTGTATTTTATCCCACTGTTTCCCGATCTCTCTCCACTAGCTGTTTTACTTTGTATGCCTCAACTGCATGTAAAGCGCTCTGATACCCAACTGGGTCATGTTTGCGCTATACAAAACTCTAAATAAATAAATAAATAAGGGAAAGAAGTGAATTACATCATGAGAACACAGTTGTGACAGCATACATATCACCTATCCCAAAGCATGGTCTACTCCAAGGGAGACAGTCAAGGCACACGGGAGTGAGTGCAAAGATGACATGTTTGAAGTCTAGTGAAGTTTAGAGGTTAGAACTTTGCCTGATTAGATTATACACGGTACTTGGCGGATGTCTTACATTTGGTGTGTTCTCACCAGACGGGTACACTTGCATCTCCATTCAGCACGCTTTTGCATCACGGATGATCATCCAATTGCAGCAACAGGAAAGCAGACCCAGATAGAAGATCCTCCATAGCTGATTTGTGTGTTCCTCTTAGCATTCCCCTGTTCCGTCAGTGCTATTCATCTCAACCTAGTGTGATATTCTGTAATATGTCAGTGGACACTGGGGAGTGTGGTCGAACTGATAACCAGATAAGCACCCCTGTCGTGGAACACCATGATACACTAACAAACTGCCTAGCCTTTTAGAATGCCTGTCTTTTCTTGGATCAGCGACGCAATTCAGTGACTAGTATGTGGACATGTGTAGTTCAGAGCAACAGAGACTACCAAAACCAGAAGGCCTACAACCTCTGCTCAGGCCAAGCTGAAAGATGTTAACCCCAGCTTTAGGGGGCATATGCTTCCATATTTGTTTCTGCCCAAGAGCTTCTGCAAGAGACTCAACTGCAGCATGAGGGCCAGTGTACCATCACATGCTATTGCCTTTGCAAGCTTGTACGAGCAACTGCAAGCCCAGCAAGAGAACCTGTGTACCTCCATACTTGATAGGAACGGTAAGCTAGTGCTCGTAGCACCTACAATATACAGAATTAGTTACAGAGTAAATGTTATGCTTCGCAGAGCAGTAAATGTGCCCTAAGAATTCATGAAGTTACTAATCATTTATTTTACTAAACTAATAACACTGTTTGGGCATTATAATGTTTCTGAGAGAACATGCTAAGTGAGCTAAGCATTTAACCCCACACCACGCTTCAAGAGTAAGCCTTAGCAGTTCCACCATGCTATCGCCTAGAAGTTAAACCCAAAGAGGAAGGGCCCGATTCACAAAGGCAATCTGAGACAAAATTCTAACTTTATGACTTTTGGTATTCACAGAGGTCATTTACGAATCGTATCTTTACTTCCCCAGTCGGGCTGGAATCTCCAGCACCCGGGCCGGAATTTCCACACCCAGGGCAGAATCTCCGGCTTGGCCGGATGAAGTGTAATCAATAGGCCGGAATGCAATTTTCACAAAAAGGAACATTAGTAACATGAGATAAATAATAGAGGCGGTCATGAAAATCAGTTTGGGCAGGGAAAATGGTGTGGCCAGACACTACATCACCTCCCAGAAAAGTTTGCTCCTTTGCATCATGGTGCATGCAGTCCACAATTTGCTCCCTTCAGTGTTGGGTAACACTACAGTGAACACTGAGGGGAGCACAAATTGTGGACTGCATGTACCATGATGTTCAGTAGTTCAATCATCTTGCAGTAATACCTGACTCTTGTGGTGCCAAGGAGCACAGCAATATTTGCCACAAGGGTTCCCTTTTGGCCGTCCCATCTCACCTGCCAGCAGAACTGGACTGCCACTATTTTGTCAACTTTAGAACAATGACAGGTTCAGTAGACCTGCCAAAATCTGGATATGTGACTATAAGGTTATACACATATCTTAGCCATGGAGGTTCAGTGCGTTCAGCTATCCCACCAGCATCAGGGGTGTATATGTTGCTGATTTCTGAAATACCTTGAAAATCCTGTGATGTCACTAAATGACTATAAAATATTTATAGTAAGTATGCCTTTAACGTCTGCTAGTTTCAGTAGCCAGTTATTTATACCTGTTATTAATCACTGTAACATTCTGCAGTTTCTGGTTTTCAATAAATATGTTTAAAAAAGTACAATGAACAGTTATTGGATGAAAGGATGCTTGTGGTCACTTCGTAAGATAGCACTGGCATGGGACACATAGTGAAGGATTACATGTCAATTACCATTATAAGTTTGATATGATTTCATATATAACAAAATTCTTAGCCAGACACATTTATTTAATTGAGGTTTATGGAGTGCTACATGTCATCTAACAACACTACAGAGCATATGAGTTAAATAGTGTAACAGTATAACGTTTCTCAAATTTCTCAGTCTCTATCCATAAAGAAACTGACTGTCTGCCAAAGATCAGTCTGAACAGGTCAACTTCCAGGAGTCTTCTGAAGGACAGGTGGTTAGGATCTGCTTTCAGCTTATGGTTCAGGGCATTTCAGAGACTTGGGCCCTGCAGCCAAAATATCTGTTTTGCTTCTTTTTGCCAATAGAGAACTCATTGGTTCATTATATTTGATCTGGCTAACGCTAGATTGTTGACCACGATCTTTTGCAAGGGCCATTTCAAGACATAGGGGCACATGCAGTGCCTATATGTTACCTGTTGGCGGCATGACCACTGTTTTTAGCTAAAAACCCAGTGGTGACCAATGGCAATAGTGATGGCTCTTGTCTTTGACCAGCCAGCCAATGGCAAGAGCCCTCATTCCCACATTGTGTGAGCGACAGTACATGGTCTCCACCACAACCGTTCACATGAGGCAAAGTAGCATGATTTGAGTAATCTCCATACTGTCACTCACTGTGCCGTCATTACCATTTGGGAGAGTTTGAGGCCAGCCACGCCAGAGCAATAGTTTAGCAGAAGCTCAGGAGCTGAGGAGACAAGTGTCTCTTTTATGCTGGGAGGGAAAAGGGAAGAAAGAGAGAGAGTGTGTGTGTGTGTGTGTGCGTGTGTGTGTGTGTATCTGCCTGCTCTGGCACTGGCCATCCCTATTGACCACCTGAACTTGTAGAATCTGGGACCTCATGTCATCTGGTGAGGTCAGCATGTGGAGGCCATCTTTGGTTTCGAAGGGCCAATGCTTGGCGAAATGGAGGCCCTTCAGGGCATTTTTGAGTACTCTCAGTGGTAGAACAGGTCGAACAGTCCAAGGACTCTTGTGGGAGGGGGAGGTAGACATAGTGGGGTGAGCACAGGCTCACAACTCAAAATATGTTCAGCAGCAGCATTGACTGTCCAGTCAAAAACTTGCTTTTATGCAAAAAAGTGTATTTATACACAAACGCAGAGTAAAATATGACATTCACAAACAATACACACAGTCCCCTGAAGTCAGGCTCTAGTGTTTTGTAGGTGGGTCCCTGAGTCCCACTCCCCTCTATTTAGTGGTACTGGTAATTCCCCTTTCACTATAGGCAATATTCAGGTTAAGCCCCACTAGTAGTCCAAGTCTCAAGAGTCCCACTCCATCTTTTGTTAAAGTCAAAAGTGTTCAATCGCTGAAGCAAGTTCCCATGGGGCTGTCTGATCAGTAAATCAGTCTTACCCTCACCAGCAGGATAGGAGCAACTGGACTCTTCAAGAACACCCCTACTGTAGGCACTGAAGCTGCTGTGGCTGTCTCCAGTAGGTTCCTTCACACATGGCCCGGGAGAGGCAGCGGCCGGGTGTTCTAGAGTTCCACACACAGGCGCTTGAGGAGGCAGCAGCCGGGGGGTCCTCGATGCTCCGATACTTGGTAAGTCTCATGGGATCCTCCCCACAGGTGTTGGGATGGGGTTGTGATGCTCCTGGTGCTGGTCCTCAGTCGGGAGTTGGGCCCACTCCGGATACAACATCTGCCTCTTCCTCACGACAATGGTCTTGACTAGACCATGCTCCTTGCTTTGTGCAGGTAGCTCCCCTGGCATACAGGGTCATCGATTCCACTCTGTACATGGGCTACGGCCAAATCAGCAGAGCAGCAGTCTCCACAGCGGCCCACCTGGCATACTGGGTCACAGACTTAGCTCCGCACACAGGCTAAGGCCCGATCGGCATGGCAGCACTCTTCACGGCAGCCCCACCTGGCATACGGGGTCACCGACTTAACTCCGCACATGGGCTATGGCACGATCTGCACATCAGCACCTTTCACAGTGGCCCCACCTGACATACGGGATTGCCGAATTAACCTGCACATGGGAGATGACCTGATGGGTGCAGCAACAGTCACGTCCACTTTACGGCAGCTCTCGTCCAACATACAGGGGTCCCCAACCTTCCCCTGCAGACGGGCAACGATTCGATCCACGTCTCCTCGCACATCCCTACAGGGATCCAAACAACAGGATGGCACACTAGACCTCACTCCCTCCAGCGCTCTCCTGTCCCTCACAGAGCACACTGGTGTTGGCAAGCAGGCACACACTGGTGCTCCAGGCTCCAGGGGCAGGTGGTCTTGAAGTTCCTGGGTGAGATCCCCTCACCCAGCTGGGATACTGGCAGACCTAGGCCCCCAGTTCTGGTCCCAGTCTTGCAGAACTTCTCCTCCTCGCACAGCCCTAATGGCTGCTTGACAGCTGACAATGTTGGGGCCTCAAGCTCCCCTTCTTATAGTCTATTTCCAAACACCAAATGTGATTTAGAGCCTGAGTCTGTAGTTTATGTTGGGGGTCAGCCTCTATTTGAAGTGTCCTCTCCTCTGCCCTGTCCTTCCTCCAGAAAGCAGTTTGTCACAGCAGGAGCAACTCCAAATCTGATAGCCCCACAACACATGCCATGGGAGTGGCTAGAGGGTCACACCTGGATGTCAGCCACAGTGATATGTGTATTAAAAGGTTACCCGAGGGCCTCGGCCATACTCTTTATGATTCTCTTATCGGCTCCATCTCCTTCCTGAGAAGTGCGTAGGCCCCTTCCAAGTGACCTTCTCTGAATCAAAGAGCACCCTTTGAAGTGTACTGAAGAGCCAAGGCTCTCCCTTCCACCAGTTTGTCCCACCCAGCTCACAGGAATGCAGAAATCCACAAATCCGTTGGGGGGGGGAGAATTCCTCTACCTCCTCATGTTCCTCCAATTAGCCCTGGTTCTCCCAAAATGGCACCAGGAATCTTCTATGTATTGTACCATTCACAGGCACACATACACCCAGCACATGTATAACACACATGCGCTATGCAGCACTGCACACCAAACCAATGTAGGCCAAGGGTGAAATAAGTACACAGCAGTGGAACTTTAAATAAGTGAGCCTGTAGGCCTCACTCCAGTGACACAGGTAAAAAGGCCTGTTCACTCCAACTGATCACTGCACAGTATGCTGATACCCCCACACTCCTGCTGCTTAACTCCTGGTAAAGGCAGCAGCCTTTCACCACTATGAGGGTAGCCCTTTCGGGAACCCTCCCTGTCCAAAAAGATGCAATCTGTGAGGCATGCATATGTCATGTCGCACATGCATGGTCCATGTTCGCCCACAACAACAAAAATTAGCATCAGCGATACAGACATCATTACAGTTAGGGCACTCAGGGCAGGGGTGCACACCCATCACCATGCAGGGAACTTTTTCATCCCAATATTAATAAAGGTAAATTTGAAGCAAGTTTCACATTGGTACAAACGCAACGTTGGAAGCACATTCTGACAACCTGCACTGGTTCTCAACTCTCTACAACCTAATCTATTTATGGACCCTGTTAATATTTTTTTAAGCAGTCCATGTATCAGTTTGGCCATCACAAGGGCTCTGCCTGATAGTTGTGTTAAAGGTGTTTGAACAATTTCATAAAGAAGAGACAGCTTGGTATTGATGGCCTTGACCACAGCATTGATATAAGGTGCAAAGTTGGGTTTTGTGCTGAAGATGTCTTTTTACAATGTTACCGGAGGTGTTCCCAGGCTTCTGGGTCTCTGGACAGTGCCCTTCCCGTAACCAGGATCTCAGGTTGAGGCCATTCAATAGAGGAAGCTCTTGTTGAGCCATTGGCGGACATAGTTTAGGCATTTGGTGATGGTCCCTTATGTATCTAAGACACTATGCATGGAGACAAGTAAGTCATTGGATATCCACTGTACTATGCATAAAGACAATTAAGGTTATTGACTTTGCACTTGTTGACTTCGGTTTGTGAGGGAGGGGACCCATTCTCCATCCACCGCTGTCCAATCATTTAAGCTTTTGCACAGGCATATTCCACTAATGGGTTGAGGGGTATTGTCGTGATGAGAAGATCCTATGTTGTGTCTGCCTGAATGGCTTCAGTTCCCCTCATGGGCCTGAAACTCACCTATTTACAATGAAGATGGATATTCTATTGCATGTAATATTGCAACTACATTGCCACCACTCTTTCCAAGATTTAACTGGGATAAAGTAGGGTAAGGGTCGTTCAGAAGTTCACCAATATTTGCTCTTTTCAAATTAGAAATTGTAAAATGTGAAATTTTGTTAAATGTTTTTGAAAGGTGGGCCATTTACTAAACAAATCTCTGCCTGAGGGTATCTTTCTATTTACAGTCGCTGTAGGAAATGCAACAAAGCCATCACCATCAGTAATCCTGCTCCTGTGTTTTTAGAAGGGAAAACTCAGGTAGTTCTGAAGATAGGTGCAATGCCAGATGTAATAGGCGGCCAAAAGATACTATAGCTTCCATGGCCTGGTTTCAGTTTCTGGAGGGTGGGTAGGAGTTTGTGCTGTACATGTGCATAGTACTTGAGGCATGGAAAGGCCTCAGTATTGGTGAGTAAGTATTAAAAATAAAATATAGTTTTTAATGTAGTTTGTATTACATTTTTAAATATATATTAAGGTATATATAAGCCGGAGGGGCAAAGGATAGTTGGTTAGTGAATTAGGTGTGTGCACAGGTGCATTACGCTTAGGTAGTGTCTAGAGTGCTGTCAGTGTTGTGGTAATCAGATGGGCGGAGATGGGGTGGCGTATGTGTAGCTGCAGGAGGGTAGGGGCAAAGGTGGGAGCAGATGGGTATTAGTGCAAGTGGGAGAAAGTGAGAAATGGCTAAGATGGGGTCAGGGGAATAGGTCACACGTGGGTAGTAAATGAGATGAGGGGAAAGGTGTGGGGCAGATGCCTAGTGCATGGTTGTGCATGTTTAGCATTGGTGGGGTTCTGGCTGTCTCCGAACAGACTACCTGTCACTGGAGTAATCACTCAGGTTGTTTCTTCTCAGAGATTCCCAACATTCAGCAAATGCTGGAATCTGGTATGGAAGAAAAAACCACAAAGAATGCCAGTACTGATACTCATTCATTCCTCCTTTCGTACCATGATCAAACAGACCTAATCAAGTTGATCTACAAATGCTTTTTATTTTGTTTATTTTCAATAAATTTCGGTCTTTTTACCTTATTATTTGAAAAAAGATTCTTTTTTTAAAATTTGTAACATAAACATTTATAAAAATTTAACATACACTAAAGACACAACATAAGACATTTGTGTGACACAAAAGTGTTGTCATTATACAAAAAAACATCATACCACATTACAAACATATACAATACATTTTTCGCTCTAGTTCTGTCTAATTTTTAACGACAATTTTCATAAACCAAAATGCCTGAGTGTTTTCTATATTTATCGTCTTTTAAAATATTTCAGAGGGCAAGGCCAAATGGTGTTCCTACTCTGCTCACTTCGTATTTATAACAATTAGAAAGTACAGTATTTGGTGAGCACGAGTGGTATCCTATTTACATGAGCACCTATTTGGTCAGATAGTAAAACAGTCGACGTGTTTCGAACCCACTGAAATTAGTTGTCGGGTTCTCCTCAGGACACCGAACAAAAAGGGCTAAAAACAAACAGACAGAAGAATTACTATAATTTCAAAAAAATGAAAATCACATTCAAACTTCATCCACTCAGGCCACATTCATCCCAAAACATTTACCTCGTTCTCTTTAAGTCAGGCTTCAATCTCCTTTTTTCACCATCCGGTGACGCTTGCCACCAAGGGCAACACTATTAAACAATATCCAAAAAGCCACTGTTTAAAACTCCCACGTCATTGTCAACAAAGGAAAAAACGGAAAAAAAACAAATATTGGTGTTAACTAAATAAATGCTTACTTGTGTAATGGAAATGGAGACCTCAGTCTCGCCTTATCTTGTTCAAATTTCTCACCACTTTTCCTCTGTGGAAAAAGCCAGACGGTCAGTCCAATCGTTTTACCCTTTCTACTGAATCGAACTAATTACTTATGAGCTATTCTGTTCAGGGAGAACAGGAATATTTTTTCAAAGAATTACAAGCCGACTATTATCTGCAAGATGCACCATAAGACTACAACAACATGAGTATGTAATGGAACTGACATTATCTGTTGAGCTCAAGCGCTCAGACTTGCGTCTACATAGCAATGAAGCTGCCTCATATTGCTTCGTGCAGGGAATTGTCTTTCAAAATTGTGAATGCTTTGTTGTCCGACCTCTGGGAAAGGTACTTGGCTGATAGAACGAACAAAATTAAAAATGGTTACACAATACCTATCGTGATCGGGTGCCCAATCTGTTCAAAGAGAACTGCTACATATTGTATGGTGCTGGTATGGGACACAAGTGAGTGACAGTACAGTAGCCCCTCATAACCTCTGTCACTTTAGCAGCCGTCACATTCTCCATCATTGGTACACTCCCCATCCTTTTCAGACTCCACATGCCTGTCACCTTTCATGTCCTTGGTACACTCACTATCCTTGACACATTCAAAAGTACACGTGAAACTACCAGTCCTTGTTACCATGTTAATGCCTGTCTCACTCTCTAAGTCTATCACAATTACATCCTTGTCAATCTCCCCATGTTGGACATGATACCCATCAGGTAGCATTTCCCTAGACTTTTTGCTTTTTCTGCCTGGGTTTTGCAGATTTTCTTGTGTGGCCTCCGGACACTTTCCCACAGTAAATACAGTGTGAAATTGCACGTGCCCTTCCTACCCGTGTTGAGAAGTGGTTTCGATGTTCTGAAACATGGGCCAGTCTGCTATCACAGACCGGTGAGTGCGCACTGGGAAAATTAGTAGCCAGGAGAGGTGTGTCCCATCTCTGCCAGGACGACCCCTAAGGTGCCCTGGACCGAGGTGACCCCCTCCTTAGGAAATCCTCCATCTTGAATGAAAGGATTCTACCCAATCAGGTTAGGGGGGTGCCCCCTCCCCAAAGGGAGGGGACATTCTAAGGGTGTAGTTATCCTAAAGGCAAGTAGCTCATTGGCTACCATCTGCCCGTACCTGTAACGTACCTAAATTCAGTATTTAGGGGCACCCCTGAACCTTGATCCTCAGATTCGACGGACCTAAGAAGAAGACGGAAGAAGACCGCTGCCGGACCATGGACTGAACCGCTATAGACAGAACTTGGCAAAAACCCCGCCACCTGTAATCGGTTCGACAACTGGACTGCTGTCCTTACTGAAACCCTGCAAGGCCTCCAAAAAACCCCGGAGATCTTTCACCCTTTACCAAATCACCAAGAATCTCACTTTGGGCTAGAGGCTCTAGTCCACGGCATCCGCCGGTACAAGAACCGCAGTAGTTGAGGACCAACACTTGTGTCGACACGACTCACTACTGCAAAAGAACCCCAATAACTCAGTGGTAGAGGACCGACACTGGTGTCGACGCGACTCTGCCCTGCCAGAGGAAGCCCCGCAGCTGAACGGCCTCCATGGCCTAGAGGGATCTTCTCTGCCCAAAGACCCAAGCTGTTCACAGCTCTATTCCCGAGAGTGGCCTGGTCGACCTCCTCCTGCCCTACCTGCACGACCGTGGCCTCTCAGTGATGGTCAAACGGCGGCGGAACTCCTCCATTCCCTGTTCATCACCATCCCCGCGACCGCGACTGCTGGGTAGGTGGTGCCTCCCTTCGATCTAGAGTGACTCGCTGACGACGACCCAGACGGTAATGGTGTTGGCGCTCTACTGAATCCCATTCATCTCCATTGCTTTCTGCTGACCGCGAGAGTCAATATCATTGCCTGCATCGACCAACGCAGGGTAGATACTGAATCCTGCACCTCTACGGGTGCCCCCAGTCTCCCTTGACTAACATTGGGCTCAATGACCTCTGCACCTAGCCACCCCAGTGCAGGTGGTGGTGCAGTACCTTCCTTAAACCGAACCTTGCCCAGTGTTGGTCTAAACCCCGAAGACTGGAAAAGTAAGTCATGTACTTACCTGCTAATGCATAACACTGTCCTTCCTTAGGATTGCATTGCATTCTATCTATTGCATACAACTGTCTATCTTTTTCAAGTACCCAGTGTTACTGTTTCTGATTGACAATACAAAAGTATTTCCAAGACTGTAAAGCATTTCCACTCTCTTGCAAAATTATTCCTACTGCATTTTTACAAGTATTACTACTTTGAAAACTGTTATTTACCTGCAACTGAGTATTTCTTAGTTCTAGAAATAAAATAACCAAATCATAACTTTTTATACAAAACAATTGCCCTGGATTCCGTCTTTGAGTGAGTGCTTTCCCTTCTTGCCTGAGTGTGTACAATAAATGCTTAACACAGCCCTCTGATAAGCCTAACTGCTCAAACACTATAACCACAAATAGAGCTTTTAGTATTATCCACTTAAGCCTCTGGAGATCCCCTGGACTCTGTGCACACCATACCTTACTTTGGTATATACAGAGCCAGCTTCCTACACCAACCAAATATTTAAATCTAGTGAGTGTCCGATTGCTTTTTATCTGTTACTTATTTTCTATAATCTTTGTTGAAGGTTGTGTCCCTTATTTAGGACTCTTCTCTTTCTATTCATTCTCTCTCTTGTACTCCTTTCTTTTTCCTTTACTGTAGCAGTCACCTTTCACTTTCTTTTAGCTCCTGTTTTCACAGGTTCTTGTCCCTTCCATAGTCGTAGGTCTTGTTGAAATTCAAGGGTCCCAGACAAGGAAACATCATAAATATAATTAATGTTAATTGGCCAAAAAATAAACACAAGAACAGAGAAACATCAGTAGCTAGGACACTGTAGGCGTACACTCTCAAAGGTCAAAGCAACAATGTTTTTTTTGTTTTCAACATGAAGTCCTGGTTCTTCCCCTAGGGATGAAATGGCCACCAGACACTGCTCCAAAGAAAATTTTTTCAATTATGTACTGGTCACCCTAGAGCACTCTTTATATGAAAAGAGTCCAAACAGCTCTACACTTTCCATAGTTCTTTTTTCAATTCATCCTCTGAAGCCAACACATTTTCGCCATCTCTGACTTCATCAGGGCTAAATTAATCATATTAGATATAAATTCCCTTTAGTTATTCCATTCATTACTAACACAAGTTTCCTGCACCACATGATTACAGACACCAAGAAGTAGACAAAAGGGAAAGGACTTGGCATATCCCAGTACTCTTTTTACAAGTGTCTACAGTAGATTTAAAATACCAATGTGGACATTGTTCAACATGCACTGTACAAATAATAGTCTACTATTTGTGATGCAAATTTATCATTACCATTTACAATTTAAATTACCATTTACCAAACTGGCAACATACAGCAATTCTGCTAATGCAATACGTAGCACAGACCTAAGTGTCCTATGGTAAGTGATTCTCACTGTGGAAAGTTTGGAGCTGTTTGGACTCTTTTCATATTAGGAGTGCTCAAGGGTGGCCAGTCCAAAATAAATACAACTTTGTTCAGGGTATCCTATTTCATCCACCTCCCACTTTCTAGTTAGTCCTCCCCTTCTTCAAGTGTACACCTACACACCTGGAACAGCCATGGTTCTTTCTTGAACCCTGACAGGAGAGTGCACTCACTGGTTGGAGGCTGGGCACAACCAGTCATCAAGCCAGCTTTCTGGTTGCTCTACTTTGGGTCTGGTGGGATCTGCGGTTCGCCAGACTGCTGCTGGACATCTCTCAAGATGCTCCCCTCTGTTGCTCAAGCAGCAGCATTCTTACAGCTGATATAGAATACAGGAGTCTGATTTTGATGCCTCCCTCCTTTGAGGTGATAGGTCTGCTGCTTTCTATGTCTTGGCGATCCTCTACGCGGTCTGCTCTGTTTTCGGTTTCTCCTTCGGAGGAAGCAACATTAGTCTTTCCTCTTGATAGTTATACTGTCATCCCCCACCCCTCATTTCACCCCCAGTCCATGCCACTGCCATATTGGGACTCCTCCTCCTGTTCAGTAAGAATTCTATCCTTCCTTCACATGTCTCCTCTTTAGAGGTTATTCTGTAGAACCAGAGATGGAACCTAAAAAGAAATTCAGCATTTTTGGGGTTTTGTCTTTTCTATGCCTGATATGGAATTAAAAGGGTTGGAGGGACAGGAACCATCTTGGGTCATCATGTTGGTACTTTTTTTGGGCCAGCCATGGTAGGGGAGTGTGATCTGAGTTTAGTGCAAACTCACTTCTTCCTTCTAGGTAATAGCTTAGACTCTCTATAGCCAACTGTATAACCAGGCAATCATTTTCTATGGTGGAATAATTCTTCTCTCTTTGAAATAATTTCATGTTAATGTACAGAACTGGTCTTTCTTCTGCCTTTTAGATCTTCCTGGGACACAACTGCCCTTAATCACAGCCTTGATGCATCTGTGTGTAAAATAAAAGTCTTAGAGATGTTTGGCAATTACAATAGAGGTTTGGAATGAATACAACGTTTTATCTGTTCATTAAAGCTGATGTTAACTGTTTATTGGCACTTCATTTTTTAGTGTCTCTCCTAAAGGGGCAGCTGTTCAAAGGCCATTAAAGCTGTTCTTCCAGGGTATTTTAACTGTTTATTGGAACTTCCTTTTTTAATGGTTCACTTAAAGGGGCAGTTATAGATGAGAACCTCTGAATAAATCTCCAGTATTATACTGTGAGGCCTAAAAAAGACTTGAGATTTCTTTTACTATCCATGAAAGAAAATATTTTGATATCCAATACCTACTTTTCTTGTGGTTTTATGTGACCTTCACAGTAGATAACTTTACGTTTATTAGCTGCAATCTTTTTTTTTTTTTTAGCTAATGTGCAGTCCAGACTCTTTTAGGGTAGAAAAACAGCTTTTAAACTTGTAGATACTTACTCCAGTATTTGATATCTTTTAAGGATGAGGCATACTGTTGATGTGTTTGTAATATGGAGTTCTTCAGTCTTTGAAAAGTGGCAGAAGTCCTGTGCAGTTCAAAAGGTAGTACTGTGAACGAATACACTGCTACAATCCTGCTAAAGTAGAAACAAAACGTTAATTTCTTATATTCTGCGGTGAAGGGAATCTGCCCATACCCTTTTGCAAGGTCTAGCATAGTGATGTATTTGGCTTCCCCTAATTGCTCCATCATCTTGTCTATTCACTGTAGAAGATATGAGTGAAATTTGGTTAACTTTGCAAAAATCTGATCAGAAGTTGACCGAGCCTTCTGGTTTGGGTGTGAAACCAATAGGAGGGTTCCAATTACTATTGGAAGGTTTTCTAAATCCTAAATCTAACATTTTCTTTAATTCCTCACAACTAGCCCCCTTGCTTCTGGGAGTTTAAAACATCTGTTTTACAGTTTTCTCCGTTTTGTCTGTATGTGGTGCATTATTAAATGTTTTTTCCTGGTTTTTCATAGAATATTTCATAAAAGGCTTGCAAGACGTTTGGAGGGCCTGTTCTTTCTGTTTAACTCAAGTTTGGGCCTACTTCTATTTCTCCTATCGCTGGGCTTGCTTTTTCTGTTAGATGGACCATCTGTGGTACAGATATAGGGCGCTTGCATTGTTTAAAAATGTTTATATGGAAGATTTGTTTATTTTCTTTTCTCTAAGAATTGTACTTGGTATATAACAACATTTTTCTGAGAATTGTATAGGAACCTTGCCACCTTGCTAACATTTAATTTTCACTAGAGGGAAGAAGTAGTAAGAAGTTCTCAGAGCTTACTTCGTTGATTGTAATAATATTGCTACGTCTCTTGGACCTTTTTAAAGTTTTCCTTTACAAGTGCCCTCATTTTCCCTATGTGGGTTCTTAACTGTGAGACACATTCTAGTAAAGGCTCTCTAGTAATTTCAAAGAGGGTACGGAGCTTCAGTCCAAATGCAAGTTCAAGTGGGGAATTCCTAAACTTGTTTGTGTTTGGTATCTTATGGAAAAAGAACATCTAATCCCAGTTGTTTCTTTGTAGTTCACTGATTTTCATTGGAATTATTTTTAGTATGGAGTTGTATCTTTCTATCAGCCTGTCTGTCTGTAGATGGTAAGCAATGGTCTTTAATTGTTTTACCCCTAGATGTTCACAAATTTGGGACATTAGGAGGAAAGCAAAAGAGGGCCCTTAATCAGTTAAAATTTCCTTTGAGAATCCTGCTCTGGAAAAGACCTCAGTCATAGCTGTGGAGATCTGTGATGTTCCTATGAGACTTTAAGGTACGGCCTCTGGGCAGCGGGTAAAATAATCTGTTATAATAATACTTCTGCTAAACGGTGCTAAAGGGCCTACTGGAGCGATAGCAATGAGCTGATAGGCAAACTTTGTAGTGGAGTACTTTGCTGAGTGCAGGCATTGTTTTTCTGAAAGTAGAACATTCCCTACAGTACTAATAGACCATGGTAAATGCAGTGCATGATAACACTTACTTCAGTAGTAGTCTTTATTTTTTCACCCTTGTTGGTGCAGCCTGTGCTGTGTAACTTTAGACATGTGTTTCTGGATTCATTCCTTCATCAGTAGAGAGCAACAAGACATTTTGGGGGTGCTGGAAATTCTGCCCTAAGATTTCTCAGGTCTCTGTACCACTCACTGGGCGCAGGTGCCTCAACACAAGCTTGTCAGCTCAGTAACTCAAGGGAGCCTTTCCAAACAGGAAGAGGGTAGGAGCACACTGCCTCACATCTCAGCACTCAATTTGCCCCAATGCATCATGGTAAATGCAGTGCATGACAACTCTTACTTCAGTAGTAGTCTTAAATGTTTCACTCTTGTTGGTGCAGCCTGTGCTGTGTAGTAACCCTAGACATGTTTCTGGATTCTTTCCTTCATCGGTAGGAGTTATGTTTTTGTTTGAAGAACTCAGTGTTCATTACTAGAGGGCAGACGTATACCTGAAATAAGGTTGTGTGGAAGGAAATTAACTTTAAACTATTTCTGAATATTAACAAGTTTATACTTTATTGCTACTGTTTTACAAGAACTCTTGGTTACGTCTTGTGAAGGAATGGGAAGTATTATTAGACAAAGAACTTCTACATTTTCTTGATATGTATATATGATTATGTGCAAGGTACAAGAAATGTCTAACAAATTATATACATGTATGATGCCAGATAAAGGAATCACAGAAAAGTGAGGAATGTTAATTGCTTTACAGCTACATAACCATGTCTGCTAGAAACTAACTGTCATCTCTAGATACTGCACATTCATGACATAAAAGGTAGTTTCCTTATTCATGACATAGAAGTGGAGGGTTTGTTAACATTAATGAAGTACTGAGGCCCTGATTTTGATCTTGGCAGATGGGTAACTCCGTCACAACGGTGACGGATATCACACCCAGATTGTAGTTTCAGTGACAGGCTCGCCTGAAGATACAGCTGCACAGTTTCACACTTGTCTTCATCAAATAGGTGAATGGATGACCTCCAATTGTTTGAAACTAAATTCTAGTAAGACCGAGGTCTTACTTTTTGGCGGCCAAACTAATTTTTGGTCCCCTGCTCTATGGCCGGGGGAAATGGGTCCATTACCTACCCCCGCGAATAAGGTGAAAAACCTGGGAGTTACGTTTGACTCCATGCTTTCCTTTGAAAGCCACGTCAACCAGGTTACATCCCATTCCTTCTACACACTAAAACTTTTGAGAAGGATTCTTCCATTTATTCCGTCCGAGCTACGGAAATTGGTGGTTTCAGCTCTGGTTCTTTCCAGAGCTGATTACTGTAATGGGCTCTTTATCAATCTGCGTAAGAAGTGTCTTTCCAAACTGCAGATTGTGCAAAATGCAGCGGCACGTCTTTTGCTGAATATTCCAAGACATAAACATGTCGCACAGGCACTTAAAGGATTGCATTGGCTACCGGTGAAGAGACAAATTGAGTTTAAGGCTTTATGCATTGCCTTTAAGGCCACGCATGACATAGGGCCCAGCTTCTTTAAACAGAATTTAAAGCCTTATATTCCGGTTCGCCATCTTCGCTCTTCTCAGGCCCACAACCTGGGGAGGAAGGAGCTTTGTAGTCGGCACAACGAAACTGTGGAACTCCCTACCACTTGGGCTGAAACAAGAAACTAATCTGCTGGCTTTTAGAAAAGCGTTAAAGACCTGGCTGTTTAATCTCTGACGACTTTCTGGACCGTCCTCCGACTCATGAATGATGAATTTAGCGCCTTGACACCTTCGGGTGAAAGTTTCGCGCTCTACAAATTTCTTTTTCATTTCATCCGCCGAAATATAAATCCTGTAGGATACAATGGGATTTATATTTCAGAGGACTGGATATCCGTCACCATTGTGACGGAGTAACCCGTTCGCCAAGATCTAAATCAGGCCCTGAGTGTTGTAATGCTTTGGCTTCAGAAAAATCAGTTTTACTGGTTATATGCTGATAAGCTCAAGGTATACCTTATCTACAGTTAGGGCTAGATGATTCATTTTATTGAATGACTATAAAATCTCTTCTATTTCTCTTTACATATCCACCTTCATCTCCAGACATCAGTGCCCAGTGACGGTCAGAGTGGTGATATTCAGAGTTTCTGTTTTCTCTCTTATCTCAATCCCTTTCCCCGTTTTCACTATTAGCCTACATATTCTTATTATGTGGGGTTGATGGCAGACGCGATGAGGTATGGAAGAGTCTATCACTCTGGTTGGATCAAGAGTACAAGGTTAGCACTTTCTGACACTCCCTAATTGTTCCAGGGTTGATGGGTACATTAAATCCTCTGAGGCTTAACAAGAATTAGGCTGGCCCATCTGTAGACAGATGGAAGCAAATGGTCAGCTACGGACTTTTTGCACATGATTAAATATTCACCCTAACCTCCTGTCATTTTCCCAGAAGTTCATTCGGTCATTTAGCTCCCGGTCTCCATAATGTTGTGGGGCAGCAAGCATGACCACCATTGTAAGATGACACCTAGTCCTAATAAACAATCGCTATTTGTGGTGGAGAAAGGACACATGAGTTGCAGGGCACCATTCTGTGGCAGTGATGTTCAGCACAGATCAGGCAAAAACAGGGCTGAAACTGGCATTTTTCCAAATGCTGTGGAGTAGTAGTGAACCTGAGGGATTTATCCCAGAGGTGACGAGAATGACAATTCGGGTATCTAATAAGATTTAAGTTTGAAAGCTTACAGACAATGTATAAGATTGGCATGCAAGGACAGTGCAGACCTCAAGCAAGCTTCCGACCTGTAGCAAGAGTATTTATAATATAATGGCAGCTATTGTTTAACACCTGGAATTGTATGGCAACTGCCACAAAGTCCTCCACAAATTATTTAAAATGACTGAGTATCCAAGGACACAAAATAATACTAGAACACCTATCCCCTGTGAGTTATAGTTGAAGAACCTCCCACTTTGAGGGGCATATCTGGATAGATCACCTTATCTCCTAGCGGAAATATACATATCGTACCCATTTTCGTACAAAAAGAACTAACAGGTGTCTCTCACACCTCTTTCTAATAATCAGACAACCTTGTCAGTGAATTTCTCATCTGCAGGGATTTCTTTACACAGCGAGTCCCACTCTGGTTCCCTTAAACAGTAGAAACACACAATGATTGATATTTTACAAAGATTGATTATTTATTATGCACAAATCATCTATAAGACATATGCATCAGAATTATGGTAATTATTACTAAATCTTAGCATCAATAACTAAAGTCATAGCGAATCCCGGGAAATCCGCAAACATGCCTTATCACACATCCCTACTCGTTTAAAATCCCTATCTATAATCCAAAATTACCTTGAGACATAGGGGCTCATTATGATGGCGGAAGGACCGCCACCGCTGGGTCGGCGGTGGCCGTCCTTCCGCCATCACACAGGAAATTTCCACCGCCAAATTAGGATGGCGGTGGGAATCCCAATGTGTCCGCGGCGGACGGAAAGTCCGTCCGCCATGGTTCCGCAAGGCGGTCCTTTTCCGCCCGCCTTGCGGAACTAGGACACAGGGCAGCATTGCGGCGGTGCCTGCATGATATCCCTTTCCGCCTGTCTTTTTGCAGTGGTCATCCCACCGCAAAAAGACAGGCGGGGTCTGGATTCGGGGCCCATTGCGGGCCCCCTCTGTGTGGGGGGGGTGCACTGGGGGGTACCCATGATACCCCCCTGCATTTCCCTGCACTGTGTGGAAGGCACCGCGTGGTGCCTGCCACGCAGTGCAGGGAAATGCAGTGCATGCCGTTTTCACATTGCCAATGGTGCGGCAGCCTGCAGCACCGTCCGCAATGTTGAAGGCCCTGGATGCGCCCGCCAGTATGGCGGGCGCATCCTAATTGCAGTGGTGGGACCGCCGCACGTCTGGCGTGCGGTCCCAGCACCGCAACGATGGCGGGCGGACTGATGTCCGCCCGCCATCGTAATGAGCCCCATAATTACTTAGTTGTATCACCAAATTAATGCACAGCATGGCAAGTCATGTTAGTTTCCCTGCATACTTTACTTCACTGCAGGATCTGCAGTTGGAATACAAATTTTCAGCATGTCCCCTTCAGCATCTAGTCCGTGTGTCTAACCACTCCCCTTTCTGGCTTCTTTTTAAACCTTAACTTCCAATGATTTCCTCTGAAGAGGGGATGCAGCACTCTTGCTCAGAACATTTTTTGGTGCTTATGTATGCAAACAATGTTTTCTTGTACAAGTGCATGGAGGGCAGTTATCAAACAACTTTGCTTCCTTCCAAGCTAGTTCTGTACAAGGCAAGATGGCCTTGTGGCTGCCTGCACTGCATGCAGCTAGGGCAGACAATTCCTTCTCTGTCCTGTTTACTTAAATACACTGTCAAAATGGAGTTTCAAAAATAAAAACGTGTTTATCATGTACACATTTGTTAGCATTATCATTCAAACACTTAGTTTATTTTCTAGGCTCTATGCCTAGTACACACATCCTTTAACAATGTATTAATTAGTGTGTCCATGTGAGTATCATGTATGTATTACCAGGAAAGGCCCACCACACAAGACAGAAGCATCCATTGGCCCCTTACTGTACCACAGAGCAGGCGTAATATGAGATAAACAACATACACAGGGTTACAGATTGATGAATTAATAAAGGAATGACAATTTATGAAGTGCAACTGTAACCTTGAAAGGTATCCTAGTGCTGAGGGACTGATAGCATACAAATACAGACAGAAAAATAGGCAGCTATGGAACTGGCAAATAGACAAGTATTTAGCAGTTTCTGAAAGTTCAGATGATTAGTGTGATTTTGAAGACTGAAAGTAAGGAAGTTCCATATTTTAGAAGTCAAAACAGAGAAAGCTTGTGCTTCCTAATGGGCCTTGTGGATAGGAGGGAGTTTCAGCAGGAGCGGTAAGGTGGATCAAAGCTGGCGGGTCCTTTATTGCGCTAAGTGATGTTGAAGGAAGATGGGCTGTTTCCAGAAACAGTTTTGTTCAAGATGAGCAGACATTTCAAAATGACTCTCTTTTTGAAATTGCAGCATCACATACATGGGTCCCCCCAAGAAACCTGCTGCCAGTTTGCAAAGGCTAAAGAACCAGGTTGCCAGACTGCGAGCACATGAAGCCCAACCTCAAAGCTTTCCGCTGGCTTCAGACAGAAGCCAGGATTAATTTCAAGGTCCTTTGCAATGTCCTCAAATCCCAAAGTCCCAAAGGCGCAAAGGCCCAGAATACCTGCAGAAATTGACTCCCACACTACATTCCAGCTTAAAATCTCCAATCGTCGTCTGCCCATTTGATTCATCAATGAGTTTTCAAGAGGTCAAAAACAGAGGCAGATCCTGGTGATTTCAGGGCCCCAGACTGAGGAACGCCATTTCCTCCTTCTTGACATCTGAACCCAACCACCTATAATTAAGGATATTCATGAACACTGAACTGAGACAATGCTGAACCTTATGGAACTCCAGGTATCGATAAGGACTGGAATGAGACAGACTAGTTATATTTTGTGAGACCTGCGAAACATGGAGGAGGTAACAGCACAGGATGCGTTTTCAAACCTAAAGAACGGAGCTGAGAGATCAAGTATGGCCAACATACATTCTTTGTCACTACCTGATTCCCTGAGCAGCTTTTCTCTTTGCTAATAATAAAGGTTTTGATTCAACCTGCACCGACCGGCAGTTTGAGTGCACCTGGAAGGTCTGTATATTGTGCATCCTCCCGAGAGATAAGAGACACAGGGCCACTACACGCTTCCTGGACCTTGGTTTCATAGTAGCAAAGTGCCTCAGTATGAAGCACTGCAAGTCCAGTGAACCGCCACCAATAACGGCCTGGCCACACTCCATCCTCACCTGGGCTAGGGCGGAAGGGGTTTCTCTTTGCAGGGAGGACACTCTAGGAATACGCAAATACCCCATCTCATCCAACTGGGACTCGATCCTGACTGCCCTCCAGACTGCTTTAAGTCCTGAGGAGGATGTTGGTGTCACCACTGTAACTTAGATCATATCTGAGCAAATATACCCATATAGGCTATGATAATACTGTCAAGGATGTTCCACTGTATATACAATGAGATGTGCGCCACAAGTTGCAAGACTTTTATTGAGAAGATGGTAACGTACCCAAGGCGAACTTGGAACTCCATTGAGAGACAGGGAACCCTCTATGTTTTCCCCCTGTCCCCGAACCCATTACCCCACATGATGTTCATCTCTGTTCTCTTCGAGCTAACTGGTTGCTCACAGTTAAGTAAGCTTAAATATGTTTGATGTCATTGTGATGGAATGTACTGGACAACGTGACTGCATACAGATTATTTACTTTGGAGGGCATCTCTTCGCCCTGTGCTGTGCCGTATACACTAGCATGTTCTAGATCTACAGGGAAGCATGTACCAGACTAGCTGTAAAGTATATTTCCACATGTCTCCTGACCTGACCATCAGTCAGATATTAACACCCTTGTATTTTTATTGTGCCTGAAACTGCAATGTAACTGTACCACGAAAACTTAATAAACAGATCAAACCCAAAAAATAAAGGTTTTGATTTTGTGAAAGTTGTTTTGTTTAAGGTATGCAGAGAGTTTGAGGTTTACTCCTGTTTAAGGTCCTGTGCTAGAGAGGGAAGTCATGAGGTCTCTGGTTGTCCAAGCATTCACTTTCGGCATTTGGCTAATTCAGTAACAATCGTATCTTTGAATCCTTGAGCTACAGGGAAATGTCTCAATTTCCAATAATGTATTGATAAGATTTGTGATAACAAGCACAGAGGTGGGTTAAGTAAATTTACAAATTCCAAATGGCCAAATTCAGGGGAGCAGTGGCTTCTAGTGCACTGATGCTTTTTTTAATTATTATTTTTATTGGCATTTCGTGTAAAATTACAAACAATAGCATAACTTGAACAGCAGTACATTGCTGACAGGCCCGTCAGTTAGCTATAAGGAAATTACAGCATATATAGCATAGCGTTATTACACCTCTACAGCACTTTGAGCATGATACAGTCCATCAGTGTACTCCATTATCTACGTACTTATATGTCTAGACATACAAAAACATTATAAGGAAAGAGATACCTCGTAATTACTGGGTCAGGAATCCTCACCCGGTGTCCTGGTACATTGCGGGGTATTTATCACTGTGATATTCTTATTAAGGATCATCTACATCTGCAGCACTCAGCCAGTTCACAAACAGGCCCCATATGTCTCTGGGGCGGGATTTCGCCGGCATTAGCTCCCAATACACTGCCAACTGGGCCCTACAATAAGCAACATTCGGACCCACTCCTTCGTTGTCGGGGGGAAACAGTACCCCAATGGAGGGCCACCTGTCGCTTAGCCATCAGTAGTAGCATGGCCGGTAATTTCCTCAGCTTCGGTGGTGTATCAGATAGAACTCCCAGCAGCACCACCAGTGGCGTGTAGGGCAAGGTTTGACCCGTTATGTCTTTAACGTGGTGCAATATTTTTAACCAAAAATTGGCAATAGGTCTACACTGCCATGCCAGGTGTAAGAATGATGCTTGAGGAGCCCCACACCTCCAGCAATTATCATCAGAACGCACCCCCATCCGGTGGAGCTGCATCGGAGTACGGTAGAGTCGGTGAATGTACTTAAAGTGGATAAGTCTGAGACTATAGCTTGAGGACATCTGCTCCAGCTGCCTACAGCTAAAATCCCACTGCTCATCTGTACTACTCTCCCCCAGATCCCCCTCCCACGCCGCGCGGGATGTCGGCACTGTGATTGGATAATTCCTCTGTGTGATAGTATAAATTCGTGTGATCAACTTGCGACCCGATTCCACCGCAAGTACATTCTCAAGTGCAGGCAGCTGCGGGGGCGGCTTCGGAAATGTTCCAAATTTGCTATTACAGGCTGCTCGCAGCTGATAATATAGCAGCGTATCTAACGCTGATGGGGGCGTAGAACCACACATCTGTTGTAATGTAAGAAAATTGTCCCCAGGGTATAAATCTTGACCCACCAGTATATGGTGCAAATGTGCTCGCTCCTGCGCCGTACTGTCCATGAGTGGTGGAATCAGTGGGTTCTTTGCCAATTGCATGGAAGGGGCATATAGTATGTCAGTGTTTGCGCGCTTACGGAGACCCTCCCATGCCCATCTCAGCGCTTCAACGGTGTCCACCTCATTGCGTGGGTGCTTGAATGTTTGATAGATAGCGGTGTTGAGGGGAAGGGGGGCAGCTCTATCCAACTCAATGGCGACGTGAGGCTGAAAGGGGGTGGGGTGTATCCAATAATGTAGGAATTGAGCCTGGGCACTGTACGCGTGGAGGGCAATATCCGGAGCCGCCAGCCCACCTTGTGCCTGTGGTAGCGTGAGCACCTCCCAGGAAATCCGAGGCTGTTTCCCCGCCCACACCAGCTCAATCATTAGGGAACGGAGCCGTTTGAAAAACTGCATCGTGAGAGGGACGGGGATATTCACGAATAGATACAGCAGTTTGGGCAGGATTACCATTTTACTGCTCAAAAGAAACATTCTCTACCTGTATAAATCATTATGTGCAATACGTCACAGATTTAGAGTCACCTAGAATGCTGGCCTACTGACAAGAACACACCAAAATATAAGTATCAAAACATATAAAAATTTATTGTCAATTCATGAAATTTAATTTTTAAATAGAGACATAATAAAAACAGAGCACATCCACACCACATACACTCAGCCATTCAGACATCCAAATTCATACCCACACATACTCATACATCCTGGAATTCAGGAATCCGACAATACATAAATCACAAATGAAAAACAAGTGGACCAATACTCCCACACAAGAATGACATCAATAATTGTCCATTAAAGAGCAGGAACATTTTTCATAGAGACAACATGAACATTAAACATAACATTTACAAATGGAGAAACAAACAATGTATGATCAGATGATCCATAGAATTCAGATCAACATATTCAAAAATAAGTTTCGGAGGATTGAGAAGAGACAATAGACAGTTGAGGTCCACTGAAGATGCTTCAACGCTGACGCGTGTTTCGGTGTTAGACCCACTATGGGTCTCACCTTCCTCAGGGCGCATATACCAAAAACAATGGCCGTGGGACGTGCCTAGGATAAACAAAAGACAATTTGGCAAAATAGATATATTTGATGACAATCATATGGATCAAAAAGCCATTGATGGGCATGTAAAGATATAGTGATCCAAAGGTGTAGTCAGAAGGCACAGCTTCAGGATAGGATGTGAGGATAAATAACCGGGTAACTGGTGCACACTGAAGGGACATAGAGTTAAGAAATAGAAAATAGAAGATGATAATCAGTCAATTCATGCAACAAAGAGTGAAAAGTAAATAAACATACATGTGCAATGTGTGAGCACTCATAGATGTCCAATATGGTGCATCGAAGGAACGCGAGATCGCGTGAAAAGTGCTGATAGCCCCTGACCAAGAAATGAACAAGAGAAAAGAACAAATAAAAGGCATAGAGAAATGATCTGAAAAAAGGAATAGAAAAGAACAGGTAAAACACGATACTTGGCGAGCGAAAAGCGACAGCAGTAGCTCGGTAGGGGAACAGTGAAGAGATATCGGAACCCAGGGCGAGACCTGATTCTAGAATGCGCAAACAGAATTGGAAGTAAGGACTAACAGCTTTTACATGCTTTTCCCCGCGTGTGTTATCTGTCTGTTTACATTTCCTTCTGTCCCCTTGCCTAGGCGCTGGTATGTCTGCATTGTTTGGACGTCCCCCGCTGTACGTGTAACTCTGTGCAGCATTATCCATTTAGCAAAACGAGCTGCTCTCTGTGGATTGATTCAGGCCCTGGAAACACGGGACATTCAGCCTTCATCCTTTGCCGAATAGGACCCCTATTTCTCCTTAGTTCGAATAACTAGCTTGACCGCTGTGTGTATTCTGCGGTAAGCTACATTTTCTTGTTCCGGTGACCATTCCTCATGTTGATGTTCTTTTCGTTAGTCCTTACTTCCAATTGTGTTTGCGCATTCTAGAATCAGGTCTCGCCCTGGGTTCCAATATCTCTTCACTGTTCCCCTACCGAGCTACTGCTGTCGCTTTTCGCTCGCACATCCTGAAGTCCAGGTATCGTGTATTACCTGTTCTTTTCTATTCCTTTTTTCATATCATTTCTCTATGCCTTTTATTTGTTCTTTTCTCTTGTTCATTTCTTGGTCAGGGGCTATCAGAACTTATTACGCGATCTTGCACCCTATTGGACATCTATGAGTGCTCACACATTGCACATGTATGCTTATTTACTTTTCACTCTTTGTGGCATGAATTGACTGATTATCATCTTCTATTTTTTATTTCTTAACTCTACGTCCCTTCAGTGTGCACCAGTTACCCGGTTATTTATCCTCACATCCTATCCTGAAGCTGTGCCTTCTGACTACTCCTTTGGATCACTATATCTTTACATGCCCATCAATGGCTTTTTGATCCATATGATTGTCATCAAAGATATCTATTTTGCCAAATTGTCTTTTGTTTATCCTAGGCACGTCCCACGGCCATTGTTTTTGGTATATGCGCCCTGAGGAAGGTGAGACCCATAGTGGGGTCTAACACCGAAACCTGCGTCGGCGTTGAAGCATCTTCGTGGACCTCAACTGTCTATTGTCTCTTCTCAATCCCCCCCGAAACTTATTTTTGAATATGTTGATCTGAATTCTATCGATCATCTGATCATATATTGTTTGTTTCTCCATTTGTAATTGTTATATTTAATGTTCATGTTGTCTCTGTGAAAAATGTTCCCTGCTCTTTAATGGACAATTATTGATGTCATTCTTGTGTGGGGGTATTGGTCCACTTGTTTTTCATTTGTGATTTATGTATTGTCGGATTCCTGAATTCCAGGACGTATGAGTATGTGTGGGTATGAATTTGGATGTCTGAATGGCTGAGTGTGTGTGGTGTGGGATGTGCTCTGTTTTTATTATGACTCTATTTAAAAATTAAATTTCATGAATTGACAATAAAATTTTGATATGTTTTGATACTTATATTTTGGTGTGTTCTTGTCAGTAGGCCAGCATTCTAGGTGACTCTAAATCTGTGACGTATTGCACATAATGATTTATACAGGTAGAGAATGTTTCTTTTGAGCAGTTTGCTGATTTCCCGTTTTTTTATCTACCTACATTTTGCCTAAGGGGCCCCCTCTGTGTGAGTGGTAGGATTACCATTTTAGCCACCGCTATGCGACCTATCAGGGAAAGGGGAAGCGTTTTACATCTCCTCACTCTGTCTTCAATTCAGTCCACCACTCTGCCATAATTAGTCGCCCATAACTCCTGCAAGTCATTGCTTATCCAGACGCCCAAATATTGTGTCAGCCCGGTCGCCCAGACTATGGGATAATCAGTTTCAAAGGATTGCGTTTCAGATGTCAGAGGAATAATGACGGATTTGCTCCAATTAACCGCCACTCCAGATAGCCCACCATATCGCACAACTTCGCGCGTCATGGGCGCAAAATTGTCTTTAGGGTTTATCATATATAGAGTAATATCATCTGCGTACATTGACACAGTGAGTCCCCTAGTGGTGAACCCGATTCCTCAGTGTGTGTGGTGCTGCCTGATTCTGGCCGCCAGTGGCTCGGTTGCTATTGCGAATAATAATGGTGATAAAGGGCAGCCCTGTCTGGTGCCCCTTGTGATAGGTATCGGGTCAGAAATCAGACCATTGACCCGCAGGCGCCCTGTGGGCATGGTATAGAGCAGCTGAATTTGTTGAATAAAAAGCGGACTCAGGCCCAACCTGTATAAAAGCGGAAACAGGAACCCCCATTCCAAGGATTCGAACACCTTGGTGGCGTCTAAGAGCGCCGCAATCGCAGGAACATGGGGGGCGAGATAGTGCATGAGCGCAAACAGCGTTCTAAGGTTATGGGAAGTGGACCTCCCCGGTATAAAACCAGATTGGTCCGGTCTGACTATCAGTGGAAGCAGTGGCTGGAGGCGGGTAGCCAGTAGTTTAGCGAAAAATTTTGCGTCCAGATTTATCAGTGAGAGTGGACGGTACGAGTCACACTGCGAGGGGTTTTTATCAGGTTTTAGTATGGTAATAATAATGGCCTCGTGCATAGAGTCGGGCAGAGCGCCCGATTGTGTGGCCTCCTGATAGACAGCCAGGAGCTGCGGCGCCAAGAGCTCGGCATATTCTTTGTAGAATTTTGCCGTTAGTTCGTCCGCCCCGGGAGCCTTGTGCACTGATGCTTAAGGATATCTCAGCCTCGTTAACACGACTAAAATCACAGAACATGGCACGGCAGGGTGAGTCATGGCATCAGCATCTATCTTCTATTTGTCTCAGAGGCCTCGTTTGCTCTGTTGTGGTTTCCATACCCCTGGATATACGTCTGTCCTAGCCATATGCCTGCTCTCAGGAGCACTCCCTGCTCCCCTGAACTCTGCTTCTCTCAGGCATGTCCTTGTGATTCCAGGAGGAGCTCTAAGTAGTTGTGAAAGTTCTGTTGTGAGAGTTACTTCGTCTCACAAAACCACCAAAGTCACCCTTTGGAGCTTGGTGGTTGGTGCTTGCCCATATAACGCATGCCAAACCATTGGTTCACACTAGGCTTTCATGCTTTCAGTAAGAGAGCACACATCCAGAGAACTCATAGGCCCATCAACAGCAAACACCTGCAAAGAAAAAAAGGTGATTGTGCACTAAAAATGTTAGACCAAAATAGACAAAGCAGAGAAAGATAAACAAAATCTACACACAAGTGCAGGGAGACATAAAGGGCCATAAAGAAAGAAACGCTGTTTACCTCCTAAACAAAGGGACTTCGATACAAGGCGTAAAAATCCATGACCATCCATAAAAGAAACAAAGAGTACTTCATGAGAGTGGAATACTTTTTGGAGTAATAAAATGACAAATGGCTTAAACTATAATTAAAGGTATGTTGAGTAAAGTAGTCTAGAAGAGTGGTGGTAGGACTTTGTGAGTGATTCCACAGCTGAATAATTGTCACTTATTTATTTTTTAGGGCAAATAGCAGCACAGGTCTTGAATCATACAATTAAAGTTACATTAGGTCAGCCCTAGTGTGAAAATTAAAAATGCTGCTTGCTGCTTGACTATAGTAATACGTTACCGTCATGTTTTCTGCTTATGATAACTCTGCTCACTGGATGTGCCGGTCTTCAAGTTGAGGCAAGATCCACCTTAGCATCCGAGACAAAATGCTGCAAATTAGCTTGCTCAGCTGAAACTTCAGTTGTTGTTACTTTGAAGGCCATCTACAAGCTCTCTCATGAGCTCATCTATGCACCAGCCTGTGCTCCTCATCATAATTTAGTTAGGTAATCAATACTAGAAGCTGTTTATGATAGAGTATATGTTTGCGCCTTGTTATCAAGGAGGGTGAATCCATTGATGGGTGTAGGGGCATCCACTTGTTGGTTTACCCTGTGACTCACAGACTGCTAATGTTTTGCAATAAATACTTTTCAGATTTAACCCAAGCATGATATGGCTTTTTTTCTTAACCATTAGCATTTGGCCATATCTGCTTTGCCATGAGGTAGTAGCGTATTGAAACAGTGATTAAAAATTTGCAGTGGTAAATGCCTATACTGAGAACTGGCAAAAAGGTCCATGACCAAAGCTAATGTTGGAAGAACTGGCAAAAAGGTCCATGTCCAAAGTTAATGTTGGAAGAAAGGAACAGTCTTACTTTGTAATCTTTGATTACCAGTGACTAGAGTTGCATATTAGCCTTTCTTTCTGCCGTAGCGCCTTTGAAGTTTCACCATTCGAAAATACTGTGGGACAGAGCTAAACTCTCATAACATTTCAAATAAATAATTTTTTAGGTTTAATGAATGCATTCATAACATATATCATAACTACAGCATTTTCTCAATGAATGCTATCCTATATCTGTCATGCAGAATTTGCAATAATCGTAAACTATTATTTTTAGTGCAAAATAAGAGACGAGTAAGTATGAGGGGATCTAAACAGACCTGTCATTGATTTGTGAAATATTGGAGAAATTCTTTTGGTAGATTGCCTAAGGTTATTGGCTTCATAAGTATTTCCAGATGTGACTTAATCAATTCAGATATAAGCTTTTTTTTACTGCTATCTAGTAGTAAGTTCCATTTCTAGGTCAAGCACAGTACAGCAGTTCCTGGTCAACATATTTTCCATTCCTTGGCGAACAGGCTCATCCAAATGCATTTAGTCCCTATATGAAGTATGGGCATATATTTGGGGAGAAGTTATACAACATAGTGTTAATTTATTTTTGTGAGTTGTTCATTTATCTTTCTAAGAATGTGTTGAAATTAATATCTTATTATTTCCCTCATTCCTCTTGGCAGTAACTGTCTCATTTTATAAGCCTAAGTATATTGTACCTGGGTGAAATTAAAATTAGCCGCATTTTAATCCTCATAATGCAAGAATTCTTGAGAGTCAATTTAACTTTACTATTACAGCCTGTATTTATTTTACTTTTTGACGCATTTAATTTCCTCTAAAATACATCTGGGCTTCTATTGTGACCATTCAAGAACACTTCTGAACATCTCCTGCTCGTATTGCTTGCCTTTAAAACCCTTCCACCTGATAAACTGACTCTTGTCCCCAATTTAGTGTAAAACAATCTATCTAATTTATTTTTTGATAATACCTGTGTGAGCACAATCAAAACCAATAACACTGCTCTATCTCTATTTGCTATTACAACACTACAGTCAGTCCGAGTGTGATATGATAATGTCCTTGGCCGGTATTGTGCTGCTATTATAAAGTAATAAAATAAATAAAACATTTTCTAATTTTAAGTCCAAGGTAATAAAGATAAACAGATAGTCCAGATTAGAGTTTCTATTCTATTGGTGCAAGATCTGCAGAAGTATTCTGGATGGCAATATGACTGGAGTAGAATACCACACTCCAGTGAAAGTGTGGCCCAAAGACGTTTGTGTGTGGTGTGGTATGATATGATGTGATGTGGGGTGGGGTGGGTTTGAGTGGCTGGCTGTGTGTCTGTGTGTCATTAATGGTGATCTACCCCCTTCCATTAATGATGCATATATTGACTGACACAAATAATATTATCACTTCTTGCAATATTATGTTAAACTTCTCTAGAATGAACGATGGCAGCACAGCAAGACATACATGGTAGTAGCACTACCTATCATAAAGTCATGACAGCATTCCCAAGTGTAAAAGATGGCAGCACCCCAACTTATATATGATTACAATACACTCAGGATTTTTCGTGGAAACATTCACTGGCATTCGAAATGGTGTCACCACTAAAATAAATTATGGTAGCACTTTCTATCCTTCATGTATTATGTCTACATTCTATAGCATGAAAGGTGGGAAATCTCAAGCATACGTAGTGGTAGTAATGCCTCACTCGAATGACAACAGCACTTTAGTCAAGCAGCATGAAATGGTGGTATACATAAAGGAATTATTCCTCTGGAACAATAGGCCAGAAATGTAAGCGCTCACTTCTCATACATCACCCCCTAAGCATGGACCAACCTCCAACATCACATCAGAATTTCCCCAACACTTCTCAAATTTCGCAAAAAAACTAAAACCTAGCTTTTTTAAATAACCCCATCAAGAAGACAGCCACCTACCCACATGCAAAGCGCCTGGACACCCTAACAGGTGATTTGCGCTCTCTACAAATGCACCTAACAAAACAATATAATATTAAGACTTTTGAGCAAATAAAACATGACCCGGCAGAAGGCTTTATTTTTTCACTTAAACGCTTGGCTAACTTCTCCGTGTCTGGAGCCTTACTTAACCGGCCACCGAGATATATGGCCAACTTTGTAGAGACCTTTGTAGAAGAAGTGACCACTAGCAGTGTACAATTTGCCAACGTCACCATTCTGGGGTATTTTAATATTCACACCGAGCTGGGCACAAGCTCGAGCATATCTAATGCTATTGACATTCTGGCATCTATTAATTTGGTACAAAAAGTCAAAGGACTTACACATGTGGCTTTCCATACTCTTGACCTAGTATTCACCAACCTCCGTGATTTACAGACAGTGCTACCAGCCCCACTTACTTGGTACAACCATTTCTTTGTCCCTTTCTTTGTCCCTTTTCAGCCTAGGGACCTTGTGGACAAGCCACAGGTTTATAATTCACTCCCTTGGCATAAGGCAAATTAGGTTAATTTAGCGAATGTTCTTGCCAAAGACCTCCTGTCACTTAAGGGCAATTTAGATCAAAATGTGAGCGCGATTAGTAATTGGCTGCTTACAGCAATCGAGTCTATTACACTGGTTTCATGTAAAGCATCAGCTAGAACTCCTTCTTCGGCTCCTTGGTTTAACAGTGCACTGGCAGAGGAAAAAAAGACAAATGTTCACACTTAGACCATTGGTGGGGGAAATATTATGATGCTAAGGATAAGGAGATTTATAAGACAACTCTAAGGGTCTATCATGCAGCTATTCGGATGGCCCAAGCAGATTATTTTTCAGACCAATCGCCTCAGCATCTAACAGCTGTGAAGAAATTTCTAAAATTGTTCAACCTTTCATGGCTCCCAAAGCTTGTCCTAGGGGTATTACTCCCTCAAATGAGCTATGTGAAAGTGTTTGTCTTTACTTTTATGAGAAGATTCAAAATATCTATGCTGATTTCTCTGAAGTTAAGATTTATGTCACTGACCTGGCTTGCCCCTCAGAGAGTAGTGGAGCTTCTGGGCCTGCTCTATCTTCCTTTGAAAAAATATCCCTAGAAATGTTGGCTAAGGCCATTTTAGACTACAATTCAGGCTCTCCTTTAGGTTCCTGGCCCCGAGAAATTTTATTGAGGTGTCAGATTTTAAATCCGGCCTTAAATGAGCTATTAAATCAGTCTCTTCAACAAGTCATAATACCTAGGAGCTGGAAACATGCACAATTGATTCTGATTTTAAAGAAGCCCTCAGCTGACCCTGAGGTCCTGGCTAACATCCGCCCCATTTCCCTCCTACCAGCTTTCTCTAAAATGTTGGAGAAACTGGTGAAACAACAGACTTCCCATTATTTAGAATCTAACAACCTCTTACATAGTTTAACAGTCAGGATTTAGACCTTTTTCAGAGCACGGAGTCTGCTCTGTTAGAAGTAACAGAATTTATAAAAACTGAATCCAAATCAGGGCAAATCAGCTGCGGTGGTATTATTAGACGCCTCAGCTGCATTTGACACTGTATCTCATCAGACACTGATACAACATCTGGCGAATTGTGGCATACGTGGATCGGGCTGGGCATGGCTGAAGGCTTTTCTTTTGGACTGGTCTCAATCCGTTCATTTGCCACCTTTTGCCATCCTTACCCAAGGCTTTGAAACAAGGAGTTCCACAGGGTTCAGCATTGAGTCCTGCACTGTTCAAAATGTATATGGCTCCTTTATATGAGCTTAGTCGTCCATTTGGCCTAAAAGTGGTATCACATGCTGATGACACGCAACTTATGTGCTCCTTTTTGGAGATAAAAGGTGACTTTCAGAATTTGTTTCAATCTTGCATGATGAATGTGGCAAAGTGAATGAAAAGCAGCTGCCTTAAACTTAATTCGGCCAAATCTGAAGTAGCGCTCTTTTGTTGCTCACCTTCTGTTTGGTCCACGGCTTGGTGGCCATCAGAGTTTGATCCGCATCCTATTCCGGCAAAGGAGGTCCGGAATTTGGGGATCAAATTTGATGATGAACTTTCTTTTGCTCCTCAAGTGAAAGCAGTGACTAGTGGTTGCTTTGCCCTTCTAAATGGTTTTTTAAAATGTTTAAAACTAATTCCCGAATTTGTGAGGAAGACGGTGGTTCATTCTGTCATCACCTCTATGCTGTGCCATGCCAATATACTTTACTTGGGGCTTCCAAAATATCTTCTGTGTCAGTTACAGATGGTGCCAAATGCAGCTCCTAGGCTCCTGTTAAGAATTACTAGGCTAAAATCTGTCTCAGAGCATTGAAGAAATCAACATTGGCTCCCAGTTCATCAGCGAATAGATTTTAAATGCTTCCTTTTTACTTTTAGAGCGGTTCACAATAATGGACCTTGTTATTTGAGGAACAGAATCCAAGTGTTATACCCTAGTAGAACTCTTCGATCTGCAAATAAGTTCCAATTGCCAGTCCCAAGAATTTGCCAGACTCGTTTAGGTGGCCGATCCTTTTCTTTTTTAGCCCCTCTGCTCTGGAATGCCTTCCATTTAAAAATCAAAAAAACACCGAACAAAATTAGCTTTAAGAAACAATTGAAGACCTGGTTGTTCTGTCAGTCTAGGTAGCCCTGGTTAAGTCTCTTTGGCTAGCTAGAGGAGATTTGGCTAGAAAGTATACTTTGGGCTGAGGCAGGATTGCACTCACTTGTCTGCTAATTGTTAAACCGGTTCAAGGAAGAAATGTTCTGAACCCAGTTAAACGGGGGAATTTTTGCCTCACTACTTAAAAGAAAACTATTTTGAATCCATTAATGTTATCCAATTACAGACCCATCACCAATCTACTTCTTTTCACAAAAATTGTGGAGAAAAGTACTGCTATAGAATAACACCACCACTTTGAATGCAGCCACTGCCTCTTACATTTGCACGATTTGAGTCCGTCCAAAACAGGGTACCAAAAGTACTGTCTACCTTACTAGAAAGACTCTCCACAGGGACTCAAGGCACCCAACACTCCATCAAATGGTTTACTTTCTTTCTGTGGTGTGACTCAACATGTTGACCTATACAGCCACTAGGCGGCAATATGTACGTTGCCAACCAGTAGCTGGCAGGTTACTGGTGCAACAATATTGGACCTAATCAGCTCCAACTCCTTGGCCTCATTCACAACTACAAAGGTAAATTCTCTCCCAGCCCCTGCATTGTGGTGGCTTGATTGCACTAGAATATGGAACACCGGCAGGGACAGAGTTCGGGGTGAGATAACAGGGATCTGGGAATGTGGGCTGAGTGGGGCTGGAGCTGCGCACCTTTATGTTTTCTGATCATTTTGTGGAATAAACTACTTAAAGCTAGACCATCCCATTTATGATACTTGAGATTCATCACAACAAATGTGGTCACAACTTCAAGGATCTGAAGAGTAAAGAGTTTAGTCCATGTGCCCCCTGAAATGAGGGACTGCCAAGCACCTCGCCGGTACTTGTGCTGCTGTTCGGGAGGAGTGTGGGGGGATATGCTAGTGGCCAGACGGGACTAGTAGTTGTGGGCACTAACTTGTTTGTCAGTCCAGCAGTGTTTTAGCTGAATTTTGAAACAATAATGCCTGGTTTATGACACACACTTGTGAAAACAGCTGGGATTACCACTGCGGCGGGTTGCAGGGTGAGGAATGCTCACATGGTATTCGGAAGAAGACACAGAGGGGGAATTACGTTATTTCTCCATCTCAGGAGCATCAGTTCACATTGCATGACCCTATGTGGTGGTCATCTTTAGGCTAATCTTTATTTTCTGTAAAGAGTTGCATTTGTGTGGAGAAGCGCACCCGCAATTAGCTTGTGCTCTGCACTGACATGTTGTTTAAAATGGAAGAGCAAGATATTTTGGGAGTCCTTGTGTTGAGTCTGTGAGGCAATAGACCTTTCACTGATGAACCTTCATGGTCTATGGTAAGCATACTCAAACTATGTAAGACTGTGCATTGTTTTGATGGTTCATGTGGCCGTGGACCTGGATATTTACAGAATAAGAAGTAGGGTTTCAGAGCTTTGCATTAAAACAGTAAAAGTGGTACTTCTGGCGGTGGAGTTGGGTGGAAGGAAACATAATGACTTCTACATTTTTGTTGTTGTAGTTCAGTGAAACAGCAAACTAGTGCAGTTTATTGTCTGGTGAAGTGTGGACACTGGAAGTTTATTTTCATTGATCAAAGCATGTGTTCCCAAACTTTCATGGGAATTCTGATTTGGGAGGACATTTTACCCATTGTGCTCAAAGAAGAAATGTCTAAAAGGCAAGCAAATGAGTTGAAAGACTATTCAGGGGAGTCCACCTATTGTTGAGAGGGTAAAAGACTAGGTGGAACGCAAGTCGAGGGGAGGGGAATGATTCATGAAAGTGAAGGATAAGCTGAAGGAAGCATCCTATTGTTATACTACTGGTGTCATAGTAAGAACCATCTGATGTTCAGCGAGTTATAGAACATTTTGACAAAGTATGCAGGACAAAGGAGGGTGGTGTTATGCTTGTGAGTGAGGAGGACAGAGGGGATGGTCAGGCAAAGCGTGAGGAGGTGGCATCCAATGTATGTGAGGTGAGTTCTCCTGGAAACTTGGTTTTGAACACTGAGAGGATTTGAGCTGTGTAGAATAAGCTGGCAAGCATGATAACAATGGGGACAGTGGCTAAAAAAGTATTCGATGATTTTGGTTTACCCTTCACTATTATTAACAGAGTGTGGAAGGAGATATTTGCAGGCAGAATTGGGGATAAGTTACAGGAGACGGACATTCATCCTGGAGGGTACAGTGGTGAAAAAACAGAAATGTTAGGCAATAGGGCTTTAGTTTTTAGATTTAAGAATCTCAATGACATTGGAAAATTGTATGTGGCTAAAAGAGGTCAGTCAGCTTTAGGTTGGGTTGATCAGAAAAATGTGCACATAGCGCTAGATCCCAACAGTCGAGAACAAGTTCTGGTGGCAGATGAAGGCATCACTGCTGGGTATGTCATGTTTAAGCAATTTCCAGAAGTTTTTGAAAGAATATTGGGATGTTGCAGGAGTTTGATCACAAAACTTTGTTGAAGGTGGGTGCGGTCTGAAAATACACAAGATAAAAAATATTCTGGTTCGAGAAGAGGTGTCAAAGGAACTAGAAAACTTGGAGTTGTTTGGTATAATTGAGCCTGTTGAGCGTCTGGGTTAATCAACCCTTTGGCCATAGCTCAAAGGAGCTACTGCAAGATTAGGCTGTGTGTAGACCTTTGACATCTTAACAATATTATTGTAGACAAGTTCCCATTACCACACATTAATCAGATGTTAGCTTTAGTGAAAGGTGCCTAATGGGCTTCCACCATTGATTTGTTGTCTGCTTACCACCAGATTCTTCTTGACCCTGGTAGGAAGAAGTACACAGAGTTTATCTTTCAAGAGTAATGTTTTCAGTTCAGATGCCTTTTGGCTTGGCATTTACTTGGCATTCACTGCTGCTATATTTCAAAACTGATATTTCAGCTATTTGGGAAAGAAAAAGGGATCATGTGTTTTCAGGGTGATATCTTGATTTTTGGTGCAGACAAAACAGAAGCATGAGTCAAGGTTGCATTGTGTTTTTTGGAGTGTGTTAGAACAGAAAGGATTGACGGTGGAATTTTCAAAGTGCAGGTTTGCAGAGGAGAGCGATATTTGGGCTATATGCTGCATGAAGAAGGAGTTAGGCTGAAATATTGTCGAGTGGATGCAATTCAGGAGGTGCCAGCTCCTTGAAGTAAGGATGACGTGAGGTGAGGGGGCGTGGCTTGGCCGGATGCAAGATGGCCGCACTCTAAGTGGGCTCTGCCGGCCAAGCTCAAAATCCGACAGAATCCTGCAAGCAGACAGCACTAAAACTGCCAACAATTTGTGTTTCCCGGATGGGAATTACCTGCAGAGACGATCTGTGCCGCACTTGCACCCCGGAGACGTGGACGGGCTGGGATCGGCGGCCCGTGTGCTGCGCTGGGCCTGATTCCCGAGGTGGGCCGAGCCCGGCCTTCCTATTCCCGACGTCAGGTTGATATCCTGTGGACTTCGCGCCGCCTGGAGGATACCGGAGGCTCCCCTGCTGATTGCTCCGGTGAGTGCTGCGGCCGCTGAGGCTTGTTGTGGCGGGGTTGGGGGTCCGCGAGCTGCACCGCCAGGCCCGGGCATTCTACCACTCTGGCGGCATACTGCTTCCCACCCTGCGTCTGGGCCTGGTGACGGGAGCGGCGCACCCCCAACGCTTCCCCGCTTAGACAGCCTTGGCTCGGCGTGCGCTCCCGGACACCTCCCTGCTGAGTTGTGCGTGGTGCCCCGGGGTGCCTCCTCCAGCGGCCTGACGCGACTCGGCCTCACAGCTCCTGGCGCTTGGCATCGGGTGCCCTCCCGGCTCCTCTGACGGGCCGGGACTTGGGCCTTGGCGGTGACGGCTGTCTGCGGGGGACTGGCCTGCCCTTTGCCGCGAATTTGCCCTGCTTGGCTCCTGGTGTTAGGTGTGCGGCCGCCGGGACGGGCGGGAAGTCCTGCACCCACACACATTCCCGGCTGCCTGACTCTGTGGTCCTCGACGTCCATGCCTGTTGTGCTGGGCCGCGGCGGCTGAGGCACCCTGCTTGCGGGCTCCTTGTTATCCAGGGCCTGGATCTGCTTGGGCCCCGGGGCTTGCCTGGCGCCAGAGTGGCCCCTGAGGGGTTCTCCTCCTAGTCGTGGGTTTGCTTCTGCGGAGCTCCACTGCGACGTTTCCCGGCTCATCTGGGTCAGCTGGCCGCTTTCCTGCCTTTGGTGGCCCTGTCTGGGCCAGGAGCACTGCTCGGATTGCCCATCGGCCCTTCTTCACCGTCCTGCCGCCGGCCCGGCCCTGCTGACATCGGTCCGGAGGGGCCGACCCTACGCTGTGTGGCAGCCTGCCTCTCCGGCTGTACCCTTGGGCCCCTTTGACATTCTCCTGGCCTCTGGTTTCGAGGGACTGTCATTCCTGTGTCTCCCAGCTGTGCTGCCAAGCTGGAGCCTGTGCCATCAACCTCCTACCTTTGTCGCCCCTCTGCGCCCGCTACCTGTTACGGTTGGACGCGGCTGGGTCTTGGTGCTGGGGTCGCTGCTGCCTACTGGACTCTGATTGTACAGGCTGTGGTGTGGTGGTCCATCCGCTGTCCCCCCTGCCGCTGCCTCTCTTGGCTGCTATCCCGCCTCGTTGCTCCCTGGGGACGCCTACTGCCGGTGTTCGATCAACATGGGGCGGACTGACCCCAAGCAGCCCAAACTCGCATTTGACCAGCGCAGATCTACTCGTCAGGACGGGGTTGGACCGGAGGGTGGCGACCAGGCGGCTAACATGGAGCCCCTCCCTCGCGTGACGATGACCTGAAGGCGATCATGCTCGACGTTAAGTCCACGGTCACCGGAATCGCTGCACAGCTCGACCAGCTCTCCGCTCGCCTGGATTCGGTCAAGGCCCGGGTGGATTCCCATGACAATCGCCTCACGCACGTGGAGTCCAGGATCTCGGACATCGAGGACGCCGCCACTCAAGACCACCAGAAATTATTACAAATGGACAAAATACTAGACGTTATCCGTAACAAAAATGAGGATTTGGAGGCGCGTTCCCGTCGGAGCAATCTCCGCATCACGGGGGTTCCCGAGTCCACCAACATCTCCCGCATGGAGGACTTCGTGGAGCAGCTGGTCAGGGAACTGTTTGGTGACTCTCTCTCTACAGTCTTCATTGTAGAGCGTGCTCATCGCTCACTCGGGCCGCGTCCTGGTCCTGGATTACCCCCTCGTCCCATCATTGCAAAAATATTAAATTTCAGAGATCGAGACGCGATTCTTCGAGCAGCACGCGATAAGGGCAAAATCAATCATAAAGGCGACTCGCTCTCTTTTTACCCTGACTATACTCTGGCAGTCCAGGCCGCTCGCCGCGAGTTTCTCCCAGCTAAGCGGATCCTCCAGAAACATAATGTCGTTTACTCACTGGCTTACCCTGCGAAGCTGAGAGTCCGACAGGGAGAAAAAACGCTCATGTTTCCTGACCCCAGAGACGCCCTCGCATTTGCCAAGAGAATGGACAAATCATCCCGCCTCTCACCATCTCGCTCTCAGCCCGCCTCAGCCGACCACCTGAGTGATAACGATTGACCTGTCGGGACTTCCCAGTTCATACTGACTTGAACGCTGTCTGTTGTTCTAACAGCTTGGCCACCCTGCTTTACTGCGGGGGTGTACGCTGAGCTCTGCCATGCCCTCACGGGATAATTCCCTCTCTCACCGTTGTTTTCCTTATTCCAAGTTGCGGGTTCCTGGGGTGGGTAGGGGAGGTAGCTCAGCCTGATTGGGGGGTTGGAGTGGGTGCGGGGGTGGTGGGCCTTCTGGTATTGTTTTTTGGGTTGCAAGGGTGGGGTGGTTGGGTGGGTGGCCGTGTTTGTGGGAAGGTGGCTGTCTGCACTTTGTCGACTATGGTCTTGCCAGGAACTGGTCTCCTGGCTGCATCTTGTGCGACGGGTTGGGTTGGGTTAGGGTGGAGGGTTCTCACGGGCTTTGTTTGTTATTCAATGGGGACCTTCTTGTTTCCGAATTTACAGCTTCTGTTTCCTATCAGAATGCATCACCTCCCTGCTAGACTTGTGCAACTGAGTACGACTGTACACAATCTCCTCTTTCCTCTGAACGGCACTGTGGTTCCTTCCCTTTTCGTTCCTGGTGCGCTGGCTGTTCTCTCCTTGGTTGGGTCTCTAGACACGCAGGCTGCTGGCCGGCCCGGTTGTCCGCCTCTGGCGAATGTCCTGTATGCTCCCTGGCTAAGTACTAATTGTCCCGGCGCCTGCACTGGCTCTCTCAGCTGTCTGGCTTCCTGCGCTGCGCCCTCGCTTTACCTAGTCGTAAAACACCATGTCTGACACTATATGTTGGACCTGGAACATCCGGGGGCTTAATGATTACCGGAAGGCAAGGCTCATTCACTCTCACCTGCACCGACACAAGGTCGACATCTGCCTTTTGCAGGAAACCCACATGTTGCCTGCTACCTCCGCCAGACTCCAGTCGCGTCACTGGGGTGAAGTGCACTCTTCTTCTTATTCCTCCTATTCCAGGGGGGTGTCCATTCTGATACGTAGGGGGCTCCCCTGGCATACTACTCAGGTACTCACGGACGGACGGTATGTGATTTTGCACTGCTCCCTGTTGTCCCAACCAATGACGATTGCTGCTGTGTACGGCCCTAACTCGGACGATCCCGATTTCTTTACTCATATATGGCACCTCATCTCTTCCTTGGGCCCGGCGGCTCTTATCTGGGGGGGGGATTTCAATGTTACACTTTCAGCAGTCTTGGACCGCTCTGGCCCCCATTCATCCCACCCTCGCTCTACTGAGCTACTTCAGTCCATACTTACCGATAACGCGTTATATGATGCCTGGCGGCACCTGTGGCCCGGGACCCGTGAGGGCACTTGCGTCACTGGTGCTCGGGGCTGCTGGTCCCGTATTGATTTATGGCTTACCTCACCGGATGCCCTCACTTGGCTCACCTCTGCTACTCATATGGCACGCACGTTCTCAGATCATGCTCCAGTCCAGATCAGTCTTCGTCTCCCTCACTCCCCACAGCGCGCTTTCACATGGCGGCTTCCTCCGAATGCTCTCCGTGACTCCGTCTTCTTAGACGAGATCCAGAAGGCGATTACCAACTACTTCGATCTAAATGTCGGTTCTGTAGACTCCGCGTCCATCCTGTGGGAAGGCTTTAAGACAGTGATACGTGGCGAGTGTATCTCGAAACAGGCCGGTGTCCTTCGCTCCCTCCGAGCCACACTGGACAAGCTGGAGTCGGAGATTAAGGCTCTGGACGCTGCTCATGCTGCACACCCCAGGTCTGAGACCCTCGCGCTATTACGTGTAAAGCATTCTGAATTTGCTGTGGAGGCCGATAGGGAACTCGCATATCTTGGTAGGGAGGCCCGAGCCCGTCGCTTCGGAGAGGGCGATCGGCCTGGTAGGACCCTGGCCAGCCTCTTACGATCCCCCCGGGCGGCGTCGTATATTGCTGCTCTCCGAGATGGTGGCCCCGCCAGAACCACCTCCCCCAGGCCCGTTTTATGGACTATTACTCGCAACTTTACGCCGCGGGCCCCCCCCCCCCTCGCGTGAGGCCTTTGAACAATATTTTGATACCCTTTCGCTGGTCTGGCTAGAGGACTATCATCGGGAATATTTAGACGAGCCCTTCTCTAAGGAGGAGATACTGGCTGCCATAAATAGTCTACCCAGTGATAAGGCCCCAGGTTTGGACGGCTTACCCGCCTCGTTCTATAAGGCTTATGCGCCGAATCTGGTGCCACATCTGGCCGCCATGTATAATGACTCCTTTGATACTGGCCTCTTCCCGCAGTCACTCCGCGAGGCGATGATAACACTGCTCCTCAAGCCTGACAAACCAGCTGACAGCCGCAAGTCTTACCGCCCGCTTTCTTTAATTAATATCGATAATAAGATTTTTGCGAAGTTACTGGCTTCCCGTCTTCTCCACCTTATGCCCCTCATTGCCCTCCCCGATCAGTCTGGTTTCATACCTGGCCGCGCCACCTCGCACAACCTTCGGACTATTTTTTCGGTCATTCATCAAATCAACCCTAGCCTCCCTGCGGTGGCCGCTCTACTCGACGCCACCAAGGCATTCGATACACTGGAGTGGCCTTTTCTGTTTTTTCTTCTACCGCGCCTTGGCTTTAGTAACATTTTTATCCGGAAGATATCTCTCCTCTACACTCGCCCCTCCGCCCGTCTCCGGATCAATGGGCAGGTCTCAGCACCTATTCTAATCGACCGCGGCACCAGGCAAGGATGCCTGCTCTCCCCTATGCTCTTCGCTATCGCGATGGAGCCTCTCGCGGCCAGACTCCGGCAACACCACACTCAGAAGGGTATCGGCTTCGCGGCCCGCGCCCTCTTGGTCTCCATGTATGCCGACGACATCACGCTGTATGTCCGCCATCCCCAAGATAACCTCAGCCCCCTTGTACGCGAAATAATACGATTTGGTGGATTGTCCGGTATACAGGTGAACTGGAGTAAGTCAGTGTTGTTCCCTCTTACTGATGCCACCAAGACATTCACTCCGGACTTTCCCTTTGTTTGGGCCTCCGGCCCTGCTCGCTACCTAGGTATTTGGCTGAGCCGGGACTTGGACGACCTCTGGAGGGCCAACTTCGGGCGCGCGGTGGACTGGCTCGCATCCAGAATACCCCATTGGAACCGACTTCCCCTGTCTCTGGCTGGTCGCATAGCAATCGCCAAGATGGTGGTCCTCCCGAAATTCCTTTATCTCCTTTTAAATATCCCAATACCTCTCACTGCACATTTCTTTCGTAAAATCCGTTCTTTGATCATTTCTTTGGTATGGGCTGGCAAGCAGCCTAGGATTGCATACGACATCCTCACTCTCCCCATGTCGGCTGGCGGTATGGGCGCTCCCAATTTTAAACTTTACGCCTTAAGTGCCCAGGCCAGTTTTTTACACTTCTGGATTCACCCCACCCCTTATCAGCCGCACGTTGCGGTCGAAGCCGACCTCGCCACTCCTTGGCCACTAACCACTGCGGTGTTCGCCCCGGCGAGTCGCCCACGAGCCGAGGTGGATACGGTTGAAACACTACGCTGGGCCTGGTTGGGACTGCGCCGGCTCTCCAACGCTCCGTTGTTATCGGCTAATTCCATGCCGATTCTTCGACATCCTGATTTCCCGCCTCTCCAACCAACTGGCATGTCTAAACATGCCGCCCGCTTGAAGCTGACGTCCCTGGTGGATCTTTATCCCGGTAACACATTCTACTCTCTTCCTGCTTCCTCTGGTCCGATGGACACACTGCTCTTTTACCAGCTGCGGGTTATTTGCAAGGAGCTACACCCCACGTTCCCCCAGCCTCCACCTTCGATGCCTGCTCTCGACTACATATATACATCTCCTACTCCCCGCAAGTTGGTAACTAAATTATACGCCCTAACGCTGTCAACCACCTCCATCTCCACTGACCGCGCACGTGCGGCATGGAGCGAAGAGTTGGGCGAGGACATCGCTCAAGCTGATTGGCTTTATTGCTGTAACCAGACGAAGAAATTATCCCCCAACTATCGTCTTCGTCTCATCCATTTTAAATATTTACATAGGTTATACCGCACTCCTGTGCAGCTACATAAACTGTGACTTATTCCCAATGACAGATGCATGCATAGCTCTGCTCCTGCCGCGGATTTTACTCACCTTGCGTGGTTGTGCCCCAAGGTATCGGATTTCTGGCTGGCGGTTTGCGCCGCCATCTCTGAGATTACCTCTGCGCGGGTTCGGTCGGATCCGCCGTTGTGCCTGCTGGGCTTTGTCAAATTTTGCCTGGATGCTTCGCGCCGCCTGATTGCCATGCTATTGGTGCTTGCTCGGCGTAGGGTGGCCATGTGTTGGGGTCGCAGACCGGCGCCCATGCTCGCGCACTGGATGGAAGATGCTTCGAGATGCCAGACCTTATTATCTGAATTCTGGGACCTTATGCCAGCGCGATCCCGCCCATCTGACATATGGGGTCCCCTAGTGACATACCTCCATTCCCGACCCAATCTGAGCCGAGCTGCCTCTCCCGCGCTCCCCTCCGGCACTTCGCCCGCGGCGGTCGCCGGCGTTGGCCAGTAGCTGCCTTCCTCCCTGTCCCTATTTTTCCTCTCCGGCCGTGCCTACCTCTCTCCCCACAGTGCTGTCCCCCCCTCCTTTAGCTAAGTGCTGCTCACGGTGCCATTGATGGGTTGTACAGAATAATGATTCTATTTGAATGTGATTCCACTATGTCTACAATATTCCGTAAAATACCTTGCTATGTACGATGCTTCGATCAGCTGCAGAAGTGTATTTTGTTTATGCTGCATTTGTCAATAAAGGTTTTGAAAAATTAAAAAAAAAAAAAAAAAAGGATGACGTGAGGTCATTCTGTGGTTTTGCTGAATTTTATTGAAGATATGTTCCTAACTGTTCCTCACCTTGCGAGTAAGACCTATCACTTTGGCTTCTGTTGAAGACTAGGGTCAACAATGAGTGGACGTCCGCCTGCCAAGAGGATTTATCGGTTATTAGGCAGGCTGCTGTCCTCTTATAGGATTTGATCCAGAGGCACAGAATTTGGTAATGACAGATGCAAGCAACAAGGGGATTGGACACGGTTCTTTCTCAAATAGATAAACGTGGTGTGGAGTATGTGATTGCTTATGCTTTGAGAACTTTACCCCCTTCCAAAGAAAAGTACTTGATTATCAAGCGAGAAATAGAGGTGTGCATGTGGGCTTTGAAATATTTCACTGCATTTGTCTGTGGGAAATTATGTATAGTGCGTTGTGATGATACGCCTTTAGTTAAGGTTTTAATAACGAAAGGGTCAATCATTGAATCTGCCAAATTGCCCAGTTTTCCACTAGATTGCACGATTTTTGCTATAACATAGATAAGTTACTGGTAAGGATAAAGTGATTGTAGACATTTTGTCCTGCATGCCCAAACAGATGGAGAAGTGTGAAGAAGATGAGTGGCACGTAACTTTAGTACAGGATGTGGGTTTTCCAGCCATTAGGAAGGGAGTCTGTGATTGTACGTAAAGAGGAGATGTAGCACTTCAAAGTGTTAAGGAATTGGAGGAGAAGGGCTGGCCACTGAAGGATCAGTTGGGTGTAAAAATTAAACCTTTTTGGGAGGTGCTTTCAGATTTGTCCATAGAGAAGGATATAGTGATGGAAGGAGTCATTGTGTGACACAGTGGTTAGGTTAGGAATGAAGGGCATTTTCGGATTAGGAGAACCAAACAACTGGTGAAATAATTGCATTGGTGGCCAGGTATGAGTATAAACATTGAGAGGGTGGTAAGGGAGTGTGTTCATTGTGCTAGGTTGGATACATCCTTGAGAACCTGAGGCCACCAATGTGTGAAGGGGTTTTATCAAGGAATCCATGGGAATCAGTTTCAGTAGATCTTCTTGGTACCAGTGGGTCCAGCACAGAAGTTTAATATTGCTCTTAAAGATCATTTCTTTTCTTCAATAGCCTGTGGAGGGGGCAGATACTGATATGGTGCTGGAATTCTCGGACAGGTGTTTATGGAAGAGGGCATGCCAGCTTAATTAAGTGATAATGGCGTGCAATTTGTATCAAGGAAAGCAACTTCGTACCTTGAGAGATTATGTTTGAAGCACAGATCAATCTCTTTGTACAATCCTAATGGTAATGTATGGTGGAGACGTTTAACAGGGTATTGAAGGTGGTTTCGTTTGGGAGGAGTAAGTTGGAAAGGTGGTGTGGGCCTGTAGGGGGACATAGAATGAGGCTACGGCGTGCTCCTCACTTGTAACCAAGAAGCTCAAAACCCAAGAGCTAAGTACAATATGGAAAGGTTAATTAGTTCTGAGGTGGACAGTTTGGTTGGTGGATGATGTGAGGGAAAAAGCTACGAAATTTAGTGACAGAACCAAGCTATACTATGACAATAAAGGCATCATTATGAGTTTGTCAGAATAGGGTGGGGTATTTCCCACAAATGATAAATAACATTACCCCAATGTGAGGTATTTACCACATGCAGTAAATACCTCATATTCCGAGTTTTTAAAAGGAAATTGGAGCAAAACATGCAGAATCAGTTTTTAACACATCGACTTCCACATGTTTTGCCTTCTTTTCTGGCCCTTTCCCCCTGATAGATTTCGGCAGGTTTGACCTGCAAGAATTTATCAGGGAAAAACTGTGAGGGTGTGTTAATTACCACACAATTTGTAATACAGATCCCTGTGCAAATAAGTGTTGGCACAGGGATCGGAGTTTAGTCCTTAACTCATATGGAGAGCATATGTAGAAGGTCAAGCCGGTGAGGATTCAGGTAGCACAGTGGGTTCAGGTGAAGAAACCCAGAAGGGTCTTCAAGGGGGAGAGAGAGTTTTACAAACCTTAGGAATGTAATGGAAATTTTGAGGATTGTTGTCAGATTGAGTGATGGAAACGTGTGAAACTTGAATCGGGTGGCATTAGGTTATGAGTGTTTTGGAAGACAGGTCTGGAGAAGAGGTCTGTGCAGCGTTACAGTCATCCTGGCTATGATGAGTACTCAGTTGTAAACTGGAGAGACTTGCGTGAGGGTGGGGAGTTGGAAGTTCTCCGTGATAATGTGACAGAAGAGAGAACCCCAGACCAGGCTGGTGTGCTTTATTCAGATCTCTTAGAAAGAGAGTGTATACGGTCAAGGATACCTGTGGACAAGGTGTGTGGACCTGAAGGAAGGGTGCATGGTTCAGGTATTTCTCTGGGCAGTGGAAGAGAAGTCACCAACACAACCATGGACAAGGGAAGTGAATCTGAAGGAGGGGTGTCTGGTATGGATCACCTGATACTTCCAAGGACAAGGAAAGTGAACCTCAGGAGAATCTGTCTAGCATCCCTGTATTCAAAGGAAGAAGCCAGAGATCTCCCAAGTGGTTGGATGAATAACTTTGTTGGGAAGGAATATGAGGAATTGTACCTACTTCTGTTTTAGCTACTTCTGTTTTTGGAGTAAGGTCCATTTCGTATTTGATTTTCCTTCTTTTATGCAATTATTCAGCTACTTTTTTCTCTGTGTGTTGTCTGTTGGTAGTGGTGTTGTGTGTGCTGTGTTAGGGAGAAGATGTGTTGTGGTGGCTTGAGTGTGTGAGAATGTGGAACACCAGCAGGGAATGAGTTTGGGGGTGAGGTAGCAGGGTTCTGAGAGGAATGGTTGGTAAGAGTGTAAGGTGAGTCGTGTTGCAGCTTGGCACCTTTATGGTTGATCTTCAGTTTGTGGAACCAACTACTTACAGCTAGACCATTGCATGTGTGATCCTTGAGCTTCATGTCTCTCTTTAGCGCACATGTGCTCTCCTCAGGCCCCTCCTCAGCCTTCATCCTCTGCCACTCCCCACTACCACTATTTGTCCCCAATACCACAGTGTGGTGTTTTGGGTGGGTGCTTATTATGGGACACAATAGAGCACTCTGGACTTGAGGCTGAAGGTAGTGTGAGTTTCTCACAGTGCCTGTCAGTGGGTCATAAAGATGTTCAGAGTACATGCTCATCTATTCCTTGGCTTCCCTGCTAACCACACAGAGTAATGGCCATGTATGCCAACTGTAATTCTATGCGAAAGTGTGTGAAGGAGGAACACAGCTGTTGAAATTACAATATGAACAGGGGGTAGTGGTGGCATAAGAAGTCGCACCTCAGAGCAAGAAAAATTTGGTGTGGGTAACGTAATATTATTTTGGGTTCTATACAACACAAGTCTCGGTGCCAATCGAGGTAACAGGACACCCCACTACCTAGGGTGTTAATGCATGAAAATCTAACCAGATTCCCATGCTAAAGCTAAATTTAACAGTTGTACCTCAGCACTCCCATTATTTATCTTTTCATTTATACTCATATTCTGAGCATCAGTTTTGCATACATTTCAGGCAGCTCAAATCACAGGAGAAAACAAATTGTTGCATTAGAGATTGCATGAATTTAATGGTTCGGACCATTGCATATAAGTGCATTCTTTGATTAAACATTTGTTGTTAACATTTATACATGAAGGAACAGCATAGCCTGGAGATGAAGAAAAAAAAACACAACAGCCGACACGTGTTTCGTTACATCCGTAACTTTTTCAAGGCTTGAACTAAGTAAACATGTAGGTCCTCCAAAGTTTGATGATCATTGAAAACTCAGAGATAGGTGTGGACTCTATGCCGTATAGAAGTATCTGAAAGTCCTGGAGGTACTAAGATTACAGCGTGATGTCTGCTGAGGTTTTTTGTGATGCGGCCGACCAGTCCCAGGAAAGGGTGTATAGATAAGTGGTTCTAGGTGTTTCAGTCAAAAACAAATAGAATAGAGAGCCGGAAAGTGGGCTCGTCTTAATTTATATATAGATGTCCTTCCTTTTTGTTGTGACTCATGTGTCACATTAAGTTGTCAGGCCACAGGATCTGCCCATCAATTTAAAGGACTATAATATGCCCCTATGACAAAGTCTTGCCGTGAGCCGAATCCGCACTTTCCTCTGGTCCACGTAAGGATATTGACAGGGTGAAAGTTAAAGAATGTAGCACTTACAGATGAAAGAGTATATTGTGTGTCGGGCATGATGAAGTGAAGGAGATGTAACGAGGTACATGCAGGAGAGATTGAAAAGAGGGTGCTGAAGAGGAAAGATTAGATGTGAGAAATGCAGATGGAGGATTTAAGAAAGTTGTGGGAGAAAAACTGAAGTATTTAAGAGAGACTGCAGAGGAAAGTGGTGTGTGGGGGAGAAATGGAAATGACTGAAACATTCAAAAGACCACTGCATCACACACCTTAGTAATGCTTGACAGCCTCCTATTTGAACAATTGAAACATTTTCAATTCAAATTATACACAACCAACTCAATGTTATTACTCATTTATCTGAAATTGCTAACTACCATAGGCACAGCCAATAGGTTTGTCTTATTTTATGTGCATGACCCTTATGGTGTGATATATCTGGCTGCAATAACAGGAAATCATAGAGGAACCAAAAATAGCCGACGGATAGTACACCATGGGAAAGCATAGGATTTTCGTTTTTTTGTGTGCAGATTTATATAGCGCAAACTCGACCTGAAGGTATTGGAGTGCTTTACATGAGCACCAGTTACGTTACACAAGGACACATACATTTTTTGGTAGGTATGGGGAGTTTGCCCAGAATCACAGGAAGCTGAGACAACGGCTAGGCTCGAACCTGGTTCCTCAGCTCCATAGTCGGCAGCTCTGGCCGTAAGCCCACAACCTCTCCCCAGGTTACGTATAGTTTACCTATTTTAATGGGACACACCTCATTGAATTGAGTCCTAGTAACGCTTTGGGTCACGCTTCTTTGAGAGACCTCCCACGCGCTTATTTCATCCCACTTAAGCAGTGCTTTAAATGGGAAAAAATAAGTGCAGGTACTCATTAAAATGAGCTAGATGTGTAGTGAGGGGGCGGGGCTAGGGGCGGGGCTAAAGGCAAGACACGATGATACTTAACAACTTCTATATTAGTTGCAACACATATCAAAACACATGAGAAATGTGTTTATCTAAACAAAGCAAGTTAACTCATTACACAAAATGAAAGATAAATGCTATAATATGTTAACATGTCCTTTTTTTTGCAATAGTTGCACCTTCTTAATGCCATATTGTTAATTGCTGTTGTTTGGCACAATACTATATATTTTTCAGCACGTGAGTAGGAAGAAACTGAAAATACCCCACTTCGAACCAAAGCTCTTATGGCACAAAGCAAATGAAGCAAATCATCATGACCCTCCCCAGAAGATATCTCTTGTCTCTTTCATAGATCTATCCATTCATCCTACCATTTACCTGCTGATGTCCACCATTTAACCTTTACATTCTGTCGTCTATTCAGTCTTTCATCCATCATTCAGTTTTTCACCATCCCGTCTGTCCACCCTTCATATCCAAACCTATCCATCCAACTCAAAACCTATCCATTCATCCTTTCACTCATCCATCTCTTTATCCACCCTTTCGCTCATTCATCAATCCTTTCGCTCATCTATCCATCAACCCTTTCACTCCTTTATTCCATCCACCCTTTCATTCCATCCACCCTTTCACTCAATCCCTCCTTTCACTCATCCATCATCCACCCTTTCATCCATCCTCCCTCCAATCTTTCACTTATTCACCCATCATCCTCCCTTTTATCCAATCATCCACCCTCTTTCACCCAGCAATCCATGCTTTCACTCATCCATCCATCTATACATCCACCCTTGCTCACTCATCCATCCACTCACTCACCCTCTGAAAATACCCCCACTTCGAACCAAAGCTCTTATGACACAATGCAAATGAAGCAAATCATCATGACCCTCCCCAGAAGATAGGTCTTGTCTCTTTCATAGATCTATCCATTCATTCTTTCATCCTACCATTTTCCTGCTGATGTCCACCATTTACCTTTACATTCTGTCGTCTATTCAGTCTTTCATCCATCATTCAGTTTTCACCATTCCGTCTGTCCACCCTTCATATCCAAACCTATCCATCCATCCATCTCCAAACCTATCAATTCATCCTTTCACTCATCCATCTCTTTATCCACCCTTTCGCTCATTCATTAATCCTTTCGCTCATCTATCCATCAACCCTTTCACTCCTTTATTCCATCCACCCTTTCACTCAATACCTCCTTCCACTCATCCATCATCCACCCCTTCATCCATCCTCCCTCCCTTTCATTCATCCATCCAATCTTTCACTTATCCACCCATCATCCGCCCTTTTATCCAATCATCCACCCCTTCACCCAGCCATCCATGCTTTCACTCATCCATCCATCTATTCATCCATCTATACATCCACCCTTGTTCACTCATCTATCCACTCACTCACCCACCCACCAACCCTCCCTACTATGCTATTTATGAATCTTTGTCGCGGAGCAGACATGTACACACAAAGTGCCACCCATTTTCTTTAAAATACCTCCTGAGAGTGTTTTGATTCTCTCTCTCTCTCTTTCTCTCACTTTTTTCTTACAAAAACAGGCATACGAATGCAGGCAAACACACAAACATAAGCAGGCACACAAAAGACTTGGGTATGATGAAAGCCATGTTATACTCTTCACCTACCATGGCTTTTTTAATTGCCACCAGGGCCGGATTGGCCGTAGCCTGATTGCCACTGCCAGGGGACTGCCATGATTCCTGTGTTTGCACAAATGCACAGGATAGTGTGACTGTGATTGACAGCACAGGGCCTGAACGGACCCTGCTCTGTCAAACACAGCGTGATGGTGAGCACCCGGCAATTATTCAAATGAGCCCAGCTGAATAGCTCAGCTGGGGCTCAGATCGGGGATACAGAAGTGGCGCCTTGGCTGCCAGAGACACCTTCCACTCCGGCTCACCAGCACTCACAGCCAATAAGCCTACCTTTTCATGAGTACCGGTACTCTCCTCGGTAGAAGAGAAGTGCCGGTACTCAGAGGGATAAATCAAAGAAGTGCCGCTACTCAGTACCGGTGAGTACCGGCCCATTTAAAGCACTGCACTTAAGACTCTGGCAACATTCTGTCCGGCCACCTCCTCGAAAGCTCACCTGACAACGACCTAGAGACTGGGCTGTATAAATGCGCATGTGCGAAGCACCGAGCGCCCAGCGGTTCCTGGTTGGTCACGTGACGCCCGCCGTGGCTAGTTCTGCATTGTGATGGGAGCGCGAGTGTTCACTGTCAGCATGCCTGGGTCTCGGTTGCCCCTCTTGATGCTCTGCGCTATCTGCCTTCGGGCCGGCCTCGCAGCGCCTCCGGAGCTGGTGGAAGAAAGTCAACAGGAGGAGGCGCCGCCGTTGCCTCTTGAGCCTTCTAGCTTCGGCACTCTGTGGCCGCTGCCTCAGTCCGTGCACATTTCCCCGGTGGTGTACCACCTCTCCCCCGCCGCCTTTAAAATTGTGCACGGACCACAGTCTTCAGCCGGACCGATGTGTGTCATTCTTCAGGATGCCTTCCGCAGGTAGGTAGTGAGTGACTAGCAGTGTGACCATGTCTGCAGAGTGACTAGCAGTGTGACCGTGTCTGCAGAGCTATTCTTAGGTAACAAAAATCGCACAGGGAAGGTGCACACGCTCACACGGTCTCTCTCACTCGTTCTTGAACGGAGTCTTAGCACGCAGGAGAGAGATGGTTGGCGGTCATGTCCTGTTTGACTTTTCACCGTGACCCACTTCCTCAACTTTATAGACCGCCCGTGTATAGGCTCCTGGTGAAAGCGGAAGAAAAATATTTTGACACTGCTAACCTCCCCCCGCTTAAAGCCGGACGCTGTCATTGCAACACTAACCCAACATAGCACGTGAAGGGTGATCTATCCCAGAATAACGCGAGTTTATAATTTTGTTTCACTAAACATGTTGATGTCTCGATGACAGGCAAACACAGGTGGAAAAGTTTTAACGTAGGTTTGTTTCCGTCTACATTTGGGGTACTTCTCTGGCTAACGAGTTGCAGATCCCCCAGGATTGGAAGTACAATTATTAAAAACATTCTATGTTGCTTCCACGAGTTTCCATTTATGCATGTGTAAATATATGCATTGTATCTTTAGGCGTATGTACACGTAATACAAAATTGCAATTGCATTTTTAATTGTTGAGATTTTCCCTTGTGTAGAACCCCTTCATTTTCACCCTCACCATCTTTGTGGGCATTTCCACCATGGATACTGATTTATTTTTGCCCTGGGCAAGAGTGAATCTCAGACTGTACCTAGGGTGGAAATGTGTCTTTTAAGACTTGGAGGTCCACAAACTGGCAGTTTTGTAGGTGTACACTGACTTTGCAAGGCATCACTGCCTCAGGAAAGTCCATACCCTATCCCCGAGAAAAGATTTGTGCACAGGAAATATTTCTTCTGATTACATTATTTTGTGAATGTAAATTAACATTTTGGGAACACATAACTAGACTTCACACCCATAGAACGAGCCATTTGCACACGTAAATCCAACGTCAGTATGCAAATGGCTTTGCGATTCAGACCCTAGATTTTTACCCATTTGTTGTGCTGAACTATCACACTTATTTCAGAAAATGGTCACATAAACATTTACCTTAGAAATTGTGATAGAAATGGTCTTTCTTCTGCGTTATAAGCAAACGAATCGGACATAGCAAGAACAACTTAGTAAAACTATTACAAATAATTATAATGCCTAGTCTAATCTCTGCACACAATCTTTAAAGGACTACTACCCTGCCAAGTCAAATAAATAAATAAAAAAACAAATACAACTGTGGCCCACTGTATGCATCTCCCTTTTTGCTTCTCCATTTTTATGTGCCTTTCCTCTCATTGAATATACACTAATCTTTTGAAGGTCAGCAGAAGGGGACACACTGTCCAGTTTGCTTTGAAGAGTTGGGGGACCCCCATCGTGAAACTTCCCATAAACCACAGGGTCAGGAGCCCCCTTATAATGGCGAGCACCAACAAATGCTCACTACTTCCACACATCAGGCGCAGGAGGGACTCTCAATCTGCTATCTAAACACCCGCTCAATGGTGAAACATCAGCTTGAAATTTTTTACCTCTTAGATACGGCTAAACCGGATATTCTTCTCCTATCCGAAACATGGCTGACGGTGGAATCTAGCCCAGACATTCTTGCAGCAATCCCAGATAATTATTACATCCTCCAGGCAAACAGACCAGCGGGCAAAGCCGGAGGAGGGGTTGCAGCTATAATACTACAGAAACACAAATTTACCTCACTAGTAACATTAGGTATCCCCTCAGTCGATAGCCTTTTACTTAAATTTGAATCCCATCACTCCTCGTTTATATGTGCTATACTTTATAGACCCCCACTCCACATGCCTACATTCCCTCAGCTGTTGGGCGATGTTATTGCCGAACAGGTTGTCAATCATGCTAGAATTTTGATAATTGGTGATTTTAACTTCTGACCTAATGATGTACGGGAAAGCCCTTGTTCTGTTGAACTCACCGATCTTTTAACGGGAATGAACTGCACCCAGCATGTAAAGGTAGCCACCCATGTAAAGGGGCACATTTTAGACCAGGTCTGGACATCCAACCTGGAAATTTCACATCTACTGATTTCCCCTTGTACATGGTCGGACCATCATTTTATTACCTTTTTTATCCCTAGTACTCCCCCCTACTATAGCCCCTTCTTCAAGTAATATCATGGCCAGAAACTGGAGTCGTGTGGACACTATAGAATTCTGTTCCTCGTTAACCGCCTCAGCCCCCACTGCCCAGGAGGAATCCCCCCACATCCAGGCAGAAAACATCAACACCTGGCTGGAATCTGCCAGAGACAACATAGCCCCCTTGAGGAAAATTAAAAACAAGAGGCACCATGATGCTCAACGCTGGTTCTCTGACGACCTAAAGACAAAGAAACTGGCTCTGCGACAAGCTGAACGCAAGTGGAGACGCGATTACTGCCCCGATAAAAAGGCTATTTTCGTGTCCTTACTCAGTGACTACAAAAACGCTATCCTCCAGACCAAAGCAGATTACTTCTCCTCTAAAATATTAAAATCAACCAACAAAGCTAAGGACATCTTCTCCATAGTGGATGAACTTGTCAAACCAGATCGTGTCACTGCTAAACCCACCCCATCACAATTCTTATGAGACTCCCTTAACACATTTTCATTGAGAAAATTGCCATCATTAAGGCCAGTATCCCCAAGTCTATCCCACCTTCGGACCCTCCATGCTCACACACCAACCCCTCTCACCTTGATCAAATTCCTTTTATCACCCGAGATGCTTTCTTTGCCCTACTTAAAAAGATCTGTTCCGGTTCCCCTATGGACCGTTGTCCCCCCCCCCCCCCCCCCACATCCTTCGGGAAGTTTTTCTGCACTGCCCAGACCCCCCTTTATTGCTTCTAAATAACTCCCTTGCCCAAGTTATTGTCCCTAATCTATTTAAAAGCGCGGAAGTTGTTCCTATCCTGAAGAAACCGTGCGCCGACCCCTCGATACCTAGCAACTATCGCCCCATATCCCTGCTGCCTTATTTGGGAAAAATTTTAGAAGCCCACGTCGCTAACTGCTCTACAAAAGCGCTGAGACAATCTCATTACCTGGATTCACATCAAGCAGGTTTTAGACCCGCACACTCCACTGAGTCAGTCATCTTGGCAGTCCTCGATGAATTAAGAAGGGAGGGCGACCAGAGCACCACTCAAGCCTTGGTGCTCCTGGATTTGTCGGCCTCCTTTGACACGGTCGACCACCATCTTCTGATCGACCTTGTCGGATGTGCCGGGATCCAGGGTCTGGCGCTGAAGTGGATTACCTCTTTCCTCAACAACCGCTTCCAAGCAGTCCGCCTTGCTAATTTCTCCGCTGAAAAAAGAAGACTGACATGCGGAGTTCCGCAGGGCTCCTCCCTTTCACACCTTCTTTTTAACCTGTACATTTTACCCTTGATTCTGGCCCTTCGAAAGAGAGAGGTCGTAACTTTTAACTATGCTGATGACTTTCAGCTAGTGTTTATTATCGACTCATCCCCATCATCAGTTGTGAGCTTACGTCAACCAGCTCAAATGAAATCCCGACAAAACCAAGCTGATTCTTACCAGTGGCCCAGCTAATCCTTGGAATTCTAATTTCTGGCCTCCACTACTGGGGTGCCCCCCACTCCCAGCCAGCTCGGTCAAAAGCCTGGGAATTGTGATCAGCAATGATCTTACTAAGAAGGCCCAGATCAGCTCAGTGGTCTTCGCTTGTTTTTTCCATCTGCGGAGAATCCGTAAAATCAGTAGATTTCTGACCACCGAAGCCTTGACCCAAGTTGTCCTTGCCCTGGTAATGTCGCGTATTGATTACGCAAATTCCTTGTATACTGGCATCCCAGTATACCAATTACGTCGGCTACAATTGGTGCAGAACCAAGCGGCCAGGCTTATTCATGGTCAGCCTAAGCACCACCATGTGAAATCATTGTTGAAGAGCCTCCATTGGCTCCCTGTGACCCAACGCTGCCTCTTCAAGTTAGGCTGTACCATCTATAAAGCCCTCTCTGGACACGGCCCGGCCTTTATCGCCTCAAAGATACAGCAATATGCTCCTTCCCGCGATTTACGTTCTTCTAATAAGAACCTGTTGATCTCCAGCTCCTTTAAACGGAAGAAATATGGGGGCCTCAGATTCTCGACCCTGGCACCTCAATTTTGGAACCCTCTCCCTCTTGAACTGCGCTTGGCCACCTCTTACACCCAGTTCAGGAAACTACTTAAAACATGGCTATTCACCCAGGCTTACAATTAAACCTACTGTCTAGTGTTTGAAACCGTCCCAGCGCCAAGAAACCGCTCGGTGTACGTGTGCTTAACAAGTCACTTTAACATAACATAAGAGTTGACTAGAACGGTAGCATTCTTGTGATTGGATGTGGCAGCCTTGTGAAACAGAACTATGAAATTCATTACTGAAAATGAGAATTTGGATGAATGTGTAAATTCATATTGGGGTCTGTTTCACTGACCTATTTTCACAGCTTAGTAAAACTTAGGAGCACAATGTATTTACCATGGCAAAATTGAACGTAAGGTTTTGCTCAAATAAATAGGCGTTACTCACACTGGAATTCCACAAGTGTGGCAGAATTTGTTTGTGAACAAATAATTTAAGGGCAGTTTGTATGGGCGTTCCAGGTTGGTTCTACCTTTTTAAGTTGATATGTACCCCCAAACTTGCAAGTTCGTATTGGTTTACTTTTTACACAAAGTTTGTCATGGTCTGTAAAGTAAAATGTTGTTCAGTTTGCAGTGGAAAAGGAACAATTACAACTGATTGTGGTGTAAGGGAAGGTGTTTCTCCACAGAGAAAAACCATTGTCACTATGGCAGTAGTCAATGCGTAAAAATAAGTGTAAATGTAGTAGCACTAAGTTTTTGTTAGGATCCTGCCACTGACTGTGCCTGATGCAGGAGCTGCTTGTTACCAAGTCTTTATATCACGTTTTGTTTCTTTTTGTCATCACGCTTCGCTTCCTGTCTTTCTTACTCTTGCAGATTCTTTTTCGTCCCCGCTTTCTCTCTTTGTTTACTGGTTTTCTGTATTTCTTAGTCTTTCGCCTTTCTCTGTCTTTCTTTCATGTGGCACAAACTCCGTTGATGGAAAAATAAGCCCTTTGCCCGCAAACTGTTCAAAATCAGCACTGTGGAGAAAATCAGAACCGAAGTTTTAAAGTAAGTGTGTGTATTGTTACACATATAAGTACTCTTGGGAATTGCTTATATCGGCCCTTTTCCTTCAGTGCTTCTGGAGCTGTTTGTGACTTCTAGAAAGTTTGAACTACAAGTGTTGTAACAGGCTGGGTTGCTTCACAGAGAGGCTGTACTTTCAGAGGCACGAGGGAGGAAGTGTCCGGTCCGGAGAGGATCACGAGACCTGCTTACTTCAGCAGTCACAAGACCCTGACAGTAACAGGGAAAAGTTCAATCCTTGGACTTTACATCTTCGTTCACCACAAGTTCATATAAATTAACCTTTTGACATTTGCCTGAGCTCATTGCTGTCAGGTTCCGTCTGGCATCCAATTTTATGCGGTAGGGCCGGAATAACTGGTAATACTAGACAGGTCCTCGTTGCAATGCTAGACAGCCCTTATTTTTGTGAACTCCATGTATGTGTTGAAAACTTTTTCAGTACATTTAGATTTTTTTTTAAAACAAGTGATTCCCAGAGACTACACACCCACTGGCGTAGCAAGGGGGGGCAGAGGGGGCGGTGCGCCCCGGGCGGCACGAGCACCCCCCCCCCCTCAGCGCGGCGGCAAAAGGCAGGAAGGCAGGGACCGCCACGGGCGGCAGAGTGCCTAGCTACGCCACTGTACACACCAGATCTACATCTCTTCAACCGGCTATGGTAGAATCTATTTTTTTTTTTTTTTAGTCCCTCCGTCTCAACTACCTACCAACATTTAGTTTTAAATAATTTTTATTAAAGATTTCCAACACAAAATCCCAAAAAACTCACAGCTTATCTCCGCCGAGCCGTTTGCTCCTCTCCCATTTAGCCCACTGTCGTGATGTCATTCCCATGATTGCCTGAATGTTGATGGAATCTGGGAATAGAATGTGTTAGGGGTTCTATCTTGATGTTCGAGGCTCTGTCAGTTTTGCCTGGAGACCTCTGAAGCAGCTGGGTGTATCGGGAACGTGAGTGGTGACAACTTAATAAAGAAGATCACCCCCACGCTACTCTCCTGTGACTTATTCCTGGAACACATCTAACATTTGGCGACGATCCGGATATTTTTGCTTGTCACTTCTATCAACACGTCCCGGACACCTTTGCTCTCTTTCAAGACGCGCGGCGACTAGACCGAAGATAACGAAGCTACGAAGCAACCTTCTACTAAGTGTTGGCTACAGGTCGTATAACTTTCTATGAAAACTATCATATTTCCCTGAGACCTGTTCTGCCACACCAACTGCTACCTCGCGAGCGCTTTTCCTACCTTGCACGCATCTTGGAACTCTCAGCACGCCTCCATTCTTCTGCCTGCATTCTCTCAGGGTGGAATCTCTAGCGCGTCCTCATTCGTTTCCTTCAGCCTTCCCAGCGTCTTCATGTCAGGACGTGTTTAACCTCACGTTGAGGTCACGCTACGTGCCACGCCATTTTGTCAGGCATCAATCTATGCCGCAACTTTAATACATTTATTGCGCGGTGACGCGCACACCAAGTGGTTAGTGCATCCCTCTGCCACCAACGCCGTCATTACAATAAGTGCCTCTACGCTTTCACTACGCGGTTACACGCACATTAAGTAGTTAGCGCAACCCGAAGGCACAAATTACTCGGTGATGCGCACACCATCTCGGATAATTCAAAGAAGTGGTTATCACGTCAAGCGCTCACCTAGCTTCAATCGGTGATGCGCACACCCTATTTTTAACACTTTCATCACCTACAGTTTTAAATACAACGTCAAGCGCTCATCTAGCTTCAAGTCTCCAGAGTTATTTATACAATCGGTGATGCGCACACCCTAATTTTAACACTTTCAACAACAAAAGACTTAAATGCATATATTGTATACTTAAGTAATATGCACAATTGTATTCACAATTTATTACTTGTGTGTGTCATTGTGATAATCATTTAATTGCTGTTTTTCACAGTTTGAAACCGTTTTCTTCTTAAAATTGTATTGGTCAACATGCAAAACATAACAGTCCCTCCACATTTTTTACCAGAACCTGGGCCGCTGAAAACCAAATGGAAACAGTGGTTCAAAGGTTTTGCTAGCTACATAATAGCGTTGGATGGATCTAAATTTGAACCAGTCAGGAAATTAGCTCTACTTTATAACAATCTAGGTTCAGAAGGCCAACGCATTTTTGACCATTTACCTGTAGTCACCCAACCTGATGAAACTGATTGGGATGTTTACAAAGAAGCTGTAAACAGACTTTCAAACTACTTCAAGGACGATACCAGCATTGTGGTTGAGAGACACAAATTTTATACTAGACGTCAAAATGAGTTTGAAACCATTGATAATTTCCTAGCGGAACTAAGAGTTTTAATTTCCACTTGTGAATTTGATGGCAATACTGATTCTTACCTCAGAGATCAGCTCATTGTCAACTGCTTTAACAAAAAAGTTCAAGAAAGACTGTTGTGCGGTAGAAATCCTTCTTTAAACGAAACCCTGGAAATAGCTAGGGGCATTGAAAGGTCTGTAATTGCACAAAAAGAATTGAATAAGTCTAAAATTGATCCTGTGGTTGAACCTGTTTATGCTATCGGTACTAAACCCAAAACATCTTACAACAAAGTTCCTGATTCTAAAAAACAAAGCTTCTGCTTTAGATGTGGCTCCTTCACACATTTAGCCAATGCAAGAAATTGTCCAGCCTTAGGTAAACCTTGTACCAAATGCAAAAAGTCTGGTCATTTTGCTCGTCTGTGCAGAACTCCTTACAAGGTAGCTACTCTTGAACACATGGAAGATTCTTCTGAACCAAATGTATCTACCATCAAAAGCTTCAGTAAAATTGTTCTGTCCATTGATTCTGATACTGATGATGATGTTAAGGGTCCTTTTTGCAATGTTCACATTGGTGATGTTGAAATTCGAGTCACTGTTGATTCTGGCTCCCCAGTCACTTTCGTATCCGATGTTCTATTTTTCAAACAATGGAATTCTATACAACTATCACCTCCTGACATTCGCACCATTGCCTTTGGTGGACACAACATTGATATGTTAGGCTTTTTCCTTGACAACATTAAATTTGAAGACAGAGTAATATTCACCAAAATTTATGTGGCGAAAAAAGGCTACAACATCTTGGGGTGGAAGGACCAAGGGAAGTTTGGCATGGTTCTTAGACCAGGTACTGCTTGTCCTATTTCCTTAATAGACATTCCTGAAGTCTACCCTTCTTTGCAACAATTATTACTCAAGCACAAAGCTTTATTTGATAACAAGTTAGGTATGGTGCACAGTTTTGAGCATAAAATCATCTTAAAAAAAGATGTCGTGCATAAGGTCAGAAACGTCCCACTATCCATTAGAGACCAATTAAAACAACACTTAGAAGTCTTATGTGAGGAAAAAGTGATAGAACCAATTGACTCATCAGAGTGGATTTCTCCGATAGTGGTCGCAAAGAAAAAGGACACTAAAGACATTAGGCTCTGTATTGATTTGAGATCACTTAATAAGAACATCTTAATCGATTGTTTCCCTTTACCGAAAATTCAAGAGATGTTAGCTCTTCTGGGTGATGCCAACATTTTTTCCTGCCTCGACTTAAAATCTGCGTATCATCAGGTGGAACTATCTAGTGATTCACGTTCGCTTACTGCTTTTAACACCCCATTCGGTGCTTTCAGATTCCTAAGAATGCCTTTCGGCCTAGCTTCGGCCGCTTCTGTATTTCAAAAATTAATGTTTAAATTGTTTAACAAGTGTAAAAATGTTCTTGCATATCCAGACGATATTCTGGTATTTGCAAAAAATACTGAAGAACACCTCTTGATTTTGAGAAATGTATTTGAAATTTTAGAGTCTAATGGCTTCACTGTAAAAAAAGAAAAGTGTAAATTTATGGTAAGCAATATTGACTACCTAGGTCATCACATTTCAGAATCTGGTATTAAGCCTAAGGCTGACCTTGTCAAGGCAATTTGTGACAGCCACCCCCCCCAGAGAATAAAGATCAGTTACGGTCTTTTCTCAGACTCTGCGAGTATTACTCGAAATTTATTGACAGTTTCGCTTTTCAAACAGAACCTTTGAGGAAACTCCTTAGAAAAGGTAACAATTTATGTGGAAGGAGACTGAATCCACAGCTTTCACCAATTTAAAAAACCTAATAGTGAAAGCTCCTGCTTTACATCCCTTCAGAGATGATCTCCAATCCATTGTCACAGTTGATGCCAGTGGAGTCGGAGTAGGTGCTGTTCTCTCTGTTAGTTGAGGGTGTTGAACACACGGTGGGGTTCGCCTCAAGATCTCTTTCACAGACGGAACGCCATTACAGTACCATTGAAAGAGAAGCTTTGGCTTGCGTGTGGGCCACCAAGCACTTTGAAACCTTTTTGTGGGGCCGAAGATTTGTTCTGGTCACTGACCACAAGCCCCTTGTTTTTTTATTATCTAAAAATGATCATGACAATGTCAGCCCCAGACTTGTAAGATTACTTTCCAGGATGTTCGAATTCAATTTTATAATTAAGCACATTCCTGGAGGGAAGAATACTCGTGCTGATTTTTTATCTAGGTGCCCCCTACATGAAGAACATTCCATAGAAGATGATTTAGAATGTGTTGTAGGATTGGTTGATGGTCTGGTGGTCCTAGAAGGGTCTATCAGCAATTCTGAATGGATAGATTCTTCTACATCCGATGAGGTGCAAAATGCAATCAAGAGTTGTATTTCTAAAGGGTGGCCCGAGGAAAGAAATTTGACCGAAGGTTTGCGTCCTTTTCACAAGGTAAAGGATGATCTCACCATTGAAAATAACCTTATCATGAGAGGCTCTTTGTTAATTCCTCCTAGAACCCTCAGATTAAGATTAATTAATTTTGCCCACCAAGGCCACCTTGGCATGACGGGTACAAAAAAACGTCTTCTACTACTGGTGGCCGGGGATGGATGTTGATGTGGAGAATTTTGTAGGCCATTGTAGCAGTTGTTCCATTGCTGATAAATCTTTAAGAGTACGTAACACACCTCTTTTCCCAGTGGCTTTTCCCAATGGGCCCTGGGAAAAACTTGGCATAGATTTCATTGGCCCGATGTATAATCTAAAGATCAATATGAGATTTGCCTTAGTTGTAGTGGATTACTTTTCAAAATGGGTGGAGTGTAGATTTTTGTCCGAACCCTCTACCACTTCGGTAAAGGAGTTACTTAGTGATCTCTTCCGGCGTGAAGGTATCCCCAAAGTTATTGTCTCTGACAATGGGGTTCAATTTAAATCCCATTTTATGCAATCCTTTCTAAAGAACATGGGTGTCAAACACTTAACAGTGGCCCTTTATAGTCCCCAAGGCAATGGCATGGTAGAAAGGGTGAACAAGATGTTAAAAGAAACTATTCAAATGGCCTATGTTCGAGGAGATTCTGTTCATGATGCTGTTCAAGAAAGGTTATGGAGTTACCATAATACTCCACACTCTGTGACTGGCACTCCTCCTTTTGTGTTATTGAAAGGACGTTTTGGTTCTTCCAAACTTAGTCCTAACTGGGTTTTGGAACAAACCAAATGCTCAAACAAAATTCCCAATATGGATGATGTGCGTGATACAGTTTCCAAAGCACAAGTCAAAATGAAGCAAGTGTATGACACAAACAAGAAGGTGAAAGACATTCAATTTTTTATTGGAGATCTTGTTAAAGTTAAAAGACCTGTAGGAGTCAAAAGTCTTAGTTCAAAATTCTTTCCCATGACTCGTGTTGTCAGAGTCTCTAAATATGCGGTTCTACTAGAGACCGGCAGGTGGTGGAGTAAAAGGAATGTAGTTTTAGTAAAAAACAATGTATGCATTAATTCTCATGGTAATTCTTCAACGGATTGTTCTTCTTTGTCTTTACCTGATGTTCCTCTTACTACTCAACAAAGTGACACTGTTTCTCATCACTTTGGTGGTGGAGATTCCTCTTCTCCTCAAGAGGGTCTTAGTGGAACTTGTTCTTTGTATGAGCATCCTCAAACTCAGTCTTCTTTGTTAAGAGGAGAAGGAAATGTCTGTACTGGCACGGATTCTGGTTCATTCCCCAGTCCGTCAGCCATTGCTCCAAGGGAAGGCAAGAGGAGACCTTGTCTTCCTCATTATCTGAAAGATTATATTCTTAATTAATTCTCCCTGCATTTTTCTTGTTCCTCATTTTCATGTTATCTTTTATTTTCATGTCTTATTAATTGTAAATAGTATTCAGTTGCGCTATTGTGTTAAGGGGGAAGATGTGTCGTGATGTCATTCCCATGATTGCCTGAATGTTGATGGAATCTGGGAATAGAATGTGTTAGGGGTTCTATCTTGATGTTCGAGGCTCTGGCAGTTTTGCCTGGAGACCTCTGAAGCAGCTGGGTGTATCGGGAACGTGAGTGGTGACAACTTAATAAAGAAGATCACCCCCACGCTACTCTCCTGTGACTTATTCCTGGAACACATCTAACACCCACATATACATATAAGTAGATGATCGTCCTGTGCATGCGGTTTGTTTGCCCACCCAGCCGCATTGTGAGCTATGGGCCAGCTCCGCTCAAGAAAGCGGTTGCTGAGATATCCATGGCTGCCATAGCAAGTCTCACTGTTTTTGGCATCCATGACTCATGCATCTGTTTGTTGTGTATCCATTTTCCAGTGCTGTAGTTCTGGCAGGTCCGTAGAACCCCATAGTTGAACCACATTTCTTGTAGTGACCATGAGACCCACCCTACACAAGTTCTTTTCGTATCGTTGTGGGGCTACATATTCCTTCCCCCGCCCCCCCACCCCCTAAAACGAAATTACACCAGTTTTTGCTGAGAGGCGGCCCTGTATGCCAGCCACCCGTGTCATGCAGTGCTCCACCCCGACAAAAATGTCTTCAATTCTGGGCACTCCAATAACACGTGGAACAGGATTTCCCCTCCGATCACAGGCAGAAATCGTCGGGTGTACACTCTCTTCTGGCCAGAAGCGATCTGGTGAGAATAGGGAATGTATGACTATCTCTTGTGGTACCATGACTACCTCCGCCCACTCCTTGTCCTCGAGGGTGCCCATATCCCCTCCTCCCATTTAGCCCTGAGGTCAACACGCGGGTCAGCGGTATTGTTTATGATAGTCCTGTATATGAGAATATGGCTTTCTGCGGTATCCCCATAGCAGAAGTCTGCTCTCCAGGGGGATGTATCCTCAAGGGGGGCTTGTCTGGGGACATTGGTCACCAGAGTATGTTGGAGCTGCAGGAACTTAAATGCCTTGGTGCTTGCCAGTTTAAATGCCACTGGGAGGTCCACCAGGGTTTTTAGCGCATACCCCCCTAAAAATGTCACCTAGTTTGTGAATCCCTATCAGATTCCATTTACAAAAGCCCAGCAGACTCCCAACCTCCTGGAGGAGATCCCAAACTCGTAAAGGAGTTTCTTTTGTTAGAGTCTGTCTTCAATTAAGTTGGAGCAGTGCACTGTCCCAGGATTCTGGCCACCGACAGAGTGTCCTATGATAGTGATGTGTGGCTACTGCGCTTATGAAACGGGGCTTGGTCGCCCCTGTTGCCCAACCTGTGTCTGTCTACTCTTAGGGAGGGCTTGTCCAGAGGGGCAAACACCCAATCATTAATTGTCGTCAGTTGAGGGGCACAGTAGTAAGCCTGTACTCCACCGTCATACACTTCCCAGGCCAGTTGCCCCAGGGCGATTTATAGCCGTTTTCCTGTTCCATAGCTGTACAGACACTTCCGTCTCCAGCCATCAGAAGAACACCTCAGCCACCCCGTAGGGAGTCTTTTGGAGGACATATGTGAATTTGGGGCCAGTGATAATCTTAAACAGTGCAGCTCGACCAAGGAGGGACAGAGGCAGGCTGCAACAGTGTGTGACATTGTTGCTGGATTTGTCTAGAACAGCATAGAGGTAGAAAATGTCCACCCTGTCCCTAGTTGAGTAGGCCCACAAATATTTTAATCCCTCGGTAACAATGAGGATTGGTTTCCACAGGACTATGTGCGACTGCCTCCCAAGGAGTGAATAGAGAACCAACTTCTCCCAGTTGATGCGGAAGCCAGAATAATACTTAAACTGGTCCAGGAAGTGTAGTAGGCAGTCAATGGTCAACTCCGGCTCGTAGAGATAAAATAGAACATCATCTGTGTATATATGTGTGTGTGTGTATGTATGTATGTATGTGTGTGTGTGTATATATATATATATATATATATATATATATATATATATATAAAAAATTTAACTCTTTTTATTGGCATTTTATCATTATACATGGTACATGCAGCGTGGCAGATTAATGGGTGATATACAGTACAGTTTATACATGCTATGCATTCCTTGGGTATTATAACAATAAGAATGGATGCACGTTAAGGCACTTTAACAGTCTTTGTTACTGGGATTGGCGTTGCATTGAGTTCCATACAATCTTAAGTCACATCCTGCATGTTGTTCTATCGCGTATGTGTTGCTCTGCTACACTGCTGATATAGACTGCCACATATTGTGCCTAAAGACTATAGGGATCATAACTGGTCAACATGGGTAACTAGAATTGGGATTCACTGCATGGGACGTGACTCGCTTTAGTGACGGCTTAGAGGTCACTTCCTTGGCGCCTGTTTGAAGTTCATGTAGCGCAGGGTGTGGGGCACGGGCGTCTGTGCGTGTTGTGCAAGTTACTTTTCATATTCGGGTTGCGGGCCGTCACTAACCAGGGACCAATTTTAAGGGGTTGCGTATTGTGCGCTGTATCGGAGTACCGCCTCTGCCGGGGGTGGGGTGGCCTGCGTGGGTGGGTCTTCAGTTGCATGCTGCTTGGAGGGATGAAGTAGTGTCACCCATTGCATGGCAATGTGATGCTTGCACGTTCCCCGCAACTCTTCAGATCTAAGCAGCTCCTCTTCTGCGGCCCCCCATTTGTTTACCGCAGCCCTCCAGGCATCAATTGGTGGCCCTCCCGCGGCTCTCCAGTGCATGGCTATGCATCTTTTCGCAAGCAGGATTGCCAGGGAGGCGAAGCGCGTCTCCACTTTCTGTTGCTTTCGGCGCCTGGTTATGCCTAGCGCGTAGGCCTCCCAGGTGTTGAGACGTGTGAGTCCTGTAACCTCTAGTAGGGTGGCATGAATCGTGGCCCAGTATGAGTGGAGTGTCGGGCAGTCCCAAAACATGTGGATGAAGGACACGCCCGGTTCCGGGCATCTAGGACCGGTAAAGCGCGTGTCAGGGTAATAGCGTTGGAGACGTTCAGGGGTTAGATATGCGCGGTGTAAGATGTGGTATTATATGTTTTTGAAGCGGTAGTTTCGGGACACCTTTTTTGGGAACTCCAAGGCTCGTTCCCATTCTTTATCGTGGAGGGGCCTCTGGAATTCATCCTCCCATTTTTCGCGGAGAGGAGTGAGGGTGATCACGCACAGTCCCCGCACCACTTTATATAACCATGTCACTAAGTGTCGTCCTGAACCCATCTGCAAGATTGCATGTAGTATTGGATGTGTGGGTGGCTCCGTGTCTATTTCATGCCACATACGTCGGCAATCTATCAATATTTGTCTATGTGTGAGAAATTGCCCATTGGGAAGGTCAGTGTCGGCGGCGAGCTCCGCAAATGTCTGCAGCTGCCCATTCGCATACAGGGCGCCAGTTTCAGTGACTGCGTGTTCGGTCCATATGCGCAATGCACGCTCTGTGTAGTGCGTGCGGCCTCTAGGAAAGCCTACCAGTGGTTGTATGGGGAGTACTTAGGGGTGGTGCGGTTCATTGCGTGTATACGCTTCAAACAGGTGCGCACCACCGTCACTTGGAGAGGGCAATCTTGAATGGGCTCAGCGCCTGGCAGCAACATATGGTGAATGGTTGGGACTGTAATCTGTCCTGTCAGTGTGTACGTTTCCGTCATTGCGCGATTAGCGGCCAGCGCGACACCCATTGCAGGTGGGCCGCCAGGAAGTACGCCTCGAAGGAGGGTGCCCCCCAGACCTCCCTGATCCATAGGCAGCTGCAGTTTGGCGAGGGCTATTCGCCTCCGCCCGGTTCCCCAGATCAGTGTGACAAGGAGGACATCTAGCTCACAGAAGAAGGAGCGGGGAGGGACCACTGGAAGATTGGCAAAGAAGTATAGTAGTCGTGGCACCAGTATCCTCTTGGCTACCGCAATTTCCCCTATGGGAGCCAATGGGAGTTCCTTCCAGAAGTTCACAGAAGATCGAGCCCCGGCCAGCGCCCTACGGTGGTTTCCCTCGTACATGTCCTCAGGCGTGTGGTATAGTCGAACGCCCAGATAGCGGACTGCATGAGTGCTCCATGGTGTATGTAGGCCACCCGTCAGTAAGTGCTGGGGAGGGAGGTCCCTTGAAAGCGGGTATATTGTGGACTTAGTCCAGTTGACCCTAAGTCGCGCCACTGTCTCAAAGTCTCGCAAGGTGTCCAGTATAGGGGTGAGGTCTGCTGTGATGTCACGAACGTAGACGAGCACATCATCGGCGTATAGTGACACCGCATGGACTGTGCCTGCAATAGGTATGCCCAAGCCCTCTCCCTCCCTGCGGAGGCGGATCGCGAGTGGCTCCGTCGCTATCGCGAAGAGTAGGGGAGAAAGCGGGCAGCCCTGCCTAGTGCCCCTAAGGATTGGGAACGATGACGACAGGTACGGCCCTATTTTCCCTCTGGAAGAGGGATTAGGGTATATAAGCTTAGTATTTGCGAGCAGGCGGGAGCCCACTCCCATTCGCCGCAAGACCTGGAGGAGATATGGCCAGCTCAGGGTGTCGAAAGCCTTCGCAAGGTCCAGAACCAGGCACGCCGCCCGCTGGAAGTGTCCGCACGCCTGGTCCTGGACATGAAGCAGGCGCCTAATGTTGTAGGAGGTGTTTCTATTTGGCACGAATCCACACTGATCTGGGTGTATCAGGGTTGGGAGGAGCGCTGTGTACCTTTCTGCCAGTATTTTACCAAAGATTTTATAGTCTGCTGGTAGCAGAGCTATCGGCTGGTATGAGCCCACTAGGTGGGGGTCCCTGTCCGGCTTTGGAAAGGTGACTATTACTGATTCGTTCATGGATTGTGGAAGTTCTCCCTCCTCTTAGGCCGACTGATATACTTTTACCAATTGCGGCACTAGATGCGTGGAAAATGTTCGGTAAAACTCCAAGGGCAGGCCGTCCAGGCCGGGCGCCTTGCATGTGGCCAGCGCCTGCGTCGCTTGTTTAACATCCGCCGCGATTTTCTTATCAAGCTCACGTCGAACAGTCCGCGTTATTCTGGGCATGGGGAGCGCGTTCAGGAAGCGGTGTAAGGGCTCTGGGTCCGCTGCCGTGGGGGTCACATATAGTTGTGTGTAGTGTTGCTGAAAGACGTCCAGGATGGACGCTTGCGAGTATACTAAGGTGCCGGCTGCATTGCGAATTGCCGTGATCGAGGGTAGGGTGGTGTTTTGTTTTACCAGCCATGCTAGTAGCACCCCAGCTCTGTTGCCCTCCTTGTGCATCCTCGTTGTGTGCGCCCTAAAATTATATCTGCGTAGATCTGCCAGTGTCTCTGCATACGGTGTTTTGGCGTCTGTTATTTGAGTCAATGTGGCTTCCCCCCCCTATCTGCTGCTTGCGTTAATGTGGCCAGTTCGCGCTCCTTTACCGCTATGCTACGTTCTAGGGTTTTGCGTACCCCAGAGATATGTTGTATGCATGTGCCCCTTATCACTACTTTGAATGCGTTCCACTCTGCTGCTCGTGTGGACTCTGTGTGCTCATTTTCTGTGAAGTAGTCCCGTATGTGTGTCGGCTGCGCTTGTTTAAATATTGGGTCCTCCAGACAATCTTTGGGCAGGCGCCAGGTGGGGACCAGGGGCCTGGGCGGGCGCCACGCCAGGGTGATCGTGTGGGCATCATGGTCAGACAGGACCCTGCCCAGGTAGTCGGTCTCCTGTATTTTGGATAGGAGAGGAGCAGAAGAAACGGTCTAAGCGCACCCTGAGATTATGTGGAATTGAGTGGAATGAGAAGAGTCAGAGGTCCGGATGTTTGGAGCGCCATGCATGACAGGGCCCAATGTGCTGCCCAGCTTGCGAATCGCGCAGCCTGCGCCACTATGGGAGAAGCGGGATGCGGAGGATAGGATCTGTCTAGGGTGATGTCTTGCACGCAATTAAAATCTCCACCCAGTATACATGGGGTCTGGGCGTACGCACTTAATGGGCGTGAGATCGTGTCCCAGAATTTCCCCTGGTCTGTGTTCGGCGCGTAAATGCTTCCCAGTACCACGGGCTGGCCATCTAAAAGCCCATGCAGGAGCGCGTATCTGCCTTCCGCGTCTAATGATCTAGATAGATCTTGAAATGGAATACCTGGGCGCAGCCATATAAGAGACCCCCTCGCGTAGGCTGAATATGTTGTGGCACGAAAGGTCCCACGCTTGCGCAGCTTGTCTAATTCTTTTGCTACTAAATGTGTCTCTTGCAGCAGTGCGATCTGCGCGTTTTGCCGCTTTATATATGCATATACTGCGTAGCGTTTGCGCGCCGTGTGCATACCTCGTACATTTAAGGTGAGGATGGTGACATTTCCCTTATGTGCCATGTTGCGGTGTAGGGGATCTAAGGGGGGTGAGGGCTCTGGGCGCTACGCCGTGCCATGCCCTACTGCCCTGGCCAAGTCTGATCTCCTGATTTAAATGTGCCTGCAGCACTTCAACTTTGCGCAGTTGCTTGTATAGTGCAGTGAGGAGTATCTTTCTATGGGAGAACGTTGGGGATGGGGAACTATCCCAATTCTGGGGACCTATCGCAAACGGCGATACGTCCAAACTCATGTTAGCGCTCTAAGAAAACTGTGTAGTATTTGGGGGGTGGCTACGCGCTGCTGCTAGGCGTCACTCACCAGTGGCATTTGTAGGATTACTTCGCACCTGGTGGTCTAGGCATAAGTGAGGTATCACTTACTAAGCTGTTCGGCTTGCCACGTACCTTGAGTTAAATTGTAGTGTGAAATACTGGGTTACCCTGCATGTGTGATCTACCGGCTACAAGTCATATCAGCGTATCTGCAGTCTGTGGAGTGACCAACGGTGGGGTTATTGAGTCCGCTCGGGATGGCGTTCCGTCACTGCCCTCTTCCTCACCCGATGAGAAGATATGGGGACCTTCGTCTGAGTCTGTAATAGGCGAGGATGGCCGAAGTTCCGCAGCAGCCTGTAGGGCCCTCCACCTCTCGGCAATGATTTGTTCCAGATCTGGGGATCTCGTGGGTTGGGCTTTCTCGCCAGGAGTGGTCCTTCTATTCTGCTGTTTCAGGCAGCGTCTGCTGCAGCGCTGTGTCTTTGGACGTCTGTCGACCTTTTCATACCCGCTGGGATGCTTCTGACAGTGTTGATCCGCCCAGTCGCTGGCTTCTTCTGCACTTGTAAAAAATATGGTGGACGCTTCATACATGACTTTAAGTCGGGCCGGGAACAGTAAAGAGTATTGTATTCCCTCCATTCGCAGGCGGCGCTTGACATCAAGGAATGTGGCCCTTTAGCGCTGCACCGCTCGGGCATAGTCCGGGAAGAACATTATTTGTTTGTTCTCTACGTGGATGGGGCCGTGCTGTCTGGCCGCTCTAAGCACTGCCTCTCTGTCCTTGAAATGTAGAAATTTCGCCAGCAGCGGGCGAGGCGGGGCTCCCGGTGGGGGTTTCCGTGCCGGAACTCTATGTGCCCTTTCGATGGAGAAGAAAGCGGTCTGATCCGCGGCCGGTGTAAAGGACTTGGTCCATGCCTCCATATATTTGGTGGGGTGTGTGCCTTCAACTCCCTCCGGGAGACCTAGGACCCGGATGTTACACCGTCTCGAGCGACCCTCGAGGTCGTCCATGCGTTCCTCCATGGTTGTCATGCGTCCTAATAGGGTCTGTATAGACTCTTGATGATTTTTAACTGAGGGCTTTATGGAGGTAATTACTTTCTCACCCTCTGACACTTTGTCCGGCGAGCTTGCGATGGTCGTCCCTTAGCAAGGAGATATACGTAGTGATGGTCCCAAGCCTCTCTTCCATTGATACCCTTGAATGTTCAATGGTCGCCCGTACTTTGTCCATTTTTTCAGAGAGGGTCAGTTCTTGCGGGGTCATGGCGTCTTTGAGAAGGGGTTGAGCGCTCGTAGAGGTACCCTGTGTCGCTCCCGGGGGCGTCTGGCCCGTGGCTGCTCGTTGTCTGCCCATGCTATTGGTCTGAGGCACGTTGGGCCTGACTGGGGTGTCAAGTCACGCCTCCGCTAGGAAGGGTCGCTGTGCAGTGGGGCCCCACCCCGGCCAACGTGCAATAAGGTGTCTCTCGTGTGATCCTTGCCTTGCTCTGTTTACCTTGTCCCGGGCTCCATTTCCCGTCCCAAGCTGTATGCTTTCTTGTGTCGTCCCCTGGGGGCAGCCTTCTGGTGGGGCGACAGATGTGGTGTTTGGTAGTCACCGGTAGTCACCAGCTACTCGTCCGTAGTGACTGGATTCAGCTTCCGCTCTTTCTCAGGTCCTCTCCCACCCTCTGTTGCTTTTCTGCCGTGCAGGTTTGTCTGACCGCTGTCTGGGTCTTGACGTGTCCCGTGCGCTGTCGTTGGGGCGCCTGCTATCCCTCTTGCGTTCCGGCGTTTCCCTGCACAGTGCAATCGCCTGTGTTCTTGTACTTGTAGGTTCAGTTAGGGGAAAAGGGGGGATGGCGGGGCCGGGCTGCACCCGCTGACCGCCGTGTGTCGTTTGCTGTGTCCTGCCCCCGGTGGGGCCGCTGTTGAGGCCTGGTCTGAATCAGGTGCTGCCGCTGGGGCTCTCCTCGTGGTTCGCTGGGACTTTCGGCGATCTCAGGTCGTCGGCCCTATCGCGCTGGCTGCCCCATTAAGTCCAGGCGCTCTTGCTTAGGTGACTTGGCAACAGTTCATGTTCCCATAGTAATCTATGGGATCACGGGGACGCCGGCTCAGGCTGCTTCTACTGCAGACTTCTGCAGGAGGCGCGTGGCTGACTCCACTACCGCACCCACCAGTAATTGATGTGGGGGGGGGGGAGAGAGGGCCAAAGCTTTCGCGGGCTGCAGTAGGTATCTTGCCGTCAGGGGTATTTGGTGTTTACGGGATGCCCGCCCCACTGCGCAGGCCGCCCCCTTAAGACCAGCCGTACCTGCTTAGGTCGTGTGGCTTCCATTCATGTTCGCTCAACAGTCTCTGGGGTTGCTGGCGCGGGCTGTTGCGAGTGCCGTTCATTCAAGGGATGTGCGTGTCTAATTTAACTGTCGCACCTGTTGGCGATTGAGGTGGGGGAGCCAGAGCTTTTGCGGGCTGCAGCAGGCTTCCTCTGGAGGGCTGTTTCAGTTGACTTTCTTCTCGTCCCTGCCTTGGGGACAGACTGCACCAGTGAGGGAGGTCTCCTGTCAGGACGCTGTGTATTCTGTGTCTGGGACGCCGTTACAGCCTGGAGCGGGTCAGGCGCCACTTAGGGATTGGCCGCCATCTTTACTCCAGGCACAGTCGGGCGCCGAGGTTTCAGCCGGTTTCAGACACTCCACCAGCGGCTGCCGTGTGGTGCAGGGACCCGGCAGGGGCCGCCTCTGCTGTCGGCTTTCAGGTAACACACCTAGGGATCCTCTGCTCGTTCCCGCATCTACTGGGAGCCGGTGCAGGGGGGGGGGGAGGGGCGTGGTTTTTGGCGGGCTCCGGTGGTCGGGGGATGACTGGCTAATGCTCGTGCCCCACGTCTTCTCCTCCTCACCTCGATTTGGAAGGCAGTGTTTGACACCACGGGAGGTCGGCGCCAGAGCCGCTGCCACAGAGCCGGCTCACAGGGCGGGTGTCAGTCCCGGAGCCTGGCGGCCGCCATTTTGCACACAAGGGCCGTTGGCGTTTAGAGCTAGATATCTCTGCTCTGGCCGGTCGTCTGCAGGCGTGGGGCCCCGTGTCAGGCACCCGCAGTGTTCCGATGTCTGTAGGGCCGGTTTTTTAAGTACCAGGCGCGGCGTAGCAGGCAGGATGCATGCACTGGTGACGGAGCTCTAACACAGCACGTCCGCCATGGTAGCCTGCTTGGCCACGCCCCGATCATCTGTGTATATAAAGATATACTCCTCCCATGGGTACCCCCATTTGAGCCCCTGTATGATGGGGTCACTCCATACCCAGCAGGCAAAGGGTTCAAGCACCAGGACAATGCTCATGGGCACAGCGGCTATCCCTGCCTTGTCCCCCTCTTCAAGCGGAAAGGCTTTGAGAATGTCCCATTCACCCTTACCCAGGCCAGGGGTTTGCTGAATAGCAGGTATACCAAAAATAAGAAGAGAGGGGTCCAATTCAGCCAAAGGGACAGGACACCAACAGTAGAAACTATAATCAAGCAAACGATCCCTTTGGGTTCCTTTTAAAGCATACAGTATAGTGCACTACATTCACTCATAAACCATTCACCAGCACCAAATAGTAACCCCAAAACACAATATAAGAAAAGTCATATATTTTTATTAGCTGTATATCACAATGTTATAAAAGTTATTAAAAAATCACAAATATTTTCCCAATACGCATATATTAAAAACCTATATCAAAAAACATTTCATTCACAGTAAAAAGGAGAGCTAAAAGATTATTCTCTAAAACCCCAAATCAACAACCTGCTTCACATTAAAGACACTTCAGATACATATAGTTAAACATTAATGTATCACATTCAATGTATAAATAATATGCTTTTTCTTTTGTCCAAGCCAGATATTATTTCAAATGTTTTTAGCCAGACCAGCTCTAATCGGACTAGGTGTTGTTTGGGTATTCCTTTAGACACAGAAGCGACGCGTTTCGGTGGTATCTAATGATTCACCACCTTCTTCAGGCTAAACAGTGCTTTAAATAATCTCCCCAATTATTGATCCATAAATTGGTGAGTTGAGGGAGGATATATATCTCTCCTTTTCGCTAAACCAGTTGCCTTCTTAGATAAACTGAAGAGCTGACATTCATTAAAAGGGCCAAACTGACCTTCCTTAATGGCCTCTTTCTAAATCTTATTCAAATCTTAAACCGGCAACAAAGAAAACCAGGGACCTCTGCCTCATTGGTTGTACTGTATTATGGGTCCTAAATATCTTAACCACCGGAGCTATGACCCTCACACCGTCAAAGTTAATTAAAATAGTTCTTGTCTTCCAAAATGCACCGGGACTAACTCGTCTCCTGGTCTGCTCCTGTTGCTGTTTTCATGTAACTACATGGGGGAGATTATTTAAAGCACTGTTTAGCCTGAAGAAGGTGGTGAATCATTAGATACCACCGAAACGCGTCGCTTCTGTGTCTAAAGGAATACCCAAACAACACCTGGTCCGATTAGAGCTGGTCTGGCTAAAAACATTTGAAATAATATCTGGCTTGGACAAAAGAAAAAGCATATTATTTATACATTGAATGTGATACATTAATGTTTAACTATATGTATCTGAAGTGTCTTTAATGTGAAGCAGGTTGTTGATTTGGGGTTTTAGAGAATAATCTTTTAGCTCTCCTTTTACTGTGAAGTAAATGTTTTTTGATATATGTTTTTAATATATGCGTATTGGGAAAATATTTGTGATTTTTTAAATAACTTTTATAACATTGTGATATACAGCTAATAAAAATATGACTTTTCTTATATTGTGTTTTGGGGTTACTATTTGGTGCTGGTGAATGGTTTGAGTGAATGTAGTGCACTATACTGTATGCTTTAAAAGGAACCCAAAGGGATCGTTTTGCTTGATTATAGAATAGCAGGTATACCCATACCTTGTACTGAGGCCGAAGCCCATTCGTGTCAGCACCTCCTGCACGTAAGACCATTCCAGCGTGTCAAACGCTTTGGTAGCATTTAGTGAGAGGACCACAAGGGTCTCCTATTCTTCCTCCATGTAGGTCATACAGCCAAAGAGCCTCCGAAGATTAAGGCAGGTGCTCCTGTCGGGCATGAAGCCCATCTGGTATGGGTGCACCAGCGTTGTAATAACTCGGCTAGGCGTATGGCCAATATTTTTGTCTCCGAGGAGCGACCATGGGTGGAAAGAGCTGCAATCATCCGACTTTAAGCCTTTTTGGGGCACAGTCACGATTGTAGCCATGTAGTGGTCATGGGGGAATGTCCCCTTTTCTCGTGCTCCTTTGAACTGAGTGCAAAGATGAGACATTGGCTTACTGGCGAGACCCTTATAAAACTCTACCGGAAACCTATTGGATCCGACTGTTTTGCCAGATTGTAACACTGCGATTGCCATGCCGATTTCCAGCTCAATCAAGGGCTCCTCTACCGAGGATCTGTTGTCCGGAGAAAGCTGTGGTGCATGACTTCCCTCAGGAAGTCCTGTGTGTTCTCCACCCCATGTCGTTGACCAGTATAAGGCTTTGTAGAACTCTGCAAACCTGTCAGCGATTGCGGTGGTCACCGAGACAAGTTTCCATCTGCCCCTCAGAGGGAAACCTCTCCACGAAGGGAGATCACCCAATTAAGACCTCTTTCTCATCTACCCAACCAAGCCAACATCTTAACTGCTTTGTCTGAGACTTTGTGGAGGTGTCCCTGAGAGGCCAGGTACAGATTTCGAGCCTCATTCTGCATGAAGTCCCGGAATTCTTGTTGTTTCAGTCGAAAGTCATGTTCACTCTGTCCATCGCGTTCGGCGATGCATTTCCGTTCCAGCTGGAGAATGTCCGCCTCCGTGTGTGCAGTGTCTGTGATCTGCTCACTGCGCTTGGTGACTGTCAAGGAGATGGCCTGACCCCTGATAAGTTTTGTAAGTTAAGTAGTGCTCTGTGGCCTCCCTAAGTTGTGTAGTCACTGAATTGCCTTTCAGCGTCCAAGGGTTCAGCCGTCAGGCATGGTAGGCCTGTGAAACCCCATCCAAGAAGTCCACCCAGAGAGGAGAGCAATCAGATATTCCTCTTGCGAGGTAGTAAGCGTTTGTAAACTGTCTGCTTGTGTGCCCATGTGTGATGCAGTGATCTATGCAGGAAAAACTGTGATGAGCCCCAGAGTAGGAATACTGTCTGGCAGTGGGATGGTGCAATCACCAGACATTCACCAGCTCCATGGCTTTGAGAAATCTCACCAATTGTGTTCCCGCCCCCGCCATCCCATATTTCCGGTGTGATCTGTCCATAACAGCTGATAAGGGTGGGTTCAAGTCTCCAGACAAAACTAATGTCCCCTCAGGAAGCCACAGAAAGAGTGCTCCTATTGCCTCCAGGGCAGAGGCTTGGAGCTGGGGTGGTAAGTATACAGAAATAAGATTCAGCCATTTGGTATGCAAAGTGTCGGACACTGCTAAAAACCTTTTATGGGGGGCCACGCAAAGGGATGTTCCTTTCTGATTCGGGTGGCTATTCGGATGGCAACCCCACGTGAGTCCAAGGTGAATCCCGCTTAGGCCAGCAGTCTATATCGTCTCCTGTTGAGTATTTTGCAGGAGGTCCCCTTGAGATGTGGCTCTTGAAGCTCCATGTCAGTCCAGTGCCTTCACAAGTAGCCCACGACCACACCCCTCTTAATCTTGCTCCCCAGACCATTGACGTTCCACGATAGAATGCTCAGTTTGTGTGTCCCTCTGGGGGGGGGGGGGCGGATGAGTTATCTGATTCTAGCATGCATCCTGACATAGCTTGGTAACAATAAAGGTTTAACGTTGTGAGTATCTACTTGCCCCAACAAAACTGCCCAGCTACCCCCACCTTGCACGGTGCAGGCTTAAAACGACCCCCCCCCTTAAATTACCATGAAGCCTGTCGCCCTAACCAGCCAAACCCCATTACCGAACAACCTTAAGTTAGTCAGTGCTCCTCGAGTTCTGACCCCATTGCGATTCGCAGTCCTATTCCACAGATGCCCACAAACACCAGGGGCCGTGGATCAGGATTCAGAGTGGTTCCTGCAAGTTGTCAGATCCCTCTCCCCTTGGCAGCAGTCTGTGAGGAGGATTGACATTGGAGCTTTTGGCCTTGTTCCAGGCCTTCCTCTGAGCGCCGACAGTGCCTACTATTATTCTGTTGTGGCACCTGCCTCCATGTGTCTTGGCCATTTGGGTACTCAAGCCTTTTTCCCGATGGCATCTGCTGCTGCTGCAGGCCAGGCCACTCTTCAGCTCAGTCCCATACTGCCTCTGGCGTGACAAAAAAAAACATCTCTCTAAAAATTACCTTGAGGCCAGCGGGGTAGAGTAGCGTATATTTGAGTTGCATGGCGCAAAGATTTTACTTTACCTTGGCTAAGAAGCATCGCTTTTGTACCTTGGCAGGGTAGTCCGGCAATACCATGATCTGCGTTTTCTCACAAGTTAGGGAGCCTAGAAGGTGGGAGGTCCGTAGTTAAGCATCCCTGTCCGCGTAGTTGAAGATGCAGGCAATGAAAGGTCAGGTTGGCGCTTCCAAGAGTGGGTGGGCAGTCAGTTGGGCATCTGTTTGCACGTCCATCAGAAAGTATGAGGAGGCATCCATTATTGGGTCACAGGTTTTTAGTCCGTTCATAAGACGTTGAAGCAGTTCCTTCCACTCTGTCTTGGACTGCATGACCCTGATGTTACACTGTGATCGTCCCTCTGCATCGTTGGCTCGGGCTTCTAATTGCTCCACCACTTTCTGTAGGCCCGCAGTTTTCATCTGGAACCCACAAATAGAGTCCTCAGCTCTGAAAACTCTCCCATCTGCCTCTGGAACCTTGTCACTGTGTTGCGTAGGTCATGTCCACGCTCAGTTCCACTATTTCCCCTCCAGGGATGACCTTAAGTCTTGAATGGCCTCAAAAGGGAAGCATTTGGCGCCAACATGAGAGCATCCGACTGTGGTACATTCTCTATCGGCTCCCACTCCAGGCCAGAGGTAGGCCGCGTAAATTTGTCAATACGACCCTGAGTATGTCGGAAAGTAGGCTTGGCTCTCCCCATTGTGCCACTGCATCCACGCCCCATGGCTCTGAGGTGGTAAGCGGGCGATGGTACCCCTAGTCTGCCTGGGTGAGGGCACGGCAGAGAGGCGCAGGGTCTCGCACAGGCCCAGAGATTTTCAGGCCCCTGGTAAGGTCTAGTGGCATTCGGGTGACTCCTCTTGGAGAATTCAGTTTAGGCATGTGGGTCCTCTCCAGAGCCGGCCCAGCACCTGTGGCACCCCGGGCAAACCGCTTGTTCTCGCGGGGCCCACTTTTCTGGTCTGCCACAGTTTTCACTCCCTGTGAGGCTGCACCACCTGCTACACCAGACACTTTTGCATTTGTCTTACAGCCTCAGGGTCCTCCGGCCAGGGCGTGACGCATCCAGCTCGTGGGTCGCCAGGCCCGGCACCACTTCTCCACGCCACTTGCTCCCACTGTGGGCCTTGACTCGGTCTCTGCCAGCACCAGTGCAGGTGACCAAGATCTCTGCTCTGTCGCTGCACACCTAGTGGCAGCCCTGGCACCTCTTCTCCGCGCCATCCGCTTGCCCCAGGGTATTCATCACAGGCACCAGAGCTGGAGATCGTGCGTCCCCCGTCAGGTGTATACACAGTATGCTGCATCTGTGGATGAATGTTTGGCTGATGATGGGGTGATCAGAGAGCTCAGCAAAGAGCGTCGGACATCTTCTGTGGCGTGGCCACGCCCCCCCCACCCACCACCTTTAACCAAAATTGTTGATGTAAGCTCCAGGCTGCCATGACTAATACATGCATTACTTACAGCGAATCTACTTATTTTTCTTCCTTGTCCCAGCACGTGTAGATTGAGGTGGGCCCATCTCATTACCTATGCTTTTTACCCACTTAAAATGCCCAAAATATTTGCCTCCGGTTTCCCTTCCGATTTTTAGTCCTCACTCTGATCGAGAGGTCCGCAAAGAGAGGAAGCACCATTGTAGGAAAGTAGGATCTGATTTTATGGTTATCCCCCACTTTTTGCCTGGTGCTATGCTGTTTCTGACTAGTCTAACTGGGATCCTGGTAGTCTGCAGTTTCAGCCAGAAACTGCAGACTATCTCTAAAGCAGCTCCTGCTAGAGACTTCTAATTTCTCCTGGGTGGCGTCCAAACAGTTTGAGGCGGGTGATAAAGCCGGCAGACTCCTTTTATTGGTGTGCCAGTCATGACATGAGAATTATAATAATATCAAACGTTCATGACCCAGGAATAGGCCAGACAACAATCTCCTTTGAAAACACAGTACATTTTGCAAAATTCAGTAAACCACTTTATACTAACCTCAATCAAACCAGAATAGAGATTGGAATCAGATAGTAAAAGACCTCCGAATTAATAAACTCCGTGCCAAGGACTGGCAGGGTTTGGGCTCTCAATCTCTGCTGAAGAGATACAAAAAGTCTTAAACCATCTGCCTTCTAACAAAGCATCTTCCCCAACGGTATCCCGCAGGAATTCTTTAAATTAAGTTCCTCTCTTCTGACTCCACACTTGCAGGCAACGTACGAAGAGATCCTGCGTATTGTCTCCTTACTATTCTACTTCAAAAGCACTACTATCACAGTTATACTAAAGCCTTTAAAGTCTCCAAGAGAATGTGCCCCATAATTACACATCTTATTTTTCAACATGAAAACCAAAATTCTTGAAAAATTCCTTGTAAATTGGTTGATTAAAAACAATTTGATCAGTTCTTCACTGGACCCAAAATGGCTTCATACCTGGATGCAGCATTATCTGTTGTTTCAGGCACCTGCATGTTGCACTTGTGATTGCAAGAGAGCTCAGTGGCTCCTCTGCACTTGTCATGATCGAGTCAAAGGCCTTCCTGAAGTCCACTGATTGTCATTTCCTCTTCCAGGTCCTCAAAAAAATGAACTGTAACCCTCTTTCTTGTTCCTATCCGAATACTTTATACCTGCACTTTGGGTCCTAAACAATGGAACTTTCTCTACCCCCTTTCCTATTGAGTGAGGTACCAGACAGGGGTGCACGCTAAGCTCCCCCCTCCCCCTCCCAATCTTTGCATTAATCATTGAACCACTATCTGAATGTATTAGGCGAAATGACGAAACATGGGGCTTCAGATGTGGGGGCAGGGTTTGAAGATCCGAGTTCCCTGTATGCGGACAGCATGCTACTATATATTCAACGAACTGAACACACTATACCGAAATAATGAATATCACTTTTTTTTTTAAATATCTTTATTTGCATTTTTCTTACATAAAGGTAACAATGAACACGTGAGGTAGGGATCTGGTAACCACAGCAGGTGCGACAAACATTGTCATGCATACTGTTTAAATATTATAAATTATAACCAATACCAGTTCTGTATAACAGACAAATGTACATGTGAATGTGATTTCCATACATGGTGTCGGACGTATACTTCAGAGGAATCGCACTCTTATGTCCATTATGGTGACAACGTATTTGCCTTACCCTACCCCGATGCTGTCGTTTATCCATGCACCCATTCAGCATTTTGAAATCATGAATATCATCCCGATATATCAAGAGTTATCGGGTCTCAAAGTAAACTGGAAGAAATCCACATATATTCCAATTTTTGTGATAGGACCCACCAAAACTCGCACTTGTGCCCCAAATGCATATAGTGCATGACCCTTTCAAATATCTGGGCTTTCACATATCATTAGACCCAAAAATATGCTGCAATCTAAACATAACTGGGCTAGGTTAAAAAATTACCCATTTATCATTCGCCCAGCTTCTTTACACCTTACATTCCATCTTAACTAACTACTTATAAGCTGGAAAATCCACTGGGTTGTCATTTGGGAACTCTGAATCCCATATGATGAAGGCCTCCGAGTTGCTGGCATAAAATTAAATTACTGGGCAGCTCAACTTCTTCCTATAAATGACTGGCTATTTGAAGACGAACACAACCCAACCTTTCGAACTTGAGTTTAATACGCTTGATAATAGGGGTCTATTTAACCAGTTCTGTAGTAAAACTAAAAACTCACACAAACACTACCTTTAATAAACAGAATCCCACTAGACTGTTGGTACTGAGCTTTGAAATGTATTAAATGCATTGGCATAATAACCGATGAAGCTTCTATGTGGCAAGGCTCATGCCTGTGTTGCGTCATCTCTCTCAGAAGCTTTTGATTGTGGGATCTGAATATCACAGCTGGGAGGTGTATGGTAATATGACCACGTGAAATCCAATTTACACTGGCCTTTCTTCCACTGCAATATGTGGTCTGGAATCCAAAGAAGCAGACGCTGAAATTTAGGGTCATTTGCAGCATCAGAAAAGGAGTCGGAGTTTTAAGGAGTTGGAGTTTTCAGAACTCTCACAGCCCAAGTACCTCATGGCTCTTACAGAAACTCTTTGTAGATCTCATTACACAAGTGTGTCTCAATTTTCAATAAAACATACTTAACCTGTGAATCAAAATTAGTTGAAAAGTGTTGCCACTCAATTTTAAAGCTTGAGATTGAAACTAAACTAAGCAGAGGGTTTTTATTTAATTGAGTTTGAAGAACATTGATATGGTAGAGTAACTGTGTTTTTTTTTTTTTTTTAAAGCTTTAGTTTCAGAGGGGAGCTTCCTGAACTAAAAACATGCTTGCTTGGATTAAAGTTCTTCAGATTTTTTTGAGCCCATGCTTTAATGATTGAGCAACATTTTGATTATAAAGATTGAAGTAAATAAAATAAAAAAGATATAAAAAAACATTTCCCTTGCTCCCTGTAATTGTTCGTTTACCGGGCCTTTTCACAAACCTGGTTGGTTTTCAAGGACACTTTTTTTTTTTTATGATGTTAGGATTTGTTGTTTGGTGGAGTAGACTACACTCCAATAATATAGAGCCAGACTGTGTTGTGCTCAAACCCTGCCTACATCCTCGTTTCTCTACTGAAAATATATTTAAAGTGGCCAGCTGGTGTTACTGCCCTTACGAGGGGGCTCTGTGCAGTCAAGATGCAAATGTTAATTTTCTTTTTTTTAGTTTCAAAAGGGTAAGTTTATTGAGCATAAAAGGAAAAAACATCACTACATTTCATATAGCAAAAACCAAAACTTTACATTGAAAAAAGAAGAAACAAAAAAGAAAAAGTAACAATGATATAGTACAGATCATAAAATGGCAAAGAAAAATTTGAGTTTGTAACTGGAAGCAAAATCTAAAAGGCAAGGCTTAAAACCTCAATTAATACAAAGCTAAAACATGTATGGCAAAAAAAAATATGGCAATAAGTCAAAAATTACAATATGAGAGAGTTCAAGGAGGCTGGGCAACTTCCTGTATGCAAGGAGAGGGAGCATAAGATTTAGTTGCACTATCGTCTAAAAATTGCATGATAGGGGATCATAATTGTAGGCGTTTCTTGGCAAGGGACATAGGAAATACAAAAGTTGTGTCCAGTCTATGGTTGTGTACTGGGGTGAATGTATGACATTGTTCTGCATTCTGTCCATCAATTGTTGTTTTTGCATTTGTGACAAACAGAATACCACCAAGCTAGGTACAAGAGTTTAGAGGCATCCTTCCAATTTTTCGTTATCTGTTGAAAAGCCGCTGCTAGCAATAGGTCGATACTTTGGGTGGATGCAAACTTTGTGTTCCATCCGGCGGAGAGACTGCCGAGAAAGATATTAGCAAGTGAGAGAGGGAAATACGAGTTTGAAATATAGTGTTAATTTGAGACCAAACTTGTTTCCAGAAGTGAAATACATATGGACAAGTAAATAGTAAATGTTTTAGATCAGCATGATCCATATGGCATGACCAGCAAGTGTTCGAAGTCTCAGCATGAAACTTATGTAATTGAGCTGTTAAAAGAAGTCTATTGTATATAAAGAAAAGGGTTCGTGTAGCGCTTGCTGCTCTGGATGATTTCCTGATTTTCAACCAAATCTTATTCCAGAGGGGGATAGACCACTGAATATCTAAGTCAAGTTCCAAAGAGAGTTCTGTGTTTGTTTTTTCTCTTTCAGTGCAGGAAAGTGATGGATGGGAATAAATAGTAGAGGCTTTTGGTGTGGTTCGTAATAAGTTATGCCATGTAGAATCATATGAGGAAGACGAAGAACCTTGAGAGCTAAAATGGGAAAGAGACTCCAAAATTAAGGTGCGAAGAGTCGTGAATTTGCGCTGAAAAGAGGCAGGCAAGTGAAAGAGGGACTGTGCTTTTGAAAAAGTGATAAAGGAGTCCTTATCAAATAATTGATGTACCCATAATATGCCCTTATTTCTCCACGTTTTCCAATAAATAGGTTTGTTTTTTATGCATATAAATTTGTTGTGCCATATAGATGAGGCAAGAAATGTATCTGCATCATGTGGGGTCAAGTGGAGAAAATTGTTCAAAACTTTATAAGAATGATTAATGATTGGTGTGGAGATTTTCTGCGGTTTTCGTGAGGACAGGAATTCCTGAAAAGAGAATGGGGAGAGGAAAGATCTCTCCAGATCAATCCATGACGGAGATTCCGTAGATGAGTCACAGCCATTTAGATAATTGTTTTAATAAAAAGGCTTTGTGATATTCAGGAAAGTTAGTAAAATTGACGCCCCCTTCTGCTTTGGGACGTGACAATTTTTGTAGTGACATTCTAGATTTTTTGTTGAGCCATAGAAAAGATATGAGGATGGAATTTATTTTACAAAAGAATTTTGATGGGATGGACATTGGAATATTAGAAATAACATATAGGACAATAGGAGACAATCCATCAATCAGGGGTTTGTTAAAGCGCGACTACTCACCCGTAAGGGTCTCAAGGCGCTAGGGGTGGGGGGGGGGGTGCAGGTTCCATCCATCAAGGAGGGGGTCTGTCGAAGAGCCAAGTTTTGAGGTTTCTTGCAAAGATGGGGAGCGATGTTGTCTGTCTGAGGTGGAGCGGAAGGGCGTTCCATGCTTTGGCCACGAGGAAGGAGAAGGAGCGGCCTCCCGATCTGGTCTTTCTGTTGCGGGGGACCACGGCGTAGGAGAGCTGGGCTGATCGTAGGGTCCTTTGGGGTGCGTGGAATTTGAGTCGGCTGTTCAGGTATGCTGGTCCGGTGCCGTGGAGGGCCGTCTGTGTGTGGGTGAGCATCTTGAAGGTGATTCTCGCCTCGACAGGGAGCCAGTGGAGTGTGCGCAGGTGCTGGGAGATGTGGCAGTGTTTTGGCAGGTTGAGGACCAGTCTTGCGGCGGCGTTCTGGATGTTCTGTAGCTTGCGGGTGAGGTTTTTGTTTATTCCGGCGTAGAGTGCGTTGCCATAGTCGAGTCTGCTGGTGACCAGGGCGTGAGTGACGGTCTTTCGGTGTTCGAGGGGATCCATTTGAAGGTCTTACGAAGGAGGCGGAGGGTGTGGAAGCAGGAAGACGAGACAGAGTTGATCTGGCGGTCCATTTTGAGCTCGGAGTCCAGGATGATTCCCAGGTTGCGTGCGTGGTCCGTGGGGGTTGGTGGGTTTCCGAGGCGGGGACCACCAGGTGTCACTCCAGGCATCGGGGTTTGGGCCCATGATGAGTACTTCTGTTTTGTTGGTGTTTAGTTGTAGGCAGCTGTTTTTCATCCATTTTTCGACGGCTCCCATGCCTTCTCGAAAGTTGCGTCTGGCGGTGTTGGGCTCGTTGGATAGGGAGAGGATGAGCTGGGTGTCGTCTGCGTATGACACGATGTTGAGTCCGTAGGTTCTGACGATGGGGGCGAGTGGAGCCATGTAGACGTTGAAGAGCGTCGGGCTGAGGGAGGAGCCCTGGGGGACTCCGCAGGTGGTAGGTGTGGGGTCCGAGAGGAAAGGGGGAGTCTGACCCGCTGCGTCCTGCCGGAGAGGAAGGAGCGGATCCAGTCGAGGGCCTTGTTCTGGATTCCTGCGTCGTAGAGTCTGCGTATTAGGGTGCGGTGGGAGACTGTGTCGAACGCCGCTGATAGGTCGAGGAGGATGAGGGCTACTGTTTCTCCTTTGTCCAGTAGGGTGCGGATGTCGTCTGTTGCGGCGAGGAGGGCGGTTTCCGTACTGTGGTTTTTTCTGAAGCCGGATTGGGAGGAGTCGAGGATGTTGTGTTCTTCAATGAATGTGGCGAGCTGGCTGTTGATGGCTTTCTCGATGACTTTCGCTGGGAACGGGAGCAGGGAGATGGGTCTGTAGTTTTTGAGGTCGGTGGGGTCCGCTGAGGGTTTCTTTAGGAGGGGGTTGACCTCTGCGTGTTTCCAGTCGTCGGGGAACGAGGCGGTCGCCAGGGAGCGGTTGATGGTGTGGCGGAGCATGGGTGCGATGGTGTCGGCGGCTCTGTTGAAGATGTGGTGGGGGCAGGGGTCCGTGGGGGCCCCTGAGTGGATTGACTTCATTGTCTTCAGTGTGTCTTCGGTGGTGAGGGCTGTCCAGTCGTCAATCGCTGGTTTCCGGGTGTCGGGGGTGGTTGGTGAGGGTTCAGTGTGTTGGTTGTCTTCGTCGAAGTTGTCGTAGATGCTCTTGATTTTGTGGTGGAAAAAGGTGCTGAGTTTGTCGCAGAGGTCTTGTGAGGGAGGGATGTCGGTAGACTCGCTAGTGGGTTGGGCGAACTCCTTTGATGCTGAAGAGTTCCTTGCTGTTGTGCGCGTGGGTGGAGATTCTGTCTTCAATCGCTTTTTTCCTCGTTTCTCTGATGAGTTGATGGTGGGCGTTGGTGGCGGCTCTGAAGTTGTCGTGGGCTTCTGTGGATTTGGTGTTCCTCCAGGCCTTTTCGAGGCGGCGGCATGTGCAACAGACAACATGCCATTTAGTTGGGAGGGTCGTTAGCTTCTCAATGCATTTATCAAAGTTGATGTGTAAAGATGACTTATTCGACGGAGTAAACCACATACCAAGATATTTAATTTGTTGAGGATTCCAAGTAAAGCCAGAGATCGAAAAATCCTCTTTAAAGGTGTATTTAGTGAGAGGCAATATTTCACATTTTTCGTTATTTAATTTATAACCGGAAACCATTTTATAGGATTGGACCTCTGTCAAAAAGGCCAGGAGTGCTAAATGAGGTTGAGAAATGAACATAAGTACGTCATCAGCGTAAGCTGCTAGTTTAATGTGTTGAGAATTTGAAATAAAACCAGTAATAAATTGATTTTGTCTTATTCTAGATAAGAATGGTTCTAAAGCTAGGTTGAAAAGGAATGGGGATAAAGGGCAACCCTGCTTCACTCCCCTGTGCAGAGAAAAGTAAGGAGAAGTGAGACCATTGGCAAAGATCGCCGCCTTGGGATTCGAGTAAAGCAAAGAAATCAAAGAGATGATTTTCGGACCAAAACCAAGCCATGATAACGTATGAAAAAATAAAAGGCCAATACACTCTATCAAAGGCTTTTTCAGCATCTAGAATAATTGCGGCAAGAGGCTCTGTACGTTTGGACGATTTGGATATAATATAAAAAAACAAACTAGTATTAACGGTTATAGAGCGTCCCTTGACAAATCTTCTCTAATAATAGTGGGAGATGAGATTCAATTCGAAGGGCCATAGTTTTAGAAAAAAATTGTAATCTATATTAACTAATGAGATCAGTCTATAATTTTTACAATAACGTAAGCCTTTACCATCTTTCGGGATGAGACGTATCAGGGCTTCTAGAAAAGTTCCTGAGGATTTGCCAGAATTAATGAAAGAAGAAATGAGGTTATTTAGTTTTGGAAGGAGTATTTGGGCAAAATGTAGGTAAAATTCTGCGGTGAAGCCATCTGGACCTGGGGCCTTGTCTTTCTTTAGGGTTTTGAGTGCAGTAAGCATTTCTGTCTGTGTGACGTCAAATTCTAAGGGGTCCAAATTTATGAGGGGATTTGTATGTTTTGAAATAGAGGAAAGATATGTCAGTGGGCGTATTATCCGGTGTATATAATCTTCCATAAAACTGAGCAAATTCATGTAGGATATCGGCATCCTTGTGTTTTGGTGTGTTATTATCGCCTATTATGGAATCTATATGTAGCTTATTTTGTTTAGTCTTAAGATAATTGGCTAATAATTTGCCTGATTTGTTTTGTCCTCCATAAAATTTCGCAGTGGTCTTCAGTAAATATAAACAGGCGTTGTCGGTAGTATCTTTATTGTACTTGATCTTGGCTTTAAGTAAGTCTGCAAGACCATCTTTTGATTTGGAAGTGTAGAATAAATGCTCTAATTTTTTTATCTTAGAAAGGGTATCCGCGTTCGATAGTCTGGTTGTCTTCCTCTTATTGGATATGTATCTGATGATAAAAATCTCGTGCAGAAGCTTTGAAAGCATCCCAGATTGTATGAAAGGGAATGTTGTCTGTTATTAATTAGAAAATATTCATTAAAAAATGACATAAAAGAATTATTAAAATTTGGATCAAGAAGTAAGTAGTTATTGAAACGCCATCTTTTGGGAGAATCCGAGTGGGATAAAAAATCTAATTGAATGGAAACATGGGCGTGATCTGAAATAAGTATGGGACCTATGTCTGCTGAAAGTAGAGATTGGGATACGTTGTGTGAAATAAAGTAATCAATTCTTGACTGTGTTTGGTGGGGAGGAGAGTAAAAGGAGTATTCCTGTAAATCCGGATTACAAAGTCTCCAAGCGTCTATTAGCCTTTGCTGCTTGATGGATTGTATAAATGCTTTATGTGCTTTGTTCGGTATGAAGGAGACTTTGGATTTCCGATCAAGGAAAGGATCAACTACTTGATTGCAATCACCAGCAAGAATGACATTTTTTGCAGGATTCTGTGCAATCAGATTGGAAATTTGAGACCAAAAGGAGACATCACCACTGGTGGGAGTGTACACATTAAGGAGAGAGACCGGGGTTCTCCCAATCATAATGTTGGTGAACAACCATCTGCCATTATCATCTGCAATCTGTGAAATAAGCTTAGCATGTAATGCTTTATGACAAAGTAATAACTCCATTTCTTTTGCCATCCCCAGGTGAATAAAAGACTTCGCCTACCCAACATTTCTTAAGTTTCAAGGATTCAGCTTTAGAAAGATGGGTTTCTTGTAACAAAACAATACCAGCATCTAACTTAGATGAGTAGGATAAAACTCTTTGCCTTTTGATGGGGGAATTCAAGCCTTTAACATTCCAGGTTACAATTTTTAAAGCCATACAAAGGAAGAAAAATAGCAGATAAAAAAATAAACATTTCCAGCCATAATGTAAGTGATTATAAAAGAGACATGTGTTACAAATATCTATGCAGTGATGATAGGATACAAAAGATTAAGGAGAGAAAGAAGGGAGGAACAGGAAGTACAACTTAGAAAAAAACAAAAGACGATGAGAAGGGAAAGGAGAATAGTGCAAGTAAATAAAGAGAAATGATTGGTGTGAGAAGAAATGAAGAAAACACAAATGGCATACTTACGAAAATTCCAAGACATATGTAAGGTGGGGGGAGATGAGGCCACATGGAACAATGACGCATCCAGACTTCAAGCGGGAGGGAAAGCAGAACTGACGAGCAGTACAACAGAGGGGAAGTACAACAAGGAAACCAATCCTGCAAGGGAAAAAAGGAGGTTAATCATTCAGAACGATTGAATGAAGAAAAACAGTATCCTCAACCATTTCAACATGAAGAAAGTTGTTAACAATATAAAACAAGTGTCAAAAACTCAGACAAGACTAAAACAGAAACATCTGCTTGTTAAGCATAGAGGACGTGTCCATAGACTCCACCTTACAAGAGTTGAGAAAGCTTTTCAGTTTTATGGGGTCCTCATATGTAGTAGTCTTATTGTTGATGGTCACCTTGAAAAGGCATGGGTGGAAGAGACCGTATCGCGCACCAATAGAACGAAGATGTGGTCTCATTGCCACAAATTCCCTGCGTTTATCAGCGGTGGGCTTTGAGTAGTCCTGAGAGAAAAACAAAGGATTGCCTGACCAGGTAATATGGTTGATTGCTCTGGCAGCTGATAGGATCTTGAGCAAGTCAGTATATTCTAAAAAATACAAGATGATTCCTCTCAGTAGATGAAGTCATTGCAGAGGCAGGGCCCAGTCTATGAGCCCGTTGGATGTTGAGAAGAGTATCCTGTGGTAAGTTAAGGACCTTTTGAAGAAAAGATTTGAAGAAAGTGTTAGGGTCAGAGTCCTCCGAGCCTTCTGGTAATCCATAAATGCGAAGGTTGTTTCGTCTGTTCCTGTTTTCGAGATTTTCGACTTGCTTTTGGAGCGTCGACACTTGAGAGTGAAGGGCATCCATTTTAATGTTAGAAGAGGATAGAGAATCAATGTTCTGTTCCACTGTGGTAACTGTCTTCCAAGCTTGACCATCTGTCAGTTAGAATTTGTAATTTAGAGTTAGTTTCTTCGACAAATGGATGAAGAGCTCTGATTTCCTCTAGTAATAGGTCTAAAGATACTGAAGAGGGTTGTTTGGGAGGAGAAGGAGGATCTTTCTTCAGACGTTTGCTTGGCGCTTTGTTATTATCGGAGGAAGCCGTAATGGTGGATGCCATGGTGCCTTTAGGCGATATATTTGTTGAGTCCTCCATTGAGATACAATATGGGCGAGATTTAGAGCGAGTTGTTAGTTTACGTGCCAGAGGCGATGAATGGGATAAAACTTAATTAGTTTACCCATGCATTTGAGCAAGGAAAGAGCAGGTATAACAATTCCTGGAAAGAGAAAGAACTATCCTTGGTATAAACACCTCTTATGTAGTAATGACACCTCAAGAACTTGAAAGTAAACGAGGTAAGGGTGCGTATTAACGAACCCCTACTAATGTAACATGAGAGGGAAACAACTCTGCATCGTGCGAAACAGCTTCTTATAAAACGCCACTGTTTTATATCTGCTAGTAAAGTACACAATGTATGGTTTTCTCATGCGCAGCTATACTTAATAAGGTGCAGAAGGGGAAGAGACCTCTATGACCCTATTCAAAAACATTACCACATATTAACCAAACCTTACAGTAAAGTATGTTGTGACCGGAGCTTTATCACTTCACACAGAAGATGCAAAGAGGGGAGAGTATCCGTACCCTCAGTTTTCAGAAGTAATGCTCCCTGAGTTATTGAAGAGAAAAGGCAGGAGGTGGTAACCACTTGTTATAAAAAAAAATAAGTAGAGGTTGGTCCCTTCAGGACTGACTAACCTTCTTCAAAATGTCAAGGAGACCATTCATTTAAAGAGAATTACATCAGGCGCCGTCACATAATGGTAAACACAGCCAAGAGGATACCAAAGTTATTTTTCTGTGCATAGCATTAGGTACATCAATTTTCTCCTGTCAGACAAAAGTCATGTTGGAGTTGTGAAGAGTTAAACTGCTGGGTTAAGCGCTTGCCTGAATTCCTTACAAAGCGCGACTTAAAATGGCGCCCGTTCAAGTCACTGAGCCGCTCCGTTTCGCAGATGTAATAAAACGCTGCTTACATATCGTTACGGTGAGTCGATAACGTCTCCTCGTATGCAGCACTATGAAGGCAGGTTAGGCAATCATTCTGGAGCTCCTGCAGGCGGTAGGTGACACGCCAGGTTCGCCGCCACCGCCGTCCCGGGAGAGTCGGGGACCAGCCGCCATTTCCCTTGGGTTGTAGCCACGCCCCCACAACTGTTAATTTTCTAATTTGGCTCAAGCGGAGTCAAATGCTTGCATGCATCGGATTCGTCCTGACCATTGACACATGGAGAAAACAGAACAGCCAGAGAGGATAAGGGAATTGCCTCCAGAGCTCACCTTTTGGGCTCTACCTGCACTTAAGCAATTCCTTCTTCATTGCAGCGTTTGTCCTGGTACCCACGCTTTCACCATGAAGTAGGAGGAGCGATGGGGAAAAAAGAGGGCTAGGGCTGAATTGTAAATGCAAATGAAGTGTCCCTCTTACAAAACAAAGAACAGATAAGATTCTACATGCGGTTTGTCTCCCATATTAAAAATAAATTAATATGCAGTGTCTTTGGGAAGTTTCCTATTATTGGAAATATTTAGAAGACTTAGCCCGGGACTCAAAATTGCTACCAGTCTACTTACAAAAAGGCATGTTGAAGAACAAGCCCAAGTAGCTGTGTCGAAATGAGTAGCATTGTGCTTACACAGTTGCTACCCCTTCATACCTGGCAAAGGCAAGCTCGCCCTCCTGTAGTTAAAACTAGTTGAATGTGTACTGTTGCAGTTACATTTAACATTGTCCACATAGAGCTAAAAATGAGATTTCATAGTGTAAGGGTGTGTGTGTAATCTCCAAGAATTGTATATCCTGCCATGCTAAAACAGTTTGATCTGGGTAGATTAGGTACAGTCATGGTGGATGGATATGAAATAGTATTTGCATGTGTGTTGTAATTTGCATTCATCCGCATATTTGCCTGTAAAATTACTATTTTATCTAAAGATTTTTTCTTTTAATGGATGGGGTACATAGAACATTGAGAGATCTCATGGTATGATACTAGAGTCCCTAACATCTCATGGATGACATTTATTTTGAGTGCATTCTGTTACAAAGTTTTTTGTGCATCTGTACATTACAGAAAGACCCCATCCATGGGCTAAAACAACTTTGGGCTGCCCTAAATGGAGCAATCAACCTCAAAGTGCATTTAAAGAAAGCACACGCAACTGCAGACCTGTTTCTGCTTTGTTGCTTCTTATCAGTGAAGTGGAGATTTACACCCTACAGATTTTCTATTTTGGGGGGAGGCAAGAATGTTGTGCATATGTTTTGTCCTCGTCCTTTATGGCACAGAAGGATAAAATGATGAAGTGGTACACACTTAGAATAATTACCAGCGGTTCAGCTTGAAAGGTTCACATCACCTCTCTTTTGTCATTTTCACTTCGGGTTAACCCACACTAGGGGACTTATGGCCTAAAGGATGGTGCACTGCTGATGAGCATTTAGCACTTTTATTTCTAAACCATGTTCACTGGAAGCATTGTAGGGTTTCCCTGTCATGCTCTTAGATGTTGAATTGGAAGCTTGCCCAAAAGGAGCTCTTGCTAGCAAGTTGGGCAATCATACAATCATACCTGTGAGAGATGAGATTGAGGTACAAGATTGTGAGGGGGGACCCTGGGAGATGGTGGATGTGAGAAGCAAGCAAGATATACAGTATGTCAGGGACGAGAATGAGGCATTAGGCAGGTAATTGTGGGCCGAGAACACAAGATGAATGAGAACCGTGTTGAGGCACACCACTGATATGGCAGGAAGGAGATGCCTAGATCAGTGGATGGAGACGCAAGCTGAGTAAAAGAGTAGAGGTGGACATTAGCCAGACGATAGGGTAGCGTGGAACATAAGCTTGATAAGAGACTAGTAGACAATACCGATGAGAGGATACCAAGACTCCTGGCAGATGAGAAATGGGTCCAAGGCACATGAGTGAGTGAGTAGGATTTAGTCACAACAGATTGAGAGCAGAGAGCGAGGCACACACCTGGTAAACATGGGTAACAGGACATGATCCAGATGAGGATGTGAGCAAGACAAACAAAAGAGACCCAGAGAAGCAGAAACAGCACAACATATCCCTTTTCTTGGGTAGGTATAAAGAGGGAAATGTTTCTAACCCAAGCCACCAAAAATATATGGAGAAGCTGGTGAATGTTCCAGTTGTCTTTGTTGCTTGAAACTCCGTTGTGGCAAACACTCCTTGTTGATACTTAACCACACAGAAACTCATGTTGCATATTTCCACCTTCCTTGCTGTCATCGCACACATGCAGATGAAGGTGTGAGAAGGCATATTGTGTTAAAAGCAAAAATACTAAATGTTTTTCATCCTCGTATCTCCTCATAATGACTCCACCTGCACAGAAATTTACCTGCCTTCCTGGTGCCCAGAAACACTGCTCCATGTTCTCCTCCCCTCATTCTTCGGTGGCACAAACCAGGGTATTGGATCACAGCAATTTACAGCAGCCATAGTCTGCTACTAAATTTTAATGCGTAGGTGCCCATGTTATATGAGCCTATCTTACCCCTTGGCTTTATTCTCTATGCACAGTTGCACATCTTCAGTCTACGCAGAGGTTAATTGATACTGCTTCTTGCTGGGCTGTAGGTTCAGACACTTTACAAGTAACATTGTGAATACTGTCGACTGCATCATAGTTTATAGTCACTCTAGGTGCTGGGCTCAATATGCATGTACCCATCCCCCTTCCACACCTCTAGGTCTGTCAAATGCTCACATCTGTGTGAATCCATGATTCCTTCTTATCCAGTAGCACTTTTGTTAGTCTTGTGTGACACATGGCTTTGTGCTACATGAATTTCATATGGTGCAAAACCACTTGGTAGCCGCTGTGTACATTCTTGTGGTGTATAGTAGTTTATGAATGGGTTATTTAGCAAGATTGGTGTGAAGGGCCAAGGTATCGCACATTCAACCATTGTACCCTGAAGTAGTTCATCAAGCTAAGTGGGCCCGAGGAGGATATCTGCAAAGTCTGGACGTGCCCATCTGACTAACTGGTCTGGGCATGTATAACTGAGTAGTGCACCGGATGGGGCTTCAGCTAGTGTGTGTTTGTCACAGAGGAACTATTGAGTGATGTGGAGTCCTCGTGCAACAAGTACGCATTGGAATCACCATCTTACCAGTTCCATTAGAAATGGTATAAAATGCTGTACTTCAGTGGATATCAGTGAAGACCGTATTTATACTGGTCATTGCCAGCCACGTACCAGAAGTGCTTGTTGGCCTATGTATTGAGACTAGTCTAAGTTAACACGTTACTGTGCCAGTTTTTTAAAAAGATTACCAACTCCTATGACCCCAGTCAGTTGATCGTACTTTTATCTAGGTACTGTTCTTTCAAGCAGTTGAGAGACACCCACTCCTCCACTGACTTCTCTGATGCAACTGGTAATTCATACCTGTCCCTGTATTATATCTGCAGATGTAGGTTGTTGCTAGAGGTACATTTAGCAGCCCTAGAGTCTGCCCTCAGTTTGAGCTAATTTTGTGGCACCACACATTACACTTGGAGGAACAGTTTTAAGTAGACTGCTAAAGTTTGCCTCTCTGAAAGTCTATAGGACTATGACCAACGAGCATTTACTGTCCCCAAGTTGGGGTGTTAACTGATTCACAAAGTGGAAGGTGTCCCTTGAGACACCTTCCATTTTAAGAATCGTGTCAGCAGTCTGACAATGCCCCGATCTCTTATCAAACTGGAAACCTGTTTTGTAAAGCAGCACCTGCTTTAAAAAAGAAAAAAGGTTACCTGTTTCGGAAAGCAAATGCAGGGACAGGTTTTCTGCACCTTTGAGGTTTCCATCCCTAATGGTAAAGTTTCATCCTAAATTGGATTGGCTTTCTGAAACCAGTCTCTGTGTGCAAATCACACATCCCTGATTTTTTAACGAGAATGATATATCTGGCCTTTGGTCCTCATCAAGTACGTCTACTGCCAGAAGAGGACTTATTCTTATCAGATAAGCCATTCGCATTCCAGGTAGGAAACCATACTATTTGTGGTTCACCGTTGTTGGTGCGTTCAGCCATTTTGAGAGATGCACCCAATGGGTAGCAAGACCATGTATGTGCCAATAATAACTAAAGAAAATATGCAAACCAAATAACTAAAGGAAAATGTAAGCTAAATAAGAACACTGAACAATTCTTAACCCCATCCTCTCCACCCACCCTGTATTTAGAAATACTATACATTGTTAAGTTTGGCCAAGACACACCATTTGTCTCTCCAAATGCATCCTAGAGCACATTAGAACCCTAATAAAACTAATCCCAAAACTAACCCTGCAACCAATTTGCAATGATAAAGGTGTGATTTAACATCATGGGCCTTGAATAACTGAATTGTTTTGCAAGCTTCAAGTGTCCAGTTATAAGCTAGGTTAGTGTGTGAGCATTATGGCAAGGTGCATCTTACCGGGTTGTTGTGTGGCTGGGCAGGATGTCTTCTCTTGTAGCTGGTTTGTACTTGCAGACCATGTATCTTCCTACGGTCTTTACCCCTTTTTAGAGCAATATCACAGTCTAGATGTGGATCAGCATTGAGGTGCGTGAGTGATTGTGGACATCCGACACCAGGGATGTAGAACCAGAGCTAGGCTAGAGATGCCCTCGATCTGGTGGAGTCTGGGTCTGGCTTTGAACTATCTGTAGCAGGTCCCAAATTGAGTGCAGGGTCTGGGCAGTTGGGCCAGAGCCTTGCTGACTCATGCACTCTTTTAAGCCTGCATCTTTGCCCCCTCTGGGTTGGACATAAAGTAGGTCTTCATTGCATGTTCTTTTGGCAGTTAGGACCAGCGGTTTGGACTTTTGAGTTCAGCTGCCTCTGGGGTTTCAAAGAATGCCTTGTCCTTGAAGAAGACTTCGTGTTTCAAGGGTTGGAGTGCCATGTATTCCAGCTTTGTGGCATGTAGTTTCCATTTTACCATGTCAAAGGGTTTTCTTTGCTTCTGCACTTATTTAGTGTAGCCCAGTAAAATGGGAATGCTTGTGTATTAATATGCCACTGAGCCCTTGACATTGGGCTGGACACACGGAGGTGACTTCTGAGCCAGCACATTGGGAACTTGCTCAATCTCAAAACAATACCAAAGGGGATGATGGACGGAGCGCTTGAGCTAATCAAACACTCACCCCCAGTCAACTGATCTGGGTTTAATCCATCATCATTCTTTAGCTCACTCCACCACCCCAGTTCAGACATGGCCATATGCAAATCAGTCTGACCCTGTGCCTCATGGGAACAGTCCAGCCCGAACTGCCAAGCCATGTCTTCCCTGGACCAGAAACAAGCATCCTGGGACCGGTTTCTGGCTATTCAGCTGTCATCAGCCAGGCTAGCTTGAATCCAGTGGCAAAGTGAGCAAGGGACCCACGTCTGGGCATACCCTGCCAACTTAGGGCGAACATAGCGATACCAAAGGGGATGATGATGGACGGAGCGCTTGAGCTAATCAAACACTCACCTGATCTGGGTTTAATCCATCATCATTCTTTAGCTCACTCCACCACCCCAGTTCAGACATGGCCATATGCAAATCAGTCTGACCCTGTGCCTCATGGGAACAGTCCAGCCCGAACTGCCAAGCCATGTCTTCCCTGGACCAGAAACAAGCATCCTGGGACCGGTTTCTGGCTATTCAGCTGTCATCAGCCAGGCTAGCTTGAATCCAGTGGCAAAGTGAGCAAGGGACCCACGTCTGGGCATACCCTGCCAACTTAGGGCGAACAAAGCGATACCAAAGGGGATGATGGACGCTGGTATCGCTTTGTTCGCCCCAAGTTGGCAGGGTATGAAACCGGTCCCAGGATGCTTGTTCCCATGAGGCACAGGGTCAGACTGGGGTGGTGGAGTGAGCTAAAGAATGATGATGGATTAAACCCAGATCAGTTGACTGGGGGTGAGTGTTTGATTTGCTCAAACGCTCAGTCCATCATCCCCTTTGGTATCGCTTTGTTCGCCCTAAGTTGGCAGGGTATGCCCAGACGTGGGTCCCTTGCTCACTTTGCCACTGGATTCAAGCTAGCCTGGCTGATGGCTGAATAACCAGAAACCGGTCCCAGGATGCTTGTTTCCGGTCCAGGGAAGACACAGCTTGGCAGTTCGGGCTGGACTGTTCCCATGAGGCACAGGGTCAGACTGATTTGCATATGGCCATGTCTGAACTGGGGTGGTGGAGTGAGCTAAAGAATGATGATGGATTAAACCCAGATTAGTTGACTGGGGGTGAGTGTTTGATTTGCTCAAACGCTCCGTCCATCATCCCCTTTGGTATCGCTTTGTTCGCCCTAAGTTGGCAGGGTATGCCCAGACGTGGGTCCCTTGCTCACTTTGCCACTGGATTCAAGCTAGCCTGGCTGATGACGGCTGAATAGCCAGAAACCGGTCCCAGGATGCGTGTTTCCGGTCCAGGGAAGACATGGCTTGGCAGTTCGGGCTGGACTGTTCCCATGAGGCACAGGGTCAGACTGATTTGCATATGGCCATGTCTGAACTGGGGTGGTGGAGTGAGCTAAAGAATGATGATGGATTAAACCCAGATCAGTTGACTGGGGGTGAGTGTTTGATTTGCTCAAACGCTCCGTCCATCATCCCCTTTGGTATCGCAATCTCAAAACAGGCAGACAACTCTGCCTCTGGTACCCTGAAGTGGATCCAGACATCAAGAAAGTGTTCAGGGTGGGCGCCCTTGATCTCCCTCGGAAAACCCCATTACATGAATGTTGCTGCTGTCTGCGCTACCTTCTGTGTCTTCACCCGCTCTGTGGGGAGCTTCTGAGTCCCCCACAGTTGTCTGGAGTGTTTTTCACTGTGTTCTTAAGTTATGAGTTTCCTTTTCTGCCTGACTTTTTTTAATTCTGCCTAAAGCATCCCAAAATTCTTTTCCCACGAATATCACATCTTACCTTATGCAGTTTCAGGCTGGTATGATCAGTGGCCTGCAGGAACATCTCTGTGCCTGTAGTTTGAGCGCCAGTCCCTCAGTTGCTGTAGTCGCTTATTCGCAAGAGGTTTGTGATGAGGGTCCGGGAGCTCTGAAAATGTTTCATTCAATGTTGCGTTTATGGGGGATCTGTCTTGACGCTGCTAGATAGAGAAGAGGAGGCACCCCCAGTGTACTATGGTCCACATTGAGCTCAGGTTCACTCACAGCAGCGGTGTTGGTCTCTGCCTCGGGCATCGTTTACTTTCTTAAGAAAGAAAGAGGGGGCCTCCCTTTCCACAGGAGGCCTCCTCTTTATGGGCACTAACACCTGATATAAGAGTCCTCCATTCATACCTCATGTCTCCTAGTTTCACCCCGCATGTTGCATGCCACCCAACTTCAGTATCTCCTTAAGCTGGCTTTCCTTTCCCAGACACACTTTTGTTCACAGCCGCTGGGCCTCAGTCTACATTGCACCCACCAGGGCCCGGTCTTCCCTCACACAGGCTATTGAGGCCTTAGCAGTTTATTTTGGGGTGCACGGTTGTAGCTTCAGTGCTGTGAGTTGTGATCACTCCTTCTTCCGTGCACACAGCACTTGAGTCTAAGCCTCAACCCTCTCTCCTCTGCAGCAGGGAAGCAGCTGGCGTGCTTTTGAATGGTGCCCATAATCCATGTACTAATAGCCAGTTAAACTGGCGAACAAGTAGAGGGGTAGTCGTAGGTTTCTGCTTGGGTATAAATCTCAGGTCCATGCTTACACACACATTTTTGGTCTGTTCTGATCACTTGGAGTCCTGTATGTAGCACAATTGAGCTGGAACTGGATTTGTATTTGAAGATGGCAGTCCTTAGAGGCTTAACAAGGATTAGTTTTACATCTGTTTCAATTTGATGCCAAAGATAAGTCTAACTGCAGTTATGACCTTGTGGTTGCAGTGCTGGCGTTCCCCGACGTGGGGCTAATTCCCATAGTCCAGTATCGAAAGCCTACTGGCCCTGAGATGCATTGACTGAAGCTGATTCTGTGTAGGATAAGACTCTGGAGCCCGATCAGCAGTTATCCATGATGCGTCTAAATTTGGTTGTTGTGAACATTGTTTTCGTTTAACCATCAATAATTTTAGATGGGAAGTAGAGGTTGAGAATGGTGCCATAGTTTCCTTAGTTATTTAATAGTCCTATTATAATGTATGTATTTTGGGCTTCGACATTATCCTATCTAAAAAGGATTTGTTATCCATTGCAGGGATGCATACTTGCCAGCCTATTAGCTTGGTGCTTTTGAGAGCTGTATATCTACAAGAGCCATAACGTCCATAATAATGGCACCGTGCATTTCTGTATTTGTATTTTTGTATACACCTATTGGGCATGAATGGGAAATGCACTTACATTATTGTAATACGCCACTGTAACTTTTTTCTGTATATAATGTGATCGTTATTTCTTTTCATGTTCATGTACTCGAGAATATAAAATATTTATCGACCCACTTTGAGGCGATCTACTGTCTTCCTTTTCTGTGGTTAAATAGTGATTTATTTATTTTGTTGTATAAATTCCTGCATATGTAGTTCTTTGCAATACGGAACAAAAGACAATTTATTTTTCAAATGACTTTTTCCAAGTAATTTTGTCTTTCATTAAAACTTCAATATCTTAAACACTAAAATTACGATGATTCATTTTTTGAATTTTTCAAATATTTAGTGCAGGTCTGCCTGTCACGGTCGGTGCCGACATCTGATGACTCGGCTTGGGGGCAGTGATGGGAATTTGAGACCGTATCTTTTCATGTAGTGTAGCAGTAACTAATGAAAATAAAAAGCTGATCGGATAGTTTGGGACCAAGTTGGGTATTTATTAAAAAAAAAATGTTTGAGGTCCAAATAACTGTATTTTTAAAACAAACCATATTTGATTAGTAACTCATGCTGAATTGAAGTTGCACTTTGCTGATGTTCTTTCATTAATGCCGTGGAGCTCGAACTGGTTTGGTAGCATGTAATCACTTACATTGATGGAGGTAGTGCCAGTGGTGGCTGGTGACATTTGAAAGTGGCGGGGCGTAAAATTATTGTCGTACTGCACTCCGGCAAGCGAACGTAGCGAGCGAGCCTGACCAACCTACAGGGAGTTTGGGGGCGGTCTCCCCGGAGAAATTTTTGAAAAGAGTGGACAAATGGTGCATTTTCAAGCAAATTTGAGGAAGCAGTAAGGTTAATAAAGCAATACGATTGAATTATTTATCATTTGAGAAATTGCCAATTTTGATGAGCTATAGAGGACAATCTTTGCGTATGCTGATGTTATCATTTGCCCACATTAACTTTTGAACACACTGCTACACTTGTAATGGTTTTAACTATACAATAAATACATTCATTGACTGTGCAGTGCTGTACATCAATATGATGACACTATTTCCTTACATTAATTTCCTGTTTTCATGCAATGGAGCTGCTGCTCTAGACACCCTTGCTTCCTCCCTCTGTACAATTCTAAATGTTTGTCTGCCTGCTCCCTGACTTGGCCTACAGCTATTTCCTTTCCAAATGACTATGTGCAGCGCTCCTGTGCCACATATCTAGGTTTTGATTGTTAAGTCCCATGGCACACATATCATGGGACGTATCTATAGCACAATATAATGGGGAATTCTCTGTTGATATATTATTGGGCATATCTAAAGTACTATGTAATGTGGATATTTTCTGTCACAATTTGATGGGAAACCACTTCAGCACATTTTAATGGCTACCTTCCCTGTTATGTTAAGGACGCAATTGCACAAAACAATGGATGCATTTCAAATCAAAATATGACGAGGAAAATGTATTGCTGCAATACAAAACGTGAAAGCCCTGTAAATACCTGCATAAACGCCTGCAGGACACCTTGATAACAGAGCGCTTTATACGAGTGAATCACACACAACACATATTATGTTACAAGACATGGTGTCTGCTGGTGGATTGAAATGAAAACACTCCGTTTTTCAAACAAAACATGCCATGCCATGCATGCAGCTGATATTTGCAACAATATGCCAGAGTCTCTGTTTGCAGTGTTTTTAGAGCTGTGAGCGCCCATTCCCCGTTGTGTACCCAGAATGCTGCATGGCCACCAGAGAAGGGTCGGGGTTGATAAACGAATATGCCCGAAATGTGACATTCCAATCCTTTAGTTTGTGCAGGCGTCCGCGCCTATTTTGCAATTTCATTTGTTAATCCGATTGGTTTATTACCACACTTGCTGTTTCATGTGTAACTGCGCCGCCACCCCCGCCAACAACAATAGAGGGTGACTCATACATTTCAGCGTGATATAAACCAAGATGTCAAGCAAGTGACAGATGCCGATGTTCGCCATCTGGATTACATATTTTAGGGGTGGTGTATTTCACGTGAAGTGGAACTGGAGGCGGGTGGCCACCCGGTCCACTTGTGCCAGACCACCCGTTTTCGTTGCAGTGTATTCACTATTCATGAGCCCAGTGCAAAAAGTCCCCACATGCACGCTGGGCGACATCAACATGGACAAAGTCGGAAACCAAGTTAGCGCCTCACAAATCAAAACCCTCGTCGACTTCCCAGGAACTTGACATTGGCAGGTGCCTGTTCGGGGGGGGGGGGGGGCGGGGGTACGTGCCGGGAGGCGTTTAATTTAATGATTAAATAAAAACAAAAAAACTTACCAGGCATCTCCCGCTCCGGTCCCGCGTCGCATCACGTCTCCTCACAAGACGTTAGTGGAACTAACTTCTCCCCGCTCTTTTGCTTGAAGTTGACTGGCATATCAGAAGACTGGATTCGGCTGTATCCTGGCATGTGACCGGGCATAGGGCGACTGTACGTCACCGCCCGAGCAGGATCCCATCTTCAGACTCCTGCACTACACTAGGCATGCGCAGCATACCTAATGTATCGTGAATGGAGTGGGGAGCTGAAAAACAAAAGCGCTCTTCTCGCAGATGCGCAGTCGGAGTCCAGTTCTGGACTCCTGCTGCTCTCGCCTGCGTGCGCTGTGAGTTTGTTGACTCATGCGCACTTTCACTTGTGAAGCAGCTGCCAGCACAGGCCGGAAATGTAAACGGACAAATTGTCAAAGCTGTCAATTCGTCTGCTTACATTCTTGCTTTGCTGCCCGATTCAGTGAGCAGTTTCTTTACGTGATTGCCTTGTGGGGCGCTGCCCCGGCGCCCCTATGGACCAGCCGCCGCTGGGTACTGCCTGACAATATCATCGCAACTTCTGAGACTAAGACTTAAATGTAGTTGTGGCAAGCCACATGTTGAAAGTCTTGATTTGCCAGTTTGAGAAATGGGAAAGTTGCAAGTAACTTCTAGTTATGAATCCAGGTAGAGGGCCTGCTGCGAGCACTATCTGTAGATAAGACCATTATGCTGCAGTAATGTGTGCTACTCAGCCAGACCCAGCCTTGCCTCAAACTCCTCTCTGGGTTTCCTTGTTCCCTTTTCTAATAGTTAATCCCTTTATCTCAGTCAAAGGTCTAGGCAAGACAATCTCTGAAGTTGAACAATCTCAAGAGTTGCTTTCAAGAGAACAAAGCAATCAAAATTGACAATTATTCTTTCTCTTACACAATGTCCTTTTTAGGTCGAGCCTCGAGTAGCGCGCAAGCGCTGCTAGGCGAAGACTTTATGTAAGGGGGTTTGAAAAGCTGACCAGACGCTCGTGCGTCGTGGCCTTTTTCGGGCGGTTACGCGTGCCGCAGACATGTGTTTCCCATTATCGTACCCAGACGCGGCACGATAATTGGAAACACATGCCGGAAAAGGCCATGACGCACGAGCGTCTGGTCAGCTGAGCAGGCTGCCGCGCCGCTCGCCCCCGCTCCTCCATTGTTGTCTTTGTTACAATGTTGTGCCGATGTCCTCACAGACAGGGAATTTAGATAGTCTGTAATACTACAATGCGTTCAATATATTTATTATTATTATTCGTGCCTCATATTTAGTATTCGCTGTTGACCCTTGAGCAGTCCTCGTGGAACTCTGTTTGTACTGTTCTGTTTCTGTAAGTTTCTAGCGCTGTGCGTTTCTCGTGCGGGTACCTTCAGCCGCTATACAGCAGGCTATGCATAGCCAGTCCCCTGCCATCGCCCTCTTTGGTACTGTTAGCTTTCTGCGTTGGCAGACCTGCATATCCGTTTGTGGACGCAAGTTGTGTGTGCGCGTTAAAATAAAAGGATCTTGTTTTTATGTAGGTCTGCTTGCCGAGTCTAAACGCTATACAGTCAGCGCGCATGCCTATTTTATATACGGTTGTCCAAGCGCACCCAATGTGTATGCTGCATGTTGTGTGGGCATGCTGTGTGTTTGCGTGCCCCGCTCGTTAAACACATCATATGCAGGGTTAGCTTTTAAAGGATGTTTTCCAGGGTAGATATTAAGACGGTTCTATTTGTGTTCCGAATTTGTGGGGGTCTTTGTGTGTTTGTGTAGTGGTGTGCTTATCTTTGTGTGTGGGCTAATGTGTCTGTCTGATTGTGTGTGTTTGTTTTTGTGTACGTGTGTGTCTGCGTTTGTTTCACTGTGTGCCTGTTTGTCTCGGGGTGTTTCTGTCTGTGGTTTATGTGGGTGTCTGTTTACGTATATGCGTCTGTGTGCATGTATGTGTCTTTATGTGTGTTCGTGAGTGTGCATGCCTGTTTGTGTGTCTGCGTCTCTTTCCCTCAATCTGTTGTCTGTGCGTGTGTGTATGTGTGTTCGCGTGTGTGCATGGCTGTTTGTGTGTCTGCGTCTCCTTCCAATTACCTGTTGTGTCTGTGCGTGCATGCGTATCTCTGTGTTCATAACACCGCGGGCGTGGGGGCATCAGACGGCGGGGGCAGGAGTCGCTCAGTAAAACCATATTTCTGACAGCAGCATCTCTGATGCAAACCATAACGCGCGAAGTGAGTGCCGCTGCGGGGCCTGGAAGCGGACTCACTCTGGCGCATGTGCTCTGTGTCTGTGGTTTGTTGTGGTGTTGTACGGACATTGTCTTCCCACAAGCAGGCCTCGTCTCCGCTCCCAGGAGACTGATTCATCCCAGCCGGGGCCGATTCAAGCGTGAGTCTCTTATCAAGAAACAAGGAATCATTTTACAATAAAGCATTTTAAGGTTCAGCAGACCCGGGTTACAAGTGTCTCGGAGCGAGGATAAAAACAAATTGTTTCGTATCAGACTGAAGTGTCACCGCCAGCCTCCTGATGTCCCAAATGACGTGCATTGTTAGGGATTCATCACCAAACCTGCGGTGATGGTTCCAAGAAGTGTGGGTTTGGCTTCATCAGCCGGGAGCAGTGTCTGAGAATCAAGGATTTACCCTACTAGTCCACAGCTATGGGGGGCTGGGGAGGGGTATTAGGGGATAGCAGTACAGATTTCAAAAGGCCAAACACTTAAAAAGAAACGCATCTTTATTGTTGAATAGCTCGAGTGATGTTTCCATCAGTGAAGGACTCATCTTCCTCAACTATCAAATGTTTCTAAGGGTAGAGGGATCCATCTCCCTGGAGGAAAAAGTCCTCCAGAAAGAAAGGGTTGGCCTTCTATGCTGACTTAAGGGCAGTTTCAGCCACCGAGCCATTCGGTTTACCATATTCCATCATTTATGGGAGACAAATGTACGTACAGGACAGATAATTCCGCCCTCCAATGTGTATAAAATTCAAGACTTCGTTGTTCAATAAAAAGAAAACTTACAATCGAGTTTTTTCGGGTATCGCCCCGAGAATTTAGAAATTTCTGCCCACTGAAATCAGGATGAACCCCTCAACGGCATCTTTCAACAAGCATTTGCAATGCAATAGGTCTCGTGATTGCGAGATATTGAGCTATTGGCATTGTAAATTACAATGCCTTTTATTTATGTTTAAAAAACCTGCAGTAATAAAAGGCATTGTCGTTTACAATACCAATAGGTTAAAGTTTCGAAAATGCGAGACCTATTGCATTGCAAATGCTTGTTATTGGTGACTTGAGTGGTGGCTTGCTAGCTTTGAAACTGGTTATAGTACGTAGAAACACCATGTTGAGAAAGAGTAAAGCAGTTGTAATAAGCTAACCTTACGCCCTTTGGGAGAGTTTAATGGCAGTTATTTTTTACAGTTTTGCGAACTAATCAAAATGGGTTAAAATGCCATCCAATTTATAATGGGAGTACCATAGCATGGTATGACAGTACTTGGCATGGAGGGAGTTCCTAATTACATAGTAGAGATTGCCAATGTATGCCCAGATACCATCGTATATTCATGCCGAGGCAGACCTGCAAATGAAACACTGGTAGTTGCATAGACGTGCAGAGGCACACTCACTTTCACTCACACCAGTCTCCCTCTTTCACCCGTCTGCTTGATTCAGTTCTTCGCCTCTACACCTCTGCCATTGACTGTTGGGTCTGGAGACTGTCTCACAATAGGGCACAGTCACGAAGAGCAGCCTAGTGCTGTCCCTGTGGTCTGTCAGTACAAGCCATTGCCAGAACAAAGGATAGGCACAGGTCTAGCCCCCCCCCCCATCTCCCCCCCCAGGTGCTCACTCTAAGCATGTGTTTTCGACTGTTTTTGAAAGTGTCCCCGCCATCAATGTGAAACCCTGCAGCTTTGGAGATTCAGCAGTTCTATATTTAGGAGCCAAGGTGACTGAGGTAAACATCAGTGGTGAAAGACTACAGTTGGGCTAGTGCATTCCACCCGCCCTCTTGGACCATTTGCTATTGGTTTTTTTCATAATATTAAAGGTTTTGCTCTGTTTTTGTTATTCTTTCTTTTATCCCATACTGTATCATTCCAATTGGGGACAAAATTGAGCCAAACGTTATTGAAGAAATTACTCAAATTAGCCACAGTCACGCACATTTAACTGAGGGTAGACTACCCATTCACATTGTTCGAGAAATGGCTTTATGTCAGCTTTTTGTGTATTCATTGCATTTACTTAAATGACACAACATGTGTAATTTACGTGTGCTTAAATCGGAAAGTTTAGTAAATTAGCATAACTGATGCAAAGTACAACCAGGTTTTAACTAAAGCATGTTGTAATTTACACCTGTTTCCGATTTGGGTTTATAAATCCTTTGCAAAGCCAACAAAAGCAGAACTTAATGGGAGTATGAACTGACTTCTTACATCCATAACCATTCAGCTGTTTGTAGCAAGATTTAAGGAATATATCTTGACATCTGTTAAGTCTCATTTCGTCAAGCGTCATCTGCGAATGATAGAATGCATTAACCTTCAGAATGAGTATGTATACTCTCTACTTGAGTGAGCTCTCTCCCTCAGCGATCTGAATATCCTCCTCAGCAGCACATTACGCCCTTGTTTGGAAGCTGACATAAAGAGTTCAAAATAGAAACTTACTTAAGTTGAACAACCTGCGATATCAAAGAATGGCAGCACCCTGCCTGGTGAAAACTAAATGCAGAATCCTCTGTGTAGTTCCCCGCTCACCTCGTTTGTTTGTGAGGGCCCAAACCTGAATCCACTTCTAATCTTTTAGAAGACCTACTACTGTATTACGCAGATTTCATCAATTTAATGTCATAGGTTGCGGAGTATTTATTGTTTAAATAGTTTCAAGTGTCCACCAAAGGTTTTCACTGTACAGGTTGCCTTCATATAGTCTGTGCTCGAGTATTGTATAATGTGTTGGATAGATGTCTGCTAGTAGACATCTTGGCTACCAGTGAAGGTTGGAAATTGTTACAAATGTTTTTTTTCTGATAGATGACGTTAATTTCTTGTGCAGGTATTATGAATACATTTTTGTGAATTCTAAATGGGATGAGGTTCCAGTCGAATACTCTTCTGAAGGACAGGTACTTCAGCTTCAAGTCACAATTACTGACAGCGACCCAGAATGTGATCTGTACCCAAGTGTCACATCCGATGAATCTTGTGAGTATCTAACTATCCTTCGACACACCAAGTGCATAATGTCAAGAACTTAATGTCTCTGGAAATATTTAATGCTATTCATTGAAAAGTAATTTTATATTTGCTTTATGTATAGTTACAATGCTTTTACATACATTTGTGATGGACATCAGGAGCTCCTATATTGAGACGTGACAGGACCAACTGCAGTGTTAGGCAGCTTGTGCCATGAGACTTGAAAGTGTTCTAACCATCAGCCTCCCTCCATCTTGTTCTGCTTAGATGGGCATCTTCAGCCTTTTAGGTGTAGAATATTCGGTTGAAAAGCCCCAATATGTCATTCTGAACCTCTCGTGGGTGATTAAGCAGTAGCCAGTCACCAGTATTTAGCAACATCCCTTTTGGACCAGCAGGTGTCTCAAACCATTCTGAAAAGGATTGTCCCGTACTTGACCTTCCTCCAAAAGACCTAGAAGTGCAAGTTTAAGGGAATGTTAATTCTACAACAGCTGACATGTCCTGTGGGGCCTGCTGCTAGTGTTTTTTTTAATCAAAGCACATCGCTACGTAACATGCAGGAGATCCCCAACACGTCTGAAATCCCAGGCAATTTGGTACGTTATCTGCCTATCTGTCAAAGGAAGTCTGGCTTACAGTAGACTTTGTGAAAATACTTAAATTGGATCATGCTTAGTTTAGCTGAAATTGGTCGCTAACAAGAGGCTATTCAGCTTTGATCCAGTCACCATTGTCTTGTGGGCTTAGGCTGTTCTTCAATCTGGATTTAAGTGCAGCATATCTGTCTGCCGCATTAATGAGCAGAGTAAAATTGACCTGTGATACACCTTTGCTTACTAGTCTACCAATGCCCAGATTAGCTGCAGGACAACTGAATTCTAGGAAGGAGGTTACACAAGGTCTGTGGCCCTCTAGAGAATGCTGTAGTTGGAGATATTATTGCAAATGAGATTTTTGCAGTAGGACTTTCTCACTCAGGACTTCAAAGGATTCATGTGGTAGCAAGCCTAGACATCCCTTTGTTTGGCTTTACCAATGTTGTTCCATTGGTTGAAATCATGATGTTGGACCTTGTGAGGTAGCTAGGTTCCCATCTACAGGGGTGTCTCCTGTGCTAGCTTATGGTGCCCCCCCAACCCCCAACGGAGACCATTATTCCAGCAATCTAGTTTGTCACAGGAAGAAAGGATGTTGGTTTAGGACCACCATATAGCATGAACGCAAATCCGACCACCTAGTACATTCCATGCAGAATGCTGCATCCTCCTACTATGCAAATAACTGACCAATGACCACAAGAGGTTGGGACTTCAATATTATAGTTATAACAGGTGCGTACCCATAGACAGATTGGATACATTTGTACAAGCTACATGGGGTGCTCCATCAGCTCAATGGAAGAAACCATAGCATTCACACTTTCTTTGGAAAAAAAAATTCCTTTTGGACTTCGAATGGGTAATTCTGAAAAGGGGCACTAGAGTAAGTTCCCATCCTTGTGGGTCTGGTGAAGTGCGTGTCCCTAGATACTTGTGTCTGAAACATTTTATTGTATATCCAATGAATATGGTATACAACTTTATGCAGTACAAGAACAAAAAATCCCAACAGCAATACAATAAAGGATCAGGTGGTAAATCTAGCATCTTTCCCTAAATTGTATCCTCTTTCTTGCGGTTGGTGCTTATTATCTAAGATCAATACATCTTTCCTGGGTGATTTGCATTATCTGCACCAACAACCACACCTCTAGTGACCCTTTTTTATAGCTTATCTATTTCAGTGAGCACCAACTTGCATTGCTAGAACCAGGCACTCACTTTGATATTGCTATAAATTCTATCTGGATTGGGTAATTTACAAGAATTTAAATTAACTAATTTCACCTCATCAAAACCTGAGCCTAAATAATCTGTCGGTGTTTTGTACAGTTCCTCCATTCAGACCGATCTTCTGTCATCTGTGTGTACTGTTTGTACTGTTTGCATTTGGAGCTCTTCTGCTATTAGCCATGCAAAGAGATCTTGTTGCCAGTTGTTGAACGATGGTCCTAGTTCCTGGAGTCAGTGTATGGCAATTTGTCTTTTGGCTAGGAGAAGCAAGAGAGCCACAATTTCAAGCTTAATTTTCCATTGTTTCTGTAAGGATACAGAATCGGCAGACACTCTTGAAGCAATAGCCACACCGCTCCTTCCACTGCCTATCTCAACTGTGTTACCATAATTTCCCAGAAGCATTGCACTATTTGACATTGCCAAACCACATGAATGACATCTTTGTTTGGAGAGCAGCACCTAGGGCACAGACCTTTACAATATGGTTATGTATGACGTGAAAGCAACGTATGTATCCTTGTTGAAATGTTATCATTCTTCCATACGGAAGCTCAAATCTTTATTTGCTGCATCCATTTCCAGAGGCCAATAATAAGTCTTTCAACCTTTTTTAAAATTGTCAAACATTTCCTTTCTCCTACGGCTAAAGTAAACACTCTCTCCCTCGCTGCAACTGTCAAGACCTTTCTAATTTATTTCATGAGAAAATTCAAAACCTCTACCACCAATTCTCTTTGCCAGCCATACCTGTCGTGGTCACCCCTGTTTTCACTCCGCCATGACCTCTTCTCATGATGTTTGACCCCATTTCCTTGGCCTATTCAGCGTCTGAATTAGTGGTGTGCAAATCTGTATCTCCTCTGGACCCTTGCCCTCTGTCTTTTTCAAATCTGGCTTCTTATGTGTTTAATTCCATCCTCAAAATACTGCTGAAGAATTCCCTGGTATTAGGTGTGGTTCCGCCTTGCTGGAAACCTGCTTTATTGCTCCCTTTGCTAAAAAAGCAGTCGACTGGTCCTAAGGTTCTCAGCAACTTTAGGCCCATTTCTCTTCTACCTACTGCTGCCAAATGTTTGGAAAAAAAGATCAACAAGCAGCTGGCAAACTTTTTAGAATCTAATGTTCTTTTGCACGACTTCCAATCAGGTTTTCGCACTGGCTATTGTACCGAATCCGCCCTACTTGAGGTTTCTGAATTCATTAAGGAAAGACTCGATCAGGGCTTTCCTGTGATGGTCATGCTTTTGGACTTGTCTTTGACCTTTTGATAATGTCTCTCATACCATCTTACTTGACAAAATCGAGAGAATTGGTGTCAGAGGCCTGACTGTGCACTGGCTTAAATCCTTCCTGTGTGATCGCTCCCAAGCAGTCTTCCTTCCACCTGTCACCTCTTCCTCCAAACCTCTGGTTTGTGGCATCCCCCAGGGTTCAGTGCTTAGCCCACTCTTTTTAATATCTATCTAGAGCCTTTGGATAGACTAGTGGAGTCCTGGGGGGTGTGGGTGGTCTCCTACGTGGATGACACCCAGCTTTTCTTGGCCTTGCATGAAAACACGCCTGCAACTTGGAGTTCCTTCAAGCTGTGGTGGAATGGATGGAGGGAAACTATGTCAAGCTGAACTTAGCTTGGAGAAAACTGAGTTTTTTGTTTTTTTTTGTTGCCACAAAGTCTTTTCCCCCAGCTGAGTCTGATGGCCAGAAACTTCGGGGAAAATTTGTCACAATTCTTACTGTTGAGCCCCAAATTAGGTTCCTTTCCACTTCTTGATTTGCCACCCTCTGATTTCTCGGAAGGATGCTCCACATCAGTGGTTCCCAAACTTTTCACTCCTGAGGACCCCCATTGAGTCACTACTGGAATTCGGGGGCCCCCAAGCAATTTGTATGATTTAAATCTAAAACATTAAAACTGTAATTCGAAGAAAAAAAAAAAAACACGTGTGCACATCAAACAAAGTCTAGACTTGAATTACTAAAGAATTTAGTATTTTTATATTAAAAATATTTGCAAAAATTGAAAAATCCTAATGGAAAGGTTGGTGCTGTATCTCGCGACTAACTTTTCATTGTTTGGTTTTATTTCGCACCCTGAGGCTCCGGCTCCTGCCAAGGCTGGACTGGAAACCTAAAGCTGCTCTGGCAAATGTTGTCAGACCAGTCCCCGTACAGTGGCACACCAAGTGCAGCGAGTGAGCCTGACCACTACAAAGGGGGCTTTGAAGAGCTCTCACTCAAGAACATTTGGGGGAAAATGGTGCATTTTACAACACATTTGTCATTATATATTAAATTGTATTGGCTTTTAAAGCATAGTAAACAATGACCTTACTATGCACCAGGATACAATAATCTTTTGTCAATCTTCAATGATTGACAATCTTCAATGATTCCCTCAATACTACCCTCCAACAGTGCCTCTCATCTCTCCATAGTCCCACTGTCACATGTATTTAATTTTTTTATAGCACCCCTCATACCACTGTAGGGTGTCAGAGCACTTTACATCACACACCTAGAGAGACAATGAATCATATGTGTGTAAATCAGTGAATAGAAAATGTTACATTAGGGAAAGGGGACTAAAAGGTGTAGGATTCACACGTCATCCATACTGGTAGGCATTTTTTAAGAGTGCGTGGTCTGGAGAAGCACAAACTCAGGATTCAGAACATAACACAGGGTTTAGCATTGACTTTAATAATAAGGATTTATTTCTACCCAAACCTTTTTAGCAGCATCGGGATAATGAAAGACTGGGAAAAAGCATAACTTATACCATGCAGTTTGCATGCTGCTCTTTGATGGCAGTTCATAGCTCACTGTGCTAAACTACGATTGGAACTGTGAACTGCACAATAACAAAAGAATATCTATGGCAAAAGCAGGAACCCACTGAGCTATGCACAAAACAAAATACTGTTTTTAAAAAAATGCGTGGTAGACATTCTTTGCAGCAGGCATATTAACCACCAGCGCTTCCTAAGATGAGTTAAAGCTGCCACTGGACAAAACCTCCATCTCTCTACAGCAGGTACATTAATCACCGGAGTTATCTTGACACTTTTATTGCTGCCCAAAAACTGCTGATTATACAAGGAACTTTGCAGTGCTTTTAAAACTGCTGCCTGCGGACCCCTAGGAATGTGTCACGGACCCCTGGGGGTCTGCGGACCCCAGTTTGGGAACCACTACTCCACATCATTCCGGTGGACTCCTGTAAAACCTCTGTCCATGCTCTGGATATGGCAAACTGGATTATGCTAATAGCTTATATTTTGGTCTACTTGCTTTTCTAATCTGACGGCTCCAAATTATCCAGAACTGTGCTGCTCACTTCATCTAGAGATTGGCCCCCCTCGTATACCAGTGTCTCCTTACCTGCAGCATCTTCACTGGCTTCCTGCATTAAAGAGAATCCAGTTTAAGGCATTTACTTTCCGCTTTAGATCCTTTAGTCATACAGGCACCCTCTCTACTTTAGGAGTAGACTTAAGCCTTACCACCAGTCCGGAGCTCTGAGGTCCAACAACCTCAAGTTGCTATATGTTCCCCGCATACACAAAGCCAGAAGAGGCGGGTGCTCCTTCACGTATCTGGCCACCAAATTGTGGAACATATTGCTGCTCAGTCTGTGCTGCAGCCCCTCGTAATCTGTCTTTAGACTCCATCTCAAAACCTTTCTGTATGATGCCTCTTGTACAGTTGTGTAATCTTTAGTTCCTCCTACACTTATGCGAGCTTTCTTGTAGCACCAGGACACCTCCTCGGAGGTAGCTGTGCGCTCTATAAATGCCATGAATTTAATTGAATAAAGCTATTGCAAAAGTCATATTTTGCCAATTTCTTAGCACAAACCTACAAAAGGATGCTTTCAAATATTCCAGAAATTGTGCTACAGAAACTCTAAAAAATAAATAAACACTCCATGTGGATTCAAGCAGCATTTTGAGGACCTCTGTATTGGAATTTGAAAGCCCTCCAATACATTGTACCAAACCCTGAACTACTACCTTGACCTATGTCGTCTTGACACTCTTCTCCCCCCCTCCCGCAGCCCCCTCCAAATCCCGATGGCCAGGTGAAACTTTGTGTACTCTTCAAACACATGTGAAGGCAGGCGGAGGTAAAAAAAAAAAAAAAAAAGCTAGCTCTACCAATTAATGTATCCAATGTCCTGGTGAAACCCTGCCTAGTATCATCCATGAAGCTGTCTTTCCAGCACAATCAATATCACCAAATAACTGACTAACATATCCACCACTCAAATTACTTTCATGTTTCGCCATACTAATTCAACAGTAATCCTTATGGGTTCCAGAGTAGCGTGCTACTCGCCAATAAAGCGCTTCAAAACCCCATGAAGGAGTAGCAAGCGCTATATAAATGCAAACCTCTTTCCCTCTTCTATCCCGCAACCTACCCTTCTCTATCCAAATAACTGAATAACATATCCACCACTCAAATTACTTCATACTTCACTATACTAATTTTCAACACTAATCCTTTATGGGTTCCGGAGTAGCGTCCTACTCGCCAGAAAAGCACTTCAACACCCATCAGGGGTAACAGGTGCTACATGAATGCAAACCTTTCTTCCCTTTTATCCCTCCGCTACCCTTCTCACTCCAAATAACTGACTAATACCCACCACTCAAATTACTTTCATATTTCACCATACTAGTTCAGCACTAATCCTTTATGGGTTTCCGGAGTAGCGTGCTTCAACACCCCATCAGGGGTAACAAGCGCTATATAAATACAAAGCATTTTTTTCCCTCTTCTATCCTTCTGCTATCCTTCCAAATCCAAATAACTGACTAACCTATCCACCACTTAAAATTTACTTGCATGTTTCACTATACTAATTCAACACTAATCCTCTATGGGTCCCGGAGTAGCGTGCTACTCGCCGAAAAAGCGCTTCGACGCCTTGTCAGGGGGAGTAAGCGCTATATAAATGCAATTACAATACAATACAATGAACATCTCCTCACCTCCCACACAGGGAAGTGTTCCAGTTCCTGAAAATAAACCATCCTCGTCCTCAAACTAACTGCAATTCTACGGGTACTGGCCAAACATTGACCTTTTCCTGACCTCTTTTACCCAGTAGAATTTTGAAAGGGGACTGCTGCAGGAACACTTGCCACACAATCAATCGTCCGGCTTTTGGCTGAGGGCAGGGAATTAAAGCATGCTGATAAATGGGAGAGGAGATCAACTCTTCATCTTTATTCAAGACCAAAAAACCAGCCTGATGAAACTCGACCTCTGAGCAGCCCCTGACTCTATTGACCGCTATACAACGCTGGGAAAGTTAAAACACTGAGGTGTGCGAGCTCCCCTATAATTGATCTAATCAGTTTGCCATGACTGGTACCACAGGTGTCCTTCCTCTTGCCCCTTCCCTATAACATCTGTTCTGCTCTTGCTACCAGTATTAGAAAGAGACACTTCAAAATGTGTACCAACAAGGTGCAAATTAACATCGGATAAGAGACTGATACGAAAAACCTGAAAAAAAATTGACCGATATCTAGACTACTTATATTATTGGGTGAAGGAAAGCATCCCAACTGAATAAAGCCCAAACTCCTCATCCTAGTCCTTTGGTGACAGTTAATCAAAGCACTCCCTTTTGACTGTCATACCAACTTGGAAACTCTCAAAGTCATTACTCAAATATAAAAACTGTGGGTGCTGGGCACTTGTTTGATGCAATTCTCATATTTGTGCCCTTATTATCCTTAGGCAAGACTGTCCACTTCCAGGTGCCAAAGTTTCTAAACCCTTCTCTTCCTAACTGACAATCAGGTGTATGATGCCATGGGGATTCCATGTTTTGACTGCTGCATTGTAATAACATTGGGTCCCGACTCCCAAGAGGTCTATTGACAGACTTCAAAAGTCTCAGATTCCTGATGAACCTACAGAAGTGTAACCATCTAAAAGAAGCTTTCGACACAATCCACTGGTTCCTGATAGAGTTCAGCATCAAATGTAAGACAATCTGCACCACCCCAAAGGCCTCCTTAGGCACAGGATCTGTGTATATTCAGACTCAGGAAGGAACATTTGCTGTACCACACTGCACCGAATTCACTTGCAACCTTCTAATGTTAGACTTGGTGGCTGATGGTCCTAGCCTCTAAAGTGCCACAGGCCCAAATATAACCCTTTGCACCTTGAGGGCAATGGATATCGGGTAAGGGCTATCATCTTCCACCCAGTTACAAATATCAGTGAACTTGATTTCCAATCACTATGCTTGTAAGATGGGTGCTTTATAGTGCCTGTAAAGCCAGTTGGTTGTGTAAAACGTATGATTCATCCTATGTGTGTGTGTATTGAATTAAGCTAGAATCTTCCACTGCATATCTCAATGGAGAGACTTTCTTTTGGCTCAAGAAACCTCCACTGTTCCTCCTCCCTCCAGCCCACTTTTGCCCCAACACTCCCTGGATGCTGGGTATTATTGTATGGGCAAAAATATATTAATCTCTAGCCCTCCTGGCTTGCACATAACCAAGAGTAGGGGTAGGTGGGTTAAGAAAGCACCCAGGGGGGGGCGTGCCATGGAGGCAATGGAGTAGGACGTATTTCCCTCGCGCTCCGACCGCCCCACCCGGGGCCCGCCGTGCTGCTTCTCACCGCACCGGCTGACCTGGGGTGCTCCTACAGGCTCCTGAAGCGTATTGGAGCCTGGCTGACAAGCGCCCGCACACCTGCCGCCCCCTTCAGGGTATAGCCCGGGACGCCCTCCGCCCCCTCATCGACTGTCGGAGCGGGCCAGAGGAGCGGATAGCGCCTCACAGCCCATTGGCCTGCACGGACATCCTTGGCCTGAAAGGAGTGACTCGGCACACCGGCACATAGAGGCCTACACGGCGGCTGGTCAGAGAAGCGGCCTACTGTAGAGTGGAGACAGACTCCCCTCCTACTGGTAAGCGGGCAGTGCTGGCTGAACACTGGGACACCGCTTAAGGGAGCTGCCCTTCGCGCACACACCATACATAGCGGGACCATGGACTGTCGGTGGGCGCTTGGAGGGGCGGATAGAACAGAACGGACCCCTCATGCGCGACGGCCCCCGTAGCGCTTCTCCACTGCACCAGTGAAACGGACCGTGACTGGGACACTGCCCCAGGAGTGTGGCTCCCGGCTGAGACTGGACAGCGGGGGTGCAGATGGTGGTGTCAGACGCCGGTGGTGTCTGCTTGGCACTGATCCTGGATGCTCTCTGGGGGAGATGGGGGCCCTGCCCACCAACATTGGCTTGCTCATTGGTGGGGTGACGTGCAGCGGCGCATGTCCTGTTGGGTCCGGCTGGGCTCCCCTGTCTCTCCAGCGGCTACTAAAGACACCTCAGTAATCTTCCTCACAACAGGAAGCGGCATCACGCCCCCAATGCCTCTGGGGTGCCGGCAGGGGAGAGCCTTCAGCCCCAATCACTCGAGGATAGATGGACCGCTTTCTCCAGGAGATACGAGCCGAGATCTCTTCGCTCAAAGAGGACTTCAAAGCGGGCCACTGGGACATTCGAAAAGAGGTGTCAGAAATCGGTGACAGGGTGGATGACCTGGCGTGGACGGTCGATGCACGAGCTGAGGACCAGGAGATGCTGTGGCGGCGCATTGGAAGATCAGCATATTGAGCTGCAGACCAAGCAGGACGATTTAGAAAATCTGAGTCGCCGTAATAACATCCGCATCCGGGGTGTCTCATTGGGGGCGGAGGGCACGGACATTATGGCTTTTACTGCGGAGCTCCTACAGGCTGTCCGGGGAGATGACGACACATCCCCTTCTACCCTGGATCGGGTCTCTCTGAGAACGGGGAGAGTGGACAGCGGACCTGACATCCTAACCAGGGTGCACTTCTTTGCCGAAAAAGAGGCGATCATGCAAGTGGCTAGGAGCAAGACTGAGCTCACTTTTTAAGGTCACACGATCCAACTCTACCAAGACCTCTCCCCAGTCACTCTCCGGAAACGCTGTGACTTCAAGCCTGTTACAGACAAGCTACGCGCCCAGGGAATACGCTACCAGTGGGGCCACCCCTTCGCTCTCCTGTTCCAGTGGGAGGGCAAACGCTGCTCGCTACATTAGTTGGCTGAGGCCAGGGCACTGCTGGGGCTGCCAGATGAATCTTCGACCAGCGATGGTCCGCCCCGACCTGGCTCGCTGGGACAAGATCTCAAACCCAAATGGGCTCAGTCCCCCAACGTCATACCAACACACAGCGCGCTGGCCACTCCTCTCGACACCAAGCAGGACATAATTAACCACCTCAGAGTGCTCAGCAAAGAGGACTCTCCTGCTCATTCCACCTCTGGCTCCGTATGAACACATGGTGGTCCAAAGACGGACCCAAACTTTCCTCTTAGCCGCACCTTCTCGCCCTGCTCCGTTGCCACTGGAGGTGGGCCCCGGGGGATCCGGGGAGCTCTGAGAATGGAATCTTGCTGTTGCCTTTGAACTGCTGATGGCCGTCCCCCATGGACTTACTCTTCCAGAGGGTGACTCCTCTCGCGGGATTGGAGTGCCTAGGCGCCGGTCTCCGCATATCGAAGAAGTCATAGTTGGACCCAGTTGGTCTCTTGTTGTCACCTGTTCCGCTTCGTTTTTTCCTGCAGTTCGGACATTAAGTAGCACAGACATACGGCATGGAGACGTTTGCAGTTCCATGAGTTGGGGGATGGGGCCGCAGGACGTACCTGATGGCGCATGGTTCGGGGGGGGGGGGGCGGATGTGGGGCTCCACACGGGTGTGGTATTGATGCAAGGGCTGCAACCGATGGGGGCATGGGGTGCAGGTTACAGGGATGGCCTCTTTTTCTCAGAATAATATGAGTGCCTCAGTTTTGCCCCTGACGCAGTCCAGCGCCTCTACTGGCAATCCCATTGACACCCCGATCCTCTTCCCCCCCCCCCCCACTCTCCTCCCCCCTCTATCGGCCCTGAGCGATCTTCACCGCATGACACATCCCAGGTACCCCAGGCAGCACTGGGCTACGCCACCTCCAAAACTCTAGGATTAGGCATCTTATGCAAAGCCACCTTTTATACCACTGAGATCAAAGAGACACGGAGGGCCGTTTTTTATCTCTTCAGTTGCTTCGGTGACAACAGTCACTCACACTGCTTAACATATACGCTCCCAACACCTCCCAAGACACCTTTATTAGACGTATCCTAAAGGAACAACTGGGGGATGTAGAAGGAGACGTCATTGTCTGTGGGGATTTTACCTGGTCTGGGACCCCTCACTTGATGGGAGTGCCGCAACATTTCAAAACACAGGCACAATGTCTGTGAATCTTAAACGGGATATCGAAGGCTGCGGACTGATAGATGCGTTGCAATATAGGCGCCCTGGCGTGAGGGATTACTCCTTCCACCCATATGTCCAGACCTCCTATTACCGCAATGATTACGCCTTTGTCTCATCTTCTGTTCTGCGCCGCCTACACACAGTAGAGCTCTCAGATATCTCTATATCGGACCAGGCCCACTTAGCCCTCATCTGGGACACCGGTACCCGTCAGGACCATGCTCCGCGCTGGCGCCTGCCCCCACATCTATTTCACGACCCTGTGGACGTAGCGGAGATGCGCAAGGGCATGGTAGAATACTTTAGACTCTACGCTCTGCCTGAAATATTCCTACATACACTTTGGTATGGCTTTAAAGCTATCAGGGGCACAATAACGACCAAATCTATAGTGCGATATGAGAAGCACAGTTGGTAGAAACTAAACTCACGGCAGAGATTAAGCAGCTGGAGCACCTGCATAAGGCAGTCCTCACCCGCTGAACCAAGAGACAGCTGGCCATATTACGCGGCCAACTGCGTGCCCAACGCACGGGTGGAGCTGAGCGCGCCCTTCTGTCCCTACGCCAAAGATACTATGAGGGGGGCGATAAAACGGGGAAGCTGCTGGTGTGTAAACTACGCTACCAGCGTGCTAAGTCTTCTATTGCTAAACTGCAGGTGGGCGATCCGGGTTGGGTTGTAGCGGAGAAAGACAAGCTGGGGGCTTTCCGAGCCTATTACCAGCAACTGTATTCCCATGATGACCCCTCCCCTACGTGGCTTCGCACATACCTTACTGAATGCGACTGGGAATCCCTATCCTCACAACACGCAGCCATCCTGAACACCATCATCACTGCGCACGAATTGCGCGACGCAGTCCGTGCCCTTCCCCAAGGCAAGGCTCTCGGGCCCGACTGGCTTCCGGTGCTCTTTTATCGCATGTTCCTCCCCCAGCTACAGTAACACCTCCTGACCCTCTTCAACTCCTTTTCGCAAGACACTGGACTAACCCCCACAATGGCAATAGAAGAGATCTCGTTTATCCCCAAGGCCGGAAAAGACCCTGCACAATGCTCCTCATATCGCCCTATTGCCCACCTTAACACGGTTGCAAAACGTTTTACTAAAATCCTTGCAGCACACCTCGACCCGTATTTACCAGGCCTCATCAACCTGGACCAAGTGGGGTTTATCTGCCAGCGACAAGGGGCCGATAACGTACGGCACATTGCCCACTTAATAGAGAAAGTCCGCAGACTCGACATACCTTCCTGACTTCTCTCGCTAGACGCGGAGAAGGCATTTGACAGGGGGGACTGGATATATCTCCGTGCGGTGCTCCACAAGATTGGGTTGGGACAGACTTTTGTCTCCAAAATCATGTTGTCTTATGTCGCTCCAACCGCTCGCGTTTTGGTGAATGGGAGGATCACGATCATCATCCCTCTGGGTCGTGGCATGCGGCAGGGGTGCCCGCTTTCACCCCTGTTCTTTGCCCAGGCAGTAGAACCATTGGCTATCCACGTTCGGGCCTCGGAAGGGATCAGGGGCATCTCCTTTGGGGGACAGGAGCATAAGATCAGTCTAGTCGCTGACGACCTCCTTCTCACCCTTGCTCAGCCTGTGGCCTCAATGCGATAGAAAACCTACAGTCCTTTACATCTATCTCTGGCTTCAAGGTCAATATGACCAAGTCATTCGTTCTCAATCTTACCCTTCTGACTGCAGAGGCCAAGGCATTACCGGACGTCACTCCCTTCCAGTGGTCATCTGACTCTATTAAGTATTTGGGTCTTCATATTACCCCCAATCTTTCCACATTGTCCTGCGCTAATTGGTCTCCCCTCTGTCGCAAGATTCTGGCGGACCTGCAGCGGTGGAAACCCCTCTATATCTCTTGGTTGGGGCATGTTAACTCTATCAAAATGAACATACTCCACTGGGTTCTCTACGTCTTTCAGACACTGCACACGTCAATCCCGCAGGAGGACATTCAACGTCTTCAGAAAGATTTACGCACTTTCATATGGAATGGGAAACCTCCCCGCATAGCTCATTCCCTACTGATTCGTCCCAGTGACAGGGGTGGTCTGGCGTGTCCAAACCTGTTAGAGTACTACTGGGCGGCTCACCTGAGGTACATCTCCGAGTGGGTGGTGCGCGAAAGTGAGAAGCACTGGTTCCATGTGGACCGGGCAGTAGCATGCCGGCCCCTGTGGGACCTGGCCTGGCTGCCCAAACGAGCCCGCCCGCTCAGTGCCTATGTTGCAGCCCCGACTAAGATGGTAGTAGAATCTGGGACAGAATTGCATTGAAGAGGGGACTCACTTCCTTTCCATCTCCCAACACAACCATAGCACATAACCCGGCATTTCCCCCGGGCCACCGACACTCTCTTTCTGCCACTGGGCGGAGGGGGACTGCTGGACACTCAGTGACTTGTTCGAAGGAGATACCATCAAGACCTTCGATAACTGTAGGGCGGAGTTAGCTCTCCCTGCCACGGCCCGCCACCAATACCTCCAACTGCGGCATTGGGCAACACATGCTAGGATATACGCAGCAGCAATGCGCCCCCCTCACCCTTTTCGAGAAGCTAGTGCGTACCTTTGATGGCTCTAAAGGGCTGATCTCCAGGACTTATCAGGTGCTCCAACACTCAACCTCAGCCCTTGCACATAAATACTAGGCTGAGTGGCAAGACGATGCCCCAGGGGGGATAAACACTAAACAATGAGAAACACTATGGCAAGATATCCCTAAAACCTACCGCAGTATTGCGGCACACAAAACTGCCTATAAATTGATGTTCCGATGGTATCATACGCCCGCCCATCTAGCAACTATCTACTGCACGGTGCCTAACATCTGTGGGAGCTGCGGACAGGAGGGTGGTACTCTTTGCCACATTTGGTGGTCCTGCAAGGTGATTACAATCTTTTGGAAGAAGGTCTTGGGCCACATTAAGAATATTTTGGGCTTCCCGCTCCCAGGCATACCCTCCACCATGGTCTTAAGCATATGCCCGTCCGGAATTGACGCTATGACCCACGCCGACTGGGCGTTAGCGAGTCATCTGCTACTGGCCGCACGGCAGCTCATCGCATGTGCTTGGAGACAAAAGTTGCCCCCCTCAGTGGCGCAGTGGTTTGCTAGGACGTGGCATCTTCTGGCGATGGAGCGGCTGTCACACAGCCTGGCTAACACCGATCAGAAGTTTCAGCAGATATGCCAGCCCCTCATACACTATCTCACACGCATATAATTCACATGTTTCAACCCCCCAAACTTGGAGCACTCCAGCTTTCGGGCCCCGAGTGATCTGCAGCTTCCCCCAGCTGCCCGGAGACTTCCCATGCGAGCTGCCGGAGTTTTTGTTAATCCTCCAGGGTCTTCCAGCGTTGCGTTGGTCTCTGCCCTGTACCCCATCCATCTGAAACTTGGCCTTCAAGTATTCAAACCCCGTCTCTAGCCCTTCCTTTGTACCAGACAGTCCTTCAACTTTTTCGATTATCATTGTTACTAGAGTAGCAATTGTTTGTTTTCATATTGTGATCGGCAAGCAGATAATTTTTCAAGCCTAATAAAAGTCTCTGACCTCTGGTCATTTCTTAATCATAGGGGGATTCCTCATTATCCTCTTCGTTACACTTCTCAGCAGATGAAGAATTCCTCTGCGTTCTTCTGTCTGTTCCCCATGGCTCTCTGATTAGCAATATCTAAACTAATCTAGGCCCAGCAAATAAAATGTTTAAGTGTAGCCTTCCAAGCTATCCTGAAGTAGCATGGCAAACCACAGAATCTCTAAGCCTTTCACCATTGAAAATGAAGAGCTTGTTCATCTGGGAGCCAAACAGTAGAAGGAGATCTGAAACTGTACATGGCATATTTCCCTAGCACTGAAGACCCTGACCAGGAGGTCCTTCTTTCTGCCTTTTGCTCCTGCACCCCCTCCGCTTAAGGCCGCATCTCCGATTTAAGCCATGGGGATTGTTGCTTCTAATTTTCGTTGTATACTGCCCTTGAGAGTACACTATCTGATCAGTCCCTGGAGGTCAGTCCTGGAAAGTGATGGCTTGCCGCCACATCGCCTCCCCTGCCATGGGGTTCAAGATGCCCCTGGAGCATGCAGAGAGCAAGAGAAAAGGGGCGTTGTGGAAGTTCCTTAATATACGTGTCCCTAGGAAATGGTGCTTCTGTAGCCACTCTCCACCGAATGTGACAAAATTCAAGTGATGCTGCTGAATTTTATACTGTAAAGTTTGTACATCAGGTTTGTGATCTTCCAGCTGTTCTTAGTATAGAAGTACACTTGGCCTCACTGGCCACAGGTTCTAACTGGGCTCAATGGATTCACTTGTCTGCTGCAGGGATCTGTGTGCAATCTACATGTAACAGGTTCCAGACCTGGTAAAACTACGCTGTAAATGAAGTTCTCAATGCAAAAGTGCCGGGAAAGATTTGCATCCTTGCAGGACCAACTCCAACTTTAATTTGTATGTTGTCCATGAAATGAGCAACCTTGATTTGACTAGTTATAAACAACTATTATTAGGCATCCAATCAACTTTATTTGTGCTACACAGTGTTTATTGGTATAATTATTCATATACGCCTAAAATGTAATTCATTACGTATCCTGTGTGTTGAATAGGCATGTATTGACCTTGCCTCTGTCTAGTTGGGCTAAAGCCTATTTTGCAGTGGCACTTTTTTCTTTGTAAATCCTGTGCCTTTTCTTTAGTGAGCTTGAACGTTCAATACTTTCCTGTTACTGTTTCTCTCGTCCGAATTGACATGTGGGTCTGTATAGTGTTCTTTTCTGTGGCAGGGTGGGGGCGGGGTGCAGTACTTCTGAGCTTCTTGGTTTGGGTGCAGGTGTAACAATGTCCATCTGTGCTTCCTTTGATTGAACATACCTACTTCACCTAGACTGAGTAGGTGTTTCTAAGAGTATTGTGTTAAAGCTATTAGACATGGATAGGGATGAATATTCCTTGGTGTGGGTGAAGCCAGCATATGATAGTGGCGGTAACAAAGCAGGGAAACTCGTTGCTGCTAAACTAAGAGCCAAGATTCAGCAAGAAAGGATTCCCTCGAAGTCCAAAGCAGGGACTCTCCTCTCTGTAGAATTTGATATCTGCAAGGAGTTCAGCAAGTTTTAAAGAACTCTATATACAGCAGAGTAGGTGGAGGAAGAAGCCATTGGGGACTATATTTGAGACACCACATATGAGTATAGCGCAGTCTTAAGCAGATGCATTGGACATTCTAATTGATGTACCAGAAGTAATCTCTGCCATAGCTAGCCTACAGCTGGGCAAAGGTCCCGGTCCGGACAGACACACAGGCCTCTTTTACAAAACTTTATGCCTCATGCTGGCCCCTATTCATACTTGCCTTTACAGCTCCTTTGTCAGAACCTTCGCTAACACTGACTCTATGCATGTGGCCTCCATTATTATTCCCTAACCGGACGAGGACCGACCCATTTTGCTACAGAACATTGATGCCAAAATCTTCTCTTGAATATTGGCGAACTGCCTTGCTCTAGATCTTCAAGGACTCATTGACCCTGACCAAGCAGGGCTCATTCTAGATAGGAGCATGGCTGATATTATGTGCACCTAACACCTTGTATATAAAATGAGCAGATCCCTCACTCTGGTGCTATTCTTGGTGGTTGATGCAGAAAAAGCTTTCAACAGGGTGCATTGGTCATTCCTGTGGAGGATACTCGAAGAATGCAGGCTTGTGCCTAAATAAAGGGCTTGGATCCCCAGCATTTATACAAATCTGATAGTCAGTCTGGTTAATGGGAGGGCTTCTGACACATTTCAAATTGTTAGGGGAAGCAGTCAAGGTTGCCCCTTGCGCCCCTTCCTGTTTGATGTAGGAAGGAGGAACATAAAGTCTTCCATTATGCTGATGATGTCTAAATGCTAGCTGACCTAATTGGCTCACTCCCGCCTCTATTGGAGGAACTGTCCAAATTTGGCAGGTCTGCTGGATTTAAAATTACTCTCCAGAAGTCACAACTTTGGCTTGGGCTGAGAAATATATCCTATACTTTGGGTTAAGATCTACCCATCCGTGGAAGATTGAGCCCGTGTAAACTACCTAGATTTGTTGAGGTCCATACAGGCTGATTTACAAAAATGGCATAATGGGGGCTTATTGTGGCTTGACGGCATTGCTGCAGTCAAGATGACTGATCTCCCCAGATTTTTCTATCTGACCTCGTCCCTTCCATTGCGACCACTGAGTGGAGCATTAAAGAATATTCAAAGAACAATAAACAATTGTATACAGGGAGGTAAGGGAGCTCAACTACCCAAGAGCACAGCTTATGTCCCTTCCTCTGATTGAGACCTCGGAGTCCCTCACGAAACAAATTACTATCACACAGCACAACCTAGATATTGTTGGAATGGTGAGGGCATTCATGGAAAAAGCCTGATGCTTTATAGATCAATTAATTGCAGGTGACAACATCTGGAAGATCCTGTCGCTGCTGAGACACTTCTGTTCAGTGGGTCTTTACTCCTCCCCAGTTGCTCGTGCTTTGCTTGCATCTTGGGGCGCAGTCATGATCAGAAGTGGACTCTACTTATTGATTATACCTCTCTCCTATCCTAGGAAACCCCGACTTTACACCTGGTATGGATTATGACCAGTTTCTGGAAATGCAGGTAGCCAACTATAAGCAAGTGTGTACAACCTCCAGGGCATTTAATCACTTGAACAAGTTAGGCGGGGCTGTGGCCTCCCTGAATTTGAGAGGTTGCAATATTTCCAGGTGAGATACTAGGGGACTCACAGGGATGTGAAGTCTTGGACCTCGAATCATGACCCCCCCATTTGAGAGATGGCCATTTCTCAAGGTGTATTGCGGACTACTCCTCTCTGAGCTGCATAAGGCCATTAACTCTGAATCCTAAGGATGCAAACATCTGGCCAACTTTAGTGGGAGATTGAAATCGAGCAGACACTCACACACCCAGTGGACAGCCGTATTAGCAAGACCCCAATTAAGTGTCTCTAGCATGTCAATGAGGGAAACTCGAAGATCGCAACATATTGCTACTACACTCCTAGTAGAGGTCGAAATAGGAGTGTCCACTGCTAGCGGAAGTCTGGTAACTCTGGGTCACTTCTTCACCTACTTTGACATTGCCCCTAACTTCAAAGGTATGTGAAAGAAGTTCTAGACCAGATCGGTGAAACTTACGATGTTCAAATGCTCAGATTTCCAACCTATATTACACTGGGGTTGGCAGATTGACTGTCCTTCTAAGGTCACACAGAGGTCCTCAAATCTCTCTTGTATTAGGAGCATCTGAGCAAAATATTTTGAGTCCTTGGGGTAGGGAGGACACACCTACTTGGAGAACCTGGTTATACCGGATGTGGGATATGCTGGGGATAAAAAGATCTCCTTAGGATTTGCAGGCAAAGGAGATAGATTTGACCTGTCTAACTATGTTGTCAACTGAATTTATGGTGGTCCTGTATCCCAAATATCTGTGTTTTGCACAACATTCTGCAGATAAATGTCCCCAACTCACAGGAGTCAGTATAGTCTGAAGCTCAGCTTAAATACAGGTCATCGCTTGAACTTTCAGACCCTGCAGCTTGGGTTCTGGCGAGGGATCTCTGTGTTGTGGGTGGTCAAGGCAGGATTTTTTTTTGGTTTACTTACAAATGCCATATCTGTATATAACGCTAAGCGACTGCAGGGGCGATGTCCTGCATGCTCTATTGTGTTTATAATATTGCTCTTTTTCTCAGTAGCCCCGGCCTTGGGATGTAGGCGGGTGTATGCGGTATGAAAATAATGAATAAGCAAAGTTAATCCTAAAGCACACCATAATTGGTATGCAGCGAGTGCTCAACATGCTCAGACCATAACACCTGGTCTGTCAATTTTACCAAAAAGCAAGGTGTGTTTTGGCCGGGTTCACAAGAACAACTATTATTTTCTCAATGAAATAAAGTTGCAGTGAGTCCATAATTGCACGTCTTGGCTCATTAGTTTATTTACCTTGGTGTGTCGACTACTGATTTAAAAAGAAAAAAATGCTGAACCTGTCAAGGGTGGAAAAGCTTCATTTAACTTTAATGCAAAATACAGGTTTTTTTTTACCCTACATCCATTTTTAAAAATCTAGAAGGCCAACACGATCCTAGTAATTACATGTAATACAGCAGTGTTGTTCTGTGTTAGTAAGCCTTCCATATGTGCATTAGAAGTGAATCGCCATGTGAAGGTTATTTCTGCTTCCCAGCACAGTTCCAATTGAAACCATTAGGTTAAAGTGTAAACTCGTATCTGCATGGTGCTCAGCCCTGATTGCCAATCTCGTGTGGTATTTCAGCTTAATGCGAGCATTTGAGCACTCTGTTGATTATTTATGCAAAGAACACAAAAAAAAACAAATTAAGGCTGAACTACTTCATTGCATTTAGTTTTTAGTTTTTTTTTTAAATGGTATTCCTATTTAACAGATATGGCAAGTGGTTTAACCAATTTTAAATCTGTAATAAAATGTGTTCTATGCACTAAGCAAAGAAGCTGCTATTGCAAAGCTTGCAGTAAAGGCTATTGAAAATGTGTGTATTAACTGAAATAAACAAATGAATTAAGTCAATTTACTCCTATTCTGAAAGAAAATCTGAACTCTTAATCTGAGATATAACGTGGAAAACCACCAAAGGAATCTTATTTGACTTTGGCCTTTGGTTACCTCAAGACTTATTTCAGCAGATATGACTGACTACTCACTCCAACGTTTTCCTTATTACAGTCTAGAGGCATTTGTTTTTTTTCTTAAATTGTACTGATTGTTTTTTCTTAAACTAAAATGTAGCCAGAGGCTCCACCAACTGATGTATCTTGTCATTCGGCAAGGATTTGAAACATTACACTGTCATCAGTAAATATATATCTTTTCTCTTACTTCCAAGAAGACTATAGTCGAAAAAGGCGAGTGCCTCTTTTGCCTTGGTGTCCACACAGAAAAGAGGGGGGATATGGTAGGCAAGGGTGGGTAGAGTTAGAGGGGAGTAGGGAGAGAGGACATTCAGTAATGTGAAGAGCATCACTTAAATTTGTGAGTCTTTTTTGTTTAAACTGTTAAGGAACAATGAACTTTAAGGTATGATGTTGGCGGACTTCCTCTAGTTTTAAGTGGAAATCTGTGTAAGTGTCATGAAGGCTTTAATCACAAGCTCCGAGTAATTTCCATGTCAATAAATAGTGCAGTTTCCAGAATGCATCTGCTCTCTTTTTAAGCTTGTTCATGATCTGTCCTTACTTCACCTGAACGCAGTCCACATTATGTGACTAGACTTAAGGTCGGGAGGAAGTTATAGAACAGACCTAGATGACTGGAGTGTTAGCTGTTGGTTTGGAATAGCTTTCATTCAGTAATTAATTTCTAGTAAATTTCACTTCACATGTCATTTCAAATTATGCGTACCTGGGAGTCGTACGAGGACCATCTATCTTTAAATAGTAGGATATTTATACAGATCAGTATTTTATTCTTTCCATTTCCCTTGTTTCAAAAATTATTTCTTCCATTACCTAAGTGTGGGACCGTCTGCTCCCAGCCACTTCGTCATTTTTTTAACTGCATCTATGTAACAAATTGGATGATTGGTTGAGAGGGGTGGAAGCCCCACTTGTGCAACAACCTCAATCCTGGTCAAGGTGAACCACAAAAGTCACTAAATTAACATGTGCTTAACCCACTGTTTGCTTGGCACAAAAGAAGTCGGGCTTACCTTGGAGGCAGTTTGTAAAGTATTTATGCAGCACAGAAATGGTAATAAAGTCAAAACACATCACAAGACTTATCCCAAACCACTTTCGGAAAATAGTCAATTTTAATAAACAAAATGATACCAGAACAACAAAAATCCAATCTGTAGAACCGGAGATATTGAATTGTTAGTGTTGTTGCCAAGAAGCAGCAAGGACCCACTCGCAGTTATCTGGTCGCGCCAGACGGGGGGGTGATAGTCACTAGTTCAGGCTGACTGCGATAGTGCACCGGCCGTATACAGCAACCAGGTTAGCCCCACACTGAAGAGTTACCTTCTCAAGTCTGTCACAAAGAGTTCTGTTTGCATTGGAGGAGGCTGACAGGAGGAGGTCTTTAGGCGCAAAGAGCAGGTCGATCATCCAAGATAGGAGAATGTTGGCACGAACGGTCCCATTCATGGACACAAAGAGCCCAAACTTCAGGATTTTCACCTTGTATTTAATGAGGAGTTCTTCACTGATGTCAGCCAAGGGTCCAGGACCTGGGGGCACCTCTCTGGGATCAGGACTCACTCAAGCAGAGGTCAGCAGCAGGGCTCAGGCAGGCCAGTTGCTGCCTGGCAGTTTAAGGTAGGCCTCTGAAAGCTTGTTGTGTCCATGTAGTTCACACAGGAGGTCAGACGGTTGACCCTTGGAGTCACTTTAGGTAGCCTGGGATCAAGTCAGTCTTCCTGCTTTAGGCAACAGAGCAGTCCTTCCTGCAGCAGAGCTGTTCTTCTGAATCTTCCACGAGTTAAAGAGTGGTCTGATGAGAGGTTGTGAAGGCCCCACCTTTAAACCTGGTGCCAGCCTTTGTGTGGGGAAAATTCCCTGACCTACCCCCAAAACTGGTTTTGGTCAGTTCTTACCCATCCCCTGAGTTTGGTTTCAAATTGTCTAGGGTGATAAATGGCAGGGCAGGCTTGGTGTCTGGTTCTTTTGTGTGTGCTGTGGGAAAGGTCCTTTGACATGAAATCAGGGCAGGGTATATATAGCTCCTCCCCAACCATCCTGCCAAGAATGCTCTCTCTCAGCTACACCCAGGTCCCATTCTTCACTGTCTGGGTCCGATACACTTTCGTTTGGGGAAGCCATTAAGAGGCCCAGGCAGCTGGAAACTCCTAGAAAGGCATCAGAAACTTTGACAAGGAAAATGCCAACTTTCCTAAAGTGGTACTTTCACAATTCTAATACATTTTTTTACTTTACCTTGAAAGAGGATTTTAAATTACAACTCATTTGAATGTAGACTTCATTTCTCTATCTGCTCCCAATCTGAAGTTGGAGCTTATTAATTGAAATAAGGTAACCCGGTATTAGTCTATGGACAAGATAGCCTTACAACAGTGAAAAACGACTTTAGGAGCTTTTCACTGCCAGGCCATGTAAAACTTAGACACACTTGTCCTACATTTGAAATGCCATGCACCCTTCCCTCGGAGCCTTTAGGGCCCTCCTTATTGTTGACTTGGGAATAATAAAAAGGAAGGTTTAGGCCTGGCAAAAGGTTGATTTTGCCTGGTCGAGATAGCAGTTTAAAACTGCACTACAGGTTGCAGTGGCAAGCATGAGACCGATTTTAAAAAGCTATTCTAGTGGGTGGCACAATGAGTGCTGCTGGCTATTAGTAGCATTTAATTTACAGACCATATGTATATGAAGTACCATTTACAAAGGATTTGTGTGTAAATTAAATGTACCAATCAAGTGTAGGGAAATTTTACTATATTTTAAGGACCTAGCACAAGCACTTTAGCACTGATTAGCAGGGAAAAGTGCACAGAGTCCTAAAAGACAGAAAAAACTGGTTCAGCAAAGAAAGACAAACCGCTGGGGTGACGCTGCAGAAAGGGTCAGTTCCAACAATCCTAAAAGTTACTCTGTGTGTTTGCGTCTGTCGCTGAGATCCACCGATATCTGCAAGCCATATGGAAATGGGAAGGGTTAGTATTGGAGGGCTTGCCTACTATTCTGTTCATCTCTACATGTGCTTGTGTACTTCTAGAACATTTTAATGCTAAATATTTCTGGTGAGTGTAAAACTTGGAACTCTAAACATTGTTGCTTAATTCTTCAGGAGGATAACAACTGTCTGATAACTGGCTTCAGGTGGAGCATAATCTGTTTACTACTGAGATTTTTTGTCCATGTCTAATATTCAAGGATATTGCTATGATTTTTTTATCATGCAAGTTAAACAAATGCATTGGCAATTGCAGAACTAATGTCTTTTATTTTTGCCTTTTAGATCAATTAATTGTCAATGAAAACATTGCTATGCTGAACGCTAACAAAGTTTGGGGTGCACTGAGGGGTAAGGATAACTTTGTTTTGAGTTACATTTAATAATTATTTATGAACTTTGTTTTACACTTTGCTACACCTTTGTAACTGTTAGGTGGCGAAGATAGTATGCAAAGATTGTTAGCAAAAATTGTATAAGCCTTTGAAAAACATGTTAAGATCTTTCTAAAGTTGAATCGTATTACTTTTGTTAATTCTGGTGTAAACCAAGACCTTCTGATTTTACTAAAACTATCAGTACCTATATGTACCGACATAATGGGCTTTTTCAGTCCGCCCTCGTAATCTGTTGGTCTGGTGTCATGTCATTCACATCCTACCCAACCCCCTCCCCCCAATCCCCACCATAACCCACTAATGCATGGAACAAAGGGTCAGTTCACTTCAGCCATTGGCTCCCTTCTGTATGGGTGATGGTATTCTCCTCCAGTGTTTTGCTATCACCCACACAGAAAATAGTCACCTTTAGTGTCTGGAGTTTGTGGGTCAGTTTGTCGTTCCTTTTTTTCCCCCCTAAATTTGGGAGGGGCTAGCATCTCCCCGGACATTGCTATCCAGACCTCCTTGTCCTTTGCATTGCTCTGTATTTCGCACAGGCTCTGCATGCGTCCTACATCTTTGAATGAGCTATAAAACTGTTCAATGACTGCTGCCTGTGCATGAGTGGACAGCAGTTTTCTGATGTCCTTTAAAAACATTCAAAGATGGGCACTTAACCAGTCACACCCGTAGGTGAACATCTCTCCGTTTTTTTTAAACCATTATTACATAAAAAGTTCTTGGTGGCCTCTGATGCTTGTGCATGTGTTTACACTTTCAACAGCCCCGTTTAATGGTTTTGTATTAAGCTTTTATAGCAACCATTTCTAAAATAAAAATAAAAATGTAGCCTCCAGGTCTCCAGCAAATACCAGACCTATTGACTTTTCCAATGCTTGTTTATTTTTTTACTAACTGGAAATAGTTTTGTGCAGACAATATAACTAACATGCCAGAGGAAATAAATGTGCCTCTATACCGCTGGCTATTTGGATCAAGTTTGTATTATTAAACGCACATACACACATTTATTGCTTCAGTGCAAATGTTAAAGTGAACATTATTGCCACAGTAGACTCTGGCTATTTAGAGAAACCAGCTTTCTTCCTCACATTGAATTTTGCATTCAAATTACAGAGGACAGAAGTCAAAATGCTAAACGTGCAAATAATTTTATAAAATTCTCACAGAATGTCATAAACCTAAATGCACAGAAGAAACTCCTCCCATTGCTTAAGAATTTACAGGCAAACTGGCAAATCTCTACACAACCAAAACAGACCTGTTGGACTCCTATTGAAATCAAAGGAAAATCACCTGCACCAACACATTTCCAACAATCCCCTCCAAGGGTAGGCTACCCATCCTCTGTATTTTCTTGTATCGCAAAGTGAATTTATGGATCTTGTCAAAGCTAGGAGGTCAACTGGCAGTCCTTTTGACCCTTGTCCGCCACAAATCTTCAAGAGCATTCTTTTAACTACTTCTGCTGCCACACCAGTAAGAAGAATCATCTATAATTCTTTAATTACAGAAATCTTTCCAGAAGACTTAAAGGCTTGCATACACCCATTATTAAAGAAAACAACCTGAACCTGCATGACCCAAACAACTACAAACCGATTACAAATGGACCTTTGATAAGCAAACTGTTTGAAAGAGCAGCATTCACCCTGATGTGTCAATTCATTGAAGAGAAGTCCATACTTACCAACTTCTAAACAGGATTCCTTCCAGGAAGAGGTGCAGAATCTGCCCTCATCGCCATCTGGGATGACCGTAAAATTACAGGAGACCGGAACAGGGTCCCTGCACTACTTCTCTTTAACCTTTAAGCTGCCTTCGACACCAGTTGACCATGACACTTGAATCCAAAGGCTCTATGAAGCCGGCATAGAGAGGACTGCTATTGACTGGGTCACAATCTACCTTCAAAACAGAACAGGTCCATACTCCACCCCCCCCCCCCCTGACCCCTCTACACCCTTCCCTATCCAAACTGTACTTCACAAAAGCAGGGGTCCCTCAAGGCTCTATCATCTCATCCATGCTTTTCAGTATCTACATGAAGTCATTACTGGCAACTATCAATGAATTTCAGTTCACATGATATAACCATACAGATGACACAAATACTTAAACTGGAAAACCCCAAAGACGTTAGAAACTCAAAACTTCAATTGCTTCAGATCTGTTGATCAGTGGATGACATGGAGCCATCTCAAATTGAATGTTTCCAAAACTGAAAAACTCTTATGTGGCGACTGGAAAAATTATGACCCACGCTGCGCCTGACTGGCCTGACTATCTGGGTCCACCTCCTAAAGTATCTAAGGAAGGAAGGAAGAAACCTTGGAATTACCATGGACTTTAATTCTCAATGAATCTCTAAGTGGACACGTTAGCAAGAAAAGCTTCATTATCATAAACTCTGTGACGCCTCTTGTTTTATTTTATCGATCACAATGTGTAAGTAGGATCATAACAATTGGATCTATAAGTACTTCACTTTTGAAATACTTGGGAAAATATAACATTTAAATAAATATAAATCAAAAAACATAACATTTCCCCACAAAAAAGTAATAAATACATAAATTAGCTTTATGTACAGTAGCACTCTGACTCTCTAACTATCCATACTTGTATGTATGGGACTTTATAAATACATGATATCTTTTTATTATTTTCCATATACATGTATACCTTTCTATGTAGTTATGTATCCTTATATCTATTACTTTACTCCTACTGGGGGGAAAAAGCCCCTTTAACTCTTTCCAATTCACTACTCTATTTCTCATCTTATACCTCTTTCAATATATTCTCTACTCATCCCAAACCTTTCTAGACTTTTCCCTCCACTATCCCTCCTTTGACTCATTCCAAATTTCATTTTACTACTATGATCTCTCAAGTAACACTTTCCCCTCCTCTATGCCCCCTTTATCCTATTCAATCCAACTAACAAACTAGCCTGTCCACTGCTCAAATTAAAAACCCATTTTTTCTATACTAATCCACTTTGGGTTCCAGAGTAGCGTGCTAATCGCTGCAAAGCGCATCAACACCTCGTCAGGGGTAGTAAGCGCGACTTAAATACAATTATAATTCTGCACCTTTTAGGAGTCGTAGTCTCTCCTCATGCTCAACATTGGCAATAAACATATAATTTGACCTGTCATGAGTGATGTAGTATGTAAGTTCATAAGCGCTGCATTCCGGGGACCCAAGGTATAGATGGTGCACTAAACTGTAACTGGCGTATTTCAGTGTTTTTTTGGTATTTTTAAACGGTAGCTCATGTCTCATTTCAACACCGTAATATAATGTCACTTTAACCGTCGGTTTATCAGTGAGCATATTTACACACACCAGATGGAGGGTCTGGATATCAACCGTAATCACACGAGTGCTTTAAATTGGTTTGAATTTTGGGATAGAGATTTATTTTTTATGTACCCGCTGGTCCTGTGGTTGGGCGTTAACTTTATTCCAAGGCCTAATTTAACAGATGTTTTCCCAGCACATGGATAACTCTTGTACGCTGCTGTGTGATTTAGTAAATGATAAACCTATGCAGATAAATCTGTGCACAAACGTTTCTAAGGGTATGTTAAATGTCCCTTTTTCCGTTCCTCACAACGACCTCTCTAATTGCCCAGGTCTTTTTTTTTCTCATCTATTTTATAATGGAGTACTGTAATGAACCTAGCTTGCGTAGCCCTGCTTGCGCCACTCATGCACATTTCCCCACCCCTGCTTTTCTGCTGCATTGCTTAGTTATCTATCTTATATCCTTTTCTAGTAGTTAAGATACCATGGCATCTTTGCACTTGTGCATCTGCGCCACTCGTTCGCCTTTTTCTATCCTGTACCAGCCACTCTAACTTTCGTTCGCTTGTGCTTCATTCTACAGGCTGCTTGTTAATATACGGATTGTTCTCATTTTAGGTTTGGAGACTTTTAGTCAGTTAATAACGGAGGATGAATTTGGCGCTGTAAGTATAACGTTCAATAGAAAATGCTACACTTATTCGCATCGTGCATAAAGTATTCATGAAATGATGTGGAATGGTTGCAGGTCCCATTAGCACACGTTGTTGTGTATTTGTGTATTTGTTGTACAAGGCGTGCATGTTTTTCATAAGCATTACTCTCCCTGTATGTCTTAAAAGAAATGTATTTATTAGAGTTCTTTTTAATCAACATTGCTTGACTTAAACCTATGAATCGGACATTTGGTGTGTATAAAGCTCCCACGTCTCCTTCAGCCACACCACGGAACTCCTCTGGACCGACCACCGCTGCATCCATTTCACCTTCCAGAAACCCACCACACACCACCGCACCCAACAGATCCCACGCCGCTGCTGGAGCAAAGTCACCGAAGACCAACTACGGGCAAACCTCGCTCTCAGCCCTCCCTCCGACCCATCCGACGACGCTGCCTGCAACCTCAGACGATGGATGGACGACTGTGCCAACACCCTCGCCCCGCTGAAAAAACTCACCTACAGTGACACCACCAAAAGAGCCAGCTGGTTCACCTCGGAACTCCTAGCTTCCAAGCGTACCTGCCGGAAACTAGAGAAGAAATGGCACAGTGATAAGACACCGGACAGCCACGCAGCCCACAAAGACGCCATCCGTAACCACCACCACCTCATCAAGTCCGCCAAGGGAATCTCCTTCAAAGACAGCCTCGACAACAACGCACACAACAGCAAGGAGCTCTTCAACATCGTGAAGGAACTCTCCAACCCCAGCTCCAACACCAACGACATCCCGCCGTCGCAAGCCCTGTGCGATTCCCTCGCCACCTTCTTCCACCGCAAGATCGCCGACATCCACGACCGCTTCAACACCCAGACAGCCCCAACTAAGATCGATGCACCAGACCCGCCGCACACCATCGACCACGACCCCCTGCCAGCATGGGCCAGCGTGAACATCGATGACACCATCAAGACCATGAGCACAATACACTCCGGCTCCCCGTCAGACCCTTTCCCGCACCACATCTTCAACAAAGCCAGCAGCTCCATCGCACCCCACCTGTGCAACGTCCTCAATCTCTCCTTCGAGACCGCGACCTTCCCAGAGAGCTGGAAACACGCAGAGATCAACGCCCTACTCAAAAAACCCAAGGCGGACCCGAGAGACCTCAAGAACTTCCGGCCCATCTCCCTGCTTCCGTTCCCAGCCAAGGTCATCGAGAAGATCGTCAACAAACAGCTAACCCGATACCTCGAAGAAAACAGCATCCTGGACCCATCCCAATCGGGGTTCCGCAGCAACCACAGCACTGAGACTGCCCTCATCGCCGCCACCGACATCAGGATCCTGCTGGACAACGGTGAGACCGCAGCCCTCATCCTGCTGGACCTCTCCGCCGCCTTCGACACTGTCTGCCACCACACCCTACGCGCACGCCTCCACGACGCAGGGATCCGAGACAAGGCCCTGGAATGGGCCACCTCCTTCCTCGCCGGCAGAACCCAGAGAGTCCGCCTCCCACCATTCCGATCCGAAGCCTCCGAGATCATCTGCGGCGTACCCCAGGGATCATCCCTCAGCCCAACACTGTTCAACATCTACATGGCCCCGCTCGCACGCATCGCCAGACAGCACGACCTCAACATAATCTCCTACGCCGACGACACTCAACTGATCCTCTCCCTCACCAAGGACCCCCTCACCGCCAAATCCAACCTCCATGAAGGAATGAAGGATGTCGCCGATTGGATGAAGATCAGCCGACTAAAACTGAACACGGACAAGACAGAGGTCCTCATCCTCGGCTCCAACCCCTCAGCCTGGGACGACTCCTGGTGGCCAACGACACTAGGAGCAGCCCCGACACCCACCGACCACGCACGCAACCTGGGAGTCATCCTCGACTCAACGCTCTCCATGGCCAAGCAAGTCAACGCAGTCTCCTCCTCCTGCTTCAACACCCTCCGCATGCTTCGCAAGATCTACAGGTGGATCCCGACAGGTACAAGAAGAACAGTCACCCAGGCCCTCGTCAGTAGCAGACTTGACTATGGGAACGCCCTCTACGCGGGAGCCCCGGCCAAGCTCATCAAGCGACTGCAACGCATACAAAACGCCTCCGCACGCCTGATCCTCGATGTACCACGCCACAGCAACATCACCCCCCACCTGAGGAACCTGCACTGGCTCCCCGTCGACAGGAGAATCTCCTTCAAACTCCTCATCCACGCACACAAGGCACTCCACAAGACTGGCCCCGCCTACCTCAACAGACGACTCCTCTTCTACGTCCCCAACAGCCAGCTCCGCTCCGCCGACCCCTCCCTCGCCACCGTCCCTCGCATTCGAAGAACTACCACCGGCGGCAGATCCTTCTCCCACCTCGCCGCCAAGACCTGGAACACCCTTCCACTAAGCCTACGACAGACCCCAGACCTGCTGACCTTCAGGAGGCTACTCAAGACCTGGTTGTTCGACCAGTAGCAGCACCCCCCCCCCCCCTTTTTTCTCCCCAGCGCCTTGAGACCCTCGCGGGTAAGTAGTGCGCTCTACAAATTCTGTGATTGATTGATTGATTGCGAGAGGACTATGTGTGGTGTCTATGTGAATGAAAGACTAGTGATGACCTCTTGCTAGGATCAATTTAGGTGACTGGCTTCTATTGTTTTTGATGTACATGGGTTAGGGAATTAACTAGTTGATATTTCGAGAAGTAATGGTAGAGTCTAATTTTTATAATACCAGCTGAAAATAGTGCTGGTTGACATGATAAAATGCCTTCTAGGCATCTAGGTACAATGAGCTTCTGGAACTGTTGGATGCTGCAAAGTGCTTAAGCACCGTTGATCTGACCAGCATTTTAGCCCAAGTCCCAAGGAGAAGACAGCATTTTCAACATCGGAGGGATTTTTCCAGTTTAAGGAAATAAATGCTCTTCTGATTGAAGAATGCTCCTGCCACTTTTCAACTCCTGATGAGCCATGTTCTTGCAGGATTGGAAGACTTCTGTATAGCCTACCTAGATGACTTTACCGTGCTCAGCAATTCATGGGGGGGGAGGGGGGCAATATGAGGCATCTTGAACAGACGTTGGACAGGAAGCAGAGGGCGAAACCATCCCTTAAGGCAATCAAGAGGTGTAGTCCACTGTAGTCTACCTTGGGCATCAGGTGGGGAAAAGGAAGATTTCTCTGTTGGATGCAAAAATACATTCTCTGTTGGAGTAGGAAGTACCCACTATTCAGACAGAAGTGAGAACCTTTTTAAGACTCATTCGTTCCTACAGAAACTTTGTAGCTAACTAGGGGACCGTAGTTGCTCTGACTGCACTAATATCCAAGAAGCAGCACAGGAAGGTGATCTGGACTCCGGAATGTCAGAAGGCATTTGTGGAACTGAAGAGAGCACTAGGTAATGCTCCTGTACTAAAAGCACCTGACACAGTCAGTCTTTTTATAGCGCAGGCAAATTCCTCAAATACTGGAGTTAAAGCAGTAGTGGCTCAACTCGATGACAAAGGGAGATGGCATCCTGTGGCCTTTAGTAGCCAGCAGTTATTACCCAGAGAGCAGAATTGGATTGAACCACAGGAATACAGGTGGACTTTCCCAAAGGTCAGACTTGCCTAACGGATTACTGTTGCGGTTAGTCAGATCTGGGAGGGGCATCTGTTGGGAGAGGAATGTCCCATGCATGATGTCCAGTCGTGTCCCATGACCTGCGTGCCTGAACTGCATGTCCCTGTGATCCTGATTTTTGGTCATGCCACAGAAAAATCCCATGTTCATACGTTAACCTAGGTCTGATCTTTGACGATGATGGGTTTTGAGGCTTGTCCTGAACCAGGAGGTGCCATGCTCATAGTGACAGAATTACCATTCCTCTCATGGGTTTCATGTGTGGAGCAGAGTGGTGGCAGCACACGAATTGTAGTGACCAGCCTTTTTACCTGTGAGACATGAATGTGTGCTTACAGGCCAATTCATCTAATGTTCTGCTGCTCGCGCTGAACCTGGAATCCTGAATGCTGACATCCCGTGCAATATAGATACTGTGCCATGCACAAGTGATACAGGTTGCTCCACTCAGACATGCTTGTTGCTGACATCTCCAAGTTGGGGTGGCAGTGGAAACACCAGACACTCTAGTGAGGAAAGAGGAGACAGTCTTTCTTTAGACGTTCCAGGGCCCTTCCTGATACATTGGGCTGTGAATGACTCTGAATGCAGCTGCCAGTTAGGTAAATGGCAGGTGATGCAGGGTGAGGCACACAGTTTCTGTTAGGGAAAGAAGTCTTTTGAAGGGGCATCGATTCTTGGCTATCTTTCTGTTCCCTGTGAGGGGTCATAAATAGCTGGATGTAGCCTGCTCATACTTCTTTGTACTTCTGTGGTGGGCACACACCACCTGGAGACTGCCCTACTAGGCAGAGCATTCTTACAGACAAAGGTCCAGTTGGAAGGTGGCCCATCCAGGGCACATGAAAGGGGAACTGACCTAAACCGGTTTCAAGGAAGCACACCTGGAATACACATACTCTGCCTGCAGAATCTGTGTACAGATGGGAGCCCAAGAACCATCAGTGGTTGGTGTTGTAGTCTCCCCTTCTAAGGAGGCGGTACTCCGCAGAGTACTTGCTGACTACTAAATAGCCAAGGATTGGTATTGCACTAACAGCCAACTCCCCAGAGGCAAGGGTACATCAGCTGAAGTCTGATGTGAAGGAGACATTACTGGACTGTCCTGGGTGTCAAGACATCCTGCATGTGAGCAAGGGAAGGTAGCACCAACGCTGCAGGAAGTGCTGAACTTTGAATGGACTGCCAAAATTGACCCTCGTATAGTGTCCATCCAACAGATGCTTCCTAAGCAGCAGCCTTGAAGCAATCGCTGCACTGCAGGACCGGGCAGTGTGATCTTTGTCATTTATCCTGGTTGCAGCTACCACTGCACCAGGAGCGGTGTTCCTGAGTGGCTTGACCGTACCCGGGATAAGCGCATGCTGGTGGCCTGTGTGACCCACAAGTGGACTGTGTTGCCGCACTCCCAAGTTGTGTTGTTGGGTCAGAACCAGTCCTGAAGACCAAGTGGTCTGAGAGATGCCTATGGGGTGACTCGTAAAGAATCAATGTCATCACCTTGAGGCACATTGTGCTGGGTGCTGAAGAACCGTCGCCTGTGGGTATTTTGTGCTTAAGAGGTGCCCAGTACTCGCTTGAGTGAGCTGCGCTATTAGCAGAGATCTACCATCAGCCACCCGGAAAAGGGCCACTGACCAAAGCCTCCACTCCTTCCATGACCATCTGAGCAATGTGCTGTGCGGCCAGCTGTTATGCACCTGGCTGCTTCACCGCTCCCTTGAATACTGCTGTGTGCCCCCTGGAAGTTCCTTGCTACCAGTGAGGTTCAGCTGCTGTGGGAGGGCCAAGTGAAGCCAGGTACTGCTCCTGCAAACTAGGTGGGAAACTATGAGGGTATAGGCCCGAGAGACTGAGTGCTAAGACCAAATGGGGGAGCAGGAGCTGCACCCGTAGGGAGTACCTCAAACTCTGATCCTGGGAGAGGCGGAAAACCACAGAAAAAGGTGGAGGCCACAAAGGACATGTGGAGGGATAGCTGAGCTAGACGGAAAAGCCCCATGGAAGCATAAAACACTCACAAATCGAGTATTCTTTCATTGTTGTATTTGTAGTAGAATCCTATGTTTTCTGTGCAATAAAGTACTTGTCATTTATACAGTGTGAAACACTGGGCTGGAAATTAATGTTGCGCAACTGGGGGAATGGTGTTGAATGCTGAGCCCGAGTACCCCAGCAATAACATCCCTAAGAAACATGTGACTGCTCGCCCTTGCTACTACTGAGAGTCCAGTGCGGAAAAGGTTGAAGGCAGTGGTAAAAGCCCTCAACCCCCACTATTGGGGCCCAGTAGGCCGTGCCTGCCCCGTGGCCTCCTGAACAGGGTCTGACACTATAGAACAAGCAGCAGGCGATTCCCAGAGAAGTGCATGCTACGTTCAAGCAGTGCCAACAATTCCAAAGTAAAGAACACAATACAATAAAATTCCCAAATTAATTTAGAAACATCGAGAAAAGTGTAATGAGCAAATGACATCACGATCCTCTAAAGAGGTTAAGGGGTACTGGAGAAATGAATGTTTAAGGTTTTAAGGCAAAAAACACATATAAAAAGTCTAGCAATATCCGAACGTAACAGTTTGCGGTGCATTGGGACCAAGGCGCAATTTCAGGTTGACCGCAATGGAACATGTCTGATCTATCAAGCGGGTTGTCCCGATCAAAGGTTTAAATTTTAAACTTAGTCTCCAACTGGTAAGAGAGCTTCTCCTGGTCAGTCCTGCTGCCCCTAGCTCCTGAGGCCAGGCTTCTGGGCGGGCACCGGGTGTATCTTTAGTCAAATCGTCTGCAGAGTCTAGTCTTTTTTAGTCAGTTGGGCCCTCTTCGATGTGAGGAGTTCTTCTGCTTTTTGTTTCCATGAAGCAGGTAAACAGGAGGCAGGCCAACCACTTGACCCGTGGAGAGCAGTTCTAGTCCCTGGGTGCCAGCAGTATTCAGGGGTCCTTGAGTCTCGAGTGAGTTCTCTTCCAGCAGGAGCCAGGAGTCAGAAATCTGGATTCTTCTTTCAGTAGGGCCTACTTGCTCAGATGGAGTTTTCCCTGGTCTAGGAGTGATCTGATTAGGTGGTGGTGGAGGTGCCATATTTATCCTGTGCACTGGACCGAGATTGGAGAAATTCTACCACCCAATCCTAACAATTTTTCTCATAGCCCTCCACCTCCTTTTGCAACACTTCCTCTTTGTCTTACTGGTAAATTACCAAGAAGTCCCTGCATCAAGATAGAGAGACCCAGCTACCACAATGCAGGTCTGTCTTCAGCTTCTTGACCACTCCCCTACCTGACAGGCAGAGAACTGGTTTAGGAGCGTCCTTGGGGATGAATAGGAAAAGCCCTCTATGGCATCTCAAAGTTAAAACCGGTATTACTAAAGTTACCCTTTGTTCTGCCAGCCACTCCCACAGTTAACACCCATTGGTTTTTCCTCTGCTACGAGAAAAGCCATTATCCTCTGAGCCAAAGTTCTTAACTCTCCTAGCCAGGGATGTGTATTCCAACTTTGGTGTGATCGGTGGCAGAACTGTTTTTAAGCCACCCTATGGTGCATTTTTACAAAGTTAATTTTCAGTTAAGTTATCAAAAATCTGACTGTACTGTTAAGTCTGATTTAAAAAAAAAAAAAAAAAAAAAAAAAACTAAGCAGTGAATAACTTTGAAGCATTTTTCAAGCCCTTTCCTAGGTTGAGGTGGCAAATAAAAAATGCCTATTAAAAAGGCCTATTAGGGAAAAGTCTAGCCTGGCCTACATAGTGAAATAGCCTTTGGTTATTGTTTCACAGTGAGTGCACACTAACCCCAATATGTAGTATGCCCTGTTTTTATATATTAGCAACCTGCCGACTTACAAGGCACACTTTAGGGGTGACTTATGAATATACAAAAATTGACATTTCCTATGTTACAAATGCATTTTTTCCTGCCATATGTCACTGCAGTGCATTTAAACTGCAGGCTAGCTAGAGTACAATGGAGCTTCTGGCAGAAATATATTTTTGTCACATATCTGGTTGGTCTAAATACACACTGCAGTCCATATGACATTTGACTTTTCCTGCTATAGGTGCTCTTAAGGTACAATTTATTATGGTCTTCTAGAGGAGGTTAAAAGGCCAGCTAGGGAGTTCCGGTGTACAGCATGCGTTTTAGAGGAGAAGTCAGGTGCTTTACTTCTGATTAACGATGGTAAAGGGCACAGAGTTCTAAAGCCAGCAAATACACATGCAAGAATTGAGGGACTTCAACAAAAAAGGGGTCATTTCTTACAGCCCTCTTGTGATACTGTAATATCTCATATGGATATTGTAAGAGCTACAAAATGTATCACTTGTGCACTAAATAGTATTGGGCTCAATGACGTTACTTGTGGGATGCTACGCTGTAGAAGTCTAAAGTTTGATAGGTCACAGGCAATGTCGTTGCCTCCTTACCAATCTGTAAGAAAAAATACTACCTATTTAAGGCTAATAAGGTAGCTGTTAAGTTGCGACAGAAAACTTTGATGGTCAGCGGTGCTCAAGGCTGCCGATAGGTCTCATTGGCCCAATGTTGGCCAGAGTTAGCCAGGTGAACCTTTTCCATTCCATGATGTGTCCTAAACACAAAGGGGCTTATTTACAAGCCCCCTGCACCACCAGTGTGTCACTTTTAATATGGGAAAATGGGACGTACCAGCGGCGCAAGGGGCTTGTAAATAAGCCCCAAGTTGAGTAGGTTTGGAAACGTATGTTTGTTTTTGAAATGACGATAGCTGGGTAATTATTGATTTCTCACAGATTTTAGAAGACTGTGCAATAAGAGAAATGGTCCAAAAATGTTTCAAATGTTTAATGTCTGCATTCACCTTCTATACTGGGGTACAAATAATGGCTTGATTGTAGGAGTAGGGCAGTATTGCAGAGTGTATAGAAGCGTTTCCCATTTGGCTTAGAATGGGAGTGATGGTGGAAACACTTGTCTTAAGCTGGGAATGAGGGTGGCGGGGGGAGGGGGGGGAGGGAACCTGGCTTTATTGAATGAAGACTATGGATGACTTGCTTTGTGGAAATAGGGAATAAATGGTTTAAAGTGGAATTTCTGATAACATCATTTTTTTCTAATCAAATAAGATAATTTCTGACAGTCTTCGAAGGGGACCGTATTGGATATTTTACACAGCTAGGTCCACTTAATTACTTAAACATTTCAAAAGCAGCTTTGTAGGAATTGGAAGCCAATAAGATCTTATTTTGATAGTGTTGGATGTGTCTCAAAACGATTGTATTCATGCATTTCCAATATACAGCATCATGTTCTGCTTTTTCTTAAGGGGGGCATCTCCTAGCCTAGCTGGTCCTGGTCTATTCGACTGACTAGATTATGAATCAAAGTAGGGTGGGTACACAACAAGCACACAGTAGGCAAATTTTACAGTTTGTGTTACGGGCTGCGCCCTATTATTGATATTTAAAAGTTTTAAGAAGCAATTTATGCTTTTGGTCCTTGCACTAGAGAGCATATTATAGACGTCTCCGGTCTGGCAAATGGGCCAGCATCCGCTCCTGGCAGCAAGGATTTTACACTATTGTAATTTAACCTGGAGCATGTTTTCCCCATTTCGTCCATGTTTCTATTCAGATAAGTCACTGAGTGCAAACCCCAAGACTTTATCCTTTGAGGCACTACTGATAGGGAAATGCCAGTAAATTGTATCACAGAACCATTTAGTGGTCTTATGAAAGCTACCTTAAGATGCTACCAGCAAAACGTGGTGCTATCCAACCTCCATCTTTCAGAGGCAGTTGTCAATCTGTGTAAATCATGATTAGATGGCACTTGGTTCATCCTGTATCTTGTTTTTCATTGGTTTAATGTAGAAGTTAAAAGCATGCAAAGAATACATAGATGCCAATGAACACATCAAAGACAGCAGGTTTGGACTCCACTAATTGAGCTACTTTTAATGCACAGACTGCACTTCTGAAGAAAAGTAGTAAAATGTTCCACACGGGTTCCATGAAACCCTCAAGCAAGAGGATACTGTGTAGTAGCACACAGAGATATGTTTTCAAATGGTGCTACTATTTCAAGTTGGCGTCTAAATCCCTACCTGTAGTGTACTGAACTTCCACAATTGATGTTTGTATAGTAAGTAAAATCAAATATATATGGGCCATCCCCTTTTATTAGGCTTCATTTAATGTTCATTTACTTTATGATATAATGTATATTGCAAGCTGGTTTGCTCTCTTTCACAGCGTCCGTGCACCTACTCTGATGACATATGCATGAAGTCCTGCCTGAGAGAGCAAGATTTATCCTGTAATATAACATCAATATGAACCACAATTACACACATTTGTTGTGGGCTCAGTTTTCTGTATAGTCGTTAATTTGGATCTACAGTATATAGATTACAGATGCACATGCAAATAAAAAAAATAGTTTTAAACATTAGTTTGGGAGGGGGTTTAACCCCAAAAAACAGAATATAGTTTAGAGTTGTATTTGTGTAATGGGGTAAGAGGTGATAGGGTTCAGGGGTATCTTTGGATTAGGTGCAGCAAGTTTTTTTTAGGGTTTAAAGGTGTGTTCCTGTATCAGGTTAATAGGTTTTCTTTAGGGTTCAGGGCAGTAGCAGCTGGTAAATTTAAATAGTTGCGAGGTGGGCAAACAAGCACATTCTGGCGTCCACCCATCCACAAGCACACATAGGCAGACCTACTTGCACCAACCCATTTACAAGCACAAATGTGCACACATACTTGCACCCACCCATTCACAAGCACGCACATGCATACACATGCATATGCTCACACCCATCCATTTAAAAGCACATGCACAATTACACACAATGAAACACGCACACACAAGCACCCGAAAATTAATTGACGCACACTTACCTGGAAGGCTGTGATGCAGCGCGTACAATAAAAACTATCCTCCTCCCAGGCTACTTATAGGTCATCCAGGGGCAAACTATATTTCTCATATCCACATGACGATGGGGCCCATAAACATCGCCTAAACACACACACATACACTCCTGGATTTCCTTTTATACCTTTATGAAATTCCGTACTCCTAGGAGAAGCATGAGAACTAAATGGAGAACACCATTTTGTGTACCGCTGGAAGAGCAAGGATATCTATTTACCTTAATTTGTCACTTTCTTTTATTTATTTATTAAGATATTCCTGCTCATTGTTTTGTCGATGAATCATTCATTTAAGAAATTAGTTCATAGTGATTAAGACCAGCTGAATCACAATCAACCAATTACTCATGTCACAATCATTTAGGAAAATAACCACTGAGTCATTTTGGGTTTAAAGAATCTTAATTTTTATATAATTTTAAAAGCATGAAAAGATTTAATACTTTATTCAATTATTCATTTTTTTTATATTCACAATTTTATTAAGCATAATCAATTTATTGCAGAAAGGAAAATTTTTGTCATGAAGCCAAAAACCTTAGTTACCTGCCTAGCTTCCTAATTTAGCCTAATGATTTCTAACCTAACTTTGGGATTAGAAATAGCCTGATTCTCATACTCAACTGTAAAGTTAAGACAGCAACAGCAACTTCAGCTCGTCAGCATCAGCTACCTGCAACCCGTCTCCTCTACTGCAACCACGACTCTCGAACTGCAACTGACTGTGACTGCAACCGCGACTGGAACTGACTCTGGAACTCTCCTGGAACTCTGCAACTCACCCCCTCCCACTAAGAGTAGGCCCTCTTATACCCCAATTCTAACTCTGCTAACTAACTGTTGCAACATTAATATCACGCTTTTCTCTCATTGGTCCATACATGTCAGCTTATTCATTCTTTAATCAAGTTCTCTTGGATTCAAGGGTCCTTGGATCATTTCCTTTCCCATACGCTTAAACATTTCCATCCGATTCGATCAGTTCATTTGTATCTTCTTTTGACACATTCAAGAATTCCGCAGTCATTGTCCTTTCTCTTGGGCTCCTTTCCCACGGACTCTCTCCTGATCCTCACGGCACACTATCAGTTCAATTAGGTCACACCAGCCTTGACCATTTCTTGCATCCTAGCCTCTCAGATACATCACGCGGCTCCAGATTTCTTCAATCTCATCCCGTACCACGTGTCCCCTTGCGCCTGCGCACATCTTCCCACTGGCGGCCATTTTATCTCGCCACTCGGTTCTACTTTAGAAGCACTAATTTGAGACAAATAAAACATAATTAAAATAGAGAAAAATATCCCTTTCGTTTCCCTCCCGTCTACGTACCCCAATTAGTTGTTACCTAGCAAAAAGCGACATTTAAGCTGCTCCTTACTTACCATCACTATTGTTTTTGCAACGACACATTTTATTTCTATGAAGCACAAACATGCATTTATTTTATTTAGTACGCTTTTTATTCTTACGTTATGATTAGACACACGGACATTCATTAGTAGATTATTTAGCACGTACATTAGCATATTACCATTCCCACATATACAATGTTGATTAATACATTTAACGAACATTTTTAATTAATTAATTATATAATTTGTTAGGGGTTAAATTTTTTATTTTTACTGCTCCATCAGCTGTGGCGGGAGAAGGCATGACCAGAGGGTGGTGGGAGGGAGAGGTACGACTGCCTTGGAAGGATCTGGGACTTCGGCAGGAAGGCAAGAACCAGAAGGTGCCATCGCCACCTCTGATTGGCTAACCTCATCAAGGGTTAACCAATGAGAGTGGCACTTTTCCTAACTCCGCAATATATTAAAAGGGTAATACAGGAGTGTTAAGGGCCGATGAGCATAATCTCCTATTCACCAGAAATAACACAAAAATGCTCTGGATCTTAGAACAAGTGGGACCTGATGGAGTCTCCATGTGCAGTACAAAAAAACTAATATTTTAAGGACTAAAACCCTCATTCGCCCTTAGGTGGCCTGCTTTATCACTGGGTTTCTCCAGGCAGGTCGCCAGACATCTTCTCAACTCAGCAGAGCTGAGTTAATGACAGTGGACTGCAAAGCCATGTTCTTTGCTCCAACCTGACTGTTTGAGTTGAGGCACCTGACCTAGCCAGTGTGGGGGGTAGTAATGGTGGATACATCCCATTTCATGTGCTGCTGGTTGTACTTCATTTTCTTATTTTCTTTTCACCACTACATATGTTGGTAGAGTGACAAAATTGGTCCCTCAAAACCCCTCACACCTTATTTAAGGGTACAAGATAGGCAGAAGCATGTCGATCCTCTTCCAATAATTGGGTTGAATTGACCCCTCTTAGTTTTATCCTTATCCTTTGGGGGACATACTTTTAACCTTACTCTTTCACTACAGAGAACTCTGGGCCTGATTTGGATGGTGATGGGACCGCCACCACCCTTTTCCTGGGCTGCAGCACAAGCCACCGTGGAAAAGAGCACTTTCCAAATGCCACCACGGCGGTCATATTGTAATTGGGCAGTCGGACCCCCGACTGCTTGTGGGGCGGTCTGACCCCGCAACAGCGGATGGCGGTCCGACCGCCTGACATCGAAAGCGGGCCCTCTGTGTCCCACTCTCTCAATTTATTGCTCACATAGGATGCTTACTCATATTATCCTAGTAAGTGCTCCTCCCCACATTGTGGAGAGTCGTAGCCCACACCCCCAGCTTCTGATGTGATGAGAAGCCCTATGATGACGCATGGCGCTAGGAGTGGGTGAGGGTTTTCGTCCTTAAAATGTACATTTCGTTTTTAGTCCTGGACATTGAGACTCCTTTGGGCCTCTATCCTGTGAGTGGCCCCGCTTCTTCTCTGACCACGAGCATTTTTGTATTAATGTTTACCTTCCCTAACTTGTCACAGAGTGGAGGTGGGGGTCAGTGAGACTTGCTGATCCCGCCCCACTCTGTAACGAATTGGGAAAGGGTGCTAAGAGTCCTCCCTGATTGACAGTAAGCCCTGGGCAATTCAGGGCTTAAACCTAAAGCACCCACGGCTGACTCTCTGTGACAGCCCCTTCCCCTGTCATTAGGGAAAGAATCCACAGGGGTTTACACTCACAAGGCTTTGCCATGCTTGTGATTTCACTGTCCTCAGAACGTGGAGCCTGCACATTAACGCATGCCTCACTTACTTTGACAATATTATACCTGCTATAATGCTCTGGTTCATGGATTAGAGGAGCGGAGCCACAATACCTCACTGAAGAGCTGCCCTTGATTCTGGAGTGAGTTTGGCCTACATATGATAGTTTTTTAGGTTTACAGATGTGTTTATATTTGATATTAAAGGGAGTTTTAGGAGTTAAAGTTTACACTAAAATTAATTTAAATATTACATTTAAAAAAATTAAACCAAATAGACAGTAAAATTAACAAATATTTATATATATATATATATATATATATATATATATATATATATATATGTAGCACACACAAGATAATATGTACTGTAATAAAATTACAGTACATAAAAATACAGTACATAAAAATATTAGGCCGAAATTATTGGGTTTCTTAAATATCTGAAATAATGGCTTCCGAAAATTATGGTAAGGGAAATTTGTGTACATACAACCGAGATTTCATGTATGTCATCAATTTCATGTAATAGTTGACAGAGTATGTCACATTCAGCATCTTTAATTTAGGGCTAGATATTGATTTTGTTAGTCAAGTGTTTTTCTTTTTCAGAATTTAACCAGGCATTTCATTCTTTTTTTACAATAGTTACAAATCAACCAGACTGAGATTAAGGATTACCCAAGATTTGCACACAGAGGAATATTAATTGACACATCAAGGCACTATTTACCACTGCGAACTATATTTCTGAATCTGGTAAGTGACATTTTAATGCCTAACTCTTCAAACAATTCCTCAGTTAAGCATGTATAAGTGTATGGCTTTAACTGAAATACGTATGGCTGTGAAAGCTGTGTAATGTGCTTAATAAAGCAACAAGATTCAAAGTCGCTATATTTTAGCTGAAAGCTCGTCCTGTGTGATATAAATGTAGTCCCAAGAATCTTCACCTGCATAGCAGTCACATTGGTTATCTTTCTATTCAGTCAGGGTGTGCACGTTTATCCCGGTTTGAAAAATTCTTAATACAAGCATTGACTCAAGATTAAGCACTTGTGACAAGCCATCTGGTGTTACCAGATTGTTGCAGCTCAGAATTTTCTCCACGCAGACCAATGCCCTACTGCACTTCATCTAGACCTTGACCTTAACATTTTTGCCTTCAGGCCTTATTTTAGCAATCCTATGCACAGTTTCCTACTTTCAAACATTGGACAAGACCAATTTATTACTAGTCTCTCGACCTCACCAATTCATGCAGTGCCCCTTGTTGGATTGCAAATGAGAGAAGTACAGAGTCTGCTGTCTTCTCAATAGCATACAAGCAACTGAAAAGTGACTTCATATGGACTGTTAAATCCTGCCTGATGAAGATTCTCTCTTGTAGTTTAAAATTCCTTTTAGCACAGATTCTTTACTGAGCTTGTCCCCTCACAGAGGGATCATCAGTGATTTTTCCAAGTTCAGGTAGAGTGGTCGTTGTAAGGCTCGATGGAAATCGACTTTCGAATTTAAAGAAACCATCCTCCTCTGAAGATTCCTAGATGCTCAATAGTGAATGTAAGGACTGATGATGAATAGAGAATAGATGGTAATGTGAGGATTATGAATGGAGAAAGGAGATGTGCGGTGACTTTGTTAACAATGTATAGATAAATCAATAGATGCATGGACATCGTTTTTGTGTGTCAAATGCTCAGTGCCAATTGGCTATCTGGTCAAAATCCAACCCTTCTCTATGAAGAGTTCTGAATGCAATATATCCTTTTTTAATAGGCACTATAAGAATGTATCAACTGTTTAAATAAAAAAAGAAATACAAGTGTTATGGATCCACCCTGACTGCAGGTAATTAACTTAAAGTTAATGCAACATGGGAGGATAGGCGACCCTAGATTGAGCTGCATTTACTTCCTTTCCCGTTCTCTATTTTAACACATTCCACATTTTTAATCTTTACATTCAAATGCATGACTTTGTTCTTTGCATAGGGAGGCCTTTGTAAGACGAGGGGTCTTTTCTGACCCCTATTAACACTTAACACCTGTTGTTCTCACTTCCTCAGTCTCCTCCTGCAGTGGAATGTTGTCCTACTGCTTAGTCTGCAATGTATTCTGAAATCCAAGGGTGGGGGACAAGATGAAATCTAAAGACCACTGATGATTTATTTGAACCCTATACCACCAATTGCAAGTGTTTTGCTGATTTTTGAAATACACCCTGTGCATACCATAGTAATCTAATTCAATTAGTAGCAAGGCTTACTCCCCCAGGTGGTCTGTCACTCCACCCAACAATGGTAAATTATAAAAGCAAGTCTTCAGAAACACAGGGTAATTACAACAATGGGACTTATCTGACCCCATTAATGCTGCATAAATCAAAAATCAAAAACATCTAAATCCTGCCCCAGATCTTCATTTAGCAAAGCTGATCTCGTCCGTGCACTGTCGAGTTGTGGAGTGGCTCACATTTTCTGGCCAAAAGGCACTGATAAATTAGTGGAAATGACAGAGCATAAACTGTGAAACTCCCCCAGAGTGTTTTTATTTGGCTCTCTGACAAAGAAGAAAGCAGAATAACAAGTTCATAAGTTCCTTGGCTTAGCTCTGGTATCAGCAAAGAGGTAAATCTCTATTTTGCTATTAGAGCTCAGGGACTGGGCCTTCATTTTTTTTGTTTAAATCGGTTTATTAACATTCTGTCAAACATACAGTGTACATGACATCATATCAGTCACAACGCAGCAGCATTAAGTGCCCAAGGTATTATCCAGTATGAAACTCGTTTCGGATAAGCAGAAACCAGTAGACTGGAGAGGATGATATTTGCAGGGTGTGTAACATAGATTCAACGCTGGGAACAACATGAAGCAATGCTCCATTGAGTGGCACAAAACATACAATGTCCGGTGAAAGCAGTGGCAAGGGTCGTGCCATTCTACAAAAAGTTGTGCATTATGTTACATCGAGGAAAGGAGGTTCAAGCCTCTGCATGTCTGATGGAACCACCTGAGAGGCCCCCGTAGGAGGAGGCGTTCTAAATGGATTTAACCCAGATCTTTTGACTGGGGGAGAATGTTTGCATTATCAGCATTCCGTCCATCATTTGTTTGCTGTAACACTTTTCGCCCTAAGTGGGATGGGTATGCCCAGACGTGGGTCCCTTGCTCACTGTGCCCCTGGATTCAAGCTAGCCTGGCTGAAGAAGGGTGACATACCCTGAAACCGGTCCCAGGATGCTTGTTTACGGTCCAGGGAGGACCTGGCCTGGCAGTTCGGTCTGGACTGTTCCCATGATGCACAGGGTCAAGACTGATTTGCATATGGCTGGGTCCAAACTGGGGTGGCGTAGTGGGCAAAAGAACGATGGATTTAACCCAGATCTTTTGACTGGGGGAGAATGTTTGCATTGTCAGCATTCCGTCCATCATTTGTTGGCTGTAACACGGCGTTCTAAATTTGCCAAGCCATGCAATGCAGCATGTAGAGTAAACAGCGTAACCATATATGTGAGTCCAATGTTGACACCAACTGTGGTGGAGGTGCCACAGCGGAGCCCATGGAGAGGCATGTAATGCAGGGGTACCGAAAAACAGATGCCGAACAGGGAAATCTGGCCCAAAAAAGCAGGACAACAAAATTAAACGAAGGTAGGGGAGTAACTACTCGACTGTTCACCGCCTACACATGAATATAAAGCAAGTAAGTGACACATGCGCAAGGATAAGCTCACTGACCGGGCAAGGGGAAAAAAAAACACCAAGGTACACGCCATGTATGCAGGATTACAGGGATGGTCCCAATCTGGACACCGCATCAGCCTGTTCCCTCCTCCCCCCCCCCCCCCCCCTCTTCAGGAGCATCTTTCAGAAGTACGTCTATACTCTGTAGATCGGCTAGAATAGCATTCCAGCTGGCGGCCAATGAGAATTTGCGAAGGCCCAACAAGTCTTCTCTATGTAGGGCGATGCTCTCTGCCGTCGCCCAGCTCAGTACTGAGCAATGCCATGCTGTAATGTGGGGAGCTACAGGGGATTTCCATCTCTTAGTTATAAGGCGCTTAGCGGTTGCCATGCCCAGATCTAAAAAGCAAGAGGTGACCCTATGCTTTTTACCTCTGCTAAATACATGCAGGAGATAGATCTCCCATTGGAACGGGATGTTGTGTTCTGTACAACAGGGCAGGGTGTCAGCTACCACGGTCCAGTACCTTGTGAGAGAGGGGCAGCGCCACAGCATGTGTAGAAGATCAGCCCCAGTTACGTGACATCTGGGACAGGTAGAATCCGTACGATGGAAATACTCTATTTTTGCTAGGGTAAGGTATGCTCTGTGTAAAATAAAGTATTGGATCTGATGGAAGCGTTGGTTGCGAGGTATTCAGGCGGGGCTCAGTGGGGCGGCAGCCCATTCTGGGTCGTAGAAAGATCGCTCCAAGTCCCTTTCCCAATGGAGCCTTAAGGAGTCTAAACGCAATCGCAGCGTGTTGCCAAAGAGGCAGCGAACCACCTAGTTAGGTGGCCGCCGTCCCCCAGCACGTGTAGGTATTTGATCGTATGATGTGTCGGAGGCTCTGTGGATAAACTACCCCAGCGGGCCGCTTGTGTCGTAACAAGGGAACGATGAAGCAGGAAGCGACCATGATGGAGGCCCTCCTTCGAGACCAGCTCAGAGTATGGGATGAGGGATCCGTCTCGCAAAAGATCCCCGATGTTGTGTATGCCAGCCATCCCCCAGTTGCGTAGTTCGGCCGCCGTGGTAACCTTCAGACCTCTGGGCGTACCCAATATAGGGATAGCAGGGGCGTACGGTTTTGTGGAGCGGGTGATGTGTAGGCTTCTACAGTAGCATTTGCGTGCCACTGCGAGAAGTAGGGAGTCCACCGCTTTGGATTTCGTGCAGGGGTGGAAAAGATGTAAAAGGGAGGGGTGTGACAGGGGAGGGTGTAGAGTGGCTGTGTCAGCTAGCAGATGAGAGGCTAGCCATCTGGCAATCCATTGCAATTACGCAGCCAGTTAATAGTGCTCGAAGTTGGGAGCAGCGAGGCCGCCTTGCCATATGGGAAGGTATAGCTTTCTGATGGAAACTCGGTGTTTGGAAGTTCCTCAGATGAAGTCCTTAATCGTTCTCTCGAATTTACTAAAGAAGGAAGGGGAAATGTAGAGAGGTAAGTTCATAAAATAATATAGTAAGCGTGGGAGAATCAGCATTTTGGTGAGCGCAATCCTGCCTGTGACCGACAACGGAAGAGACCCCCAAAAAGATAGTTGAGAATGGATGGCAGTTACTGCTCTACGGATGTTACCATCGAAAAGATCAGTTTTCCTTCGATAAATGTGAATGCCTAAATAGCGGAAGGAATCGGCACACCACAATACTAAATCCCCATTAAGCGAGTACCCCGGTCTGGGGTGGCCTCAGAGAAGGGGTAGAAGGAGGATTTCAATGCATTGGCGCGCAATCCCGACACATTGGCAAACTATGACAGAATGAAAGCCAATGAGGAGGGGATAGCATGAAGATCTCTCATGTACTACAGAATATCATCAGAGTACAGCGAAATTATGTGCAACGCATCCCCCAAGGGTATACCTGTATCAACCCGAGTGCGGATACATTCAGCCAGAGGCTGCAAAGCCAAGGAGAAGAGAAGAGGAGGCAAGGGGCAACCCCGTTGTGTGCCACGGCCTACAATAATAGGATTGGATATGTAAGAGCGTGTTTTAACGCGGATAGTTGGACATTTGTAAAGGAGCCAGACCATACCAATGAAGGCGCCCCCAAATCCAAATTTAGATCGACTCCCTCGAATGGGATTACCCGTTTGCAGTTCTAAAGGCCCTTTCGAGATCCAGAATCGGGCACCCCAAGCGAGGCCAACGAAGAGGCACGTACTCTGCAACTCTAAAACGGCAAAGATTAAGAGAGGTGCTGCGAGAAGCCATAAATCCATTCTGGTCCGAGTGGACCAGGACAGGAACGTGAGGTGCAAGTCAATTAGCAAGAACCTTCGCCAATATTTTGATATCGTGTTTAAGATCGCTAGGGGTCTGTAAGAGTCCAGGGCCATGGGGTCCTTGCCCAGTTTCAGTAAGGAGACCACTCTGGCCGTGGATAAGGAGGGTGGGAGTGAGGATGTTTCTATCGCAGAGACATTGAGGGCATGTAGGTGCAAGGCAAGTGTATCGTACGTTTTGTAGAGCTCGGACGGGAGACCATCCGGTCCTGTCATCTTCCCCGCCGCCAGTCGTTAATGCCTCACGCACTTCGTCAACTGTTATGGGAGGGTCTAACGCCAGCTGTTGGTCTAAGGATAATGTGCTCCATCCCAACGAGTCCAAGAAGGTGTCAATCTGCAAGGGGCCCCCATGCACAGTGGATTTATAAAGAGTTGAATAGTGGTTGGTCATGGCTGCATGAATGTCAATTTGTGTGTAGTGCATGCGTTCTAGGTCATCCCGTATTGTGGGGATCGGGCGGTGAGGGTGATCTTGCCATACTAGAAATGCAAGTAGTTTACCCGCCCTGTCTGTGGCATGAGTGCGTGCCGAGTGGGCTAAGTAATTGTGGCAGCGTAATCTCTCCAACAGTTCAGCATGATCTCTCCATAGCGAGTCTAATTGGGCCTTGGTCTCGGGGTGTGTGACCGAGATAGTTTCGGAACGAAGGAGTTTCAGTTCTATTGTCCCAAGGGAGGTATCTAATTGCTTATGGATATTCCATGCTAGGCCTAAACAGTGTCCTCAAATAGTGACCTTACAGGCCTCTCATTCCAGTGACTGGGACCCCGTGGAAGAAGCATTATGGGCAAAATAATCCAGGATCGCAGCGCCCAGGGAACAGTGGAAGGCATGGTCCTCAAGTGCCGCTGTCTGAAGTTGCTAAGTAGGGACCGGAGGGGATCTGCGATCCCAGGCGAGTTCCATGTACTGGGGATTATGATCGGAGTGTGTACGGCCTAGGTACTCTGTGCAGTGTATTAGGGGAAGTAATGGAGAAGAGGCCAATATGTGCTCTAGTAGTACTTGGAGGTTATGTACAGGCGAGTAGAAAGAGTATATGTGGGTGTCTGAGTTATGTGAGCGCCATACATCTGATAGAGACCAGTGGTTAAACCAGTTATTTTAAGTTTGCGCATTAGATGAAGCAGTGGTGCGTGTGAGGGGAGGCAAAGAGTGGTCCAGCAAGATATCTTGGACAGAGTTAAAATCCCCTCCAATGAGCCAGGAGATATCACTTCAATGGGCCAATACTCTGGGGAGGGCACACAGGAAGGAACCCTGTTCAACATTGGGGGCGTAGACCGAGCCAATTAAAAGGGGCTGACCGTTAAGTTTACCTCTGAACACATACTTGCCCCCGTGTCAACCTCCTACTCTTCCAAGTCCCAAGGGGCCCTCGCCTTTACGCATATCAGAGTGCCTCTTGCCTAGGAGGAAAAGTTAGTACTGTATGCCTGTCCACGCCAGCAGTGGCGCAGCTGGTCCGCCTCAAGACTGGTCAAGTGCGTTTCCTGGAGCAGGGCAATGCCAGTGGATCTATGCTGAAGATAGGAGTAGATGGAGTATCTACGTGAAGGGGAGTGGATCCCCCCTCAAGTTCCAGGTGATGACATTAATGCGCACCATGAGAGGTGACAGCAGTGATAATGCTCTGTTAGAAATGCATGCATAAGGGGGAAGAGCCCGCGGTCGGGTGACACACCAACAGGAACAAAAGAATCTCTTTGGGTGAACCAAAAAATTTACCACTATAACGTGGAACTTTATGGGAGCGAACTCGCAACGGGAGTTGGTCCAAACAGGTACGCCAAACCATGGCAACTAAAGCGTTATCGAGCTAAAGTGCAAGGGGTGGTGTATAGGGATAGTTATGTCATGGTACCTACCCCCGGGCTATTAGCAAGAGAAAAAGCTAGACCGAATATATCGTGCGTGCGTGATGCATTGTGGGTCCTCTGTCCCCTGCCCCCAGCCCGCAGGTTAGCACAATGTCCGTGGCCGCCCCAATCAGAGGAAGTCCATACTCGGCCCCCGTAGTACACAATTGTACGGATGGAGAAAGGAGCTTATAATGTAGTGGAACAGCCTTGACATAATAGAGCACAAGTTGGACTGACCAGAGTTGCAAGTCATTTTCCCTAGCGGTCGGATTATAATGCTATTCCGAGACTGCTGACCATGCCGGGTGAGAGTCCGCACCCCCCCCCCCCTCCTGAACTGGATGGAGATGCCGTTGTGGTCGAGAGGGGCCGTGTGCTGTGCAGAGGCGCTGCCACATGGAGAGCGTCTTGTTGCTCGGAGAAGATTTGCTCAGGGTCCGAAGCGTTAATTGGTGAGGTATGATTGCTTGTGCCACCTCCCCTCCCCCTACGGCGGCCGTGTCTGGGCATTGGGGGTGGGGGAGGCATCAGGAGGTCTGGACGATGTGGCCAAGCCTGCCCCCTCCAGCAAGTCCCAAGCGTCAGAATGTGAGTTGAAGAAACGAGTGGTTCCATCCTTAATCACTTGCAGCCGGTCAGGTAACAGCAGGGAGTAACGCAGATCACGGTCACACAGCTGCCCCAAAAGAGCCCCGTCGTTTCTGCACCTGGGCTGTGTAGTCTGGGTAAAACATGACTTATGCGTTTTGGACGACAGGCCCTGGCAACTTCCTGATTTCTCTCAGTACGGTGTCTCTGTCCCTGAAGTTCAATAACCGAAATAGAAATGGTCGTGGGTTGGCACCAGGAGGGGGTCTGCGGGCTGGGATCGTATGCGCCCGTTCCACAACAAACTGGGAGGGACATGACCCTGTCGGAAGCAGGTCTCGCAACCAGTTCTCCATGTAGTCGACAGGATCCTGGCCCTCTACGCCTTCAGGAAAGCCAACCGTACATTGTTACGGTGCGAGCGACCCTCTGCATCATCCAGTTTGTCCTCTAGGGTACATACCCGATCTTGTAGGTCCTGTAGCGTGGCGGTGTGATTGCGTGACTTGGGCTGCAGGTCAGAGAGAGTAAGTTCAAAATCTCAGACTAGGTCCGCCAGCATCTGGTGATCGGCCTTCAGAAGTGTGAAATCTGAAGCTACCTTATCAATTTTAGACTCGAGGAAGGTGAGCGTCTGATCCAGTGCAGCGCCGATTACCCCCCCTACACACACACACTACACACACACACACACACACACACACACACACACACACACACACACACACACACACACACACACACACACACACACACACACACACACACACACACACACACACACACACACACACACACACACACACACACACACACACACACACACACACACACACACACACACACACACACACACACACACACACACACACACACACACACACACACACACACACACACACACACACACACACACCTTCCCCCCCCCCCCTCCTCCTCTGCTAGGACCGAATAGAGTGTGGCCGAGAGGGCAGTTTGTTGTGCTTCCGGAGAACCCTCGGTGATGGCCCCTCACCTGGATCCTGAGGCGCCACCGTCTGCGGCGCTGCAGAGCAGAGGCAGCCCATTACTAACTGCTGAGCTGTGGCCTTACAGGAGGTCCTGGAGTACAATCTTCTATCCACGCAGCAGGGGGAAAAAAGTGCCCAGTGGGGTGTTGCTAGAGGAAATGTAGAGTAGACCCTAGTCGGTGGTGCAGGAAATGTGGCTCCGCCAGTGACCCCAGGCCCCAAGGTTAGACCCCGCTGCGTTGCACCATAGGGCCACTATGGACCACAAGATGAGTGGTCAGATGATCGTAGCCTGATTATGAGATGGGGCTGGAACTGAACTGCCCTCCGATTGAGGAGGAGGCTGCCACCGCACAGTCTAGTTGAGGCGCCTAGTGACCACCAGCCCCCCACATACTGCACCGGCAAGAGAGCGCACTTATGTTAATGACAGCGTCCCTTTTAGTGTCTAGGTCCCAGTGTAATGAACAGTTGGGGGCCTAGGCCCGACTGACCTTTGTGCCCCAGCAGGATCCTATTTGAGTTGTTGGGGGGTGGCCTAGACCCAGTCCGATCTCCGGGCCACCCCAGAGGTGTTGGAGCCCCCCAGATGAGCTGACCACTAGTATGTAAGGTAGTCTCACAGCTCAACCATATTGGGCGGTGGGGAAGCAGAAAAAAAGGTGGTGCTGGTAGTGTCTCTCCCGGCCCCCCATTCCAGCCATGCGGGGTCTACAGCAACAGGAGTGTTAAGGGGATGGGGAGGCCTGGGCCCAGCTAACCCCCGGACCCTCCACCTCAGCGCCACCAACGCGCCACCTAACCGACACGATGCGGGGGCCACCTCCTGCGAGATGATGGGCTGTTGCTGACAAGGAGCGGCGGCTCCCCCATGCGCCTACACGGGGGAGGTACCGCTAGGGCTGGCAGCAGGTGGGGAGGGGCCTAGGCCCGATCAATCTCCGGGCCCCCACCCCAGAACCCCAGGCGCGCCGCCAAATAAATGCGGTGCCAGGCTCATGTCCTTCAAGACGGAGGGGCAGACGCCGCTAGTGTTGGGCCTCCCCCGGCCCCCCGACTCGCCAATACAGGGGGGTGCCGCCAGGGACCACAGCAGCTGTGCAGGAGGAGGGGGCCTAGCCTAGGTCTGAGCAGACCCCCACCCTAGCCCTGCGGGCGCCCAGCTCCAGCGATGCAGCCCAGGACTCACCCCTTCCTGTGTGGTGGTCGTCTGGGCCCAGAAGATTGGAGGGCCAGCCGCCGTGTCGACATCCTCTACTGGGTGCCCCTGCTGCAGCTCCACAGAGCGTGTCCCAAAGTCTGCCCTGGTCCTGAGAGCCGCAGACTCCTCCGAGCGGCAGAACCCCACAGGGCGCACCAAGGCCCAGGGTGCCTAGCCCGCAGGCCGCGGGCGCAGCGAGTCAGGATTCTGGCAGGGATGAGAGGCCCAGGCAGACCACGAGTCCCAGCCCACAGTAGGCTGCGCCCCCAGTCGCGACAGCTGCAGCACGGCGGGGGCTCCGAGGCTCCTATCGTCTGGAACGGTGACAGAGGAACAGAGCCCAAGAAGGTAAGCCAGGCATTGGAGACAGCAGCACACGCCAATGTTACAGGATAACCGGGGTAGGATGCGGAGTGGATTCAACATGCGTCCGCCATTTTAGGCTGCTGGCCACGCCCCAGGGACTGGGCCTTCATATGTTGAGTGGTATGATACATGCTTATGTGAGCACACCGGAGCTCAGTCATGAGGAATGCAAGACAGACTTAAAATTCACTGATTACATGAGGAGACTTGTTGGGAGAGCTGTCATGCAAAGTATATTAAGTCTTGGTTTATGTGCATTGTTGTCCTACACTGTACATTGTCAGAAAGTATCCACTGTCTCGTCCTGCTGGGCCAGCATAATAAAGTGCCTCCGCTTCGTCTTTTGGTATGTCCTTTTACATTTTGTAAATGCCCACCTCGTATATCTGACCCACTGGTATGAGACACTGATTCCTACTTGTAGCTGTTGTTGGTGATTATTTTCATCCTAATCTCAGTTTCTGCATTCTTATGTTAGTGCCCTGTTGTCTAGGTTGGCAATTCATGCCTGTTTTACAAGTATCAAAATGTAACGGAGAAGATTTTTATAATATTGCCATAAAGCACCTTTGATAAGCGGACGTTTTAGTAGAAGGAGAAAGGCATTGCTATCTCATTTTGGTGCTGCTTTCCATTTTAGGTAGGTGATTTGATACACTGCTGAAAGCCACCTGGCGACAGTGACAATCCTGCTTGTAATGGCAGGAGAGTAGTACTATCTCAAATTCTTTCCAAACATTGGTGTGTAGAGACAAGCTTCAAGAATACATTTTCTTTATTAATTTCTGTTGACGTTTACGATATTCTTGTTAGTGTGCTTCGCCTAATCTCACTGCAGGATTAATGGCTAACTCGGTCTTTCATCTTGAAAGAGGATAATGTCTAGGAGTAGTAAAATTACTACAGTGTTTTAATTTTGGCCTACGTGTGCCTTACGACCATAAGTGAGAACGTGTGTATCGTATCCGGCTGTAGATAAGATGGAACTGCACATACATTATAGATATGCAGTTGAAGGAGTTGTATTGAATTATATGTTGTGTAAACCTGTGGTGAACCTTTTCTTGATCGAATACCTCATGTTTCCTTTCTTTCAGGATGCAATGGCTTTCAACAAGTTTAATGTGTTGCACTGGCACATCGTAGACGACCAATCCTTCCCCTATCAAAGCATTACCTTTCCTGAGTTAAGTGATATGGTGAGTAAATTGAGTATTTCTAATCCCAAGGATGTGCACGTTCCATCTTTTTAAATTGTAAGGAACCTTTATGCTTCAAAAATGGATCTATTACCGATTCCAGTTTACATAAGATGCCCAGGAAAACATTGTTTTCCTTGCATTTGTTAGTAGCAAATATCCATCTTTTAAACATGTTTTCCATGCCTACCTTTCCTGGCCTGTTAAACAATACTGACATTTCTGATCATTGATCTGGTTTTGTTTCTGGACTATGCCACACAAGCGGAATGATACGTAGGAATCCATGTTCGACCCTGCAAAATTACAGCTTTATACCTTTAAGGAAAAAATAGCACTATAGAAAAAATGGCAAGCCAGTTCTTTAAACATATAGATATGTAATATTTAGGGCTCTTGTTTTCCTTTGTTTGCTTCTAAGTTTTATTTTTCTATTGATTTTTTTTTCTCTTTATTTTATTGACATGAGTGTCTGTATTCATTTAGTTGGTATAACATGTCATACTGAAATGCTGTGCACAGCTTACATGAAAGTTTTCATGAGACGTGTAGTGTGCTTAGAAATTGACATTTATGTGGGGGGGTTGGTTGGAGAGTTGCAAAAATGTGTTGTTGACACTGGGACTTGGTGTTTGAGATGATGGAGTTGAAGAAGGTGGTACACATGCATGCGGCTCCCACTTCCTTGCTTCTTTGTTTTTTTTGATCGGATTCAGCACCTTTCTCTTCCATAAGAAGTGCAGCACTTGTGCATGAGACAGCAGAGGACTACAAGCAGTATTGACATTGAAAATGCCACAACTTGACACCACCCATGTGGTTAGGGCCCAGCTGAGACTATTTGGGTACAATGGTATGATTTGTAAACTTTAGTACCATCAATTTTGGCTGGTATATTTGAAACGGTAAACCCAACACTCTGCTGCTCAGATTACAAATGGCCTGCTGTGCTACGTTGCATGGTTATCATCCGTTCTACACAACAGGATGGCACAAGCACAACAGAAGGTTTTGGTACCAGCAAAAATGGTAAACTGTGGTGTCCCCTGTAGTTAACCATGTAGTTAACCACTCTTGCCTATTCTGTTTAACATCCACATGAAACATGTATTATCTACTGGTTAGTGTGGTAAACAAATCGTGGTTCTAAAATGCTAGATTAATCTAATCCGGCTGCCCCTAAATACCAACTAGATAGCTAACATATTTAAACAGGGTAGTCTCAGTTTCATAGACTTAATGTTATGAGTGGGTCGTTTCAAAACTAGGTTCACTTCTCATGCCGCATTTTTTTTATATACTCTGCAAGAGTCGATTAAAGGCAGTGAACCTTCAGAGGAAGAGGGTGCAGTCAATGCACAGGCAGGTAACAAGCTTCACGGCCTAGATTGCTCCAACGTTTCTATGGTTGCTGTCATTTTGGAGGGGTGCGCTGCAACCAGCGATGGAGAGTGTTGGGCTGGAAGGGCAGTGGTGAAGTTTTGCTGCAGATGAAAGATGGCAAATGTGGGCTTCTTACTTGCATGCTTATTCTAGTCTGTGTATTAGAAGAGAGTTGTGGTCAAGCGTTATGAAATGCTGTTTTCATAATGGTGACCCGTCCAGAGTTTTTTGCCTGGTGTTCCATCCAAAATGAATTCAGATCTTTTCCTGTCGTGTCACTTTAGCCTCTAAATCTTATATAAAGGATGCATTAGTGAGGAAAGAGTGTGTCTCAATGCATCAATTCCCTTATTTTTCACCGTGTTCATCACCCACTTGCAAATATTTCTAGCACTGAATTTTGATCATTACAACCTGAACTCCCTTTGGATCTTTCATTGGATGTCTTTTCTTGGCTGTTTCTTCTTTCCAGATGTCGGACAGAGTTGGTTGCCTTGCTTATGTAATTCTTAATAATCATCTTTAGTTAGGATTGAGAAGATTGCTAAGGAAGTTTTTTGTCCTTGGTGGTTGTTTCCTCTTATCTGGCCTCCTCTTAGGGAAACACTTGGCACCTTTCATATGTATTCTTAGGTGCAGATGGTCTGTTGCTACTGCGAGGAGTAGCCTCTTCCATGAGCATTCAAAGAGGAAGCTTGGCAGATCTTTACTGTATCCATTCCTTGACAGTATTTGAAGCTAGGACCAATAGCTGAGTCTTGTGAGAGTTTGTAAAAGCCTTGTTTGTATGTATCAAAATATAACCATGTGAAAAGCAGCATCTAGCTTTATTTTGTGATCTGTTTTGAACAAGGCATCTTTAATATCAGCATTCAGTTTCACTTTTTATTAGCTTGCAGCCAGAACAGTGTCTTTATGTGAATAAAATAGATTTAATGTATTCTCATTTCAATCATAAATTTAAATCAAAGATTACCTGATTTAATAACACATAATGTCTTTTGTCTGACATGATAGTCACTGTTGAACCACTTGTGTCAATTTTTTACAACTGAGTTTTGTAGTACATTTGTTTGAATGCAAAAACAAAAAGTTAGTGCAAATAAGCTAGAAGCATAAAAATCCATTAATAAAGAGCTCCAGCAGTGTGTTGCTGGTATTAGAATGGTGACTGGGAGGTGGTGAAGCTGAATGACCTATTGTTGGGATATCTAGTTATCACAACAAAAATGACTGAACATGTAGGCAATGTATAAATTGGCCGTTTATGTACAATATAAGAAAAAGAGCGGAGCACTCGGATAGCAAACAGTTATAAGATAGGTTTGACCCAAATGTGTGGATTACATATATACTTCATTTAATAACATCCATACAGCCAACACGTGTTCCGTCCTAAGACTTTTTCAAGGCTGCAACAGAATGTGATGAAACAAGTCCCTGGGAAATGTACATAAGAATATCATAAAAAGTGCAAGAACCTTATAGGCCACTTACCATGTTTTTATTAGAAAAAAGTGTCCTGAATTAAAAATTCACATTTCCATGTTAATAGGAAAGAACAGTATGTCGGAGCCAAGTGTGAGCGAGATGCCCAAAATTAGGTACACCTCACAGGTAGAGAAACCTGGTGCAAATAGTCAGAAAGAATAGCCTGCTTGTCGTAATAGTATGCACCATTAATGTAAAACTGTGCACATAGACAGAAGTACAAATAAAAAAAGAGGACCTCCAAAGAAAAGACTATGGGAGAAACCTACCCTGCGTATGATGTGGTAAACAGGAAAGTATGTACAAATAACTGTTGAGACAAAAGCCAATAAGACCCTTTAGTAATATTAGCCTAATAAGATCCAAGGTATAGGTGATAGTAGTTTATACCATACCGTAATTGGACACACATGCTTTGAAAAGTATAGTCCCAAAGCATGGATTAATAGGCAAGTGTAGTATAGTAGAAGTATGCTGGGTGCAACTATGGCAACCCAGTAATCAAAGTAGCGGACCAAATGTAGGTCCTTAATCAAAATGGAGAGGTCCTATGAAAAAACAATGTAAAAAACAAAGGGAGGTAAGAAGAGTGAAAATAATCTCCAGTCTTTGACTAGTAATAAATATAAGGTGTAAAAATGACAACACTATGCTGTTGCATGCAATTCCTTAGCCCATGAAAATGGGTCTGGAAGTGTGTTCGTCACCTTCTGTAGCGAGCGAGGGCTCTGATAGGTTAACCGCTCAAAGTCAGAAGATCATAAAGAATGTAACATTTCTCAACAGTACCAGTGCATCCATGTCGTAAGTATAAGTTACATATGAGGGAAGTACAGTGCAAGAAGTCCTGTAAGACTGACCTGTTAAAAACCTGCGGGAACTCTGTCAATTCGAGCCGGAGGCGTCGGAGTTTGACTGTATATAGCGGCATACTAATGTGACCACATTAGTCATCATAGAGAGCGGACTAAAAAGAGAAATGAGGGCTCTTGGCCCACTTAAAGGGGATCCATGTTGGGAACGAACAGTTATGGTGACACTATTCGATACTTTGACATGTCTCTTAAGTCTTTACCCCCAATAACATAAATGAAGCAAAAAACAGTATGTCACCAGTGCCCAATAGACATGCGGGAGCTTAGAAATGTGCATATAAATTGACCAGATAAGGTAAAGGAAAGGGTAAAATAAGCATAGAAGGGAGAAAACAGAACCTAGTAATTGTACTATAATCTGTGACTAGATTGACCACGGACCAGGCAGAGAGGAAGAGGTTTCATCCGAGAGCTATGTTGTATTAAATGGTAAAACAGTTATACTAACGAAAATGTAGAAAATAAAATGAGATCCAAATAAATGTCAATTGCATTTAAAATGCATTAGTCCAGAAATCGATAATGTGTGGTAGAGTTAGCTTCAAACACACAACCTATAGTCTGAGTAAATATTGTAATTGCCAAAGTATCAAAGGTGTAAAAGATGAGCATCAAATTTGTCCATTACACAAAGTCAGATTGTTAAGTCAAAAAGAAATGCAGTTTTCTGTCTTGTTTCAGACCAATCTCTACAGACCTCAGTCTAGTAATCACTGTTGCTTCCCGTTGACATAATTTCAGAGTGCTGTCCTCCCCTCTAGAATGGGGTTTGATGACCTCAATGGTATGAGACCGGATTTGTCGATCATACTTGCAGTCGTGGCATAATAAGTGTTTGTGCGGAGAATATGTTGAGTCCATATTTTGAATAACTGAGGTGTTCTTGCGTCCTTTCCTTCAAAGGATGTATGGTGCTACCCACATAGTTAAGAACACATGAACAAATAAAAAGGTAAACACAATTGGTATTGCAAATAATGAAATCCTGTGTAACATATGTTTTCTTGGTGTTATACTGAAAGGATTTGACTTGTCATGGGCAAAGGGACAGACAGAGCAATGACCACATAAAACAAAATCGATGGTAAGTTAGTAAGCCATATCCTAGATTCATTCCTTGTATCATTTGGCAGAAAGCTATGGCAAACCAAATCCCTGATGGTCCTTCCCCTTTTATGTATCATCACTGGGTATTTTGGCAGAAACCGTGAGAGTGTATTATCCAATCCCAAAACATGCCAATGTTTTAGAAGTATCTTGTATACATAGTTACCAAGTCTACTATGTGGTGTTATTAAAGTGGGAAAGTTGCCCCCAAATCTGGTGGACTTGGGTCGCAGTACATCACTCCTATTAGTTTTCATGATTTTCTTTTAGGCCGATTCTGTAGTATCTTGGATAACCTCATCATTACTGCAGTTTCTTCTAAGGTGTGTAATTTCTCCCAATAGTATTGCAATATAAATAAACTGGGCAAGCTGGAAATATTGCTGACTGATCATATGGAGCAACATGTAACACATCTGAAAGAGACAATTAGTTATAGATTCCTTACCTTAGAATTACCCCCAGGCGTCAGACTGGATCCGGAGAATTTTTCGTCAGCAATACCCCTGCGCGTCGAAAGGTGGCTTCGGTCGGCTCCGCGTTCGTCGTTGGCTTCGTGGTGGCTGGGATGACGTCGCGGTAGCTACTTAGACGCCGCCCTCGCCCGCTGACGTCAGTTCTTTCTTTTTCCACGCCAGCCAGCGCAGATCCGGAGAGAGCGGTACCTCCAGTCACTGTTTGACTGACTTTTTGCCGACTTTTGTCGACATCGATTTTGAGTCCTCGACTCCTGGTGCGCGTAGGTATGCCTGGTTTCAAGGCTTGTGGCTCCTGCAGCCAACTGATGTTGGTAATGGATCCGCACCGCGTGTGCCTGTTTTGCCTGGAGCGTGACCACGACCCCAAGTCGTGCTCCGACTGCCGGACCATGAATCCGAAGTCTTTGCTGGAGCGGTCCCGAAAGCTTCTCGAGGCCCGGCAGTCGGCTCCGTGCCGTTCGAGGTCCCGGTCGCATGGGAGGTCGAGGGACCGGTCGTGGAGCCACCACCACCAGTCTTCTTCAAAGTCTTTGCACTCCTCAGGTAAGTTGAAGCACAAGAAGAAGTCGAAGAAGCACCGTCGCTCTTCGACTTTTCCCCGTCGGCCGGCCGACGCGACGAGGGATGTGGGTGGTGCCCCTCCCACGGCTCTGCGTGCGGAGCCCCATGGGTCGACTCCGAGTTTCCCTCCCTTTCCGGGACCCAGAGCGAACCCTGCCCAGCTTCGCACCTTTTACGAAGCGATGCATGCCATCTTTGGGCAGCCCGACTCCACCGGCGTGCCTTCGGGCCCCGCGGACTCGGCTGGGGGCCCTGGGCCTTCGACGCCGGCGGCTCTGGCCATGGCACCGCAGGGCCCCCTTGGATCCAGGCCTGGATCCGGATCGGCGCCGGTCGACCTGACCACACCTCCCCCGGCGCCGATTCCACCGGCACCACGTCCGCAGCCGACGCCGGTTGTGTCCCCAGCCGGCGTCCACCCCGGCCTCCACCCTGATGTAGACACGGAGCCGATCTGGCGCCGACGGGTATTTTTGTTCCCCTGTTCTACCCTGGCTCTTTGAGACCAGATTGGCAGCCAGAGGAGGGTGAGGAGGACTGGGAGGAGTCTGGAGACAATTTGACTGGCCAGCTGGGTTACGAACTGGACTGGAGAGAGGAACTGGGGGAAGCCAGTGGTCTGTATACCTCACCAGACCATGGCATGTTGTCTCCTCCTACCGTGGCAACGGAGGAGGGAGCGTCTTACGCCATGGTGTTGCGTAGGGCAGCCGAGGCTCTCAACCTCGAGCTACCTACGGTGGCAGTCAGGACTAACCTCCTGACAGAGGTTCTTCAACTGGCAGCGAGCTCTTCGGAGCCCCTGCTACAGTTTAATGAAGCCCTTACTGACATCCTTTTGGGTATCTGGTCCAGGCCCAACACAGGGGCTCCTGTGGATAGGATGATTACCCGACGCCACCGCCCGGCCCCGGGCGACCCCCAATTTCCTCTCCCAACACCCCACCCCTGAGAGCTTGGTGGTCCAAGCCTCCTCATCGAAAGGTGCATTCCCTAATGCACCACCTGATAGGGAATCCAAAAAGCTGGACCATCTTGGGAAGAAAATGTTTTCTTCCTCCTGCTTGGGACTGCGGTCGGTAAACACCGCATGTCTGTTGGGCCGTTACACCCACTCCGTGTGGGATACGGTGGCGCAAGTGCTGCCCCAGTGCCCGGAGGAGGCCCGGGCCGTACTCTCCCGGGCAGTTGCCGAAGGAAGAGACGCAGCAAAGTTTACCATTCGCTGTGGACTGGATACCGCCGACTCGCTAGGCAGGACGATTTCCACGTTAGTAGCCCTTCGACGCTACATCTGGCTGAGGTCGACTGGCTTTTCAGGGGATGTCCAATCCACTCTTATGGACATGCCCTTTGATGGCCGTCGACAAGGCGGACAACGCGCTAGAGCGCTTTAAGGACTCTCGGGCTACGGCCAAGTCCTTGGGCCTCTCCACCACCTGCCCTGCGCAGTCCGCTTTTTGCCCCTTTCGTGGCTACGGAAGGGGTGCCCCGCCACGTCCCTCCCAGAGCCACAGGCCGGCACAAGCTGTTCAGCCCCTGTGCGGCCGGGGACGTGAGAACCACCGCCGTGGTTCTGGGGGCCAGCAGGCGGCCAGTCCACCACAGCTCCCTCTGCAGCAGCCTCCAAACCCTCCTAGTCCAACCTTTCAGGGCCACCAATCGCCAGAGGGTGGCAGGATTTGCCATCACCTCCCCCACTGGTGCACCATCACGTCGGACAGGTGGGTTTTGCAGATAGTCCGAAGGGGCTACTCCCTCCCCTTCGAGACTACCCCTCCATCCATGCCACCTCTGTACCATCGCATGTCGGAGGATCATCTGGCCCTTCTCCAACAGGAAGTTTCGGCACTCTTTGCCAAGGGAGCCATCGAGCGAGTTTCTGCCCCAGAAGTAGGTCGTGGTTGCTATTCCCACTACTTTCTGGTGCCCAAGAAGGACAAAGGCCTGCGTCCTATCTTGGATTTCAGGGACGTCAACCGCTTCCTCCGGAAGGAAGTTCACAATGTTGACGCTAGCTCAGGTTCTGTCTGCCCTCGACTCTGGAGACTGGATGGTAGCGTTGGTCTTTCAGGATGCTTATTTTCACATCCCCGTCCTGCCTCCCCACCGGCGTTACCTGCAGTTCACGGTAGGCCACGAGCACTTCAGTTTACCGTGCTCCCCTTCGGCCTTACCAGCGCCCCTCTGGTGTTTACGAAAGTGATGGCGTGGTCACAGCTCATCTGCGCAGATCAGGGGTTCCAGTCTTCCCCTACCTCGACGACTGGTTGTTGAAGGCTGGCTCGCCCCAGGCTGTCGTCTCCCACCTACAGACTATGGCGGACCTCCTGCATTCGCTGGGGTTCTCTATCAACATGCCGAAGTCACACCTGACTCCCTCTCAGAAGCTTCTCTTCATCAGAGCGGTTCTGGACACGACGCAGTTTCAGGCTTTTGAACAGAGAGTCCGGGATATTCGGGCTATGATTTCGATCTTTCAGCCCTCTATCCCGGGTTTTGGTCAGGATGACCCTGAGGCTGCTGGGCCTCATGGCCGCCTGCATCCTGCTGGTAGATCATGCCAGATGGCATATGCGGGCTCTGCAGTGGGATCTGAAGTTTCAGTGGGCACAGCATCAGGGGAATCTGTCGGATTACGTCCAGATCTCGGAGGGCACTGCACGTCAATTGCAGTGGTGGTTAACGAACTGGGATTGGGTCAACGGCAGATCCCTCTCCCTTCCCCAACCGGAGTTCACAGTGGTGACAGATGCATCACTGCTGGGATGGGGTGGCCACATGGGAGAGGCGAAGATCAGAGGCCTCTGGTCTCCGGCGGAGTCCGGGCTCCACATCAACCTTCTGGAGCTTCGGGCGATCCGTCTTGCACTAAAAGCATTCCTTCCCTCTGTCCGGGGAAGAGTAGAGCAGGTGTTCACGGGCAACACCACCACCATGTGGTACTGCAACAAACAGGGCGGGGTGGGGTCATGGACCCTATGTCAAGAGGATCTCCGTCTCTGGACATGGCTGGAACATCCGGGCATATCCCTGGTGGTTCAACACCTGGCAGGTTCCCTGAACGGCAGGGCGGACGAACTCGGCCGCAGGTGCATGATGGATCACGAATAGCGTCTTCACTCGGAGGTGGCGCAAGGTCTCTTTCAGCAGTGGGGAGAGCCCTGGTTAGATCTATTCGCCACCAAAGAGAACGCGCAATGTCAGCAGTTCTGCGCGTTGGCATTTCCAAGGCGGCACTCGCTAGGCGACGCTTTTCGTCGCGAGCAGAGTTGCCGTCTTCTATATGCCTTTCCGCCTATACCACTTCTGCCCAGAGTGCTGAAGAAGATCAAGCGTGACCGGGCCCAAGTCATCCTTGTGGCTCCGGATTGGGCGTGAAGAGTCTGGTATCCCGAGCTGTTACACATGGCCATCGATCCTCCGATCCGACTTCCTCTTCAGGAGGATCTTCTGTCGCAGCAGCAGGGACGGTCCTCCACCTGAGCCTGTCCAGCCTCCACCTCCTTGCGTGGAGATTGAGCGTCGACAGTTGACAGCCTTTGACCTTCCTCCCGAAGTCTGTGATGTTAGCTTGGCGGCCAAGCGGCCCTCCACTAAGACTGTATACGACTGCAGATGGAACACATTTTTGGCATGGTGCACAGCTAAGGCTGTGGATCCCCTTTCTGCCCCTCTTTCTGAGGTTCTCTTGTTTCTCCTTTCTTTGGCCCAGCAGAGCTCTGCTTTGGGCACTCTTAAGGGCTATCTCTCAGCCATTTTAGCCTTTCTTAGGCTTCCTGATCAGCCTTCTCTTTTCAAGTCCCCTGTTGTAAATCGTTTCTTTAAGGGCATTACTCTTCTTTTTCCTCCTGTTCCCTTCGTAATGCCTCGGTGGGACTTGAACTTGGTTCTTACGTATCTTATGTGCGCTCCCTTTGAGCCGCTACATAACTGTCCTCTCAGGCTTCTGACTTTAAAAACTGCCTTTCTGGTGGCCATCACCTCTGCGCGCAGGGTGAGTGAGCTCCAAGCTCTTTCTTCCAAGCCTCCTTTTCTGGCTGTTCATCCGGACAAGGTCATCCTCAGAACTAGACCTTCCTTTCTTCCCAAGGTTGTTACTACTTTCTACATTGGTCAAACCATCACTTTGCCCACCTTCTTTCTGCCTCCGCATCCTTCTAAGGAGCAAGAGAGGCTCCACCGTCTTGATCCAAAACGTGCGCTTGCCTTTTATTTGGATCGCTCCAAACAATTCCGGGTGGATGACCAGCTCTTTGTTGGCTACGTGGGCGCCAAGAAAGGTCGGGGCGTGCACAAACGGACCATCTCCAGGTGGGTCGTTTTGTGCATCAAAGCTTGCTATCTATCCCCGACACCGCCGCCCGCAACCTCAGACAGTGGATCGACGACTGCGCCAACACCCTCGCCCCGCTCAAGAATCCGCCCAACAGCCACACCAGCAAGAAAGCCACCTGGTTCACCGAAGACCTCCAGGCCTCCAAACGAACATGCCGAAAACTGGAGAAGATCTGGCTCCACGAACGGACAGCGGACAGCTACGCCGCCCACAAGAGCGCCACCCGCAAACACCATCACCTCATCATGTCCGCCAAAAGGGCCTCACTCAAAGACCGCCTAGACAACAACGCACACCACCGCAAAGAGCTCTTCAACATCGTGAAGGAACTCTCCAACCCCAGCTCCAACGACATCCAGCCGTCGCAAGACCTGTGCGACTCACTGGCCACCTCCTTCCACCGCAAAATCGCCGACATCCACGACAGCTTCAACACCACGACCGCCCCGGCAACCACCGAGACCACTGCCCCCACAACCACCAACCGCCTACTCTCCTGGACCAACATCAACGACGAGGACACCAGCGAGATCATGAACACCATCCACTCCGGTTCACCGCTAGACCCGTGCCCTCACCACATCTTCAACAAAGCCAGTACAGCCATCGCGCCCCATCTCCGGAAAATAATCAACATCTCCTTCGAGACAGCAACCTTCCCGGAAAGCTGGAAGCACGTCGAGATCACCGCCTTACTCAGAAACCCAAGGCAGACCCCAAGGACCTCAAGAACTTCCGACCCATCTCTCTGCTCCCGTTCCCCGCGAAGGTCACCGAGAAAATCGTCAACAAACAACTGACCCGCTACCTCGAGGAGAACAACATCCTGGACCCTTCCCAGTCCGGCTTCCGCAGCAACCACAGCACCGAAACCGCCCTCATCGCCGCCACCGATGACATCAGGACCCTGCTAGACAACGGAGAAACAGCAGCCCTCATCCTCCTGGACCTATCAGCCGCCTTCGACACGGTCTGCCACCACACACTACGAACACGCCTTCACGATGCCGGGATCCAAGAGAAGGCCCTGGACAGGACCACATCCTTCCTTTCCGGCAGAACACAAAGCGTCCGCCTCGCCCCTTCCGATCCAAGGCCACCAAGATCATCTGCGGCGTACCCCAAGGCTCCTCCCTCAGCCCAACGCTGTTCAACATCTACATGGCACCCCTCGCCCACGTCGCCCAACAGCACAACCTCAACATCATCTCCTACGCCGACGACACCCAGCTGATCCTCTCCCTCACCAAAGACCCTCACACCGCCAAAGCCCACCTCCACGAAGGAATGAAGGCCGTCGCCGAATGGATGAGGACCAGCCGCCTGAAGCTGAACTCGGACAAGACGGAGGTCCTCATCCTTGGTTCCAACCCTTCAGCCTGGGACGACTCCTGGTGGCCAACATCACTGGGAACAGCCCCGCCACCCACCGACCACGTACGCAACCTAGGGGTCATCCTCGACCCCACCCTCTCCATGACTAAGCAGGTCAACGCCGTTTCCTCATCCTGCTTCAACATCCTCCGAATGCTCCGCAGGATCTTCAAGTGGATCCCCACCGAAACAAGAAAAACAGTCACCCAGGCCCTCGTCACCAGCAGGCTGGACTACGGAAACGCCCTCTACGCAGGAACGACGGCTAAGCTCCTGAGACGGCTGCAACGCATCCAGAACGCCTCTGCACGTCTTATCCTCGACATCCCCCGACGCAGCCACATCACACCCCACCTGAGAGACCTGCACTGGCTCCCTGTCAACAAGAGGATAACCTTCAAGCTCCTCACCCACGCACACAAAGCACTCCACAACTCCGGACCAGCCTACCTCAACAGACGACTCCGCTTCTACACCCCCACCCGCCAGCTCCGCTCGACCAGCCTCGCCCTCGCCACAGTCCCCCGCATCCGGAAAACGACCGCCGGTGGCAGATCCTTCTCCCACCTCGCCGCCAAGACCTGGAACACCCTCCCCACCAACCTCCGACAGACCCAAGACCTACTGGCCTTCAGAAGACTCCTCAAGACCTGGCTCTTCGATCAGTAGCAGCACCACCCCCCTCTTCCCCCAGCGCCTTGAGACCCTTGCGGGTATGTAGTGCGCTTTATAAGTGACATGATTGATTGATTGATTGATTGATTCTTTGGCAAAGAAGGAGCCCCCAGTGGGACTGCGCACCCATTCCACCAGGGCGACGGCAGCTACCACTGCTTTGGGACGGGGAGTCCCCCTTAATGACATCGGTCAGGCAGCTACGTGGGCATCTCTGCACACGTTCACAAAACACTACTGCCTGGACAGCCAAGTCCGGAGAGACGGCTTCTTTGGCCGTTCTGTTCTCCAGGACTTTCTGGTGTGAACTTGGTTCGCAGACCCACCTCCGGGGTTGGTATTGCTGGGGTATCTATTCTAAGGTAAGGAATCTATAACTAATTGTCTCTTTCAGATGAACAAGTTACTTACCTTCGGTAATGATTAGGCTTTCCTGTTTTCAGTTTCTATTTTGGGTAAATTCTGGTGGGGTTTTTTCAGTGTTTTCAAGTGATTTCAATATCTTAAAAAAACAGTGGTTATCAGTGATTACACATTTTCGCGCCATTAAAAACAACAGAAAGTGTTTTTCCAGTGTTTATGGAACGTTTTGCTTTTATTATTGCTTGCTTTTTACACTGATAATGCATGGTATATAGACAGTGTACGTACAGTGTATATAAGGTCCAAATACATTTTTGCAAATCAAACTTATTGTAGTACACCATACAATACTTCTTCAGTGAGTCTTTGGTCGTGTGCGCTCGCTTTTTCCTTCCCATGTAAAAAAAATTCTGTGAAAAGGCCCTCTAAACATTGGCACTTGAGACGGGCAATGCCAAAACAGCCAGTACACAATATGCTAACTCTGGCCACTGACATAGCTTTCCGTGCCTATACTGGTGCACTTGAAGATTGCAATTGTCTGGGCAGGTTCTGCAACATTTGCGTTGAACTGGGTGCTTATGCCCTCTGAGTTATTGAAACGGTCAAAAATGAAACAGCACTTTTGAAACTACGGAGACAATTCCCCTTTATGGAAGGGATCTAGAACTTGTACAGTGTACCACGGTGAGATTTCATTGACTTCAAATGCCATGGTTGGTGAAGGGACATTTCTATGCATCATTGCAAGCCGTTTCTCATACATTGTAAAATAAAAGTTCCTGAATTGCTCTTCAACATTGCTTTGTTTACCAAGTGGCAAGCACTCTAACATGGAACATGTTGCAGTGCCAAAGTCACTAAAGGTGTCGCCCAGCCTCCTCTCAAAAAGATGTTTCACATCTACACCAATTATGCTGAACACTTGGCTGACAAGGGTGTTTTCAGACTCTAATTTTTTTTTATTATGTCCACTACAGCAGTTATGTTTTCCTGTAAAAAATCTAAGAATTCAGTAGAGTGTACTTTTTTTCAAATCACTATCAATTTGCGACCAAAGATCCTCACATTTCTTGCCTTTGGCATCATCACTCAGCAAAAATTTTGTAAATGGTTGCCACATGGGTAATATAGCATGCACAGCCCCTTGGACTGAGAACCATCAGCTAAGTGACAGTTCGGATGACTCTTTCTTTGATGCCACACAAAGCACAAAATGAGAAATATTTGCGTTTTAGTTCCCGCGCATAACAAAACAGTGCACCAGAATGGAGTAAAAAGTCAATAGCATTCTTCATAAACTCTGAAGATTGTAAAGATTCTTTCAGCATACCATCTAGCAAGTGGCAAGGATCTCTTACAGGGAAGCACTTCAGCTCAGGTATCGATTTTGACAGGTCATCACACAACTTTTTCATATATGTAGCTGAATCATTGCAAATACAAACAATATCACTCCAATCTTAGTTGAACTTAGAAAGAACCTTTTTGCAGCAGCATTCCAAGTGACAGTGTTCCATCCTGTCATGTTTTCACCTCTATCCCAGATGCTTTGTGATAGCACTCTTTTCACATATACTTGTCACTATACCTTGCATTGAATGTTTAAAGCCTGAGGTGTTGGCAATTCCCCTACTATCAAAACTGACTCACTAGAAACTGGGCGCTGATGTATCAAGGGTTTTTACCCATTCTCTGTGGGTAAATGTGATGGCACATATTGGTAAAGATTCTAATAAAACCAGCCATTTTACCTATCAGTGAAAGAATCAAACGCAGCCAAAATATCAAATCTGATTTTGATATTTCCTGGTTCTCTACAGTTTATAAAATAATTAAACGACCTAAAACATGCTTCTAAACCCTGTATCTTTAGACCAAAGACCACAAAACTGCAAAAAGCAAAAGGAAGACAAATCAATATTTTAGTGACATCCCTCAACAACAAAACTCAAGCAGAATAATGTTAGCCAGTCTTTCTTGCTGCCAGGTAGAAAAAAAATGACTTTTTCACTCTCCTTTTCCTTTTTTTGAATGGCATTTAATTTGTGGTTATGCAGGTGTTTTTTCAGTGTTTATATGTTTACACTAGTGAGGGCTATTTCCCTTTCGGTGGGGTTTTAACAGTTATTATAGGTTTAAACCTAAAACCGGACAGCCTAGTAATGATATATCTGTAAGAGACATAGATTAGTTATAGATTCCTTACTGCCCCACCCATCCTCCCCGTTCTGTGAACTGACTTCTAGGGTCAGGGAATCCCTTTCAGGGCCCTAGTTTTGTGCACCAGTGGTCAGTGTCTTGCTTGGCTCTGCGCTTCTGGCGTGGAATGTAGTGTAAAAGAACTGACGTCAGTGCGCGAGGGCGGCGTCTAAGTAGCTGCCGCGACGTCATCCCGGCGACCACAACGACTAACGCAGAGCCAACCGACGCCACCTTTCGACGCACAGGGGTACTGCTGAAGAAAAATTCTCCAGATCCAGTCTGACGCCTGGGGGTAATTCTAAGGTAAGGAGTCTATAACTAATCTATGTCTCTTACAGATATATCGTTACCGAAGGTAAGTAACTTGTTCTTTAGTAGTAATAAGAAATAAAACAAATAGTTTTGTGGATTATACTTTGCAAGTGATGCTGAAGTGAATCTACATAAATTAAGGATCCCAATCAACATATATGCTATAAAGAAATGAAAATAAGTGAATATCTTTAAAACTTAAATAGGTCTTTTAGCTAAGAACATGCCATTGATGACAAAGCCTCTTAGGATTGCCTCAGTAAAATAGAGTTGCTTCACTTGTTCCAGAGCCATGCAACTATTGAAAGTCCTACATTATTCTTGAATTTTTAGGTGCCATGTCCTTCCCAAGTAATACAGCACCAATTTGAGAATTGGCTATGCAAGGCCATTTTATAAAACCTTTGAAAATAATTGGTCCTAGCGCTAGCAACAATATAGATCCTTTAATGCAATTTATGGTTTAATGCAATATTACCTGATTCCTGCCCCCCCCTCATCTCTGCTCTCCCTCCCCAAAGGCTGTACACTGGCCTTCTCAAGCTGAGACGCCAAAGTGTGCCATAAAACCAGACTGAAATTTGGTACCTATACTACTTCAGTCCTACCAACCCAGATCAGAGAAGATTCATACAAAATGGAGAAAACTGTGTTAGTGATAGTTATCTATTTAGTTGCTATTGGCTTGATAGAAATATATTAGATATTGAAAAAGCGTTTGATTGCATCATTTGAGTATAGAAAATCGTATTTAACAACTTTGTATTTGGACCACATTCTAGTGTCTGCTGGCTGTTGTGATCTCCTGGAGGGCCCATTTTATTCTGGAAGCAATCTCCTCTGCTGGCAGCAACCAGAACCTGCCATAATGTGTTAATGAACAGATAGTCCGAAGCTTTGCCCTCAGCAACAGATTTTTGTAGTTTATTTTTTTGGGCTACTGCAATAAAATGGAAAATTCAAATACTTGGATAATGGTGGTACTGGCCAGAGGTGAAGCAGTGACCATGGGAGCCAAAGGAGTACAGAAGGGATATGACACAGGAAGGTGCAGTGCAAGACGTGTGCCAAGCTCTGGGAATCATGCAAATGTGTATGGGTACATAATGAACTGGCACACCATATGATCATTTAACCAGACTGCACATTTCGGACTTTGTGACCCTTAGGGGCAAGGAAGCAGCAGCAAGGCTAGAATACAGTTGTGGTTAAGAGTTAAGCTGTACATTGGAGAGCCAAAGGGTTCCAAGGCATATGTCCCTTGCTCACTTTGCCACTGGATTCAAGCTAGCCTGGCTGATGAGGGCTGTTAGCCCGAAACTGGCCCCAGGATGCTTGTTTCCGGTCCAGGGAAGACATGGCTTGGCAGTTCGGTCTGGACTGTTCCCATGAGGCACAGGGTCAAGACTGATTTGCATATAGCTATGTCTGAACTGGGGTGGCAAAGTGAGCTAAAGAATTATGATTGATTCAACCCAGATCTGTGACTGGGGGTGAGTGTTTGAAAGGTTTCAGCACTCCGTCCATCATCTCCTTTGCTATATGCCCCTCTCAAGCCATGGTAATCCACTACTCTTGACCATTAAAATATTGCAGCACACTCTGTAGTTGCTTCCTTAGATTGCACATGTTGTACACCCCCAACCCTTCCGGATCCTGTACCTCTCCCAGAGAAAATGCCTTCACCTGAAATGTGCATGGCAGGATGTAGGTTCGAGCCCTTTGAAGACTTGCCACATGACCTTCATCCCTAAACCTTAAGCCATAACCCTTATACAGGGAGTCAGTTCAATTTATCTGAAATTCCATCTTGTAAACAGTTAGTGTTCCATGAACCAGATGGTTACAATCGGTGGGAGCCCCTGTGCTTCCTAAAAGGAAGCTCATGGCAGCGCAATAGAGGAAGCTGGGTGCAAAAAGTCCGAGGTATGCAGTGCTACTAGTTTGGCAAAAAGATTGGAAGAGGTGGAGAAAGACGATTAGAGTGCACTTTGATTGGAGCCTCTGGTATTTTGCATCCATCCGCAGAGGCTCCATGACTTACATTGCAAAATTATCTTTTGGCTTTGATAATAGAGGGAGATAATCATAAGTTAAAGCCTATGAGCCCTTGATCCAGAATTTCAAGGTTAACCTTTAATTCTTTACTGTCTTTTACAGAAGTAAACCCTGTTTTAGAAAATATGCCCACTTTGTTGAATCTTTAATGGCATTTTGATGTATTGAACAAAGTGTCAATAAAGTCATTACAAAAGGTATTGAAACCATTTTCTTCAGGAGACAATAGAAACTACACCAGTTGGAACAGGATAAATGTTTGGTAACTTCTGTACATTTTAAGTCACATGTCACTGGGTGTGCATTACAGAACAGTATTAGTTTGTACCAGTTCAAGACCATCAAAAGGCAAAATAAGCTATATGCATAAACAGTAATCCCAGCAGGCAAGGTAGTATGAAGCGAAATATAGATTTGTGGTATGGCAAGTTATAGGTCTTTGTGGTCCAGTGATCTCAGAGTCATTCATCTAAAACGTGGCTTGCTGAGTGTGACAGAGGTTGAATTTCAGAAACCTAAGCGCTTCTGTTGCATAGTTGTGGTGCTCTCCGGTGATCGTTTAAACTTATATCGCAAATATCTTGCAAACACAGGAGCTAGCTATGTCCAGAGACCATCAGTGGTGCTCCAGATGTTTATGGTGGGCTTGTATCATCTCTGGGTTCCTCCTTCACATTGAGAAGTATTTCATCAATATCGTTGGATAACAGTTGCTTTCTCTGACCTCTAGCGTCCTCTCGAGGCCTCTGCTTCAACCCACCATGAAAGGCAACAAGCAGTAAACGTGAGGGGTGCCTTAGCTTTCCATTTCATTGTTCTCTCCCTCCTGACCAGCGTTTTTGTTCCTGTCTGCTGAATACTTCGAACAGCTGATTCCTCGCCTTATAATATCCCTAAGGGGCCAGACTTAATCCAGAGATTTTTCATAGCATTGTTCCCATGCGCCGTTGTATGATGTCATGCGCCTCCTTATTGGCTCCACACTTTCCCGCAAGTAGCAGGGCAAAGCTGTACAGAACAGCATTCGTGCCGACTTTTCCACAGTGTGCTAGAGAACGATTTGCCCCTCCCCGAAAACAACCGGATTCAAGCTGAGTCGCAGCTGCAGGAGGCATATGGCAGTCATGGCTATGCATGAGGTTTTCCTTGGATTACTGGGCTGAGGACACAACTCTAAAGTCATGTGACAAGTGCACCCTAGCCAGACCAGGAGGCAAAGGTGTATATAGTCGAACACAAGTTGTCATTGCCTTCATGCACATCCTCCTCCCGCTCCAAGTCATGATCCTGACCTCGGTCCTTGTCCTGGGGCGATTCCAGCGACCACTCCACTTCTCACTCAATGTTCTCCGGGATGTCTACGTCCATGCCCAAACACCAGCATAAAAATGTAAAGCGGTATTAGTCCCCCATCCCACCACTCTGGCTCCAAAGAAAAGGCACAAAGGTGTTGAGACATCCATCGCACTCCTATGGTCACCGACCATGGAGTCGGTCCCTCAGTTGATCCTAGAGTTTCCAGGCATTTGTTAACTTCGCAGGAGATCAGGGTGTTCAAAGACGCCATGCTGCAAAATTTCAGTGCGCTTCTGGCTCCCTCTGAAGAGCCTATGGGCCCCATAGAACCGCAGGAACCTCCGTTCAGGTTGCCTACCTGGTGCCGTCTGTCCTCTTGGGACCGGTTACCTGGCCTGTACCGACTTCGGTATAGTGTTCTTCTCTGACCTTGCGATCCACGTCGCTTCCCGCCATCCTGAAGGCACCAGAGGAAGATCCAAGTATGACGCCCATGTTGGATCCAGAACCAGCGTGAGCTCGACCTGTCCCGCTACAAGATTACAACGGCACAACTTGGTATACACCTAGTCCTGTGCCACTACCACATCATAGCAGGTATAAACAGCAGAGATCATTATATTTTTATCGCCAACTATGATCCTGTGCCAGAGCTTGCTTCCCCTACACTGATGCCTAATGCTTTGATTTACAAAATTCCAGTTGCCTTAATACCGCCCCTGAGACAGACCTTGACTCACAACATGGGCCACCAATGGGAGAAAGTGCATTATTTGCTGTGGAGGTTTGGAGAGCAAAACAAATAGTTTGATAAATTCTAAAGCCTGTGACAGCAACATCGGAGTCCTTACTTCCATTTAATGATTCCTGTTAGGAATTAGGAACCTGGCTGACTGGAGTATAAGCCCTGGTCAGACAGTAGCCACCATCCTAGTCTGGGTAAGGCACAAGCACACCCTAAATTAACCTGTGCTCTCCCTCTGGTACCTTGGCACAGAGTAGTCAGACTTAACTTTAGAGGCAATGTGTAAAGTATATGTGCAACTCTTCAGACAGTGAAAACCCCATACAAAAACATTCCACACCAGGTTACACAAATAGAGCTTTATTTCATAAATAAAACAAGACCAAAATGACAAAAATCCAATAAGTAGAACTGGAGTTATGATTTTTTAAAGCATAAACGGTAAAATAGTGCTGGACTGTTCCCATTGGGCGCAGGGTCAACACTGATTTGCATATGGCTGGGTCCAAACTGGAATGGCATGGTGAGCAAAATGACGATGGATTTAGGCCCAGATCTCTGTACTGGGGTGAATGTACGACATTGTTCTGCATTCTGTCCATCAATTGTTGTTTTTGCATTTGTCACCCCGAGTGGGACGGGTATGCCCAGACGTGGTTCCCGTGCTCTCCTTGCCACTGGAGTCAAGCTATCCTGGCTGATGAGGGCTGAAAGCCCGAAACCGGTCCTAGGATTCTTGTTTCCAGTCCAGGGAGGACCTGGCCTGGCAGTTCGGGCTGGACTGCATAAAGCGCCAGCCAGAAATATCTGGTTGCGCCGTATCAGATCAAATCCAAAAGTTCAGGCCGGCTGGGATGGAACGTGGGTCGGGTACAGTCTCAGATTAGTCCCGCTGAAGTTTTACCTTCTCAAGTTTTGTGCCAATAGTCCCATTCGTGGGGTAGACGTTTGCCAGAAGCAAAGAGTGTCACTGGCAATGGTCGGCAAAGCACAAAGAGCAGGCCAGGCATCGTGGACTGATGGGCTGGGGCCTTGTGGTGACGATCCACGACGGTGGATCGATGCATGCTGTGTGAAGAGACGAACTTGCGGTGGCTCGTGCTGATTCTCTGTGTGAGCCGTGTGGTTCCTGAGCAAAGGGGCCATTCCTGTTTGTGAAGAGCCCAAAAGCTTGACTTTAAGAGCTCGAGTACAACACCAACGGCCCAGGGACCTGAGAGGTGGCTCTTGGGGGGGGGACATGTTGAAGACTGGCCCAGTAGCTGTTGGGAGCCTGTTATGACCCTGAGGCTCAGATCAGGAGGCCAGCAGATTAGCCCTTTGAGTCCCTCTGTGATCTTGGATTCAAAATGGGATCCAGGTCCAGTTCTTCCTTTCCAAGCAAGAGGGCAGCAGTCATCACGGCAAGGTAGCAGCTCCTTCAGAGTTTCAGCCCAGCAGAATGGCAGTCCTTTCAGCAGCACAGCAGTCCTTCTTCCTGTCATAGTTTCCATAGATCCAGAGCCGTTCTCAAGTGGTGGTGTCAGAAGTCTAGTACTTCTACCCAGTTGTGCCTTTGAAGCGGGGGAGACGTCAAAGACATGCCTTTGAAGTGCATAGATGTCCCCCCTTCCTGCCCTGGCTCCAGGCTCACTATAGGGGGGGTATGCATCTCTTTATGTAGGGACAGGTCACCGCCTATTCAGGTGTGAGGCTGGGTCCAGCTCCTCCCTCCCATCTTGCCAGGATGGCCCATCAAGTCACACCTAAGCTCCCATTGTGTATGGCTGTCTACGGGGAAATACACAATGCCCAAAAGTTGCCCACCCTAGATGTGATCAGAGGCAGGCAGCAGGCACCAAATGGCTAAAGTAAGAAAATGCCAACTTTCTAAAAGTAGAAATAACATTAATGAGGATGCACTCCTTCCCTTATTCCTTGACTAAATGCTGAAAACTTCATATGTGAAATGCGTGCGATCAGTGTCTGTGATACGCCCCCAGTCACAGCTGATACTAAAGTAGACAAAAAGGCACTTTCTTCATGCACCAAACTGTCGCACTGCGATATGGGATATAATCGCAGTGCGACAGTTTGGTGCATGAAGAAAGTGCCTTTTTGTCAACTTTCTAAAAGTGGCATTTTCAGAATTGTAATTTAAAATCCGACTTCACCCTAAGTTAGGATTTTAAATTAGGATTCCAGAGACACCAGACTTGGAGCTCTTATCTCTTCCCACTTGGAAATTACACATATAAAATGTAATAAGGTAATCCCAATGTTGTCCTATAGGAAAGATGGACCTTGCAGTAGTGAAAAATGGTTTGGTGAGTTTTTCACTACCAGGTCATGTAAAACTTAAAACTACATGTCCTGACTTTTAAATACATCGCACCCTGCCCGCTGGGTTGTCCAGATACTACCTTAGGGTTGACTTGTATGTATAACAAGCATTGGCATAGCCAATAGGTCTCGCTTTTGGGACCTTATAAGTACTTAGTTATGCAGCACAATATCCTTGGTGCAACATCAACTGTTGCATGGCTAAACACTTATATAAAGTCCCAAAAGCGAGACCTATTGGCTATGCCAATGCTTGTTTCCTTTGCTATTATGAAATGGGTGTTTTGCTTTGTGTTTTCTGCATGGTGGGCACACTGTAAAAATAAATGTTACCTTATACTGGCCCGAGTGCTACCCCTTCTGTTTGTGAAGGAAGTCTGCTTGGAAATAAAGAGTCAGACAAACAGACAGACAGACACACACACACATCTAAATGTATCTCTCGAAAAATGCATTCTGACATGGCTAGTCATGTTTACACTTCGTGAGCTATTGTTTTTGATGTGTATGGGTGCATGTATTTTGCAAGCATCAATACTATATTTTACAATGTAAATTTAAAAAAAAATTATTAATAGGCTACCAACGTGTTCTATTTTCTGTGTGATCTGTCTGGTTTACTGAAATATTCTCGCCCGAACGATATCATGATGACTGTGTCTGCGGACAATGCATGGGAAGCGAAAGGTATCCAAAATATCGCGTTATTTGTGAGATTTTGCGTGGGAAATGAAATGAAAGCTATTTAGATGTACAAGGCACAAAACGAGCAATGCGTGGAGGGTAAAGCATGCAGAGCAGGGTTTTATTTCGGGTGCCTGGTAATTATATTTTACACAGGAGTGATGGCACATAAATTGTATATATTACGAAAAGACACGCATGCACACAGCGACGCTGGTTATTGCATGGGGTTGAAGGAGGAGGGATACTATGTATGGAACATACAGTCACCGACCTCGACGCCCCCCGCAACCCACGTAGATGATGATATACCACAAGTTGCCAATGAATCCTGTGGCTGTTGGTCAATATACAGAGACTGGTTTCAAAAGAGATTTCTCGTACATGTCAATCAAGGGAATGTGTGGAATAGACACACACTACCAGGTGTGTTTAAAAGACACATTAAATTGGAATTTACAGATATATGAGATTTTATCACCACAGGGCGCTGGCAAAACAAATTAAAGACCACATGCTACCGAGATTTACATTCGGGTATAAGCGAGGCATGTATTTCTGAACAATGAACAGTGCGTTTTTATTTTAAAGTAAACAAGAATTCTACATGATGAACCCTGCGCTGATCATTTAAAAGTTTGTGCTGCTACAGCGTTTGAAAAGATTTTCACCAAATTTGGTATGAATGTATCACTTCACTGAATAGTTCGTTATTTTTGTTTGTAGTAAATCTGCTCAATAGTTTTCGTGAAATTCGTAGAAAAAAGATGTCACACAGCCCTCAATGGGTTCGTTAAAGTTCATGAACTGTGGCCTGTGAAAGGAACATTTAAATTAAAAATCAATCTGACAGGCTAAGAAGCTGTTTTTTCCACTAGGCAGTTCACTGTTAGCAAAACACAGAAATCGGTATGTGAGCAGCTAAAATCTGATTGGCTAAAAAAATGGAAAGGATTTTCTCTGGCAACCATTACATGATGCAGTGGTGAGTTATGATGACCCAAGGCTAATAGAAACAAGCATTGGCCGCGCGGACGTGAAAGTGAAAGTAATCGCGAGCGTCCAGATGGCGAGGGAAGCCATATGGCGCCTGATCGCGCGTGCACGCTCGCGTGAACGCAAGCTGGTCGCCAGCAAACTGCTGTTTGCACTTCCAAAACCTGCTTACTAACACTCTCGCCAGAGCAGCGCATGCGCTGGCTCAGGCGAGACCTAAAAAGGAAAGGTTGGGGCCTGGCAAAAGGTTTATTTTGCCATGTCGACATGGCAGTCTAAACTGCACACACAGGCTTTGCAGTGGCAGGCTGAGACATGATTAAAGGGCTACTTAAGTGGGTGGCACAATCAGTACTGCAGGCCCACTAGTAGCATTAATTTACAGGCCCTGGGTACAGGTGCTACCACTTTACTAGGGACTTATAAGTACATTAAATTTGTTAGTTGGGGATGAACCAATGTTAACATGTTCAGGTGAGAAAGCACAAGCACTTTAGCACTGCTTAGAAGTGGTAAAGTGCACAGAGTCCTAGTATCAGAAAACACAAGGTCAGAAAAGTGGAGGAGGCAGGCAAAATGTTGAGGGGAAGACTGCCCTATGGCGGTCGGGTCTAACAATGCCCTTGCAGATACCTTGATGGTTACTTGGTTAAAAACCATGTTCTTGGCTGCTTGTCAGTTGTGAGGTAGCTTGGTGTCCTAGTAAGGAGCCTGGTGATCTGGACTAACTCATGAAGAACCCTACTCCAGAGTATTATTGTACAGGCCTCAACCAGTAAGATAAACCCTAACTTGTTTGCGAGCAGGCCTCCGGATAGAGAATCCAAAAGGATTGATGCATTTGGTAAACACGTTTTCCTCTGCTAGCTTGGTATTGTGATCTGTAAATGTGGTCTTCCTATTGGCCTGCTACACAGATGCACCTTGGGACATGGCCAGTGAGATCTTGCCGGCAGTCTTGCAGTACCTTCGGGTATCTTTGACTCAGACAATGCATGATAGACCAGACAAGTATGTTAATTGAGCCGCTTCGTATACCTTGCAATGCACAGGGAGGGTGGTCCGTACCACCGTTGTCTTCCACAGATGTACCTGGATGAGGTCTACTGGTTTCTCTAGTGATGTTAAGGCTTCACTAATAAATGTGCCCCTTGATGGTTCTTGCCTCTTTGGAGAGAAGGCAGACTCCACTTTGGAATGCTTCAAAGACAGTAGAGCTACAGTGCGTTCCTTGGGGCTGTTGGCACCTTCCAAACATTTTCCACATCACTTCAGAAAATGTAGAGGCTACTCCCAGGGAATGGCATATAGGCATATTCAACCTTCCCAGCCAGCCACAAAACGCGAGTCATTTTGGGGCTGCGAATGCAGAACTAGATGCATCATGCAGGTTAGCATAGGCTTCAGTCCTCTAACTTTGCTTCCCCCTCCTCCTCAGCCAAATTACCTCTTTACTTTTGCTTTAGTGGCACATGTCTGCCCTTTAGAAGCCAGGATCTAGCATTTCCTCCCAGGATAGTATTCCATTATGTCCAACAGATGGGTCCTGCAAATTGTTTAAAAAGGCTGTCCCCTACCTTGTCTTGCCAGCTGAAGGAGGTCCACCTGTTACTCTCCAAAGGTGCTATAAAGATGGTACCCACTCTGAGAAGGGCAAGGGTTGTAATTGCAATTTTCTTTCTCGTCCCAAACAACGTAGTTCTCAGATCTGTCCTGAACCTCCAACCACCGAACATCTTCCTGCAGAAGGACAAATTCAAAATGCTCACATTGGCCCAGATCCTATCTGCTCTGTACTCGCGTGATTGGATGGTATTTTCTGAGGTGCAGCACATGTATTTTCGTATAACTGTCCTCTAGTTCCACAGGTGTTCCGTGTGGTTCAAGGTGCACCAAAGGCATTTTCAGGTTGCCGTGATCCCCTTCTGCCTCTCTAGAGCCCTTCAAGTGTTAGTGACAGCAGTGGTTGCTATCCATCTTCGGAAGTCTAGAGTTCCTGTACCTTTATTGGTGGCTGTTGAAGGCGAGCTTACCAACATCAGTTGTGGTCCACCTCCAGATGACCGAGGAACTTTTGACATAATTTGGTTTCACTTTAAACAAGCAGAAGTACCATGATTCCTTTGCGGAGGCAGCCATTGATTGAGGTGATGCTGGACACAATGAGTCAAGGACTTTTGGACAATGATGCCAACGTTTCAGGCTCAATCGTGTATCACAGTTGGGGGGACTCTGACTTTTCTTGGCCTCTTAGCCTCATGTATTCTTTGTCGACGATGCCAGGTAGCACATACGAGACCCGCAGTGGCACTTGAAATCCCAATGTGCCCAGAATCCAGGCCACCTTTCATACACCATCCAGGTCTCGTGGCTAGATATCTGCAGTGGTGGCTGATCGACTGCAATTTGTTCATCAGCAGGCCATTCTCCCTTCCCCTCCCAAAGCTGACTAGTAGATTGGGGGATGATCACCTAGGGGAGGTGAAGATCAGAGGACTCTGGTACCAGCTCCACATCCGTCTGCTGGAGCTGTGGGCTATCATCTGTCCCTGAAGGCCTTTCTGCCATGTATCAAGGTGGGATGGAGCAGGTTCTCACTGACAACACCACAGCCATGTGCCCAAGAGGCTTTGTCTCTGGAGGTGGTTGGAACACCAGGGTGCCTTTTTGGTCGCCAATTGCCTGGTGGGGACCCTGAATTACAGAGCAGACTCACTGAGCAAATGATGTCTAACAGATTATGAGTGGTACATGACTTCTTCCACCAGTGGCTGAATTGTTTTGACACTGTTGAGAGTACAATTTCAACAATCCTGTGCAATGGTGTTTCCTCAAGAACCCTTGTTAGGAGACTCATTCTGGCTGGAATGGAGCAAGGGACAACTGTGCACCTTCCCTTCACTACCTATTCTGCCCAGTGTTCTGACGAAGATGAGGAACGCACTGGCCCAAGTCATCCTACTTGCCTGGCATTGGGCTGTGAGGGTGTGGTACCTAGAACGCCTGGGTATGATTGCTTTATTCAGATCAGTCTCCCAATTCGTGAGGACCTCCTGTCTCTGCTGCAGTGCGGGTCTTCTACCCAAATGTGCGCAGTTTACACCTACATGCATGGAGGTTGAGCAGCGGTAGTAGACCTGCCTTCGACTTGCTGCCTGAAGTGGTGAATGAGATCCTCCCTGGCAGGCACCCCTCCAGGGGCAGAGACAAAGTTGTTAGCCTGTGCAGTACCTGAGACACAGACTCCATACAGATAAACCTTTCAGATATTTTTTTGTTTTGTCCTTAGCCCAGCAAGGTATTGGAGGGGACAGTATAAAGGGTTATTTGTTGGCCCTTGTGGCCTTTCTACTTTTGCTGGACCAACCTTCCTTATCAGATCACCTGTTGTGATGCGGTTCATTAAAGGTTTGACGCACGTTGCCTTCCAAGCTGTTTGTGATGCCACATTGGAACCTTAACTTGGGCTTGACTTTTCTCATATGTATGCCCTTCAAGTCTGTGCATAACTGATCTCTGCATCTCTTGACCCTGAAGATTTTTCCTCCTTGCGATTGTCAGCTCATTGCGTGAGCAAACTACAAGCTCAGTCAGTGCCCCCACCGTACACAATTTTTTTATTCCAGACATATTGGTGGTGAGGATTTGGCGCAGTCAATCACTCTATCATACCTAGTCCTCTCTCATCCCTCGGAGGAGGAGGAATGGCTACGTCAGTTTGACCTCAAATGGGCTTTCAATTTTTTACATTGATCATACCAGAGACCGTCAAGAAGACGATCAACTCTTTGTAGTTTTTTCTGCAGCAAAGAAGGGGTAAGCTATGTGGAATAGGACCCTGTTGACGAATATTCCTCTCCATAAAGATCTGCTATGTACTAGCCATGAAGCAGCCCCTGAGAGCGGAGACACATGGTGCCACCTGTGTCACTTGGGAGCACTGCTTTGTAAAGTTTTCAGGCTCCACTGTAGTGCCTAATGAGTTTATTAAGGTCAGAAATCTTAGGTTAGATAGAGAATCCACCAGAAAGCACATTGCTGAAGATCAGTAATATGGTAGTCCTAACCTGGGAATATTTTGTTTATTTTCCCAGGAGTTAAATACTCTCTGTGTAGGATGTTGAATTTGGCTGTAAGTAAGATGGTGTGAGGGTACGCTATTAGTCTGTCCTGTCCCACTCTGCCACGAAGTACCCTTCGTATTTCAATTTTTCAAGTCTCCCACAGATTTTGCAGGGATGTTTGTGTGCCAACACCTCCGTGTAGGTTTTGTGGAAATTTAAGGGGAAATCAGTCCGATCCTGGCATTTTACTAGCTGCTAATTAGGGTATGGCTCCCTTAATATCTTGGATGATAATAGGGGTGTTTATCTCCTCCCTCTGCTCTAGCAGGACCTGCGGGTCGCTACAGCTCAGCCGGGAACCCCTTTATTTCCACATCAGCGTCTCTATCTTCTCTGAGTATAGCTTTCAATAGTGTTCATGAAAAGCTGTGAGTTTCACTCTGAGGATGTACCGTGATGTCTGAAGCTATTTGTAGAGCAGGTATCTGTGTGTGCGAGTTGTCTCTGACGAGCCATGTCAGGAGCCTACTTTGTTAGTCCCTTTCGTTGTAGTTTCAGGCTCTGTAAGCAGTGTTGTTCAAGCAGTGTAGCTTTTCAGACAACTACTCTCACCATGTCTTTTCCAATTTGGAGTAGGGAGCCCTCAACAGCTAGCAATTCTCTCTCAAGCTTTCTTTGCACCAGCAGTGGTGTGAACACAATTGGCCCTAGTCTCAATTCAAAAGCTTCTCACTTAATTGTTGGAGGGGAGTAGGTATGTATATTTTCAGCCAGGGAGTTGCGTAACTCCAGGTTTTCAAGCATGGAGCCTTGCAGGTGCTCAACTGAATTGGGAGGATGAACTTTGCCCCTGGTCAAACCAGTCGAAAGCGGATTATGATCAGAGATGGATCCGCCCAAGTAGTTAAGACAAAATGATTAGGGGGTAAATTCCCTCTGAATAGACCACCATCCTGTCCAGTCTCACTTAAAGGTCATGTGGTAGCGAATAGAAAGATTATTTTCGAACTCCGGGCTTTTGCAGTATCCATATGTCCCTTAAGGACCAGTGCTTGAGCCATTAGGATAGTACTTTGGTACTATTGGAGTCTGTGGGAGAGATGGGTTCGAGGTATCAACCGCAACGTCCAGCACACTATTAAATTACCCCCTATCCGAGGGTCCTTGAAATGTGACACTGAAAGCGCAATTCAATAAACACTTTTAGAGTGGAGATTCTTTGAGAGGAGAAGTTTATTCCAGCTGAAAGGGCATTGAGCCAGCCTCGGCTACCCCATGTCTAACAGTTCGTCACAGAGCATTGAGAGAAAACCAGAAGCATTTGTTAGTAATACGCTGTCACTCATCCGGGCACAGTCGATAAGGCTAACAAGAAAGAAACATTCTTCCCGCCATGGACTCGGCTACAAGTGTGAGAGCAGAACGCCATGGGCATCCTGCCTAGTAATTCACACCGCACCGGAAAGTCGAGCTGCAAAATACCGTTTTATAATTTCTAATGTTAACTCTGTCATGTGCTTGTGTATTGTACTGTTGCGGGTCCATGATTTTACTCTACTTTTATCATTCGGTTTGGGATTGTTATTGTTTTTCATTTTGACTTTATTTATATTTCGCTACTGCATCAATATTTGACACACTGCCCTGAGTTTAGTCTGTCTGCTCTGTGCCGTAGCTACCAGGGGGTTAAGCTCGGATTAATTTGGTGTCACCACAAGGGTTATGATTTTTCCTTGATGTGAGTAGTCACCCCCCCCAATGAAATTCTTATTTCTTACAGGTTCGAAAATTGAACCTATGTAGGTGATGAGCAGATCTTAGACGTTTGTGCAGTAGCATTAGAGTGGTAATCCATTATGGATGGGGCACTTACTCCTTTCGATAGGGGAGAATCTCCCATACAGTAGGCCGCCAGAGGTCTGTGGAGTAACCTTGGGGAGTGCCGCTGCCCTCTGGAGACTCTGGTGCTGGAGAGCTGTCCTCTTCACTGGACAAGATGGCTGTGCTGGAAGTGATCATCTCGGACTGCTCCCTGAATGAGGCTGCCACCATTGATGTTAATTGTCCTGGGTTTGTTCCTGTGATGGTGCCGCAGCCTGGGTTAGGGGTGTCTCTAGCATTTATCGTATAATTATTTTGCTTTAGTTTGCCGATCTGGCATTTGATCTGCAGGGTTTGTTGGCTTGTGATACAGCTGCATGGTGCTCATCCTGATTTCAGGCTGCCTGTGGCACCGTGAAGAAAGTGTTGTGCTTGTCATTATTTTAAGCTTGGCTGGGAAAAGCAGGAAGTACTTAGCCCCATTTCTGAGTTTTCTCTTGAACCCCTTGAAGGTAGCTATCCGATACTGAATTGCCATCATATAGTCTGTGGGGGGGGAACAACCATTACAATGCGGTCATTACATCGCATGCCATTGCAACGGGGTTATTACAGCGCATATGCCATACAATGCATTACCATTACAACGCAAAATTTTAGCACACATATGCCTTTACAACACAGGCATGAATGGTGAAGGCATATGCGTTTCAAATGCTAGTATTGGGTAAGTATTATGTGTTTGTATATAAGGGTGTGTATGGGTTTTTAGGGTGGGTATCAGTTTTTGAGTGGCAAGGGTATTTTTCGGATTTAGGGTGGGTATGGGTTTTTGGGTGGCAAGGGTATTTCAAGCGTTTAGGGTGGGTATGGGTATTTGGGTGGCAAGTTTAATTTTAGGGTTTAGGGTGGGTATGGGGTTTTGGATGGCAAGGTTAATTTTAGGGTTTACGGTGGATATGGGCTTTTGGGTGTCAAGGTTGATTTTAGGGGTTATGGTGAGAATGGGTTGTGGGGTGTAATGGAAATGTGTGTATGTCTGTGTATATGTATGTATATATATTATCTACTGGCGGTCGCCAGTAGATAGTTATAGTTAGGACCTATTTTCTATAGGAAATCCGCAACATTCTATTTGAAATAACTCTTGCGTCGGTTGACGAATCTTCGCGAAATTTTCAAACTTTATGGCCCGCTCCGGTCCACTCCTACCCTGAAAGTCTCAGGGTGATTCGTCAAGCGGGGGCCGAGAAAAAAGGGGGGTCCCAAAACGTGTTTTCCCCATTCATTTTCCCATAGGAAACTTTAGACACGGCTACAGCCCGAACTGCTGAACGGAATTACACCAAATTTGGCAAAGAGGTAGTTCTTGGTTCAAAAGAACCCTTTTTGTTAAATGGTGTAAATCCGTTCAGTAGTTGCTGAGAAAATCAAAAGTAAAAACACATATATATCTGGGCGGAGCCTAACCACACATGTCATCGTGAGATCTGATTGGCTGTCAGCACTTCATCCTGGAATTGCTGGCAGCCATCTTGGGACCAATATAAATGATAGTACCCCATTGAAATGCATTGTAGTGAATCGAAGATTTTGAGGGTTACCAAAAGGAGAACTATAAAGGGTGATAACAGACTTTAGTTACATTAGAATTCATTTGTTGATGGTACCATACTAATTTCAGGAATTGTGGTGTGTTCTAAGGTGATTTTACCCTGTGAAAAACCTTCTGCTGGGATATCATGAATCATGTTTGAGAGAACTATTTTCACATGCTTGTCCCATACAGTTTTGGAAGGTGCCCCAGAAGCTAAAATGAGGGCATATTTTCTGTAAATTCACATTATCTTTCTCAGTCATGTGAGAATGAAGTCTGACATTCTCAGTAAAACATGTACATCCAACAAGGGCAGAGACTGTCAGTTGATTCCTTTGTGTTCTACTGCAGCTTCCCAGAGTGTTCTAAAGAACAACTAGAGTGCTAACAGCCTTACTTATGACAAAAGTATGGCACACCTGAAGCCATCTTGATTGGAATAAACTGGTAACACTTAAAACATTTAATTTAAAAAGGAACAAAATGATGGGGTTCATCTTGCCATAGAAATTATGGTTAGTGCTGTAGAAAGAAAAATTAGGACGTTTTAAGTGAGATCTCAAATATCTTCCTGTTATATTTCAACAGGAGCAGCCTGTCAGTTGATGCCTTTGTGTTCTACTGCAGCTTCCCAGAGTGTTCTAAAGAACAACTAGAGTGCTAACAGCCTTACTTATGACAAAAGTATGGCACACCTGAAGCCATCTTGATTGGAATAAACTGGTAACACTTAAAACATTTAATTTAAAAAGGAACAAAATGAGGGTTCATTTTGCCATAGAAATTATGGTTAGTGCTGCAAAAGAAAATGTAGTGCATGTTTTAAGTGAGATCTCAAATCCTCTTCTATTTCATTAGAAAATTCTGACATGCAGACTGAAACAATCACTTTCAATACCAGTAGTAGACTTCCAGTTAACTCCTTGGTGAGCAGTAGCTTTACTACAGTGATCTAATGAACAACTAGAGTGCTAACATTCTGAATTTATGGCAAATGTGTGACACATCTGAATGCCTTCTTGATGGAATCAAAGTAAAAAACTGAAAGCATTTCCTACTGAGGAGACTGCAGTAAATGAGGAAATTAGGAAACTTCATAACAAAGAAGTCTTCCAAGATGGCCACCAGTGAAAAAAGAGCCCAAATGTAGCACAAATATTACCCAGATTTAGCCCACATATAGCCCAATGACAAAAGTGTGCAAAACACTTTTTATTTTTAGTTTTTTTGCAGTTTTATGTAGTGCAGACTGGTCAGGTATTGGAGCGTTGCATCTTAAAACATGACCCCCTACACTACAAAAACATCACTGCACTACCCTAAACCCTAAAACACTACCCCAGCACGACCCCCTACACTACACAAGCACCACTGCACTATCCTAAACCCTAAAACACTACCCCCAGCATGATCCCCTACACTACACAAACACCACTGCACTACCCTAAACCCTAAAACACTACCCCAACACCACTGCACTAACCTAAATCCTAAAACACTACCCCCAGCACGACCCCCTACACTACCCAAACACCACTGCACTACCCTAAAACATGACCCCCACACTACACAAACACCACTGCACTACCCTAAACCCTAAAACACTAGCCCCAGCACGACCCCCTACACTACACAAGCACCACTGCACTACCCTAAACCCTAAAACACTACCCCCAGCACGACCCCCTACACTGCCCGAACACCACTGCACTGCCCTAAACCCTGAAACACATACCCTAGCACGACCCCCTACACTGCCCGAACACCACTGCACTGCCCTAAACCCTGAAACACCACCCCTTCACGACCCCCTACACTGCCCGAACACCACTGCACTGCCCTAAACCCTGAAACACCACCCCCAGCATGACCCCTACACTGCCCGAACACCACTGCACTGACCTAAACCCTGAAACACTACCCCCAGCAAGACCTCCTACACTGCCCGAACACCACTGCACTGCCCTAAACCCTGAAACATCACCCCCAGCAAGACCCCCTACACTGCCCGAACACCACTGCCCTAAACCCTGAAACACCACCCCCAGCACGACCCCCTACACTGCCCGAACACCACTGCACTGCCCTAAACCCTGAAACACCACCCCAGCACGACCCCCTACACTGCCCGAACACCACTACACTGCCCTAAACCCTGAAACACCACCCCTGCATGACCCCCTACACTGCCCGAACACTACTGCACTGCCCTAAACCCTGAAACACCATCCCCAGCACGACCCCTACACTGCACGAACACCACTGCACTGCCCTAAACCCTGAAACACTACCCCCAGCAAGACCCCCTACACTGCCCGAACACCACTGCACTGCCCTAAACCCTGAAACACCACCCCCAGCAAGACCCCCTACACTGCCCGAACACCACTGCCCTAAACCCTGAAACACCACCCCCAGCAAGACCCCCTACACTGCCCGAACACCACTGCACTGCCCTAAACCCTGAAACACCAGCCCCAGCACGACCCCTACACTGCCCGAACACCACTGCACTGCCCTAAACCCTGAAACACCACCCCTGCACGACCCCCTACACTGCCCGAACACCACTGCACTGCCCTAAACCCTGAAACACCACCCCCAGCACGACCCCGTACACTGCCCTTACACCACTGCACTGCCCTAAACCACCACCCCCTGCACGATCCCCTACACTGCCCGAACACTACTGCACTAAACCCTGAAACACCACCCCCAGCACGACCCCCTACACTGCACGAACACCACTGCACTGCCCTAAACCCCGAAACACTACCCCCAGTAAGACCCCCTACACTGCCCGAATACCACTGCCCTAAACCCTGAAACACCACCCCCAGCAAGACCCCCTACACTGCCCGTACACCACTGCACTGCCCTAAACCCTGAAACACCACCCCCAGCACGACCCCCTACACTGCCCGAACACCACTGCACTGCCCTAAACCCTGAAACACCAGCCCCAGCACGACCCCCTACACTGCCCGAACACCACTGCACTGCCCTAAACCCTGAAACACGACCCCTACACTGCCCGAACACCACTGCACTGCCCTAAACCCTGAAACACCAGCCCCAGCACAACCCCGTACACTGCCGGAACACCACTGCACTGCCCTAAACCCTGAAACACCAGCCCCAGCACGACCGCCTACACTGCCCGAAAACCACTGCACTGCCCTAAACCCTGAAACACCAGCCCCAGCAAGACCCCCTACACTGCCCGAACACCACTGCACTGCCCTAAACCCTGAAACACCACCCCCTGCACGATCCCCTACACTGCCCGAACACAACTGCACTAAAGCCTGAAACACCACCCCCAGCAAGACCACCTACACTGGCCGAACACCACTGCACTGCCCTAAACCCTGAAACACCACCCCTGCACAACCCCTTCACTGCCCAAACACCACTGCACTGCCCTAAACCCTGAAACACCACCCCCTGCACGACCCCCTACACTGCCCGAACACCACTGCACTGCCCTAAACCCTGAAACACCACCCTCAGCACGACACCCTACACTGCCCGAACACCACTGCACTGCCCTAAACCCTGAAACACCACCCCCAGCACGACCCCCTACACTGCCCGAACACCACTGCACTGCCCTAAACCCTGAAACACCACCCCCTGCACGACCTCCTACACTGCCGGAACACCACTGCACTGCCCTAAACCCTGAAACACCACCCCCAGCACGACCCCTACACTGCCCGAACACCACTGCACTGCCCTAAACCCTGAAACATCAACCCCAGCAAGACCCCCTACACTGCCTGAACACCACTGCCCTAAACCATGAAACACCACCCCCTACACTGCACGAACACCACTGCACTGCCCTAAACCCTGAAACACCACCTCTAGCAAAACCCCCTATACTGCCTGAACACCATTGCTCTGCCCTAAATCCTGAAACACTAGCCCCAGCATGACCCCCTACACTGCCCAAACACCACTGCACTGCCCTAAACCCTGAAACGCCACCCCCAGCACGACCCCCTACACTGCCCGAACACCACTGCACTGCCCTAAACCACCAGCCCCAGCAAGACCCCTACACTGCCCGAACACCACTGCACTGCCCTAGACTCTGAAACACCAGCCCCAGCAAGAACCCCTACACTGCCCGAACACCACTGCACTGCCCTAAACCCTGAAACACCAGCCCCAGCATGACCCCCTACACTGCCCGAACACCACTGCACTGCCCTAAACCCTGAAACACCAGCCCCAGCACGACCACCTACACTGCCCGAACACCACTGCACTGTCCTAAACCCTGAAACACCAGCCACAGCACAACCCACTACACTGCCCGAACACCACTGTACTGCCCTAAACCCTGAAACACCAGCCCCAGCACGACCCCCTACACTGCCCGAACACCACTGTACTGCCCTAAACCCTGAAACACCAGCCCCAGCACGACCCCCTACACTGCCCGAACACCACTGCACTGCCCTAAACCCTGAAACACCACCCCCTGCATGACCCCTACACTGCCCGAACACCACTGCACTGCCCTAAACCCTGAAACACCACCCCCTGCAGCACCCCCTACACTGCCCAAACACCACTGCACTGCCCTGCCCAAAACCCTGAAACACCACCCCCTGCACCGCCCCCTACACTGCCCGAACACCACTGCACTGCCCTAAACCCTGAAACACCACCCCCAGCACGACCCCTTTACTGCTCGAACACCACTGCACTTGCCCAAACCCTGAAACACCACCCCCTGCAGCACCCCCTACACTGCCCGAACACCACTGCACTGCCCTAAACCCTGAAACACCACCCCCTGCACCGCCCCCTACACTGCCCGAACACCACTGCACTAAACCCTGAAACACCACCCCCAGCACGACCCCCTTTACTGCTCGAACACCACTGCACTGCCCCAAACCCTGAAACACCACCCCTGCACGACCCCCTACACTGCCCGAACACCACTGCCCTGCCCTAAACCCTGAAACACCACCCCCTACACTGCCCGAACACCACTGCACTGCCCTAAACCCTGAAACACAACCCCCAGCACGACCCCCTACACTGCCCGAACACCACTGCACTGCCCTAAACCACCACCCCCAGCATTACCCCCTACACTGCCCAAACACCACTGTACTGCCCTAAACCCTAGAACACTACCCCCAGCACGACCTCCTACACTACCCGAACACCACTGCACTACCCTAAACCCTAAAATACTACCCCCAGCACAACCCCCTACACTACCCGAACACGACTGCACTGCCCTAAACCCTAAAACACTCCCCCCAGCACGACCCCCTACACTACCCAAACACCACTACACTACCCCCGCATGACCCCCTACACTACCCAAACACCAATGCACTACCCTAATCCCTAAAACACTACCCCCGCATGACCCCCTACACTACCCTAAACCCTAAAACACTACCCCCGCATGACTCCCTACACTACCCAAAGATCACTGCACTACCCTAAACCACGACCTCCTACACTACACAAACACCACTGCACTACCCTAAACCCTAAAACACTACCCCCTACACTACACAAACACCACTGCACTACCCTAAACCCTAAAACACTACCCCCAGCAGTACCCCTACACTACCCAAACACCACTGCACTAACCTAAACCCTAAAACACTACCCCCAGCAGTACCCCCTACACTACCCAAACACCACTGCACTACCCTAAATCACTACCCCAGCACGACCCCCTACACTACCCAAACACCACTGCACTACCCTAAACCCTAAAACACTACCCCCAGCACGACCCCCTACACTACCCAAACACCACTGCACTACCCTAAACCCTAAAACACTCCCCCCAGCACGACTCCCTACACTACCCAAACACCACTGCACTACCCTAAACCCTAAATCTACCCCCAGCATGACCCCCTACACTACACAAACACCACTGCACTACCCTAAACCCTAAAACACTACCCCCAGCACGACCCTCTTCACTACCTAAACACAACTGCACAATTTGTTACAGGCGTTGCAACGCAGGCCTGTGGTGCTTACTGGAAGTACCTAGTTGGCTAGTTGGGCCCCAGGGACCCTCAGGATTCAAAGTGACCTAATCCCCCAACTTAAAACGCACCACGGGGCGCGTTTGCACAGTGGTGAAGGGAGGGGGCGGGGCCTCAGGTGACATGTGCGCAAACACGCCCTGTGGTGCGTTTTAAGTTGGGGAATTAATTCCCTTTGAATCCTGAGGGACCCTGGGGGCCAACTAGCCCACCAGGTACCTTCAGAACGCACAACAGAGTTGCGTTGCAGAGAGGTGAAAAAAGGTGCGTGGCCTCGGAACGCCTCTCTGCAACTCAGCTCTGTGGGGCTAGTTGGGCCCCAGGGACCCTCAGAATTCAAGGGGACTTAATCCCGCAACTTAAAACGCGCCACGGGGTGCGTTTGCACACATGTCACCTCAGGCACCCCCTCCCTTCACCACTGTGCAAACGCGCCCTGTAGCGTTTTAAGAGGTAGTTTTAATCCCCCTGCCCTATTATGTACTAGGGACTTGCAGAGGAGGTCATGCTAATCACAGGGGTACCCCAACGCATAGTGTTCCCTAGTGTATGTAGGTGTTTTCACTGTATTCTAAGTGTCTTTTAGCATAGCACTGGCTCTGGTTAGTCAGAGTCCGTTACCACCAGTACCCGTCTGAAAAAGTTGTGGGCACATGATGATTTTGCAACAAGGCCTCTTTCTGCTCCTCTGTTGGTTCTTTCTGCACATCTTTTGCTTCTTTCTGTGCGTTTTTTCTTCTTTCTTCACATGTCCTACCTCTGTAGGCATAGTTAGAAACTAGCATTTAAAAAAACCTTTGAAATTCACTTAAAAAAATCATAGGTTTCAGGCACGTTATAGTTAGAAATTAGCATTTAAAAAACCTTTGAAATTCACTGAAAAAACCATAGGTTTCAGACACGTTATAGTTAGAAATTAGCATTTAAAAAACCTTTGAAATTCACTGAAAAAACCATAGGTTTTAGGGACAGTTATAGTTAGTTGGACATTTCACTCGTACAAAACCATAGAAATTCCCCCGTTATAGTTAGTTCAGCTAACTATAACTCGCGCCCACGCAATGCACTGCTGATGACGTCACATATTACATCACTCATGACATGGTCAGTGACATCACTGATGACATCACTGATGACATCTCAAATGACATCACTGATGACATCATCCATGTGATAATTTCATGCATCTTCTCACACCCTAATATAACTTTTGATACACCCACTCTAAATTACAGACTGCCATTCTCAAAACCATAGACACTCCAACGCCAAAAACTACATACCCACTCACTGATTCTTAGGTCTACACACACATCCACTCACTCACCCGAACAGTCACTCATACTTAGTCACTCAGTACAGGACTATCATATGCACTCATACACCTATATAAACACTCACACACCGCCACTCATCCATAGAGGTACTCACACACCTAGTCAGTCATGCAAAAAACTTAATCACACACCCATTTACTCACCTATACAGTTATACACACACCAGCTCACTTACTCATACAAATACTAGCACATTCTTACACTCTTATACAATCACTGATACAAGTACACACTCATCCATACAGCCACTCTCACAATCACACACTCTCACTTATAGCCATTTATATACTCCAACACACAGATATACTGCCTTTCACATATGTAGTTACTCACACATGTACCACTGAGATATACATTCAATCACTAACACACCCATACACACACTCACCCACCCATACAGTCCATCACAGAGGCACTCTTGAAACCATGCACCCAGTGAATCACCAACTCACACATCTATGCACAGTCACACACACCCCACCCACACAAACACTCAGGCACCCATACAGATACTCAGACAATCAATCAATAACCCATGTAGACACTCATGTAGCTATTCAGAAAGACGGATACAGACATTCACACAGTTTAGTCACTAACCCATGCATTCAGTAAGATACATTTAATCACTCACTTGTAGAGTCGGTCACTCACGTACTAAATCATCCATTCAGACACTTATACACCCACTCATTCTTCAATACGCCTTTCCCTATATATATTAAACATATTTAAACTTTACAGAAACACACAGTCACTGGATGATGTCATCAGTGATGTCATTTGAGATGTCATCAGTGATGTCATCAGTGATGTCACTGACCATGTCATGAGTGATGTAATATGTGACGTCATCAGCAGTGCATTGCGGGGGCACGAGTTATAGTTAGCTGAACTAACTATAACGGGGAATTTCTATGGTTTTGTACGAGTGAAATGTCCAACTAACTATAACTGTCCCTAAAACCTATGGTTTTTTCAGTGAATTTCAAAGGTTTTTTAAATGCTAATTTCTAACTATAACGTGTCTGAAACCTATGGTTTTTTCAGTGAATATATATATATATATATATATGTATACACATACTTGAAAAATTATATAAATTTATATAAAAATATATATATATATTTGTATGTGTATTCAATATGTATGTGTGTGTACTTACTCCCCTGTAATTTCGAAACAAAACATGTGCCGTTACCATGCATGCCTTAACCACGAATATGTAAGTATTTTACGGGGAAATATAAACTATATATATACATACACACAGTGTTTATTCTTACCTGTAAAATAAAAAAAAAAAACTTACATTTACAAAGGCAACCTTGATCATGCATATTCCTTTACTAATCATGCTATTAAAACAAAATTTGTAAAGGCATATGCATGGTAAAAGTTTGCATTGAAATGGTAATACGTTGTGATAACTGCATTGTAATGGCATGCGTTGTAATGTCATACATTCGTCTGTGGGCTTTCTTGTGGGCAAAAGGTTTGTGAGGTGCTACAAAGCTCTTGATCCAATTATCAAAAAATTGAATAATCTCTTGTCCTTCTGTGCCCTTAGGCATGCCAACCACTCATATTGCTGCACGAGTAGCCCTCAGCATCTTCTGCTCTGGCCTCTAGTAAGCACTCAGGGAATGTCAGATCTTAGATCCTTTGCTGCGGTTCGGACTTTTACATTTTTAGCTCCTACAGTATGCGTTCTGACTGGGACACCCTTTCCGACGGCCTTCTTTGACCCTTCCTCAAGAGCCCTCCATCAATAGCCACAGCATCATCCTTGGTATTGAGAAATGTCCTTTTACTGTTGATTGTATCTAAGATTAAATGTAGTTGATCTGATCCATGCATCTCTGTAAGAATAGAGAGAACAGAACAGTCTGTTTCACTGCAAGAGAGACAGCTTTGTTACTGCTCTGACGAATTGCTGTTTGGGGTGACTGCTTGAATAACTCATCTTTCCTTTGTGAACAAGTCCCTGCATCGTAGGGTGCCAATGATGTGTTCAGAGCCCCAAGTTGTGTGCAGATGAGGAGGATTAGGCATTAGTCCGGGTACAGCGACTGGTCCCTAAAGCTGAGATTAGTTATCTTGAGATCGGATTGATGTCTGTCTCTGTAAAAGTGTAAAAAGTAAGAGCAGCCTGATCCTGTCAACCAGGCAGTCGGCTGCAAAGAAAATCCACTTTATGCATGTCCCGTATCATCCGGCAATGCACATGTAGACTTGCCATGGGCACAGTCACGAGGCAGAGTGTATCTGGCAGTGCCAAGCCCCAAGCAATTCTAGTATTGTGGCCATATCAGCTGCCCCACAACCCCCACGTCCTGATGTAGAGGCTTTTATCCCAAGGTCTCCTCAAAGTTTATCATGCACTCTGATATCCATATTAGGTAAGTACTTTATTGCAAAGTTGCTAAAGCAATGACAGAAAATTGAAGTCACTTCCTGTGATGTCACATCTTAGAGGGGCTTCGCATGTTCGTATTCTACAAACTAAACAACTAAAAACTTCTTGCGCGGAAGGCCCGGCATCGGGTGGGAGCCCCTCGCCCCGGCTTTTGCCCCAGATTGTCCTTGCCTCCTGTAGGCTCTGGTGCAGTCAGAGGCTGCAGATTGAGCAGTAGCGAGATGGATGATCTGAGTTCAGATCAAAGCGCATCCGCTGGCCTGATGGCCCCACCATGCCCCTCAGGATGTCTAGTTTCACTAAGCATTATAGAGCGGGTTCTACGCGTCGTACTTAGCTAAGCATTCTAGAGCGAGTTATGCGCGTCGCGCTTAACTAAACATTCTAGGGCCAGATGTGCGACTGTTTTTAGCGGTCTCAAACAGAAAATCGGGCCGGTTGCAACCGCTAAAAAGGTTTGGAAAAACCGTATTTTGGGAGTTGGTAACCTATTACCGACTTGCAAAATAGGGTTCATGACTCGCTATTAGGAAGGGGCGTACCAAAGGCATCCCTTCCTAATAGCGGGTTGCAGGAGAATGTAAAAAATCTTTGCGACTGCAAATGCAGTTGCAAAACAATCGCAGTTTATCACCTACTTAAAGTAGGTTGTAAGCCAGTCGCAAATGGAAAGGGGTCCCGAGGGGACCCCTTCCCTTTTGTGAATGTATGTGAAAATATTTTTTAATACCAGGCTGTGGCCCCTTAAAAAATGAAAAGAAAACATTAAAAAAAATTCTTTTAAACTCCTCTTGTTTTCCTTTAGGGAAAACGGGCTGCATTTGAAGAAGAAAAAAAAAAAGAGGCTTTATTTAAAAAGCAAACAGCACCATCCCTGTGATTGTAGCCCATTGCCAATGGGTCGCAAATTGTGTCCTGCCTCATGAATATTGATGAGGCGGCTCATTTGGGAATCACTAAATGTGTCTGAGACACATTAGTACATTCCGTTTTGCAAAAAATCGCAATTTGTGACCCGCAAAACGGAATGATTGTACATCTGGCCCTTAGAGCGGATTCAGCCCGTCCCTCCCTTTTTGTTCTGCTTTCTGTGCGGTGAGAATCTCAATTAAGAATAGAGTTTCGGCTCCATAGTGTTCTTCAAATTTATTTGTCATACAAGTATTCCTTCCCCCGTTCTACAGATTAGACCTATAAAATGTGCACCACAGCAATTTTAAAAGTTTTGAAGGCGAGTAAACAGCCAGGAAAAGAATAAGATAGCATTGTTTTGTAAAGTGCAGCTAATTCCGAGAGATTATGGCTCGTAATACTGTTTTATCTTAACGTTAACACGACTGAGATAACGTTTTCCTGCTAAATATGAATCCTGGACAGGAATAGTTTGTAATACGGATACAGAAATATAATACACTGACAACGCATGTGGAAGTTTACTAGGCAATTATATACTTGAACTCAAAACATCAGCTGGTGCTGCTTTTTTGTCAGACCTGACTAGAATACACAATTCTATGTCCTGACCGGAGGCTCAGATTATGCCTTCTTCCTTCGCTATATTTTTACAGCAGCCATTTTTAAAACTTAACACCAAAACTACTACTCACATGAACACTAAGGAGTAAACAAACAATTTCACAACAGTCCTTCAGCGCTGTCCACTATCCAGCCTCTATTTTGGTCCCTCCTCAGTGCTTCCTCTTCCTCTTTCTTCGCTGCTCAGCAGCAAGATAAGTCACTTTTTCCCTTACTCTCTCTGCTTGTGGGGAGGTTGATGTATATTTATGCGTATTTGGGCTATTGGGGATTTTGTTTGTTCTGCTTTCTTTTGCAGATTCCCTGGTCGCGGGACGCTATCGCGTACCTTACGCAACAATGCCATAATTGCGGTGGAGTCTTCCTACCCCGTGGAGGCGCTGTTGTTTTATTCCCGGGCAGCGCGCGCCAGCACTGATCATAGAGTGCTGACGAGAGCTGCCCGGTGAGGAGCCTTGCCGATCCCTGGTCTCCCGAGTGACGCCCAATTTTGGGTCTGTACGGCCACAAAACTATATTTACGCCCCACCTGGGGTCTGTATTGGTGCTCTTGTGACACGCCCTACGGGGTTGTATTACAAAAGGGGATGATGGACGGAACGTTTGAGCCAATCAAACACTCACCCCCAGTCAATTGATCTGGGTTTAATCCATCATCATTCTTTAGCTCACTCCACCATCCCAGTTCAGACATGGCCATATGCAAATCAGTCTGACCCTGTGCCTCATGGGAACAGTCCAGCCCGAACTGCCAAGCCATGTCTTCCCTGGACCGGAAACAAGCATCCTAGGACCGGTTTCTGGCATTCCAGCCGTCATCAGCCAGGCTTGCTTGAATCCAGTGGCAAAGTGAGCAAGGGACCCACGTCTGGGCATACCCCCGCCAACTTAGGGCGAACAAAGCGATACAAAGCGGGCTGGACTGTTCCCATGAGGCACAGGGTCAGACTGATTTGCATATGGCCATGTCTGAACTGGGGTGGTGGAGTGAGCTAAAGAATGATGATGGATTAAACCCAGATCAGTTGACTGGGGGTGAGTGTTTGATTAGCTCGAGCGCTCCGTCCATCATCCCCTTTGGTATCGCTTTGTTCGCCCTAAGTTGGCAGGGTATGCCCAGACGTGGGTCCCTTGCTCACTTTGCCACTGGATTCAAGCTAGCCTGGCTGATGACGGCTGAATGGCCAGAAACCGGTCCCAGGATGCTTGTTTCCGGTCCAGGGAAGACGTGGCTTGGCAGTTCGGGCTGGACTGTTCCCATGAGGCACAGGGTCAGACTGATTTACATATGGCCATGTCTGAACTGGGGTGGTGGAGTGAGCTAAAGAATGATGATGGATTAAACCCAGATCAGTTGACTGGGGGTGAGTGTTTGATTAGCTCGAGCGCTCCGTCCATCATCCCCTTTGGTATCGCTGCGGGGTTGTATTGGCGGCTGCAGTGCCGTGGGGACACTTTTTTCGGGAGGCAGTAGCCAGTTTATCACAGGGCGTGAGTGTCTCCAGGGCTCTGCCCACAATATTGTGTGCCTCTTGCCCACCCATATCAGTCTGGGCCCCCCTCAAATTTGTACACGTTCAGTGTGTGATTGCTAACTCCAGTATTCCTGGCATTTGAGGGACTGCCTGCTGGTTGCATAGGATTATTGGCAGATATGCAGGACCAGTACCAGGGAGGGGATGATTTGTCCTACCTGCCCTGGGATGACTATTTCTACCAGGCGGTTGACGATTCCATATAAAGGGCCGTAAACCAGGCTATGGAACCTCTTGAACAGCGTCTCTCGTCGCAAATTGCGCGGGAGTGCGCCAAATGGATGAAACCCTCAGTGAACCCTCCTGAAGCCCCTAAGGCAGTGTGTAATGATGAGGTGGACGCAGATGCTTTTGCGCGCTTGAAGCAAGCCTTTTTAGCGCAAGCTCCGACCCTGGTGCCGGTGGACCCCCAGGATGACCCCCAGACCCCCACCTCCCCCGCACGGTCACCCGAGATCCACAAGACACCGGGGACTCCCCGGGGGATACTGATGACGACGCAGGCCCTTCCAGGCCTTGGCTTCCCTCCCCCTCTCCCGCCCCAGGTGGCAGTTCGGATATGCTGGACCCGGACGACATTGTCCACCCTAGGTCTACAGACTGGGTCCCGGCAGACAAGGTTGCGAAGTATGTGGCGGGCTGCCTTCGAAAACCGATGGAGAAAGAGGCTCGCAACCGTCTCCGAGCGGAGTGCCCTCACCCTTGCCTAGAGAACAAGGTCGCCCTCACCCCAGACATCGACCCCAAAATGGCAACCTTCCTTGCCAAGTTCGTTAAGGACCCTAAAAAGGGTATCGACCGGCCATGGCGCTCTTGCCAGAACGAGCTCCTCGACGCCGTTGGGCCCGTCACGAAAATCCTTGACCTGGCCGAGGAAGCTAAAACATCTGGTGCCCTGATCTCTCCCGAGGTCCTGTCCAGCTGGGCGCAGCGGGCTATTGTGTTCCTGGGGAACGCCAATTGTGCGCTCTCCACGGAGAGATGCCAGTCGCTATTGATCAAGGTGGACCCCAAATTGGGGGACCTTGCGTCTTCGGAGGTGGGTGCAGTTGCCCAGGGAGGTCTCTTCGGCGACCCTTTGTGAAGGAATTGGGTAAATTCGTGGCCACCTTCACGTCTTTGGACAATGCTCAGTCCAACATTCGCAAGGTTTTTACCCCTCGGGTTTTCCAAGGGGCCGGTCGTGGCAGGGGCTGCTCGTCTGGCCGTCCAAACTATTACAGCCCTGACAGGGGGCAAAGCTCCGGACGTGGTCAATATCAAGACTGTTCCCATTTCAAGACCTTCTACCCCACCAGAGGACAGAAGTTCTGAGGTTGTGGAGGTTTCAAGGGACAAGCCAATTCTTCTGGCAAAGGTGAGTATGCTGCCTTCGGTGTGCCTGCGAGTGGGTGGTCGTTTGGCACAGTTCCTCCCAGCGTGGGTCTCTCTCACGAGCAACTCTTGGGTACTGCAGGCGGTTCAGGGCTTTCAAGTGGAGTTCCATGGCCGTCCTCGTCAGGTATCCCGTCCTCGCCCCATTTCTTTCTCCCAACGCGATTCGGAGCTGGTAAGCGAAGAGGTCTCGGCTCTCCTCCAAAAAGGGGCAATCTGTTGTTCAAGGGAGCATCCCCAAGGTTTCCTCAGCAATCTTTTCCTGGTCGACAAGCCCGACGGGGGTCGCAGACCAGTGATCAACTTGAAGGAGTTCAACGAGTGGGTGGTGTATCGCCATTTCAAAATGGAGGGTATCCACCTTCTCAGAGACGTGTTGAGGCCTCGCGACTGGATGGTCCGGCTGGATCTGAAGAACGCGTACCTCACCATCCCAATATTTCCCCCGCACCGCCGGTTTCTGCAGTTCGCATGGGGCGGACAGGTGTTTGGGTTTACCACTCTGCCTTTCGGTCTTTCCTCGGTGCCCTGGTGCCTCACCAAGGTCCTTCGACCGGCGGTGGAGTTCCTCCGGCCTCGGGGCATTCGTATGATCGTCTACCTTGACGACATGCTGTTTATGGCCCAATGCCCCAAGACCCTTTCCAGTCAGCTTCAGGTAGCGGTCAACTTGCTACAAGGGCTGGGTTTTGTTATCAACGAGAAGAAGTCTCTCCTTTCCCCAGTGCAGAGTGCAACGTTCCTGGGTTTCACAGTAGATTCCACCTCTGTCGCTGAGCCTTCCGGCCAGGAAAATGGCGAAGATCAGGCACGAACTGCGCCAAACGTTGGCCAAGTCGCATACCTCACTGTGTCAGCTGGCCCGCCTAGTGGGACTCCTCTCGTCCTCGATTCAGGCCATCTTTCCGGGCCCTCTGCATTACCGCGTGTTGCAGCGGCTCAAAGCACACCATCTCCGGAGAGGTCTAACTTATTCGCAGTCCGTCCCTCTCTCGGCAGAGGTGAAGGAGGAGATGACTTGGTGGCTCACCCACATGGAGGCGTGGCATGGGCATGCGATCTTCGGGTCCGCCCCAGACATTGTGATGGAATCGGACGCCAGTCGTACCGGTTGGGGGGCCAGATACGGGGATTTTTCCACCGGTGGTGCCTGGTCAGTACACGAGCAATCGTTACACATCAACTGTCTCGAGTTACTGGCGAGTTCGTTCGCGGTGCAATGCTGGACCAGGGACAGTGCAGTCCTGTGTTCTCCTCAAAATGGACAACATTTCGGCGGTCCGGTATATCAACCACCTGGGTGGCACCCGGTCCCGTGCTCTGGTGAACCTCGCAAAGGATTTTTGGAATTTCTGCCTGGGCAATCCGGTGTCCGTCACAGTGGAAGATCTTCCGGGCCAGGCGAACGAAGTGGCAAATTGGCACTCTTGTCATCTGCTGGATACCAGCATTTGGAAGTTGGACCCCCTGGTGTTCTCCCAGTTAGTGGAGAGGTCGGGACCTTTCACAGTATCTTTTTGCGTCACGGCTGGATCATCAGTTACCAAGGTTTTTCAGCTGGAGGCCAGATCCCCTAGCGGAAGCGACTGATGTGTTCCTTCAGGACTGGCGGTGGGAGCAGGGCTACGCGTTCCCTCTCTTCTCCATGATCACATGAGTGTCTGCTCCTGTTCGCCGCCAGCAGGCGGAGGTGGGGTTAGTCACCCCTCTTTGGAGGTCTCAAGTGTGGTTTCCAGTTCTTCTGGAACTTTCCTGGGATTTTCCAATCCGACTCCCCCACTTTCATCACATTCTTCTGGATCCGGCCCTCAATCCTCACCGCATGGTGGTGGAGGGGTCGCTACAGCTGATGGCCTGTTGGATCTCAGGCGTCGCTGGTCGCTCTCGGGCATTTCGGGACATGCTGAGTCCTTGCTATCCAAGGCTTGGTCGGACAGTACGACATAGAGGTACCGTTCCGCCTGGAACAGATGGCGCCGTTGGTGTTTTCGACGGGGTGTCGACCCCGTGGGAGCAGATGTAGTCCATATTCTCAATTTTTTGGCAAGTCTTGCGGAAGAAGGGTTGGCTTACCGGTCTATTAACACCTTCCGCTCTGCAATATCAGCGGGTCACACCCCCATTCAGGGATCCCCAGTGGGGGAACACCCATTTGTGTGCAGGCTCTTGAGAGGCGTTCGCCTATCACTCCCTCCGGAACCGCGCTATTCCGTCTTGTGGGATGTGAATTTAGTGTTGAATCTTTTTCTTTCCTGGCAACCAAATAGGTTTTTGTCACGCAAGGAGCTCTCGGCCAAGTTAGCGACTCTCTTGTGCCTAATTTCTTGCAGACGTGTCTGGTGTTCGAGCCCTTGACATCTCAGCCAGTTTGTTTTCCCCGGATGGGGTCTCCTTTACGATCAGTAGAAGAACTAAATGTCATACCAGGGTGATATCTTACCCGGCATTTTGAGAATCCCCAAAGTTGTGTGTTGTGCAATGCCTTCGGGCTTATGAAGAGTTGACAGAGGAGGTTCGCCCTCCCGGTGAAAGACAGCTGCTTATTGCACTTCGAAAGCCATACAAGGCGGTTTCTTCACCAACTATAGTCAGATGGGTGCGTTGGGTGATGCTGGAGGCGGGGATTGACACCAAGAAGTTTGGTGCCCATTCAGCACGAGATGCTATGGCCTCTAAAGCGTTTGCACTGGGAGCACGTTTAGAAGATCTGATGCGTGGGGCCGACTGGTCCTCGGATTCGACCTTTAAGAGGTTCTACTTTAAACCAGTGCTGGAAGTTGCTCAACTGGTGGTAGATAAGCTTTGAACCGGCATAATCTGAGCCTCCGGTCCTGACATAGAATGGAAATTTGCCTAGCTCTAGTACAGGTAAGTTCCAATTCTATTAAGGACACGGAGGCGAGGATTATCCCTCCCGGCGACTGCCTAACTCGCGGACCCTCCCCGTTCTGGAGTAAGTACTGCTCTTTGGGATTTATTGAAATGTTGGTCAATGTATTATTTAAAGTTATTGCGCAAGACCTTTCTATGGCACAGCAATCTCTATTCAGTGTTACCTCTTTTGCCTGATGGTTTGGGACTTGGTTCTGACACTACCTGTTTTGCAGGGAATGATGGACCCAAGCAAGATGCGTGAAGTTCCGAAAGAGGCTGTTCGCGTGAAGAAAGAGGAAGCACTGAGAAGGGACCAAATAGAGGCTGGATAGTGGACAGTGCTGAAGGACTGTTGTGAAATTGATTGTTTACTCCCAAGTGTTCATGGGAGTAGTAGTTTTGGTGTTGTCTTAAAAATGGCTGCTGTAAAAATAAAGCGAAGGAAGAAGGCATAATCCTTGCCGCCGTGTCCTTAATAGAATTGGAACTTACCTGTACTAGAGCTAGACAAATTTCCATTCCGCTAGACACATAAAACGTTTTTTCTTTTTCTTCGTGACGTTACAACCTTTCAGGAATAAACTGCTGCGAGAAGGGTTCTGCGCATGGGGCGTTTCACTGATTCACAGGATGTTTGCCAGATGCTTTTGGAAGGAAGTCTGCTTAGATTCTTTGATTCGAGGAAGGAGTTTGCATTTCAGGCATAAAATGCTTCAGCTTTTGTTTCATTTAGTCGTGTGAATACGTATATATAATCTTTAGCGTTGTGAATAAGATGTGCATTTTATACTTAAGTGCTATCTCTGAAACTTGTATTTAACAAGAGTTAATATTTGTTAAATAGAATAGTTTATTATAAAAAATGTGGTGCCCTGCTTAGCATCTCTTGGTTGCTTATTTTGAATTCTGCATGTCATTCTATCCTCTTACTCTTTTGTATAGTCAGTATTTTTTCTTTGTATTCACTTTGCAGGGATCGTATCAGCCATACACTCATATTTACACTCCTGTTGATGTCCGCCTGGTAGTTGAATTTGCTCGCTTTCGGGGAATTAGAGTTGTGCCAGAGTTTGACACTCCAGGGCATACCGAGTCATGGGGTAAAGGTGAGTCCTACGACTTTAGTAGTCTGTTGCAATGAACATGTGCAAAAAAAATTGTATAAGGGTTACCAATTGATGATCCACTAACTAAAGCGCTTTAAAATAACTTCACATTTTTTATGACGAGCGTATTGAATTGCCAGAACTACTCCTATTTGTAAAGAAACTGAGCATGCAGGAAAGTTCTCCAAGGAGTTAAGATTTCTCTGTCATCGAATACTGATAAAGCAAGTCTCTCATTCAATCCATTTTGCAACATAGCGGACTAAAACATTTCTTCTCTGAAAAATACTAGTTCGGCTCTCTCCTGCCATTCTTTTGTTATGTCTTCAATTGTTTCCTAATGATGATTATGACTTCTAGTGTGCTCCTGTTGTGGGTTTCGTACAGCAAATAGCAGTGAATGTCTATTTCTGTGGCCCTCTTTCTCCCAAAAATACTTACACTTTAAAATTGTAAGCCTGAGCCTCACAAGGCATTTATCCAGAGAGTACATGCCCTATCTAGGCAGGAATCCTGCCAGATTGCAGAGGATGAGACATCTCTCTCTCTCAATTTTTTTTATTATACAAACATTTTAGTATTTTACATTTTTCCCAGACTTTACCCTTGGGAATAGAACCACAAAACACTGGTGTCCTAGGCAGATAGGCCCCAGGATTACCATCACAGAAGTGAGCCCCCCCAAACAATTGACTAACATATAACAATACCATATTTACCATTCCGCCTCTCTCCACCCAGTCCCTCAGTTTGTCTTGTCGTAAGATCGGATTCTGAAACAATAGGAGTCTTCACCACTTTGAAGGGCGATACCCTGTTATTGACACCATGCAGGTCATATTTTGTAATGTATTTTGGGCATCCTCTAACGTAAATATGGATTTCCAAGTTCATGCATCGGTCTAGTACAGATTTCCACCGCTGCAGGGGCGGTGGACTAGTGTCTTTTCAGGCCTTAGTTATGTCTTTTTGCTACCACTAGTCCCAACCACAACAAACCAGCGTGGTATCTGTCAGTGTCTATTTCGGTCGTGACATGAAGGAGCAAGAACTTAGGCTCTCGAGGTAATTTCCAGGCCAACACGTTTTCCAGGCATGACGGCACCCCCTCCCAAAAACTGAATACATTTTACGCATGGCCAAACTGTGGTGAAGTCCGCTGTTTCATCCTCATACCCTGAACACTTCGTTGAGTCTCTATAACCAGCCAGAGTAGAAATATCGACACAGCATTTATTACACACAAGTCCAAATTGTAAAGCTATTGCTGTTTCTCAGGGGGGAAAGGATGGGGGTGTTATGGGAGGAGCACAAGGCATCTGAAAGTTGTCCTACATCCCACACCCAAGCCTTCCGCAGGCGGTCAGATGAGTCCGGTGAGTTAATCACCAAGGACCAGTACACTTGGGAGATTTTGCATTCAGTCAATTAGTCAATTAGTCAAGGTGAATCTTAGCATCAAAGAGGCTATAGTACGGTATGTTTGCAAGCAAAGATGAGACATCTCTTGATGTGAAGTTAGAACGGTTATCACAGGAGACCATAGACATTTTTGACTGGCTTTGGGTGCCATTTGGTACAACCGGGTTAAAGGGATTTGATACCAGACACAATAGTAGTATCATCATTGCTGGATGTCCCTTTGAGGATCACAGTTTATACAAACATTCAACTACTTGAGGTGCCTGGGAGGGAAGAGAAGGCAAGAGAAGCACCTTTCGCCACACGTGAAGAGTGTCTGTCAGGCTGAGCAAAGGTCAGCCTGCCAGACACTCTTCATGTTCAGGGTAGGCAGCAAGGTGCTTTACCTGTGCTTAATGCGCTGACGCTTGGCAGAACTTTGCGGGGCTGAGGATTTCACAGCCAGATGGGTGTGAACTCAGTCCGGCAAAGAGCTTAATGGTCCTTTCCTCATGGTGAGGGAGAGCATCACAAGACCTGGGCACCTCAGTTTTAAGACCTGAAGTGCCTAGGGTAGAGTGTCTATCATGACACTCTTCACAGAGTGGAGTGGGGTCATCAACTCTCACTGACCCCATCCCACTCTGACTACTAAGGGACTGCCGCCTCCTCTCATTGAGTGGAGGCAGCAGTTCTAACCTTCCAGGAATCTCAGAGGCTTTCCTCAAGATCATTGCTGAGGCCCAGTAAGGGTTATTTTTTTATGTTTGGTGCATGCGTATTTGTTTGTATGAAAGTATGTGTATTTGTGACTGCGTGCTGTGAATGGGGTTGTTTGCGTGTGTGTGCACATGCATGCGTTTGTATGTGCTTGTGAATGGTGGGTGAATGTGTGCACTTGTGTGAATGCATGGCTGTGAGTGAGCTTGTGTGGACTGCCTGCCACCCCATCTCCCCCCACACCCGATTGAATTACCGGCTGTCACTGAGTACCAGGGTAGGTAACAGACAGTTCAAACAGTTATTGCGGCCTTTGAAGAGATGCCTCTGCTTTGGAAATGACTGGCACACTTTGAGGTAGATCAAAGTTCCTATCCCAAAAAGGTGGATAGGCTCCATGCCACTTCTTTTCCACCTGAGGTTGTGTGATCACCTCCAGGATCGTGATGCACCCATACTAGGATTGTCAGTACAGCGGCATAAGCAGCCCAAACAGTTCTAAGCATCACCCGTACATGAAGATCTCACTATTCAGTGAGAGCTGTGGGCTCCTCATCCTTCAATATGCAAGTCTTCACCAAAAACTCCTTCAGGACACCAGAACAATACAAGTCTAGATACTACATGGCACCGCTCGCCAACATCGTCCGATCGCACGACCTCAACATCATCTCATACGCCGACGACACCCAGCTCATCCTTTCCCTCACCAAGGACCCCGCCAAAACCAACCTCCACGAAGGAATGAAGGCCGTCGCAGAATGGATGAAGAACAGTCGCCTGAAACTGAACTCTGACAAGACTGAGGTCCTCATCCTCGGCTCCACCCCCTCCGCCTGGGACGACTCCTGGTGGCCGGCCACGCTGGGAGCTGCAACGACACCCACCAACCACGCACGCAACCTGGGGTTCATCCTGGACTCAACACTATCAATGACCCAGCAAGTCAACGCCGTCTCCTCCTCCTGCTTCAACACCCTCTGCATGCTTCGCAAGATCTACAGATGGATCCCCACCGGAACCAGAAGGACGGTCACCCAAGCCCTGGTCCGCAGCAGGCTGGACTACGGCAACGCCCTCTACGCGGGAACCACGGCCAAACTCCAGAGAAGACTCCAACGCATACAGAACGCCTCCGCACGCCTTATCCTCGACATCCCCCGCCACAGCCACATCACTGCCCACCTGAGAGACCTGCACTGGCTCCCCGTCAACAAGAGGATCACCTTCAAGCTCCTCACCCACGCTCACAAAGCACTCCACAACACCGGACCAACATACCTTAACAAACGACTCACCTTCTACACCCCGAACCGCCAGCTTCGCTCCGCTGCCCTCGCCACTGTTCCACGCATTCACCGAACGACCACCGGAGGCAGATCATTCTCCCACCTCGCCGCCAAGACATGGAACACCCTCCCCATCCACCTGCGACAGACCCAGGACCTGCTGACCTTCAGGAGACTTCTCAAGACCTGGTTGTTCGAACAGTAGCAGCACCCCCACCCCCCTTCATCGCCTTGAGACCCCACGGGTGAGTAGTGCGCTTTACAAATGAATGATTGATTGAACAGGGAGAATGGCAAATGGAAAGAGTGAAGCAATTTGCCATTGGTACTTGAATTGTTGTCGGTACCAGAAGTTAAATTTTAATCTGTATAGAGCATAGCAATCATTGAACATTTGGGTTCTCGTTTGGGGCAGAAGATTGACCCAGGGCACAACTTTTCTGTCTCACTCAGAAAGTTACTCTCAACTCTTTAAATGTTTCCTCATATTCCATACCCTTGCTTTTAACTAGAGGGCCTTTGCCTTCAGTTCACTCCCCCTTTTGGACAATGACTCTGGTTCATATTCCTTTTATCTTAAGTATTTACACCACTGTGAATATTTAGGCCTCTTTGTCTCCCTTACCAGCTACATCCGTTATCAACACAAGGAAATGTGCAACATCTATCATGCCCACTGAAGAGGAGGTCGTTCTAGACCATGCACACCTTGGGACTAACATGGAAAAAGAAATAACAAGCATTATGATAAGGTCCATATGATCAAATTCCTTTTTTCTTTTAGATACACTTCTAAAAGAGTAACAACCCCTAAGTGTCCTTACTACATCCCCACCCTTTGCCAGCCACATCTCTGCCCCTCCCCACTCTGACTTGATCCTCTCTGCCTCACCCCTGCATCCCTTACCTTCTCCACTATAACCCCTACATCCACAATTATTTTTTCTCAACTTTTTTCTGTATGACCTATTGTGAACACTCTTTTGTGTTTAGTGCTCCATTGCCTTTGTGCTGTAAACTTCATGCGTTAATACATGCATACAAACAGATCATCAATTGGCTTCAGACCTCTCAATTTAACCTAGTCAGCCAGTGCAACAGCCCTCTGTTCCAGCAGGGTTTTGCCTAACAATCCATAGGTCGATGCGGACACTAAGAGTAAGCAACACCAGCCTTACCTAAGAATGCAGTTTCATGTGAACTTGCAAAATGACACGCAAGCTAGAGATGTGGTTCCTATATCTAAGCCTGAAGCTATAGTTTTTCATTTTTCTAGACTGAGCCATCAATACTGTCATTGTGTTTTTGATTATGGAGCAATTGACATGTCTGTACTCTGAACCTGTGGAGCTCAAACCGTTTGGTGCCTAGTATTGCATGCCAAAACACTAACTTTTTGAGAACCTCCCTGTTCAGTTTGCTGAAGTCGCAGCAGCTCTGGACAAATGACAGCACCTGTGGTGCATGGGTAGCAACAACACATTTGTATGGCGGCCGTAAAACCTATTTGCACAAATTTGCTCCCCTAAATACTTAGGAACAATAAGACTGTTTGTTTCGTTTTCACTAGATCTACTCGTGTGGGGTAATCCCAATGTTCCAGAGTTCTCCGTTATACCTAGGGCTGAATGTACATTCATTCAACTTTTAAAGTTAGATTTAGTGGTTCCAAAATGTTTGTAATACTATTCAGATTCAGTTACCTGATTACGTGTATTTGCAGTTTGCCTCATTTTTTCCACTCTTAACACGGCGGACATGATGAAAATGTCCTGTATACTTTCTGGAAGAGGAGAACACTCCTGTTTCACAAATATATGCAATACTGGGTTGCTCCGATATTCAGTGACTCAGCCAGTTATCTGTATTTTGTCTTCAGAGAGGATCCTATTGGAAGAATAGATTTTGAAAGGATAACTTCTGCTTAATGTCAAAAGAATTTGAGGTGTGTGATTTAAGCCCTAGAATCTGTAAGTCCGTTTAGCCTACTTCACTCTGAAAGAAATTATAATTTTGACGAAGATCTAGACAAGGGTGATCTAGATGGGACAAGCTGGGTGAAGATCACTAACACGTTCTGAGGGTTGAACAGATTAGTCACTTTTGTGGCATTAATTTTTTTTTGAGGCTTGAAATTCATACAGACATGTGGATCCTGTTGGCTGAGATGAATTTTTCTGTCCTGTTTACAACAGCATGCTCTTTGCCTTATTTTGATCGTAGTGAACATCTCACAATTCCTAATTGCATGTAAATGGCACTAACTTTGAAGAGCTTACAGCTGCTTAAAGAGAGGAGACTGATTAAGATGGAGCTTAAAACTATGGAGAATTGGACACTGCGTGAAAGGTGGAACATAAATTTTAACCAAACATCCAAAGCCACTAAAAGACCCATTCAGGCAGGAACACCCCACCACCAAACACATAACAAACACGCAAAGCAGTTGTGACTTGTATCCTTGATACACATGTGCTGAAGTGTAGAACACAATCCTGCTGGGCGGAACACATTTTCTGAAGGACCTCCTTGCAGTGAGACCCAGAATAGGTCTTCCCACCTTACATCTCTCCTCTAAGTTGACTCTCCAGGGCACTTGAGATTTGGAACCGGCTGACTAGTTGTGTGATCTTATAATGCAGCTGTTGTCCAGCTGGAACAGGCAACCTATTATTGTACCATTATTTCCCAACCTTCAACCTCACCATTCTTTTGGACACACAACTCTCATGATACACCCTATGGTATTACATTTGGAACAAACTCCTGGAACTTTGCTCCTCACCATGTCATCAACACACAAACTTTGGCTCAGCATATTCTCATATTTCTTCTCGGCACGCCTTTGTGCAAAGGCCCACATCACACAACTTCTCCAACAGGGGTTCTCTGTTTTTCATCCACAACCTATTTACTTTAGAACTCGGAACCAGGCAACCTGAGGCCAGAGCTATATGCTAGCCAAGATGGCCACCTGATGCAGAGCTCTTTCCGCCACTCTGCTTCTCTTGACCTACATCCTTCTGAAAGCCCTTGGGGCACCCATGTGAGGCTGGCCCTGATCAGCGTGGCACCCACGGACTCCCCCTTCCTCCCCCTCCCCCCAGTGCTACCAGTGCCGGTATCGGAAACTCCCTAAGGATACAGGGAACCGGCGGAGACTTCTGTGCTGACATATGCGGACTCTTGGCATGGCCGCAAGCTGCAGAGGGCACTCTGTGACCTGGCGAGGGAGGATGGCTGCAGCTGGGCGGGCCTCGGGGACCAAGGAGATTGATGTTGAGCACACGCAGCCCTGAAATATACAGGGAGAAGAGGCTGCCCAAACCCACCCGCACCCCCACTCTCTGGCAGATTGGCGAGGTGAGCCGCAACATAGTCTAAACCCTACCAGAATCTACCGGTAGGCTGTTCCTCCTGGGCCTTATCCCTCACCTGAGCTTGCTGTTGACTGTTTGCTCCCTCCACGTGCAGGCGCCTCTCTGGACAGAATCCTTGTGGGCAATGAAATGGTGCCAAAGGCGATGCTGTGTCCTACCAGGCTTTGCCCATGTCTGAGTTCTGCCCTCATTACTGAGTTGACCTGACTGAAACCTTAAATTTCTTTCAACTCTGCCTTCACTTTGGCCTCCTGTGCTGTGAGGGAGGTGCCATAACTGCTCTCCTTTGCAGTCGTTTGTAGCATATGACTGGCTAGTCCTCTTAGTCTAGTACTTCACTCTCTGCTCCACCTGGAGTTATGAAACTGTAAGGGCCTGTACAAACCACCTCCTGGCGAGTCTCTAGATGTTGTTGCTTGAGGTAGGTATTCCACCTGACCATCAGACCCTATGTGCACATCCCTGCCTGGCTGTTGACCTTGCATGTCCATCAGCAGCAATGGGAAAACTGATCCAAAGCAGAGCAGGCTCCTGTTCGAGCAGCAGTGACATACGGCATGTGCTCAAGGCCACCTCATCCTGCGCCCAGTCTGCTGGTGGTGGAACACCCGCAACCAGATCTGGACATAAAGTTGATCCTCTTGGAGCTGAAATCCAGTCTCCATGAGACTGGCACAAAAATTGATCATTTAAATGCATAAATGGACCTGATGAAAGATAGACTTGACAATATGGGGTTCCGTCGCAGCCATGCAGAAACCAGGATCTTGATCTTCAACGATGAGGCCCCTACTACTAAGGCTACATTATGGCGACTTGAACAGGAACTATTGAGGGTGATGACCAAGAACAAGGACTTGGAGTTGCATTCACTAATAACATCCGTCTAATGTGGCTCCCAGAGACCACCAATATGGGTAAGCCTGAACTCTGAGTTCTTAATGGCAGAGCTTTTCGGTTTCAAGAGTTTTCTGTACTCTTGGGGTTGAAGAGAGCTCACAGATTCCTGGACCCCAATCCTCCAGTTGGAGCCTTTTCCAGGCCTATTATTGCAAGGCTACTGACCTACCGCAGTCGTGATACTGCACTCCACCTGGCCAGGGAGCATGGCCTCTTGACGCACCAAAGTTCGACCACCTCTGTCTAACCTGACTTTACCCTGGCTGTACAGGAAGCATATAGGGCATTTTCTGAAATGAAAAACATAAAATATGCTATGCTTTTCCCGGCCCTTCTCCACATCCATGTGGGCGATAAAGTGTGAATCTATACCAATCCCGGGTAAGTACAAACATTTGTCAAGAAAGCTGACAAGCCTGACTCTGGGCACACGACCAGCGCCACCACACCAAGTTCACATCGCACTACTACCGGGGGCTAATGCACTGGCCCGCGACACGGCTGACAGTGATTCAACATGAAGGCTGCTTGAACAACTTGTTGCTCATGGTTTACTGTATGTGACTGTTACTAAGGGAAGCGGTGCATTCCTATTCTGACGCCTCGTGCAGCCTATACCTGGGTTACTATAACATACACTGCATCGGCTCCAATGCCCTTGGTTTCATAGTTCATATGTTTGCAAGACTGTGGGTCCTGTTTGATATGGAGTGGTGGGTGGTTGGCACTAACCCCTCCCCGAACAATGTACTTATTGTCCTGTTTATGGGATGTTTATGAAATGGGTATGCACTGACAGTTTGGGTAAACACTGTGGGTGGGAGGAGGTTGTGAGTTACGTGGGGGTATTTGTACCACAACTTTCATTTACACTATGACTAGATGGCATTATGCAGATCTTTGCCAAGCTCACACAAATCCTAGTGTACATGGATAGGCATAACCTTGAGATTGGGTTCCTACTTGAGACGCCCTTGGGGGTGAATGGACACTGAAGAGTTTGCACGCACATGGGAAGGACTGACTACTTTGCCTCCTACCACACTTACGCTAAAGGCATAGCTATAGTCATTAAAAAAATCCTTGAGATTCAACCCAATATTTCAACACAGGGACACTAAGGAGTGATATCTGTATGTAGAGTGCACACTGAATGGCTCTAATGTCACCCTGATTAATTCCTATGCCTCTAATATGTACAGTCCTGAGTTCTTTGAGGGTGTCATGTCCCTATGTAGGCAGCATATAGCACTTAAAATAATATGGGGGGTGACTTCAACTTAACCCTATGCCCTGAGATCGACAGTAGCAACCCTAATCGTATTGACCACCCAACGGCTGCCAGGCTCTTATGGCAGATAATAGACTGAGGCATGTGTGGCGGGAAATATGGAAAGGGAAGCGCATACTCTGCAGCCCACGACTCCCGTTTCCACATTGATTTCTGGCTCTCCTCTGCAGAAGTGCTCCCATGGATCGTAAAAATAATGTCCTTCACACACGATTCTCTTGGGAGAAGACAACGTGGTAATGGAAGATTGATCCTCACCAAGTGTTGGGTCTGTTAATTAGTTCACTTTATGGGAATTTGGAACTTGGAATGTTAGCAAGTGGAACATGATGGTTTGGACTCCTGAAGTGACTGTTACTTATGCCAGGCCCCACTGACTGTATCTGCAAGCTCCTAAATAAAAGCTTGTCTGACTGTGGCGTCTGCGTCTTTTTAGTGGCGGAGAGTTACTGGCAGGGTTTCCTGGACCCATAGGAAGGTGTTGCAACTGCTTTTCAGTCTGTTTTATATACTTTGGCCTCCTGCTTCGGGGTGTCTGCTGCTGCATGGTGAGTTGGGCAAGGTGGGAGAGGCCAGCTGCACCGCAGCTTGTGAGAACTTAGGGGCTCATTACGATGGTGGAACGATCGCCACCGCCAGGCAGGCGGTGGCGATCGTTCCGCCATCACAATGAGATTTACCCACCGCCATATTAGGATGGCGGTGGGTATCGCGGCAGATGCAAAGTCTGTCCGCCGCGTTTCCGCTGGTGGCAATCGCACCAATTGCCTGGCGGGCGGAGCAGGGCCACTAATATGGTGGTGGTGCCTAGCAGGCACCGTCCGCCATATTAGGATGTGTCTGTGTAGAGGCTGGTGGGGATTGGGTTTGGGGGGCCTGTTGCGGGCCCCCCTTAGGGGGTGGGGGGTGTCGCTGCACTGGGGGGTACCCATGGTACCCCCCTGCATTTCCATGCACCAAGTGGCAGGCACCGCGTGGTGCCTGCCAGGTGGTGCAGGGAAATGCGATGCAAGCACCTTTAACATTGCGGACGGTGCTGCAGCCAGCAGCACCGCCCGCAATGTTAAAGGCTCAGGATGCGCCCGCCAGTATGGCGGGCGCATCCTAATCGCAGTGGTGCGACAGCCGCATGTCTGGCGGCAGTCCCAATCACCGCTACGGTATGGGCGGACCAAGTCCGCCCACCATCGTAATCAGCCCGTTAGATCCCTAGCTTTGAGGGAGTCTCTGCCTGGTTCAGTGTCCTCTAGGATTTTGCAAAACATCAGGCAGAAAAACCACTAGAGACCTACAGGCAGGAATTGAGTTGGGTAACAAACATCTGTTATTCAGGGTCAAGATACCCTTCTGGGTGAGCATGCTCGTTACAGATACACGTTATATTATGTTAGGAATACATCACTACCAAACAGAAAACAAATACACAAAGGAATTGGGACTTGTATCCTTGTGATTAATATCCTTGATCCACAAACTTCGAACCTGCTGGATGGAACACATTTTTGATACAACAGAACTTTCAGTAGCTTTGCCAGGAAGTTGGTGTCATTTCTAATGCTCTCTAAAATAAGGTTCATAAGAGGCTTGAATCGTACATTTTGCATCTTCATGGCAGAAACGTACTTGTCCACTACATCCCCTTGCCTCATCAGTCTCACATGGTAAATGTTTGAGCACCTTCCTTTCTTCCAATCCCAAACAGTTTCTTAGTAAGGCATACTTTTTCTTATTCATGAATCCTTCTCCATCTATAGCATCAAATTACGCCTCAACCCCTTCCTTCCATAACAACCTGTTCCATTACAGAATTCCCACTGAGTTGGGCTGATTAGACAGCCCAATATCTGGAGATCTGGATTAGCAGTGACATCACAAAAATATGACAGAAAAACTATAGCAGAACAGTCGTGGCTGGAGGAGTGGGTCCCGGTCTAATCCAGATTCCCCATACCGCTTGCTAGGAGAATAGCCATCGCAAAGATGGTGGTACTGCCCATGTTGTTTTACCTTTTTGAGAATATCTCTATCCCACTGACGAGGGCATTCTTTGATCGCATCAGATCCCTCCTGATTAGTTTGACGCGGGCCAGCAGGCAGCTGCTGCTCTCTTGGGGAGCATTGACCCTGCCATTTGAATCGGGCGGAATGTGCGTGCCTGACCTGGAGCTGTAGTATTACTGTACGATGGCCTAGTAGGTTCACCACTGAATTCATGCCACTCCATACCAGCCACACTTCGCAGTGCAGGCAGATAATGTCGACTCTTGTCTTCTGTGGTTTGCGCTCCCTCAACCCTTGGGGAGAGAAGGGCACCGTTAAATGCTGGGCTACAGAGCTCACATAGACTGTCTGTACTCTGCTGGTCTGAGTCTGGCAAGAACCCGGTGCTGCCCCTCACTGCAAATGAGCGAGTCTGGCAACAGTTAAGGCATGCAGCTTGAAGTGATAGGAGTTTGTACTCTACTGGTACTGTCATTACTCTGTAAGATATCAGGACTAGCACAGACTGTACACTCCTTGGCATATTCCTTTATCATCAATTGCACAGCCCATGTAATAAGATACACCTCACTTTTCCATGGGAGCCAGAGAGTTTGCAAGCGCTAAAGTTGTGTGATAAATTGAACCTCTTCTAGGAAGATTATTACTAGACTATACTCTGTGGTGTAAGATTAAGCCCCCGTGGCCAAGGTTGGAGCGCAGACTGAATGGCAGTCTGACTTGGATGCTGAATTAGCTCATCAGCAATGGCAGGATTGCTGCATTCATACGGGCATGCTGTTGCCTAACTATAGACTGAGACTAATGCATAAAAAATGTCTACACAGACTATATCACTCGCCCACTAGATGTTACAAAGTGGGTCTTCTGGCTGATACACGATGTGACACAAATGGCACTGATTTGTTGCACTTGTGGCAATGCAATAGTGTCGCAAAATTTTGGACCTCCGTGTTTGATTGCAAAGATAAAGTGGTCTGTGGTACAGTACCACGAAACACCCTTGACAGCCCTACTGGGTTATTTAAAAAAAATGCTAGCTAGCACTCCTAAGCTCACTGCTGTGATGCTGCTTCTGGCCAAGAGATGTTTGGCAATGCACCGGGGATGACATGCCAGTCCGCAGGTAGATTGTTGGTTAAATAACGTGACATATTGCCAGGAACAATTAGAAGATTGGTTTCTGATGCCACCCTGATGCCATCAGAAACATACCTGGTGTTTATTTGGCACGTACTTGCATTGCAAGCTGAAAAGGATGTATGGGTCCGTTAGTTTACTGTGGGATAATGTAGACGCAAAGAGTGGAGGCAGGCTTTGTTGACGTACCCTACAAGATATTTTTCATGAGCTCTTCTACACATGCTGACTTGCAGTCTCCAAAAATCATTAAATAGTGGGAGTAGAGTGGTGGATGGACAGTGGAGACTTGCTGTTACCTCATGGCTGCCATTGACACTATATAATATGATTTTCCATTAATGGATAGCAGGCGAACAGCATCATCACATTAATGTAAATGTGCATTTTGAAATCACCGTATGCACCTTTGTATGTTTTTGCGAAACTTCAATAAAAAAATATTAAAACAAAATCCTTCCTTCCATGGTTCCCAATCAGTATCGGACTTACTGGGATTGGGCAGGAAGGATGGGCGAGGAACGACATTTTGCTGCATGACACAATTGTGTGAAGACCAATAGATCTTGATCACTCACAATTTCCCCTTTGCGGACTGATTACTGTTGCATATGGCCAATTACTAGTGCTAATTCTCTAGAATTCCTTTCTCAGAAATTAGTATGCCCTTCACCGATTGAGAACTGGGCACAGTATTCATTACATCAAATTTCTATGAATAGGTCCCATTTCTCACTGAGCAACAAGTGACGGAATTCAGCATTGATGGAAAAAATGATAAAATACATTAGCAGTCGCACCATGTGCACCTCCCCAATGAGTATAAAATTGGATTGCACTTGACTGTCTCAGTATTGGCTGTACGTACTTACATGTGTGCGCATCAACAATTGTGTGCTTGAAGAGTGACACTTCAACTACTCTGTTCGGGCGCTGCCCCATTGCTGTGATTACTTTCCCAAACAACGCTCAGGATGGTGGCACATAGATGCCTGTGTGCGGTAGGAGCACCTCCATGAAGCATCCAACATGATCGCAAGCAATCCAAGCAGGAACACCTATGCATTGTAAAGGCTTTGCTGTTCGGTGATGTGTTCCAAGGCCCCAGCGGACACTGAACCAGGGCGGGACTCCCTCGAAGCTAGGAATCCAGGTTCTAACAGTGACATGCAGTTGGACTCCCCCGCCATGCCACAACTCACTATTCCACAGCAGACACCTACGAAGCAGGAGGTAGACTGGTAACAAAGGGCCAAAGTGTACAATACTTGGTTGTAGCATCTTCTTGTGGATTCTCGAAACCATGGCAATAACTCTTCGCCATTAAAGGATGCGGACTCTGCAGTCAAGGTAAATGTTTGAGGGGCTTACAAGTACATCCAGCAGGGACCGAGCAGAAACAACACTCCTTCCAGGAACTCAAACCCTTCTCATTCCATTTTGTAACATTCCAACTTCCAGATTCATTTTAAGGAAAAAATAACTATTTATAAGACCAAGCATTTCTGCTTATTGACTGGTCTAATACTATTGGTTCTGTAAGGAATCCCATTTGGTGAGATGATGGTATCTCAATTCGTGTTTAGTCCGTTTTAGTGGTCGTGGCTGAATGGAGATGCTACAGTGTGCCCAGGGAATTCAATTCTACGTCTGTTTCTGCTTGCTTTTCTCTGAGGATTATGCCAGGCCAGTTTGGCTGACGTAGGCAGTGCTCTGTTAGCTGCTCTCTGGATCGTGATTGTTATTTGACTGCTGTCATTACTTGCCTATAGGGGGATAAACCATTAAGAACAATCAGTTCTGTAACTGAGGTAATTGAATTTATAGGCTGGCATGTCCTTTTGAAACTTACAGAATTCGGACAACATTGAACATATACTATGTTGCTTTCTTTCGAATCAGCAGCAGAATTTCTGTCATGAACTCTAGAAGTTAAGAAGGTATTTTGTGCACACCTGGATCCAGGACATCGTCCTACTATAGACTAAGAAGTGTAAAAAAGAAAAAACAGGGAAGCTTGCGATTTCCATCGATACATCCTGGATCCTAGGACAACCTCCCTGTATCAATCAAGACTGCACCAACGTTGCTCCAATTTAGGAAAAGAGTCGCAGACTCGCCTCTTTAAAGGACACTACATCACAAAGCATTAGCCATCCGTTATCCAGCTACCAGTTATTTCACTTGTTAAATTCATGCTTATCTTTGACCATGTATAGAGCTTTGCTGCCTTTTGGCTCGGTTTGCACTGTAGAAATAAGTCATAGATACACACATGCATATATGCTCTTCAGCAACTTTAAATATCATACATTTGGACGACACCATATAAAGGCAACTAATGATTTTATTTGTATGAGGAGACCTGGTTGAAACGGGGAGCAATGCATTTATCCAGCAGTTAAAACCAAAACAGATGTTAGTACTATATATTCAAATATGGAAACAGTCACATTAATAGAATGCAAGTTAATTGCATAAAAATATGCATATACAGATGAAAAGTAGAATATATTTTAATCCTATCAAAACGTTCAAGATCACTTGCACTGACATGCAAATGATTGTGCACAAAATGCAAATTTTCCTTCAGGCTCTTACGTCTTAAATATTGCCACTACCTCAGTCTCCACCAAAACTCTTCATAAATTCCATCGATGACCTCAGCACATTTATGTTCCAGCCATCAAGAATCAATCCACAACAGTAGGAGGGATGCTTTACTCCTGTTTTAAAGTGGTCTTCCGTCAGCCAGGACGAAAGGGAATTCAAAATTTCAGGAAGTCATGCCTTCAACCTCATTTCATTTCCATCTGCACTCATCACCCAACACTTCATAAATCATTGCTCTAACTTGTTCAAGAAAGACAGACCTTTGGTTTTACTCCACAAAAAGACTGGACATTATGATTATTTTATACCTGTCTGACCTGAACGCATTTCTCCTAGTAGGTAACAAAAGCAGCTTTTCAGGGATGGAAGGGGATTCATGTGTTTCCCTATTTAAACTGCAGGTTTATTTGGGCTTCTTCACTTCAGTCGCTGGTACAAGTGACCGCCCTTCCTTTCCACTTTTTGCCTACCAAGCAAAATCTTCTCTGTCCAAGTTCATGTGATCCAAATTCTCTAAGGCATAATGGACACATTGTGGAAGGCATTTTCTTTTTGTGAAGCAATATTTACACTTTCAATGAATGACCTCTGTTCACCACCAGGTGCAGATGGTCATAGTGATATGGTAGGTTCAGTAATAATTCTCTTGGCCTCCTCTATTCATGAGTTGTATATCGGAGAATTTGTATCACACTGATTAGTGGAATCAGAGGAACGCTGATGAATCCAGCTCCTTTATGTACACAAACAAATGGACGCTGCTGTTTGGATGGATCCCTGCTCTTATCAGAATCGAAATGTAATCAGTCTGCCTTTGTGATGTGTCAAATTACAATGTTATCAACCTAGGCAGCTCAAAACATCTAAACTCCAGCTTGGACATCTATTTCATTCAGCAAGTGTGAACATATTGGAGAACATTTCTTCTCCTTCTGTTTAAGGTCTTGGGCATGCTTCTTGAAGACCATCAGTTACCAAAGTTTCCCAAACTACTGGGCAATGCAGTGTGGGCTCTTTTTTTCCTGCAATATACTGCTATAATACTTGGGATTTTGTAATCCCTGTATAAAACCAGTCTCTAATTTCTTGATAATCGGTGATTTGTGACACACCCAATTGGCAGTTATAAAGAAATGTCAAAACTCAACTGTAATAATGTATTACAGTTAAGTTCTGACGTCACAGTGCCTACTGCCAGAGCCAGCAGCCGAGGGGAAAGGCTGGCCAGGTCACGGAGCATAATTTAAGCAGCTGTTTAAAGAAAGGAAAAAGCTTTTTTCTTTGTTCCGCTCCGTGTTTTTTAACTGTACATTGACAAGACAAAAGGAGATATTCGTGGAAATGTATTTTATTTTTTGCACTCTTTGGATAATTATAGAAAAGTTGGAATCTTTCAGCATGTTTGTACTGTGCTGGTTTCGAAATAACTTGTATTAAACTGCTTCTAATAACTAATATCGAACAGCTTTTTATCGGTTTAATTTTACAGTAGAGACTCTATTTTTATTCTTCAATTTTGCAGACATGCTTTCTTTTAATGAAAGAACTGCGCACTAGGGATTTAAGTGGTTGGTGGAAACAGAGATAGTGTGACAGTGTATTCTAAAGATTAGCGTATCACTTGCATACATGAGAAGGATATTGCAAATCAACTCTGAATTCTAGAACCTTATAAAGAAACTCTGCCTTCGTCCTCGTTCCTCTATATAGTCATGATACTCCTCAGTGACTTGCAATATCCTTATAATGTATGGCAGGGTATTCTTTATCCTATATAGCAATCGTGTGCCCTAATAGTCGTTCCATGGCTGCTGGGTTTTACTACACCATCATCAAATAGTCCTTATAAGGTCAACCCCTGCTGGAATCCCGTAACTCAGAGCCCTCTTTATGTGGCTTAGAACCTCCTTCCAAAACAGTCATTCTGGAGCACCCCAACAAATGTGGATCATGGTTCTTTTTTCCCCTGAGCACCGCTAACAAGCATCAGACACAGCTGGGTAGATCTGGTATAGTTGTTCAGGATTCAGGTATCATTGATCTAAAACCTTATGAGCAAATTCTTTGAGGTGCACTTTTATAGTTATAGTTTTTACATATGTTTAACCAAGTTTCCCTCCAAGTCTCCTCAGAAATCTATGTTGAGGTCTTTTGATGACCTAACTAGAACGTTTCTAGGGTTCATATTTGAGGTGTCCGTTAGCTTCTATTTAAGCCTGAGACCATCCCTCTGGTACCAAGGCGAGTCCTCAAACGTTTCCATTTGTGTAATTTCTCTGATAGCTAGGCAGGTGTCTTACTGGTGGGTGCATTACCCAGTGTCATATCTGAAAATATTGTTGTCCATATGTTTCTGAGATGCTAAATTATTTTTTTAACATCTCTTTTGTGTTTTAACAGCCATCCATTCTACAATCACTATCAAATGGGCTGCCCTGTAGTAGATCACAATGTCAGGGCACCCCATTCTTCATTTCTCATGTAGGTTTCTTATAAGTTTTGCACTTATTCTAGCTCTTTTCCCTGTCCCTGTTAAGTCTCATTGGAGCTCTTCCTCCGGAATAGGTACAGGTAGGGACTAGAACACGTACAGAAGTAAGTAGAAGCAGAATATTCTTTTTGATGATATTGCTCCTGTGATTAAAGAATATATAAAGGAAAGTCCAGGTGTTCAGGTCCTTCTTAATCGGTTTCCTCATATCTGGCCAATTGACTCTAGAAAATGTCTACATATCTTATGTAATTCCGACCCAGACCATTTAAAAGCACAGATCGACATCAGCTGGTCGACCACTTCCGGCAGTGTTAGATTTAAGAGCTTTGATTTGTCTGGATTAATTTTAGATCCAGAGGCCTACTTGGATTCCTTCAATAAATCAACCACTGCTTGTAAAGATTCGCTGGGATCTGAGAGAGTTAGTAAAACATTGTCCACAAACAAGCAAACTTTGTAAAGCACACCTCCAAATGTTCTTGTGAACCTCCCTCCTGGTTCTATTTGTGGTTACCAGAGGCTAAACTGTTAAACTGAAAAGGAGAGGGGATAAGGGGCCCACCTGGCTTGTGCGCCTTTGCAACTTAAATGTGATGGGATTCTTACCTCTGGACTTTTATAATTGGCTATGAACCAGCCATTCATCTTTGGGCCAAACCCCATTTTGTGCAGTAATACGTCAAACTTCCAGCTCACCCTATGGGAGGCCTTCTCTGCATCCCAACCTAGCAAGAATGCAGGTATGTTTTTGTCTGGCTTTCTCAACTAAATGGATAACCGTACGGGCATTGTTGCTCCCCTGCCTGTTCCGCATGAACCCCGCCTGGACCGCATCCGCCGTATCCTGCATATACCCGGTAGCCTATTTGATAGGACTTTCGTGAAAAATATGAAGTTAGTGTTGCAAACTGTTATTGGCCTATACACTACACATGATTCTAGATCATTCCCAGGCTTGTGTTTCAGGGGTAAATCTGCTCCCTGCATTGAAGGGTAACACCTGAATTTCGGTCGATAGAATTAAGAAGTGCAGTTAGTCACTCAGGCGAGTACAATATGTAGGTCTTATAAAACAATATGTGAAGGCATCAAGATCCGTTGCCTTGCCCATAACCATCTCCTAATTGCTTTTTTAACTTAGGATTTCTTAATGGGCTGGTCCAGGTCTTCCCTACACTGGCTCAGTTTTTTATCGTTGCTTTGTGAGTTAACTGTCAAGGCCTCACCTCTCAGAGCTGTCTTAAATAATTTCCATATAGTTGCCAGTGTTGTTACCTTCTTTATACATCTCCAAATATTCTGATATCTTCTGAGCCAATTCCCCTTTCTCCATCAGGTCTCTAAATAATTCTGGAGGGATTCACCATACGTACCCAGGTGGGACTTGTGGGACTAGAGGGTTACATCACCTCAACATGTACGGAATCAGATATTCAAGATTTCTGCTGACTTCAATTTGTGAATCATGATTTTCAACATAAATCCTAATTTGAAACATGAAGACAGTCCATGCGTAGGTTTTGTGTACATGTGAATAAAATGTAAAGTCTTTAACATCTAGGTGAAGTGTACGCCATGCATCTTCCAGCCCCCATTTAACAAGTACTTTCTTAAGACCCTTAGAGCCCCCCCAACCCACCATGTTGCCCCCATGGTACCTCTTAGACTGGGGTATCATGCTAGGTTGAAGTTCCCTCCCAAGATGACTTCCTTTGCCTCCCCTTTCATTAGTTTATTTATGGTTATTTATAGCTCAAACCTCCAACTCTAATATTGATGCTCCTATGAGGCCTTGGAAACAGCTGGTGCCTGAATTGTAGGAAAAAACATTAATTTCAGCCAACCTTAACCTCACAGAAAATGACCACACTTTAAGATACAATGCTTTTTTAAGGAGTGGCTCTCCACTTCACTTAATCAAACAATTCTCCTCAGACTATTTAGACGTAGTTGTAACAAACTTACCTTACCCTGGCTCAATGAATAACTTAAGGAACGTTAAATGGAATGAAAGACATCAGTATGAATTTAGATATGAGCCATCAAGTAAACTAATTTATTCAACACTTCTACACACTTACCATAAGGCAGTTAAAAGGCAATAGTCACTTTTTTTTAAATCAGAAGCAGATCTTCTGTTCAAAAATTCCTTCTAGGAATGTTTTTTGATTGTACAAAAATATCCTGCCCAGAGGCAGATGCTAATTTCCCCAAGATGTCCCCGACCTTATGTGACAATCTTTCTTCTTTTTTCATAAGAACATTCAATATCTACTTATCAATATCCCAAAGTCCACAGGAGAGCTACCAGTATCAGCTGGGTCACACCAACCCCCACCCCAAAGATTTATCATCTGCATTTACATTAGTCTCCGAGCCGGATGCACTATACAATTTTGGTGAAATTGTTTCCTCTTCACCAACTTGTGTATGTTAAGTTCGCCAACTTAAAGCCAGATCAACAATTCTAACCTATATAATAAAAACATGCAACTCCCCTCTCTCGTCCGGCTTATTACATAAGAAATGGGAAGCTACAATTGTTTCACTTTTGCTCAAGAAACCTTCCTTAGACCCTGACGTTTTCCCAACTTTCGGCATATCTCCCTTCTGCCACTCTTTGCCAAGATGACAGATTGGACAGCTGTTTCTGCAATACAATCATCTGAAAGCACCCAGGATACTACACAAAGCTCAGACTGGTTTTCGTAAAGGTCTCTCAACTGAAACCGTCCTTGATAGGGCAACAGAAGAAATCCGAAACACGCTTGGTGAAAATGGAGTGGCGCCCATGATATTGTTAGATCCATCTGCCGCCTTTTATACCATCTCCCACTCAATTCTGTTCCAGGGATAGAGGCAGCAGGGATCTCTGGGACAGTCTTGACTTAGTTCACATCTTATTTACAAGGCCGAACACAGGTGCTGGCTCTGGGTAATTATTGATCTGTTCTTAAGCCTATTTTGTTTGCGGTCCCTCAGGGCTCGTTTGTATGTCCTGCACTCTTCAACTCGTATATGGCCCCTCTGGCTTGTTTGATAGTCCTTCGGGATTTCTTTTTACACTTATGCGAACGATAACCAGTTGTTTATTAGGTTGAATAAAAATCCAATTGAGACCACAGCAAACTTGAAACCGTGTTTACATATAGTTGCAGAATGGATGAATGCAAACTCTGGTGCCCTGCTAAACCTAAAGAAGACGAAAACAGGATTGGGTCAGATCCCTCTCCCTTCCCCAGCCAGACTTCACAGTGGTGACCGATGAGTCACTTCTGGGATAGGGCGGCCATATGGGAGAGGTGGTGATCAGAGGCCTCTGGTCTCCGGCGGAGTCCGGGCTCCACATCAACCTCTGGAGCTCCGGGCGATTCGTCTTGCACTGAAAGCATTCCTTCCTTCTGTCAAAGGAAGAGTAGTGCAGGTGTTCATGGACAACACCACTGCCATGTGGTACTGCAAAAACCAGGGTGGGGTGGGGTCGTGGACACTGTCAAGAGGCTCTTCGCCTCTGGACATAGCTGGAACACCAGGGCATGTCCCTGGTGGTTCAACACCTGGCAGGTTCCCTGAACGCCAGGGCGAACGAACTCAGCCGCCGGTGCATGATGGATCACAAATGGCGTCTTTACTCAGAGGTGGTGCAAGGTCTCTTTCAGCAGTGGGGAGAGCCTTGGTTAGATCTGTTTGCTACCGAAGAGAACGCAATGTCAGCAGTTCTGCGCGTTGGAATTTTCGTCGCGAGTGGAATTGCGGTCTTCTATACGTCTTTCCGCCTATACCACTTCTGCCCAGAGTACTGAAGAAGATAAAGCGCGACCGGGCCCAATTCATTGTTGTGGCTCTGGATTGGGCACGACGAGTCTGGTATCCCGAGCTCTTGAACATGGCCATCGATCCTCCGATCAGACTGCCTCTTCGGGAGGATCTTCTGTCACAGCAACAGGGGACGGTCCTCCACCCGAACCTGTCCAGCCTCCACCTCCTTGCGTGGAGATTGAGCGGTGACAGTTGACAGCTTTTGACCTTCCTCCCGAAGTCTGTAATGTCATCTTGGCAGCCAGGCGTTCCTCCACTAAAAAGGTATATCCCTGTAGATGGAACAATTTTGTGGCATGGTGCACAGCAAAGGCTGTGGATCCCCTTTCTGCCCCTCCTTTCTGAGGTTCTCCTCTTCATGCTTTCTTTGGCCCAGCAGGGCTCTGCAATGGGCACCCTGAAAGGCTATCTTTCGGCCGTTTCGGCCTTTCTATGCCTTCCTGATCAGCCTTCTCTTTTCAGGTCCCCTATTGTAAATAGATTTCTTAAGGGCATTACTCACCTTTTTCCTCCTATTCCTTTCGTAATGCCCCAGTGGGACTTGAATCTGGTCTTAACTTACCTTGTGTGCTCCTTTCGAGCCCCTGCATAATTGTCCTCTCAGACTCTTGACCTTAAAGACTGCTTTTCTGGTTGCCATCACCTCTGCTCGCAGGGTGAGTGAGCTTCAGGCTCTATCTTCTAAACTTCCTTTCCTTGCTGGCCATCCGGACAAGGTTGTCCTTCGAACTAGACCTTCTCTTCTTCCCAAAGTGGTTACCTCTTTCCACATAGGACAGACCATCATTTTGCCCACCTTCTTCCCGCCCCTGCATCCTTCCAAGGAGAAGGAGAGACTCCACCTTCTGGATCCAAAACATGCGTTATCATTTTATTTGGATTGCACAAAACAATTCCGGGTGGAGGATCAACTCTTTGTTGGCTATGTGGGCGCCAAGAAAGGTCGGGCTGTGCAAAAACAGGCAATCTCTCAATGGGTCGTCCTTTGCATTAAGATCTGTTACTCCTTGGCGAAAAAGGAGCCTCCGGTAGGATTGCGCGCCCATTCCACCAGGACGATGGCAGCCACTACTGCTTTGGGACGTGAAGTCCCCCCTCGGTGATATCTGCCAGGCAGCCATGTGGGCATCACTGCACACGTTCACTAAACATTACTGCTTAGATAGTCAAGTTCGGAGATACAGCTTCTTTGGCCGTTCAGTTCTCCAGGATTTTCTGGTGTGAACTTGGGTCGCAGACCCACCTCCGGAGTTGGTATTGCTGGGGTATCTATTCTAAGGTAAGGAATCTATAACTAATAGTCTCTTTCAGATGAACAAGTTACTTACCTTTTGGTAACGAGATATCTTTAAGAGACATACTAGTTATAGATTCCTTACCGCTCCACCCATCCTCCCCGTTCTGCGAACTGACTTCTAGAGTAAGGGACTCCCTTTCAGGGCCCTAGTTTTGTGCACCAGTGGTCAGTGTCTTGCAGGGCTCTGCGCTTCTGTCGTGGAATGTTGTGTAAAGAACTGACGTCAGAGCGCAGGGGCGGCATCTAAGTAGATACCGTGACGACATTCCGGTGATCAGGACGAACGTGGAGTCGAACGACGCCACCTACCGACGCGCAGGGGTACTGCTGAGAAAAAATTCTCCGGATCCAGTCTGACGCCTGGGGGTAATTCTAAGGTAAGGAATCTATAACTAATATATGTCTCCTACAGATATATCATTACCGAAGGTAAGTAACTTGTTCATATACATCAGATAACCAGATTACAGCATTTTGTCTCTCTCTCAATGTGACCCATCGGGAGCCTGGCAGCCCCCTTTCCTATTGTGTACTCTCCTGCGCAACCCCCTCCCCACTCATGGATGCCACCTTTATATTAGGGCTACAGCAAACAAATGATGGACGGAATGCTGACAATGCAAACATTCTCCCCCGGTCAAAAGATCTGGGTTAAATCCATCGTTCTTTTGCCCACTACGCCACCCCAGTTTAGACCCAGCCATATGCAAATCAGTCTTGACCCTATGCCCCATGGGAACAGTCCAGACCGAACTGCCAGGCCAGGTCCTCCCTGGACCGGAAACCAGCATCCTGGGACCGGTTTCAGGGTATGTCACCCTTCTTCAGCCAGGCTAGCTTGAATCCAGTGGCACAGTGAGCAAGGGACCCACGTCTGGGCATACCCATCCCACTTAGGGCGAAAAGTGTTACAGCAAACAAATGATGGACGGAATGCTGACAATGCAAACATTCTCCCCCAGTCAAAAGATCTGGGTTAAATCCATAGTTCTTTTGCCCACTACGCCACCCCATTTATATTAGGGCTTCAGGTCTTACTACTTCCTCTTTTCCCACCAGATTCTTTCAGCACAGTTCTCTGTCTGGTCATTGTGGACACAACCTAGACCAGGTCGCTGTTTGAGTTCCATTTTGATGGCACTTAGTTACGGCAGTTGAAGGATCTAGCTGGCGTCCTGGATAGAGCTGGTCTGGCACAGTTTATACTTCCAGGAGAAATTCAGCCTGAATGGGTATCTTTTGTGAATGGAAGCATTCTGTGGTTCTCTAAAAGGATCTCCTCTTCTATAATGTAGAACGTAATGTTGTCTACTTTTCAGAAATGTATAGCTTTCCGGGTTCACCCATGAATTTCACTCCTGTTTTTCACCACAAACTGATAGTAGGATAAAACTGCGGAAAATTATCAGTTACGAAAAATGGAAAGACCGTGATAAAAATGTGTATTTTAAATTTTTACAACTGGAAAGATTGTGATCTTGGCACTTCAAACTTTTTTTTTTGTTGATTTTCATGGGGGAAAAAATGCTTTCTTGCACAGCACTTTTTTCTAAACCAATCATTTGCTTTATTTTGGCTGTGTTTTTTTTACTCTCTGAGGGAATCCACAAACCCTGGGTAGCTTTGGAATCCCCACAGCTAGAAATAAAAGGACACAAATTTGTCCTGTGGGGGGAAAAAGTTATGAAGACTTGAGCGTAAAGTGCTCTAAACATCAAAAACTGGGCTCGGCACGGAGAGGAGAAAAGCCTCAGCAGCTAAGCTGTTGAATACAGATGTCCATGATGGACCCTTTCCTTTCTTTTTGTGTATTCTGTCAAGTTAAAGTTGGGACTACGTTTATTTGTTTGAGGTTGGGGAAGACAGGGGTGGAATTGTGCATGATTATGTGATCTGCTAACAGTTGTCAAGTGCCACTATTTCTCAAGTACAATTTCAGTGTCATGCTTTCCATATGCTGTTTTCTAGGTAATAAACTCACTGGTGAGGTTAATCTTAAATAAGCAAAAAACGCAGAATTTCTGAAGTTTATTTAGCCACAGTAGCTGGCTGAAAATTTAGGCACACCTGTTATGATTATTAAAGCTTGTTATTATTCCCACACTTTAATAGTAATGCGTAATACCAGTTTAGGCCCTTGTGGAATATAAAGCAACTGTTCAGATTGTGTCTATTCATACACAATTAAATATCCACCTTCTTTAATGTAGTTGTTTCATTATATATCTCCAAATATTTCAGGTCAGAAAGATCTTCTTACACCATGCTACAAGGACAACATTCCCAGTGGTACCTATGGGCCTATAAACCCCATTCTAAATACAACGTACGACTTTATGATCAAGTTTTTCAGAGAAATCAGCTATGTTTTTCCTGATGAGTACGTACACTTAGGTGGAGACGAAGTAGACTTCAGTTGTTGGTACGTTTTAATTTTTATTAAAACCAAGTAACACTGTTCCTCTTTGCGTGTGAAAGTGATTTACAAAAAGTGGAAATAACTATTGCATTTTTATTTTAAAGGAAATCAAATCCTGATATAATGAAGTTCATGGCAGAGCATTCTTTTGGTACTGACTACAGTAAACTGGAATCTTTTTACATTCAAAAGTAAGTAAAATTCAATTTTCTATGCGGTAAAATTAATAATAGCATTTGCAAAAACCAGGCAAGTGTCTTGATAACATTTGAAATATTTCATCTAGCTGCTCTGAAGTGGCCTTAGGAGTGTTTCATTACAAAGGTAATATTTCACAAGCTAAATTATTCCATATCAACACATAACCTACATAGATTGAAGGCACAGAATTCGCTATTGAACTGGAAGTCAGTTTTGTTGCTCTGGTACAACGTGTCTGGCCTAGCCCTCCTAATGCAGCTTAAGGACAGACGGTGAATGTGGCTCTGCGCACCCTAGACCCAAGCGAGTACAAATGACAGATTTGGGGGTAGAAAGTGATGGAGGGCCTCTTGAAATATTTAATAGAGAAACGTCGGAAAAGAGAGCTCAGAACTGTGGTGGCTGGAAGCAAAGAGAATCCATTGAGGTTAAAAGAAGCAAGGAATGCTACCTGACTGTCTGATGGGAGGCAAGACTGGCAAGACTAAGGGGTACTGCTTTTGATGGATAATACTAAGAATATTCATGTGAGGTAAAAGCATTTTGGGGAGTGACCTAGTGGAAACCTTGAATGGTGTTGGAGTTTGAAAGGGGTCACATGGATCAGGTGTAAAGGATTCTAATACTGTCTGCATCAAGTCACTGATTATACTAATCCCCACGTGCCGTCCACATAATTTTGACCTCCGTCCGTACATTGAGCTAGGAGGCAGAGGTTCTGTCTCATCTAGCTCTGGTGGTAGCCACACAGCTCTGGGTTAGTTGGGATCTTGCGGTTTCTGATTGATATGTCTCACCACTGGAACACTGGACTTCAGTACGTCTTCCCACCCGTGCCTCTCCTGCCCAGTGCTCTGAAAAAGATCAAGAACGGTGGGCTGAACTCATTTTAGTGGCTCCGGAATGGGCCAGGAGAGTGTGCTACATGGAGCTTCTGGGCAGGAGTATCTGCCCCAACACTTTGGGAGGATCTTCTTTCCCAATTGCTGGGCCGGGGTTCTTCACCGAAACCTTTGCACACCTTCATTTATGTAGATTGAGCAGCCCCACCTGACTGCATTTGATCTGCCACCTGAAGTTGTGGATGTCATCCTTGCTGCCAGACGCCCTTCCACAAAGTCCATTTATGCCGGGTATTGGGACAGATTTGTGGCCTGATGTGGAGTCCGCAAGACAGACCTTTTATAAGCCAAACTGTTGGATGTTTTGTTTGCTTTGTCTTTAGCCTAGCAAGGCCTTGCCCTGGGCAAGGCTATTTGTCAGCTCTTTTGACCTTTTTGCATTTACTAGACTAAGCATTCTTATTTAAATCACCTGTTGATGTGTTTTATTAAAGCTTTAACGCATGTTCCCTCCCAAACCGTTTGTGATGCCACAGTGGGATCTTAACTTGGTCTTGACATTCCTCATTTGTCTTATGCAATCTCATACCATCCCCACTTCTGGTGGCTCCTGGGACTAATAATGTAGAGACCTCATCTTTGTTTGTGCTTGTTGGGCCAACCTTTGGCACTGTTTAAGGTTTGTAGAAGCTCCTGTTACACCTTATCGCTAAACAATGCATCTACCAAAGCTACCTCTTTATTTGTTTACTGTTTTGATAATTAGGGCCTGCAGAGTACTAAAAGGCATATTGTTGTAGTTGCCATGCTACATGCAGCTTTACAGTCCTTTGTTAGACCAAGGAAATCAATTTAGCCTTACGGTGTATGTGTCAACCAATTACTGCAGACATAATTTCTGCTACCCTTTTCATGAAACCCTGACGATTCCTACATCTCCACTCAAAGCGTAGAAAGTCTCCTTCATGCCTAATTTCTTCTTAAGGTCCATTAAGTTCATATTAACTACAAAGACTTCTTTCCTCCCTTCCTTTTTTGAGATTGCATCTTTAGATGCCTGGAGCTTCCACAATGTTGATGATAGGTGAACCCGCCAGTTCCATTTGGAAGAGGCGACGTCATTTTAGGTTGAAGAACAGATGTTCCTACTTAAGTTTGCTGCAACACAGGAAAATTAGTTTCTCAGACTACAATCACTTATTGGGTTGTAACTTGTATTTTAGCGGGCTAGTCGGTTTGGGTGGAACATGGATCTATATGTGACCAAGCAGCATCAGTGGCGTGTCGCAGCATGGATTTGTTCCTCTTTTGGTAGATGTGTACTTCTGATTTATATAGATTCTACTATTATTTTTAAAACTGGGCAAAAGGAAAAATTGGCTAACTCCCCTAAACAAAACCAAGCTGGTTCTCCAGCCGAGGCTCATATATGAATTCAAATATCTTTTTAATATTCCCCCACATGAAGCTGGGAATCCCCCAGTAAAACGTTAAATATGCAAAACATTCTCTTTAAATCGGGGCCCCACCAAAGGTCTGTTTTCTTAAGTTATTGCATATGTTTATCCGTGCCTCCCTTCCTTGCAGTGAAAACATTTCTGACATGCATCTTTTCCTCTTAGTGCACATGCTACGGAATTTGAGTCCTTCGGTGCTCTGCTCTATAGATTCTGTTGTGAGAATCCTAGTTATTTATTTGCCTGAAAGTAGCAATTTCACACTCTTCTCTGCCAGGCTGAGCATTTTCATTCCGTTTTCATCTTGTTTCAACATGGGAAAAGTTAAAAAGAAGGGTAAGAGAGCTAACTGTGGTCAAAATAACATCACTATAGAGAATCTCCCTCACGGATTGTCTGCCTTCATTCTGATCAAGATATTGATAACTGCAGCTTCCGTTTCTTTTTCCCTTCACAACATGAAAGGAAAAACTTATAGGGGGTGATGTATTTTGAATGAGAAAATCAATCTGACAGGCCCAAGAAAAAAAAATCTAAAACTAGTCTCAATCATGATCCTAAGCTCCTGCTAGGGAGGGATGCTGTTGCTCTATGTCCAGGTTTGATGATGGTCTGCCAGGTATTGGCTTCAACGACCGCTCTGATATTGCCAGCGGCAAAATAAGTACAAGATGAGACAGATGACATCAGGAAGGATAGACCGGAGAATTAAAGCTTTAAAGAGAAGGAAGCCAAACTGCTTCTGGGCAGAGAAAAAGGCTACCATTTAGACAGACACATCATAGGCCCCACCTGCCGTCTAGAGAATATTAGAGGAATACACCGCCTCACTGAGGATGATTCTGAAGGAGCATGAAGAGAGCATACAATTTCAGGCACATGACCAAGAACAAGTCTCCTTTGATGAGGCTTACCATGGTATATATTCTATAATTTCCAGGATACAGAAGAGGTACAAGAGTATGGGAAGTATGAGGCTCAGGCCTCCGATCCATATGTTTTTTGATCTCAGGATGCTGGGGAATACGTACTGCATTAGGAACCTGCTACTTGGGATAGAGGCCCTGGGACGAGTTTGTACACATCCTGTATGCTTTACATTTGGGGGTCAACATGCAGACTAAGATAGAGGACATTGGATTTTTCTTTCTTAACTCGACAACAGACTGTGGTGGACGATGTGTTTGCTAGGTGGGGCACTCCAATAAAAATCTATCTATCACTTCGCAGCAAGGAAAAACACCAAATGTTCATATCTTGATTCCAGTTTTCTAGAATTAGGATCACTGGGGTATGTATGAATCCTGTAGTCCTAGAATTTGGGCTCTTGAACCTTCCACAGGGAAGAGCTGACCAATTCTCAGGCAAGATGCAACGGTGATGCTGTAACAATAAATGTAAGGTTTTGCACCTGATTTCTCACAAAAGAGTACACTCAGTGTTGTGTGAGCTACTTCAACTGTTGCCCTATCTGTTGCTCTTTTCAAAAACGGAATTTCAACATGTCACATACGTACACTTATGTGGAGTAACAGGATGCCGAAAGAGGTGCCTATCATTAAGAACTTTTGAAATTATTACTTTTCATGTTTCCTCCAGCATGGAGGGGTGAGCACAGAGTGATATTTGCCTGTCTTCTGATTAAGGCTTTCTGCCGTCCATAAAGGGGGAGGCTAGTCCTCGTTCTCACGGACAACACCACTACCATGTGGTAATGCAACAAGAAGGTGGAATGGGGTCTTGGGCCCTGTATCGGGAGGCTTGGCATTTCTCGGGGTGGGTGGGTGGCATTTTCTTGATCACATACAGCCTAGCAGGGTCCCTGAATACTCAGCAGATGTACTGAGCAGGGAGCGTCTGGCAGATCACAAGTGGTATGCATTTTGAGGCGGGGAAGGGTGTCTTCTAACAGTAGGGAGAACCCAATTAGATCTTCCCGTCATTGTCAAGAATGTGCAGTGTTTAAAGTTTTGTGCATTGAAGTTTCTGGCTGGAATGGAACAAGGGATTCCTATGCGCCTTCCTGGCCTTGCCTCTCCTACTGTGAGGTCTGGAAAGAAAAAAAAAATGACCAGGCCCAAGTCATCCTAATGTCTAAAGACTGGGCCAGGAGCATGTTACCTGGAACCTCCGATCATGAATGTCTGTCCATGATCAGGCTGCCACTTCGTGAGGACCTTCTGTCTCTGCAATGGGGAAGGACCCTTGACCTGAATCTACGCAATCTATACCTACATATGTAGAGATTGAGTGGCACGGTTGGCATTTGATGTGCTGCCTGAAGTTTTTGATCTCTGCCACCCGGGGCTCTTCCACAAAATCCATTTATGCCGGGCTCCTGGCCAAATTGGTGGCCTGGTGTGGTCCACGCAAGTCAGAGCCCTTACAGGCAAAGCTGTTGGATATCCACTTGTTGGTTTTGTCTTTGGCCCAGCAAGACCTTGCAGTGTATGCTATCAAAGGTTATTTATTGGCCCTTTTGGCCTTTGTACATTTGTCAGACCAACCGTCCTTGTTTAAGTTACCAGTTGTGATGAGGGTTTTTTAAAGGTTTGACGCACATGTTCCCTTCCAAACCCTTTGGGATGCTACAGTGGGACCTTAGCTTGGTCTTGAACGTTTCTTATGTATACACCTCCTAGTCAATGCACAGCTGCCCTTGGATCTGTTAACCTTAAAGATAGTCTTTCTCATTGCAATTACATCTACTTGTCACATCTGTGAACTCTCTACTTTCTTTGCAATCACCCTATACCACCTATTCGTCAGCAAAATTGGTGGTGAGGTCTGAGGTAGCCTTCCTATTAAAAGCTGTAACTGCCTTCGACGTTGGGCAATCCATCACACTGCCAACATGTTTTGCTCAACCTCACCCCTCGAAAGAATAGAATAGGCTCCATCGGCTAGACTCCAGAAGGGTTTTAAGCATTTGCATTGATTGTACTAAGGACCATATAGTGGACGATTATCTTTTTTTGGGGTTCGCTGGAGTGAAGAAAAAGGTGTTGCAGAAGAGGACCTTGTTGAGGTGGATACTCCTCTGCAATTTAGATCTGGCACGTGCTGGCCCCTGGTAGTCTCTGACAGACCATTCCAACAGGGCTAAGGCTGTGACCACTGTGAAGGCATGATTAGGGCCTGTCCTTGACACCTGACAGACTATGAAGTGAGCATCAGAGCATACGTCCAAAAGCACTACTGCCTAGACAGCCATGTACAGCGGGAGGGGCATTTTACCTGATCGGTCCCACAAAACATTTTGGTCTGAGCCCACGCCACAGACCCGCTACCTGAGGAGGTACTGCTCTGTCATCTATTCTAAGGTGCAGAATCTGCAGTTAGGAGTATCCATCAGAAGAACAAATTACTTGCCTTCAGCAATGCTCTTTCTGGTGGATACTGTCATCGCACACTCTTTTTTTTTTTTTTTTTTTTTTTTTTTAATAACAAATTTTATTTGCATTTGTGAAAAGACAATGGGCAATCGCCCTACAGTGGTCTGTAGGAGAACTTGGCATACAGCATCTCTGAAAACCATCTTTGTGCCCATATTAAAACACCTGCTGAACATGCAGGTCAAACAACCAACATAACTTGCAGACGTCTACAAGATCAACAGAGAATCTATGAAAAACATGATATAGAACCATCATCCCTACATAGCTTTGAGATTTCCCAGCATTAAAGAGTGTAGGTATAGTAGTAATTATGGGTCTACTGAGGGCAATGGGGGTAGCTCCATGCCCCGATACATCGCCCACCGGTTCCATATTTTCCTGTGTTTTTGAGGGCAGCCGCGTGCCAGGAAGACTGCCATTTCCGCCCCCATACATCTATCAAGCTCCCTCTTCCACTTGCCAAGTGACGGGGCCCTTGTGTTTTTCCAGGATTGCGCTATATCTCGTTTGGCTACGACAAGGGCTAGGAACAGCAGGTGTTGTTTATATATGTTGCCCCTATATCTTCTGTAGCATGCAGGAGAAAGAGTCGTGGGTTTAACTGGAGCTCCCACCCCAGCACCTCCTGAAGACAAATCCTGATTTTTGTTCCAGTATGGCTGCAGCACTGTGCAGCCCCACACGGTGTGCAGAAATGTCCCCTCCTCTCTATCGCACCGCAGACACATAGGGGACTGAATCATCCCCATCTTACACAGTCTGACCCGTGTATAATATACCCGGTGTAGGTACTTGAATTGTATCAGACGGTATCTAGTCGAGACCGCCGCCCCACGCGGGCTCGCTATGGCCTCGGCCCAGTCATCGTCCGTTATGTCAGGGATGTCAACTGTCCAGGCCCCACGTATGTTGTCGACGTGTGTGTTATTAACGTCTGGTATACCTGTCTTATTTTGTGTCGGCCTAGGTCACCCATAAGTAGGCGACCCTCTAACGGGTGAAATTCCGGCAGGGTATCCACAGTGCAGACGAGGGGGGTGAGTGCATGGCGAAGTTGAAGATATTTATAAAACTGTGTTCTGTGCAAATGGTACTCAGTTTGTAATTGTTGGTATGTTTTCATAATGGTACCCCGCATTACATCTCCAAGGGTTGATATCCCCACCAGGTCCCACCTCCGGAAGCCCTGTAGGGCCGCCACCGGGCGTAGGCATGTACCATGCCACAATGGAGTTGCCCGAGTAAGCCTCCCTCCCCAGCCCATCTGCCGCACCTTGGTCCACCAGAGCGAGATTACTACCCTGCACGCAGGAGGTAAGGCTTCTAAGCGTACTGTGCTATATAGGAGGTGTAAGAGGGGGGTATGTTCTAATGCTGTGTGTTCCGCTGCATATGCCGGGTCTGTCGGGGAGTTGTACCACCACTCATTAAGCACGAGTAAATGTGAAGCCATATAATAGGAGTATATATCCGCAGCCGCAATGCCCCCGCAGTAGGTAGATTGCACGCATGTGCGAAGTGCGACTCTGACCGCGCTGCTGTTCCAGAGGAATTTATTTTGTATAGCATTGACTCATGCGCGAACCAGGTGCGCGGAATCGGATATGGGAAGTTTTGAAGGCGATAGAGCAACCGGGAAGCGAAACCATTTTAAATATTGCGGATCGGCCATAGAGAGACAGCGGGAGCGAGGACCATATATTAGTTTCACTATTCAGGCCGGCAAGAAGAGGGTAATGTTATGTAGCCAGGAGATCCTGGGGCAAGCCGATATATAGATCCCCAGATATTTGAAGCCATCTGTCGCATGAGTCAGCTGCGCTGCCCAGGCGTCACGACCCTGAGGGCCACATACCGGGAAGAGGATTGACTTGGCCGGGTTCGTATGGAGCCCAGTTGTTTCCCCAAACACCCGTAGGATCTGCAGCACCCGGGGCCCAGTGAACCACGGGTCCGTAGTGAAGAACAACACATCGTCCGCGTATAACGCGATGCGGTCGGAACGTGATTGCGACCAATCAAAACCCGGAAAACCGGGTCCCACCGGACCCATGCCGCCAACGGCTCAATGGCTAAAGCAAACAATAAGGGGGATAAGGGGCACCCCTGCCGAGTCCCTCGTCGAATGCCAAATGGAGGCGAACGATGTCCGGCAATGCGCACTGAGGCGGACAGGTCTGTGTAAAGTAGGCGAACAAGGGCGAGAAACCGGGGTCCAAAATTACAGGCCTCTAATAATTGGAATAGATAAACCCAGCTCAAAGAATCAAAAGCCTTATCTATATCAGCAAGTAGAATGGCCGCGGGCTTGCCGAGGGCTGGAGCCGTGGCAAGGGCGTTGTGTACCCGTCGGATATTGTGGCGAGTGGCTCTAAGGGGCATAAAACCGGCCTGGTCCGGGTGGACCAGGTCCGTAATGCAAGATCGGAGGCGGTCGGCCAACACTTTCCCCAATAATTTAGGCTCAAAATTAATTAGGGATATGGGGCGATAAGATGAAGGGTTTTCCGGGGGCGCCCAGGCTTATGAAAAGTACAATCTCAGCGTGTCGCCAGTCTAGGGGTAATATGGCAGAGTCCACAGCCTCTTGGATCGTTGCCAGGAGATGGGGCCCTAGAAGATGAAGATGTGGTCTGAGGAACTCCATCGGGAACCCATTAGGGCCTGGAGCGCGCCCGGATGAAGCGCATTAAGCGCGCCAGTCAACTCTTCAAGGGTGATGGACGCCTCCAGTCGGTCGCGCACCTGATCAGAAAGCTTCTTGGGTGGAATGTCCCTAAGAAACTCTGCTATTAGACCGGCCGAGATTTGCTCCCGCTCGGCATAGAGGGCAGCGAAATAACGTGCAAACTCATTGGCCACCCCTATCGGTGAGGAGATAAGGGACCCATCTACCCCTAAGATTGTAGGGACTATTGCAGGGGATTTATCCAACTGGCAAAGCCGATGGAGCATTTTGCTTGATTTATCCCCCCATTGATATACCCTATGCTGTGATGCTTCCCAAATTTCTTTGGCTTCTGCCAATAGATGTTGGCGTAAGTCCTGTTGTGTCAGCAACAAGTTACGCCTGATACTTGGGCTGGGGTCGACGGCTAGTTGTTGTTCGAGAGCGATCTGACGCGCCTCTAGGTCCGCGAGTCGTTCGCGGCGAAGGCGCTTTTCAGTTGTACAGTAACTTATCTCCACCCCCGGACAGTCGGTTTGAGAGCCTCCCATAGTATGCTACCAGACGAGGCGGTCGGGCCATTAGGACTCCAAATAATCGGACACGGCAGTATGAAGCATGTCTCGATACTTGGGGCACTGCAAGCGCCAGGAGACATACGCCAGCGGAAGGGGGTCTGCGGGAAAGAATGTGAAATCGCATGGCAATTGGAGAGTGGTCAGAGAGCCCGCGGGGGTAGTGTATTACCTGTGAAAGGCGGTGGAGGCAGGCACGGGGGCGAAAAAGTAGTCAAGGCGGGACTGTGTCCCGTGCACTGGGGATAAAAACGTATATCCTCGCTCCGAGGGGTGGAATTCCCTCCATACGTCCGCCCAACCTAATGCGGACGCTAAAGAGTGTAGCCTAGAGGCACTCGGGGCTGCAGAGGATCTATATGTCGTGACCGGTCTAACGGGCCCATAATGTCATTCCAGTCGCCCCTAGGAGTATCAGGTCTTCTTGGAGGTCCCCCCATACAGCAGTAATCTTATCGATGAATGTCTGGCCCAGCGGGGGGCGCATAAATGCAACCAATTGTAACCCGCTCACCGTACAATGTACAGGTCACAAAGATACCTACCCTCGGGGTCTGCCCTATGGGCGATGTATTGAAACTGCACCCCACGATTAATTAGAATCGCCACCCCCTGGAGCCCCTGGTGTACCCTGCATGATAAACATGATGGAAGCCAAAACGGGCCAGGCACGGGACTTTGGTGCCCAGGAGGTGGGTTTCCTGCAACAGGAGGAGGTCCGCACCATATCCCTTCGCCTGGCGCAGCACGGCGCCCCTCTTTATCTTGTTATGAAGACCCCGGACATTCCAAGATACCACCCTAAGGTCGCCAGGTGGGGCTATGTCATTTGGTGCCATTCATCCCATGTGCGGAATGTGTGCTGGATGAAGGAGAACGATCTGTGTGACATGTCTGCATATAACATAGGAAACTTTGGAAACTGAAAGAAAACCCCCCACCTCCCCCCACCCCCACCCTACGCTACCAAAACAGAGGAGCATCTGTCGCGATGCTGGGGGCCGGCCCTCAACGGGGGTCCAGAACCCCAGCACCAACAATACCCAACCCGCCCACCCAACGTTACAAACATGGGGGTGCTCAAAAAGAAAAAGAGTCTGTGGCTTGGCAGTCCCATGAGCAGTCTCCACGCTTCACGGAGAAAGAGTCTATAAAATCAGCATTTAAGTGTGTATAGGAAAGAGTACATATACTTGCAGTCTGTTAGTACAGTAATGTCCAGCGGTTCAGGAGATATGATCTGGGCTTGCCGATTGACTGTCGGGTCTGGGGCTCTGTCGTTTCCTTGATTTTGCTCGGCGAGACCGGCTTCTCCTCGATCCCCTAGACGAATCAGAGTCCCTAGCACATGGCGAGCTCTGCCGCGGGCGCTCCTCGGCCCATGCAAACACGGCCTCGGGGGTGTCAAAGAAGAAAGACTGTGAGTTGAAGATGACTCTCATCCGGGCCGGATACAGCAGCATGTATTGTAGGTTCAGATCGCGTAGTTTGCGCTCGCCGCCATGAAGGATTGCCGTTGTTGCTGAACAAGCCGAGTATAGTCCGGGAATACCATGATTGATTTGGACTCGTAGTGGAACAGGTCTTTATGTTGTCTGGCGCTTCGCAGGATAGCATCGCGGTCCGAATAGTTCAAAATCCTAGCGATGACCGGTCTGGGGCGTTCGCCTGGAGGTGGTTTCTGGGTCAAGGCCCTATGGGCGCGCTCCACGATGAAGCATGGCGATAGTGCGTCGCTGGGCATGAGGTCAGTCAGCCAACTTGTTATGAAACTGGTCATGGAAGGCCCTTCACAACCCTCCAGCAGGCCCACGAAGCGTAGGTTGTTGCGGCGTGTCCGACCCTCTGCATCCTCCACCCTGGAGGCAAGCTCCCTTGACTCCACTGTGAGCTTGTGTACTTGTTTCTGGAGGGTGGACACTGTGTCTTCGACCGTGGAGACCCTTGTTTCGGCCTCTGTGATGCGGTCAACGGCTTTGCGCAGGTCCTGACGGAGGAACGACACCTCCGACCCCACTGCGCCTATCTTGGCCTCCAGTGTATCTCTGGCTCCATTAATCGCCACCAAGAGGGCCGCATTGTCTGGCGGCGGACTAGCACCCACACCCGCCGGAGGAGCGCCGACCGGCGCAGTGAAGTGATCTATGGTGCCCTGTTTCGCACCCGCACCTCCGGATTTCTCTTTCCCCATCCTGCCTCTCCGGGGGGCCAGCGCTCGACTCCGTGTAGTTATGGGTGCCCCGGGCGACCAACAAAGGAGAAGAGGGGGCGCCGGGACACACCACCACCCGGACCGGCCCACACTCCGGCACGGGACCCCGCAGCCCACTCTGGTCACTCCAGGCTGCAGACCCCAGCGGGTCGGGCACCGTCCTAGGATGGACACAGCTCCAGCGGCTAGGATCTACGTTGTCCCATCAGTCGGAAGCCGGCCGGCCTCGGGCCCCGGGGATCCGAGCAACGTTCAGACGGGGCCCCGGTGCAGCGCCGCTCAATCCGATGGGGGCTAGTTCAGCCCTGTGTTGTTGGAGGGGGAATAGGAGGCCCCAATGGATCCCAGGCGGCAGACCCCGCAGGCCGGGCAGTCGCACAGTGCATGGGATGCCCTCCGGGTCAGCAGTAGCGAGGCACCAGTCTCCCCGCGTCTGACGCCGACCGGACCACATGCAGGGCTGCCCACGTGTGCCCGGAGCACTCAGATAATGGAGCTGTCCACGGAGGGGCTCCCCACACGGGACCCCGGCCGGCCGCCCTCTCGCCGCAGAGGTTGCTGGACGGTCTTCACCCAGGCCCCGACCAGGCCCAAATCCCCCTCGTCGCCTAGCGCCTTCCGGCCGTCTCCGATCAGGGGAACGCCACCTCGCGGCCCGCTGACCGCGGCGCCGCCACTCACCCAGATCGCGGCAGAGCCGTCGCGGCACGCAGGCACTTTATGCTGCTCCCGCCGGTGCCCAGTACTGTCCTGGTCGTGCGCCGCTGTATAGAAAGTCCCCCGGACAAGGGTTACAGGCGGATTCTGGTCCCGGTTTGGCGTGGAGATGCGGAGCTCACTTAAACAGCGTCCGCCATGCTTGGCTGCCAAGCCACGCCCCCCGTCATCGCACACTCTTAATCGCCCTCCCACCTCACTGTTCTGTATATGGCCTTTTTTTAATATCCAAAAATGTGCAAAGCTAGTACCCAGCACCCTGTTACCAACAATAGTCTGTGCATTGTGTCTGAGGCCACGCAAAGGGTAAAAGAGAAGAAATGAATGTCAACTCTGAGGGGTGAACTTTATATACACAATGCCACCTAGCAGCGAGCACTGCTATGAAACGTTTCCAGATCCAGTCAGGTGCCGGGGGAGCATTCAAGGTGAGGTGTCTGTTAGATAAACTATCCGCCAGAAAGAGTGTTACCGAAGGTAAGACATGTTCGCCTGTCTTCAGTAGTATGACATATGAGGTTCCTAGGTAGTAATCAGCTGCAGTTTGGAGTTTCTGAAGGAGGGTGAAGTGGGAATTTGTTTTTGAGTAGACTAGGAACTTTAACCTATTTTTATCCCAGAAGCCATCTGATTTCTGTTGAACATTGTGAAGTGGAACTCCCATACCCTTGTTATTTTCCATGTAGGAGATCAGGCGTAGTTGATAACAGTACTTTAGTTCTCGTTTTTTCAGGAGAGTAAGTCATAAACATCAATGCTGAATACTTTGGTAATCATACTTTTTTGTAAGTCACGTATTTAGATGAGCTACAGGCAGACCCCTACAAGAGTGCAGGTCAGGCATTTGAATTTGTAAGAGTTGCAGTCTGAGTGCAGAGAAAGTGGCTCGAGGAAATATTCAGTGCAAACAATCGGTCATCATAAAAGTACTTGAGACTCCAGGGCTGAAATTAATGGTTTACACAGACTGCAGTCTATGAAAGTCTGTAGATCCCTGGCTTTTATTTTTGAACATTTTGAACTTTTTGGACATTTTTTACTTTAACCTCCAAAATGGCCCGGCTGAAGCAACAGTTGGTAGAAGTGTCTTTAGGAGAGCGATATCTTGTAGAGGTAGGTAAAACTAAACTGTTCAAATTCAATGTTCTGGAGGTTTAGGTACGTAGTATAATTCAGAACAAGCAAATACAAATGCGTCCAAAACAGCTGATTACTAAAAAAGTTATATTAAATATGATGTCATTAACTTAATCATCCACATGATTAGTGAAATCAAATCTAATATCTAAAGCATTATCCTGAATGACGTAATCATTGATGTCATCAATGATTCAGTTTGAATGAATTGGTTGTAATTGATGTCATCTGTGAGTCACTAGCAATGTATGGCCTCTCATAACCATTGCATGAGGTCATAAGCAGTACATCTCTTGGGCATGAGTTGTGGTTAGTTTACCTTACCACAGATGGTAAATTGCAGAGATTGTTTTTTTTTAGGTTTGTTTTGTATCCCTAACTCTATACTTTAACTGTGTGTTTTAAGTGATATTCTGAGGTTTTTTTTAACCTACGTGAAAGTGTTATAACCAAAGCTAATCATAACTGTGCTTTAACCTTGGTTTTCCAAATGATATGTATACGCATAGAGCCACTGGAATTATGCGATTCTGCAGCAGTGTTTTTAGCAGAATTATGGATTTGGTGCACTTGCCACATAATTCACCCTTTTCTTCATAATTTTCTGATCTTAACAGAAGAAAGTAACGTTTCAGGTCCTGGTTGCTGTATTTGGGTTAAACTGCTACTAAAGAAGTGAAATAATTATCCTTTCTACAACATGTGCAAAAATGTCAAAAACGTGAGCAATACGCCCATAAATTGTGCCACAATATGCTGCATAATTTGACTTTTGTTGCTTCGTAATTTAGTCATTGTAGTCAGATAATGTAGTCCTCCCTGCAACATAATTGCTGTGATATTGTTCTTTAGCAATAATACACACGTTCACGACTGAAAAAGCTCCAGTACTATTAGTAAGCTACTCCGAGAAAGACTGATAAATGACTCCCGAAGAGAGAAAAACGCAACAGTGGTTTGTTGTAGAACAGGAGGTTAAGTCTAGTTACAGTGGGTAGCAATTGTATGGGTTCCAGAAGTCCTCATCTGACATTATCCGCCATGTTTCTCAGTTACAGGTAACACTTTTTATAATATTTCAGAGCAAATCATTCAATGATTTCAACCTTTGGCTTTTATTAAGGTGTCTCATGTATTGCATTATATACTGATACCAAGGAAAAGGGCTTTCCTTGGCATGAAATAAGATCACAGAGGAACAAATTATCACATGTTGACATTTGTTTTTTTTTTTAAGGGTCACATTTACTAAAATAGTTTATATATTTTAGTTCTATCAAAGTTCTTTTTTCTTTCTCTTAGAATCTTGGATATTGTTTCCTCTGTAAAGAAAGGGTACATGATCTGGCAGGAAGTTTTTGACAATGGAGTCAAGGTAGGATCATTGAGTTTTTTATTTTTTACTAATTGCTATTTTTGTGTTCTATCGGCATATTAATATATTATACTTTGCCAGTCCGGTCTGTCTTCATCTGCACTTTTCTTGGCTGTATTTCCACTAACTTTAATTGCATATAATTTTCTTTTCGTGTTTAATCTGCACCCTTGCTGCTTCCTTCTTTTTACCGCCCTGCACCTTTTGTGCTAAGTTCCATCTCTAAGGTTTTTAAATCAAATAATCTCAACTTTATTTTGGGAAACTGGTATTGTTTTCCTTAATGAACAGGGGTGTTCTGTCTTATGAACAATACTCTCATTTCCACAAAATCTGACATAACATATAAAATAATGTAAAATGTAGTTGAACAAAGGGTATTCGGGAAAGGAATTATCTAGTGGCATAGATAATGAAGGGTAATACCTGAACAAACTGTTATCAAAACTGTATAAAACTGTTTTTGTACACAGTTGAAGACAAATAGTGGGGGCGCTTTGTTGCCAAAACTCACATTTGTTTTAGGTGCTCCACTGTTGCATTTAGTTTGGATTTCATTTTATAAAAGGGCTCTGTAACAATGCACCTTCCCTAAAAGATACTTTGCTTTGAATTCCCTGGAAATACGTCAATGCATAAAATTAAAAAGGCCCTGCTGCTTTTTGGTTTTTACCTTTATTTAGAAGTTCTAATTGATTCAGCCGTAGCTATTTGTGCCATCATCACTTGGATTTTTTTAAACAAAGTAGCAAAATGATTCATTCCACAGTTGTATGAAGGTTAATATCGCAATTGTCAGGAGTTAACCGGTAATTTAATACGTTCCCCAATTAATAGGTCTTTGCAGGTCACTTTAAAGATTTTGAGAACTAATAGGTCTGTATAAACTGACAGTTATGTATGTTTTTAGGAGCCTCATCAAATTCTGATGTATATTTACTAATTTCGAATCCTTATCTCATGCTGTAATTTGTCAATTTAGCCCCATTTCTTCACAACATGAATAAAACCATATAATTGTTTCGAATTTGCAGATCACATTGTTTCCTTTGAAAACTGGGCCATTAACTTCAAAGCAAATGCTTTTTTGTGACCTATATCATTGAACCAATTGCTCTATTGAAGCTGTTTAACTTCATTCTGCACTTATCCATACTACCAAGAGCAAAATTGACCTTTTCCCCAAGAGAAGGCTGTTAATTATCATGTATTTTATAAATGTGTATTTCAAATAATCATCCTTTCTAAAACATAAACCCGTCATTAGATATGCAAGTACATGAATTAAACATTCACAAGGCTATTGAATGTTATGCAAAAGATTAACAGGATATTTACATATAAGACATTATTTATCCATTGTCGATCCCTATACTTCTAAAATGCATGTTTTGACATGTACTTTTTGTACTGTCTAAATTGCAGTTTGCATATAAATGATTTTCGTTAACTGTTTCTTATGTGAAGCACAGAGCATAAAGGTAAATCTCCCACTTTAGACTTTGATGTGGCATTGACATGTGCATTATTCTAGTAAATTTTGTTCCGAGCACTGGTTATGCTTTCCAGAGGAAGCTCTTGAATTCAAAATGATGAACTGCTTGTGCTCATAAAACTAGTATTAAGACATAGAAGTAAAACTCAGTGGCAAGAGGAGTTTTTCTGTTTGTCTTTCAGTACCCTTTTGATGTTTGGCACACATTTATCTGAACTGGTTTTAAAGAACCCTGTAGAGGTGTTAAGAAATATACATATCGGCTTACAGATTTTATTTTGCTTGTCCGTGAACAACTGTTCTCAGAATTCTTTGTTATTATAACAGTAGCATTATCAACAAACAATTTATTTCACTTCGGTGTACTGTCAGACTAGAAATGTGTTCTAATAAAACTGTGGAAGTGCACTGAAAAGTGAGCCACAATATTTGTCGTTGACATGTACCTGGGCCCCATTTTCCTGGCCAAGCAATAGCTTTAATTTGTTTTATAGCTAATGTCGAGATACTATGTAACAGGTCAATCTGAAATATTTATAGCACTTTACCTCTTTAGAAGTTTATCCCCCAAAACTAAAGGAGGGAGATTTATTTTGTTCGTACTGACTTTTACGGAGTCAGTTTTACAGAGTGTATGACTTTTACAGTAGGAAAAACACAATATTTTTTGTGTGCACCTTGGAACGTATTATTTGCTTTGCGTGTATAAGGAAATTAAAATGTAGTAAAGTGTAAACTGACCCACTATGGCCCGCAGGTTCTCTTGAGGCATGATAAATGGGTTCCTCCATCTGAGAACATCAGTCCATGCCTCTGAGACATTTTCTCCCTTAGTTATGCCACATTTGACTGCCAATATTTAGCAATGTCCCTGTTGCCAAGAAGAGCCCCCATTCTTAGCAAAACCATTCAGCCATAGAGCCTACCAGGTCTTCCATAACTCTTGAGCAAAAGGTCAGTGGGTCTTTTCAACTCATGGTCGTTGTCTAGACAATATCATGCCCGAGTTCTTCTTGTAAGCTCAAGAGAAACTTCAACATCATGTGGAAGACTTTTCCAGTTTCAGCATGGCACCTAATGCGTTCAGGCATGATAGCGCAGCCCATCTTCCAAAGGAGCTCAGGGCTGTAATAGATTCTTTATAATTAATTTGGATTAGGCGCATTCTGGTAGAGATGATCATCTCTTGGGGACCTATCTGGGCATCCCTCCAGTCCTCTTTCTCTAGTGAGCCCAGATCACCCTCCCATTGCGATTGCAGCACTAGGAAAAGATCTGTGGTATTGGATATTGGAGTTTGATATATACACTCCAATATACAAATCTCCAATGACTCTTCTTAGTAGTTTCTTGCCTCTTGAGTTAGATCATGCTCTCACCCTTGCTTCATCAGTGTGCAGCCTGTGATTCCGTCTTGGCCAGAGACTCTCCCTCTGAGCCAGTGTCAGCAAACTTTTGCCCACATGCTTCCTGCTGCTGAAGTAGCCACACAATATTCTTCCCTTCCTTCCTGCTCACATTAAGCAGATTGTTGTTAAGACTACAATCTTGAACAGGCTTTTACTGCAATGCCCCCTTTTGGATCTTCCTCTAGTGCCCTTCACTGACTTCAGATCATCCAAAATTCCAATGCTCACCTGTCATTGTAGTCACCTAAACAGGTGCCTCTGACTGCTGCACTTAGTAAATTGCACTGGCTATCCATTACCAAATGAGTTGTCTTTAAAGCCATGTGCATTACTTTTCACACCGTCCTTCAGCTTGGCCCGAACTATCTTCAAAAACATCTTCCAGCATTACTGGCCATCACATCTGCTTTGCCATTCCTGGATTATCGTGCCAGGGTCCGGGTTCTCTGTGATGGCAGCAAAGCCGTCCCTGCTGTTCCACCTCGGATCTTGTGCTAAGCTGTTACCCTTTTGGAAAGCATTGAATACCTGGCTATTCTTTAAGTAAGGGCTTCACTCCTTGTCGTGTGCTCAATTCCCTCACTGCCAAGACACCTCCCAGGTAACCGTGCGCTCTATGAATAGCAGTATATTACAGTAATTAAAATTCCTCCCCTACCGGTCTCCTCTCAATTACTATTTTGGTATTTAGTTAACTAAATTCAGGAAGGGCCTTTGCATCTGCTTGATCTACTTCCAGTGTGTTTCATAACTGCAGTTAGCTATTCTTCCTGTAGTATCTTGAAAGACTTTATGTGATCCTCTTCCAACACATCTTAGTTTTTAATTTTCTATACAGACATAAGCCTTAAATCGCCATCAACCTCGCTGAGTGTAGTAGCAATATCGCCTGCCATAATGGTTTCTCCTGTGCAAGTCTGCACATTGGTCCTAGTCCAGTGGAGGGTTTTGCACCAACATGCCAGCACCAATCTAGCAAAGGTAGGTGGTGGGGTATCTTTGAGGTTGGTGACGCAAAGAAGTCTCAGGCAAGCGTTGCCTCGATTAGATATCATTCAAGACGAAAGGCAGGAACATCTCTGTCCTCAGAGCGAGTCATTTCCAATGATTAGTTGGGACACCCCGTAATAAAGGCTTGGTCACATAATTTGTTTGCCAGCTGGTAGCTGCTTGTTTCTCCAACAGTTCAGGTTTAATTAAGAGGCATCCTTGTAGACAAAGGATTTCCATAAGTGACTTCCTGCTCCATTGTGGATATCGTAAGAAAAGAAGCTTATCGTCTGTATACAAGTACCCAAGGTGTTTGATGTCCTTTTCCTATTGGAAACCTAGCACCAGTGCTTCGCATCCATTTCAGGCTGCACTGGGCTGCATCGCCGGAGTGAAGAACCGACAGGACGATGTTGATTTCGGCTTTGGGCCAGTGGATGGCTTTATAGTATTTTTATACAAGAATTGAGGGTCTAAATACATTTTGCACAGTAACCGCTTGAGAAAATGCCACTTAATGGAGTTGAAATCCTTTTGGAAATCCACTAGTATCGGTACGCTGCGGCCAGGGAATTTATGTGCATTCACTAGTGTCCTCTGCATAACTCTGATACACTCGAATGTGCCGGCCTAACATGAAGCTCTTTTTGTCCGAACATGAAGCTCTTTTTGTCTGTGTGTGTGTGTTCCATTAAGGTTATAACTAGTAAATTTGCAAGTGCCTAGATTGGTGAGGGAGATCGGGTGATACAATATCCATGGATTGGTGGGCGTCCTGGTTTTAGTATGACCGAGATTGTGGCTATATCCACGTCTTTGGATAGTACTCCTGCTTTTCTGGCTTGGTTCATCATGGTCAGGAGGTGGGGAATTAAGTGAAGTAAATCCTAAAGAATTCCAGACGCTATCCATTCGGAACAGTGAGTTCTTCTAGATTGTATACCAACCAGAGCCTCTGATTCCATCTGTAGTCAGCAGGAGTTGAAGGGCTGTGCAGTCCTTATAGTTTATTCTTGATTGGTTTTGCCTTAGCTTCTCGTTCTTATCTTAGATTCACAGAGTTGCATTGTACAATTAAGTGGTTTACCATCTCTAAGTCAAGATCATTCTGACGGTCTAAATGCTTCTATAAAGCCAGACTGTGTTACTTGGGCCCAGTCATCTACATGGTTGTGGAGCAGCTTACTAATAATTTGTGTGATTGTTGATTAGAGGTAAGCAGATGATAGCATGAAGGATTCATGGCTGACCTTTTTTCAACCATTTTGGAATTATTCTTTGCACCATGTATCTTGGGTGATTCTAGTCTGCACAGGAGATTTTAAGAGTTTGTAGAATGCACGGTAGCCATAATGCAGGGATGGACTTTTAAGCTTGTGTTTATGGATGAACTATCCGTATCTATGTGCACCCATTTGAGACCTTGGTTTTTTAGGTCGAGCCTGGGCAGCGCATGCGCTGCTGCGAGGCATGCAGTATTGGAGTATGACTTTGAAGCCCCACCCACTCTCCGCCCATATTTTTCATTGGCTTGTGTCATTGTCCTTCGTAAATGCTGGCTTCTGATTTGTCATTAGGCTTGTTAGTCCCTCCTTAGTACCGCCTTGTCTTCTAGTGTAACCTCCCATGGCGACTGGCCCTTTTACTTCTGTTGCCACACGGTATGTCTTATTTAGTCTGCAAGCACTATTTTCTTTAATGAGTTTCTCCTACTGCAGGCACGACGTGCTTTCCTTACATTCAGCGCGCTTTCACTTTCAAGCGCCCCGGACAATGGCGGCTGCTTCTTTGAAGTGAAATGGGTCTCACATTTACAAGAGTTTGAGCTATTGCTATTGTAAATGACAATAGCTTAAACTCTCGTAAATGTGAGACCTATTGCATTGCAAATGCTTGTCTGATCTGATGCAGGTAGTTTAGTGGAGTCTCTAGGGCATTAAGTAATGTGTAGCCTTTATGTTCAACAATATGACTTCTAAATAGCTTTAATATTTTGTTTGTCACCAAATGTTGTAATAAACGCTGAAATTAGATGGGCACGTGAGATTGTTAAATGATTACCATAGTGAATGTCAAAGGGAGCAAAGCTATGTTTCTTCAATTGAAAGGCACATATCCCTCTCCTCCACTTTCAAGTCACTTAAGCCTGCAGATCAGCCGAACCAACCTTGGGCTATAATGCACATTCTTTTTACCTCATTTATTTGCCCCCGAGTTCCTTCTCTTTCTATCTTTTTTATGCATTATGCGTTAATGCTTTGTGTTTAAACTCGCAAGTCACTTATTTGTGCAAATATTGCCCTTTTATGTCTGTTCTAAGCATATCCACTGCAGCTCTTTTTAAAAAAAAAAAAAAGTGGTCAGCCACTTGTCACACAAACTACAGAAGCATGTTTCCTAATGAGATTACACTGAAACAACCACGTATCCTGTTTTTGTCTTGAGTAAACCATTTTTGCTAGAATTCAATTTGAGGCTCTTCGCGTTACAGCAAGCAGACAGCGCCATCATTTTCTTATTAGCTGATTAGCACTCTACCTTTTTGATTGCATTTCAAATAATCTTACCGCCTCTTATTGGTTTCCACGTTTTAAAGTCTTGCACCAACTGCCCCTTATTTTCATTGTGTGCAGATCTGCATTTACACTCTGTCAACAACCATATGCTCTATAAATCGACAATTCTTTGCAAGTTTGCTAGCCCTTAAATAAGTTGAGGTGACCTGGAACTAATATCGCAGGGACAGCAATGAATACAAAAACCACTGTTCCATAAATGTTTCTGACTTAGTGTATCACTGTTTAAAGGTGTGGCTTGACAGTGCAGCTGTTTACAAGGCTGTTGTTACTAATTCTTTAAAATATAGAGTGGGCAATGACTCCGCATACAGGCAGTTCTCTCTTCCACCACATTATTGGCTGGTCGGTGTATCATTCTGCCTCCTATGAAGTGTTTACATTGCAGTGCCCAAGGGACTATTTTGCATCTCAAAAGTAAACTGAACCACTACACATTAAATTCTTTACTAGAAGTGCATTATTTACAGACAGTAGCCTTTTTTAGGTCGAGCCTGGGCAGCGCATGCGCTGCTCTGCGAGGCATGCTGTATTCGAGTATGGACTTCAAGCCTTGCCCTCTATCCGCCCATATTTTTTATTGGCTTGTGTCATTATCCTTTCTAAATGCTGGCTTCTGATTCGTAAATAGGCTTGGCAGTCCCTCCTTAGTACCACCTTATCTTCCTTTGTAACCTCCCATGAGGACTGTCCCTTTTACTTCTGTTACTCGGTATGTCTTATTTAGTGTTTAAGCACTATTTTCTTTAATGCGTTTCTCCTACTGCAGGCATGATATGCTTTCCTGCAACATTCAGCGCGCCATGCGTGTTTACACTTTCCAAACAGCCCGGTGCAATGACGGCCGCTTCTTCGAAATGAAATGGGTCTCGCATTTACAAGAGTTTGAGCTATTGGCATTGTAAATGACAATGCCTTTTATTTATGTGTTAATTTTCAAACCAGATATATAAAAGGCATTGTCATTTACAATGCAAATAGCTTAAACTCTCGCAAATGTCAGACCTATTGCATTGCAAATGCTTGTTTTCACTGCAACAGACCTTTAAAAAAACTATTTGAATCAGGACTCGAAATACAAGCCAGACCTATTGGATTTGCCAGTCTTGTTCTATTTGCGTTCTTCATATAGCCTAATAAGCCTGTTAGGGTGAGTGTGACTTAACATTTATACATAAATTAAATGGTTCCTTACCAACCAGGAGTAGTTTACAAGCAGAAGTAAACATTTTACAGGATATGGATAACATATCTTGAAAACGCAGTGTGCAATACTGTGCTGGTGTTCTCCTGCCTCAGCATTCCGGTGCTCCTTTCGTGCTGTGACATGTTTGCCAGGCCTTTCACCGTTCTTTGTCAGTTGCTCTGGACATTGCTGGAGGGCAGGCACGAGGACTAAGGCTCCTCTCTTCTCATACCCACACTGAATGTGTTTACTTGTCTTTACTGTGACAAATGCTTTGCTTAGGATGCTCCGGATGCATGTGCCTGAAATAATTTTCTGTACAGGTCAACTTCATGGTATTAAACTGAATGTCAAGGGCTACTCTAGTCAACCAGGTCATGAGCGGGAGAGATGGAGCGGTGGTTGGGCAGATGGGTAGAGAGAAGTTTAGAACCTCAGATCAAGCTTTGTTACTGCTCAGTTCGATGTGTTTCCATTAAAGCTTGGTAATGTGTGGTGTGAGTGTAAAGAAGAAATAGATGGTGTGTGTGATGCCACAGTGCCACTATCAGAAGATCAAGGGTACAAATGTTTCGTTGAACTCCATGTGCATTTTACGTCTGAGAATTTACCTGCATGTAGTTGCATGCAGGAAGAGTATGGGTATGCCCTTTGTGATAACTCCTTACTCAATGACTCTGCCCCTTTCACTTTTTGTTAGAATTAAATGTGCTGTGTTTTGTTAATGGTATTTGTAATGCTCTCAAAGGGTATTCATTGAATCCTGAATTCAGAGTAGGGGTTGGTTTTAAGTGTTGGCAAAATTGCTAATGGGCTCTTCTGTTTGAGCAGAAAAATGGGTAGTAGAAAGGACTTCACTAAGTAGAGTTTGTGAAGTAAGATGGAACTATGGTGAAATTGTATAACGTTGCACTTTTTGCAGAAGTTCTGTTTGCTTTTAAAACATTGATCTGAAAGTACAGACTGAGTCTTTGGATTTAAAAGCAGTAAAATGAAACTTGAGTGGCCACGTTGAACGTGGGGTAAAGAGGTGGTTTGCAAGTCTTGTTACCAGATGGCCAAGCTTGTATTTGAATCTGATTTCGTAGTTTTCTTTATTCGAAATTAATCTAATCTGAGCTACTCCAACATTGCACCTTAATATTTTCGTTTTGTTTAATGTTGGAACTGTTGAAAGGTCATTACAGCACCATCTCCGCAATCCATATAGCATTGAGTACCCACATAACTATTCTCTCATAGGCCCATCTCGGGCAGTAAGAGCCCAAAACTTTCTATCAGCAGAAAAGGGAAGCGTCAAAAAAAGTAAACCATTGTCACTGCAGTCATTCAGCAGTATGGGCCCACAAAGGCAGGTTATAAGGCCTGACCATCTCCCCAAAAACCCATCAGCCAGTCAGGTTTAGGAGTGTTCCCCACCAGAAAACAAACACAAATAGCGGCTAAACATTGTCTCTTGTAGCAAGGGCCAATGGAAGCAGGTAAGGTATACTAATCCTTACCCCCAGAAGCCCTCTCTGCAAGAAAACCAAAACAAAGAAGGAAAACAGTCACCGCAAATAGCAGCATTGATTTATGGTGGCATTGCATATTTCCTGCCCACTATTCACAAGCCCTCTTAGCCAATCATAGGCTTTCTTTTTTCTCTTCTGAAGTCTTAATTAGTCCTCTCTCTGATGTTAAGCAAGGGGTGGAACAAGACATGCGCACCTCCTATTTGGTGATATTGGGGCCCAATAGCTAGATCTCTACTGGAAACCAGTATGGTATGTGTGACTGAGCTTCCATCTTGCACTATTTCCACATCAGACAGACACATAACCAATATGCACACAATTGCAATACGCGCTATGTATTACACTGGATGGTTGCGACAGACCAAGGTACAAGGTAGACTTCCTATCATAACACCTTCTCCTAGAGGACTGGGTTGTAAGGACGAGTGATGAAAAATGGTGCATGCTGGTTTGTAAGGCTGTGATCATGGGTCACAGAAGTTTCTGAGGTGTACACAAAAGCTTAGGCTTCCTGGAACTGTTAGGATGGAGACTGATTGAAGTTTTGAAACTGATTTTGGTGTAAGTAAGTTCCTTTAGGGATCCTCAATTTCTGTTAAAGTATGCATCGTGCTGTCAATGAAGCAGGAGTACCCACAGTAAGCTCCATCTTAAACCTGTTCAATGAATGGAGCAGAACAAGCAAAGACCATTTCAGATTTTCTAGTAGAACAGCTGTGTAAGGGAAACAGCCGTTACAACCGATGCGTTACAACGCATGCTTTTACCCCGCATGCCGTTACAACGCAAATAGGTTGTTGCAGGGGGTATAAGGTGTTGGATTTAACTCCAACACCTTCCCTACTGTTGCACACACTGGAGTTAGAATAGTAGATTTTACTACTCCAACATCCAGCGCACCCCCGACAGCAAGTCGGGATAAAAATTTGCATTGTAACAGCATGCGGGGTAAAAGCATGCGTTGTACCGTCATACAACCGCTGTGTAAATGTTGCAATGCCATTGTGTCTTAAGTGCAAATGAGTTCCCTGCGAATGTCCCACAAGAAGTGCTGGACCAGGACCTATCAAATCACACCTACTTTAGCTGCACTTCTGCTCATGGAGGACCTAGTTTAAGAGTACTTAGCATCATCTCTGAATGCAACCTACAGGTGAGGTGTCAGATTTATTTGAAAAGTTTTATATAGCACGAACATGACCCGTAAGGGTATCGGAGTGCTGTACAAAGTAGCGGATAAGATTGGCAAGTAAAAGCGTACACAATAAACATAAGGTAAGTTAACAAGCACATGTACAAAAAGAGCAAACCAAACATGTGGTAGATGTAAAGTAACAAAAATTGCAACATTGCATGAGACCCATGTTGTCGACAAGAAACAAAAGTTAGTTATGGTTTCTTCAGATCGATTGTTGCAACTGGTTATTCAGTAATAACCCTTTGACTTGTTCCTTGAATGAGGAGGACGAAGGGTTCAATCTGATTTCGGGAGGAAGAGTGTTCCAAATTCTCAGGGCAAGACCAGAGAAAGAGCGGCTGTAGATTCTTTACTTTTAAAATTTGTGAGGTTTTAGCAAGAGAGTGTTAGAGCTTCTTAGGGCCCGATCAGACCAGAAAGTTCGAGTTTCTTTGCCAGGTAAACGGGGTGGTATAATGGAGAGCCTTGTGCGTCAAGCAGGCCAGGCAATCTTGAACCGAATCCTAGCTTCCAGCAAAAGCCAATTGAGCTGTACTATGTCTGGTGTAATGTGTTCATATTTTCTTGAACCTGTGATGAGTCTGGAAGCAGAGTTCAGAGTAGTCCTTAAGGGGGCCAGTCTAGCTTTGTGTAACCCTGCCAGGGTCACAATTCCATATTCCAATCAGGAGAGAACTAGGGATTGGACTGCTAGTTGCAAGTCCTCAGGAGGCAGGAACGGCTTGATTTTCCTAAGTGTGTTGAGATGGTGTTGCCTGCCTGTCTTCTTCTAAGCTGAGTCCACAGGAGGGTGTTCTGCCTGCAGTGCCCATCCTTCAAAGAACAGAAGAAATGAAACCACGCCATTTTCACACTGAAGATCCTGGTCCGACTGCCTCTGCAGGCTTGCTTAATCTTCAAAATCGTTTGCATCATCTTAAAAGCAGCATTACCCAGCACATCAAAATACCTTGGCAAAAAACTATTTACCAATTTTGGCCATAACACAAGAAGTCACAGGACTATAAGGCTTGAAATAAAGAAGGATAAAAGGTAGGGAAAATAAGTCAAACCTTCTCTCTTTTGAACAAAATTCCACCTTACAGGCAACTTAAATCATGCCGGTCAGAAAGGAACTCAAGACTCACCTTCTTAGTTGATAATCGGTAAGGAACTCTTAGCTTTTCAGCCATAGGCTCTATACCACTCCCTCTCTCACTATTGTACACTTTGCTAAATCGTCCACTTCCCTTGGCTCATCCCTTGTCTTTTGCTACCTACAGTGCGCCGTGGCTTTCTGGGAAGGTTTGCCCTAGATAAGTACCAATTCCGAAATAAAATCCTAATCTTGTATGTCTGGGGACAGCTCCACATCAAAATGTCCGTCCCAGTTATTGCCGCAATGAATGATGTCTACTTCCATATTGCGTATTATTGCAATATTTGCAATTTTCCACTCCAACAACTTCTGTCATTACCACATTCATGCAATCTCCCTCTTTGTGAAAGCTCTCATAGCCAAGGAATGCCCACATTCAGGCCATATATCTCGAAGCATCAGCTTAAAATGAAACATTTCAAACAGTTTATTTTCAGAATCCTATAAATATATAATGTCTTTAAACCCTTAGACATTGTAACTCCGTAGTTTGCATCCAGTGCATCAAGATTTGACAGCCTGCTAGCAGTGTTGCTACTCGAGGAACAAAGCATGTTGCAATGCTGTCCCGTCAAAGTATAACTGGAGATATCCGCATTGCCCCAGACTTAGGACAGTACTTCCAGTTGTTGCTGAGGGGTCCTTCCAAGCTAAATACATCATGTCTGGAGGTGCATCATTCTATCTCATACATCAAGATGATTGTGGTATCCAGGGTGCCAATTTTTTTCCTGCATTCCTTCTCCCAGCTATGGTTTTCAGGCTGCTGTTTGAATTCACAACAGATTGTACCACCTGTTTCATATGGGAGTTCAAGGGGTCAGATATAAGTTCCATTGTGTCTTTGTCATTATTTATTCTGTAATACTGCACAATGCTATACAAGGCACTGCCCCACCTTTTCTATGGACCTTTGCCTAGTTGGGTACTCACTGGTCAGTAAGCTTTCACGCAAATTCTTTTTATTTGCATATCTGGGGTGAATACCATGTCAGGAATGTGACTAATATCAAAGTCTGAGCATAAAAAGCAGTCAGTCTCAGATTCTTAGCTATCTGTCTCCATCACCAGTGTATGTTTTCTGACGAGTGATGACTTTTCAGAACGGAATTCCCATCCACCCCTTCTCCCATCTCTGCCCCCGACCAATTCCGTGTTTCCATTTTTCCATATGGAGGCGGGCCACATATCATTAGCCAGTACATAGTGTATTGAGACTGTACTAAAATGTATAAATGAAGAACATAGCAAAGCCTCCCTGACAGCAAGGTGTGCTCAGTAACTCTCACCTCACTTTTGAATTCTTCAGCATAATCTGTTTTTAACTTGATGAAAAAGGCTTTGGGAACAGCTTCTGATAAAGCTAGCAGTATATAGTTCTAATATTACTTTCTCTCTGACAATTAAGGTGCGACAGTGCATGGGTGAAGGGAATATCCAGATTTTTTTCCAATGTATACAGAAGTCAAAATGTTGTCTGGGATATGTGAACTTTTACAGACAAGTTTTTATTTGGATTGGTATTGTACATAATAGCATATTGTCAGAATAGAGTAAGAATAATTATTTGGTGTCTGTAAGAAGTTGGGCTATTGGTTGTTAAGGATGTCAGTCCTTCACAAGTAATAAGTACGCAATCGTCTTTTTACTGGGAACCAAGGGCCGGGTAAAAATAGTAAATTGCGATCGCGATTTAGGAAACTCAATTAGGGATTGCCTATTTGCGATTCCTAAAGCACATGTACAAAGCATTTCTTAAATGTGAATTGGGCATTTAGGAAATGCTATTACCATCGACTCAAAGTCGATGGTAACCATGTACAAAATTAAAAAATGCTTTTAAAAATGCATTTTTTAATTTGACATGAAGCGCACACATGCCCTTAGGGCATATGTGCTCTTACATGCGCACTACGAATTTGAGGGTGCCTCCAGTGGGGCCTTAAGGCCAGAAGCACCCTTGGGTTTGGATTTCCTAAACTGCAATTTCCTATTAGGAAATCACAATTTAGGAAATGCAAACCATTTCCTATTTGGCCCATGGATGGAAATGCATTAGCATTTCCTATTTGCAATGTCCTAATAGCGATTCCTACTCAGTAGGAATCGCTTTCAGGAAATCGCAGATTTTGTACATATCATTTTGCATTTCTAAATAGCGATTCCTATGGAATCTGTTTAGGAATTGCAAAATAAGAATTTCGTACATCTGGCCCAAAGTACCCCATTGACTGAGTAGCAGAGCAATCCAAGACCCACTTTAGGAAGGTGGTGGGGGCTAAAATGCTGGTATGTGACAGCACTAATAAATAAATCATTGTCCAGTTAGTGCTTTTTCTTTTGTAAAGGAAAATCACTTTTATCTCTTTTTCTCCCTCTCCCCCAAAATACTAAGCATTAAACTACAAATAAGTACAGTATGGTAGATAGAAATACCTGTGACACCTACGGATCGCTTTACTCCCTTAGTGGGTCCTGAACCCTATTACCACAATACCTCCCACCTATAATAGATGCAACATCATGCATTCCTGGCAGCCCTCAAAACATTTTCTTTTCTTTTTTTTTTTTATTTCTCGGCCCCTGATTTCACCCGGGGTGGGCAACATGCCCTATTCCTGCTTCAGTCCCAGGAGATGAGGTTCGCCATGACCCTCCCCCCCCCCCCCCCGAGGACTGGGTCCTCCCGAGGGAAATATCTGAGGTATGGCGGAGCACCATGCTCTTTGTTCTCTGCTCTGTGACCGAGCTTAAATGTGGATTTCTCTATTATGAAGGGCACAGCTATATCATTGGGGGCTTCTTTTAGTCCTGGTGGCCAGCCCTAGCCACCGGGACCGCCCAGCCTTTAATCAGGCTTTTTGTGAGGAGCTTTATTTAGGCCAGACCGGTTCTCTGGCATGGCTACTCGTGCTCTCTTGCTTTGGGGGGCAGGGGGTACTGGCTATCACAGCCAGCAGCCCTCCCTGCCACACTTCCCAGGTGCCAGAGCCTCCCAGACAGGAACTGGTCAATAACTATTAATGGTTCTATTGTGTGGGGAGGCCTCCGATTATATTGGAGAGCTGAATAATTAAATTGGTACAGCTGGGGGCAGCTTGAGGGGGGGCGTACAAAGGCCTTGAATCTGAATGAGCGGAGCCAAGGAAATATGAAATTTTTTAAAGTGCCATAAGACTTGCCCCCCCCCCCTTAATTTTTAGGGTGGGGGGGCGGGGGAGGAGAAATGGGGAAAAAGTGCTCTGCAAAAGTATTCTCCCCCAAAATGGCATCAACTAATTTTTTGCTTTGCTAAAGTCACCATCTTCCCAGTTTTCAGTAGCATGCAGAACTAAATGAAGAAAACATTTTTTTTTTGTTTGTTTTTATAAATTCGTTTTGGCTTTTTTTTTTTTTTTAAAGAGGTAGCCCATTTTTCCTATTTTTTTGTGTTTTCACCGTACTTTGTTTGTGTTGGAAACCAGTGTGAAGTCCATGGGTGATCCAGGAAAGAGATTTCTGAAAAGTAAACAAAATTCTGAATTCAGCGGGAGTCATGTGTAGATTCCTCAAGGTTTTCCAAAAGAAACTAACTGTTGAAATATTGAAAAGGAGCAGGAAAAAGCCACTGTTTGTGACCACGTTTTCATCTGTAACTTTTTGTAAGGATGGCAGACTTACCAAAGCAATATACTATTACACCCACTAAACCCTTCTGATTGCGGGTATATACAGGGTTTGTAGGTTGTCCAAGAAGCAGAGGTACCCAGAGCCAAAAACTGAGTGGCATCTTATAATGGGTTTTTCATTGTGTTCTAAGTATAGACCAATTCATATGGTGAAAAATGTAGACTGAAAAATGAGTGTCAAGGAAACCTATGTATTTCTGAAATGAGCACCAGATATGGAGTGTAGGACCATTGGTTATTTGTACATCTCTAAATGTGTGGGAAATAACAAGTGTTCTACTAGTCTATGCTCCCACATGTCTTCCGATAAAATGGTACCTCACTTGTGTGAGTAGGCCTAGTGTGGGTGACAAGAAACTGGCCAAAATGCAACATGGACACATCAAATTTTTCCACTGAAAACAGACCCTTTTTTTTTGTTGCTATGTCAGTAGCTGTGGATTTTATGTCCTAGTTCACCCAGCAACTAGGGAAAACCTAGCAAACCCACACATTTTTTAAAACTATATACAACCAGGCGAATCCAGGGTGAGGTGACTTAGGTGGCTTTCCCCAGGTATTCCTACTTGGAAGCCCTTGCAAATCTCAAACTCGGACTAAAAATGTGCATTTTCCTAATGTTTTTGTGAGGAAAACGTCTGGAATCTGTGGGGAGCCATAGATTTCTTACCACCCAGCGTCCAGCCAAGTCTACTTATAAAAATGGTAACATACACATCACATTTTTGCACCTACAAGTGACCTTTTTGTTGCAGTGCGGGTAGCTGTGGATTTTGGGCCCTAGTTCAGCTGGCAACTAGGGAAGTCTAGCAACCTGCAGTTTTGAAAACTAGACTACCAGGGGAGTCCATGGGTGCGTGACTTGCATGGCTCTCACTAGGTAATTCTCAAACTTTGGCCAAAAAACACACATTTTCCTCACATTTCTGTGACGGAAAGTTCTGGAATAGGTAGGGAGCGACAAACAAATTTCCTACCACCCTGATTCTCACACGTCTACCGATATGAACGGTACCCCAGTTGTGTAGGTGAACCAAGAGACTGCCACACAAAAGGCACTAAAGCGAAGCATGAAGAGATCTGCGATAGGGGTAGCTGCGGTATTTGGGGGGGGGGGGCATGCTCTGCTACCACCCATGAAAAGTAAACACCCAGGGGATTTCTGGGTGGTATGGCTTAAGTGGATCCCACAAGTTGTTCCTGTCCACAATGCCCTGCAAACCTTAAACTTTGACTAAAATCACACATTTCTTACATTTCTGTGATGTAAACTTTCGGAATCCACAAAAGTCCTACCCCCCAGTGTTAGCGCCTTAGCGCCACTTGTGTGGCTGGGCCTAGTGCCTGGGACAGGAACTGATCAAACCAAGGTCAATGGGAGTCACCTTGCGAGTGCTCCTATTGACCTTGGTTTGATCCATTCCCTTTGCAAGTCACGCACCTCTTGATTCCCCTGCTTATCCACTTTTGAAAAGTGTGGAGGTTTTCCAAGTTTCCCTAGATGGAGGCTGAGCTAGAGACCAAAATCCACAGCTACCAACATTGTAAAACAAGGGTTCAGTTTTCAGTGGAAAAATTTGAGAAATCCATGTTGCGTTCTTTTCCCTTGCCAATCGTGGGCGCTAGGGCCATCCACAAAAATAGGGTTCCCTTTTTAATGTTGAGATCTATGGGAACGCTGAGTGGTTGTCAATTTGTAGAGCTCAACAGCTTCTACATTTCCAACACAAAATGTAAGTAAATGAGTAATCTTAGCCATTTACACACTCCCAAGTTTTCCAGGGCATTATGGGAGAGTTGGTGTAATCAATGCAAGTTACACAACCCTGGACACCTCTAGGTGTTTAGTTTGCAAAAAAAAGAGTTCTTACTAAGGGCCAGATTTACAGTTTGGTGGACAGAGTATTCTCCATCGGCCTGGCTGAGGACTGAATGTCCACCAGATCGAGACTACTCCACCCACCAAATTTAGAAATTGGTTGTGATGGCTTATGCAAAACGTCATTGTTGGGGGAGTCTTTGGGCCCACGTTAGGTCCACCCGTTTGTCAGGAGGGCCGACCCCACCTAGCATTTTTTGGGGGCAAATATGTTTTCTCAGGGGAAAACACACATTTAAAAAGAAAAAGAAAATTATCTGCCTTGGTGGGTTGTCCCCCCAGGTCATAAAAGCCAACCCCAATACTCCATACAGCTTTTTTTTTCCCTTCAAAGTTTTATATAGCGCAAACTCAAACTGAAGGTATTGGCACACTTTATATGACCAATAGCTACGTCACAGTAGATCATTTTCATTCAGCAAACCTCTCCATTGGAAAAATGTGGCCCGGGGGTCTGCCCACATGCAAAAAGGGCCGACCCCCACACAATCATGTACTTCATGCTTTCCCCTAGGGGGGTCGAATCGCATCCTCCATTGTGAGGGCGATCGTGCCCCCCCACCGGGTAAAGCAAACCTCTTACAAAAATATATATGCCGCTGATCAGCCCTTGTACCAGGGGGCAGACTCCCAAAACACTGGAATCCCTGGTGTCTAGTGGTGTCCATGCTCCATGAGCAGGAATTGGTTTGTGAAAGGCATCGCTAGAAAGGGAAAACCGCTCACCTTTCCAACAATGCCTCACACAAACCCAGAGAGGCATCCTGTACAAAAAACCCCAGCGAATGCGGAGGCAGTTCTTTTTTTCACACCATAAAAATGCCACTATCAAGCCTCAGGATGAATCTGGGATTGTTGAAAATGGAAGAAGGGAAAGTTGGCAGGTTACATTATCCTCTTTTAGCTCACTGTGTGCTAGTTGGCAAACATGATATTATGCAGGGTTTGTCGTCTGGCAATTATTGGTTTCCAGCACTCATCCCACAGTATATATCCTACCAGAATGTGTTTGATTAAGTACCATTGCTTACCTGTCTGAATCTTGGCACACTAAATCTCTGTGCTCAATCGTGATGCAGGAAAATATGTAGTGCAAATAGGTTAAACAAAGCCTCGTCCCCTCTTACTTAGCATTAATATTGAATCCATTGAACTTGGTCAGCGTACCTGCTACCATTTTATGAGTCACCATAGAAAATCTTGCTGGCGGCACTTTGAAAACAAGAGGCTAGTCCTCTTGAAAGGTGCGTTCTCTGCAGTCCATGAGGTCGAGTGTTTTTGTAACTTTGTATTTCCGCTACTAATAACCCTAAGTAATTAGCCCAGTAGAACTTATGATGTTGGGTGGTACCTCCATGTCTAGGTACCTGATGGACATAATGCACCATTTTAAATAGAAAAATTAAAGCAAGTACCGTTTCCTCTTTCCTGGTGCATAACATTTAGGATTTCCTACCCAGCAAACTATGGTGCTTTTGCAGTTCCACTAGATTGTGAACACTGAAAATGAACAGTTTGAATGTGGCATTCCTGGTTGTGATCTTTACTTGCTGTCCTTAATCCTCGGGCATTATTAAAAGGGATCAAGTAAAAATGCAAATAGCAGTGGGGATATAGAGTACATCTGTGTAGCCAAATGGTTTCTGCTAGCCCTCCGTTCATAAGGGTTAGTGATAGAGTAGGATGACATAACAAAAGTTTTAAAACCTTCCATAAATGACATTTGTGTCGGTGTACACTTCAGAAATTCTGCATGAACCACATGTAACATGTAATCTGCATGTAAGAACAATATTATAGGTTTCCCATTTAGTTTACAGGTGTGTTAACCCGGGTATTTTACTATTGCGATGTGATCGCCGGCTTGAGATCCTTTGATAACCTGCAATAATAAGGATGCATCAAGTGGGTCATCATCGCCTCGAGCCTCTTGGCACAAGTTTTAGTAAAAAAATAAATCCATCTGCATTTATAAAGTCTGTTGGCCTGTGTGAAACCCGTAGTATTGAGTCTTCGCTATGTTTAGGAATAATCGCTACTACCACCTCCAGCAGATCAGTTATGGTGCCTCTTGACTTCCAACAGTTGAATACATTGATCCTTTAAATAGGGCTGAAGAAGATGCCCTGGAAAATGAGGCAGTGAGCCTATTGGGGGCAAGAGATTAATTGACCTAGAGTTGTTTTTACTGCATGTACTGTTTCCTAATATTTGGAGCTTTCCTCTGTTGCCGAGTGAATTTAGTAACCAATGGTTCATCATGCAGCATGGGAAAGGAACTACTTTAAGAATTACTCATCATGGAGCCTGTCCTAGTGCTTTTTAAGTAAGCGTGCTTCATGAAGGAATAAAGGTCTTGCTGGTAAGCGTACTTACTAATTGCCATCATCCTCTTGTTTGCGTTCAGGTCTGTGTGTTAAAGATGATCACTCTAACGATATTGACAATTGGGGTTTATGCTGTTGTAAGCCTATTTACCCCCAACTTCCATATTAGCGCATCGATTCTACATCGATGGTGTGTTTAATAGGTGTAATTTTGTACTGATCTGAGTATTCAGACAGCCACTATCTTCCCCCAAATGCAATATAGAAAAATATACTAATTCAATTCTAGAGGAGTGTAGCTCACATGCCAGTAGGCACTACATGCGGATAATACAGTTTATTTGTTTGGTCATTAGTCTGTTAAGTTCCCTCACCAACCCCTTTCTAATACAGCAGTATGAGGGACATTATTACCCCGCAGTCACCCCTGTATTCATCTTTCACTGTCTGCTCTTCTATCCAGTGCATCTACTCTTTATGCATTCAGTGCCAACTACTCGTTTAGTCTTCACTTTGCAACATCTTGCAAAGGTTAAGCGCTTCCTTCTTGCTTTGGTGTCATTCTGTCTTCTAAGACCATTGTGTGAGGAAGAAATAGGAGTGCCGCAAGTTTTCTCTGGTCGTCAAATTTTCACTAGTCTGTCTGTCCTGTATGGGAGTGAAGGTCTAAGAGAAGTGTTTGCACTAGAAATGTACATCAAGGGAGAATATGCACGTATATGGATGCCTGCCTCCCTCAGGCTATCTTTGAGAGTTAATGCATTAAGATCCCTTTAGATGTTGGTACCGCTGCATCTTGCTACCATGTAACATGATCTTGTTTGTTGCCCTTGCTGTGTCCAAAATCCCTTTTTAGGTCTCGCCCTGAAGCCAGCGCTTGCGCTGGTCTGGGCGAGACATTTTGTAAGTGGGCATTTAGAAATGCGACCACTTTTTTGGGCTTGCCTAGAGCGTGCGAGTACGCGCACAATGACGAGCAGAGGCGCCATATGGCTTTCCTCTCTCGTCATGGTGCGCGCACATCGCACACCATTTGCCAGCCTGCTTGCACGTGCACAGCTGCTGCTCGCACTCCCTCCTCCCTTCTCCCCTCCCTTTTCGTGAGCTTTGATCAAGCTCCTCTGCTGCTGGCATTCCCCCTCCCTTCTCGCCCAGCCCTTCTTGTCTAACTTTCTCTCTCTCTCGCCTGCATTGGGTCGAAATCTGATTATGGAAAACAAGCACTGGTCGCCCAAAACGAGGTGCCCACCACCCTCTACCTCTCTCTCTCTCTGCCTCTCTCTCTACCTCACTACCACTCTACCATCTCCTTCTAACTCTCTACCTCTCTCTCTACCTCTCTCTCTCTACCTCTCTCTCTCTACCTCTCTACCTCTCTCTCTATCTCTCTCTCTCCCTCTCTCTCTCTCTACCTCTCTCTCTACCTCTCTCTCTACCTCTCTCTCTACCTCTCTCTCTACCTCTCTCTCTAACTCTCTCTCCCTCTCTCTCTCTATCTCTCCCTCTCTCTCTCTACCTCTCTCTCTCTACCTCTCTCTACCTCTCTACCTCACTACCTCTCTACCTCACTACCATCTCCTTCTACCTCTCTACCTCTCTCTACCTCTCTCTCTATCTCTCTCTCTACCTCTCTCTCTATCTCTCTCTCTACCTCTCTCTCTACCTCACTGCCACTCTACCTCTGCCTCTACCCCTACCCCTCTCTCTCTCTACCTCTCCCTCTCTACCTCTCTCTACCTCTCCCTCTCTCTACCTCTCCCTCTCTCCACCTCTCTACCTCTCTCTCACTACCTCTCTCTCGCTCTACCTCTCTCTCTCTACCTCTCTCTGCCTCTCTCTCTACCTCACTACCACTCTACCATCTCCTTCTACCTCTCTAACTCTCTACCTCTCTCTCTCTACCTCTCTCTCTACCCCTCTCTCTCTACCTCTCTACCTCTACCTCTCTCTCTCTACCTCTCTCTCTACCTCTCTCTCTCTACCTCTCTCTCTACCTCTCTCTCTCTACCTCTCTCTCTACCTCTCTCTCTCTACCTCTCTCTCTCTACCTCTCTCTCTCTCTCTACCCCTCTCTCTCTACCCCTCTCTCTCTACCCCTCTCTACCCTCTCTCTCTACCCCTCTCTACCCCTCTCTCTCTACCTCTCCCTCTCTACCTCTCTACCTCTCCCTCTCTACCTCTCTCTCTATCTCTCTCTACCTCTCTCTCTATCTCTCTCTACCTCTCTCTACCTCTCTCTCTACCTCTACCTCTCTCTACCTCTCTCTCTCTACCTCTACCTCTCTCTACCTCTCTCTCTCTACCTCTCTCTCTCTTTCTACCTCTCCATCTCTACCTCTCCCTCTCTCTACCTCTCCCTCTCTCTACCTCTCCATCTCTACCTCTCCATCTCTACCTCTCCATCTCTACCTCTCCATCTCTACCTCTCTCTCTACCTCTCTCTCTCTACCTCTCTCTCTCTACCTCTCCATCTCTACCTCTCCATCTCTACCTCTCTCTCTCTACCTCTCTACCATCTCCATCTCTACCTCTCTCTCTCTCTATCTCTCTCTCTCTCTCTCTCTACCTCTCTCTCTACCTCACTACCACTCTACCTCTCCCTCTACCCCTCTAACTCTCTACCTCTCTCTCTACTTCTCTACCTCTCTCTCTCTCTACCTCTCTCTCTACCTCTCTCTACCTCTCTCCCTCTCTCTCTACCTCTCTACCTCTCTACCTCTCTCTCTACCTCTCTCTCTACCTCACTACCACTCTACCTCTCCCTCTACCCCTCTAACTCTCTACCTGTCTCTCTCTACCTCTCTACACCTCTCTACCTCTCTACACCTCTCTCTCTCTACCTCTCTCTCTACCGCTCTCTCTACCTGTCTCTCTCTACCTCTCTCTCTACCTCTACCTCTACCTCTCCCTCTACCTCTCTCTCTACCTCTCTCTCTCCTCTACCTCTCTCTCTACCTCTACCTCTCTACCTCACTGCCACTCTATCTCTCTACCTCTCTCTCTCTCTCTACCTCTCCCTCTCTCCACCTCTCTAACTCTCTCTCTACCTCTCTCTCTACCCCTCTCTCTACCTCTCTCTCTACCTCACTACCATCTCCTTCTACCTCTCTCTACCTCTCTCTCTACCTCACTACCATCTCCTTCTACCTCTCTAACTATCTACCTGTCTCTCTCTACCTCTCTCCCTCTACCTCTCCCTCTACCTCTCTCTCTACCTCTCTCTCTCCCTCTACCTCTCTCTCTACCTCTACCTCTCTACCTCACTGCCACTCTATCTCTCTACCTCTCTCTCTCTCTCTACCTCTCCCTCTCTCCACCTCTCTAACTCTCTCTCTACCTCTCTCTCTACCTCTCTCTCTACCTCTCTCTCTACCTCCCTCTCTACCTCTCTCTCTACCTCTCTCTCTACCTCTCTCTCTCTACCTCTCTACCTCTCTCTCTCTACCTCTCTCTCCACCTCTCTCTCTACCTCCCTCTCTACCTCTCTCTCTACCTCTCTCTCTCTCTCTACCTCTCCCTCTCTCCACCTCTCTAACTCTCTCTCTACCTCTCTCTCTACCTCTCTCTCTACCTCTCTCTCTACCTCACTACCATCTCCTTCTACCTCTCTCTCTACCTCTCTCTCTACCTCACTACCATCTCCTTCTACCTCTCTAACTATCTACCTGTCTCTCTCTACCTCTCTCTCTCTACCTCTCTCTCTCTACCTCTCTCTCTACACCTCTCTCTACCTCTCTCTCTCTACCTCTCTCTCTCTACCTCTCTAACTCTCTACCTCTCTCTCTACCTCTCCCTACCTCTCTCCCTCTCTCTACCTCTCTCTACCTCTCTCTCTACCTCTCTCTACCTCTCCCTCTCTCCCTCTCCCTCTCTCCCTCTCCCTCTCTCCCTCTACCTCTCTCCCTCTACCTCTCTCTCTCCCTCTACCCCTCTCTCTCTCTCTACCCCTCTCTCTCTCTCTACCCCTCTCTCTCTCTACCCCTCTCTCTCTCTCTACCCCTCTCTCTCTCTACCCCTCTCTCTCTCTCTACCTCTCCCTCTACCTCTCTCTCTCTACCTCTCTCCCTCTACCTCTCTCTCTCTCTCTACCTCTACCTCTCTACCTCTCTACCTCTACCTCTCTACCTCTACCTCTCTACCTCTCTACCTCTCTACCTCTCTACCTCTCTCTACCTCTCTACCTCTCTCTACCTCTCTCTCTACCTCTACCTCTCCCTCTACCTCTCTCTACCTCTCTCCCTCTACCTCTCCCTCTACCTCTCCCTCTACCTCTCTCTCTACCTCTCTCTCTACCTCTCTCTCTACCTCTCCCTACCTCTCTACCTCTCTCTACCTCTCCCTCTACCACTCTCTACCTCTCCCTCTCTCTACCTCTCTCTCTACCTCTCTCTCTCTACCTCACTACCACTCTACCTCTCCCTCTACCCCTCTAACTCTCTAACCCTCTCTACCTCCCTCTCTCTACCTCTCTCTCTACCTCATTACCACTCTACCATCTCCTTCTACCTCTCTAACTCTCTACCTCTCTCTCTCTCTACCTCTCTCTCTACCTCTCTACCATCTCCTTCTACCTCTCTCTCTCTACCTCTCTCTCTCTACCATCTCCTTCTACCATCTCCTTCTACCTCTCTAACTCTCTACCTCTCTCTCTCTACCTCTCTCTCATCTCCTTCTCTCTCTCTAACTCTCTACCTCTCTCTCTCTAACTCTCTACCTCTCTCTCTCTCTACCTCTCTCTCTCTACCTCTCTCTCTCTACCTCTCTCTCTCTTTCTACCTCTCCATCTCTACCTCTCCCTCTCTCTACCTCTCCCTCTCTCTACCTCTCTACCTCCCTCTCTACCTCTCTCTCTACCTCTCTCTCTCTACCTCTCTCTCATCTCCTTCTACCTCTCTCTCTCTCTACCTCTCTCTCTACCCCTCTCTCTCTACCTCTCTCTCTCTACCTCTATCTCTCTACCTCTCTACCTCTCTCTCTCTACCTCTCTCTCTCTACCTCTCTCTCTCTACCTCTCTCTCTCTACCTCTCTCTCTACCTCTCTCTCTACCTCTCTCTCTACCTCTCTCTCTCTACCTCTCTCTCTCTACCTCTCTCTCTCTACCTCTCTCTCTCTACCTCTCTCTCTCTACCTCTCTCTCTACCTCACTACCTCTCTACCTCTCCCTCTACCCCTCTAACTCTCTACCTCTCCCTCTACCCCTCTAACTCTCTACCTCTCCCTCTACCCCTCTAACTCTCTACCTCTCTACCTCTCTCTCTACCTCTCTACCTCTACCTCTCCCTCTACCTCTCTAACTCTCTACCTCTCTCTCTACCTCTCCCTACCTCTCTCCCTCTCTCTACCTCTCTCTACCTCTCCCTCTACCACTCTCTACCTCTCCCTCTCTAAACCTCTCTCTCTCTACCTCTCTCTCTCTACCTCACTACCACTCTACCTCTCCCTCTACCCCTCTAACTCTCTAACCCTCTCTACCTCTCTCTCTCTACCTCTCTCTCTACCTCATTACCACTCTACCATCTCCTTCTACCTCTCTCTCTCTCTACCTCTCTCTCTACCTCTCTAACTCTCTCTCTCTACCTCTCTACCATCTCCTTCTACCTCTCTCTCTCTACCTCTCTCTCTCTACCATCTCCTTCTACCATCTCCTTCTACCTCTCTAACTCTCTACCTCTCTCTCTCTACCTCTCTCTCATCTCCTTCTCTCTCTCTAACTCTCTACCTCTCTCTCTCTAACTCTCTACCTCTCTCTCTAACTCTCTCTCTCTACCTCTCTCTCTCTACCTCTCTCTCTCTACCTCTCTCTTTCTACCTCTCTCTCTTTCTACCTCTCTCTACCTCTCCCTCTCTCTACCTCTCCCTCTCTACCTCTCTCTCTACCTCTCTCTCTCTACCTCTCTCTCATCTCCTTCTACCTCTCTCTACCTCTCTCTCTCTAACTCTCTACCTCTCTCTCTACCTCTCTCTCTACCTCTCCCTCTCTCTCTACCTCTCTCTACCTCTCTCTCTACCATCTCCTTCTCTCTCTACCTCTCTCTACCTCTCTCTCTCTACCTCTCTCTCTACCTCCCTCTCTACCTCTCTCTCTACCTCTCTCTCTACCTCTCTCTCTCTACCTCTCTACCTCTCTCTCTCTACCTCTCTCTCTACCTCTCTCTCTCTACCTCTCTCTCCCTCTCTACCTCTCTCTCTACCTCTCTCTCTCTACCTCTCTCTCCCTCTCTACCTCTCTCTCTACCTCTCTCTCTACCTCTCTCTCTACCTCTCTCTCTACCATCTCCTTCTCTCTCTACCTCTCTCTACCTCTCTCTCTCTACCTCTCTCTCTACCTCCCTCTCTACCTCTCTCTCTACCTCTCTCTCTACCTCTCTCTCTCTACCTCTCTCTCTACCTCCCTCTCTACCTCTCTCTCTACCACTCTCTCTACCTCTCTCTCTCTACCTCTCTCTCTCTACCTCTCTACCTCTCTCTCTCTACCTCTCTCTCCACCTCCCTCTCCACCTCACTCTCTACCTCCCTCTCTACCTCTCTCTCTACCTCTCTCTCTACCTCTCTCTCTCTACCTCTCTCTCCCTCTCTACCTCTCTCTCTACCTCTCTCTCTACCTCTCTCTACCTCTCTCTCTACCATCTCCTTCTCTCTCTACCTCTCTCTACCTCTCTCTCTCTACCTCTCTCTCTACCTCCCTCTCTACCTCTCTCTCTACCTCTCTCTCTACCTCTCTCTCTCTACCTCTCTCTCTCTACCTCTCTCTCTACCTCCCTCTCTACCTCTCTCTCTACCTCTCTCTCTACCTCTCTCTCTCTACCTCTCTCTCTCTACCTCTCTACCTCTCTCTCTCTACCTCTCTACCTCTCTCTCTCTACCTCTCTCTCCACCTCTCTCTCTACCTCCCTCTCTACCTCTCTCTCTACCTCTCTCTCTCTCTACCTCCCTCTCTACCTCTCTCTCTACCTCTCTCTCTACCTCTCTCTCTACCTCTCTCTCTCTACCTCTCTACCTCTCTCTCTCTACCTCTCTCTCTCTACCTCTCTCTCTACCTCTCTCTCTCTACCTCTCTCTCCCTCTCTACCTCTCTCTCTACCTCTCTCTCTACCTCTCTCTCTACCTCTCTCTCTACCTATCTCTCTACCTATCTCTCTCTCTACCTCTCTCTCTACCTCTCTCTCTACCTCTCTCTCTCTACCTCTCTCTCTCTACCTCTCTCTCTACCTCACTACCACTCTACCTCTCCCTCTACCCCTCTAACTCTCTACCTCTCCCTCTACCCCTCTAACTCTCTACCTCTCTACCATCTCCTTCTACCTCTCTACCATCTCCTTCTACCTCTCTACCATCTCCTTCTACCTCTCTAACTCTCTACCTATCTCTCTACCTCTCTCCCTCTCTCTCTACCTCTCCCTCTACCCCTCTAACTCTCTACCTCTCTAACTCTCTACCTCTCTAACTCTCTACCTCTCCCTCTCTCTACCTCTCTAACTCTCTACCATCTCCTTCTCCCTCTCTAACTCTCTACCTCTCTCTCTACCTCTCTCTCTCTACCTCTCTCTCTCTACCTCTCTCTCTCTACCTCTCTCTCTCTACCTCTCTCTCTCTACCTCTCTCTCTCTACCTCTCTCTCTCTACCTCTCTCTCTCTACCTCTCCCTCTCTCTCTCTTTCTACCTCTCCATCTCTACCTCTCCCTCTCTCTCCCTCTCTCCCTCTCTCTACCTCTCCCTCTCCCTCTCTCCACCTCTCTCTCTACCTCTCTCTCTCTCTACCTCTCTACCATCTCCTTCTACCTCTCTAACTCTCTACCTCTCTCTCTCTCTCTACTCCTCTCTCTCTCTCTCTACCCCTCTCTCTCTACCTCTCTCTCTCTACCTCTCTCTCTACCTCACTACCACTCTACCTCTCCCTCTACCCCTCTAACTCTCTACCTCTCTCTCTACCTCTCTCTCTCTACCTCTCTCTCTACCTCTCTCTCTCTACCTCTCCATCTCTACCCCTCTCTCTCTCTACCTCTCTCTACCTCTCTACCATCTCCTTCTCTCTCTCTACCTCTCTCTCTACCTCTACCTCTCTCTCTCTCTCTCTCTACCTCTCTCTCTCTCTCTACCTCTCTCTCTACCTCACTACCACTCTACCATCTCCTTCTACCTCTCTATCTACCTGTCTCTCTCCACCTCTCTCTCTCTCTCTCCACCTCTCTCTCTCTCTCTCTACCCCTCTCTCTCTCTCTCTACCCCTCTCTCTCTCTCTCTACCCCTCTCTCTCTCTCTCTACCCCTCTCTCTCTCTCTACCCCTCTCTCTCTCTCTACCTCTCTCTCTCCCTCTCTCTCTCCCTCTCTACCTCTCTCTCTACCTCTCTCTCTACCTCTCTCTCTACCTCTCTCTCTACCTCTCTCTCTACCTCTCTCTCTACCTCTCTCTCTACCTCTCCCTCTCTACCTCTCCCTCTCTCTACCTCTCCCTCTACCTCTCTCTCTCTCTACCTCTCTCTCTACCTCTCTCTCTCTCTACCTCTCTCTCTCTCTACCTCTCTCTCTCTCTACCTCTCTCTCTCTACCCCTCTCTCTCTCTACCCCTCTCTCTCTCTACCTCTCTCTCTCTCTACCTCTCTCTCTCTCTACCTCTCTCTCTACCTCTCTCTCTACCTCTCTCTACCTCTCTCTCTACCTCTCTCTCTACCTCTCTCTACCTCTCCCTCTCTCTCTCTACCTCACTACCACTCTACCTCTCCCTCTACCCCTCTAACTCTCTAACTCTCTAACCCTCTCTACCTCTCTCTCTCTACCTCTCTCTCTACCTCATTACCACTCTACCATCTCCTTCTACCTCTCTAACTCTCTAACCCTCTCTCTCTACCTCTCTCTCTACCTCTCTACCATCTCCTTCTACCTCTCTAACTCTCTACCTCTCTCTCTCTACCTCTCTACCATCTCCTTCTACCTCTCTCTCTACCTCTCTCTCTACCTCTCTCTACCTCACTCTCTCTACCTCACTCTACCTCCCTCTCTCTACCTCTCTCTCTCTCCCTCTCCCTCTCTCTACCTCTCCATCTCTACCTCTCTCTACCTCTCTCTCTACCTCTCTCTCTACCTCTCTCTCTACCTCCCTCTCTACCTCCCTCTCTCCCTCTCCCTCTCTCTCTCTCTACCTCTCCCTCTCTCTACCTCTCCCTCTCTCTACCTCTCCCTCTCTCTACCTCTCCCTCTCTCTACCTCTCTCTCTACACCTCTCTCTCTACACCTCTCTCTCTCTACCTCTCTCTCTCTACCTCTCTCTCTCTCTCTCTCTCTCTCTCTACCTCTCTCTCTCCCTCTCTCTCTACCTCTCTCTCTCTACCTCTCTCTCTCTACCTCTCTCTCTCTCTCTCTCTCTCTCTATACCTCTCCCTCTCTACCTCTGTCCACCTCTCTACCTCTGTCCACCTCTCTACCTCTCTACCTCTCGCTACCTCTGTCCACCTCTACCTCTCGCTACCTCTGTCCACCTCTCTACCTCTCGCTACCTCTGTCCACCTCTCTACCTCTCGCTACCTCTGTCCACCTCTCTACCTCTGTCCACCTCTCTCAAATATAGCTACAACGTCTACGTATAATACGGTACACTAAGTGGCAGCCGTAGCCTAAAATCACTTCTTGTCCTTAAAAAAAAAAAAAACAATCATTACCATATCCAATATATCTCCCCTTTATGACCTTATAAGTATTTACTTCTGCAGCACAATATCCTTTCGTCAACAACATCAAATGTTGCACAGCTAAACACTTATAAGGTCCCAAAGGCGAGACCTATTGGCTATGCCATTGCTTGTTTAGTTTGAAAGAGTGCAGCTTGGTCAGGACGTCCCTTGAGAGTTTACTATGTGTGTAAATGGCTCCCCCACAAACTCGTCAATAATGATGTTTTGTATTTCTGTACCACTTTGCATTTACAGGGGAATGTCCGTGCTGCATGCCTTGATCTCTTAACCCTCCACTCCTGCTTGTGAGAATCTTTATAGGGCAGTGTGAGAATCTTTATAGGGCAGTATTTTTGACACACCTGAATCGTTTTCTGTTTCTCAGCCTGGTTCTCAGACAGTCTAGTGTGCCTTGGTTCAGTTCCCCGGGAACAGATGTGTCCTCTTCTCACACTCACTGCTTTTCTAGGTGCTTGTGTCCTTTGTCCTGCCTTTCCTGACCTGGTGTTGCACAGCCCCCTGGCCCTCTCCCAGAGTATGTCCTGCTTCAGTGTTGGTGTGTTCTGAGCAGTGTGCCTTTGAAGGCTTCAAGGATATACATTTAGCTATATAGAATTGCAGAAAGAGTTGGGAGGAAGGAAGAGACAGAGGACTGCTCACTGATATTCTCTTGTTTTCATAGGATCCTACCCAAGTGCATCTGTAAAGATAAAAGCAGAACCTTCCATGAGACTGTGACAAGTGTAAGGCTAGGTCTGTTACCAATGTTAGGTAAAACACGTTCATATTCTTAGGCCCCTTCAGTGTGCATTGTTTAAAGCTCGCTCCATTTTTGGCACTTTAGGTACTTTTAATTATTCTCTAGGTAACTCTCCCCTGTGTTTAGTGGTGACCTGTAATAGGACATGATAAAAATCAATAGTTGCAGTTTTGATAATTCTAAACTAAAAATGCTGTTGAAATAATTTAAGTCTTAAAATGCATGCATTCATTCGAAGTTATTTGTTGTAATCTTTCCAGATTAAGCAAGACACAATAGTTGAAGTATGGAAGGCCTCAAACTGTAATGAAGAACTGCACAATGTCACAGCAGCTGGTTATACAACTATCCTGGCAGCACCTTGGTACCTAGATATCATTAGCTATGGGCAGGACTGGCAGCGATACTACAAAGTAGAACCTCTGAGTTTCAATGGTTTGTTCAATTATTTATTCATATCTAATATGTAAAGTTTGATAGCAAATATTATACTAGGCCTCATTTCCACTCGTTTGCACAAATGAGAAAATGTGATGCCTGCTGGTTTACGGTCTTGATATAAATTGAATTATACCTGTAATCTTTTACTTCTGTTATGGTCCGTATTGTGATGGATGTACATATGCAATAATCGGTCTGTCAATAGAAAAGTGAATGTTAAGACTTTTCAGACAAATACTCAGAACTGAAGATAATGCTGCAAATAATTAATACATGACAAATATTTGATATGCAAAACCTGTGAAAGTAATTTCCTTTCTACATTTTGCACTTAAAACAATATTACTACAAAGATCCTCAGTGCAATGGTGCTTTGTAATCCTTTGTGTTAAGGGCACTGATTGCCTTTGCACTTTCTGTAGGGTTATCGGAGCAGCTCCGGATAACAAAAAAAAGTACACAGTAAAGCAATTCCATCTACCTGTGTGTAGTATTTAATAATTATAGCTCCTGGTTTTATGTGGGGGTTTTTTTTTTTTTTTACATTTCCATTATTATATTTATTTTTTGCTCGTTATTTGTATTAGTCCACATTTATTTTATGCTTAGTACAAAAAGTTAAGTTGCAGTGTTTTTTCCTTAACTTTTATTTAATCGACAAATATTTACTCCTGATTAAATATCCAACGGCTTTTATCCATTAACAGTACAAAGACTTGTCTGAAATCATTTGCATTGTACAACAGCTTAAACAGTTTTACTGCTGCTGTTATTTAAGCTTCATTAGGAAATCTTTTTTCTAATTTTTAACTGCACAGCTGTTGACCTAGCACACAGGATTGACGGTAGTGAGAATCGGCCAAAAGTGAAACCATTTTCTGTATTTTTCCATTTTTAAAAATAAATACAGATTAGATTTTCTGTATGTATTTATCTGTTAAAGTCAGAAAAAATGAAAACCGGCAGACTTAATTATGTAGTGGGGGCGGCCAGCAGATTAGTTCATAAACGTTTTATTATCTTGTGTCAGCATACAGAAGCCACCGCTGTCGCCCTCCGAGGAAACGCTCCAACTGCCAGGCAGTGGAACGTTTTCGCACGAGGACTCCAGGAAGAGAACCAGGCGGCGCCAGCTTTCCATTGCTTAAACCAACGCATCCTATGCGTGTCACTACACATTCCTCTGCTGAAACCTCTTTTGGTGTATTGATGACTGACGCCACCTTATGACCAACTGTGGTCAGTTGAGAGTAAGTTGCCATGCGAAAGAGCATGTGAGCAGACTGTATATAACTCTTTATACAGTTGACAGTGATGCAAAATATGAGAGTGGTAGATGGGCATCGACTCAGGGGCTTCTTAAATAAACTGATAACGAAGAGTTGTATCCGGGGCACTGTTCATTACCCGTCCAAATAAGCATCGACTTGCATTGATTGTATTGATTTCAGGGTATGACTGTAGTACACCCATTAAACAAAGGGTGGCACCATTATTCCACAAATGTGACAATTTGAATTAGAAATAACTGTATCCACATTAACACCATAGAATGGTACAGTGTAACTAACAATCAGCAATATACCGTGGCCCTGTATTGATCTCGTTAGTGCTCACAACTGGCCGCTATGGCTGTATGCAGCTAGACAAACAAGCATTTGCAGTGCAATAGGTCTCGCATTTGTGAGAGTTAGAGATATTGGCGTTGTAAACGTGAATGTCATTTACCTATGTATTTTGGTTTGGAGTGTAGGGGATGTATGAACAGAGACGCAGCAACCCTGCGAAGTCTACCAGCATCCAAAGATCTGTAAACCCCGATCGTTACAACTTATCTTTTCAGAACACAAATGTTTACACATAACCAACCACGGTACCTATCAAATACTTTCATTTATGAGGCCGTTGGAAGGGCAATTTATTATGTTCTCTCAGAACTATTGCAGCAAGCCTTTTGATTCATGTTAAAGTTAATCAAACCAAACAGATTACAAACCCAAATAAATAGGTTTCTGGCACAAATGAAGCCTTGTATGAAAGAGTGTCTGCCGGAGAAAGGAGAGCGCGTATTAATGCGAAGATGTTCAGATAAAGAAGAGAATTTGGCAAGCTGTCAAATGAAGAGTGCAGAATGAGTTGGAACAGTGCAGAATTATTATGACTGTGTAGAGGAGGCCTCGCGCATCATTTAGGAAGAGTGTGCAGTTTGCTCTACACGTGCCTCCCACTTCCTAAATCCCATTTCTCCTCTTTCATAAATGAAAGAAACAAATCCGTTCACAGCACCAAAATCGCGCAGGGTTAACACCCCAGATGCTGTGTCAAGCGCAGCCCGGTGTGAAAACAATAAAGAATTTGTTAAACTGAGAAGTATGTCACATGACAAAATAGGGCAGCAAACAAATCGGAGCCCGTGCTGTTAAATTTAAACCCAGGTGAGCGCACGCAGACAGCCACAGCAACTCGTAGAGAAGCGAACTCGCAGCAGCATCGTGGGCACGCAGCAAACAGTACACAACACTACTTCCCTCTCTCATGTTTGACTTAGAACATTTGTAATGATAATATTCACATATCAATCGTCTGTAAGATGTGAAGTGCAATGTTGTAAAAGAGCAGGGGGTTTTGGGGCTGGCAAACACATATGTAAATCCAGTATTTGTAAAGGCATCCCGGCGCTGGGGGCCGTCGGGAAGATTAAGCAAGCTATTGCCCAGAGTCGCATGGTGCTGGGCTGACCTGCTGCCGGTGCAGGGGATCGAACCGTGAGCCCCAGATTCCAGCGTCAGTCGCCCTGGCCGCGGCCCTTCCCCATATAGGATGGTAGGGAACAAAGAATGTGCAGCGGAAGGAGGACGGTGGGATGAGTTAATAGAAAGGAGGGGGTAGAGTGATAAAATGTTGGGCAACCCAGTGGCTAAACTGTTAGCAGAGGAAGAAGGAAATCTGAGTCTACAGTTGAAGGTTTCCATGCGTGCGGCTTGCAAATATACCTCCCAGCAGTCTGAGTTTTGTGTAACTGGAACCTTAAGGCTGCCATAAGCCTGTGACATTTCAAGGTGCATCAGCTCCAACACTCCGGTAACATAAGAGGGTTTAGACACTAGGCTAGTCCTCCCTCTTTATGCGTAAGCACAGGCCTCCCCTTTCCAGTAGACTGCAGTTCACATGGTGCCGTCCTGTGTATGTGAAAGTCAAAATAAGCGGCCCGAATTTTTGCGAAGGAGGCAGAGCATTCTAATGTGGGGAAGCGGTGCGTTTGTGCTTGGAGGATAGGGGGGGAGGGCTTATGAGGAAGCGGAAGGGGGAAGCAAAACGTGCAATCCTTTAGTGAATAGTAATAAAGAAAAAAGCAATTGCAGTAAATGTGCCAAAACAGTTACGATATGGAAACAGAAAACACCGGCTCAACCAAACGGCGAGGAATGTAACCCTTGTAGTTACTATAAAAATAGGAAAGCAACAAACTAAATAAGGTGACATTGGCAGGATTCTAACAAACACTCTACCACATTCGAATTTACATATGCGCTCCTTACTTGAGAACCCAAATTAGTGGTCACAGTCGGTGAAATATCCCGCAAGTCCACCCGTCCAAACAGCATCTAAAAAACACTGGCCTATTTAAGTAACCAGGTAAGTGATTCGGTCAAGTTAATCAACCAATCGCAGCAAGTATGATGGGCAATTATGGGAATTGTAGTGCCTCCATACTTTACATACATGACTGGTGGATTAGTTCCAGGATTTCAATCACGGCAACCATGGAAAGGAATTCTGGGGTATGTAATGCCTCAATACTTCCTATACGTAATTCAGACCAAATAACAAATAAAATGTGTGAAATATTTGCATCGCCTCTGAAGTTGTAAACAATTTGCTTACATACCGTTAAGAAAAGCCCGGAAACCAAATTAAATGTTAAAATGCACGCTTATTGTAGGCGGCGTAAACCACTTTTCAAGGCTAACGTGGAAAACTCCTAACCCGTGCACCGAGATAGGAGCGTGTAACATCTAGCAACCATTCCGAAGCATGTTATCCTCATATAGACAGAAGAACTCCAGTTACGGGCAAGCATAAAGGCATGGCGCCGGGGGCCGGAGGGGGGTGCATGCAGCAGGCGCCATTGTTAAGGGTGTACAGTGTTATTAAAACAAACAAACAAGCACTGATGAGCGGCGGGACGCCCGAGGCAGTTACAGGAAATAAGTAGTGGACGGCGAACATAATCACAGAGACGGAGACAGAAGTAGACAAGCTGGCAGAAAATGCTTGGCACGGCCCCTATTAAAGGTAAAAGCAGAATGGGGCACTTGAAGAAAAAAAAACAAAGTAGTCCATGGACAAATGATATCAACCTACAGTACAAGGAAACTGTAGTTGGCCGGTGCTCCTGGCATACAAACGGAAGTGATGTATCCGGAGCACCGGCCAATCAGGAGCCAGGATAAAATAGCAATAGTGTTTTTTAACCAATGGCAAGCAGCAACTATAATCACACTCGGTAGAGTGATTACAGCAGGTCTTGCAGACAGCGCAGGCGTGCTGATGCTCGACCTAATAAAAAGGTGGCACCTTAGCGCCTATTTAGACCGGTCCATCAGGCCTGAATTTAAAGCTACAGTATCTTCGTTTGGCCGTATTTGAGTCTTTTCCCCTCTACTAGAGACCAACACAAAGTCTATATATTTCTAAGATGGTTCGATTAAATGGCATCTTTCCTTCTAGGATGACTATTACCTCTTCAAGTCCACCGTTTAAATCAAACAAATCTGTACACCATGTCCTATAGTTTTATGCCAGAGTATTATGGAGAAGAAAACATTTTGAGCAAAAGGGGTGATGCAATACATTTTCAGCGTCCAAAAACAGAAGTTAAAACATGGTTTGAAGTGCCAAGGAGAAGTTAACGATTGATGTTTTCAAGTGTAATCCGTAGAATACCACTCCCAAGAATTCAATACACAATGAACATTTAAATAAAAATGTCGAATTTTGGGAATGCTTGTCAAACTGTGCCAGATCTTGAGGGCAGTAGTGGCCAAAAGGTGCGGACGTTATTTTTAAAGGTGTTAAGGCGTAAAACTTTGAGGGCTGTAAAGTCAGGGGAGGGTTCAATGGAATGGCCTAGCCTGGGAAATCATCAAAAAGGAGCAGATTTTTTTTCTCGTATGCACAAGTGTTCATATGATTTCTTTCCTTTCAATAACGAAATTACAATAAAACATGTTGTCGTGGAACATGGAACACTGCTACACTGACGCCAGAAGTGTAACCAGTCTTGGAGAAACCCCTTGAATGGATGTAGATTTCCTCACTATGGTTCTAAAGAGACCCAGAGCCTATGTGTAAATGAAACATGAATTCACTGGCAGACTCTGCACTGTAAATGCTAATCTGGATTGGTTACATCTTTTTATAGGCGAATGTGTTGAGCATGGCGACAACTGTATTTGTCAGTACTGATCTTTCTGAAAATGTTAGTCACAGGCTTTCATAAAATGATTTGGTGACGGCAATCAACTTGTGTGCATTTGCCTTTGCACCCAAAACAAAAACAACGTTTTGTAAAACGGAGAGGAGGTGCATTTGCATAAAACCATTTCTCTGTGTTAAATAAGAGAAAATACGTAAATCTTTCCCCCAAACAGCCACTTTTGCAGGATGTCTGAAGATGCTGTGGTACTTGAAATTATTATAAATTAACGAAATGGCATAACAGACACTCCTTAATGTGATTTGTTTGTTCCGATAGCCATATTGATACTGACAATGTAGTTTTGAATAGAGGATGAGTCTACAAAATACATTGTACAAACTATCCGTAGCATTTAAATAGTTTTAATTTTCCTCACAATATTTACATCAGCACTATGTAGCTTCCCAGTGTAATTCAATCAATCAATCATGTCACTTATAAAGCGCACTACATACCCGCGAGGGTCTCAAGGCGCTGGGGGAAGAGGGGGGTGGTGCTGCTACTGATCGAAGAGCCAGGTCTTGAGGAGTCTTCTGAAGGCCAGTAGGTCTTGGGTCTGCCGAAGGTTGGTGGGGAGGGTGTTCCAGGTCTTGGCGGCGAGGTGGGAGAAGGATCTGCCGCCGGCGGTCGTTTTCCGGATGCGGGGGACTGTGGCGAGGGCGAGGCTGGTGGAGCGGAGCTGGCGGGTGGGGGTGTAGAAGCTGAGTCGTCTGTTGAGGTAGGCTGGTCCGGAGTTGTGGAGTGCTTTGTGTGCGTGGGTGAGGAGCTTGAAGGTTATCCTCTTGTTGACAGGGAGCCAGTGCAGGTCTCTCAGGTGGGGTGTGATGTGGCTGCGTCGGGGATGTCGAGGATAAGACGTGCAGAGGCGTTCTGGATGCGTTGCAGCCGTCTCCAGGAGCTTAGCCGTCGTTCCTGCGTAGAGGGCGTTTCCGTAGTCCAGCCTGCTGGTGACGAGGGCCTGGGTGACTGTTTTTCTTGTTTCGGTGGGGATCCACTTGAAGATCCTGCGGAGCATTCGGAGGGTGTTGAAGCAGGATGAGGAAACGGCGTTGACCTGCTTAGTCATGGAGAGGGTGGGGTCGAGGATGACCCCTAGGTTGCGTGCGTGGTCGGTGGGTGTCGGGGCTGTTCCCAGTGATGTCGGCCACCAGGAGTCGTCCCATGCTGAAGGGTTGGAACCAAGGATGAGGACCTCCGTCTTGTCCGAGTTCAGCTTCAGGCGGCTGGTACTCATCCATTCGGCGACGGCCTTCATTCCTTCGTGGAGGTGGGCTTTGGCGGTGTGAGGGTCTTTGGTGAGGGAGAGGATCAGCTGGGTGTCGTCGGCGTAGGAGATGATGTTGAGGTTGTGCTGTCGGGCGACGTGGGCGAGGGTGCCATGTAGATGTTGAACAGCGTTGGGCTGAGGGAGGAGCCTTGGGGTACGCCGCAGATGATCTTGGTGGCTTTGGATCGGAAGGGGGCGAGGCGGACGCTTTGTGTTCTGCCGGAGAGGAAGGATGTGGTCCAGTCCAGGGCCTTCTCTTGGATCCCGGCGTCGTGAAGGCGTGTTCGTAGTGTGTGGTGGCAGACCGTGTCGAAGGCGGCTGATAGGTCCAGGAGGATGAGGGCTGCTGTTTCTCCGTTGTCTAGCAGGGTCCTGATGTCATCGGTGGCGGCGATGAGGGCGGTTTCGGTGCTGTGGTTGCTGCGGAAGCCGGACTGGGAAGGGTCCAGGATGTTGTTCTCCTCGAGGTAGCGGGTCAGTTGTTTGTTGACGATTTTCTCGGTGACCTTCGCGGGGAACGGGAGCAGAGAGATGGGTCGGAAGTTCTTGAGGTCCTTGGGGTCTGCCTTGGGTTTCTTGAGTAAGGCGGTGATCTCGGCGTGCTTCCAGCTTTCCGGGAAGGTTGCTGTCTCGAAGGAGATGTTGATTATTTTCCGGAGATGGGGCGCGATGGCTGTACTGGCTTTGTTGAAGACGTGGTGAGGGCACGGGTCTAGCGGTGAGCCGGAGTGGATGGTGTTCATGATCTCGCTGGTGTCCTCGTCGTTGATGTTGGTCCAGGAGAGCAGGCGGTTGGTGGTTGTGGGGGCAGTGGTCTCGGTGGTTGCCGGGGCGGTCGTGGTGTTGAAGCTGTCGTGGATGTCGGCGATTTTGCGGTGGAAGAAGGTGGCCAGTGAGTCGCACAGGTCTCGCGACGGCGGGATGTCGTTGGTGTTGGAGCTGGGGTTGGAGAGTTCCTTCACGATGTTGAAGAGCTCTTTGCTGTTGTGTGCGTTGTTGTCTAGGCGGTCTTTGAGTGAGGCCCTTTGGCGGATCTGATGAGGAGATGGTGACTGCGGGTGGCGCTCTTGTGGGCGGCGTAGCTGTCCGCTGTCCGTTCGTGGAGCCAGATCTTCTCCAGTTTTCGGCATGTTCGTTTGGAGGCCTGGAGGTCTTCGGTGAACCAGGTGGCTTTCTTGCTGGTGTGGCTGTTGGGCGGATTCTTGAGCGGGGCGAGGGTGTTGGCGCAGTCGTCGATCCACTGTCTGAGGTTGCGGGCGGCGGTGTCGGGGTCGGAGGGTTCGGCGGGTGGGCTCAGGGCGAGGTTGTGGTTAGCTGGTCTTCGGTGACTCTGCTCCAGCAGCGGCGAGGCATTTGTTCGGTGCGGTGGTGCGTGGTGGGCTTCCTGTAGGTGAAGTGGATGCAGTGGTGGTCAGTCCAGTGGGGTTCGGAGGTGTGGTTGAAGGAGACGTGTGGGCTTGCGGAAAAGATGGAGTCTAGCGTGTGGCCGGCGGCGTGGGTGGGTGTAGTCACGAGCTGTCTGAGTCCGAGGGTGGCGAGGTTGTCGATCAGGGTGGTGGAGTTGGTGTCCTTGTTGTTCTCGAGGTGGAAGTTCAGGTCCCCGAGGAGGATGTAGTCCGTGGAGGCGATGGCGTGTGTGCTGACGAAGTCAGCGATAGAATCGCTGAACTGTGGTCGGGGTCCGGGGGTCTGTAGATGAGGGTTCCTCTCAGGGTGGTGTTGGGATCGGTGTGGATCTGGAAGTGCATGTGTTCGGCGGTGCTGAGGGTGTCGGTGTTGGTTGAGACTCAGAGGGTGTTCCTGTGGACGATGGCGATGCCTCCTCCGACTCCGTTGGTGCGGTCCCTGCGGGTGATCTTGTAGCCGTCCGGGATGGCAATGGCGATGTCGGGGGCTGAAGCGGGATTCAGCCAGGTCTCCGTCAGGAATGCGACGTCTGGGGAGGTTGAGTCGAGAAGGTCCCAGAGTTCGATGGCGTGTTTGCGGGCGGAGCGGGTGTTGAGGAGGATGCATCTGAGGTAGTTGGCTTCTTTCCTGGGCGGTGGTTTGGCAGGCCGGGTGCTGGCGAAGCTGCAGTTCCGGCAGGTGAAGGGCCCTTGGGTGCGCTTCGGGGTGGCCAGGTAGCAGGCGTGATCTTTTCCGGGGTTGAGTGCGTGGAAGGTGCTGGCGTCGTATCGGCGTCTGTTGATGTGGCGGGCGCGGGGGATGCCCGGGCCAGGGGTTCTGGCGCTGGGCGCGGTCCCGGCGCGGACGGGCGCAGACAGGCTTGCCTTAGGCGCGCCTTCGGCGCGCCAGCGGCGCGCCCGCTGCGAGCGGCCGCCATAAATGGGGAGGTGGGAGGGAGGAGCAGGGAATGGGGCAGCGAATGAACAGTGAGGGGGCAGGGGCGCAGCGGCGGGAAACAGGCACGGAAAGGAAAAAACGAGCACAATCAGGGCAGCAAGGGGGCACAGAAAGGAAAAAAACTAGCACAATCAGGGCAGCAAGGGGGCACAGAAAGGAAAAAACGAGCACAATCAGGGCGGCAAGGGGGCACAGAAAGGAAAAAACGAGCACAATCAGGGCAGCAAGGGGGCACAGAAAGGAAAAAACGAGCACAATCAGGGCAGCAAGGGGCACAGAAAGGAAAAAAACTAGCACAATCAGGGCAGCAAGGGGGCACAGAAAGGAAAAAACGAGCACAATCAGGGCAGCAAGGGGGCACAGAAAGGAAAAAACGAGCACAATCAGGGCAGCAAGGGGGCACAGAAAGGAAAAAAACGAGCACAATCAGGGCAGCAAGGGGGCACAGAAAGGAAAAAACTAGCACAATCAGGGCAGCAAGGGGGCACAGAAAGGAAAAAACGAGCACAATCAGGGCAGCAAGGGGGCACAGAAAGGAAAAAAAAAACTAGCACAATCAGGGCAGCAAGGGGGCACAGAAGGAAGAAAAAAAACGAGCACAATCAGGGGCAGCAGCAGGGCACACAGACAGAGCTGTGTGGTGGGGGAGCGACCTACCAGTCAAGGTCATTCATACACTTCTCACAGTGATGGCTCACCTGTCCACTGTTAACTCCTTTTATTTTTACTGCTGTCAAAGTGGACCCTCACTGACTTTTTAAAAATGTTTTCTCATTCTCTTTGTTGGTTACACTTTTGAATAATTTCTTCTTAGTACCGGTTACTGACATTTTGGCTGCGAGTTTTTTTCTTTATTACGGTTCTTTATTATAAGGCACGCTTTCTTTTCACACATAGCTTTGATAAAGTTTATTTTGTGGAGCCAGTCTTTTGACTGCTGATTGTTTTTTGAGGAGTATCCGCTGCAGAACACGGGCGCTGAAGTTATTGGCTGTACCTCTATCATGGCAGATTACGCTATATTTTTTTTGGCTGAAACTTTTCCTTTCTACAGCCCCAGATCGTAATTTTTTCTGCATTCTCACTGTCCCTCACCATCCTCTTTTCTCCCCCATTTCCACAGCAATGCTGTGTTCCACACTATCCTACCACTGCAGTTTTTTTTAGGTCTCGCCTGAGCCAGCACATGCGCTGCTCGGCGAGACATTTAGTGTGTGGGCTTTTAAAAGTCCGACCACACGCTTTTGGCTGGCATAGAGCGTGCGGTTACGCGCACAATGACGAGCAGAGGCGCCATCTGGCTTTCCTCTCTCGCCATGGTGCGCGCACATCGCACACCACTCGCCAGCCTGCTTTTGCCGTTTGCCGTCGCGCGCGCACCTCAATTAACTTTCGCGCATGTCTTGGCCCCCACTCTGCTCCTCACTCCTTTTTGGCTTCACTCTGCCAGCCCCGCCTCCCTCAGCATCCTTCCTCCTTCCTCTCACCTCACTGTATCCTTTCTCTCCCCCAGCCCCTCCTCTCTGCCCACACTCCTCTCGGCTCTACTTCCTACGCTCGCGGGGCGCCGAGGCTTCCATCTCCCCCTTTCCACCCCCCACTTCCCCTGCCCCTTTCCTTCTGTGTTCTCCCTGCCCCTACTCACTCCTCGGTGTCTGTCACTCCCTAATGCCCCGGTGCTCTCTATTTCCTATTTGTCCTCCTCACGCTTCACCCGCCTCTCCCACGCTTCATGCCTCTCCCCTCCCCGGTTTCTGTAGTGCTGTGTGTCACTGCCTTTCCACTGGTCTCTCTCTGTGTATTTTTCACCCTTGGCCTCCTCCCTCCTCACAATTCCCCGTCAGTTCCCTCCCACCCTCTCTTTCCTGCAAAAACAATGGGCAGAAAACAATGTTTAATACACTTTTTCAGACGTGTGGTTAACCCCAAATTCCGTTTTTTTTTTTTTTTTTTTGCACTGATGTTAACGGATGATTGTCGGATATGTGGGATGTTCGGAAGGGCAGCTACGGAGCTCCTCTTTTACGCTGCCATTTTGGCTGGAGCCAGGCCACGCCCCATGCTTTGGAAGTTTTGTTATACCTTTGAGGCTCTTTCCGCCTGTCTTGAGATTCCTTCCTGCAGACAGAAACCCCCTTCATGTGTTGATATTGTATGGCGCAAAGTGGCTACTGTATGATGCTGCCTTTGCCTTGGAAAGGCCAGGTCAAGGTTCAAGGAATCATATCAGCGTCTAATCATTGACACTCTACAGGATATCTTGGCACATAGTACCAGTGAAAATATTTTTGTTATGCTAAATCTGACATATAACAATAAAGCTGCCCTCCTGATAAAGCCAAGTTTTTTCTAGAATTCAATAGGGAAAAACCTACATCCAATATTAGTTAACTCAATAGTGTTCCAAAAAACATGAACATGTTCCCTGAAACCTGTCATGCCATTACAGTATGTTCCAATAATATCATACCTTCATTCAAAAGTTAAATCTCCAACCTACATTTTGCATGTTTTGTGATATTAAAAGAACAAAGCTCCGCATATTTGGTCTTTTATATTCTAGAACATCTTTTTTAAATTATGACTTAAAATATATTCATGAAGTTACTCATGAGTTGGAAAGACGCGATTAAGTTTCCTGAAACTAGTCGTATTTTGTAAGACAAGTGACTGGGAACATACAAGTGCCTCTCAGATTCTGACTCCTTGCTTTACCAGAATAAAGCTCAATAAAGACCTTATTGAGAATGATTGCTTAGGGAAACCCCTTTCTCTTACAGAGCAATTGCTTACCTTTTAAAAGGACTTTGTTTATAACTTCAAAGGCTAGTTTTCCTTTTTGATGCACATAAAGGATAGAATGGCCTGGGTCTGCACCTTCTTAGATCAGCATTCGTTACAAAAAAGAAGTGGAATAGGAAATGGGTGTAGGTACATGTCCCATGCTAGAGCAAAAAAACCAACTTTAATTCACTTTAGACAAACCTTTTATCTTATTGCTCCTCGATGTCAAAACGTGGAATAACGGTCAGAGCTGCAGACTTTGGAACTGTGGAACCAGGTTCCAGCTTGGTGTCGGTTTAACATCTTGTGATTCTGGGCAAATCACTTAATGTCCCCTTGCCTACCAAAACAAGCATTGGCATAGCCAATAGGTCTCGCCTTTGGGACCTTATAAGTGTTTAGCCATGCAACAGCTGATGTTGTTGCAGGAAGGATATTGTGCTGCATAACTAAATACTTATAAGGCCCCAAAGGCGAGACCTATTGGCTATGCCAATGCTTGTTTTCTTTTCAAGTCTGTTTTATCTTAAGTTTTTTTTAATCGCATTGTTCACATGCTCACAAAATGCATGCTTATAGTTTCCTTTTTTCCGGATAGTGTTCTTTTTGAAATTGTATATGAATCCTCTATTTGGTATGACATTTTTTAATTGTATAACACATCGGTAAAACGTTTCAGTCTTATATTAACTCCATTTGTTTCTTATCCTACAGACACTACTGCTGTAAAAAATAGTAAAAGTATTTTTAATTGCTAAACGAATGATAAAGTAAGGAAGTTAACTTTGCTTAATTAAGAAGGGGGTTTTAATGTTAATGTAAGTGATGTGTGTAATTTCAAGAAGTTGAAGCTGTTTTACAGTAAAGACTGAAGCGCTCTGCTTTCGCATGTACAGTGGCTTACTCACAAGCTGTGGTGATGAAGATCTATTCTTAGCTAAGACTGTCAGACTTAAAGCCAGAGTTCCGAAATAAGCTCAGAAGGTTTGTGGATGAAAAGATTTGGTTTGCATGTTTCTCCCTCCACTACACTTTCCATCCAAAATATGAGTAAAAAAAGTGAAGATTTACATAAAGCACCCCCTCCAAGGTTCTGTCCCATACCACTTGAGTATGAACATGTAGCGAAGAGAATTAATGCCAGTATCTGCATTATTTATTGAAAACATCGTATTACCTTACACTAGTCCAGCAGATAATCGCTTACTGCCCATAAATGGCATAATAACATTACAACCACTATCTATTGAAGATTTACACCCAACACAATCCCGCTCTTATGCACCAAACATATTTGCATCATTACTTTCCTCAGTACATAAACACACACATGTAAGGTTGTCTAACATTCATACCCATATACCCCAACAAATAATCTACAACGTCTAGAAGACTCACTCCTGCACAAGAACACTTTTTCCTCCTTCCCTCAAAATAAACGATACTTTATAAATTCAGGAAAATGCTGAGAGTTCCACCACTGATTTCATCTGAGATTATCATCTCTGCTCCTTATACGTGGACCACCCTTTTGTCATAAATTAGATATTCTACACACACACACCTGCCCCACATTTATATCTGTCTCAATCTTTCCACATTCCACAACTGTAATAATTTACTTTGTTATTTAATTGTCATATTTTTCATGACGTGTTCTAATCCACATCGGTCGTCAAGCTCAAGCCAGTAAGTGACTGGTTTTATATCTGATGCCTTCCATTCATCATCCATGTAGTTCTTTCCCCTAAAATCATATGCATTATGAAACGGAATCCTTCCAACATGTCCCTAAACATTTCAAGTCAATCCAGTCCATTTATCAAGGCTAATTAAATACTAGTCTTCACAGTTCACCTGTCCAACCAAACCATTCAATTTCTGGTGATTTATAGTCACTTAACTGCACACCTCATACATGATGGCATTTCACTAGAAAAAAAACTATTTGGACAAATCCTTTCAAAACAAATGGGAACCTCTTGTCACCTCAGGCCTTCGTGGCAATTACCACCTTTTCTCATGCTTAACTTCCCAGTCCAAGAGAAGGTTTTAAAATCCTAGTTTGAGTGATGTACCGTAGAAGTTGCAGTTCTTTTTGTGCTTACCATTGGTTTTTGGTAGTTTTGTGTTATTGAATTATTAGGTACACCGATGTATGTTAAGAACTCTGTAAGCTGCACAAACCTTCATTAAGATAGGTTTTTTACGTTTTGTTGCACAAGTTACTAACTTGTGTAACGATATATCTGTAAGAGACAGTAGTTAGTGACAGATTCCTTACCTTAGAATATCCCCAGGCGTCAGGCTGGATCCGGAAAGTTTTTTGCGTAGCAGTACCCTTGCGCGTCGGTAGGCGGCGTCGTGCGGCTCCGCGTCCGTCGTAGGCGCCGTGATGACGTCGCGGGCAGTACTTAGACGCCGCCGCTGCGCGCTGACGTCAGTTCTGTACACGACTTTCCGCGCCAGGAACGCAGAGCCATGCAAGAAGCTGACATAGGTGTCTGAAAAATACTAGGGCCCTGAAAGGGATGTCCTTAACCCTAGAAATCAGTTCGCAGAACGGGGAGGATGGGTGGGGCGGTAAGGAATCTGTCACTAACTACTGTCTCTTACAGATATATCGTTACACAAGTTAGTAACTTGTGCATCTGAAAGAGACACGTTAGTGACAGATTCCTTACCTTAGAATAGATACCCCAGCAATACCAACCCCGGTGGTGGGTCTGCGAACAAAGATCAGACAAGGAAGTCCTGGAGGACAGAACGGCCAAAGAAGCCGTCCCTCCGGACCTGACTGTCAAGGCAGTAATGCTTTGTAAACGTGTGCAGCGAGGCCCACGTAGCTGCCTGACAAATAACCGGCAGCGGAACACCGCGGCCCAAAGCCGTGGTAGCAGCCGTTGCCCTGGTGGAATGGGCCCGCAGCCCAACAGGAGGCTCCTTCTTAGCCAAAGAATAGCAGGTCTTGATGCACAAGGTAACCCAGCGGGAGATGGTCCTCTTGTGCACCGCCCAACCTTTTTGGCGCCCACGTAGCCAACAAAGAGCTGGTCATCCACCCGGAAGTGTTTTGTGCGGTCAATATAGAAGGAGAGCGCACGTTTTGGGTCCAGACGGTGGAGCCTCTCTTCCTCTCTGGAAGGATGCGGAGGCGGAAAGAAGGTGGGCAAAGTGATGGTCTGCCCAATATGGAAAGCAGTAACCACCTTTGGCAAGAAGGACGGACGCGTCCGAAGAACAACCTTGTCCGGATGAACAGACAGAAAGGGAGGTTTGCAAGATAGAGCCTGGAGCTCACTCACCCGCCGAGCGGAGGTGATGGCCACCAGAAAGGCTGTCTTCAGAGTCAGAAGACGAAGAGGACAGTTATGTAGAGGCTCAAAGGGAGCGCACATTAAAAAGGTAAGAACCAAGTTCAAGTCCCACTGAGGCATCACAAACGGAACAGGAGGGAAGAGGTGAGTAATGCCTTTTAAGAACCTGTTAACAACAGGGGACTTGAAAAGGGAGGGCTGATCAGGAAGCCTGAGGAAGGCCGAGATAGCACAAAGATAACCCTTGATGGTACCCAGGGCAGAACCCTGTTGGGCCAGAGAAAGAAGGAACAGAAGGACCTCAGAAAGAGGGGCAGAGAGGGGATTCACAGCCTTTGCTGTGCACCATGCCACAAATTTGTTCCACCTGCAGGCGTATACCACCTTAGTGGAGGGACGCCTGGCTGCCAGAATCACATCACAAACTTCGGGAGGCAAGTCGAAAGGAATCAACTGCCGCCGCTCAATCTCCACGCAAGCAGGTGTAGACTGGACAGGTTCGGGTGGAGGACCGTCCCCTGCTGCTGCGACAGAAGATCCTCCCGAAGAGGCAGACGGATCGGGGGATCTACGCTCATATTGAGTAGCTCGGGATACCAAACTCTTCGAGCCCAGTCCGGAGCCACAAGAATGACTTGGGCCCGGTCGTGCCGAATCTTCTTCAACACTCTGGGTAGAAGTGGTATAGGCGGAAAGGCGTACAATAGACCGCAACTCCACTCGTGACGAAAAGCGTCGCCGAGCGAGTGCCGCCTTGGAAATTCCAACGCGCAGAACTGATGACATTGCGCGTTCTCTTCGGTGGCGAATAGATCTAACCAAGGCTCTCCCCATTGTAGAAAGAGTCCTTGCGCCACTTCCGAGTGAAGACGCCATTCGTGATCCATCATGCACCTGCGGCTGAGTTTGTCTGCCCTGGCGTTCAGGGAACCTGCCAGGTGTTGAACCATCAGGAACATGCCCTGATGTTCCAGCCATGTCCAGAGGCGCAGAGCCTCCTGACAAAGGGTCCAAGACCCCACCCCGCCCTGTTTGTTGCAGTACCACATGGCGGTGGTGTTGTCTGTGAACACCTGCACCACCTTCCCTTTGACAGAGGGAAGGAATGCCTTGAGTGCAAGTCGGATCGCCCGGAGCTCCAGAAGGTTGATATGGAGCCGGGACTCCGCCGGAGACCAGAGGCCTCTGATCTCCGCCTCTCCCATGTGACCGCCCCATCCCAGAAGGGACGCGTCCGTCACAACTGTGTGCTCTGGCTGGGGAAGGGAGAGGGATCTGCCCATGACCCATTGCCGGTTCGAGAGCCACCACTGCAACTGTCTTGCAGTCCCCTCCGAGATCTGGACGTGATCGGACAGGTTGCCCTGGTGCTGCGCCCACTGGAACTTCAGGTCCCACTGCAGAGCCCGCATATGCCATCTGGCATGATTGACCAGCAGGATGCAGGAGGCCATGAGGCCCAGCAGCCTCAGGGTTATCCGTACCGAAACCCAGGATAAAGGCTGAAAGATCGGAATCATAGCCTGAATATCCCGGACTCGCCGTTCGGGAGGATAGGCCCGAAACTGCGTCGTGTCCAGAACCGCTCCGATGAAAAGGAGCTGTGGAGAAGGAATCAGATGCGACTTCGGCACATTGATGGAGAACCCCAGCGAGTGCAGGAGTTCGGCCGTAGTCTGGAGGTGGGAGACGACTGCCTGGGACGAGCCCGCCTTCAGCAGCCAGTCGTCGAGGTAGGGGAAGACTGAAACCCCTGCCCGGCGCAGATGAGCTGCGACCACCGCCATCACTTTCGTGAACACCCGAGGGGCACTGGTAAGGCCAAAGGGGAGCACGGTGAACTGAAAATGCTCGGGCCTACCGTGAACCGAAGGTAACGCCGGTGGGCCGGCAGGACAGGGATGTGGAAATATGCGTCCTGCAAGTCCAACGCTACCAACCAGTCTCCAGGGTCGAGGGCAGTCGAGACCTGAGCTAGGGTGAGCATCTTGAACTTCTCCTTCCGGAGGAAGCGATTGACGTTCCGGAGGTCCAAGATAGGACGCATGTCCTCCTTGTCCTTTTGGGCACCAGAAAGTAGTGGGAGTAGCAACCACGCCCTACTTCTGGGGTCGGAACATGCTCGATGGCCCTTTTGGTCAAGAGGGCCGTGACTTCCTTCTGTAGAAGCACCAAGTGATCCCCTGACATGCGGTGGAATTGAGGTGGCATGGCTGGGGGGTGGTCTCGAAGGGGAGGGAGTAGCCCCTTCGGACAATGTCCAAGACCCACCTGTCCGAGGTGATGGTGCGCCAGTGGGGAAGGTGATGGCGGACCCTGCCCCCTACTGGCGTGCCGTGCACCTGAAAGGAGGGACTAGGAGGGCTTGGAGGCCGCGGACGGGTTGGAGGTGGTGGCCTGACCCGCACGCTGGTTGCCCGATCCGCCACGGCGGAATCCACGTCCTCGGCCACGCGAAGACGCCTGCTGCGCGGGCCGGTGGCTGGGCTGCTGACGTGAAGGGGCGCCCCTACCGTGGCCACGACAGGGGCGAAAAGCAGAAGTCAGCGGAGGGCGTGTAGCAGAAAGGCCCAGGGACTTGGCAGTAGCCCGTGAGTCCTTAAAGCGCTCCAACGCATGGTCTGCTTTGGACCCAAAAGACCGACTCCATCAAAGGGCATGTCCATGAGAGTATTCTGGACATCCCCTGAAAAACCAGTGGTTCTCAGCCAGGCGTGGCGTCGGAGCGCCACCGTCGTTGCAATAGACCTGCCCAGCGAGTCGGCGGTGTCAAGGCCACAACGTATAGTGAATTTAGCCGCATCCCTTCCTTCCGCAATGGCGCGGGAAAGCAGTGTCTGGACCTCCTCAGGACACTGGGGCAAAACATCCGCCACCGAATCCCACAGGGAGTGGGTATATCGGCCCAAAAGACAAGCGGTGTTAACGGACCGCAAGCCAGCACTGGAGGAAGAAAAACCTTTCTTCCCAAACTGATCCAGGCGTTTGGATTCCCTATCCGGAGGGGCGGTAGGGAAGGCGGTTTGGGAAGCGGAGGCTTGGACAACCAAGCTCTCAGGAGTGGGGTGGACAGAGAGAAACAGGGGTCGCCCGGAGCTGGGCGATGGCGTCGTGACACGTTCCGATCCACAGGAGCCCCTGTGTTGGGCTTGGACCAGGCGCCCAAGAGAACGTCAGTGAGGGCGTCGTTAAACGGCAGCACAGTCTCCGCAGAGGAGGCTGCCGGCTGAAGCACCTCTGTCAAGATGTTAGGCTTGACCGTCAGAGTAGGGAGTTGGAGACGTGTAAGGCCCCAGCTGCCCTACGCAACACCGTACCAAAATTGGCTCCCTCCTCCGTAGCCACGGGAGGAGACAGCATGCCAATGTCAGGGGAAGTATCCAGACCACTGGCCTCCCCTAGACTCTCTGTCCAGTCCTCATCGTACTGACAGTGTCGTGTCAGAGGGTCATCAGACCCCTCCCAGTCCAACTGGTCCTCCTCTGGTTCAAAATAAGGAGGAGGAGGGACAGTTGGGACCCAAGGTCCCATCGGCGCCGGAGCCGGCGTCGAGCGACGTCGGTCCGGAGCCATGTCCGGAGCCGGAAGGAACTGGGGGACGACACCGCCCGGAGCCCAGGGCGGCGTCGAGAACGGCACCGGAGACATCGGCGCCGGTGGAGGTGTCGTTAGGTCGACCGGCGTCGATGGGGGTTGTGGAGCCGGGATCGAGGCCGGGGCCGAAGCCGGAGCCGGGATCGAGGCTGGAGGCACGGGCGACGCCGGGGCCGGAGCCGTCGGCGACGCCGGAGCAACCCCATCAGGGCCCGCGGGGCCCGAAGGCGCACCGGAGGGGCCTGAAGGCCCGAAGAGGCGGGCCATGGCCGACAGGAATTCCTGCACTTTGGCCGGATCCGAACCCGGGAAGGGCGGGTATGGCGGGGGCGACTCCACAGGCATGTCCGGGGCCGCGGGGGCGGTGCCGGGAGGGGCCTCAGCCGAGTCGCGAGACCGGCGAGGCGAAGTCCTAGAGCGATGATGCTTTTTGGACTTTTTGTGTTTCGACTTACCGGACGAAGAAGACTTCGACGCCGACGACCGGTGTGGACTCCGCGATCGACCCCTGGACCTCTCACGCGACCGGGGCTTCCGCGGAGCCGAGTGCCGGGCCTCGAGGAGCTTTCGAAACCGCTCTCGCAAAGCTTTCGGGTTAAGGGCCTGGCAGTCGGTACAAGACTCCGTGTCGTGGCCTCGGCCGAGGCAGAAGAGACACTCCCAATGCGGGTCGGTGACTGACATCATCCGCGCACAGGCGCCACAACGTTTGAAACCGGGCATCCCTACGACACCTTGAGAGATGAAAAAACAGTGAAAAAATTCACCAAAAAGTATGGTCAAAAAATGACCAGGGCACTGCTCTTCCCGGATCTGCGCTTGCTGGCGCGGAAAAAGAAGAACTGACGTCAGCGCGCAGGGGCGGCGTCTAAGTACTGCCCGCGACGTCATCCCAGCGATCACGACGCCTACGACGGACGCGGAGCCGCACGACGCCGCCTACCGACGCGCAAGGGTACTGCTACGCAAAAACTTTCCGGATCCAGCCTGACGCCTGGGGATATTCTAAGGTAAGGAATCTGTCACTAACGTGTCTCTTTCAGATATGTATGTGAACACTGACCTACTGGCCCAAAGAATTTTATTACTTTACAGCACGTCATTTTTTTTATCAGATGATCACACAGTAGGACCAAGATTGATCAAGTAAAAAGATCCTCTATATTTCCGTGTATTAATTAGCTATCTTTTTTTAATTATCAATAATCCCATAAATGTTAATGAACCTTTATGCAGCCCTCCTATGCTTTGTCTTTTGCCATTTTCATGTATCCATAGTGATTTATACATTTGTATTAGTTATACTTGTAGAACATCCACTCGATATTTGGTGTCCACATTCACTTTCGTCTGGAGACTTAAAAGCGAGTCTCTGTAAACGGGCCAACTCACACTACTTGTGTGAAAGAAAAAGGTACCTGCAAATAAATGGTGACCACTTAATGTCGCCACAATGGATGTCAGTTTGCTGTCTTGAGTACAGTTTGTCTGTACAGATTTGTGGAAGTTTGAAATTACAATCTTCCAATTACTCTAATATAACATTTCTGTGTTTCTGACATAAATATTTTTAACTGGGTCCTAATTAGCCTTCTCATTTACCAGTCCCATTATAGTCTCGAACGTTTCTGCTTTACCTAATTAACATACATTTTTAGCTGCTACTCTTTTTAGTAGTTTAACCCTGCCTGGCTCATCCTTGTCTAATCACTATCTTATTTAATTGCAGCAACTACTCAATCGATAGATACTATTGCTGTAGAACTAATTAAAAAATATATGGCTGTGCATTACTAATGTGACATATCTCTGATAAGAGGCCCCATTATGATTTCATACAATACGTTTGTATGCTTTGTGATGATTTTGTGTGTAATCTCGATGTATGTTTCAATTTCTTAGTTGAAGTTAGACACCATAATTGAAGTTTGGAAGGAAAAGAATTATCAAGAAGAAATGGCAGCAGTAACAGGTGCTGGGTTTCATGCTCTTCTTTCTGCTCCATGGTACCTAAACCGCATCAAATATGGTCAGGACTGGCAGCAGATCTACGGAGTTGAGCCATCCAACTTCACTGGTGTGTTTCTATCAAATTTTGTGAATACATTTGCATTTTATAGTCATGGTCTCCAAGAACTAATGTTCCTGGTTTGTTTGCAGTTTTTTTAACCAGGTGTGCGTAGAAATTGAGGTTCTGAACTGTTCTAGGTCTGGGGTTTTTCATTAGTAATATGTTTGCTCGAACTGTGACACTACCAAGATTTAAAATTTTAAACCTTATTTTTAAAAGGTAATGCTTGAACGTAGTTGTATTATGATGCCCACCCAGTCGGGTTTGTGACATTCTAGTTACAGAGCATTTACTGGTTCATACTTCGCACAATAAAAGGTGTTAAAAATATCAATTTAAGCGTGGGGCATGCATCAAGCACCTTCTGCCCCTTAGATATTTCTTCTATTTCAACGGCCGAATGTCTTTGTGCACAATGTGTGTTGGTTCCTGACTTTTATTGGCTTTCTATATAGCTCCCCAGTTTACACCTTCTCCTACCTCAAGCCTATACCATTGACAGTCCGGTTATAGAGATGTCTTTAGTGCTAGTCCACAGTGCTGGTCTGGCCGCTTCACCACTCTGATATATTTCCATTGGGCTGCTGACCAGGGGGCTGGTTTCAGAGAAGGATGAGCTCCCATCACCCAAACATTGCCCCATCTAGTCACACAAACACACAATAAGGTGCACCAAATAGCACCTATAAGCAAAATCAAAAGTCCAGAAGAAAAGGCTTTCCAATTTGTGTACCAATCTTTTTATTTTGTACATTGTCTCAAAGGTACTTATATATGTGACAGACTACAGCAGTGTGAAGCTACTTTGAACACTTCTTTTTGTTTCTTTTCACAAGGCTGATTTTGGTTTCCTGACTGACCATGCTAGTCAGTTTTCCAAAGGTAGCTAGCACTAGTAGTATGTGCTGTTTTCAGAGTATAAGCACAACATTTGTCTCTTCTGTATCCATATCAATTAAATATTTTGGTGTGATCTTTAGTTAGGCTGTGTCTGTCCTTGCATTGAATGGTGTCTTTCTGTTAAGATAAGATACATTACCTTGAAGGGTTTTAGTGCTTTGTAACTGCCAAAACTGCTTGGGAAGACCCACCAACAGCTACAGGAAAGTAGCATAGGTTGCAACAGAGGAAACGTTATGGTACTCCCAAATCAATAAGAGGTCACAGTGAACTCTGAGTGCAAGTTGAGCAGCCTCCTGCAGTTAATCGATTATGGAACATTCATCTTCTATTGAAGGAAGATGTACCCCCACCTTTCTTCCTTAATGGCCTTTATCCAGGACAGAAGGACCCTACTAGTGATGGGTCATGGCTTCAGGCTTCCTGGTCCATCTTGCTCTGCATCACAATCTTTCCACTCCTATCCTGACTCATTTAAGAACTTCTAGTTAAGCTGTAGAAACTGTTGGATCTAGAGGCCATAGAGTGTTCGGGTGGTTTTGGAGTTTTAGTCCAGGTTCTTCGGAGAGGATAAGAGGGAGTTGGGGGGTTTGTGTACTATTCTGGCCATCCACCTTACCAATGAAACCTTCAGAATAGGGGCTCTGGGATTCAATCGGTTATTGCTCTCTAGGATATCAATTTCCACAGCTGGAGTGGTTACCTATTTCCACAGCTGGAGTGGTTACAGGACAGTACTGAAATCTGTGGCATAGGATGACTGGTATTAGTCCAGGATGCTCCTCTGCACCTTTACCCGGTTAGCTGTGCAATGCTTCAATCTGGAAGAGTGCCTGGTCGCTTTCTCCTTGGGAGGCTTTGAACACCCTCCACCAAATGCTATCACTTCTCTAAACAAAAACAGGGTCTATCAGTCAACAAGCAACCTAAAAAAAATATTTTCTGATCCATACCGATCTGAGATTGTCATTGGGTTGATGTTGAATTAAGAGTTCGGCAGGGCAGTGACCTGTCCCACTTTCTTGAAAGAGTATTTGCTATTACAAAATCAATGCTTCATTTCCATTCCCAGACTTATATCATTTTGTGGTGGTGACTTCAGACTTCTTGTCTGTGTCCAAGCAGTGCTCCTGGCATGATTCAAATTATGCAGGATGCATTTACATGTTGTGGCTCTTGGAACTAGGTGTCTGATCTTCAGCCATTCAGGGTCCTTGTCTCCCAGGACATTTGATGTTCTCTTTTGTTGGACAAAGTCGTCCTCATGTGCATCTTTCTTCTACCGAGAGCCTCAGGAGACCATGGAAGACGTGATACAGTGGCTAATTTGCTGACCTTGAAATCTAGAGATATAATTTATAGTCCTAGCTTTAGAATTTGGCCAAAACTCTTGCAAATAAGAGCTACCAATCTAAGCTATTGACCGACCCTCCATACTCGGAGTACATTACTCCACTGCCTTTCCAATAGGGATTAGTATTAGTTGTGTGCAGCTAATGTTGCTAAATTTGTGGCTCTTTAAACTATCCTTTTACATTACATTTTTTTAAAGGATTGCAACCTGATCCAAGTGCTGGTAATTACATAATGCCTTGCATTAATTTCTCATTGCAAGTATGCTAGATTGACACAGCTCCTGGAAAAGCCTATATCAGAAACACATGATCTTACTAATTGCCATCAAATAGTAAATATTCTCTCTGCAGACTATTAGTGATTTCCTCATTTCTCTGTAAATCCCAAGTACAACTTTTCCGTTCAGGGGTTTCAGCCCAATCGTTGTTTTTATGTGTAGGGTCCCACAGACCCTGTACTTTCATCATTATTTTTAAAGTGTTCTTTGCCCACATTTGTCTAATTGGATCTTGTGGCTTAGTTTGATACAGTTATACAGATAACTCCCTAAACTATACTTCGGCTGAACCCCAAGTCAAATATAAAGTCTCAAGCCTTTTCACAATGCAGTTTCGGGGTGGATCAGTGCTACTTGAAGCTTAATCCAAAGGGAAGATATTGATAGATGTGAGCAACAATGTCAAGCTCCAGGATATTTGGCAACTGAAGCCAGTGTATTATTTTCAATTGCAACAAACATCTGGAAATCCTGTTAGTATTTCTATGCTCTTGCATTTCTATGCTACCCCTGATAAACATGTGGTTAAGATAGGCCAATTTACTGCAGTGACTAAAAAGATTGTTTCCCGGCCTATTTTTTCCTTATTAAATGCAGTCTATTTTGTCATTAGTGTTATCTTTGGTATATGTCGGTGTCTGTTTCGGAAGCTCCAAATGTAATATCTAAAACTGCAATGTTGCAAGATACTGCCACTCCGGAATCGACTATCACAGGCTTCCCCATGGCCACATTACTCCAGTATTGGCTGATCCAAATTGGCCCCCTGTATGCATAAGGGTGATATGTAAAGTGTTATGAGTTACCCATAGATCCCTCTCTGGTGCTCTCCCTTTCTTGATTAAAAAGCTGTCACCATACCAGTGTACTAGAGTGTTACAAACAGTTGCCTCGTACTACTTTCCAACCCCCTTGGTATCAATGCAGTGAGCTCGAGGCCAGCGCCTGGCATTTTATAGTGCACTGCTATCGATTGACAGTTTGGTTCACTTTCCACGGATGTCATATTACCATAATTTACATAGGACATTTAGGAACACTCCTGTTTGCTGCTTAATATATCACATAGCTTATGGATAGTAAACTCCGCACTAAAAGTAGAATGGCTATTATACCACTTACATCCTAACTTAACACACCTAACACATTAGCTAGCTTAGTATATTTTCTTCATTGTGCTCTGGTCGTTTGCCACTTGGTTGAGGTTATCTATGCCCCATGTTCAGGTGCTGTTCATTCCAGTCTGTGTGGCATACATGCTTCACATTCCTTGTTGCCATCATCTCTTTCAACTTGTGCAAAACATATGGGGGATGGGAGCACACTGCTTCACCTCCCAGCACAGTTCACCCCTTAGCATAATGGTAAATGCAGTTCATTTTAAATGTTTACTTGAATTTTTGTTGAAGTGTTTTGCCAAAGTTGGTGCAGGTTAGTGCTGTGAATATCTAGACGTGGTTCTGGATATTATCCTTCATCAGTAGAGATGATAAACGAAACTCATCTGGGGTTGCTGAGAAAGCTGCCACAATCCTCTCAGGTCTCTGTACCTCTCCCTGGCGCACAGGTGCATCTCCAAGAGCTCATCAGCTCAGTGGCTCAAGGGTGCCTTTTTAAACAGAAGGGGGATGGGAGCACACTGCTTCACCTCCCAGCACAAACATATGACGCCTTTTTCCAGCCAGATGGTGAATGCCCTCCTGAAAAGATTCCTTCTTGTGCATGTGAAGTATGGATAGCAATCACCGTTATTCAGAACAAGTTTTGCAAAGGACACTTTTCTGGCTCTGATTAAGCTATACAATATTATGTCTCGTTTTCATTGCTGATCGCACATAAATTGATGAAAGACGGCAATGTTCTTAAGGTTTTTGTTTCACCTGGATCTTGGGTGGCCTTTTGCTCTTGTATGATTTTCTGTAAAGGAATATGGCAATAACCCACAGTAGCTGCCCACAGCATTGTTCAGTTACTGTTATGAAGAGCGTGCCACCACTTAAAGCTCGAGGCTCAGACTGATGTGTAGCATACCTTTCAATGGCAGACATGTTTTGCAGAAGGCTTGGCAATGGTGACATATGCCGGAACTAGAAAAACATTGATGTACCTACACTATCTTTCGGCCGCTTCCCTATTTATACAGATTAGCAACTCCTCAGGATTATAATTTTTTTTTTAATTCCTACTACTGTTCCGCTTCACCACAGAATACTGTTCTAGTAATGTTCAGCTTCTGCGCACTAGCATAACCGTTGCAAATTATGGTAAACAAGGAAATATGCCAGTGTTTAATAAAAGAAAACATACATTCTGGGTACTACAACTTCTACACTGTGCACAACTGCATAGGAACCATGGATAAAATGTATTTTGTATCATCATGGAAGTGATAGTCTCTCTACAAGAGAAATTGATATAGAGTTTGTACAGGCACTGTGAAAAATACAGAACATTTCAAAATACAAAGACTGAGAACAGTGAGTATTCCCAATTTTCATATTTGGCTCGAATCTCAAGTACCTATTGCTAATGCTTAACAAAAAGTACAAACTACGGGACAAAGACTCCAAGATACCTTTAATTGCCTATAAATATCCAATTGTTAATTGGTTGCAAGTTTTCATTGCAAAAGAAAAGCAACAACACTTGCAATGTGAATCTGCAGAACCTACCAACACAACCACAAGAGCCACCTTCAAAATCAACAATTCAAACATGCATATTCAAATGTCATTCATTGGTTCATAAGCCAGTGTTTTACCCACCAGTAGATATTCATCATTACAATAGTGTAATCCGGCTCTGTAACATATAAACTAATTCCAATAACAGGTTTATGGATTGATTCGGGGAAAAAACTTTAATTTGATCATCAGATATATCTTTCACCATGAAACATGGATATTTCTTGTACTGAGTTGTGTTGCTCAAGTGCTCTAGAAATCTCTCCCTCATTTAAAATCTAGAAAGAGGAAAGTTGTGTATTATAAATCTTTGTTGGATAGTGAACTCTGTGCCTTTAAGATCTTGGGGATATAAAAGTATATTTGACCACTCGAACTAGCATTTGTTATACTGACTTATCTGTAACTATCCAGTTTATACTTATTTTGTCTATTAATTTAAAATTATCAGTGCCTACAATAAACTACTAAAGCATAACAATCTATAAAATACAGCACCATTCCTAAATGTTTAGATCCTTTCACATATCAAGGTTTGACAGGAATATTAGGATATGAACATCTTCCTTACTACAACACACAAAGAATATTATGCCATACATGGACATTTTCTCTGAAAGCCATTATCAGTATAAGCCTGATTTACAGACTATAATTTTGCTAGATCTTTTTTACTTTGGTGGTCAGACTCTGGGTTCTGTTATTAGTCTAAAACACCTCTTTCTGCTTACCTCTCTCCCAGCTCTTACTTCCCTACTTGCTCAGTTTGCCTTGTCTTCAATATAACTATTTTGTACACCCCACTCATTCTATTTAATTGGACTTGATTTTTAAAAATGTTGGGCAAGTTGATTATGGAAGAATTTGCTTATCAGTGCTACTGTTAAACTTCCGTCAGCATAGACCATTAGCAGCTATTTCTTTTTTGCGAATTTTGTGGCAGCTGTACATAATGTAGGTGTATATTTAAATTCCTCAGCTGAATTTGGATACCATAATTGAAGTCTGGATACAAGCCAAGTATCAAGAAGAATTGGCAGCAGTAACATCTGCTGGATATCATGCCATCCTTACTGCTCCATGGTACCTAAACTTCATCGCATATGGTCAGGACTGGCACCAGATCTACGCAGTTGAACCAACCAACTTCAATGGTGTGTTTGAACGTAACGGAATTGATAGATTTTTCTTTCGAGATCTGCAGTGGGAATTTTCTTCAGCTGCAGTATTAATTCTTTACTGCAGTGTTTAGTTTTATATAGCAACTCGGCTGTACTAAATTTAGTTCATTTATCCAAATAGGAAATATGTACATTTTAAAGGAGATTTTTGTTGTAGTTGGTATTTCTTCTCAATTCTTTGAGTTGTGTAGATAACACAATTACAAACAATATGAATGTTGTGGTTGATTTAATAGTCATCAGTGTTTCTAAGCCATTTAATATTCATATTTGATGAAATGCATACCAGTGTTTTTTACGATCTCATTTCTGTTGCTCATCGTAGTCTCACTAAATTAAGGTAAGTCCTGACAACAGAGGTAGGACACTGTTCTTTTTTATGGTTTTTAATGAATCTTAATTCGATGAAACGGTCGTTCTTTCTTTTTTATGTATTTAACATACTGCACATCTCTGGTACCAAGGAAACACTCCAGTTTCGTTACCTTTTTTGTTCATTCTCCATCCGGACATGGACGCTTCGCAAAACGTTCTTGTGATCTATCAGTAATGGTAAGGGCTATTTGTCTCTGTTTTTAAACCCTTGCAACCCTGTTTTCCGAGCAGGATGAAAGTGCCTCTGGCCTTCCTCTTTTGCCTGTATGTTCTATACCAAGTGTATGGCTGGTGCATTGTGGCAAGGAAGCTCTAAGCCATGCGCTGCTGTGATGGGGCAGACATTGCTTTGCTCTCCATTCCCTTCTGCCCAGTCAGGATGCCACTGAGCAGGTTTAACAAGGGTCAGCAGGTGAGTTTGTGAAGAGCTCTGTAAGTATGTGGACACACAGCAATTGTCAGACTTCATCATTCAAACAGTTTCACAAGTTTTTTTTTATGGTTGTCGGGTAAATCATTTTTTTCAAGAAGCCTGATAATAACAGGCCCTTGCAAATGGATAGAGTAAAATGTATGTCCAACAGCACCAGATGATGTAATAGTGTATGTTGTCTCTTATAGATTTAGAGCTGTTGCAAATGCCCTATACCCGCATTCTGATTTTTGATATTTTTGTGGAAGAATGATGGCTTTGTGATGATTCTAGGTGTTTTTCCTTTCAAACCCATCCTTCCATCATCCTTGAACCTGATGTCTGTAACTGGAGCAATACACAAACATTTGGATACTTGTTACTCCTATCCACAATCCATCTTGACAATAACCCAAATACTAGAATGAACAGGTGCTAGGCGGCAGTATCAGTGCAAAGGATATTATGTTTGGGCTGTGTGGGGATTTGAGTAACCTTTTTCACTTGGATATCAGACTAAGAGGACGAGAATGGACCTGAAATCATGCTGTGCATGACTATATAAAATTTACCTTTGAACACTGGCACGCCCTAGAGAGTGGATGTTTAGATTAAAACAGTTAAACACATCAGCTTCTTCCTCTGTTTAGTATAATTAACTCCGCTACTGTGATCCAGCATACTGCATCCCTTGGCATTACAAGTGAAAACACCTATTCCATTAGGCTGACAACAAATTTGATTACTTGTTAAAACGCAGGTAAATGCCATTTGCAGAATTCCGGTTTTGCTCTTGAATTGATTTGTCCAAGATGTCATCATCCATTTTAGCCCAAATGTCAACAGCCCATTGCCGTGCATAAGGGAGATTAGGGAGTGTGAGTGCTCTCTTTCTTAAGGTAAACATTGAAAAAACTGAGCTAATGATAGTGGGTAATTGGCAGACTTATCAAACTGCTGCCCGTTGGTTAGTGGAAATGGGATCCTTCCCAACTCAAGTCAACACTACCAAGGAGTTAGTGTTAACATTTGCCGTCCATAATATGAAAGCCTATATTAAGTTACTTTAGCCTGATTTTTCATATCAAATCTTTCATAACCATACAGGCAGGAGGGCATGTATCTTAGACATAATAGACGGAAAGCTAAATGACCTTGGACTCTCAAAATGTATTAAATCAACCAAATGTTTAGAGCTTGGGTCACCATAGGTGCTCCCAGTGTTGCTGTCTTAATTCTCTTCAAGCATTGCACTGAGTACCTCTTGAAACAAGGATATCTTTTAAGACACTGCGTCTATTTCATTGTAGCTAGTTGTTTGGTTCAGCTCTGCTTTTGTTAAACAACACTCACCTACGCAAGTGTTATGATCAGGCATTTCAGACCTTCTCTCACTTCCTCACTATTCGCTGCCTCATGTCTTCTAAAGTTGCAGAACCTCTCTTCCTACCAAAAAGCCGTTCAAATCAGGCACTTGCCTTGAGTATTTCTTGTGTTCTTTGGGTTAAGTTAGACCTAAGAGGGCTTCTCATTCTCCCAGGACTGAACCCCTCCCCCCCTCTTTCCCCCTACGGGGGAGGTGGTTTTACAAAAAGCACAAACCATGAATAAAATAAGATTTCAACCTGCAAATGTAAAAATCACTAACTGCGGTCCCTGCCAATGTTGATACGCCTTCTGTGTAGACTACAGAAAAAGCAATGTCTTTCTGCGAGTCTGAAATAGTTAATGCTGCTCAAGTTTGCCCTTGAAACCTTCAGGCTGGCAATTGTTGAAGAGCACTTCTGCCCATTGTTGAATAATTTCTACAGCACGTGTTTTCTCCAGAAGGCTGCTCTGAGATCTCTACTCATTGGATTTGGATAATAGTTCACACATGACTTCACTAGCTTCACATGCTAATAATAATTCTTTCAAGATAACACTTGAATTGCAGATTAACAGTAAGGCTGGCAAGATTTAATTGTTGATAAAGAGGGAGATTTAGCATGTATAGTGAGCCCAAAGGTTTTTCTTTTACTTTTTCTAGTTTCACAACTGTCCTATACATATATGGTAGAGAAACTAGGGTGTCTACTAATTCTGCCTACCAGGAGGTCATCAGACAGCTGACCTATTGTCTCTTACATTTCAGATTAAGGGGCAAAATAAAAATGATACAGGTATGTTACCAAAACTTAATATTGTTATGTGTACGTCTGGCCACAGATTCCTTATTCTGACTACTCCCAAACGCCAGTCTGCAAAATATCTTCCTCGCATTCGAAATCCTTGGGTAATTTGAAGTCCAAAAAGACACCAAAGAAGACGAAGTGGCATTCTTCCCCCATCCATCCAATCTCCACAAGTCGCGTGGACATCAAGGTGCCTCCTGGTGCCCATTTCCCCAAATTATGCTGATGCACCCCAAAGTCCCTGGTCCATCGGCGATGTCTTAGCAGATAGACACTTTCAAAGAAGCCATGTGGCAAATATTCCCAGGGATTCAGTGGAGGCCTAACGTTGGATTACCATATGCAAATCTGTCCATCTATGCCACCTGTTCCTGGTGACCCCGCTGCGGGGTCTGCGTCGTCTTCGGTTCCAACACCCAACCAGACTTTGATTCTGGTGCCAAGGTCCTCGCAGGTTCCTGCTATGTCTATGCCAAAGGAGGATCTCATTGTTTTGTGCATCTCTGAATTGAATCCAACACCATCTCAAATGATGTGACCCATGCAAGTCCCGTCCTGACACAACTTGTCAACCCTCATTCAGACTCGGACGGAACGTACCCACTACCTAAGAGTCCCCCACAAGCACTCCACAGTCTTTTTGGGTTCGGATTCTGACCATAGATAACATGGCCTGGGCATTGACAATGGAGATGACTGGGATGATGCATCTCACTAATATGATGATGACAACCTCCTTATGGATTTACGAGGCTAGTGGTTTGGACACTTCTCTTGACACTGGGTTGTATTCCCATCCCCATTGCCTTCCCTTCCTCTCACCCCAGGTCCATTAACAGAAAAAACAGCATCATTTGCTGAAGTATTCAGACGTGTGGCTGAATTTTTAGACTTGCAGCACCCTCTATTGAAGTCAAATCTACCATCTTGACAGAGGTTGTGCAGCTTGGGCACTTTTGCCTTTCATTGAAGCCCTCATAGACTTGTTACTGGGCACACGGGCCAAGCTTTGCTCTTGCCCGCCTGTAAATAGGCAAGTGACTAGATGCCACAAACCTGCCCCAGGTTACCCTGCCTTCTTCACTCAGCATCCCATACCGTAGATATTAGTGGTCCGGACATTTACAAGTAGAGTGAATCCAAACTTGTCCTACAACTCCTTCCGATAAGGAGTCAGTACATATGGAGACATTTGGGGAAAAGGATGGTTTCCTCAGGCAGTTTTGCTCTTGGTTCTGTCAATGCTAGCTGTCTCCTTCCACAATAATCTCATGCATTGTATGACATGGTTGGCGAAATCTTGCTGGCAATCCCCAATGAATTTCACTCCAACCTTTCACAGATCATTCAGGATGGCCATGATACAACAAAGTAGGTCATCCATTCAAGACTGGACACTACCAACTGTTTAGGCAGGGTGGTCGGTACTAGTGTGGTGCTACGGTGCCATGCATTGATTAAACCATCATTTTGGGTGATGTCCAGGTGTCTTTGGATTGAACTGGTCTCTTTGGAGATCAACAGACAACACCGGAGCGCTAGAGCATGCTGCCTGGGCATTTGAGCCCCTCCAGCGGTATCCTCAGCAATTCCACCATTTAAGGCTTCAGATGGAGTTAGGCTAACAGATCACGACAAGGTCCACCACCTCAGTAGCAAGCAGAACCCTCTCTCCTCCCCCCCCCCCCCCAACCTTTTGAGGCCAGAGATCCAGCTAACACCCATGCTAGCAAGGGCAACCTACTGCCCAGTCCCTTACCCAACCTGCTTTAGTTTTCTCATCTGCAGGTGCCACTCTTTGATAAGGGTGGCAGAGCATTACATCCGAAAAGTGAGTTCTGCAAATAGTCATGGTTACGCCCTGCTATTCCTGTCCGATCCACTTCATATTCCACCTACATAAGAGCAGCTTTCGGGGAACCATTTGTCCATTCTGCAGCAAAACGTCCATGCTCTTTTGGACAAAGTAGCCATGGAGCGGGTTCTGGATTTTACTCGTTATTTCCTGGTGCTGAAGAAGGTCAAAGGCCTTCATCCTCTTTTAGGTCTTCGCCCAAAACTTCTTCCTGATAAAGAACAAATTCAAGATGCCCATGCTGGCCCAGGTTCCATCTGCCCTGGATGCAGGAGACAGAATGATAGCGCTAGATGTGCAGGATGCTTATTTTCATATTCTCTTCTTGCAGGGCACATGCGTTTCCTGCGTTTCAAAGTGGGCCAAGATTATTTTCAGGTTTCTCTGCTCCCCTTTGAACTCACAAGTGCCCCTTCGGTGTTGACTGAAGTGATGACAGTGGTTGCAGCACATATTCAGAGATTGGGTATACCTGTCTTTTACTACTTTGATGACTAGCTGTTGAAGGCAGACAGAGTCAGTTATAGAACACCTCCAGATGACTGCAAACCTCCTAACCTCTTTGAGGATTCTCAATCAATGTGCCAAGCTCACACCTGACTCCTTTCCAGAGGCTCCCGTTCAATTTAGCTATTCTGGATAAAGTGCTGTTTCGAGCCTTCACTCTTGGTCAACGACTTCTGGAAATTCGGGCTAAGATCCCAATGTTTCAACCTCGGTAATGGATTTCAGTGAGAGTGGTTCTGAGACTTCATAACCTCTTCGCCTCCTACATCATGCCTGTCAACCATACCAGGTGGTACATTTGGACTCTGCAGTGAGATCTGAAGTCTTTGTGGGGCCAGCAATAAGTGAACCTGTAAGATACCACCCAGGTTTTGGAGTAGACTGCAAAAGACCTGCAGGGGTGGCTCATCGACCGCAAATGGACATGTGCAGACCCCTCTCCCTACCCCACCCAAAGCAGACGGTGGTGACAAACGTATCACTGCTGGGTTTGGGAGGTCATCTGGGAGAGGTGGCGATCAGAGGACTCTGGTCTTCACTAGAGACCCGGCTTCATATCAACTTCTTTGAGTTGCAAGCCATTCACTTGGCATTGAAAGCCTTTCTTCCGACCATCAAAGGGAGGCTGGTCTGGGTCCTTACAGACAACACTGCCAAGTGGTATTGGAACAAGCAAATTGGGGTGGGGTCCTTAGCTCTGTACTAGGAGGTTCTGTACCTCTGGAACTGGCTGAGCCGTCAGGGCATTTCCCTGGCCATGAACCATTTGGCAGGAGCGCTAAACACCAGGGTGGACGAACTGAGCTGGTGACTATCACAAATGGCAGCTAAACCCGGTGGTGGCGCAGGGCATCTTCCACCAATGGAGAGAACACTGACTCAATCTGTTTGCCACAGCCAAGAACCCGGTGTCAGCACTTTTGTGCATTCCCAAGAAGGCTGTCTCTGTGAGACGCATTGTGCCTAGAGTGGAGCACAGAACTTGTGTGCCTTCCCGCCACTACTTCTCCTGCCCAGAGTTCTGAAGAAAATTAGGAATGACCAAGTCATTCTAGTGGCTCCGGACAAGGAAAGTGTGGGTCGCTGAAATTCTGGGCATGAGCATCTGTCCTCCTATAATACTGGTGCTTTAGGAGGATCTTCTGTCGCAGCAGCAGGGTAGAGTCTTGCACCTGGGGCCACGCAATCTACACCTTCATGTGTTGCGATTGAGCGGCAACAGTTGATTGCATTTGACCTTCATCCCAAAGCCGATCTACAAAGTCTGTGTATGCCGGACGCTGGGATAGGTTTATGAGCTGGTTGCTCCTGCATTACAGACCCATTACGAGCAAAGCTGTTGGATGTCTTGCTTTTTGTGTTGTCCTTATCCCAACAGGAACTTGCAGTGGGTACTGTTAAAGGTTTTTTTTTTGTCAGCCCTTTAGCCTTTATTCCTTTTATCAGACCAACCTTCCTTGTTTAAGTCTCCTTTTATGATGCATTCTCTTAAAGGTTTAGTACACGTTTCCACCTAAACCCTTTGTGATGCTTCAGTGCGACCTTCGTTTGAGTCTCACATTCCTTATATGCACCACACTTGAGCCAGTGTACAACTGTCCTTCGTATTTCATGACTCTCCAAACAGTGTGTGTGGGGGGCGGAGGGGAGCGGGTAGCAGGTTCTGAGGCCCAGCTCCTCATGTTGCCCTGTCGGGCTCCTCAAATCACTTCCAGCCTTGTTGGCCTTTTGCCCATTTGGCTTTTTCCTCCTTTTTCTCCTCTTTGCCTCCACTATCTTCATTTTGGCCTCTGCCCCCATTTGCACTCTTTCATCGCCTCCTCCAAGCCTCATTTGGCCTTTCTCCTCAATTTTTCACCCTCATTCATTTCCTCCTGTACGCCTCTTTTTGGCCTCTCTCCTCCGCTTTTCACTGTTATTGATTGCCTCTTCTAAGCCTCTTTTGGCCTCTCTCCTCCTCATCTCTCTGCCTCCGTCTTTGCCTTGGTAGTTGCCTTGTGGTTCGCCCGCTTCCGCCGCCTTTTTCCCCTCTCTTTACCTCTCCTTCTTTCCCACTTACTGCTAGCCCCGCCCTCTGTCACCCAGCACCACTCCCACCGCCCAGGACCTGCATAAGCAATGGTGGCCGCAGGGCAACCACACTGCTGGCATGCCAAAGGCAAGCCCATATGCACCCATCCGCACCTGGACTGCACCCAGTGCCCGGTACCCTGTCTCCCGGCCCACTTGCAGATACGACGCTGCCGTCCTCCGTGTCCTAAACAGCAGACGACCCTACGAACACTGTTACCACGCCGCACCGCTCTCTATAGAAGGGCCATTCTTCTGTGCCAGATGCATCTTCTCCTGCACCACACGTCCACACCGCACCACGCTGACCTCTTGCCACACCAGAAGTGACCCACCGACTCCAAAGCCTACTCCTCAACACGTGCTCGATGTGCAAGCCTTCAGAGTTATGAGACCTCATTACCACCCTTGCACTAGACATATTCTTCCTCACCAAGACCTGTCTCATCCCCGCATCTGCCCCTGACATCGCAACAGCGATCCCTGGCAGATACAAAATCACTCACCAGGACCGCACCAACAAGCCGGGAGGAGGAACCACCATCATCCCAAAGAGTGCACCACCACCGACAATACCACTACCCCCATGGAACACCAACTTCAAGCTCCACACAGATGACAAGGCAACCATCAGAGGCACCCTCGCATACCAACCCCCGGGCCTGCGCTCCAGCCACACCATCACAGACTTCATTGTGCCCCTAGCCCTGGATTCCAAGGACTACATCTTCCTCTGCGACCTAAATTTCCACATCGATGACAACACGGCACACCTCCTCGACAGTATGTGCAGTCTTGGACTTACCCAGATCGTCCATGACCCCACCCACTTCGCAGGACACATGCGGGCCCCATATGCACCTCAAGCAACCGCATCAAATATAGTCACGTCACAGAACTCACATGGACTGATCACTCCATCGTCCACTTCAGCATCTCCTCCCCCTGCACTGCCATCCCAAAGATTGGCCAACGCCCCCCACTGCAGCTGGAGCATAATTTCAGAGACGAGCTGGGTGGACGCCCTCAGCACCTCCACCCCAGCTGTCACCACCAACTTGGAACAGGAAATCAAGGACTTCAACTTCTGGATCACCAGCTGCGCCAACAGCATTGCCCCCCTTCAAGAGCAACAATCCGAGAAGATCTGCCAAAATGGCCAGCTGGTACAACCATCAACAGTGAAAGGTGACAGCAAACAGCTGGAGAGGAGATGGTGCGCCTGCAAGGATATCTCCAACAGGGCAGCCTTCAAGACCTCCCTCAACCTTTACCACAGCCTGCTGAGGACAACAAGACCTCAGTAGCTGCACGCATCGGAATCAGTGCCAACAACAGCAAGGAACATTCAACATCATTAAGGAATTCACCAACCCGGCTGCCAGCGAAAACATCACACCTGCACACAAGCTGTGCGACAACCTTGCCGACTTCTTCCATGACAAGATCGCATTCATATACAGAAACTTCAAACCTCTGCCTACACCCACGGACTTCCTAGACAGATACGCCGACACCACAGCTGATACGAACCACAGACAGACTACCTGGAACCTCCTCTCCACCCCGAACACCAGCTCCATCATGAAATCCATCCACTCAGGAGTTCCCACAGCACAGACCCATGCCCGCACCACCTCTTCAACCTCGAAAACCAAAGGTTCGGCCAGGAACTTACCACCATTCTAAACACCTCAATCACCACTGCAACATTTCCCGCAGCCTGGAAACACGCCGTAGTTAGACCACATCTCAAGAAATCCTCCACCGACCCCCAGCAAGCTCAAAAACTACTGGTCAGTCGCCTTGCTCCCATTCCCAGCCAAGGTACTGGAAAAGACTATCAACAAGCAACTCGACACCTGGAGCAGAACCAGTTATTCAACTCCTCCCAATCCGGCTTCCACAGTAATCACAAGACACACAGATGATGGATGGAATGCAGAGCAAATCAAACATTCACCCACAGTAAAGAGATCTGGGTTAAATCCATTGTTCTTTTGCTCACCATGCCACCCGAGTTTCGACCTAGCCATATGCACATCAGTCTTGGCCCTGTGCCTCATGGGAACAGTCCAGCCCAAACTGGAATGGCATGGGGAGCAAAATACGATGGATTTAGGCCCTGATCTCTGTACTGGACATTCTGTCCAGCAATTGTTCTTTTTTGCATTTGTCACCCCGAGTGGGATGGGTATGTCCAGACATGGGTCCCGTGCTCTCCATGCCACTGGAGTCGAGCTAACCTGGCTGATGAGGGGTGAAGCCCTGAAACCGGTCCTAGGATGCTTGTTTCCAGTCCTGGGAGGACCTGGCCTGGCAGTTCGGTCTGGACTGTTCCCACTGGGAGCAGGGTCAAGACTGATTCGCAAATGACTAGTTACAAACTGGAATTGCATGGGGAGCAAAAAAAAGATGGATTTGGGCCCAGATCTCTGTACTGGAGTGAATGTTTGACATTGTTCAACATTCTGTCCATCAATTGTTCTTTTTCCACAGTAATCACAGCATCGAGATCACCCTGATCACAGCCACAGACTACATCTAAACCCTCCTCAACCGAGGAGAAACAGCAGTCCTGTTCCTCCTTGACCTTTCAGCAGCCTTCAACACTATATCACACCACACACTGATAAAAGACTCCACCACATCGGCACCCAAGAGGATCACCTCCTTCCTCATTGGAAGAACACAGGTCTGCGGTGTCCCCCAGGGCTCATCACTCAGCCCCAAACTCTTCAACGCCTACATCACCCCACTAACATAATATCCTATGCAGACAACACCCAACTCATCCTCTCAAACACTGATGATCCTACCACCACCACCACCACCACCACCACCACCAGAACCAACTTCCACAGATGGATGACCAGCGTCGCAGACTGGATGAAGTACAGCTGCCTGAAGCTGAACATGGACAAGACTGAAGTACTGATCTTCGGCATCAACAGCAATCCATGGAATGACTGCTGGTGGTCATCGGACCTAGGACCTGCACCAACACCCTCAGACCACGCAAGAAACCTAGGAATCTTCATTAACAACAAGTTCACAATGAAATCACAGATAAACGCTGCCTCATCCGTCTGCTTCCTTACTCTGTACATGCCACGTAAGATCTTCAAGTGGCTACCCCTGCTCAGGAAACCCACCGCGAAACAGGCCCTCATCACCAGCCACCTGGACTACAGCAATGCTCTCTATGTAGGACTCGCCGCACACTTCTTACAGAGACTCCAGACCATACAGAACACTGCAGCCAGACTCATCCTCTACCCCCGACACATCACACCCCACCTAAGGCAACTCCACTGGCTCCCCGTAGAGAAGAGCTGCCAATTCAAGTTGCTGACCCATGCACACAAGGCTCTCTACAACCAAGGACTCGCGTACATCAACCACACCTTTAACTTCCACCAACCATCAAGAAGATTAAGCTCTGCCTCCCTATCACTTGCCCACACTCTCCCCGCATCTACCCAAGCAGAGTGGAGAACGCTCTTTCTCCTATATCACAGCAAAGACTTGAAACAGCCTTCCCATGCAGCTCCGGTCCATCTCCTCACTTCCGGAATTCCAAAAGGCCCAATTGGGTGATTAGCTGTGCTCTATAAATCCTGATTGAGACTTTCTCGTTGCGATAACTTCAGCTCTTCGCATGAGTGAGCTTCTGGCTCTTTCAGCCCAACCATCTTATAGCACCTTTTTTCCCATACAAACTGGTGCTTCGGATCAGAGAAGCATTCCCGACTAAGGCTGTTACTCCCTTTCATGTCAGACATTCTTTGCTCCACCTCATCCTTCAAAAGAGGAGGAAACACTCCATTTTCAAACTGAAAAGACCATTGAGCTTTTTCCCTTGATCGTACCACGGACCATTTGGTGGATGATCAGCTCTTAGTGGATTTCTCTGGGGCAAAGAAAGGCAAGATGGTGGAGAAGGAGACCATATCATGATGGATAGTCCTGTGTAATAGGATCTAGCACATATTGTCTAAAAAGCAGCCTTTTGAAGGTTTAAGGGCTCAGTCCACCAGAGCCAAGGCTGCCACCACTATGTTAGCCTGTGGAGTTCCTATCCAGGATATCTGTCAGGCTGATACATTGGCACAAGTGCACACGTTCTCGAAGCACTATTACCTTGACGGCCAGCTCCGTCTGGATGGACATTTCGCCCATTCAGTACTGCAGGACTTTTTGGTCCAAGCCATTCCACAGTCCCACCACCTTGGGAGGTACTGCTTTGCTATCTATTCACAAGGTGAAGAATCTGTGGTTTGAAGTATCTATAACAAGACCAAGTTACTTTGGTAACACTCTTTTTGGTGGATTCCTAACTACCCTCTCACCTCCCTATTCTGCGGAATGGTGTCTTTTTCCATAGATAAAAAGGTCCCAATCTAGAGATCTGCACACAATCCCATCTGATCTGTCATTGTGCTCCGCATCCGAGGGCACAGACGCAGTCAAGAAAGCAACTGATGTCCTCCATAGGAGCTATGGAGCTGCACAATGCCACCTGCTATCTGGCACCTGAGGGCGAATCTGTTGATAGAGTATCCACCAGAAAGAGCATTACTGAAGGTAAGTAACTTGTTCTTTTCTAGAATTTCAACTATTATACAGAAGAAATTTTATGACTGACTAATATTTTGGGTTGTTGGACATCAGATTCAACTTTTTGTGGGCTATCGTGAAATCTGAGGCTGCAGTAAAGGTTTTAGGGGCATATTAGCAAGACCGGCGATAAAATTATCGCCGTTTTAGCGGCAGGAAACTGCCGCTAAAACGGCGATAATGGGCTTGCTAATATGCGTTATAGAATTCAATAGAAGCCCAGGTTAGATGTCCTGCACATCTAACCTGGGCTTCTATTGGAATTCTATAACGCATATTAGCAAGCCCATTATCGCACGTTTTAACGGCAGTTTCCTGCCGCTAAAACGGCGATAATTTTATCGCCGGTCTTGCTAATATGCCCTTAGTTTTACCGCTACTGCTATGTAGCAAAAAGCCTTTAGGTTTAATAAAATATCATTATGGCTTACTAATGACCGTAAAGTCAAACTCATATGTGGGTCCCTGAGCTGAAGAGTTTCTATTTGAAAATGCAGATTGAGAGCATGGATAGAAAATTGGCCCACCACTACCAAAATCAACAGTTTTTAAACTTAAATCTTTGCATGAATGATCTAGGATATCTGGATATAGTGAGGCTATTTCAGTTGATAAATGTATATTTGGAAATTCTAACAAAGTATATGAATAAAGTATTATTCTGGAAATTATCCATATCAGCAGATTTTTATGTTTAAGACACGTGTTGGTTGAAGACCAGCCCATCTCATTTTATCAATTACAGTCAGACGTAGCAGCAAGGGAGCAGAATCATAGGCATTCTATATTTAATATCCTAAGGGATATTGTTAATACTGCTGATTTCTCCTCGTTTTTGCAGCCCTTATTTACAATTTCAATCTAGGGTTATAACCATCTTGTCATTTCTATAACCTTCTGAAAGTTCCATGAAGAACAGAAGATCACATTGAGTAGATTACCATGGGTTTAATATTAACGTAAGAGAAAATACACAACATGCTTGGCAGGTTTTTTGTTTTGTTTGTTTCTGAATTATAAGGGTGAGTATATCTTTGTACATGCTTATATGTATTTTGCTTTACTCTGACACTAACAGAAAATGTTGTGGAATCACCTAGAATGTATCTTTCTTGCTTTACTGGTAGCTAAGAAGGGGGTTTTGAAGTGGGAGAAATTTAATAGATTTATTTCAGTTGAAGATTGGTTACAAGATCTTTGTAAAGTGGCAACACTTGAGAAATCCATAATCTGAAACATGAAATGCTTAGGCAAATATGGTTTGATTTAGAGTGAATTTGAAATTGTATGTTTGATTTAGGATTTTTTTTATTGCAAAATTCCATATGCAAACAATTCTACATCATCCTCCATGTTTAAATAGCAAATACAAATAAAATGTATTAACCCGTATGTAATTAAATGCAGTTACCAGAGAGCAAAAATGAAGCTCCACTACAACCAATCGGCACAGATCTGCCTTAATTATCAATTCATGGCAAGTGTCAGCAACCAAACAGTGCCTGTTAAGACCGCATACTTCATCAAGAGTTTGATCCACAAAATCATCAAATTCTGACGAGATCCTGTTGAATTTTATATTCTATTACTCACCAGTTTGAGACCCATCTTAAATGAATGTGATGGGGCTTATTTTCAATGATGTGTGATATTTAATCTGGCCTCTAGCATATTTTAAAAAGGGTTGTCTTTTCCTTTTACCCAAGCCTTCTTTCTGGAGAGTACTACCCAATAAACTGAACTATGGCTATGAAGCTATCTTGCTGCCATTACTGAAATAAGAAAAGAAAATAATTCACATAATCTTTCCAGGTTAAGCCTGAGTTGGAATAAGGAATTATGGAAATAATGCACCCAAGTTATTAGACATAATGCAGCAGTATAGTTGTATGTTTAGAAGAACAAGTCTACTCTCCAAAATGGTCAAAAAACGAGTGTGGTAAATTTAAAGGTGCATTATTAAAAGAATGAAAAATATTTGCTAAAAACTTGGAATATGCTGTAAATATGATAATACAGAAAGGCAAATGAGCATTTTAATTGGTGCTATCCGTAATCTGTAATTTTGCTTAAGAAAAAGCTGCAAAATTAGGATTGTTTAACCTAACCAGATTTTCAGTTGACCATACCCCCACCTATCATTTAGGCTCCCAAGACATGGGGTAGAAGTTGAATTTGGTGATTAAAGAATAGAACTTGAATGCCTGGATATGCTGTACTGTGCCTTAATTAGTGGAGTTTTTGTCTCTGCAAGAACAAAGCTATGTCATCTGCATTTAATTTAACAAGCCCTAACCTTGGAGCATGAGTAAATGGACAGTCTGTGGAGCAGATTATCTATGTGCCAACAGTTTTTTGAAAGAGGACAACCCAGATGTGTCCCTTTTAGTGACCTTCGCCACACAAAACTCTTGAGAATTGATCAACATCCTAGTGGAGGAAATTTGATAGAGAAAGGTGAGTTATCTGGTGGGTTAGGCAGAAAATTATTTATTGTTAAAAAAGTAAACAAAACAATTCTAGGTCAAATACCTTTTCTGCATTCAATACCATTAAAGTCGCTATACTTGCAAAATGGAAAACAAGTTAATTGTTTCTACCAGATACTGGGTGTTTCATATAAAATTTTGTGGCCATATCAAGCTGTTTTGTTCTCCTTGAACCAGGTCATCTATGTGTACGACTGTTCTCTTGGTTAAAATGTTGCCCATTATTTTGCAATCTGATATGATAAATCTGATCATAATGAGCTAAAAATATTCTTTTAATGGGATCCAAATCTTCAGCGACTGTTCCTGTATTTGTCTAGTTAATAGACTAGATCTGATAATTATTTTTCTTCTGTCTAGCAGTCCCTGCTAAAGGTTTACCTGCATCCTCATTGTCTTCATAGACCTAATGGCTAACGGTCTGACAATTGATCACCACCATGTGGATGGAATAATCGTTCAGCTTTAACATTCTCCCAATTTCTGCGTAAATCAGGCTTTTAAGAACTAATATAAACTTACTAGCTCTTCTCAGCGCAGTTTTGAGACCGGTTTAAAGTCATTAAGCCAATCTTGAAGGTAATCTTCCACAAAGTGTGGCTTTAAAAACTTCCCATGTTATTGTAACATCTGCTGACCCTGTGATTTCCACAAAAATATGTGCAATAAACTTTTTAGTTCTAGCTGTACCACGCTCAAGCGTCAGATGCTCTGATCAAAATGCCATCTGAGCTAAACAGCTGCATTAATTAAAAAAACAATCCAATAAATTTTCTACCCCACGTTCCTCAATAACTTAGAATTTTTTTACTCTAGTCTTCAGAACAAACATTTTGATGTTACTGTATATTCTGATCTACACGAATCCACTAAGTCAATCTTGGAGAGCTTTGTTTTAAAAAATATACTCTGTTTTTGACATGTTTTGAGTTCTAGAATGTGAAGAATGCAAATCAATGGGCAGTTTATCTCCCCTGATATAACCTCCCCCCCCCATCCCCCACAAAAAGATGATAAATTCTACTGAAATCACTGTGGCCCTCAGGAGGAGAGAGAGAGAGAGCGAGAGAGAGATCTGCCTACCACATTGATGAATGACTATGCTGTAAACACAGCTTTTCCCTTTGCATTCTAATGTGCATATGCTATTTTCCATAACGATAAAACGATTTACAACAATGTTATGCTACCCCCACCACCCCAGGGGCGTAACACAGGCCCCCACAGCCCCCGTGGTGCGGGGGGGGCCCCAAGCTCCAGGGGGCCCCCTCAGCACAGCACTCTGGCTGCAGAGCTCCTGATTGAGGCCGGAGGGGGCCCCTCCACGTGCCTTGCAGGGAGGCCCCCTCGAGTTTCGTTACGCCAGTGCACCACCCACAGTACTTATCAAATAGCACTTACCCTTCTATATATTTGGTAGAATACTTTTCTAAGGCTCTGACTTCTTTGATTTCTAATTCACACATTGAAAAGACTGATCTTCATTCTTAACATTGAAAACATGAAACCTTCCTGCCCCAAGTATTTTAAATAGGATTGCTGCAACATAAATACTTCTTAAATCCTTTTTTTAGAATCTGTTCTTTAAACCCTAAAATCTTAAAAATTAACCAGTGCAGTCCAATTAGTGTGTTCTGCTTGGCAGTTGTAAATGGCACTTCTGTGCACATGGATGAAATGTGTTTTAGTTCAGTTCACCATTGTGATCACAGTAGTATCTTTCTCTTTCTGTTTTAGAAACCTCACAAACCATAGGGTTGTGAGATTTTCTAAATCCTGTTTAGCTTTGACAAATGCAAGCTCTTTGCGCCGTTTTGTCAGCTGGAGCGTATTTTTGCTCAAGTGTCTTCAACATCAGAGACCTTCTGCTCAAGCTCTCTGACGTATAAAAGCCTCAAATTCAGAACTTATCACCATTTTATTTCTTAGGGATGTACCCGTTGCCTCTAGTGAGGTCTTAATTGCTTAAATCTCCAGCAGCATATGGTGAAGTTTAACCCATGGATTCCTCCACTTGAGATTAACTATTTACAGAGTGTAGCATAGCATTGCAACATCTTGACATGTATCCTATGCCTTCTCCAAAATAGGAAGGCGTGTATTTTGAGAGGATAGCAGATGCTCAAGTTCGATAACTAAAGAACTCTTTTCTAAAGGCTCGGCTACTTGTCCACAATAATTCCAAAGGGTGGAGTGAGAAGAAATATCAGGGTTTGCTTCCCAGAGCCTGACTATTGTGGAACCCCTAAGGGGCTTTTCTTATCCCTCTTTACCTATCCAAAGGGAACTCCCTAGGGTCTTAAAAAGATTCTCACTCACTGGGATTCACAGTGGCATGCTTCATCATGGAGTCCTCATCCAGATACCTAGAGTATCTAGACTGGCTCCACTCTGTAATATAAGGGTGCTCTTTGAATGTGCTGGGGGATCCTAAGATTAAAATTGTCTAAGGTGTCCTAAAGGTTTACTTTTATTGTCAAGGGCACCTTGACAATGTTAAAAATAGATGGGGGGTACTCAGTAAGGAAATGAGTACCCTCAGTATCCCTGGGTCAACATGTTTCATCTCACCAACACATCACTGGGCAAATTGGCTTTTTTCAGGACCTTACAAGGATCCCATTCATGTGCTAAAAACTATTTGTTCACATTCCAATGTGAACCACTCATTCCCCTCTATGATGCATATCATACGTACCGACCTGTTTCGTCACCTATTTGCGTTCCTATCGAAATGTTCAATTTAATGCTCCATGGAGATAGAGGCAGCTTTTGTCAAAGGTCTCGTCCTGACTGGCAGCCTACTTTGTTCCTCCTTTCCCCACATCCTCCGCGAGGAAATCTTGACAATCATTAGTGAAATCTGGGAACCCCCACTGCATCGTTACTTGAAGCAGGGAAATCGCTGTTTAATCATGTTAAATGATTTGAACTTCAAAACAATATACACAAAACATACAACAACAAGCTTTCATCAAACAAAAATACAAATTATGAAATATTTAATTCACAAACTAATATATACAATTTTTTTAATGGAAAGGTTGGAGCCTTTCTAAATTCAATTGAGGCCACTCTTTTTTTCCATACAAGATTCTGTTTGATGCACTTGCACTGCTCCCACGATTCAATGTGAGGATACCAAAATACATTTTCAGCCTACAATTTCAAATCCCTTCACATTTACAGAACGTTTAAAACATTTTAATTTTACATTTTTTTTCTTTATATACCCTGTATTAATCGTTTAATATTTCATTTTCTAGGCAGCCATGGACCCCCTGAGTAGGCTTTGTGGACTTCCAGGGGTCCACGTTACCTTTGGCCTATAGCATTGTCTGCTTCTGCATCTCCACAGTGAGCCTCTAATGTGCTGCAGAGAGCTCAAGGCCTTCCTTGTTTGATGGATAAGAATCTGCCTGGTGGCTGGGGAAGTTTAAGGATCAGATAGCACCATGAGGCTTTGATATGGGTGCTCTATAGTATGAATGAATAAAAACTTTTGTAATATTTATCATTGATCTAAGACCTGGTTCACGTAGCCCTTCCATGACAAGTTGGAAAGCTACTCCAGTAGATATCATCCTTTGCTTAGAGTTGATTTGTGATCTTTATTGGGATTCGCATAAAAACCAGAACTTCTGAAAATTAACAAGTCCAGCATTTTCTGGAGTTCTTACACTTCCCAAATTGGTTATGTGGAAATTACACATATAAGTACATCATCTGGAAATGTGCATTTTCAAACTAGATTTTTCCTTTCAGAGGTAAAATATTCTTTCCTGTGGAGGAACCAGTTTCTCCCGCTCCTATGAAATGTGGGCATGTTCCCCTTTCCGTCCTGGAAATGCACTTCTCACCTGCCTTAGGCAGGATTATTTTTACATGTGTTTCCAGGAGATCAAACTAACAAACAGCTGCATTTTTCACATGCTGCCATCAATCAAAAATTTATGAAGGTGGCAATTGCATCATGCTGACAGAATTTGCACTGTCCTAAGTGCATATGGCGTTTTGAAACTCACTGATTCACAGAATCTGGATGTGGGATTTTAAGAACAAAATGTTTGTGTATGCGACATTGTTTATTTTTAAAGGGTTATGTTTCTGGCTTTTGCTTAATACTCAGTTCAAGTTTATTTGTTTGATATATTGCAGACTTGGCAAAACGAATATTGCAATCAACACATACAATGAAAAATATCAAAAGATTAAAAAAGAATTAATACTATACATAAAATAAAAGCTGTATGCATAAATTGCAAAATAATTTCGTTTCAGGTTAGATGAATTATGCAAAAATATACAAGGGAAAACTAACCCAATTCATTCTTTAAGAGCATATAAATAAGATTTCAGAATGCCTGCCCACCCTCTACATACTTTATAACATTTTATCCAGCGGTTAGGAACAAAGATGCCGCTGTGATAAAATTCATACCAGACAATGGATTGATTTCAATAGAGTGCCTTCTGCCATCTTTTTGGGTAAAGCATAACATGAAACCACCAGTTCTAGAATTGTACAATGGCAATTTAAAGTAAAGTTCAAGATACAAAGGTTTATAACATAGAATTCATACGGAGTTCATTTTAGAGATAATATAAAGAAAATTTAAAATAAAGTGCACAGCGCATTCTATATAAAACATGATTATATTGTAACTTCTTTAACAACCTCCCTCATCCAAGCATTTATCGATCCCAACACCCTTATAACAGTCCACTTAAAAAGTAAAAAATATTGCATTACTAAAAAACAAGGCTTTATGATAAGGTGCCTGATGCTAGCTCCTTATTTTCCTTAACATAGCAGCTCTTACAATCATTTGTCAAACACATCATCCACTATGCAGCTCAATTTAAAAGTTAGGAATATTACATAACAATAAAGCAAGACTTTGTGGGGGAAGGACAAGTGCCTAGTGCGAACACCTTATATTCCAACACATCATGTTGCTTTAATACAGTGAACTGATTTTTTTGGGTGACCACAGTGGTTTCATCATAGGCAAGGTCACCGGTCTAATTTCTAACAGTGCTCATGCTAAATCACTGTTTTGACTTAGTCTTTTAAATATTTATATAGTAAATGTATTTTCTTATGGGGTTTGGTATATTGTCCCGAAGATTTTAGATGATGAAACAAATCTATTGGATACACCCTATATAAACCTTGCAAAAGGTGTGAATGGCAACTTAAGATGTACAATTCTATTAAGCTTCCACACCTTGACACCACCTGGGTTTCTCTTGAGTTCTCAATAGTTGAAGGAGAATGGAGTATGCAGTACCTCATTACCCTCTATAAGGAAACTTGCACTGTCATTGGGCAGTCATATGCTTTAATTTCTGGTTCTATCACCCAGCAGTAAAGTGTGAACTAGAAAAAATGGTTCAGTTTTATCGTGCCTTCTACAAAATGTATTCTTTCAGATATGGAGCCAAATACAGGACTCTAAATGTGCAAACAAAAAAGTAGAAAGTTTGATTACTGGTGAAGATGACTGTGGTTAAACATGTCACTTTAGATGTTTATATATTTGTGTCTGTCAAAAATAAGTTTTAATTGATGCATTTCTCTCAATGCAGGCACTGAAGAGCAGAAGCAGCTTGTGATTGGTGGTGAAGCCTGCCTTTGGGGTGAATTTGTGGATGCAACAAACCTCACCCCAAGATTATGGTAAGCAGTTTTTTGAAAGAATAGTATCTTATGAGGTTTTGGTTTGACTATGCAAGAGTTCAGAAGTCTAAATGCTTGTAAAGCAATAATCTCTGCAGGTCCTCTTTAGATTTTATACTTTCGTTTAGTTCCTTGAGTTCCAAGAAATTACTTTAGGCCCGATTCACAAACTGCATTTTTAAGTGAGGTAAGTAGCACTACAACCTTTTTACAAAATGCAATTCACAGACCTACAGGTGGAGCTCTCCATCTCTGTCTCTCCTATCTTTTTTGTGTGTAAATCTCCTCTCCATTGGCGCAGATCTCCACACATGTAAGTGTACTGTTTTGTAGTAAATGTGGGAGGAACTAGTGGAAGTGGTGAGGAAAAAGAGCAGTATCTACTACTAAAGGGGAGGAGGTTTAGATAAATGAAAGAGGGATTTAGGGAGGGACATGCTTATACAAACATGCACCCACGAAAGAGTAACGCCATTGTCATTCACAAACGACACTTCTAAAGTTACTACAGTCCTAAAAATGTAAACACTGGTTCAAATTTACTTTCATTCCAGCCTTGCGCAAGTAGAGCACCACACATTGCAAGCCACATTGCAAGCCACGGAGACTAAAACACATTCCCATAGAAAAGAACAGTGTCGGGGGAATAAAGTAGCACCCCATAGGAACTAATGTTAATTGAGTTAACTATTTAAATTTTAAAAATATATAAATATATAATAATTAAGTATGTGAAAAGTTAGTAATATGCTTTATTGAAAAATACATTTCTTTTATTATAAATGTAACAATTAGTTACCTTAAATCCAACTTAGGACAATATACTGAATTAAAAATAAAATTAAAATCCTAGTGAGGCTTGGTAATGTATCTCCTTTGCTTATTTTTTTTAAATGATTAATAAAATAAATATAAATTATTCATTTAATTTGACTTAATGTTCTGTGACATCCTTGTAAAATGAATTTACATGCATTAAAATATTTATATACTTTTTTAAAAGTATAAAAACTAATATTTTCACCATACTTCTCCATAGGGGAAACCTCCACCAACAGGTGAAAAAATTATTAGTAGTAACTTTACACCTGTAAACTCTGGCTCCACACCCTCATTTCAGGAGTGGGGATATGCAAGTCTACACCTCGATGTAAATCTACACTCGAAGTGTAGAGTTACATCTAGGTGTAGGAATAAATATACACTTGTGTAAATCTGCACATGCATATTTACCATTATGATTTGGGCCAATAATGATTCATGGTACACTCCTGTAAACTATAAATCTACTTCTGTGTGTGAAATGAGTTTAAGTAAATAATCTTATACATACATATGTTTTATTTATTGTAGGCCTCGTGCCAGTGCAGTGGGTGAAAGGCTTTGGAGCAGTAAAGATGTAACCCAATTAGGTGACGCTTATAACAGACTTATTGGGCATCGATGCCGCATGGTCAGGTAAGAAATGTATTTAAAAAGAAATACACTACAGTTTCTAAGTTTTAAAGATTTAATTAGTTGATATGATAAATGTTTATATAGGCAGGACAAATGAATCTCGTCTTACAGGTTTGGAAAACCTTGAGTGTAAGCAGTTCTGCATTGATTTTGGTGTTGTTGCATGCAGTTACTCACAAAACTATTCCATTTTGAAACTTTAATATTGGTGGAAACACTGACAATGGGTGTCTCCAACTTCAGAGTCAGTAATGATCTGTAACTACAAGGAGAATAGAGTTTATTTTATTTGAAGAGTTTTATATAGCGCTGGCTAGACCCGGAGGTATCAGAGCGCCTTACATGAGGATCAGCGAGTTACAGGTTACATAATTACACGGCTAAGTATAGACAGTGGCAAGAAAGCCAGAAAGTACTCTTATCAGAAAATAAGTTCTCAGGCATGAGATGCTTCTCTGATTTATATGGTGTTCTATTCCTTCATTGCCATGGTAAACAACTTCATAAAGTTTAAAAAATGTCATATTATAGCTTGCCTATACTGGAAAGGACAATTGTACATAAAACTAGCATTAATTTGCCTAAATGTTTCCACCCCCTTCCTAAGACCCCCTCCTGGCCCCCAAGAACACTGGAGCCTTTAGGTATATTGAAAAGCAGAACACTTAGCAAACAGTGCACCAAGTTATCTTCAGTATTTAATTTCTTTCCCCACACGTTGTACGGAGGTGGAGGATGTCTGAACACTCTGCCTTTAAGGCAGTATTGAATTTTTTATGCCCATATACCGCATCTGAGTTATTTTCAGTGTCTCTGTGGATATTGATTCACCAAAATGGCAGTAGTAACATATGTAACATTTACATCACAGGTTGACATCTTGTACTATCCTTAGCCCCTAATAACAATGTCATCCTTAACAGAGATGTAAACAGGCTGTCTCAAAACACTCTAGCTCTCCTATGGACTATCATTAACTCACTCCTGACCCAATAAACCATTTTGAGTAAGATTATGTTGGACCCATCTCCCTGCTGCTCAAGCAAACACGTCCCCTCACAGCACAATTCGCTGTAATGTCCGACATGATTAGCCTACCTTTTCAAAAGCAGTCATGCATTCTGTTGTATGAGTATACTATAGAATGTAGCCTTAATGCCAGCTGAAGGTGCTGCATTTTTGTATATTTGCAGAGTAACCTTTGTAATCCCTTTGGCATTCAGGACTAGCATAATTTACTTTGTCCAAGTTAAGCCCTAGGTAATTACCTTTTGGCTGTACAGGGTATCATTAAAATCCCTTCTGTCAGTTTATTTCTAAGGAGCTTTTCCCCCATTCGGCTTTATGTAGTTCTTAGTCGTATGATTTGATACAGCTTAATCAATCTGTAAAGATCCAGATTTACTAGTATCAGACTGAGTGTCCTTTCTTTGATTTTCTCCTTTTTGCCACCAGGGTGAACCACCCATATGATGAAAATAATTTTCATTCCATGGGTCACCTCTACCTTTGAGAATACCTGGTTTCCTAGTCACAAATACGTTAGTCAAGTGTGATTAGTAACGGCTGACAACCTGCAGACCATGGGTGCAAAAGATTTAACTAGAGGTACAGAGGATACAAAACCTGTCTGTCTTCAGAACTTCGCCTGTTGAGAGTTAAGGTGCTCATATGGTAGATAATCTCCCTTCACAGATAATGAATCTTCCAGGGTATATGATCTGCCTTAGGGTCTGTAGAGAATGCCCCCTAACAAAGGTCAATACCAGAGGTTTCTCCTCAACATATCCTGAAAATCCTAATGTCATTATCCAAGATTGACACTGAAGCATACCCACTTGACAACAATGTCCTCTATGGCCAGCCTTGCATGGAGCATACATTTAGTCACATGCATGCTGCCTTTCACCAGTTCCCTGGCAGGAAGAAACTGTTGTATAACTAGCATTCTCAATTGGGACCATGTAGCCCAGTTGAAGGTGGTTTTCACGACTGGCATGTCCAGGGTACCAGAGTGAAACACGTTCCTCACAACCAAATCACATTTTTATATGCTGTTAGGTAAGCCTGGGAAAGTGTTGGCTTGAATTTCACCACTGAATGTCCAAACGACAAAGGGGGCTGGGAGGGGGCAAAATTGAACAGAAGGTGGGGTTCTTTATTGAAATCGAATTGAAAATATTAGCCACTCTGCAATCCTCTTCTTGCACAAAGGCTATAAGCTGTATTGACAAAGTTGAAGGAGCACAATTAGAGGAACTGATGTGAAAGTTAAATTCATTTCTTTTTATTTGGCACGCCAGTGTGACCGTAAAAGCGCATAATAAGCATTTAGTATAACATTATCAAAAATGCATAGATAAGACATAAAAGCTCATCCACTCTTATCCAATATAAAAAATTAAATACAGATAAACACATAAAAAATATATGTATTGATCTAAAGACACAGCAACTTAAAACAGGACAGGAAAGCCTATGCATCACATCCTAATCAATACTACCCCCAGTTATCAAGTGGTCCTAAGTGTTTTTCGTGTTTTGATTGCATAAGTTTGGAAAGATGCTGTAGCAAAGCAGGTCTATACATCGTTTATTTACATTAAATATTGATAAGCTGTTTTGTATGCATACAAGCTTTCACTTAGCAAAAGGGGCCTTAGGTACTTTTTTCTGCCTTCAAGATAGGACTTGCAGAAAATGGTTATGTGTAAAGTAGATTGAGGCATCACCTTATCATAGGGGCATTTAGTGTCTTTATATGCCCACTTGGTGCCTTTAGGAAATGCAACCAAGTGATGAAAAATGGAGAAATGGAATCCTGTTAAAAGAAATCTATGCTATGAGTTATGAACCCATCCGAGATGGCTCCGACATCCCTGGTGGGTAAAATGGGTCAAATAAAGTACTGCCGTCGGTCATATCTCCACCCCAGTGTTCGGAACTAGCCCACTTTGTTCCTCGAACAATTGCTTCGCCATTTTTAGGGGGAACTGTGCTATATCTTCCGGGTACTCCCACAAATGCATGTCATTGGCACTGATAATTTGCAGTGACTTCCTGATCTTGGAAAGCCACGAAATCATACAGTCCCTGATAATGTCCTGGGTTAATTTAGCTTCATTTTTTGACCATATGGAATTCCAAAGTAACATTGGTTTCCGTTCTAGGATCTTTGCTATGGGTCGTAGACCTAATTCAAGATGTATAATGGTGCTTGATGTTTATTTTGGGACTGCTATCAGTCTTTTCAAAAACTTATCTTGTTTTTGCAGGATTTTATTCTCCCCCGAGACCCCATATACATGCCATATGATGGTGCAGATACTGTCTTAGCGTTTTATAATTTTATCATATCTGGAGTATGCTTAGACCCCAACTTGCTAGCAAATGAAATAAAATACCTCATTATTCCTGGCCATACTTGCCACACCGGTGTCTTTGTTCTTCCCACTCCCCATTTTCTGTAAATCTAAGACTTAAGTAGCTAAAGTGCTTTGTACTTGCGATTTTGCTGCCCCTTAGATAAAAAGGCTAAGAACTCCCTTTTCTTGGTGCTGCCTGATATTATAAATGTCTTGCCCTGATTTATCAGTTGTGAAAGTTGATAACTAAAGGCCGACAAGGTGTCCACGCAAATGGCAGTCAAGAGGTATAAGGAGGCGAATTATCAAAGGGAAAAACAACTGAGCAGTAATTCTGAATAGTCTCTTCATGACTATCCCCACCATTAGACTATCCCATACCCCAAGTATTAGATATGAAACTCCTCTCTTCTGAGTCATTGTCAACCATGTACAAAAATGAGTTCAATACTTCCCTCTTGGGAATGCAAGGCAAGATGAGAAATTGCCACAACTCCGATCCAGGGGGGGAGGGGGGTGTCTGGGTTCACATGGTGTAGAGTGCGACATTGGCCCAGGAAACTCCTGGGGGAGCAAGTAATGTTCCTATGGAAGACAGGCTTACTGCATCAAAGGAGTTGGCCCAAGGAATGGTTCCACAAGGGCCAATGAGGATTGAAGGGGCTGAAGGGCCTGAGCCCAGAAAATGGTTCAGTAAAGGCACAGTTTGGAACTTAGAAGGGGAATTTTTGTTGAAGATGGCGGGCTGGTTAGAGAAGTAGGTGGCAACAGTACCGGATATTTTGTGAGACTTGCTAATGACTTCTTGTATTACTCCCGTTCTTGCTATGGGCACTGCCCATCCGAAGTCATAAGGACTGATGCTGCTTCACCTTAAAGCTTGACAAAGAGCATAGTTGGAACAAAGGGGATCAGCTGTAGGACCTGTATAGGGACTTACTCTTCTCATTAGTCCAGTTCTGGTGCCAAGCAGAAGAATCCAGGGTAATCGACCAGACAGATATCCCAGGAAGATCATACCAGTTGCCCTTTTCTGGTCAATGAAGAGTGGTAAAAACTAATCAACCTATCACTGATAGCTTTGTAATACGTTGATTTGCACAAGATGCAGACTTTTCTGTTGTGATCTGGCCTAGAAACCACATACAGTGTCTGTGGTAATCTATCAGGCATCCTTCATTTTGTTGTTTTTAGTGCTCTGGGGGTCTTTCATAATATGAAGAATCCAGAAGATTGCAAAATGGTGATAACAATTAGGACAAATGACTTGTACTCGGTAATGTTTTTTCTTAAAAAAACAATGTGGTTCTTCATCTCAATTATTCCTCATCTTCCTATTTAGAGAAGAATAAGGGTGGTTTACTATTTACACTGGTTAAGACACTCACTGTCATATGAGGTACTGGAAAAAGTTTCATAACGCAGTTATGCAGACATGAACACATTAATGTAAATTCTGTCATGAAAACAAAATCATAGTGGGACAGGTCTGGCACCACCCCTAGTTGCTGTGGAAAGCTTTCCAGAACAAGTCTGGCATTGGAGCGATCTCATAAGATGAGGGAACGTGTAAGACAAGTCTATCCATTAGAAATACATTAGTACTCAGTGACCTGATTTTGTTCGTATAGTTAATGCAAATGGAGAATATATTTACTTTAGTTTCAATATAGGTGGATATGAAGAACAGTGAAATTGTTTAAATATTGCAATGCAAAAGGTGATGTTATTGGAATTGCAAAGGAGCACATTCTTTAAGGCAAGACACAAAACATGTTAATCTTTATTTCATTGTTCAGTCTTTCGGTTCAATATGGATCCTCTGTTCTAAAATGTTAGGAGATAAGTTTTTTTTTAGTGCAGAGATAGGAAAGACTGGAATCACTGATACCGCTAAAACTATACCAAGACATAGTAAGAAGGTTCAAATTGAAAATTGTCCTGTGGCTTGAATTTGTACAAAGACAGGAAAGGGGACTAAAATGAAAGATAATAATCTAAAGACTGAGAAGATTGATACTTGGTAGCAAGAGGAAACGTGACCAGGCTGGCGGTGGGGGGGGGGGGGGGAGTATGCTGGAATAGTTGGACATTTAAGCATACATCTTGACTAGCCTTATTGCTGAATTATAGCACAATTGCTTGGGAAATGGGTTGGATGGTGTGATAGTTCGAAGACCTGTCATTTTGAATTGTGACGAATTGTCCTATTGTGAAGGTAATAGAGGGGAAACTCCATAATGTACTGCATGCATGTTTAACATCTTTGTCACTCGTATGCAAAGCCATTGAAATTATGCAGTTCTGCCGCATTTTCTGAATATTTATGGATTAACTACATTTGTTACATAATGCATCTGCTGCATAATCTTTAGAATTTAACAAAAAACTATTTCCCGTTCAAATTGGTTAAAAGTTACTAAAAAGGCAGCAACACATGTTGCCGTGCAATGGAAAGCCATTTGCAAATCCTGACTGGTCATTTTTTATTTGCTTATCGCAGTTTGGGTTTTAATCTGGAACTAATGGGGTGAAACCTGTGCCCAGATAGCGTTAACGTGTACTGATGACAAAGTAATACTGTCAAAAAGGTGCTGCATTATGCCGCATCATTTAAATTTTGTTGCTGCATAATTTTTGTTTTCCCCTGCACATAATTCTAGTGCGCCTGATCATATGTTGCACAGTTGAATATGGGCTATTGCCACTTATTGTCGACCAATAGAAACTGTAACTCCAATCTCATGAGATGACCAGCAGGCCATGATTACAAGGATAATTTTTGCTCTACATACATTCTGTTAAACCTGAATGCAGCCTCAATCTAAGGACCACCTACAATCATCCCTTTGGGCTTCTAGTCCCTTCATCCCTATCTTGGTGCCTGTGCATTGTAGAGGCCATTTAGACAGGCCCTATTTAACTCTGAAACTTTGTACCCCTAAATGTGATTTAAAAAAAAAAAAAAAAAATTCAGGTATTTTTTGGGTGAACACCTGGTATGTTTCTTTGGGTTGATGCCCATATAACAGGTAGCAGAGCACGCATACGCCTATTCCAGCAACCCCAAGTGCTAAAATGCCATTTGTGGCCTGATTTGCTGTTCCCCCAGGGCTTTCATCCCTTTATATAGAGGTATGTGACTCAAGATGCCATGTAGGTGTCTAACACCAGGGCTTTGATAAGTGTATGTCCTGCGCAGCCTAATACTGGACTTTGCAGGAGGTGCCCTTCTCTACTCCACTAAAGGAATTGTGCCAAGTCATGTTCAGAGTGTATCCTGAAATGCCCCTTGTGGCCTAAGGCAGCTTTTCAGATTGCGTGTGCACTGCAGGATGGCTTGGTGAGTTGAACAGCTACTGCTGACATGGGGACCTGAAGGTCATTCATTTGAATCTCAATAGAGCAGGGGTCTTCAAACTGAGGGGTGGGTCCCCTACAGAGGCCTCAAGTAATACAGTTTGGGAGGGGGGGGGCGTCAGGTTCTGGCCAAAAGAAACATCATGCTGATAACAGTGCTTTGTTTTCAGCAGAAACAAATTAGCTGCAGTAAGCCGCTCTGTAAAGGGCCATCATTAACATCTTTTGTCATTTATATCCTGGCTGGGAGAAGGTGTCAAAAGGAAAGGGACTCTAAATTTCCTTCAAAACCCCCACTTCTAATAATCACACTGTGGATACGTTTACATGTTAGTAAGGCCTGCCTGGCCAGAATAGTATATTTGGCCATAATGTATTTGATTGCATTTTTAAAACGATAACAGAACTTGACTGCAATGTTTAAGTTTAGACCTATTTAAACATTGCCAGTTTAATGGAATAACTGTGAATTTTTGAGGGGGCCCCCCGGTGATTTCAATTTTCACTGTGGGGGGGAAGGGGGATGAGCGCATGGCATTAAAAAGTTTGATGACCACTGCAGTAGGAGGTCTGGGTGTTGGCTGGATGGGCCATCCTGACTTAATGTGGGGGTGGAGCTGTCACATAGCACACTTGCACTTCAAAAGCACTGGTCCAGCACACTCACAAAGGACGCCTGCACCCCCAGACAGACTGAGACCAGGGCAGGAAGGCAAACAATTCCAGACACCTCTTTAGGGGTAAAACTCTAGAAGCTTCCTCCATTTCAAAGTGGGCACCAGGTATAAATATTGGACCCTCAGAACCAACACTTCAGATCCCTTCTGGACCTGTGTAAGACTCCGTAGGTCTGCTCTGCTGCAAGAAGGACTGCCTAGCTGCTCTGCTTGCAAGAAGAACTGTTTTCTGCCTGAGGAAGAAGGACTAGACCTGCACCTTGAACCTAAGACCACCGGAGTGACTCAAAGGGCTCCAACACCTTTGAATCCTGCACGTGAATGCTGCTTTCTGTGATACACCCTCCCCCCAAAGTGGTGGTGCCTCCCTGGTCCTGGACACTTGGAAGTGGGGCTAAAAGTGCTCTGCCACCCCAGTTGTGGTCCCCATCAGAACCGATGCAGCCCTCGCAACTCCTCTTTAGAACCAACGCAGAGCGACGCATAATCTCACATCACAGCTCCCCATTGGAACTGACACAGCTGTATGCGGACCTCGTGTCGCTCATTGGAACCACAGCTTCGCGGTAAAACGCCCGACATTCTGGTCATAAGATACAATCCTCAGCGGACCAAACCTGGTCTCTGCATCTGGCGGCGTTCCATCGTGGTCGGCCTGAACTTGTAACTTTGTCCAGGTCTGGCGTGACCAGGTAACCTCAATTGGCGATTTGTACTTCTAGGCACTATTTTCACCGAAATCTTTAAAATTGCATATCTCAGGTTTTACTGATAGGAATGTTGTTGTTTTGGTTTAAAATGATTTTAATTTTATTGTTTTCCAAAATTGGTGTGGGATTTTTGTTCTGCTCTGTTTTCACTTTATTACGGTTTAAGCTGTTAGTGCTGCATAAATCCTTACACATTGCCTCTTAAGTTAAGCTTTGTGTCAAGCTACCAGAGGGTTAAGCACTGCTTAATTTAGTGACTTTTTTGTGTTTCACCCTGAATGAGATTGTGGTTGTTGCTTGAGAAGGGCTCACCCCCCCAGCTCCATCTCACTCCAACCAATAAACCAATTTCTCACAATAAGTCAGTACATGGGTCCAACAGGATTACCACAGTACAAACAAATATCTAGCCCTCCCTAGCTATAACTAATCTGAGGTCTCTGAAGACCGCACTGGGAAAGGTCAAATAATTCCAAGGATGCAAGGAAAGTCTTTGTGGCATTTCTTGAAATTCTTTCTGTAGCGCCATCTCAAACAGAAAACTTGTGGGAAGATGTTCTGGACATCTGGCTTGAATATAACAATATTGACTAGAGAGCCAGGAACACAGGTGAAAAGCAGAGCCCAAACAAACAAGTTATTTGTGTGCCTTTGGGAGCACTGTTTCTGGTGGATACTCTATATAACCGCAGATTCCTCATTTTTAGAATATCTTGAAGCGCCAGATAGGACCCAGAAGGTTTGAACAGTATTGCTCATGCACATTGGTATGGGGTGCCTTGCAGCTTCGTGTTGACCTTGTTTCTGTCCCAGAAGTGATAACAGACCTGCATAGAAGTGCCACCCCTGCGTGTTGACATCTGTTTCTTTCTGGACTCTGTCTGCACCTTTGGATACGGAGCCCAACAATAATCCGATATACCAGTGTGCAGATCTCTAATTAGGGAACTTTTTAGATGAAAAAAGAGACCATTCCAAAGAACAGGTTTGAGGGAGGTAAGAGGATCTGTTATATAAGAGTATCTACCAGAAAGAGAATTACAAAAGGTAAGTATCTTGTTCTTCTAATAGGTCCTTCTAACCGCAGATTCCTCACCTTTAAAAAAGCAGCACCTCCCAGAGTGGTGGGTCTGTAAAATGAAACGTACCAAAAAGTCCTGAAGAACGGAATGGGTGAAATGTCCTTCTGTTTGGACACGGTCAAGGCAGTAGTGCTTTGTGAACAGGTGTACTGATGCCCATGTCGCAGCCTGACCAATGTTTAGAACTGACACTCTGAGTGCCAGCACAATGGTAGCATTCTTGGCCCTGCTGGAATGGTCGTTCAACACCTAGACTGAGTCAATTTCTGAACCACTTTACCCTTCTTTGCCCCCAGAGAACCCCACAAAGCTCTATTCATCTACCCAGTGGTCTTTGGCATGATAGATGTAAAAGCTTAAAGCTTTTTTAGGGTCCAACTGATAGAATTTCTCCTCTTCTTCAGAGGGATGAAGCGGGATAAAGAACATTGGAAGAACAATGGATTGTCCAACATCAAAAAAGCCACCTTTATCCTCAGCACCATTTTGTCTAGGAAAACGGTGGCGCAAGGCAGCTGTACAAAGAGCTTGGAGTTCACTCACACAAACAGCAGAAGTCACCGCAACCAGAACCAGTCTTAAGAGTCAGGAGACCTAGTGTGTAGCTGTGCATGGGTTCAAATAATGTACACATGAGGAAAGTGAGGACAAAATTAAGATCCCACTGTGGCATCAAACAGGATCAAACCTCTTTGAAGCCTCATCACAACAGGCGATTCTAACAAGTACTGTTGGTCTGGTAAATGAACCAAAGCTGTAAGGGCAGACAAGTCACATTTAACGTTGCCCAGTGTAAGTCCTTTTTGTGCTAGGGATGAAGCAAATAACAATACGTCCCACAGTTTGGCTTGTTACGGTTTGATATTGAAGGTACAACGCCAGACTCCAAACTTATTCAAGCACAGACCGACTTTATAGAGGATGCCAGGTAGCAAGGATGACATCCACAACCTCAAAGAAGATGAACAGAGGTGCAGATTGTGGAGGTTTGGTTGCTAGACGCTGCCCTGCTGCTGCAACAGGATCCTCCTGAAGCAATAGTCTGATCGAAGGACCCTCTGTCTCCTTTGGCCTAAAGAGTTTCCACTTCTTAGAGCAAGATGGACAGGTGCTCCTCTGAAAAATGTTTTGATATGAATGGAAGATGTGGTGGGTTGAACATGAATTAGAGGAAATAGCCTAGTTGGATAGCCTGGAGGACCCACCTGTTGCATGTTATATTTTGCCACCCTGGAGGAAATAGCTTACTCTGCCTCCCCACAGTGTGTCTGTGTGCCTCTAATGGCAAACTAAAGGGATTTGGAGTATGTTGCCAAAGGAACAAGGCACTGGGAAGTATGTTGCCCCCAGTGGCCTGCATGTTGTCTGCTTGACCCCTTGTCCCTATCCCCGAAAGGACCTGGGTGCCTTTTGAAGGGTGGTGGGCCTTTGCAGTACGCCAGCACCTGGAGTAGCCTTGGAAGGGGCAAAACTGTAGACTTTACTGTCTCACTGGGGCAGAAAGGCCTAGCAAATGTGCTGTCGCTCAGCTGAGTTTAAAACATCCTAACTCTGAATCAGCCTTCTTGCCAAACAGGTGAGACCTATTGAATGGCATGTCCATCAATGCACGTCCCCAGGGAAGACCGTAGATCTCATCCAAGCGTGATGCTGAAGCACCACACTTGTGCCAATTGCTTTGCCCAAGCAGTCAGTGGTGCCAGCGCAGATGTACTTTGCAGTGTCCTGACCATGGTGGATGTTTTGAGCCAAAATGGCCCTAAATTCCTTAAGGACTGCCGGCAAGATCTCACCAACCATGTCCCACAAAGCTTGTATACATCTTCCCAGCAAACAACTGACATTGACTGACCAGAGGGCTAGACTAGCCAAGGAGAACATAAGCTTTCAGTAAGCCTCAATTAGTTTTAACTGTCAGGGGGAGTTGTGAGGAAAGCATTGAGGTTCACCCTACTGTTGGAAGTTGGAACCACCAAACTTTCTGGCTTAGGGGGCTATCAGAGATGCCTGGCGCTAGCCTGTGGTGTCTGGCAACTTATCTGTCCAATGGAGGACAGGCATTAGACCAGGTGCCCATAAGGGTGTAAGTCAGATCTTCATTAAATGGGAGTAGGAGTACTGATGAAGTTTGTCCTGGTTGCGAAACCTATTAGTCTTGATTTCCATAGTTGGTAGTTACAAAACTAGTACCTCTGCTGCACGTCTCATTACCATGGCAAAGGAGGCACACACTTTTGTTAGTAGTCCAGGGGTGGGGGGCACAACTCTGTGTCCGGGAAGTGACTAACCCCGACAAGTTCCTATGTATAAATTGTCATCATAGTGTTGGAGAAAATAATCCACTTTATTTCCAAAGTAATCTACAGAGGCAAGTTGGCTCTTATCGGAGTCTGAACTGGAAAGGTGCTGGAAAGCTGGGGTGTGGCTCCAAGGCAAAGGCATTGTTCTCTCCGAGTCTGACTAAACTGGGGCAGGTGCGTCAGGACCGAGATTAATTCGGTTCAGAGTCGGATAGGATTATAAGAACAAATTCTGCCTCCGGCAGGGTTAATGTCAAATGGACCGGCATGGATTTTTGTGCTGGTTTGGAAGTCTGCTTCTGTGTCTAAGCAGAAACCGAGGCATGTTTAGGAAGGAAGCACAGATAGCACCGAGGGCAGACCTACCGGGGTTGACCAGATTAGGGGTTTCCATGGATCCTTGGGACCAAAAGGCGCAGCAGAGGGAGCCGAAACAGCGCCAGAAATTCCCAAAATGGCCTCAGCCTGTTGCAAAATCACAGATGAAACTGGTAAATCAGGGTGCATCGGGAACAGTTGTGGAATCGGCTCATCGGCGGGGTACTGGAAGCGAAACCTCGATGCACAGTGTCATCATCGCAACTACTCAGGTTGAAAGTGGCATGACTGGACGAATCCTGCTTGGCCTTCTTCTTCCTCTTCGACTTGGGCTCACTGGAAAACTTGGACCACAACAAGGACCTGTTGTGGATATGGTCTTGAGAGCTGGAACGAGTCTGTGCCCTTGACTCAGAACAGGACTTCAGAGACTTCTTTCGGTGTTCAGCAACCTGCTGCATTGCATTCTTGGATTACCTTCTTGCTCACAGCTCTTGGAGTTGTGCACCTAACCCAAAGCACACCTCATGGGGATCTGTCACAGGCACTCCCTAAAAGGCTTAAACCCAGCAGTTTTAAAAGAGGACATAGTTTCTTTTCACACTGAAATAAATAATTTTTAAAAGAAGAAAAACTTGTCAACTAAAGATGAAGAAGCTGGGAGTGAGATCCGAAGCTCCATACAAAGGCGCGGAAAGAAAGCAACTGATGACTACCTCAAGGAGTTGCGCTTATATGTGGCTCCATCATTACTTCCGGGGCGGAACTGGCTCCGCAGGGAGCCACACAGTGACACCTACTGGTGCACGGGAGAAATGCAGTTTGTTTTCTGGATCCAGTCTGGTGCCTTGGGATATTCTAAAAGTGGGGAATCTGCAGTTAGAAGTATCCATCAGAAAAAGAAACACAGGTGAAAATGAGAGGCTTCCTCTCTTTGCCAAGGAAGAAAGCCTAGAACCAGTCTATGCTCTGTGTATGGCTTAAATAGCCTGTGGGCTTTCTCAAACCCTGCAGCAGATCCTCGAATCTCACTATATCCTGCCACTCGGGTATACAGTCATGCAGCACTGCATACCTTTTTTGTCCTGTTCAGTTGGCTCAAATACGTCTTTGTGTGGATTGTATACTTCACTTTTAGCCTAAACTGCATTGGGCCACAATCTTGTTACTAAGAACAGTGGTTGCTTCCTTAGAATGGCAAAAGACCCACATGGCTCTCGTAGAAGTCTTCCAGATCACTGCCCACACAGTTTCAATCCATCTGTGAATGCTGGGCTTGCTTGTCCTAAAGCTAGTAAGGGTTGGTTGACTACCGGCCACATCTGAATGATAATCTGACTTGCAGAATTATATAGATGGGTCTGGACAATGTCTTTTAACATGAAGGCTAAATTTCCTGTTGGTGGCCTGCCTCATCAGATTCCCACAGGTGCCAGTATTCGGGGGGGAGAATGCAGTGGTGATGCATGCAAATTAGTCCTTTCACCTTTTTAAGGGATTTTGTCCCAGAATCAAATGTCATTAACTAACTTCCTTCATCCATCCTCACAACTAAGCTATTGGGTGGACCAGTTATCTGCATCCTCCCATTCAGATGTTCCTAATCCTGGGGACACCTGCACTCCTTATAAGTTCCCAATATGTAGACCTGCCCTTCGTATGTCTCTAAGGGCAACATGTTCTTGCCTGTTTTATGCTCATGATATTCAGAATTTTCCCCTTTAAGTGATGGATCTTCTCCACTGGTGTCATCAATGTTACTGTCAGAGCAGTTTTCAGAGGGCCACAGGAAAAGCAGGGCCTACTAGGCCCAACCATGTGGGTTGAGGTCTTTTACTCCTTATATCCCATGGCCCATCTTACTGTGGATCCTGAGCAGCTGGGCGGAATATCCTTTCAGCACATCACACTCCGTTTTAGCATGGGTTGAGCAATCAAAGTCCTTTCTGGGTGGGGGTAGATGCAGTGGGGTGAACAAGGGCAGACAACTCGAAATACATTGAATAGCAGCAATGAATTATTGTCCAGTCAAATTCTTGCCTTTATGGAAAAATTAGTATTTATATATGAACACAAGGTGAAATACGGCACACACAAACAATAAACATTGTGTCCTAAGGTGAGGGCTCAAGTGTTCGGTATGCAGGTCCCCGAGTCCCACTTCCCTCACACTAACAGAAGTGGCAATTTCCCCAATAGTAGTCCGTCTCAGGAGTCCTACTCTTATTCTTCCAAAGTCAAAAGTACTCCAGCGCTGGAAGCGCTATGTGGCAGAATAAGTTCCCCCAGGGCCTTCTGGTCCTGTGATGAGTCTTACCCGCTCCTTCAGTGGTGTGCTACTGGAGTTCCTGGGAGTGTTTCACACTTTGATGTTGTGGAGGGCTGATGACTGAGAAGCACCCGTGGCTCTGCAGGAGCAGCAGCTGGGCGTCCATAATGTTTCCTAGGGTGAGACAGTAACTTCCCTTGATCCTTCTCACAGGTGGTGGGATCGTTTGGGTTCAGATCCTCAGTCAGGGCTCAGGCATGCACAGGTCAGCACAACGTCCTCTCTTCTCGACGATGGTGGAAACAGCAACATTCCTTGTTCTTCATGGTGGATCCAAACATACGGGGTAGTGGCCTTACTCCACACAGAGGCCACGGCCTGATTTGCATGGCATTCATGCAATTTTTATGGCAGCCCTCTCTAGCATATGGGGTCGCCAACTTAAATCGGTACACGTGCGGAGTCCTGATCAGTGCAGAAGCCGTTTCCTCACACCTTGCTATGGGGAATCCACTCGCCATGATACCCCACTGGACCTTGCTCGGCCAAGCGCTTGCCTCTTCCTCACAGGGCACACTGGTCTTGGCAAGGAGGCAGGGATTGATGCTTCATGCTCCTGGGGCAGGTGGTCTTTGATTTCCCTGGGTGATGTCCCCCTCACCCAACTGGGAGACTGGTAGACCTTAGCCCCCAGTCCTGGTCAAAGGCAGAAGTCTTGCAGAGTTACTCCTCAACATACTGACTGCTTAACAGTTCATAATTTTTGGGACCTTGAGCTCCCCTTCTTATAGTCCATTTCCAGGCACAAAATGTGATTTAGGGTCCGAGTCTTTGAAGTTTGTGTTGCGAGTCTGCTTCTCTTTTGAAGTACCCACTCCTCTGTCCTGCCCCTCCTCCAAACAGCAGTGTGTCCCATCAAGAGCAAATCTGATATCCCCCACAAGACGGGCCATTGGAGTGACTAGAGCTTCACACCAGGATGTCAGCCACAGTGATATGTCCATGAAAAGGTTACCCCCAGGGCCCCAGTTCCCCTCTTTTCAGCCCCATCTCCTTCATGAGATGTGCACAGGCCTCTTTCTGGTGTCCTCAACCTGACTCAAAAAAGAGCATCCTTTGGAGGCAGGAGAGTTAGGCTGTTCAGTAAACCTGTGTGTGCCCCACCCAGCTCTCAGGAATGCAGCAATCCATGAATCTGTCTGGCGGATTCCTCTACCTTCTCATGCTCCTTCATTCAACCCTGGGTCTCCCAAAATGGAACCCAGTCTTCCATGTATGGTACCATTCACAGGCACACAGCAACCACATGCTGCGCAGGGCTACATACTAGCTTGATGTAGGCACACACAGTTAAGCATACAATAGCAGAACCTTACATGAGTGAGCCTGTAGGCCTCACTCCAGTGACACAGGGAATAAAGGCCTTCTCACTCCTACTGATCAACACACGGTATGCTGCAACCACTGCGCTTGTGCTATTTACCTTCAGGAAAAGGCAGTAACCTTTAAACACTGAGGGTAGAACTATGGGTGCACTTCCTGGTCCAAGAAGACCACAATCTATGAAACAGGCCTATATCATGGTGCACACGCATGGTCTGTGGTCTCCTATGACAACAAGAATCGGCACTAAGGATCCAGGCATCGTTGCAGCTAGGGCGCTCACAGCAGAGGTACATGTCCGTCACTATACAAGGGACATGTCCATCTCAATAGTTAGCATTTCTGGTTGTCCCTAAAACAGCTTCTCACTGCAAGGTCCTGCATGAGGTGCTCACTTTGCCGCCTGGCTGGTCCAATGCTGCATGATTGTAGCATGCCTAGCCACATATCCCTGTAGAGGTTGCTTCTATGTTCCACATTGTCTGCAATGAGGCTTCTATAGTTTTCTCTCAGTGATCCCCCTCTTGAACTACACTGGGGAAGTCAGTTTGAGACAGACTCCCTCCATGCATTGTTGGGGTGACTTTCCCTTCCCTGGTGCAGCTCTTGAATGAGGTCCAGGATTGGGTAGAATCTGTTCTGAATATGAATGTTGTGCTGCTGTGTGCTAGATGTCAAAGTGTCAATGAAGTATGGAATTCTCTCTTCTTCATTTCTAGTTGATCAGATTGGCTCTTAAGTTTTCCTACAATTTGGTCCAGAGGCTTCCTTTCAAATATCAAAAGTGAACAGAAACTCCTCAGGCTGCATTTCCCACCCTCCTGACAGAGCCTTCTACAGTTTGACGATTTACTTCTACCAGATGTTTTTTTTTTTTTACATCTGGGTCATTGGCTTGCAAACCAAACTATGCCCACATTCTGCTGGAAGAGATGTGGCAACCCTTTCACAAGGATGTGTATGAGTTTGCTGCTGTTGGTTTTCAGTCCGGTGCAACTTTGAACCATGTAGACGCAGTTGCCTTGGCATTTTCCTTTTTTCCTCTGTTTCTCTCTTTAGAGACTTTCTGGGAAATCTTACATCGCTCATTGGACAATAAGGCTCTTTTTGATCCTTACCAACAGTATTTTCATCAATGTTTCCAAAATGGGTTATACGATATGTGATCTTAGGGTTTTCTCCTGTGGTTGTTGGCCTTCTGTCACATCCCTGTTTGGGTCCTCTTACAATCACGTCATTGTTTTATTGCAGATGAGAAAGTGGGAGTCCCCGTTGATTCGTCCTACCTCCTTTTTGTTTTTCTGGAAGTAGAAACCAGATTATTGTTGTGTTTTTTCTTTTTCCAAGAGAAACAGCCAATCTGTTGCTGCCCTTTTAACATGGTTACAAATCCTATACACGCCACCTTGCTGGTTGTAGTTTGAACCTGCTGGGACCTTGTGGGATATTGTTACATATCTTCTCTCATGTCAGATACCTCTTGAATCCGGGTCGTTCGCCACACACCTTCCAATGTGGGGATTCTCTTTTTCTAGCTTAATTAGCTTTTTTTTTAGGTGTCCGGGTTTGCTCCTACTTGGCTTGCTATTATGTGTGTGGTATTTGTACAGCACGAACCCAGCCCAAAAGGCAGCACAGAGCTTTACAGGGTCAAAGGCAAGAGTACAGCCAACCAGCCGCGGTCCGTGCAGGTAACAGCAGTGGGGCCGTGTAAGGGGGGATTTCGAGGGACAATGCCGAGGGAAAATTAATTATTTATTTAATTTTCCATCGGCATCGTCTCTCGAACCCCCACCCCCCCCCCTACCCGACCCCACCGCTGTTACCTGCACGGACCACGGCTGCAGCCAACAAGTGACTGAAGCGGTAGCTGGGTGCAGAAGTGCACGGTTAATGCATCTTCATGTAGTTTATGATGCTGGGTTGTATTCTTAAAAATCAGTGCCCTTTTTGGAGTGAACGAGGTCCCTCCACCAAACCGGTGACACACTTTCTGTGTTAGTCAGTATTTTTCGGCTTGATTTATAACTCGCTGGGCCCTTGGCCTTGCTTAGTGTGGCTACCTCTCTGGTCAGCGCTCGAAGGTTCTCCCTTGATAATTTCTACTTCATGTTTACAGTTTTTAGGTCCTCACGCTATAATCTCCCATGGAGAGTGCTGTGCCTAGCAGAGTGGCTACTTTGTCACTGGAGCTCGTCTCTAGTTTACAAAGTGGTAGGTTGCCAGGGGTCCTGATAGTAACACTTTCTGCTTTCCATTCAGACTTGCTTAAAATCCAGCAAAGTATGAAAGCAGAGACCATGAACATATCAAAGTATAAGTTACTCCTCTTATTGACCCGTTAATACATGGCCCTTTTGACTGGGTATCTGGAGGTCAGCAGATGGGGCCTGTGCATGTTGGATCACAAGTGTAGCAAAACCTCGTCTGTTTTGTGCTGGGACAGGAACATATGTGATCTTTCCTAATGTGCATCCCAAGAGAGTTGAGGAAGAGGCAATTAATACTGCCAGTCACTACAGGGAGTAAATATTTCTTTTTGTATTTTTACACTGTGTGAATATATAGCAGTAGATAATAAAAAAATATAATGGAAACTACATTAGTAACTGTTTTTCCTTGTTTTCGACAGGCGTGGAATTGCAGCTGAACCATTGTACGTCGGAAACTGTGATCATGAGTATGACGGAAATTAGTCGGTTTTTTGTTTTTTATAAACAAATTGAGTGCCTTTCTCAGGTGAAGATTTAAGGGATATGGTGCACTGAAATGCCAATGACTACTTCAATTTGCAATCATGATGATGAAGTGATTTACAACTATTTTTGCCTGAAAACGTAATTTTTGTTTACAAATTGCAATTATGTGTATAACTAGTGAATAAATACATTACATTTTCATACGTCTCTCGTGTTTTTCTTGCAGACATTTGTGTACAATATCGTCACTCATTTGTTCTGTTAAGTAGTTCTTGAAATTTTGTAACTTGAACAGTGCAAAGTTATCGATAAAGGAGCTGATGAGCAAATGTTTTTCTGCTCACGGAAGAAAACTTTGTAAATTATGCTGAAACTACTAACCTGGTGAAGGAATAATATGCGTGGATCAGATACAGAAGTTGAGAGGCTAACATATACTTATTCTGAGTCACGGTCACCAAGAAGCACAAAAGTTGGAAGAAATAACGAGCAGGAATCGTACCTTCACAACTGATGTTTCACAGAGGCTAAGCTTCAGGCAAACAGCTACTACTCACAAAATGGCACATCTATGCTATTGTATGAGTAACTGCATGTCCTATGTCTATTACTGCTCCCCTGTTGGTGTCGATGTGAATAAACACAAAGCTGAGCATAAAAAGTAAGAAGTATTTAACCTAAGTCACCAGCAAGAAATATTTATGCCTAATGTTCGTTCCCATGTTTACAGATGCGCGTTCCTCATCTGACTCTACTATGGACATATAGGGGTGTTAAGACAAAAAGCCTCACCTAGAGATGCCTTAGACTTTGCAATAATGTTTTTGTGAGTCACAGGGCTAGTTTGGCTACTGTTAGATTTGAAAGACTTCTTGGTGTTGAGCCTTGAAGGCACAAAAGGAACGGTGTACTTAAACTCCATCCATACCACTCCATTTTAATATAAATCAAGCAACTCTTGGAGAGACGTTCGGTGTTTTCCTCACAAGCAGTATCCAGTATCTGATTCTTCTGAGGTGTCCTGTTTGAAGTCAGACACACAGGACTCAACATCTACAAGAACACTTCCCAAAGTTGGTGGGGCAGTCCCCAGCTCCAGTGGAAAAGTAACAATCACTAGCTGCTCCGTGGTTGCACTGGAAACACATTGGAGGTGCTAGAATTTGATGCAGTAGTGGCACCAGTACAGGTGTAGCCTAGTTGGGTGGGGAGAGAATCTATTAAGAGATGGGATGTACTACTTCAATTATTGAACTATCTGCGCTTCGAGCTCTATACAGTGGAATCGGGTCCAGGAAACAGTCATTCATCAAATTTTAATGGGGTGAAATTTGCTAGGTCTGTAGCAACTGCATAACTTGTTAATAGTGTAGCTTTGACAGATGAAGAGAGAATCCTTCTGAGGTGCAGGGCCAGGAGCGGGCAGGACTAGAATGGCCTGGGGATGGGAGCGGTGCAGCATTTCATAGCCTGGTATGCAGATGACCTCTTGCTATTCCTCAGCAATACGGCGGACGAACTGAGAGGAGCACGTGACATGCTGGCCCGATTTGGCACTGTGTCCGGCCTCAAAGTTGACTGGCAAAAATCCAGCTTATACCCAATGATGGCCGACGCCCCGCAACCCCCGCCCCCCCCCGCCACCCGATCTAGAACACCTGAAATGGGAATCTAGCTGGCTGCAGTATCTTGGAGTCAAAATATATCACAGCGTGGCAGAATTACTAGAAGGTAATGTGGGTAGAGCGATACGATCAACAAAAACTGCAATGGACTTCTGGGAACACTGCCGCTGTCGGTAGCTGGGCAGGTAGCCGTCTTGAAGATGGTAACGCTGCTGCGCCGATTAAATTACTTTGGGACTCTCCCGGTGTGGATCCCGCGAGCAACATTCAAAGAGCTTGACTCAATGGTTACGTCATTCCTCTGGGGAGCAGGACGCAGAAGAGTAGCGTTGGCCTCACTGCGGCGCTCCACAGCAGAAGGCGGCTTAGCGGTCCCTGATTTTGAGAACTATTATATAGCTGCCCAGCTGTATTGGTTGATCCAACGGTTGGCAGCGGACCGCGACCCGGAAAGGGAACAATACCCGGCCGCGCCAGATGCCACAACCCTGCCGAAAGTCCTACTACGTCTGAAGACACAATGGAAACTAGGGTGGTGGTGCAGTGCTGGGCTAGATACATGAAACGAGCGGGCGCTGCGACCCCCCCCCCCCTTATTCCCCGGACATACCCATCACAATGCTGCGCTGTCTGCCACAGGGGGAGCACTGGGCAGGGCTAGAGGACTGGGTAGAGGCAGGACTGAAAGTGACGGGGGACGTGTATCAAGACTCTGCACTGATACCATTTGAAGAATTACGAACTGCATACGACTTGCCGGGAGGTCACTTCCTGAAGCATGGGGCCTTCACGCAAAGGATTAGAAAGCACTGGAACGTTGGGGGTATGGAACCACGGGCGCTAGCGGGGTGTAGATATGTTGCACTGTCAGCTGGGAGGATTAAGACCGTGTCCTGCCTATACAAGGCAATGAGGTACGACATGCAAAAGCCACTACAGCGCCTGGGATTACAGTGGGAAGAGGACCTGGGTAAACAGATACCGGAGGTAGAGTGGGACAAGATCCTGGAGCGAACCCCAAAAGCATCTAGAAATGCGAGATTTAAATTAATTAATTTCTATGTGCTACATAGAGCGTACCTAACCCCGGCCCGAATTTGGAGATATTTCGGTACAGACCCGGCAGCGTGCCCAAGATGCGGGAGAGGGAGGCGCACATACAACACATGTTTTGGAGCTGCCCCACGCTGCAATCCTTTTGGGAGGAGATAAGACAAGTGATAGGCGACCTCATCGACAAAAGAGCTTCTGCATACCCCAGAGCACTTCCTGTTAGGGTGGATCCCCCACATGGCCAAAAATAAAACAACTGAAAAGTTCCAAGACCTCGCCTATGTCCTGGCCGAGAGAGAGAGATAGCCAGGAACTGGAAAGCACCTGGAGGGCCACTGATTATTTCCTGGAAAAAAGAGCTTGAGAAATGGGCAGGAGCAGAAGGTAGACTATTGCTCAGGTAAGCCAGCTGAGGGATAGGCAAAATAGACCGGGCCAGAGCATGGGAAAGCCTAGTGAGTGAACTGAAGATGAGCAGGCAGGACAATAATAGTGGGGCAAGCACCCTGCGGCTGGTGGAGCCAGGACAGGAGAGCGGATAAGAGGGGCACCTAGACTAGGGACGACTGACACCCCAACACATAGATCTCAGAAGATCGACCCATGAGAACCCAACAACACAGAGGTAGTAACATGTCCACTTAAGCGCAACTCCAGGGGGGAGGGGGGACTGTTTTGTTAGAAGGGAATGTTAAGAGAAGTACGTCGGAGAATACCGACTAAGTACATCATGTACAATATGCGCTAGATATGACGTGAAAAATATATACGTATATTGATGATGCCTTGAAAACCAATAAGATCTGGTTGGAAGAGAGAATCCTTCTGAGACTGTAGGTAGAAGACCAATTTAACAAGTAGTGTGGGTGCCCGAGGAAGTACTTCTCTGTAGTTTACAGTGTTATATGTCAGAGTTAGAAACTTCTAGTGGAAATGATTTTCAATCTAAGGTCTACTAATAAAAGTGGATGGGTTGTAAAGCAGTATTGGGATCACTGACATATACCCAGCATTGACCGGTTAAGTGTTTGTACGAGGTAGAGTGAACATTGACTCTTGTGAAGCCTGCATATATCACTCTGCATTTTCATCAAATGATCGTCCCTCTGAGAGGACTTCACCAATGGCAAAAGTCTAGTCTCAGAGCGTCCTAAAAATCCCCTCCAGCTTCATCACCACCTCTAAAAGGTTATGGAGAGTGGTTCATGGTCTGCTGTACCAAAGCACCTTTTGGTGGAATGTAGGTTGCAGCTGGCCATCTCAGTTAAACCAGCCTCCGCGCCACTTTTCTTTTCCTATAGTGGGCTTTTTCCCATATAGTTTTTATCACGTTTTATTATAGTATACAGTTCAAGTTCAACACAATGATTACCATATACATTATTCGAATAATAGGCAAATAACTCTCCAAACTCCCCCTGCTCTTTGTTGCCCGAACATAATGACTGTACCAGACCAGTAATAACATTCACCTTTGCTGAGCCCAACTCTGGTCATCCAAGGTACACGTTCTCATTGCCCCTGCAGAAAATGTAATCGGAATTAAGCAGTACCGCCTGGTTCAGCCTAGGGCACCTCTCTGCACCCCCCTCTCCCCCGATCCAAGCATTGTCTGTCATAGTACACTATGCAGTCCAGTGTTTGTACCCTCACAGCGGTCGGGTGTCAGGGGGGCCCTCAAGGCTGTCAACATAGTTGCCCACACTCTTAAGTCATCTTCGACCCTCTTGTCGCTTCTAGTCTGTTTCATGTGGACTTCTTCCACCACTATCCACTCCAACATGTCCCTAAGCCAATCCACAACACATGGAGGGTCCTGCGCCAATCATGTAATGGCAATGCGGTGTTAAGCCAGAAGCAGCCCCAAGAGCAGAAATTTCCTGCTCAGTTTCCTTCCTTTTGGCTTTGGGAGCAACCCCAGCAATATCATCTTGATATCAAGCTGCAGCGTCCAACCAGTGGCTCCATTAAGCCTGTCTACCTCCTACTGCCAGAACAGGGCCATGGATCAACAAGTCCAAGCCACGTGTATGAAATCTGTTTCACTATCCCTACACCGTGAACAACTCGCCTCTTGTGTGGGGTATATAACATGCAAGTCTTTGGGGTGAAGTACACTTGGTGGTTATAGTTGTACTGTATCAGCTTAAACCGTGCATTGGAAAAACCTTCCGCACTCCTGCACCTTCTCCTGCTTCGCAATTGGTTCAGCCAATGTACCGGTCTATTTCGCCTGTATTTTCAGCTGAGTTGCAGGACGATCGTCCTGCAGGGCCCTGTACAGGAGTGTTATCAGTCACCCCTCTGCTGCCAATGCCATCATCACCCCAAGGGTCTGTGACGGGGCAGTGCCTCCGGAAAGCGCGGCCATAGCTCGCATGCCATAGCCAAGAGTTGAGCATATTGGAGGTATTGTCCCTGACCTAGAGCAAAGATCTCCGTAGCTTCCTATCTTGTAATGAATCATCAGTCTGTGTAGAGGTCCTCCAGGGTGTTGCAGCCGCCCCTCGACCATTGCTCTACTGACATGGCAGTTGCCATCGTCACAAATGGTTGAGTACTCAAATAGGCATGTCGTGCGCATACTTTGCTTGACTGATCACCTTTTTTTACCGTCCTATTCAATGTTCTGCCGGTCAGTCTCACCAAATATGGCGCATCTTGTGGCACTCCAACCCGCCTCATCAGCAAAGTGGGCAGCGAGTCCATGTCACATGAGCCCCTCAGCAGTTGTTTTGCTCAATTATCATCTGGGTCAAACCAATGGATCGGGTGTTGCAATTGGGCATCAATGTAGTATAACTCCATGTCCGGCATCTCCAGGCCCCCACGAGGCCAAGTCCAGTTAAGTGTGTTAAGTCCTACCCTCGCCCTTTTCCCCACCCTTAGTATTTCTGTTATTCATTTATCTCCCCCACAGTAACGGTGGGGGATCTCCTAGAGCGAGCCCTAAATCGTATAGAGGCATCTCAGTAGCATCACCATTTTTATCAGAGCGGCCCTGCCCATCAGTGATGGGGGAAGTGTCTTCCAGAACCGGTTTGTCGGTCCTAGACTCTCCACCTCCCTACCCATGTTCAGATTTGTTGAGTCTGACTCCGTGGGCGCAACCCTGATTCCCAAATATCTCACACATTTTGTCTCCCAGGCGATACCCGTTGATGGCAACCTATCCAAGGTGACTGCTCTTAGTGTTAAGAGTGGGTAGAGTTTAGATTTGGTGTGATTAACATATAGTCTTGATGTCCCCAAACTAGTGCATTGCCTTCAGTAGGATGGGCACTGCATATTCTGGCTACCGCAGATATACAAGCGCATCTTCGGCATAAAGGGAGATCACTTGTTGCGTCTCAGCACAGTGATTCTCAAGGGCCCGAGCACCCCCCCTGAGCGTACTCGCTGCTGGCTCCATTGCCAGCATGAATAAAAGTACCATTGTGTGGGTCGAATCTCTGAGACCATACCTCCGGTCTTCACTCCCCCGCCCAAAGCACAATGTAGAGTAGCTTGGCTCATCCTATATGCCAGGCGCTTATGCCCGCTTTTTCCAAGGATCAACCATAGATATACCCAGTGCACGGAGTCAAACACCTGTTAAATATTGGGAAACGCCAAGGCATAAGCGTCATCCGTCAGATACAGGCGTGGTAGACATGTGCAAGACATCTTCAGCTACAGAGTGTATTCCGTTTCAGGATAAACCTGCTCTGGTCAGTATGTATTTATGACGGGAGGTGGCTGAGAAGGCGCGCAGCCAGCACCTTGCTAAGTATTTTGCCAACTATATTCAACATAGATAATGGGCAATAGGAGGAAGTTTGTCGGGTCCTTACCCGGTATAGGGATCATTACCACCATCGCCTCACGCATCATGTACGACAGTCTCCCTATCATCATGGCTTCGTTGTATACCTCTAACAGTTTATGCGCCAGTATGCCTACATATCTCTGGTAAAATTCTGCTGGCAGCCCGTCCACGCCAGGCGACTTCACTGTTTTGAGACTGCATAGTGTCGCCAGTATCTCCTCCCTAGCTAGAGGTGCCTCCAGTATTTTCTGGTCCTCCTCTGCAAGTCTGTACCCCCATCAATTATTGTCTTCCCCATCTCTAGACTGTGCCTGGTATGTTTTACATAGATGGGACACAATCGTACAGTTGATGGCCTGTTGCGTGCAGACAAGAACTCGCCACCCACCCTTTTCAGACGAGTGTGGTGAGTTTCCCATCTGATTAGTCGGGCAAGCCGTGCCCAAGCCTTGTCCCCCCACGTGTAGTCTGTGGCAATAGGTCTTGTGGACTAATTTTTCGAGTCTACTCCAATCCTTTAAGAGTTCCCTTTTCCTTTGCTGCCATTCGGGCATTTGATCCACGTCACTTGGTAGCATCCGCTCAAGTGCTCTCAATTTATCCCCCCCCCCCCGGAGTACCACCTTGATAACCTCCCCACACTACCCCAGTTTTTCCCAAAGTATTTAGTCAGTGTCTCACTAACCATGGGCAAGGAGAACGAGTTACTTACCTTTGGTAATGATGTATCTGGTAGAAATATATTCTAGTTGTAGAACCTTACCTTAGAATTTCGCCAAGGCGTCAGTCTGGATCCGGAGATTTTTCATCAGCAATACCCATGCGTTTCGGTAGGTGCCGTCTGTCGGCTCCGCGTCAGTCGTCTGCGTCGTGCGCGCAGGAATGACATCACTGGACCTACATAGATGCCGCCCGGGCACGCTGACGTCAGTTCTTAACATGACTTTCCACGCCAGAAGTGCAGAGCCATGAAAGACACTGCCCACTGGTGCATCAAAACTAAGCCCTTTATTGGAGTTCCTAACCCTAGAAATCAGTTTGGAGAGCGGGGACGATTGGTGGGGCGGTAAGGAATCTACAACTAGAATATGTCTCTACCAGATACATTGTTACTGAAGGTAAGTAATTTGTTCATCTGATAGACTTCCAGTTATAGTTTCCTCACCCTAGAATAGATACCCCCGCAATACCAACCCTGGAGGAGGGTCTGCGAACCAAGACCACACGAGAAAGTCCTGGAGTACCGAAGTGGCTTGGTTGTCCAGGCAGTAGTGTCTGTTAAACGTGTGCAGGGATGCTCATTTTGCCGCCTGACAGATATCAAGGACTGGGACTCTACGTGCTAACGCAGTGGTTGCTGCTGTTGCTCTAGTACAGTGAGCACGTAACCCCCCAGGAGGTTCCTTCTTTGCCAATGCGTAGCACAACTCAATGCAAAGGACAAACCATCTGCCCGACCTTTCTTGGCACCCACATAGCCAATGAAGAGTTGATCATCCACCCGGAAGTCTTTGATACGATCAAGTTAGTAAGACAAAGCATATTTTGGGTTCAGGCGATGGAGTCTCTCCTCTTCCTTGGAGGGATGCGAGGGCGGGTAAAAGGTGGGCAGAGTAATGGATTGTCCCACATGAAAGGGTGTGACCAATTTAGGAAGGAATGAGGCTTTTGTTCGAAGCACCACTTTATCCAGATGGACAGGCAGATAGGGAGGCTTGGAAGGCAGAGCCTGGAGCTCGCTAACTCTGCGAGCGGAGGTGATGGCAATGAGGAAAGCAGTTTTAAGAGTTAGAAGCCTGAGAGGGCAATCATGAAGAGGCTCAAAGGGAGCACACAAGAAAAATCTAAACCAAATTTAAATCCCATTGGGACATTATGAAAGGAGACGGAGGAAATAGGTGAGTAAGGCCCTTAAGAAACCTATTGACGGGGGCGTGGCCACGCAAGCGACCAAGATGGCCGCTTGTTACTGAAGCTCCATCTGCCAGACCAGCTATTAGACATTATCCCTAAAGTTACATACACCAAATGCCCCATGCTCGACAGCGCCGGAGAGCTGAAGCTGCCCGGAACACGGCATGTGGACTCTGGGGCCGAGGGATGCTTCCGCCGCAGAGATACGACGCGGGCGAACTAAGGAGCGGAGAGGAGACTTGCAGGGCCCTGAGCGCTTCGGGCTGTTCTGTGCCGCGGGACGAGGAGCTGAGCATCGGGAGACGGCGGTGAGCTGAGGCGCGTTGCTGCGGTGAGGAGGTGGATTGCGAGGTAGCGGCAGAGACTCCCCCTCGCTACACCACGACAATTGAAAGGAGTGTGGTCGTACCTGATCGCGCCAGGGCCTGCAGGTGAACGCCCAACACGCACTGAGGCCTCGCGGGGGACATGGCCCGCGGTAAGCCCGCGAGACACCCATCCAGCGGCAGCACGGCGTGAGAGACCGGGGCGAACCGCTTGCTGCCCCCCCGAGTGCTGCAACCGACCTCCTTGCGCCACAGCCTCTTCACCTAGTGGCCGGAACACCTGCCAACAAGCGGGCGCCGAGACGCCCACCGGCTCCCTGGGCAGTTCGGGGCCTGCAGACGCCCGCGGCTGTTTCCGATCGTCCCCAGGCACCAGCACGTCGAATACATCCACTGGAGCCCTGCCCTCTGACTGCACCTGCCCCACCTACTGAAGCTGGGCTCCTGTGCATCACCTGCAAGGGCACACATCCTCCCTACACAGGCACTAAACTAGAGCGCCGCCCGGCCCCTGGAAGCGGGGCCTACCATTTGTCAGGGCAGAAACATAAAATTGAGATTTGGGCCCTCTTGATAACTGGCTTCCCACCGCTGGACCCCGGGAGATGTCACTGTGATCTTGGGGGACGCCGGGGCTTCCATGAGGGACCTACTTTCAATCTTAGTCCCTGGCCACACTACTCCTGGAGCCTAGTGCCCTCCTGCACATACTGCCCGGGTGCTATCACCAACCACGCTGAGCACGGCTCGGGCTACTGCGCCTCCCCGCTCCTTGCTGGCTTTCCCCCCCTGAGCCCAATTCGGCAGCTGCATAGTACCTAGCGGTGCCGGTTCGCCTGCGCTGCGGCCTCGCGGAATGGGCATAAAAGACCCTAAGCAGAAGACCCTGCCTTTTGAGAAAATCGCAGACAGGGCCACTGACGAAGGCTCTGGAATGGCGGAGGGCTCATGGGGTACGGAGTCCGCGGAAGAAATCCCGGCACTGTCTGCGGCAATGCTTCAGGAGATGAGGGCTGGCTTCAAGGCCCTAGATGGGCGGTTTGACGCACTGGACAGGAGTCTGACAGACATGGGGGCCAAAATCCAAGTCCACGATCGGCGCCTTGATGTGGTGGAGGCGCGCATCTCGGATATCGAAGATGGCACCGCTCAGCCCTCGAAGCGACGAACGCATTTTAAAAGAGGTGGCAGTAAAGAACGAAGACCTAGAGGCGCGCAGCAGGCGCAATAACATTCGCATTTTAGGAGTCCCTGAGCACAACCACTGGCCGACTGGATGTTTTTGTTGACTCTGTTGTCAGACCTGTTTGGGAGGGAGTCTTTCACCCCGGGGTTTGTGATAGAAAGGGCGCACCGGTCCCTGGGTCCTTGGCCCAATCCAGGATGCCCCCCCAGACCCATCATTGCCCATGTTATGAACTTCAGGGACTGTGACCCAGCATTGCGCCTCGCCAGGGAACGTGGGGACACCACCTGGCAGGGTTCTAAACTATCTCTTTATCCAGACTTCACTATAATGGTGCAGGAGGCCGCCGGAAGTACAATGGGGTGAAGGCAGCCCTCAGGAACTTGGGTTTGGAATATGGCATGTTATACCCCGCCAGGTTGAAGGTAGATGTGGGCGGCCGAGCCCGCATATTTGACACTCCTAAGGAGGCCCAAAAATTCTGTCATAAGTATAAACAAAACAATCATCGGTCGGGGCGGGGGACCTTCTCCGCCGCACAGCGGCTCAGATGCAAGTGTCGAACTTTTCTCTAGTTCTGGTACTGGATAACTTTGCAGTGATGGTCGTACATAACTTATGTGCAATTGTACAGGGATAATGTACTTGATTCTACTGTTATACTTCAGGTAGCTGGTCAACAGACATGGCGTTGCCACCCCTCACGGTGTGTACCTGGGGTTTGTATTTGTTTTCTAGGATGTACCCTTCTCAGGGTTTTTCATCGCAATGTAAAGTTAATTGGTACTTCATGTTCTGCTTTTCATTATGGTTTTGCCTCGCTTTGGGTCTAGTGAGGTTGGGTGGGGGTCATTTCTTATTGGCTGAATGTTTCAAGAGGTTTATCAGTCATGGTCACTGTCACAGTTCCCTGTTATTCACTGTTACTTGTCTATACTATGTTTGACACGTACACTAGATGGCTCAGCTAGGAAATGTTGAAGGTCCCTCTAGCCTGTCCTTAATGTCATGGAATGTTCGAGGGCTAAATGACAACCGCACACGGAGACAGGTGGTCCACTATCTATTAAGACACAAGGTTGACATCACATATTTGCAGGAAACGCACTTACCCAAATCAGACATGGCCCGCTTTGCCGCTTGTTGGGGGGCACATAGGTATTTCGCCAATTATAGCAGTTACGCAAGGGGCACAGCCATCCTTATACAGAAGAGGGTCCCTTTTCGCCTCAGCTCCGTGGTTGAAGATGAGGAGGGCAGATACGTCATTGTCACAGGTATGCTCATGGGGCATTGCACGGCGCTGGTGTGTGTGTATATGGCCCGAACACTGACTCCCCTGATTTTTTTCATTCACTAACTGCCCACCTGATGAGGTTAGAACCTTGCTTTCTATTGATTGGGGGTGACTTCAATCTACTTCTCAACCCTAGCCTGGACAGCACTGCCACTTCTCCGGACACCAAACCTAGAGCACAACGCGCTTTACTAGATCTATGCGAGCAGCTCTCCCTGCTAGATATTTGGCGACAACGTAATCCTGCGCATACGGAGTACGCTCATTATTCTGGCCAACACAACACGTGGACCAGGATAGATTTTTGGCTAGTTTCACCCGGCGTCGCCGGCTGGTTTCGGTCGCTGGCGACTCTGCCAAGGACCTATTCTGACCATTCCCCGGTACAATTGCACCTTGGGGTACCTCGCCCAGAGGGATATGAGCGACAGTGGAGATTCCCAAGCCGCGCCCTCCACGACACCCTCTTTAACGCTGAGTTCTGCGAAGCTATTGAGGACTATTTCTCCATTAACACCGGCTCAGTGGACACGTGGGCAGTTCTATGGGAGGGCTTTAAGGCATATATCCGGGGCGTATGCATTTCCAAACATGCCGGAGTACTTAAAGACCTTCGCAACACACTAGCGCGTATCGAACAGGAACTCGCAGACCTAGACTCCACAACACTCCACACGTCAGACACGGAGGGAAGACGTTTGGCCCTTCTTGTTGAATTTCGCAAGGCTGCAGACCGCGAGGTACTATATTTGGGCAAATATCAGTCTGCCCGGCGGTATGGGGAGGGTGAGCGGCCCGGCAGGGTACTGGCACAGATGCTACGGCCCCCTTATGGCAGAGCATACATCACAGGGCTGCGCACTTCTGCTACTCAGACGCTCACCTCCACTACGGAGATTCGTAATGCGTTCTTGGACTATTTCTCTGCCCTATACACTACTAAAATAGGGAGCGATACCTCGGCCCAGGAAGCATATTTATCCGAAATTGCACTGGTGTATCTGGAAAAGTGCATGCAGGACTTCCTAGCCGAGCCCATTTCAGAGGCCGATGTCCTGGGTGCTATTGATGCCCTCCGTAGCTCTTCGGCCCCTGGGTTAGACGCCTTCACTGGAGACTTTTATAAGGCTTACAAAGACATACTGGCGCCACAGCTAATAGAAGTGTATGCCGAAGCACTGGAGAAACAGATACTCCCCCCAACACTCCATGAGGCAGTCATCATTCTGCTTCCCAAACCGGGCAAAGATGCATCTCTCTGTGGCTCCTACAGACCATTATCGCTACTAAATTTAGATTATAAAATACTAGCTAAAATTATCGCCAACCGCCTTTCCCAGTTGATGGAATATATCATATCACCGGCCCAGTCAGACTTCGTTCCCCATCGCTCCACTTCATTAAATCTCAGAACGCTCTTTTCCGTTCTCCACAGAATCGATCCTAACGTTCCAGCTGCCGCAATCCTTCTGGACGCGAAAAAGGCCTTCGATTCTCTGGAATGGCCCTTCTTCATTTCGGTTATGCAGCGCATGGGCATGCCAATTGGCTTTATAGCCACCACTGCTCTGCTGTACAGCAAGCCCACCGCGAGACTTCGTCTAAACGGCACTCTATCCCGGCCCTTCACACTTTCCCGCGGCACTCGGCAGGGGTGCCCATTATCCCCCCTTCTGTTTATACTGGCCATGGACCCTTTGATTCGTCATTTCCAGGAACTGCATCTACACAGAGGCTTACAGTTTAACACGGGTCCCTTACTAGTCTCACTGTACGCAGACGATACGATTCTCTGTTAGAGATCCACAGAATAATTTAGATCCGCTAGTTCGAGAAATACTCAGATTCGGCCGTTTTTCGGGCTGGGCATCAACTGGCATAAGTCAGTGATATTTCCCTTGACCAGCTGCACAGTTCAATGGGATTGTGAGTTCCCTCTCGAGTGGCGCACAGAATCGGTGAAGTATTTAGGCATTCACATACGGCCCAGATTCTCAGCTTGAACTATGGGCGTGCTATGTGCGCCCTGGAATCTCAAGTGGAAAAATGGCTAAAGCTGCCGCTGTCTATAGCTGGCAGAGTCGCCATACTTAAAATGGTAGTGCTCCCTAAATTTTTATACCTCTTTAACAATATTCCCATACCCCTTACAAACGTTTTTTTTTTTTAAACACTACGCACGCACCTAATCAGATTGGTGTGGGGGGGGGGGGAAGCGGGCACGTGTTCGCTGGCAGGTACTCACTCTCCCGTATGACAGAGGCGGTTATGGAGTCCCTGACCTCCAATTATACTATATGGTAGCCCAATGCAGCTATGCCTATGCCTGGTTTCATCCGGACGCTAGAATCCCATTCCTGCGCCCAGAGGCAGACTTCGTCCTACCCGAGAAATTGGCCACTGTGTTACCGAAAGGCATCCCCAGAGACCCGACCGACATACAGACTGTTTCCACCACAAGCTGGGCATGGGATAAATTGCGACGGCTCACTGGTGCCGCTATATTGTATTCCTCTGCCCTGCCCCTCCCCAACCCTCCCTGGCTGCCCATAACCGGAGAGAAACTAGTACAGCGCACTTTGGGCAAATTTGACATTTCCAAACTGGGAGATCTATACCCGGAGGGGCACATCTTTGCGGTGTCGGAAGACATCCGCTTCCAAGATATTTCCTTCATGGACAACTTCGTATTAGGATGAGTCCGTTCTGCTTTGCGCGCCACACTGCCTTCCTATCCCGTAGAACATGACACTTTCGCGCCACTAACATTACTTATAGAGAGTGATGCCCATCTCATCTCTAAACTCTATAAAGCAGCTGCCAGCATGAGACCGGTAAATGATGACAAAATTCGTACTGCCTGGGAAAACTACTTGGGCCGCGCTATTACTGACTAACAATGGGAGGGGTGCTGTGCTGTCACGACGGAAGTCTCTTTTAATAGCAGGCACAAACTTCTCCATTTTAAATTCCTACGCCGAACCTACTTTACTCCTGCCAAAGCGCACAGAATAGATCCGTCAAGACCACACACCTGTCCAAAATGTAACGCCCCACATGCAGATTTCGCACATCTAACATGGACCTGTCCTAAGCTGAAGAACTATTGGGAGCTAATCCATAGCGCGCTAGGAGGCATGACTAATCTGACCCTTATCCCCACACCAGAAGTAGCGCTGCTAGGGTACACAGTTAATTTCCCTAAAAAGGTCAGAAGATTCGCGTCCCTGGGTCTGCTACTGGCCAAGAGAGAGGTGGCTTTACACTGGGGCAGTAGGGCTGCACCTACACTAAAGGGCTGGCTTCGCAGCCTGGCATACTGTAATGTGAATAGCGAAATTTATGCCAGTATTATGCCCAGGTTGTCTCGCCCTAAAGATATATGGGGCCCACATCGAACATATGTGGAAAGGAGACGGCAGGACTCAAACTCCCAACTGGAGCAGAGATTGGTCCCGGAAGGCGTGGGGTAACTGTTCCTAATCATTGATTATGTTGTTGCATACCGCTTGGGACACATGTTGGGGAAAGGTATTCTACAAGTATTTGGATGCGTATATTTGAGATGAATACGGTCAAAATGGGGCAAATATATTGGTTGTAATTTGGGCGGAGAAACGGATGTGAAAGTGGGGACTGAGATCTGAATGATGTATAGAACTTGACATTTTACTGCTTCTAGATGTACTGTGCGGATTGTTTCTATATTTACGATTGTATTTTTCACTTTATGCGATTACAGTTGACAGTGACTTAACAATACTGTATTGCTGATAAATGGGAAAAAGCTGAAAAATAAAGTTAAAAAAAAAAAACCTATTGACAATGGGAGATTTGAACAAAGAGGGCTGATCTGGAAGTCTCAGAAAAGCAGAGGTAGCCGAAAGATAACCTTTAAGGGTGCCCAAGACAGAGCCCTGCTGGGCCAAAGAAAGCATGTACAACAGAACCTCTGAAAGAGTGACAGAAAGGGAATCAACAGCCTTTGCTGTGCTCAATGCTACAAATTTGTTCCATCTACAGGTGTATACTGTTTTAGTGGAGGGACCCCTGGCTCACAAGATAACATTACAGACTTCGGGTGGAAGGTTGAAAGCAATAAACTGCCGCAGCTCAATCTCCACGCAAGGAGATAGACTGGACAGTTTCGGGTGAAGAACCGCCCCCTGTTGCTGACACAGAAGATCCTCCCGAAGGGGCAGTCTGATCGGAGGATCGATGGCCATGCTCAGGTCTGAATACCAGACTCATCGTGCCCAATCCGGAGCCACAAGAATGACTTGAGCCCGGTCTTGCTTAATCTTCCTGAGAACTCTGGACAGAAGTGGTATAGGCAGAAAAGCATAGAGGAGGCCTAAGCTCCACTTGCAATGAAAAGCGTCGCCGAGCGAGGGCCGCCTTGGAAACTCCAACGCGCAATACTGCTGACATTGTGCATTCTCTTCAGAGGCGTACAGATCTAACCTAGGCTCTCCCTACCGCAGAAAGATACCTTGCACCACCTCCAGATGGAGATGCTATTTGTGATCGACCAGGCACCGACGGCTGAGTTTGTCCGCTCTAGCATTCAGAGAACCCACCAGGTGGTGAATGACCAGGGATATGCCCTGATGTTCCAGCTATGTCCAGAGGCAGAGAGCATCCTGTCGAACAAGTTACTTACCTTCGGTAACAATATATCTGTAAGAGACATAGATTAGTTATGGATTCCTCACCTTAGAATTACCCCCAGGCGTCAGACTGGATCCAGAGAATTTTTTCCTCAGCAGTACCCCTGCGCGTCGATAGGTGGCGTCGGTCGACTCCGCCTTTGTCTTTGGCGTTGTGGTCACCGGAATGACATCGCGGTTTCTACTTAGAAGCCGCACTCGCGCGCTGACGTCCGTTCTTTACACGACATTCCACGCCAGAAGCGCAGAGCCATGCAAGACACTGACCACAGGTGCACAAAAACTAGGGCCCTGAAAGGGAGTCCCTTAACCTAGAAGTCAGTTCGCAGAACTGGGAGGTTGGGTGGGGCAGTGAGGAATCCATAACTAATCTGTCTCTTACAGATATATCGTTAACGAAGGTAAGTAACTTGTTCATCTGAAAAAGACAATTAGTTATGGATTCCTCACCTTAGAATTGATACCCCAGCAATACCAACCCCGGTGGTGGGTCTGCGAACCAAGTTCACACCAGAAAGTCCTGGAGAACTGAACGGCCGAAAAAGCCGTCTCTCCAGACTTGGCTGTCCTGACAGTAGTGTTTGGTAAACGTTGGCAGTGACGCCCACTGCCAACTGCCTGGCAGATGTCAAGAAGGGGGACTCCACCTCCAAAAGCAGTAGTGGCTGCGGTCGCCCTGGTGGAATGGGCACGCAACCCCACTGGAGGTTCCTTTTTCGCTAAGGAATAGCAGATTTTGATGCAAAGAACGACCCATCGGGAGATGGTTCGTTTTTGCATGGCCCGACCTTTCTTGGCTCCTACATAACCAAGAAAGAGCTGGTCATCCACCCGAAATTGTTTTGTGCGCTCTACATAGAACGAAAGCGCACGTTTTGGATCCAGATGGTGGAGCCTCTCTTCCTCTTTAGAAGGAGGCGGAAAGAAGGTGGGCAAAGTGATGGTCTGTCCTATGTGGAAAGAGGTAACCACTTTGGGAAGGAAAGAAGGCCTAGTGCGAATGACAACTTTGTCCGGATGAACAGCCAGGAAAGGAGGTTTAGAAGAAAGGGCTTGAAGCTCACTCACCCTGCAAGCAGTGGTGATGGCAACCAGAAAGGCAGTTTTAAGGGTCAGAAGTCTGAGCGGACAGTTATATAGCGGCTCGAAAGGAGTGCACATAAGATAAGTGAGAACCAGGTTCAAGTCCCACTGGGGCATTACGAAAGGGGTTGGAGGCAACAAGTGAGTAATGCCCTTAAGGAAGCGATTTACAATAGGGGACTTGAAAAGAGAAGGCTGGTCAGGCAGCCGAAGGAAGGCCGAAATGACCGAAAGATAGCCTTTGAGAGTGCCCAGAGCAGAGCCCTGCTGGGCCAAAGAAAGAATGAAGAGGAGAACCTCTGAAAGGGGGGCAGAAAGGGGATCCACAGCCTTTGCTGCGCATCATGCCACAAACTTGTTCCATCTACAGGCGTATACCGTTTTGGTGGAGGGCCACTCGGCTGCCAAGTTAACATTACAGACTTCGGGAGGAAGGTCGAAAGCTGTCAACTGTTGCCGCTCAATCTCCACCAAGGAGGTGGAGGCTGGACAGGTTTGGGTGGAGGACGGTCCCCTGCTGCTGCGACAGAAGATTCTCCCGAAGAGGCAGTCTGATCGGAGGATCGATGGCCATGTGTAATAGCTCGGGATACCAGACTCTTCGTGCCCAATCCGGGGCCACAAGAATGACTTGGGCCCGGTCGCGCTTGATCTTCTTCAGCACTCTGGGCAGAAGTGGTATAGGGGGGAAAGGCGTATAGAAGACCGCAACTCCTTGGAAATTCCAACTAGCAGAACTGCTGACATTGCGC